>JAZHRO010000014.1:40356250-41602500 GCA_037157565.1 Thalassia testudinum
TTAAGATCAACACATCCATGGATTGACAAAGGGGATTTGACAAACATTTTTTACACAATAATCTTTCATCACTGCAAACATGAATGTTACATGTATGTGAATTTATTGGTCCGTTTCTCCCTATGGATACACACATCCTAACTCTTCGTGGTTAGTTTTCACTGATAAATATTTTTGTTTGGGATTGTTTCCACCACGATTTAACTACGACTATGTATTTTTCTAACATATCTTCTTGCAAGTGAAAATTTCGTAGCCAGAGTACATGTTCTCGAAAGGATTAAACCTATTGCTTGCAAGACCCAATCTGACATTTCTTGCAACCTTTACAAATACTAAATGAATGTTGTCAAACATTTTTCACTCTTCTTAATTTATAGGATGATGAATGAGACCAACTTATGACACGTTATCTTGATGCCAAGTTATCAAATTTGTAGTTCTACTTGAAATAAAAAGGCGTTGGAGCCTAGGAATCAATGGAAAGTAACGTAGAACCTTCTTCAACTATTTCTTGGCTCTCATATTTAGTGAATTTTCTACTTTAAATCTCTCAACACGACACTGCGGACTAATTAGCTCTGCATATTCATTTTTGCATAACACAATCATTTGGACATGCGTTAATTTTCTCACAATTCAAACCAAGTACACGAATCTGTTTCTTTGCTTCATACCATGTCTTTGGATAACCTTTCAAATCTTCTAAAAGCTCTCCAATGAATTCAAGCACCTCAGACATTAATCTAGATGTCTCTCTTTTCATAATCTTCATCCAAAATAACATCAAAAGAAATGACAATTTACAAATGGACGTGATACCGGGAGCTATAGGTTCATCCGTAGCCCTAATAGCATAATAGAACAGATTAGAAGTTTCCTCACTAGATGAATCTTCAACTCCTGCTTTCATTTCATCAAGCATTTCATCGATGTCATCGGCTTAATATCCATAGCTGTCTCATCGAAATTTATCGGAGATCGTTTGACTTCCTCTGTAAGATCCTCTCCATGAGCAATCACTTGGTATAATACTACCACCAACCATTACAAATTGTATGCTCGAATACAGTGTTCCTATCATATGAATATTCATTCAAGCACCTCATACATGGGCAAAAAATCCTATCAAACTTGTCACCTCATCTGAATGATTTCCTATCGTCATGAAATGCCTAATCAAGGAACACTCTCACTCCATTTTTGTATCAAGAGTAATCTGAGTTCCTCAAACTAATCTAAGACTTATCCATGATAATCAAGAAAAATTAAATAAAATCACCCAATAATTATAATATGATTTTATAACAATGTTTGTATTTTGATTAGGGTTTTCACTTCATAGCCCATCCTTGAAGATTTGATCACAACGTTACTTGTTACATGTAACTGATATCTAGAAAAATTTCGATAGCATCTCCTCGCACTTCTCTAGTATACCCCCCAAAACTAAACTTAACTACATTCCCAATAACTCCCATTGAAGGGTGCATTAGGAATGTAGATAAGATTTGTTAGTATACTAGAGAAAAGTGAAAAGATATTGCTAAATTCCTCCAGACATCGGTTAAATGTAACAAGTAATCTTAAGTTGTGATGAAATCTTCAAGGACCCCTTTTAGTTCAGAACTTCTTTGAACTAAAGACAACGGCTCTTATAGCATGCTATAAAGACAATGCTTCATGCATGTAAGTGAAATATGCACATACTCTGCATTGTCCGTATAACATGATCATAAGTGTCAACGGACAAGTATTTTGACACAATTATCCCCTCTCAAAACCTGTAACCTAGGGGTTAAAATACATATTATTTGGCCTCAAGTGCATTTAAATTTGTGTAAGTGTGTATGTATAAATTCATTAAAATAATAAAATTTACAATAAAAAAATAGTTATACATAAAAAATAAAAATAGATCCTTCCTTTCCCTCCTCTCCCTTCTCTCCTATGCCTCCCTATCTTGCCAGTTTTCTTTTACTCTCTTTCTCTTCTCCCTACCCTTTCTCTCCTCCTTCCCTTCCTTTATATTCTTCTGTATGCATCTCTCTCCCTCTTCTTCCTCTCCTGTCTAATTATTTATCCTCTCTCTTTCCCACTCTTCTCCCTATCCTTCCTCTCCTCCTTCCCATCATTAATTCATATTCTTCTTTATGCATCTCTTTTCCTCTTCTTCCTCTCCTATTCACGATTAATGTGAATCAGGTGTACATGTCCCCAAGTCTCTCATTTTCCTTCATAATAAAAGCTTCGAATTCCTGAGATAAAATGTTAATTTTAGATGTTTTAACTTTTAACGCACCTTCGTGGGTTACCTCTAGTGTCTTTCAAATTTCGTAGGCGATCTTGCATTGACCGATGCGGTTGAACTCTTCCAAATTGAGTGCACAATAAAGTGAGTTCATTGGTTTTGCATTTAATCCAAGATGATGGATTTGTTGCACAGTGTATCCTTTCTCTGGCTTGACAGGAATATCGTAGCTCGATTCACACTTCTTCCATATGTAGAAGTCATTGGCCTGAAAGTACATCTTCATTCGTAGTTTCCAATAGGAGTAGTTGGTTCCCTCGAAGAGCGGTGGACGGGTGGTGGACTGCCTCTCCATCCTGCTAGTGGATACAATTCCCCCCTCTATTGGATCTTCCGTGGATGTTACTCTAAAGTTGCGGAAACTTGCTCTAATATCAAGTGAAATTGTACTAGAGGGGGGTGAATAGTGAAATTGAAAATAATTGCTAAATTAAAAATTCAATCACAAATATGAAGGCATAAGATTTTTAGGTAGAAACCCAAACCAAGTGAAAGCCACCACCTAAGTCAATCCCTAACTTAGGATTTACAATCACAAAGGCGATCGATCCACTATCCACACAACTTAAACGAGTAGTGTATCTCAAATAAAAATCCCACCTCTAATCCCTAAATGAAGGTTTCCCTCTTCACTATGAAGAGACGAGGATTCGACAGGCCGGATACCCAACTACAACAAATATGTAAAAGCAGAAAATAAAATCACCCTATAGAGCTCCCCAAAATATATTACTTTGCATAAGCTACTGAGGATGAGTTGAACTCCCTGGTGATGAAAATTGAAGCACAATCGGAGTACTAGTTTGCCCCAAGAAGGAAGTAGTATAGCAGCCAGGCAATGGGAGCTAGGAGCAAGTAGAGCTCAATGAGTTTCTTTGCAAATAATCTCTCCAAGGGTGTGTCTTGCCTAAGAGAGGTTCATGGGTATTTATAGGCAAGTTTAGAACCTTCAAGAAGTCTTAGGAGAGGGCTTCTAGCCATTGAAAGCAAGTCCCAAGAGATTGGGATGAAATCCAACTCAAATCAAGGTAATGATGATTTTGACAGCAGGATCAGACGTCTGACAATTATTATGGAGGCCTAATTCAAAGGGTCAGAGTTAACTGTTTTCATTGGATCAAAACAAGATTCTAGGTCAGATGTCTAGGGTGCTATCATAGGATGTGTGGGCAAAAAATTAGACGTCTAATTTTGTGCAGGTTTGTTCCTGTTTTGACTCAGAGCTAAATAGGATTCTAGATATTAAGGCTCAGACATTAGACTAAATGCCTGGCCAATGTTCTGGACTTCTGAAAAGTAATAATAATCTTGCTTTAGGATGATTTGCGAATCTAAAAAGCGAGATTTGCATTCTGACAAAACTTCGCAAAGACTTTAACCAACGGTCCATTATTGGACATCTGGTGACGTGTCCGGATATTTAAAAATATGTTAATCGTTGTGTTTGAAATCTCTAAAAGAAAATATGAGTGGGTATTCAATGGTAGGCTTAAAGGACATCTAATGCACTTATTGGATGTCTAACTAAGCCTATGGACATATAAATGAAGGTTCCATCGACTGGAGCCTAAGTGTTCAAAAGTAATAGGCAGAGCTATGTGTAATTGGCCTCCTGAGGACATGATCAAATGACTTAAACACAAATATCAGACGTCTCATAGGTGTGTTGGACGTCTGATATGTATTTTGTGACTTGGTCTTTAGTGTTGAGAACCTAAGTTAGATATATGTATGTTATATTTTGGGGGCTCTTTACAACATTTGTAGACTCAAATAAATATAAAATTACAACCTTTGAAATATACAATAAAACCTAAGACTTAAAATAAAAACAAGTCTTCATGCTCTTAATACTTCGTCTTGGAAAATAGCAAAACCTGCAACGGGGTTATAACAGAGAAAATACACTATTTCCAGTACTTGTTTCTTTTTATTTTATTTTGTAAAATCATCAAAATATTATTAATGAGGGGTTGAACTAACAATATGTGGTGGCAGTGCACGTTGATTTTGCGACTCGTGACGACATGCGGGCATCGTGTATAAGGGGGTGTACATTGTGCATCAAATTCGTGACGCATGTCATAGCGAATGGGAGGGATTGCACAGGCGTGGCTGTGATCCATGTGAGGTGTGCGAGCCCGAATAGCAAGATGACACATGGAAACAGGTAGCTAGTGTGGGTTGACACATGGTTTAAGTGAATCAACCGATCTGGTTTGGTTTCGTGACCCCCTTGCATTGTCTTAAGTGGTTCAAGGCCTTCTCGACCTCGAATTTCAACAAATAAGGTACTATAAGAATTGTATCGACACATACTATGTGTTGGTAATATTTATTTCCCTTTTTGGGTACTTTTGTTTATGTGAAAAATCAAAAGAGTTTCTAATGAGTTTTTCAACCTAGTTTTTGGCACATTTGGTCTAGGAGACTCGCTTGGTGCATATGCAGAGTTTAAGGAAGGTGCGACATGCATTTTTAGGCATTTTGCACACTGTTCAAAGTTATCGTGACCCTTCAGTGGCGTTAGGTAGAATAGTTTACTCTTTTGCTTTGTTTCGATCTGTTTCGCGTATTGTAGACCTGGTTTCGCATATTTCTTTGCGTATATTTTTGTTAGCGTGTTTCTCCCTTTTACTGAGTTCAGAATCGATGTAGGATTGTTGTTACTAGTTTTTGGTACTTTAATATTGAATAAATTGATGATGCATGGATAATTAGTGCTTGAACATACTAAATGTGACTATCATTGCATTTGTGAAACTCTATTATTAGTAAAACTGGCACTATTGTGATAATCAAATAGTAATTTAATTAGAACCACAGTCAGAAATTGCAAATTAAGTAGTAACAAGTAATCTTAGAGGTGATGTGATTTGAATACTTTCATGACTTTGAAACACTAGGTGTAAATGATGACATTGGTGGTTTAATTAATTGACATTATTAATTCAGATATGGAAAGTAAGTTATTAAACTTATGACGACGGATTTATGAGGATTGAGAGGTTCGATAATTGGTGCTAGCCCCGCTACTTGTCCAATTCTGGTTATAGCTTTGGTCATTTAGATCGATTTTGGATTGGTTTATAGAGTTACTGACTTCCCTACGACTCTTTGGTTAGGCTTAGGAGCCAACTAGGAAAGTGGGATGCAGGGGTCGAGGGTTGGAGTTGGTTTTCCTCTTGGCCAGTGGGTAGGTCATTGACTATCTATGGTTTAGTATGTATAGCTCTTGCATGTGTTCACGACATACGACGTGGCCACCACCTCTTTTTGTAATGACCTTAGGGTAACAGATGGAGGTGACATGATGTGTATAAGCTATCTTCTCGACCAAGAAGATGACTTGTACCAATCTTGTATCTTAGGAAGTCACAAGAGATTGCCTCATGGCTTGAGGCGTTGATTAATCAGATATTGACTGTAACAAGTTGGTTTTAATGCATAAAATGAATAGGATAATTTGGTGATTAATAAATGGATTAAATGATGATATAGTACATTTTCTTTTGCTCTCTTTATTAGTTTTAGTACTTAGGTTCTACTCTACTCAGATTTTACTACCATGTTTCTTGGATTTCGTACTCAGGTGTTGCTAAGTAGCTAGGCGTAGCTGTTGCTATTGGTCCTTTTGTTGTGGGTCTGAGTTTGATCTATACCTAATTGACATAGCTAACATGCCTTTCTATTAACAAGGTGATATCATCGTTTTAAAATGCACGTTGGAGTATAGTCAAAATCGCTTTGAAAACAAATAAGTTTTATTACTTGAAAAGATTCCGAGGTCGAACACAGGGAGCAATTTAGCAATTTAAGAACTCAAGATCACAATTAAAGATGTAAGAATTTGCAATCAATATATAAATGAGAATCAATGTCAATAGTGAAAAAAGATGGGAGTAAAGTGGTGATTTAGATCATCAAATACTCCTTACAATGACATCTAATGAACTCAATATATATATGAAAGCAAAGTAAACCCTTCATCTGATTATTAAATCAGATGGCTTAAACTGCAAGCCTTTCTCAGTTCTTCTTCTTCTCCTCTCTGCCTTTCCTCTTCTTTCAGCCCTTCTTTCTCTAGCACTCTTCACACAGCAAGGGAAGGGTGTCTGAATTTGTCTAAGTGTTAGCCGTGATTCTAACCAAGAGCAAAACCCTCTCTAACCCACGCAACTCGTTTCTCTCTCTCTCTATGTAGGATCCGCTCTCCCAGACCCACAAGGTAACCGGGTTATCAGACCTATCGTACCTGAGACTAGGCTCACCAGCGTGGGGTGGTGAGCGAGGTGTGAGCAGAGCTTAGGCGGGTATACGGGTCAGGCCAGGTCTGCGGGCAGAGGTCATGGCCGAGGCTAGTGAAGGGTGAGCGCATATAGGGACCCGACCCCCGTGTTCTTGGGCGAAGGGGTTAAAGCACAAATCCCACTTATACACCTTCGCGAGCTTGTCAACGCACGATGTGGGACAGTTCCCACGGCTTCTTTGCATGAGCTGCAGTTGCTTGATTCGTTCAATTAGATGCACTGCAGCTGCTGGAGTCCTCAATCGAAGACCTGAAGGCCTTCCTAGAAGTCTTCTGCACGTCCTGGAGGTGAAATTCTGGAGCGAAGGCACCTAGAGCAGCTTCAACGCTTGCTTGAACTCGCTATTAATGGCGAGAAGGAGCTCGACACCTGAAAACACAAAAACGGCCTCTCGGCCTTCTTAGAATGCTTAGGGAGGATCACCGGACTACGGCGAGTGCGACGGGGGGTTTTGTGTGGTGTCTTGTGGTCCATGCATGCATGTCAAGATCGATCTATGTGCGTGAAAGTGGGTGTGTTCGGGGGTGTGCGTGAGTGAAGTGGTGAATAAGGAGAGGGGAAATGAGTGGAGAGCTGAGGCGGAAGTTTTGAGTAGTCAGTGAGGAGTTTGGTGGTATGTGGTGGTGAGATGGGCTCACCGGAGGAGTTGTCGGAGATGGAGAAGATGAAGTCGCGGAGGATCGTCGGTGGTCGAAACGAGGTGGGGTGAATCGAAAATAATGTAAAGGGAATAGAGGACTTAGCTAAGCAGGTAGTGGACGAAACGAGGTAGAGATAGTGTCGATTGAGGTGCGACCGACGTCGGAGACAAAGGTGGCTCTGGTGGGGAAGAAACAGTGAGGATGACGGAGGAGGTGTTTGCTGGTACGGCGAGACGCAAAAGGAGGTGAGGAAGATAGATCCGCTGTTGGTATTGCGAACGGACGACGAGGAAAGGCAGAGGGGATCGCTGGAGCTCGAGGAGCCTTTCGACCGAATTAGGAGGGAAGAAATTAGGGAAGCTCCGGCCAAAATCCAGTTTAGGAAACTCAGTGAGGTCCGAGGGTCCTTTTATAGGCCTTTAGAGACTGCTTGGGCTTGGAAAACAAGCTTTCCAAGCTTGGAAAGCCTCGCCGGACTTGCGAGTTCCTTGATACCCAAATCTCTCATGCGTTCGTATGAGAGATTGGGTAAGTTCTAGGGCTTAGGATTGGGTTCAAAGGGAAGGGAATTTCTTGACGAACTTCCCTTTCAATTTTGAAAGAGATTCGTCAAGAAATCAGGGAGTTCTTTCCATTTTAAGGTCGTAGGAGCAAGTAGGAATAGGAATAATGGCAGTAGGGACCCTTTTGTTACAACAATGACAAAGTTAGGGGCCTGTTTGAAAGGATTTTGAAAGTTAAGGGCAGAAAAGAAATTAGACAGGACCAATTTGCAAACTTGGTCAAGACAAACTCATCTTGGGCCCAAATTTTGATACAAACCTAATTTCGACCTAAGAAATCCAATAGTGAAGTTGGATTTTGATTTTTTCTGTTTGGCTGGGTAAATTATGCAAAAACTTAAATTAAGGCAAATGTTTGCTTGTGGTTCTGTTTTGAGTCAAAATGAGCTCTGATGGTCAAATTGAAAATTCTAAACTCTATAGAATATTTTTCTATGAATTTTACAGGCTTTAGGCGAACTTTATCCTGATCAAAACCTTAGTAAAATAAGCGGATCTGTTTTTAGAGTTTCAAAAATCATTTAATTCTCAGAGCACGTGTAAACCATTTTCTGTCTGTCTTATCCCACTTGTTATCTTATTAAGACCAATTGACCTTCATTCAACCCCTGAGAAAATCCTTGGTTGTACTTCATTCAAGATGAGCTTGAAAAATTGTAGTTTTAACCTTAGTTTGTTGTTTTCCTTTCATGATGAATATGCAATGACTTGTGACTCTCTGGCGGTTATGCAAGAGCATTTATTTACTTATTTAGATCAAAATAAGCTACTTATGGCTCATGATGGTGTTCCCATCATACACCCATACCTAGCTTTTGCTAGTCCCTTAACAAAATTTCAAGGTATTAACTTTGATTCTAGATCATAAAATCTTTGCTGTGTCCTTCCTTTTGTAGATTAGGTTAGAATGCTGACAGTAGGTGTAGAGGTACTCAAGTACCAACCAAGATCCAAACCTAACCAGCTCTAGCCTTAGTCTGCTGTGAAGGTTTCTAAGGCCCATAGGAACTAACCAAAAGTTTGTTGAACTCCGCGGTTAAAGCACCCGTGCTTGTAACATGTTTTAGCCTCGGTTCAGTTTGCAGTGTGTTTTTGTCAGAGAGAGAGCGGAATTTTTCATTATTTTTTGAGGGTTTTCTCTCCCTTTTCATTTAATTTCTAGCTTCGGATTAGCTTTACAACACAATCTGTATCGGATTCCTAGTCCCCACCATCAATCCTCACAAGGTCCCTGACAATTGATGCTTTGAGATAACACCGCCCATGACAACCCCCAGAACCCTAGTTTTCGAGATTTCAAGATAATCCCGCCCATGGCGTTCTGTAGCAAAATCTAGACCCTAGTAATCGACATTTCCGGATAATGCCGCCCATGACATCTGAACCACCACAGGATGCTTACATGCCCCCGGTAGGATATGTAGATATCCTAGGAGATAATCACTGAGGAAACGATATGTTATTGCGCAACTTCGAGGGGAATTTCCTGCCTCTCTACGCCAGGAACTCGTCCAAATCAACTTGTATTGATCAGCCGTTCCTAATCTATGTGACTTTTTCAAAATCATTTAAATGCATTTGCGTGATTTTGATGCTTAGGCATACTGAACCGGACTGTATGTGGATTGCGGTGCTTAGGTTACAGAGTTCCACAAACCAAAGGTTAGTTAACGAGGCTGAATAATCCCTAACCCTTAGACCTAATACTTAAGCTTCGCATTTTCCCCAACCTCTTGAGGACTATCCAGATTTTAGCAGGTATTTGAATTTTTAAGCCTAGGATTATAGCCCAAAAGGTTTAAAATCAACGTTCTTACTAATCTCTTCTCTATTTCATTAGCACTTTTTGCCTTTCATTTTCTTTCTTTTGATATGGTCTAAAACTAAGTCAATTCCTTAGTCTTTTACTAATGACTACCTCTTTTTCTTTTCTTTTCAAATTGTGCTCCTTTTTGACATTTTTAACTCCTCTTTTTCTCCTCAAAGTCTAATATGCCATCAAAATTTTCTCTCCTCTCAAATTTTTTTTGGTACTTTTGGAATATGTGATTTTTTTATAAAACCCTTTTTTGTAAAATGATTTTCATGACATTTTGCACTTTACTACCCCCTCATGACTACGATTTGCAATGTTCTCATTGTAAATTAGGTGAGTTTGAGTTCAGCTTAGATCATTCATTAGAACAGGTGTTAGGTGGGTGAATGGGTCGGGATGATTATTGCAGATGATTTCAAGCTCAGGTATAGGTACCAGAGGTGGAGTCGGCTGTTCTAGTGGATGAACCCTAAAGTGCAATATGAGTTCAGCATAGGATGTGTCAGGAAGGGTTTCAGGTTTTTTCAAAAATGATGGGTTGCCCCCCGTTAAGCGCTAAATTCAACGCCTTCAGCCGAGCGAAAAATGGTATGGAGTGGTAAAATTAGATGAATTTTGCAGAACAAGTACCTTGATTAATAGCTTGGTTGGTCCAACCAGGTGCTTGTTCAGATCAACAGGTTGATGATGCAGCTCAAACCCAATTAATCTTGCGGGTTGATAGATATAGATCAAGAGATACGGAACCCACCATATGTTGTGGAGCTCGGACTGTTGTGGAAGTGTGAATCCAGGGTTTGGCTGAGTCGGATCAGCCTGGTCAGAGTAGAGATCCTCAAAGGAATCACTGGAAGATGTGAGATCCCTACAAGAGTGATCAGAGAAGGATGGGGCATGATTTGTAGTCTGATCGAAGTCCGAAACCTAATTTGAATGTGGAGAATCATTTGCAACTGGATCGAGAGGAGAATCAGAGTAGAAATTGAGTCCGGTTGCGAGTTGGGGTTGAAAACAGGTTTGGGAAGGTTCTGCATATGTTGAAGAGGTGGCATTAATAAGAATTGTATATGAGGGCTCTTCTAGTGAGGGTTCAAAGGTAGGTTCATTTAGAGAGTCCTCATAGTAGCCATCAAACTCAAAGGTAAATGCCTGAAAAGTGTTTATAGGATGAAGAAAGTCTGAGTCAAGAAAAGATTCGAATTCTAGGTTGTAATCACTCTCGGCACTTTTTGTTTCTGATTCTTGAGGATCGAAAAGAAATGATTCCATCTTAATGGAACCTGATTTTGAATCAGGGACCTTAGAGTCAGAGTCGAAGAATGAATTATGTATGCTAAGGTCGTAGATTGGCTCATAGTCGTCAGGAAACAATGGTTCTCTGAAATCATAATAAGATTCGAAATCATCGGATAATTTGCGAGAATCAAGTTCTGAATTTGATTCGAGATCAGCGATTCCACCAAAGAATAAATCACAAGATGTAGACTTAGCAACCTGGCTTGGGTCTAGCTATTCGTAGATTCCAAGCTTAAAAAGGTGTCCCTATTGGGTTTGGGCTCGGGTTTTTGGCTTGTAGGGAAGACCCAATCAAAACCCCACCCTTCCAACTCCTCGGTTTCTGTATCGTAGATCGACGTGACTTTCGAAAAATCAATCTATATTTCTAAGGATGTTGGAAAGGTACATTCATCAAATAAAGGCCCAGAATCATAATCCAAATTCAAACTTTGATTTTCATCATACAGGGCTTTCGGGGCTAAGGATGTGGGTTGAATCACTAGAATCTAGGTTGGGTTCTACAGGGATGTCAAAATTGCATTCGGGGGTCACCTTATCAAAGTAAGGGGCAGGATTTACATCCTCAAGAGGTTCTGATTCAATCTCATTATCGCAAGAGTCTAGGAATTCTATGCTTGGCGAACCGAGGTTTTGATTTTCTAGGGCTGGTTCAAAATCGTATCCTCCTGTAATTAGATTCTCCCAACTTGTCTCACGGTCAGGCGTATCAATCTATCTATTAGGTTGATCATATTCCATTGGAGGTTTACAATAACCTTGATTCTTGAACCTGAGATTTAGAAAATCAGATAGATCATCAGTATTGTTCCAAGATGTTTTGCTAAATGTTTGGGAAATGTATGGGTATTTTTGGTCGATTATTTGCTTTAATAATTTTATCATCTCTTCCCATTTTTCAAGATCATCTTGGTGTCTTTCCCAAAATACAGGATTTGTCATACATTGGAGATATTCAAAGTTATATAATTTCTCTAACTCAATGTATCTATCATGAGAACATCCTGGGTGGATCCATTTGTTACTTGTGTTATAATTACTTGGGCACAGTTTATGATAAAGGTGGTTGTTATCGATATATTAACCTAAATGTCTTCAATTGGTTTTGAGGTTTTGTCATCAATCTCATAAAATCTAAGGGCATCCTCAACCATTCTATCTTTCATGGATATTTGAGATTCAGATTTCTTAAATGGTTTCCCTAAGTGGCCAGGTTGCATTTTTGAATAAGATGGTGGAATCAAGATGTAAAATCAAAATTCAAGTTTAGATCGAAATTGATTAGATATGAAAAAGATTCCCAAGAAAATCTGTGTGTATGCTCTAAAGAGAAGGGATGAGGGACTGGATGTGATGTTGACCCAATCAAGGCACCCAAAGATTTTGGATGACTATAGAGGTTCGGGGCGGATGATATCCCTTAATCAGAAAGCCGTCCACTTGAGAATTACCTGGGCAACCAGAGAGAGAGAGTCCCGCAAAGACCCCTACACGGTAGAGTGCCCCCACGGGTTACAGGGTTTTCCCAGTCGACCTCTCTTGTCACTAATGTTCCAGGTAGACCAAAATGGGGACTCGACTTCTTAAGTCTACCAGTTTTAATTAAGAGCAAAGGTGCTTAGAATTTCATTTGAACTTTAAGATGTGTTGAGTGCAAGAGTGACCTAATTTGAAGATTGGTTGACCCAAACAAGGTGGGTCAACTTCACTTATATTGTCCTTGAAAATTTAGGTCCCTTTTTTAGGATTCGAGATTAAGAGCCCGATTTTAGGGTTTGCTTCAATAAATCAATTCAACCAAAGCTTAGGCACACATTATTTGGAAAAGATCAGTTCTTGATTATGTAAGTGTGTCTCTAAAATCCTAACTTGGAATCCTTACTTGGCTCATGTTTCGGTCCAATTTAATTTGTCAAATGTGGTATCTAAGGCTCAAACAAGAATGTGGTAGCCCTAGATACCTTAAGCTTTAAGTGGGTGCACAAATCAGGATTTGCTGTCAAATAAAATGTATCAACTCAGGTAACTTGATGAATTATCTATGGAAAGAATGCAAGTAGCCATAATTGATTTTTTTCCTTTTATTCTTTTCAGAATGAGGGGCTTAAGAGAGAGAGGTTAGTACTTACCTGCCCCTGGTGTGTTTGTTGTGCAGTTGATCTTCCTTGAATGTATCTTCTCCTTTAGACGTGTCTAAAACAATCACAGCAAAAGAGATACACAAGTTAGAATCTAAATCAGGAATTGCAATCAAGAGTTCTAAATTGCCCGTTGCTTCCCGGCAACGGCGCCAAAATGCTGACAAGGCTATATCGTCATTTTAAAATGCACGTTGGAGTATGGTCGGAATTGCTTTGAAAATAAATAATTTTTATTACTCGAAAAGATTCTGAGGTCAAACACAGGGAGCAATTTAGCAATTTAAGAACTCAAAATCACAATTAAAGATGTAAGAATTTGCAATCAATATATAAATGAGAATCAATGTCAATAGTGCAAAAAGATAGGAGTAAAATGGTGATTTAGATCACCAAATAGTCCTTACAATGATATCTAATGAACTCAATATATATATATATGAAAGCAAAGTAAACCCTTCGTCTGATTATTAAATCAGATGGTTTAAACTGCAAGCATTTCTCAATTCTTCTTCTTCTCTTCTCTGCCTTTCCTCTTCTTTCAACCCTTCTTTCTCTGGCTCTCTTCACACAGCAAGGGAAAGGCATCTGAATTCGGCTAAGTGTTAGCCGCAGTTCTAACCAAGAGCAAAACCTGCCCTAACTCGCGCAGCTCACTTCTCTCTCTCTATGTAGGATCCGCTCTCCCAGAGCCACAAGGTAATCGGGTTATCGGACCTATCGTACCTGGGACCAGGCTCACCGACGTGGGGTGGTGAGCTAGATGTGAGCAGAGCTTAGGTGGGTATACGGGTTAGGCCAAGCCTGTAAGCAGAGGTCATGGACGAGGCTAGTGAAGGGTGAGCGCATATGGGGACCTGACCCCCGTGTTCTTGGGCGAAGGGGTTAAAGCACAAATCCCACTTATATACCTTCGCGAGCTTGTCAGCGCACGTTGTGGGACAAAGTTCCCACGGCTTCTTTGCGTGAGCTACAATTGCTTGATTCGTTCAATTAGATGCACTGCAGCTGCTGGAGTCCTCAATCGAAGACCTGAAGGTCTTCCTAGAAGTCTTCTGCACGTCCTGGAGATGAAATTCTGGAGCAAAGGCACCTGGAGCAGCTTCAAAGCTTGCTCGAAATCGCTGTTAATGGCGAGAAGGAGCTAGACACCTGAAAACACAAAAATAGCCTCTCGGCCCTATCAGAATGCCCAGGGAGGATCGCTGGACTATGGCGAGTGCGACGAGGGGTTTTGTGTGGCATCTCGTGGTCCGTGCATGCGTGTCGAGGTTGGTCTGTGTGCGTAAAAGTGGGTGTGTTCAAGGGTGTGCGTGAGTGAAGTGGTGAATAAGGAGAGGGGAAATGAGCGCAGAGGTGAGGCAGAGGTTTTGAGGTAGCCGGTGAGGAGTTTGGTGGTCTATGGTGGTTGACGCACTACGGACGCGATTGTTTAAAAGGGTCGTTGTAGCTCACGTTCGCTACGTTGCTTTAAATAAAGAAACGGACGTGAGTCCGAGTGTCGAACACAGGGAGGCGTGAAAATCGAATTTTTCTGTCACTTAGTGTCACGGAAATGGCAGGTTTTTGCTTGCGCAGGAAAACGCGGGGGAAAAGCGAGTTAGAGAGAGAGAAAGAGAGAGAGAGAGTAAGGCTAGAGTTCTTTTAAGTCATGGCATTCATGCAACTCACGATACGGAAAAAAACTTGTCAAGAAGAGAGAGCAACAGTAGCTAGAAAAGAAACATCTTCATTTAACATGCACTTCAGTTTTACAAGTACAACACTAGATAAATGCTTAAGCACAAGTAAAGTAAAGCTAAGCTAGAGAGAAAGAGAGAAAGAGAAAGGAGACGGCGAGGCGGCCACGACGGTGGAGGAGGGCTCCGTCGGCGACTCATCGACTCCGGCAATTACAAAAGTGTGCTAGGGATAGCTAGGAGTTGGGTGGAACACTTGTAAAGGTATTCAATGCCTTACATGAGTGGTTGGAAGGGGTTTATATAGGAAAAAGGGCTTTCTAAATGAAGAAGGGGCTTTAGTGACGCTCGGAATATTGCTAAAACCCTTCCTGAAACATCGATGAAGCCCCACTGCCCACCGGTCGTCCGCGCGCTCTGCGCTTCCTCTTTCGGTGATTCGCATGCGGCGGCTGAGGACCGTCAGATCATTAGATCGAATGGTAAAGATCACGCAGTGAGAGCGCTTCAGGATTGCGCCTTGCAGGCGCTGTGCGCACGTTGTTCACGTGTTATCACTCGCGTTTGGCCGAACGCTCCTGATTGCGTCGCATGGCGCAATCGCAGCCTCTCGATGGCGATCGAGCAGTCTAATTTGGTCGCGTGGACAAATTCCGCACTCAAGCAGCTGT
The DNA here is from genome assembly GCA_037157565.1 of Thalassia testudinum. NCBI lineage: Eukaryota > Viridiplantae > Streptophyta > Magnoliopsida > Alismatales > Hydrocharitaceae > Thalassia > Thalassia testudinum. Next base: position 40,371,676 of record JAZHRO010000014.1, read on the forward strand.
GGGCGCTTCGAACGCGCGCCTCCTGCACGTGTAGCGGGGGCGCGACCGCTATGCTATGTTGCGAGGTTGGTTGTGGACACGCGTCTGTGCTCGGCTATTTCCGACCGTTGGAGATCCAACGGTCAGATCTTCGTGTTGAGGTGCGAAGGTGCGCGAGCGAGGATGGTTCTCCGATCGGACGGCTCAGATCGTCCTGCGACTTGATGGAGGAAGCTAGCGTGAACTAATGGTTGCTAATCGGGCGCCACGTGGCGCGCTATAGCCTGTTGATCATCAGATCAACGGCCAAAACTTCTTGGGTCAATTGTGGGAGCTCCGGATGTCAGATTTGGTCGATTTTGAGTTCGTTGGACTCCATTCATCGTTCTGAATCCACCCGTGTGGTCCGATTGCTTGTTTGAGGCCTGTTTTGACATGAACTTGTACAGATGGCCATTAACAGTGCATTATGAGCAATCTCAATGTGCTATACATGTAATGCTCCCATGCCCATTAACAATGTGTTATCTGTGCATTTTATCCTTAAGACAAACCCTGTTTGGCAGAATTATTATCATAAAATGTAGTGCTATCATATCCCTATGCTTACTCCTTGCTAGTCCCTAGCAACGTTCGTTCTAGCCATTATTCTTAGTCAAAATTCTGGAAGTGATTACTTAGGCATTTTCTTACCTGTCAACAGGAGGAAATATACTAAGATCCTAATCTATAAAAACTAAACAGTGGCCAGGTGTCTGCCAAAATGTGAACCGCCCGAATCCTCGCTTTAAGGCATATATATTTTTTTCTTTTTGATCTTTTCTCATTTTTTTGGATTTTTGGAGTTGTGAGTGTGTTGGTAACTTTTTACGGCTACCCAACCCACCCAAAACTCGAAAAAGACTCTAAGTGCTAAGCATCTTGGTGTGAAGATCATGATAGACTCACTGAACGGTAATTCAGACAGACTTCGGGTTCCTATGCCCCTAGGTGACCAGAAAAAAAAGTGTTTTGCCTGAAGGTGTATATGTCCGATCGGTAGCTTTCTCCCTACTTTTATTTTATTTCGAGTTAACACAAGGATTTTTCTAATGTATATCTCCCTGGATTACTCTACTTCCCCACTTCTTCCTTAAGTGTTTTGGATCTTTTTGTATGTTTAGTGAGCTAGGCTCTAGACAACCGACCAATGGGTTGTTACTCACGACCAATTGCCAGTCATACTCGTGCGATGAAGTGTGGCTTATTTTATTCTTTATTTTTTCTTCTTTTCTATTATTTTTTTCTTTTTCTTTCTTTTTTTCTTTTGTTGTTTAGTAGGTGGTTTCCTTGATCTCAAATTTACCTAGAAGCAATAAGAAGAAAGTGGTCCTGTGGTTGGGCTCTAAATAACCGACCAATTGGCTGTTACCCACGACAACTTGCCAGCCATACCACCTTAGAAGGTTCATTAGCTACCCAATTTCTGTCGGAATCTCTGAGGAGTGAGTCAGTACAAAAATGCGTGCAGATGCTTAGACTAAAAATCCCTCCGAATCAGAGGGTGAGTTGATAAGTCGTATACTTATCATCTTATTTTATTGGTGGATTAGAATAAATTAAGGTTGTAAGGATTTGAAGTTAAATCCATATTTTAATATACACCAGGGCTGATTAAGCTTGAAGGCCTGAAAAGTCTAAGTGTTCAGATTCTTTTCATATTATTTCCCACTATTGACATGTTTTTAATGCCTAAGCTTTTCTTCCTAAATTCATCATTTATTTTATTTTATTTTATTCAGACTGATTAAATGAACTCAGAATCATGCAAATTACCACCCCCCATGCTTAAGTTGGACAATGTCTTCATTGATAAATACATGGATGCAACAGGGGTTCAGAAAAATATTACCTGAGTGATGTAATATACCTGTTCAGTCTGAATCTTCTGGGTTGCTTCCCAGGAAGCGCTGAGTTTAACGCCTTCGGCTAGGCGATGACTTGTGTCAACCCTCAATAAGAGTGACAACTTCCTTTAAGGGAACCAGGGTGAGGAAGTGTTTCAATCTCTGACCATTGACTATGAAAGTATGCCTAATGTTCAGATCTGTGATTTCAATCGCCCCATTGGAGTAGGGCTTGACTACCCTATACAGTCTTGTCCACTTGGATCTGAGCTTCCCAGGAAAGAGTTTAAGTCGGGCATCAAAGAGCCAGACTTGCTGATTAGGCTCGAAGGTTTTTCTGTGGATGAGTCGGTCGTGGACGGTTTTCATCTTTTCCTTATACAGCCGACTATTCTCAAAGGCATCCCAACAAATTTCCTCGAGCTGCGAGACTCGGAGCGTCCTCTGTGCACCGACTAACTGGGAATCCATGTTGCATTGCTTAACGGCCTAGAAAGCCCGGTGTTCCAACCCAACAGGAAGGTGGTAGGCTTTGCCAAAGACCAGGCGATAAGGTGATATGCCTATCGGAGTCTTGAAAGTGGTCCTATATGCCTATAGGGCATCATTCAGTCATGTGGACCAGTCCTTTCTATCAGGTCTCACGATCTTCTGTAGAATGTTCTTGATTTGACTGTTTGAGATCTCAGTTTGCTCATTAGTTTGCGGATGATACGGGGTGACAATGCGGTGGGTAACCCCGTATTTTCTGAGTAGGGCACAGAATTGGGTGTGGATAAAATGACTTCCGCCATCACTGATCATGGCCTTCGGTATTCCAAACCGAGAAAAGATGTTCTACTTGACAAAGTCCATGACAGCCTTATAATCGCAACGACGGGTGGCGATCGCTTCAATCCATTTGGAGACATAGTCTACAGAGACTAAGATGTACTCAAAGCCGTTGGATGGTGGAAAGGGGCCCATAAAATCAATACCCCAAACATCGAAGATCTCGACGATCGGAATGGGTTGGAGGGGCATCATGTCTTTTCTGGTCATGGACCCTAGAGTCTGGCAGCGAGAGCAAGTCTTAGCAAAGTTGTGTGCATCTTTGAATAATGAAGGCTAGTAAAATCCAGACTCCAAAACTTTTGCAGCTGTCTTCTTCCCCGAAAAGTGGCCACCACAAGCTTGGTCGTGACAAAAGGATGACACACTTTGAACTTCATCCTCCGGACTACACCTCCTGATGATCTGGTCGGCACAAAGGCGAAATAGCAAGGGATCATCCTAGAAATAGTGCTTGTCTTCAGCCAAGAACTTATCCCGTTGCTGTCTAGACCAGCTGTGCAGGGTCTGTCCTACTACTAGGTAGTTGACAAAGTCGACATACCAAGGTAGTTTCTTGTCTTCCACAGCCAGAAATTTCTCATCGAGAAAGGTGTTAGATAAGGGCAAGGAGGGCGCAATGTGGTCTGGGTGGAGTCTAGACAGGTGATCAGCCACAACATTCTTTGATCTGGCTTTGTCACGAATTTCCAGGTCAAACTCCTGGAAGAGCAGGATCCATCTGATGAGCCTGGGTTTAGCATCTTTCTTGGCCAATAAATGCCGGATGGCCGAGTGGTCCGTATAGATGGTCACGTAGGATCCCAGAAGATAAGATCGGAACTTTTCAAGTTCAAAAACTACGGCGAGCAGTTCTTTCTCTGTGACCGTATAATTCCGTTGGGCCTAGTCCAATGTCTTGCTTGCGTAGCAGATCACCACGGGTTTCTTGTCTTGTCTCTGTCCCAGGACTGTGCCTATGGCAAAGTCTGATGCATCACACATGATCTCAAAATCCTGGGACCAGTCTGGGGGCTGAAGTACAGGCACGGTGGAGACTAAGGCCCTGATAGTGTGGTAAGCCTGGATGCAATCAGAGGTCTTGTGGAATAGGGCGTCATTGGCCAGAAGGTTGGTCAAGGGCTTGGAGAGCTTGAAGAAGTCTTTGATGAACCTTCGGTAGAAGCCAACGAGTAAAAGGAATTAGCAGATTTGCCGGACCGAGCTAGGCGAGGGAAGTTTGGAAATCAAATCAACTTTAGCTCGATCCACCTCAATGCCCCTATGCGATACAATGTGACCGAGGACGATTCCTTCTTGAACCATGAAATGGCTCTTTTCCCAGCCTAACACCAAATTAACCTCGATAGATTATTTCAGGATTTTCTCCAAGTTACTCAAACAGTGGTCGAATGAATTCCCATACACTGAGAAATCATCCATAAAGACCTCCAGGTATTCACCCACCATCTCTGAAAAGATGGCTAGCATGCAATGCTGAAAGGTAGCGGGTGCGTTGCATAACCTGAATGGCATACGACGGAACGTGAACGTGCCGTACGGGCAAGTGAATGTGGTCTTCTTTTGATCTTCAGGAGCAATTGCAACTTGGTTATATCCTGAATATCCATCTAAGAAGCAAAAATACTTCTGCCCTGTCAATCGCTCAAGAATCTGGTCGATGAATGGTAGGGGGAAATGATCTTTCTTGGTCTCCTCATTGAGCTTCCTATAATCAATACACACCGGCCATGTAGTGGTGGTGCAGGTGGGGATGGATTCGCCATACTCATTGGTGACAATGGTGGCTGATGGTAATCGGCTCTACAAAGGTCAACGTGCACAAATGGTGACGGGTCAGAACAGTCGTCACAGGGTTGGGTTTGATGGTCTGGGATAAAACTAAGGGTAAGGCATTCATCAACCAGAGGCTCCACGGGATCGTGTTCCTCAACCCAGTCGCAATCGAAAGGCGTGTTCCTCAACCCAGTGCTCTCTCTCTCCCCGCGCGGCCTTAAAAGGCCCTCGCCCTCACCCTCATCCCCTTCGTGTCCCTCTTCTTCTTCTCCCAGCTGGTGCGAGAGCGAGCGGGCGGCGGCAGCAGCGGCCGCGGCAAGTATGCGGGAGGAGGTGTTGCGCGAGGGAGGAGACGTTCGACCGTGAGGGCTCGAGCTTGCCGGGGCAGCTAGAGCCAGCCAGCGGGGGAGCAGCGGGCGTGGAGTGTCGCGGAGGGGCTGCTGCAGCTTGAGCAGTAGGCGGACGGGGCGCGACGCGGCCGTGCGTCGCGGGCGGAGAGCGAGAGAAGCTCTGATTCTGGAAATTTTTCCAGAATCAGACGCCTGGGCCCCGGGGTTCTGCTAGCCTCCTACACCGACTTGTTAGGCCCACTGGGCAAACCAGGGTAGTCGGGCGAGGGTGCGCGGACTGTGGAGGGGTTGGACCCCTGTTACTGAGAGGGGCTCTGCCCTATATTGGTTCTGTGCTGTGCTTTGGGGCGCACCCGTTAAAGGAGACGACTGACTGCGTGCCAGGGTGGGGTAGCTACCCGTGCGTTTATTGCGCGTGCCGTAGTCACCGTTACGTCTGTCAGCGACCTTGGGGTGGTTGACTGAGGGTAGGACCACCACGGGAGACTCTCCCGGCCAGGAGAGCACCACGTGCTACTTCTACTTTTCGGAAAAGACTGCAATCAAGATCGTTCCCACGAGGAACATTCGAGATCAAGTGAAGGATCTGAGAAATAAATAAATCGTGAAATAATAGAAAGACGTAAATAAAGAAAGTAAGAAAATAAAACAGCTACTGTACACTTTACTGCTTCTTTAGTTTTAGCTGCCACTCTACTCAGCGTTTCGCTGACGTGTTACACTCGTTACTTTTCAGGATCAGGTGTTGAGCAGCCAGGGTCAGCGGCTGCAGAGGACATTGGGTCGAGTAGGGTCTAGTAGAGTTATTGCAGTTCTTTTGTACCCCTTTTGTTCCACTGTAGTGAGTAGTTCTTGTTACTCTCTGTACTTCTTTACTTGTAGCTTCATGTTATGTTACAATTGTTGTTCTACTGTTGTGGTGGCATATACTGTAGTAGTTCCTTTTCTTACTGCTGTATTTTGTTACTGCTAGTTATATTCATGCTGAATGTGGTTTATTTTACTGCTCTTTTGGTTACTTCCTCGTTGGACGACTAGGTCTTGGGATTAGTCGAGTCGATCCGGTCCTCGTGTCTCGTAGGGACTCGGGAATCGGGTCGTTACAGTGATGGAGGCAGTGAGCGGTGAAATTGAGGAGTTGGGAAGCTTTGCGAAGGTGAGGTGACTCTGGTGGTGGTGGTGGTTATGGAGTGTGTGATGGGTGGGGGTGTACCAACGGTGAAGGTGGTCGGAGGTGAAGCAGTCGGCATTAGGGATGATAGAAGAAAGGAAATTAGGAGCTGAGAAGCTCCAGATGTGAAATTGGGGGAGAAGGGAGTTAATGCCCTAAACTAATTGAGAGGAAGGAGGTGCGGAAGCGGGTTGCTAGAGGTACGTCAGAGCGGAGGAAGTTGACGAAGTAACCGAAGTTGAAGAGGGAGCTGGAGAGGCCGAAGCTTCGTGGGAAGCTTCGTAGACGAAAGAGGAAGAGGATCCCTCTGCCTATCGTACTTGGTAGAGGGCGACGATGGGGTTTTGAAGAGCTCCAATGGCGATCCTTGATACCGATCGGAAGGAAGAATTTGAGGGGAGATCCAACGAAGAATGCACAAGGAAATACCTGGGGAATTGCCACGTCTTAAATAGAACTAGGATCGTGCTTGAATCAAGGCAAGTTGGGAACTTTGGCTAGGTGCTTTCACCGCTTGAAAAGCTCAAATTTGTTGAGCTTGCTAGTGCAAATGCCGGCCATGATTGGCCTTGAGAATGAGCCTGATCAATGTGGATTGATCTGAGGATCAATTCTGTAGAGTTTTAGGATTTTTCGTCGAGATTTCTAGAATCAAATCTTCGATTAAATGTCGACATGGGAGCTCTGAAGATTCTTTTCAAACTGTCATGGCAGCAAGGATTGTTCTGAGAAGAACGATGAGAAGTTAGGGAGCAAATTGCAATAGAGTTGAAACCTGGGGGCTTAAATGAGAGGAATAGAGATTTTAGGGACTGAATTGCAAACTAGGTCAAGAAGGACTTTGATTGGGTCCAAATTTTGGTCTTAACCTAGTATGGACCCAAGGAATCTAATGGTGATCTTGAATTTGATTTTTGACCACGTTTAACTAAGCAAATTGTATAAAAACCCTAATTAGGGCAAAATCCTATATAAAACTCTATTCTATGTCAGAATGGGTTCAGATGGTCAAACCAATACCATACCTCTTAGAATACTTCTCTATGAATTTTAGGAGTTTTAGATTAATTTTATCCTATCCAAACCCTCTTCAATTTAAGTGGGTTCATAATTAGGGTTTTTTGTGCTGCTTTCACCCTCGAAATGCGTAAAACCCCTTTTCTGTTAGTGTTGACCCAATTTTGGACTTTTGAGCTCATTTGACCTTCAGTTAACCCTTGAATGACCCCGTGGCTAATTTGTGTTTGTGATGTACTGCTAACATTACAGAATTAACCCTAATTCCATGTTTTCTTCTCAAATCAGAATGATGCAGAGTTGTGGCCCTTAGATATTAAGTAGGAGCTTTTAACATTCAAACCTGGCTAAATGTAACTAGTTAGGGCTCATGATGGTGTTACCATCATACTTTCATGCCAAGCTTTTACTAGTCCCTAGCAAAATACTATGGACTAAACCAGATCTCTAAGCTGAATGTTAATCGTCAGGATGCCCTACTAAATTGCATATCTAGAAATTAGATCAAAATACCAACGATAGGCCTAGAGGTACTCAAGTACCAGCCAAGATCCAGATCTGACCAGCTTTAACCTCGGTCTACCGTGAAAGTTTCTAAGGCCCGCAAAAACTGCCCAAAGGTTTGTTGAAGAGGGAAGGCTCGCAAAGGATGGATCAAGATCCATCGTTGGATCCAAAAAGCAAGAAAGAACAGTGGTTGTTTCATGTGTTCCTCGTAGAGGAACAGTGACAAAGTGAGCTCCCAGGTCTATTGGTGCTTTTGCTCCAATAGCCCAAATGAGTGAACCGGTGGCAAGATTGCAAGAACGATCCATTAGTGAAAGGAATGACTGTAGAGCGGTCTAAAAGTCTCTCAAATGGGTCCCTGGTGGTTTTCACATGAATCCTTGTGACTTATACGTGTAAATAAAATGATATGCATGAGGATCTATATGTAATATCACGAATGAAAGGTCCAAATGATGTCCAAATGCCATAAGATTTTTATTAAAACGTAATTAAACATGTTAGAACATAATTTCATCCTTGATTTTTACATTTGAACTCAAACCAATGTTCAATTTACATTTGAATCATCAATTTGTGTTTATGAATATAATATCTCATTATTTAACTTAATTATGCATTTTTAATACAATTTAATGTTTTAGGTCATTTTCATTAATTCTCACACATAACCCATTTATTATGTTAATAAGATAGTGTTTAATCTGATTTCTAGCTTAACTTCAACATTTTAGTTATGATGAGCCACACCTCATCTGCACTAACTACGCGCCAAGCGGCTTTCCCGCGTGCGCTCTACTCCCCCAATGTGCATGGAGAAGCCTTCTTCCACCCATTTAAACTCGTTCCCTTCATTTTTCCAAGGCCATTATTTGCCACCCTCTTCCTCCTTCCTCAGGCTCTCTCTCCCTCCATTATTTTCCTCTTCGTCCTCCCTCTCTCTCTCCCCATTATTCTCTCTCTCTACCCCCATTCTCTTTCTTCTATTTCCACCTCTATACCTCTATTCTTCTTTCACCTCTCCAACATCCACCTCTCCATCCTAATGCTCCTAGCATCCTAGTGGACCACCGACGGACTCCATAACCCCGTCTCTGCGTCCTCCCTCCAAGTGATCACCCAACGAAGCCTTCTTCTACTCCCTTTCTCTTTCTACCCCTGTTTCTCTCTTTCTTCTCCTTGGTTGTACTTCCTCTCTTATGTTTGTAATAGACTCATGTTTTACAATATATTTTGAGTTATTTTTCATCCCCACTCTTGGATTGGAAATTTTTGCTATATAATTTTCTTTTAAATTACAAAAGTGAAAACATAAAAAAGAAATAATTCGTTAAAAGCAAGATTTTTCATGCCTCTGTATCGCCTTCTTGCAAACGACACTAGATTCACTAGGTTAAATATAAATTTTATTTGATTCGAGAATTTGTGACTACAACGAACATTTAGCACTTTATTCATGAATTTTCTGACTATCAATAAAACAATTGTAATTTAAAGAGTTAAAATTATACTTAATTTGGTGATTAATTGTACCTAATTTGATTAAGTTGAAAATAAAAGGGTTGGATTGTAGTTAATTTATGTCCACACGATCATTGCAATAAATGGATGAGTTATTGTGCGAAAACAAGGGAGGTAGAGGGGAGAGCTCGCATGCGTGGAGGAGGGCACAATGGTCGGCGTGATCGCACGTGGGGATTCTCCGGAGCACGGGCTACGTGTTGGTGGTGATGGCATGACGTAAGGAGATTGGAGACGACCGGCGGAAGGGAATGCCTAAGTTGTGCTACTCCCTAGCAAAAGTGAAAAATGATGGAAGTAACCAAAGATTTCTGCTTTTCTTATTCCAAAAATTTAAAGATCCAGACAAATGTGAAAATGAAGTGATAGTAGTATAGGCAACGGATCCAAGTAAAAAATCAACTTATATTTAAAGTTCGTTCGTAACCCCTGAAAAAAATTCTATTAGGATAGGTAACTACTCTCGGGGATAAAGTAGAAAATAATCTGTAATTTGACCTCGGCTTTTTGGCTTAGGTACAAGATATCTAGGTCAAATGGATTAATATTTGGTGGCTCACATACGTCTGGTGCCACATGTAGTTTAGTGCTGTAGACTCTAGATTTCTAGACTATCAAACAGGTCAATGTAGAGAAAGGCTAAAAAAAGCTATGCTCTCTTAGCATTCCTTTGCGTTCACTCTTTTTCCTTCTTTCCTTTCTGAGATCACAAATCTCACTAGATTTTGTAAATGTACTCAATGTTTGGTGGCCTCACGTGGCATTCACACATTAAGAGAGTCCGAAAAACTCTATAACTAAGTCAGAATTCCTCAGCTAGTATTCGGGCGATTAGAAATATTGAAAAAGTAGGTATGGGTTATATTTTGTGAATCGCAATGGGTGTTTTTGTTGCCTCAATGATATCAACACATAATGAAATCAACTCCAAGATATAGCTATGAAGTCGAATACTTTTTTTTTCTTTTTCTTCTTTTCTTCTTCTTTTTTTTATTCTTTCTGTACATATATTTTTTTTCTTCTTTTTCTTGTTTCTTTTTCTTCATAACTACGAACAGAACACAATACGACGCAAACTTTTGTTCATGAGGTATTATTGGGGATAATATGTTCAAGAGGATAATGTGTGGCTTATTTGGTGGAAGTGCCTACTCTCTACACCGGGAAGGGATGGATAGGACAAGCGTATTTTTGACCTTTGACACTATTACTCTCCTTCAGCCAAGGATTTTATGAAGGACGGTCGTAACCATCCACCATAGTCATAGTTTTATTAGAACTCAATTTTCGCATATCTGCCTTATTTGGTGACTCCTATGAATTCACACACAATGTTCGCACATAGGAATTAAGAGCGAAAGCTATGCCTATCTCTGAGGTATCATCATCTAATTGTCTAAAATTTAAGAGTTCGTACACTAGACTTAGTGCACCAGTAGTTACTCTACTTTCACCTCACAAATGTTAGGTGGATCTCATAGAAAATAGTTTGCCTAACTCCCTACTATCTATCCAAGGGCTCAGGAGAAGAAGTAATGGTTCTCTTCGACAAACTAAAAATGTCTATTGATTTTCTTATAAGATCCATTACTCAGTCTACACGCAAGTGAAGTAAATGTACTAGATTCTAAACTAAGAAATAATTTAAGAAGAAAATCTTCAATGAAACCTCTTTGATAGGAATCTTTTGCTCGGGACTAACCAATTTAGCTCAAGAAAACAAGAGAGTTTTTTTAAAAAAGAAAACTAATGCAGCTAACCTAAATGCATGTAAATATTTATAAATGCTATAAACAACCTCAGGTTTTACCCCATCATGCTTAAGATTGACAATATCCTCATTGGAAAATTAAAGACATGGAAGAATATCACCTGAGGAGGAGAGTAGGAGGAGTTAAGGTTCCTCAAGCCGAAGTGCGTCCAAAATCTAGCCATCTAAAAGAGTAACATAAGGTTTAAGATGCTAGCCATTTACTTTAAAGCTCTCACAAGAATTAGGATTCCGAATTTCAACTGCTCCATGAGGGAAGGCATAAATAACAACATAGGGCCCATCCCAGCGAGACTTAAGCTTTCCAAGAAATAATTTAAGTCTGAAATTGAAAAGCTAGATCCACTAGTTGGGCTCAAAGTTCTCTTTAATGATGTGCTTATCATAGAAGACCTTTGTACGTTGCTTGTAAGTTTGGGAGGTTTCATATGCCTCATTGTAAAGCTCCTCAAGCATACTTAACTCCAGCATGCATACCTTACTTGCTTTATCAAGATTTAAGTTGATGTTTTTAATAGCCCAATAAGCTTTGTATTGGATTTCAACGAGAAGGTGACATACTTTTCCGTAGACAAAATGGAAATGTGACATACCGAAGGGAGTCTTATACGATATTCTGTAGGCCTAAAGAGCATTATTCAATTTTTTCGATCGATCCTTGTGGTCGGGCCTAACAGTCTTCTCCAGAATCTGCTTAATTTTCCTATTAGACACTTCAACTTGACCACTCATTTGGGGATGGTAAGGTGTGGCTATCGTGTGATTGACTCCCAAATTTTGGAGTAGTCTTGTGAAGTGCACATTCTTAAAGTGAAGCCCTCCATCACTTATGATAGTTCTTAGGCACCCATACTGAGAAATGATATTAGCCCTAACAAAATCCAAGACCATGGAATGGTCATTGGTCCGTGTGGGTATGGCTTCTATCCAAAGGACACAGGAAATGGACTATGAAGTCGGTGCCCTAAATATCAAAGATCTCAACGGGGAGAATAGGTTGCTGGGGCATCTCATCCCTTTCTCCAATGATTCCTGCTTGTTAGCAACATAGACATGTGTCCACATACGTATATGCATCTCTAAATAATGTGGGTCACTAAAAGCCAGACTAAAGAACCTTAGGGGCAGTCTTTTTCCCACAAAAATATCCTCCATAGTGGAGGTCATGGCAAAAACTCAGAATACTCATTTGTTCTTTGTCAGGGACACAACGACGGAATAACTGGTCAGGGCCTATGTTAAACAGCTCAGGTTCCTTCCAATAGTAAAATTTAGCTTCGACAAGAAGCCTGTCTCGCTTTTGCTTATCCCAAGTACTTGGGGTAATGCCTATGACCAGATAGTTCACTGTATCAGCAAATCAAGGTATTTTGGCCTCCATGACCATCAAAGGCTCATTAGGAAAAGTCTCTCGAATACGACCAATAGGGGTTGATGCCTCAATAGGGATCTTAAACAGATGATTTGCTACCACATTTTCAACTCTTTTCTTATCTTTAATATCCAGGTCGAACTCCTGGAGTAGCAGAACCCAACGAATCAAACAAGGTTTGGTGTCCTTCTTAGCAAGAAGGTGCTTTAAAGCAGAATAATCGGTGAACGCCACAACTTTAGACCCCAATAAATAAGATCGAAACTTTTCCAAAGCAAATATTACCTCAAGAAGTTCATTTTCAGTGATCGTGTAGTTTTGCTAAGGATCCATAAGGGTCATGTTGGCATAATGTAAAACATGAGGTTTACCATTAACCCTTTGACCTAAGGCGCTCCCTTGGCGAAATCAAAAGCATCGCACATAAGCTCAAATGGGAGGGTCCAATTTGGTGCTTGGAGAATCTACGCAGAAAGAAAGGCTTTCTTCAAGACTTGGAAAGCCTCGCCACATCCATCATCAAAATCGAAGGAAACATCCTTCACTAATAGGTCGCAGAGTGGCTTAGAGATTTCACTAAAATCTCTAATGAAGCACATATAGAATCCAGCATGGCCAAGAAAAATCTAACTTGACGAACATTGGTGGGTGATGGAAGTTTAGAGATGGACTCGATTTTGGCTTTATGCACCTCTAATCCTCTCTCGAAAATTGCATCCCCTAAATTGATGTCCTGCTGAGCCATGAAATGACTCTTCTCCCAGCTAAGCACCAACTTTGCCTCTTCTCAACGGGTTAAGAATTTATCAAGGTATGAGAGGCATAGGTCAAATGACGAGCCATAAATGGAGAAATCATTTATGAAGATCTTACAAACTCGTCGATCATGTCCGAAAAGATAGCCATCATGCATCGTTGGAAGGTGGTAAGAGCATTACATAATCCGAATGGTATTCGATGGAATACAAATGTGCTATACGAACTTGTGAAGGTGGTATGCTCCTGTTCATCAGGTAAGATAGCTATCTGATTATACTCAGAGTACTTATCAACTAGTTTTTTCAAAATCTGATCAATAAACGGCAATGGGGAAATGGTCTTTCTGGGTAGCCGTATTGAAATAGAGGTAATCAATGCAGACCCTCCAGCCAATTGAGGGTCTAGTGGTTACCAACTCTCCTTGGTCATTTTCTTTCACAGTGATTCCTGCCTTTTTAGGCACCACATGTATTGGACTGACCCATTTACTATCTGAAATTGGATAGATAATGCCTCCATCCAGTCATTTCAGAATCTCCTTTTTAATAACCTCCCGCATATTGGGTTGAGCCTAATCTGCATGACTCGAAAGGGTTTCACAGACTTGTCTGTGTATATATGATGCATGCAAAGAGAGGGGTCAACACTCTTAAAATTAGCTATCGACCAAGCAATAGCTTCCTTGTGCCTTTGTAAACACTCGAGCAAAGCTCCCTCCTACGACTCAGATAACACATATGAGATAATGACGAGGAGCGTGTTGTTAGGGCCAAGGAAAGCATACTTCAATGTGCTCAGGAGGGGATTAAGCTCCAACTCAGGAGCCTTTTGTATTGAGGGTACAAGTTGAGATGTCCCCTCCACAAATAGCGAATCTACCTTTAGGGTCCAAGGTGGGGACAGAAACTTTGTGTGTACTCCCAGCAACTCTTCCAATTCGGGCATATCCCCTTCATTTTCTTCAATAATAGGAAGATGGTCCTTAGATATGACCATTTTAAGGGGATCAAAAGAGTGCTGGAATAGTTTCTTCAATGATTTCATCAATCACTTTAATTTGAGAACAATCTTTAAATTTGGATTGCTTGTAGATATCAAAAACATTCAACCAGATTTTCTTGTTCCCAAAGCCCATTTTAAATGCCCATGATCTACAATTGATGGAGGCGTTGGCTATGGCCAAGAAGGGGCATCCTAGAATAATAGATGGCTTAGTGGGCTTATTAGATGGGTCAGTGTCAAGTACAAAAAAGTCAACAGGGAAGAAGAAGTCCTCCACTTTTACCAGGACATCTTCCAGCAATCCCCATGGTGTCTTAAGTGATCTGTTTGCGACTTGGAGGATGACAGGACTAAGCTTCAAATTGCCTCCTCTTAAAAGGTCGTAGACAGAGCTCAGAAGAATGTTCAGCCCTCTGCCTAGATCGAGCAGAACCTCATCAATGTGCTAGTTACCTATAACCACTGAAATATATGTGGCTCCTAGGTCTTTCATCTTGGGGGTGTTCCATGTTGGAGCACCGAGCTAACATGGTTAGGTAGGATGACCTTAGCTTAGACCTGTCTCTTAGATCGGCGCCTTTGTGTACACAAGTCCTTTAGAAACTTGGCAGAGGATGGGATCTGTTTTATAGTATCCAATAAAGGCAAATTGATGTGGGCTTGCTTGAAAGTGTCCATAATCTCATCCGTCCTATCCTTGGCTCCATATGAGCCAACAGAAGATTCCCTAGGAGTGGATAGGCGCTCAAGATAGGGCACCCTCGGCTTCTGAGTGGAGGGGTCATCGTGTCGGGATAAGGATGGTGGAATGACGACATCCTTTAGGTGAGTGATTTCAACCGAGGGAGGGCAATGTGGCTATTCCTCTGTGAAGGTGGAGGTCGAGTTCGATGTAGGAGGGGAATTCTAAGGGGTGACCGTAGGGATGCTATCAGGTTTGCCGATTTTTTTCCACTCCTCAACACGGTCACAACTTGAGTGTGCTCCCTGAATATGACCCCCTTACCCTTTGGGTTCTCTTCAGCAGAGCTAGGCAACTTACCCGGATCCCACTGCCTAACTGCCTCAATAAGATGACCAATTTGAGACTGCATATCAGTGATCATCTTATTCTAAGATTAGATGACCATATTCTGATGCTCTTGCATCGCTTTCATTATGGCTTTTAGTTCATCCATCTCAGAAGGCTTATTCTGAGGAGGGTTTGTATAGGATGGTTGGTATACAGGTTGGGGAGGTTGGGGTCCTGCATTCCCTATGTTGGAAGCATCACCTTACTTCCATGAAAAGTTTGAATGGTTTCGCCACCCCGGATTATAGGTATTGAAATATGGGTTATTACGAGGGGGTGGTCGGAAACCTTGGGCCGCATTCAGGTCGGCTTGAATCAACTAAGGAAATTGATTTGTCAAATGGCACTCCGCAATGGCTTGTGTAGTGCTTTGGTAAATGGAACATTCACTTGAAACCTGGACAATAGAGGCTGCTTGCGGCTTCATGTTGGGATTTGCTAAAACCTATCAAAATTTTTGTTTAACAATTGAATTTGATAAGCCAAATCCTGAGTAGTCCCGGCTTCATGGGTCTCTATCTTCCTCTGCAAGATTGATGGTTTCCTTTCTTGATAGGCAGAGAATATGTGTATGGAATTATCACTTAATGTTACAAATAAAGTCCAGGCTTCATCCTTAGTTTTGGTCATGAAGGTTCCGGCACAGACTACATCGATGGTTTGCCTATGCCGTTTAGATAAGCCGTTATAGAACCTTTCGACCGGTTGCCATTTTGGCACTTGATGGTTGGGGCATAACTTGAGTAAGTTGTTAAAATGCTCCCACTTCTTGTGAATTTACTCCCCTTCTTGTTGAGTAAAACTCATGATCTCTCTCCTGTAATGATTGGTTTTACTCATAGGAAAGTACTTATTCAAAAATTCTCCCTTAAGGGTGGCCCAATCGTTTACCCTTGCATCGAGGGTATGATGCCAGTGCCTGGCCTTATCCTTTAGGGAGAAAGGAAATAAGGTTCTCATCAGGGTTCATCAGTAAAGCCATGGAGCTTCACCGTGAAATAGATCTCAGTGAATTTCTTAAGATGCCTGTAGGGATCTTCCCTAGCAATACCATAGAAAGAGGGTAGCAAAGATATGGTACTGCTCTTGATCTCATAAGGATTATCCACTCCAAGTCTTTGGATAGGTAGGGCTTGGTGAGTTATGGGGAGGAAATAGTCTCTCAAGGTTCTTTAATTTTCACCAACCCTAATTTCTCCTTTCAGTATCTCTTCCGCCATCTTCTTTCTCGGTTAGCTATCCTAAAAAGTCTCTTAGGTTTAGGGTAAAAAATAAGACTTCTCCTAAGGGAGCGCCTACCAAGCATACACCAAACAAACACAAGGTAAAAGGTCTTTTGTTACTTTAAAGCACTTTAAGTCATCTTCCAACTTTCCAAATTGGCCAAATAGAGTTAAGGCAGTGTTTCTCCATTCCCACGTAAGTAGTATAGGAGAAATGAGACACTTGATATTCTTGGTCAATGTCTATTAAGGAGGTTGAGGTCACTTTAACTCTTTTGGGTGACCAAACAAGTTGTCAATCCAATTACGCACCCTAAAGTGACCTCAACCTCCTTAATAGACATTTACCAAACAAGTTGTCAATCCAATTACGCACCCTAAATTGACCTTTTAGTGCCCTAACGACATACACGTTATTGTAAATGCTCAAGTAAAAAGGTACTCCAAGGATGGAACCAAGGGATGCAAGTAGGGCGAACTCTCACATTAAGGCTATGCGTTAGTGGTGCCTCTTAACTACCCTTTAATTCCTTTAAGGGGTGTCCCCCTCCATAAAGTATCAAGTCACTCGGGTAAAAGTTAATACCACCGTTACAAAGCGAAATATGAGGGATTGCATTGATAAAGAGATCAATGCCTATAACCTTAAGGATCCGAGTGTTAGTGTGGTGCCTACAGTGCGTGCTCAGTGCAGGAAGTATGCATCACACTCCGAAAAGTAATTTTTATTTTGAAAATCGTAATCAAGTTATTCAAACACTTCCTGTATATTTTACTTTTCTTTTCGAATTAATGTGACCACTTGATTAATCT
The DNA here is from genome assembly GCA_037157565.1 of Thalassia testudinum. Taxonomy (NCBI): domain Eukaryota; kingdom Viridiplantae; phylum Streptophyta; class Magnoliopsida; order Alismatales; family Hydrocharitaceae; genus Thalassia; species Thalassia testudinum. The sequence continues at coordinate 40,388,726 of JAZHRO010000014.1, forward strand.
TTTCAAATTAGCCTAAGTGGTCTTTGATGATAACGTCATCATCAGCTATAATTAGCTTTAATTAGTCAGAATCAATTGACAACTGCTCTTACATAACCATCAGAGAGTCATAATTCATTGCATATCCTTTCTGAGAAGAATACATTAAAATAGGGATAAATGTACAGTTTTAACATCATATCATAAATGCAAAATAATCACAAGATTTTTCAGGGGTTAAATAAATGTTAAATAGTCATAAATGTCTGATAAGTGGATTCATGCAGAAAGAAACGGATTTTCATGCATTTCAAGAAGTAATGGAATCTGAAACCCTAATTTCAAACCTGCTTAATTAACTGAGGTTCAAGTCAGAATAAAATTTACCTAAATCTTCTAAAAATCATATAAAAATATTCTATAAAAGTTGGTATCCTTGATTTAACTATTGGAATGCATTTTGACCAAAAATAGAGTATCAGATAGGTAATTGCCTTAATTTAAGTTTTTGTGCAAATTACCCAGTCAAAGTTAGTTAAAACCAAAATTTGACTTCAACATCAGATTCTTTTGGTCCAAATTAGGTTTGTACCAAAATTTGGTCCCAATCAGAGATAATCTTGACCTAGTTTACATTTTAGTCAAGTCTGACTCTTTTTCTCTCAAATAACCCCTCACCCTTCGAAATCTATTGCAAAAATCCCCCCAACTTTGTCATCTTCTTCACCAACAAGTCCCTACCACCATTTCCATGCGAACACATCAAGCACCGACCTTTCTTTCAATCAAGGAGTTCTCCCTGATTTCTTGCCTAATCTTTTCCAAAATTGGAAGGGGAACTCTTGAAAATATCCTCTACAATCTGAGTGGCATCTTGGGCTCTACTTCTTCCTCAAAAGCTCATGCGAACTCTTTGAAAGGAAGGGTATCCTATGGTTACAAAAACTCCAAGCTTCCAAGCTCGGAATGACCTCCTATTACCTATAAATGATCCCCTAAGGACAAACCGTCCTTATCTTGGTTTGGAGGTCGGATTTCCCCTCTTCCCTTCTCCCCGGCCTCCATCTCCACCAACTCCGGTGAGCTCCTTCGTTCACCTTCCTCGTCCGTCGTCACGAACAATGGCCAGTGGATTCTTCTTCCTCACTCCTCCGCCGCTCGCAATACCAGCGAGGGTCTCCTTCCTTGTCTTCCTCGCCACTTCTTCACCACCTGAGACTTCATCTCCTCCAAGTCTGACGTACCACTGGCAATGTCCTTTCTCCCATTTTGTCCAATTAGGTTAGCATAGTTAGGTTTATCTTCTCCTCTACTCTTTCTATCTCATTTATCACCCAATTTGACCCACGCCTCAGTCTTCCTCCGCTTCAGCCACACCTTCAGCGAGTCTGCCCCACCTCCACATTCCACCAAACAACTCGCCATCAAGTCCAAAAGCTCCGCCGTACGCCTCCGCACAAAACCCCTCTACCTATTTGCCATTCCATCCACCCAAACACACCCCCGACTAACCCACCTTTGCACAGTCTCCTCTGCCTTCTCCAGTTACCTACAACCACCCCTGTAGCACGCCACCGCCACTAACACCCTTGCCGCATCCTTGCAATCCTCTTGGACGTTTTAACAAGGGCTTGTAGCCCATATTTTGTGTTTCAAGTATCCCACCGGAGCTCCATCGTCGTTGCCATCTTCTCTGGCTTGTTCATCGAGCCATGGCCATGTTCTTCATCCAATCCACCCCAGGCAGTGTGGATTCGTTCCAGGTGCTTACTCCAGGCCTCCAATTGAAGAGCCAAAGCTACAGCCACTACCAATTCAAGAAGACCTCCAACTGCTGCATTTGCGGAAAGAGAGGAGGAATGGGAATAATCCCACATCAGTGGATAAAGAGAGTGTGTCCATGCATAAATTGGATTTGTGTTTCTATTCTATTGCCCAAGAACACAGGGGTTGGGTCCCCTTCACGCGCTCAGTGGACCCTCACCCGCATACCCATATACCTACCTAACACAGTCCTCGCTTGCGAAACCACACCTGCAAGCCTGGTCAACCGGATCCTCGAATACCTCATTACATGCCTGCTTACTTGAAAAGAGAAGAGGAAGAGGGGAAATAGAGGAGGTGGGGGGAGGGTTTTGCTCCACTATGCACATGCTCAACACTTAGTCATTGAGTGCATGCTAGATGGTCTGAGAAGGGACAACCCATGGCCGTTACACATGCTAGATGAAAGGAACCAAGCATCTCAACATTACACAAAATCTACCAAGTCTAGACATAAGCCCATTACTGTTCCTCCAGGTATAGGTGACCCCCGAGGTTGGTAGTTCACAAAGCGCCAACTCATTCACAATGTGTTCAAAACCATAGGTTGATGGATCCACAAGCCCATCATCACATGAGAGGGTGGCATTGAAGTCCCCTCATACAAGCCAGGTGCCACCCTGTACAAAGGAGGAATGTTGGACAAGTGCACTCCATAACTCTGGCCTCTCCCCCTCCGAGCATGGTCCATAAACCCCTGTGACATACACTAAGTTGCCGCCATCGGATCTAATGAACTTACAAGTAATGCATAACCTGCCTTGCATGAAATCTTCTTGTTACAAACCAATTGTCTTCCACCAAACTGACAAGCCTCCAGCACATCCAATGGCATGGACATACCTAGCATCTGCCTGATCCCTAAGTAACAGCTGCTGCCACATCCTAGCATTCTTGTGGTCAACATGTGTTTCCTGTAGGAGAGCGTAATCCACATTCCACTCACGTAGGCACCTGGCAAGTGTTCCCGGCCTATTTGGGTCACGTAGACCCCTCACATTCCATGAGAGGATTCTCATGGGTTGGCAGCTATTGAGGCCTCTTGACTTGTCTTCACACGGATGAGAGGCTCATCATAGCTCTTAATTATTATTAATTAACTAGTTTTCCTAATTAATTAACTAAGAATATATTAATTACAGAATTAATTATGCTATAGAGGATAAAAAGCCAAGGACCTACAAAATAAGTTAAAAACACTAATTTAAATATTAATTAGTCATCATAATAATTTAATTAATAATTTGGACTCAATTAATAATCATTTGCTAAATATTTAGTATTTAAATTAAATTAATATTAAGAACTAGGTATGTAATTAACCTATTTAAATTAATCATTTAAATAAATATAGCTAAAAAGGGTATAAACATAATTGCAAGGCATAAATAAAATATTTACCTAATTTATAATTATATATAAAAAGTTGAAAATGAAATAAATTAAAATAAGCCTTGAAACTTACTGATTACGTTTAGGACCTTAACTTCTATTTCGATTGAGTTCTTTTATTTCATTTCAGTCCTTTTTCTTGCAAATATACCCTTGTGTACACCTCTTCATCATCGTCTTCATCTTCATCCTTGCCGTGGACGGTCTACGACGTCCGGTCACCATACTCGTCGATCACCGCCTATCTAGACCTTCGTCGTTGCCGCCAACACTCTGCTCACCGCCGCCTCTTCATCCATTGGGTCGAATTTCATGGAAATGCTATTTAGCTTAGGCATTTAAGCTTATCGGCATCGGAGACGACGCTGACAGTTTCCATGCCCCTAGACGCTTTCCCATCCGATACACACCCCCTAAACCCCAGCTCCACCCATAAATACCCATGCCCACCTTAGATTCCGGTTAGCGACCCCCTACCCTCTTCTCCCAACTATAGTCATTCTTAGGCTTTTCTTCCCAAACTCCGATGACTTCGATCTTCCACTTCCGATCTTCTCCAAGGAGAATGACCTCCTCCCTGCTTCCGCCATACTCTGCTGTGTCTACGAACGAAGTTGCACCGCCATCCACCTCGTCTTCAAGTCACACTCCATCCCCGGAGCTCTTCCTCAACCCTCTTTTTCTTCCTCCATTATGAACATCGATGGAGTCTTCTAACCCCCATTTTGTCTAGGTAATAGTAGACTAGTTGTAGCTTTCATTGTAGATTAATCTAGTGTAGTTAGTTAAGTGATTAGAGTAGAGTTTAGCTTAGTTTTAAGTTCATCTTCCATAGATCCAACGAGCTAATTCCAGCTCGTCGAGCCTTCTTTCACTCATTAGGTCACTTAATCACCTTCCTTATTCTTCCATGATCACAATTCACTTCTTTTCCTTTTAATTTGATCACCTACACGCCTAATCCACAACACACGCACCAGATCACCTCTACTGTCCATGGTAGAGGGATTTGAGTTTAAATCACATCCACTTAAGGTCCTACATCACCTTATCACACATCAAGGACCTTTTACATCGTCTTAATCAGCTCTATTATTATATACAACAAAAATACCCAATTCCACTCAACCTCTTGAACTCGTTGTCAATGGTGGATCAAGAGGAGTTGATTCACCTAATTAATCACCCTATTATCATCGCCTCACCTCGTTGACTGTTTCCCCTCATTCAATTGAGAGGGAGAACTGATCTTGAGTTCATGCAAACTCAAGATATTTCATATTGAAATTATTGATTAATCCATGATTCTGATCTTTAATTGGAGCAATTGAGGTGTTCTTGAGATTCCTTATGACCTTAGGAACACAATGATATTTTTATTTTAGCGTTTCATGGAGATTTTATCTCCGTTGACCAAAATTGGTGTTCACCGGAGCTCTGGCATGCTCCGGCAACCTCAAGTTGAGATACTGCTTATGAACTTGCCTAAAAAGCTCCAGATAGGGCAATTTTGAGTAGAGGGTCAGTTTCCACTAATTGAACCTATGTTTTAATGTCGATTGTTCTCTGATAGTCATTGTCTTCCTCAAGTCCAACAAAGACGAGAAAGGTGATTCATTAAGTTTAACGGATTGGGAATAGGTTCTAAAGCATGATTGAACCTCATAGAACTTAATCTAGGCTTTATTTAGGACTAAGAACCTATGGTTTCTTCTATAGATCAACCTACCATCTGAGCTCAGGCGATGAAACCTGAATACACGTAGGAAGTGATCAAAACTCAGTTTGAGATGTTGAACCAATTCCCTGAGTTGAAATAGACCTGTCTAGACCTTTAAATTGATCTGAATTGCTTCCTAGTAGAAAGTCAACTCTTAAGCTCAACTAGTCAACCTAGAGTTGTTAGTTAGGTTTTAGATTTCCGAACTGAGATTTAAGGGGTTATTTGAGTTCCTGATTTGATTTCAAATCATCTAGATCTAGTTCGATTGAATTTCATTGTCTTTAAAGGAAGAATTGAGATTCTGTTCAATTTGGGTTCCAAAAGGAACTTGATTTGATTTAGAATCATTTAGATCTAGTTTGATTGGATTTCATTGAGTTTAAAGGAAGAATTGAGGTTTTGTTCAATTTGGGTTCCAAAAGGAACCCAACGCTATTCTTGGTGCTTCTATTGAGATTCAAGCTCAATCTCTGCCCGGATTTATTCCATTTGATCTTTTCAATCAACCTGGGAAGTTGGATGAGGGTCTAATCTATCTGTTAGGTGAATTCAACTCTGAATTCAATGTTCTGTGTAGTGAATTTGAAGCTTTCAAGCTTCTGTGCTTCTGAAACCTTCCTGACCTCTCTTCTTTTGATCCCTGCGGAATGCACTCTAAAGCATTTCGTAACTCTCAAATGAGAGAATAGCCAAGTCTGCAGGCCAATAGACTTGAGATTACACATCTGGCGCACATTCTAGCTATGGTGACAGTACCATGTTCTCCCTGCTATTGGTGGATCAGATATGATCTAATCACCAAATTGGTGACAAAATTGGATAGCTGATGCTAAGAGCTTTCGATTGAGCTTTTGTTCGCTCGATTTGGTCGTGTGAGCCAACTGGAATCCTCATTAGAAGATCACTGTTGTAGACGTGCTGTGGAGGAGACTCGGTTTGAACTTAGTCCCACATCGGGAATGAAGGAAGCGCCGCTCGAGTATAAAAGTGGAACTACGCTGACGACCAAGCGGTCATCAGCGCAGGGCACACTTATGAACATTTGATCAATTGTGAGTGCATGCATGTGCACGTGCGAGCGTGTGTGCGCACACCTGTGTGTGCGTGGGCTCAGGTGTGGGCGTGAGCTTATGGGCTTTGATGGGCCTGGTACTGTGCAATCTAAAATGCTAAAAATCCCCCATTAATTCAACTATGCTTAGGCCTCGAGTAGGGTCTAGTCCCGCACCTAGTGGGCGCTGTGTATCCCCGTAAGAGGTCTAGGCCGCCCATTAACAACTTTTTGGTTGAAAGTAGGTTAAGGGTTAAAATTTGTTTAAGTGTGGATGAGAGTGCATAGTAAAAGAAAGTGAATTAAAGAGGAGGAGAGAGAGATGAGAACACGGAGAGTTAAAGAGAGAGAATTTAAATGAAGAGGAGAGAGAGAATCTGATGAAGAGATTAAATGAAGTGTTTGAGCTTTGTTGTAATAAGAGGCATTATTTGTATTGTAATTTCTTTTATGCCTTACATTTTGTAACATTTGTAATAAACATTCATTTTCTTTTGCTATTCATTGTAAAAATCTTTCATAGACATTTCCTTTCATTAATGGAATAGTTGCATATTTTCATGTTCAATTTTATATGCAATTATTCATGTACCTAACATATTTTGTAATTAATGTAGTAATTAGTTATTTATTAACTTAAATAATTAAAAAGGTGAATTAAACTACATTTATGTCTCCCAGTGAACGACCTGGACTCAATCAGTTTAAAAGAAATAAAATCTAAATTGTTAGGTTAGTTTGACCCTATACTACAATTAACAATAACAACTTAATAACTCAAGTTAACCTAAGTCCACTCACATGATTAATTAAGATTAATAACCTTAATTAACTATGTTGAGAATTGAATGATCAGCTCCACACTGAGGATTTTAGAGACCAACTCATCATCAACCTTTTATAGTTTGCGGAAGGAGGGACTACGGAGATTGTACCTACCCCTAGTACCCTTCCCTCCTCTACTGTCTGAGGCTACCCCTAGGTTATAAAAGCCCACTTCCATGCATTGCTCTGGTGCACTGAAAATTAAGTCTTCACCACGCTCGCCACTTTGCTGACCAGACTGCTACAGATGCTCACGGCTTGCCTCTTCATTCAAGAGGTCACGCATGGTTGAGACGTTTAGTGGGGGTGTCTCAAGGACCTGCGTATCCTCTTCCTCCTCCCTTGACATATCATGTTTAGCCTCTTTCCTCTTTTTCCCAGCTTCCTTCTATGAATGCTCTCACGTGCCCTCCATCCACTGCATCTTCGCCTGTTCATTAGATGGTTTTGGGTGTCCTCCCACTGGCACCATGATTGACATAATACGGTAACACGATCTGTCCACGACGAGCCGTCACATATGAGGACAATTTTCTCCAGGAAAGAACCCCCATGCCTGAGATCTACCTCCACCCAGATTCATCTTCCATTCCCTTCTCCAAGACCGACAACAACTTCCTCACTGGTAGCTGCGTATCCGGCGAGAACCTAACAAATCGCTGTAGAGCAAAGGTGCAAAGGAAGACCTACAATATATGCAACACCTCTTCACAAAAGAACCTTTTAAGGGGGACGTTAGGCAAGGCCTCGTCAAAGGGAGAGACCATCCTCCACATAACAGAAGCACCATCCCACATGAATGTGCAAAACTTAAGAGCATTCACATCACCATCACAAATGCCATAGAGGAGAAATCTCGATGCGTTTAAAACCAAGATCTTCCACATGGACGAGGAGAGAGAAAGCATGGTCACATCCCTTTGCAAATCTTCAACGGACAGAGACCCAACCATTATCTCATCGATCAAAGACCCCTCAACATGGCTTCCGACACTAGGACCTCCGGCAAAAGGGGAACGTCAACGTCAAGGGTCGGAGGGGTTGGTGGAGGCCGAGGTCCCTCCCCATGCACGCGACGTCCATCTCCTTCACCTCCCTTAAACCCCTGCCGAGGGTTTAAGGGTTGTTACACCTTCATCTTGGCACCCGCGGCTTGGGCATAGGTTCGATGATCCTTTCATCGGGGACAATACCTATAGTTCTCCCTCGTATGCCCCAGACCTCTACATGCAAGGCACATGACTGGATTCCTACACGTGGCGGCCATGTGGTCCCACTCTCGGCAACGAAAACAGTGAACATCTCTCTCGCACGACCCCCTTTTCCATGGTTCCTGCCATCTCCCTCTCCCCACGTCCCATGAGAGGGTCCTCCTTGTGCCTTCATCAACTAGCCATCTCCCTTCTTCCCTTCTCCGTTGTCTGCCCACGACCCTAGTCCACTCGCCATCACCCTTAGTCATCCCTCTATTTGTTCTCCCAAATGTCAATGATCAAGTAGCCACAGATGTTGGCAAGCTAATGATGCAACGTGATTCCAAATGCTCTCCAGAAGATATGAAAACAGAGAGCCTCATAGGATACCTGGAGAGGGCTAGGAATAACACAAGGAGCATGAGAAGGGACCTCCTGAAATAGAATAAGTGGAGGATAACCAAGGTCCTCCAAAACAGGAAGGGTTTTAAAAGATATATGCACAATTATTTCATATCCTTTAATGGCAAGACTAAAAATACAAGCATCAATCCAAACCTGCCATTCCACTCGGGGATGCATTGGCTAGATATGCTCCCCAGAAATAATGTATGTAAGCAGAGACCAGAGTCAAGGATCGATTAGGGAGTGTAAGGGTTGTTTGGGTTGTTGGGAGGTGATGAGTAAGTCCAATGAGTCCTTAGTCCATGTCGAGTCCAATTCCAACAACAATTTAGATTCTGTATTATTCTCCCTAATAGTTGTTGTGGGGAAATTTAACTCACCCTGATTATCATTAGTGATTTCCTTAAGAATGGGAATCATATTTTCACCTTCAAGTGTAGGTGAATCAGTGGTGACTCCCAGTCACATACATTTGATGGTAGGGTTGAAGCAATCGAATCGATATCATTAATTTCATCCCTAGGTTCTTTTGGTTCACTTAATTTTTCGCCAGAGTGTATATGTGATTCTTTTGTAAGGGCAAGAGTTGCTTCAATATCCTCAATTACTTCCGAAGGAGGATCGATCTCAATGTCATGTGAATGGAGAAAGCCTATATCTGTCAATTCTTTGATCTTTTCAGGGCATGAATCCTCAAATGATATGTATTGTCCCTGAGAGTCACTCCTAGGCTCCTCAATCGTATGTTCGTCCTCCTCCAACTTTGACTCCATATCTTCCCGATTTTCGGAAGGATGATTTTCAAAATCAAAAGTAGGGGGGGATCTGGATTTCACCTGATCATTCATATCATCGAGGGTTAATTCCTCAAATAACACATAATCCTCCCTAGATTCACTCCAAACTCTAAGTCCGAGTTAATCCATTGGCTGATCATCCTCCTCTAAAATAGATTCTTTGTGTTCTTGAGACTAGAATTGATCTAATTCATCTAAAGCTTGGTCTATTCCCATAGGGTCACCTATCTTGGATATGTGTAAATCCTCAGAATGCTGTATGGTGGGTGTTGGTTCCCTACGTGGAGGATCAAGATTGGAATCACTAAAGGTAGAATGGGGTTCCACCACATAATCAATTGGGAAAGAGGTATGAACAACACGACCTTGACTTGGGTGATCAGGGGTAAGAAAGATACTGTCAGCCAGGTCAAGGTACTCTAGTGGTACCATCTTCCGTTTCTTTTGACTTTAATATAGCTCAGGTGGATAATCAATAGGATCTTTCTCCTCTAGTGGTTGTGTTTCATGGAGGGATTCTCAGTGATATCTACTCCTCAAAATGGGATCCCTCTTATCCGTTGTTTCCTCAATATGATCTTGGTGATTGGGCGTAGAGAGGTAGGGACCATAATTACTCATAGGATGGTAGCTAAGCTAACTAATTTCTTCCTTTAGTCGTTAACTATTCCTCAAAATCTCTCCCATAGACTCCATCATTTCTTTCTATTGTTTTTGCATTTCTACCATAAAAGAGGGGAGGTAATTATCAAAATGGGGAGGATAGTCCATCTCAGGCTTATGTTGCTTAGGGGTATCGATTGAACCTTGATAAGAAAAATCATGAAGGGTGGGAGCATTGGGCATTTGCATAGTTGTTGGCATCGCCATCATCCTCTATAACTCACCTAGTTTAGCTAAGTTCTAAGGTAAAATTGACTCAAATAATACATAAAAGGATACAATATAATCAGGAGGAGGAATCATCAGAATAAACCCAAAAAGGACAAACAAGTTCAAAATAGCCAATTTAGGGTTTCTTTTGAAATCATGCTATTAAAGACAACCCTATTTAGGGTCTAACTTAGTTTGATAAGATTCTAATGAAAATATTGCAAATTAAACCTTTTAAAAATTACATATAAATATTTTACATGGTTTAATATGATCAGATAGGTCGAAGGAGCCAATTTAATCTAAAACAGTGACCTAGGTGAATAATCAATATCAAATGAGTTTAAATGAGAAATTTACCAATCAAACAATTTCAAAACTCTAAATTGACATGATCATTAGATTCACTAGATCCTAATTAAGCTCCCATAAAAAGTTGGACTTAGCTTGACAATGTTTTCACCTACTTTGCATTCAAGCCCTTAACTTTCTAAAAATTCTTGCAAATCGGTCCAATTTCATTACTTCTTGGTCCTTCCTTCTTGCAAAATAGTCCCTAGAGTCATCTTCCTCCTTCAACAGCCACCTTATGTTGATCGAGTTGCTTGTCGAGCTTCTAGCTCGAGCAGCAGCTACCTCTGTGCTCGAACAGCCTCGACAATAGAAGATGATTTGTTCCTCCTGCCATTTCATGTCTATTGATGTTTGTTTCACCGACTGTTGTCGCCTCCTCCGCCAGTGATCTTCGATCTAAATAGACACGGAGTTACGAGTAGTTGCGAGGATTTCTCGCATCCTCCAGTAACAAAATCATGCGTGGCAGCAACTCTATAAAGTCTCGTGATGCTCCTCCGAGTCCGGTAATCTGGAAACCAAGCGTAAAAACCTCCTCCTTGCCTTCCTTCATGCGCTGCCATTGCCAGACCTTGAGGTCTTCTTCGTTCCTTCGCTCCGCTGCCTCTCGCCATCAAACAAGGGAGCAGCTGCCGTCGCCCTTCTCTCGCCAAGCTTCTCAGCCTAGAAGCCGACCCTCTGACCCCGTTGTCGACCTCAATTCCTCTACCGCGTCTTCGCCGGTGGCCTTTCACCGCCACCGATCTTCGCAATTCCTTCCCTCCAATAAAGTTAGGGCTTTTCTTCCCCTTCTTCCCCTCTACCTTCTCATCTCTTCAATTTCATCTTTCAACCCTGTTTGCACCATCACCGACCACCATCTTCAGGAACACCAGCAAGCTTCTTCGCCACCCCTCTAGACACCTACTCATAGCAGGTAGACCTAAGGAAGAGCTTCGGGGTTCTTCTCTGGAGCTCCTGGACTAATCTGGGACCGAGAGGTCTGCTCTATTGTGCACAGGTGCTTGTCGGAGTTGCGCTTCGTCTTCGCCTCACACAGTAGCTCTCCGGTCACCTTCGACGAAGCTTTGCCACGCCATCCAGTTCCCTGATCAGAGAAGGACCTCGTCAATTGAGAGCACGACACCAGCAGTGACCGATCCTTGGGTGCATCAGGCTGATTTGATGGCTGATGCGCACCAATCAAGGGTGGACATCTCCCCTGCCGAAGACGAAAGAAGCAAAAGGGACTTTAGTCCCACATCGGGCACAACCGAAGCCTGTGAAGCCCTTATTACGCAAATGTGCCCTTAGCTATTTGCCTCAAAATGCACGGGGTGAGGTCCCCTACGCACACCTGTATGCACACGCTCACGCACGTGCACGCTCACGTGCCCTTGCCCGTGAATACACCTGTGGGTCTAGACTGAGGATTCTGTTACTTGGGTCTAGCTGGATTTGGAAGAGATTGTGAAGGAGGGAGAAGGCGAGTTTTCCAGCTTGGATCTATGCCTTTCCCCCTTTCAAAGATTTGCCCTTGTGCTGTTGGCTTCATATGTTTAAGGCGTCTGTGCCTGATACTTATTGTCTAAGGGTAAAGTTTGCTTAGTTCTGTGAACATTAGTGTTAATCTTTGATAGCTGATATTTGTCCTTAAGTCTAAAAGGTAAAATTGGTGATTTAAACCACCATTTTTACATTATATTTTTCCTATCTTCCTATCTAAAGATACACTTTATATTCATTAAGCATCTATTATCTTTTGATAGTGATTATTTGTGCGATTTATTGCTCCCAGAGACGACCTCGGATTTATTTTCTAATTCGAGTATTAAAAATTTAAATGCTTGATTCGCTTTGATTACCTATACTACGACGCGAGTTTTTATATGCGATTGAGGTGACTCAACATTTTGGCATCGTTGCCAGGGAGCAATGCACATTTATCACTACTATTTCTGATTTCTGACACATCTGCCTTGCTTGGTTGTTTTGCAAAATTGAACCGAAACACTTGACTTCTAGAACATGAGGACAACCACACCGCAATAGGTAACTCTCAATCCTTTCTTCTTAATCCCCTCTTTCATAATATAAATAAAACAAAAAGAGGTAAAAGAAAAATAGACTCAACCTTGCCGTATTTTCTTAGAAATTTTATTTGTGGTAAGAATTTATAATTTCTGAGCATTAACTGTGGTTATGGAGAAAGCTCAACCTAGAAGACACTGCCCAACAATTTCTGAGCCTAAAGGGACTGGTTAATTGAACCCTTGGATTAACACGTTCTTGATTGAGTCCAAAGGGATTATTGAACTTAAAATTGGACTCCACTTTAGAGCCAAATTAGGTTTAAAATTTTAGGGCTATCTAGTACACATTTGCAAATTATAAAGGAAATTATTATCTGCATTGTGTGTTACCTAAGCTTTGATTAAACCAATTTACAACTCAAATCCTAAAACACAGGCTCTAAGATCACTTGAACCCTAAAAGAGGTGACTTAATAACCTGCTTGTCAAACCAAAACAGGGTGATTCGGGTGAGTTAACCCGGATTACATCCTAAACATTAGGACATGTTAGGTGAAGTTTGTTCACATGGTGAACCAATCAACTTAGAAACTAGGTTACAAATTGGAATCAAACTCTAAATCAAGTGATAATTTGAGACACAACTGGGCTTAAAATCTAATAGACCTAGGACCCAATTCACATGTATCTGGTCTACTTGGAACCACAGAGACAAGAAAGGTCGGTTGGGGGAAATCCTGTTGATGGGAATACCATCATGGGCCTTAACTAGCTCATTTTGACCTAGAAAAGAGAACAAAAGCTCCTACATAATCAATTAGAGGAATTAACTCAAGGAATAACCAGTTTGAAAGAAAAATAAGAAACAAGGGGTAAAACTGTAATTTTACCATTGCTGTGCAACAATGGGATTTCTCAGTGGCTAAACATAAGTTAAATGGTCTTAACAAGATAAAAAGTGGGTTGGTTCAAGTAGAAAATGGTTAATGTGAAATCTGGGAATTAAATGATTTTTTGTAACCCTAAAATAGATTCACTTAATTTAACAAGGTTCTGGTCAGGATAAAATTTAGCTAAGCCCTTTAAAATTCATGGGAAAATATCCTCTAAGGTTTATAACCTTCAATTTAGCCTTTAGAACCTATTTTGACCTAAACAGGGGTCCTAGTCAAATGTTTACCCTAAATTGGGTTTTTGTGTAAAATGCTCGGTCAAACGTGGTCAAACCTAAAATCCAACTTCACCATTGGATTCCTTAGGTCCAAATTAGGTTTATACCAAAATTTGGACCTAAGGAAAGTTCACATTGACCTACTTTGTAAAACAGTCCAACCCAATTACATTTAGACCCTCAACTTTTGAAAACTCTTGCAAACACCCTCTAGCTTCCTCGTCATTCTTTGCAATTAGGTCCCTCCGCCATTACAGCGGAGGAATCCTACTCTGATGAGGATTAGAGGAGGACATCTCCTTGATTCCTCAGAGAATCCCTCTCAAATTTGAAAGGGAGATTCTTTGAGGAATTTCCGTTCATGTGAACCCAATCTTGAGCTCCAATTTCCACCTAATCTCTCATGCAAACGCATAGGAGATTTCGGTATTTCCCGACCTTCCAAGTCCGACGAGGTTGCCGTGCTTGGAAGCTTGCCTTCCAAGCACAAGGCCCTCTACCTAAGGCTATAAAAAGGTCCCCAGATCCTCCTGTTCCTCTCAAGCTTGTTTTGGCCTGAGAATACCCCTAATCTTCCTCTCTTCCCCTCCGGCCAAAAATCCCAGCAAGCTCCGGCGACTCCTACCTCCTCTTCTCGTCGCTCTGCCACCATACCAGTGACAGAGTTGCCTCTGCCTCCTTCATCCGCGTCGCGCCACACCTGCGCTCGCACTTATCTCCCTCTCGTCGTCGCCGTCCCTCTCTCACTGGGTCTTCGTCTCCGGCAACGGTGCATACGAGCCATTCACCTCCTCCGCTGCCCCTTCATCTATCCCTTCGTAGATAAGTCCTCTCCCTCTACTCTTTATTTTCCCCTCATCTATTTCTATTATCACGCCCCGACGCTCGCATACCATCGTCACCTTCTCCGCCTCCGGTAGACCACCGGTGAGGTGCATCCGCCATTCCACGGACCCACCCACCTCGCCAGCCAACTCAAAAGCTTCGCCACATCCCACTGATCATCCTCCCTCTTTCCATTGACTGCCACACACTCCACACACTTCCCTCGAACACACCCTTCTCCACAGCCATAGAACAACCTAAGCACGCACGCACCGGCCACCCCACCCCACGCCGACGATCAGGCCACCTTCGCCATGTCACGGCGAAGCTTTCTGTGTGATTTGACGAGGCCGTGAGGCCATTTTGCTTGTGGACAGGTTCAGGTCTTGGCTGCTGTTAGAGCGAGCTCGAAGAAGCTTGCAAGCTTCATCCAAAGCCCCAGGAATCGGGCTCCAGGTTCTCAGACACACGGAGTCCCTTTGTGAACAATCCAGCCCAGCAATTGGAAGCCAAAGCCCCTGCATCTGCTGCAATTGAGTGCATCACCTGCTGCGGGCACGCGCAAGAAGAAGGCGGGACATTTAGTCCCACCTCGGAAGTTTTGGACGAAGCAAAGCGCTATAAGTGGAAAAAGTGCTAGGGGCTTAGCGCCTCCTGACATGAGGTGGGGTCCCACTCATCCCCTACGCCTCATCCGCGACCCACACCTCCGCGAACCTGGTTCTCGACCCGACTACCCGCGCACTCCCCGCCTACCACCCACGCCGGTAGGCCTGGTCCCGGGCGCACTGACCCGACCCGTTAACCCGAGAAGGCTCTGGGAGAGCGAGCCTAAGAGAGAACACAGAAGAGAGAATTCACGGGGAGGGTAGGGGGTAGGTTTTGCTCTTAAGGGAAAAAGAGGGTGAAGTTAAAGAAGCGGAAGGAAGAAGCCACAGAAGAAGCTAAGGGTGAAGCCGCAAGAGAAGAAGAAGGCTGAAGAGGAAGCTAATGAAAGAGAGCCTCAACAGAAGCCAAAGGAGGAAGGAGAAGGGTAGAAGGTCCGGCTGAAGAAAGGCAAGGCTGAAGTCAGAAGCAAAGGAGGAAGAAGGAGAAAGAAGAAGCCAAGGCTAGAGAGGAGAGAAGAAATAAGAGAAGGAAGAAGGAAGAAGAAGAAGAGCTAGAGAAAGCAAAAAACAGAGAACAAGAAGAGAGATTGAAGAAGCACTGTAGCATTGAGCACCTAAGACGTCTGATTTTTACATCAGACGCCCTTATTTCATTTTAAGCTCTTACATACATTGATATCATTTTCTTTCTTCATAACTTTGATTAGTCATTGCATTTTATAAGTTTGAAAGTTGTATTCTTAGTTTTTAAATCCCAATTTGCTCCCTGTGTTCGACTTCAGATTTATATTTTTCGAGTAATAAAATTTCATTTGTTTTCAAAGCGATTTTGGCTATACTATGACACATTTATTTTAAACCCGATTTCGCTTCGATAAACACTTGTAACCCGTGGGGGTACTCTACCGTGTAGGGGTCTTTGTGAGACTCTCCCTTTTTGGCTACCCAAGTAATTCTTAAGTGGGTGGATTTGTGATCTAGAGGCTATCTGCCTTGAACAAGCCTAAGCCATCCAAACATATTTAGGTGTCTCGATTGGGTCTAATTGAAATCTAGTCCCTCATATTATCTGTAGTGTATGCACGGTAGGAGGTCCTTAAGACCAGTCTTAAGGCCTCCTTTAGTAGTTCACTCACGTCGAGGCCAACACTTGACTAACTTGTTTGGGTTTTCTTCTTAGCTGATCCATATCCTCTCTAACCCATCTACATCCAACCCAGGCTCCCGTACTCTGATTCTGACTCAATGGAGAACCCTGGTCCAGAAGGAGGAGATGACATCCAGCACCAGCAAAATTAGCTTTAGACTCTCACTAATCTTATCAATGGATTGGCAAATCTTAGAGTAGGTCCACAAATGCAGGATCACTATAATCCCCTAGAAGTGGCTATCGAGCCCAGAGTGTGTATTCCGGTTGGGAGAGCTGAGACCAAATTCAAGCCGAATATTATCAGTTTGATTCCCCATTTCCACGGGATGGGTTCTGAAGACCCATTCCAACACATTCAAGAGTTGAAACATTTGGCCAGACCCTCGGGCCAACTATTCAAAACAGGAACACTCTGCTCATGAATATGTTCCTTTTCTCGCTTAAAGAGAAAGCTGCCCACTAGTATCGCCCTTTGAATCGATCTATCAATACCTGGGATGAATTGCAACCTGAATTTCTGAGGAAATACTTCCCAGTAGGGCATACTAATGCCCCGAGGCATCAAATTACGCATTTTCAACAAAATGCGAGGGAACCACTTCATGAGGCATGGGATCGCTTTCTCGATCTCATGCAGAAATGCCCGCATCACGGATTTCTTAAATGGGAACATGTCCAATCTTTTTACCGGGGACTCCGTGAAGATATTCGACTTTTCGTCGATGCAGCTTGTGGAGGCAATTTCATGGGCACGAATGGGAACACTGTTTGGGAAATTCTCGAAAATGTGTCCAAGAATTCGATAAACAATGCGTCCATGGGTATGTTCGACCGGACGACTACCCGTGCATCGACGAACACACGCGAGACGCATGAAGCACAAGACCTATCCTCTTCTGTCGATATGGAGATTGTGGCCAGTCGATTGGATAAGTCTCCGTAATAGAGAAGAAGGTTGACAATTTGATTCACCAGCTGCAAAAGGTCACTTCTCAACAAAACACGCATGCACAACCGCATGCAGGGAGGGAGGCCGTGCATAATATTCACCACACTAAGATGGATATGAATCCATCTTCTTCTGACTCAAGTTTCGGAGGAAACTCTGAACTTGTTTATCCTAGTTGGGGGTCCTCTGAACTCCATTATTCCGATTTCTCCGAAGCTACTCAACCTTATAAGGAACTCCATGCCATCCAGAACAACCCCTATTCCAATTCCTACAATCTTGGATGGCGTAATCATCCTAACTTTTCCTAGTCGGGGAGCTCTTATCCTCAAAATCTTAGACCTCAATATCCACCCCAACCACAGAATCCACACTCATATCAGCCAACTCAACCTAGGCCTAATCCAAATTTTTAATCTGGGCCTAGTAAAGATGATCAAATGAGCATGATTCTTCAGACATTGGCTGATATGCAGAAGACCAATGCTGCCATGTAGAGACAGCATACCGCGGATATGGCAGATATGTGCAACCAAATTGCGCAAATGGCTGGGACTCGCCAACCGGGCGCATTACCCTCCCAACCATTGCCAATCCCTAATAACATTCTGAACTAGAGGTACGTTATAAACCCAAAATAGGGCCAAATTCATTATGTACAATCAGGCCCTTTTGCACCTGTGTATCAAGATGGGTCAGAAGCATCAACTTCTGTACCTGATTCATCTCAGCAGCAGCAGCAGCCACCTATCCTACCCACTCCTCCATATCTTGCGGGATTACATTCTGTCACAATCCGTAGTGGTAAGTGTACTAAGGACTCTGAACCTAAGAGATACACTAAACGTAAACCTAGTACATCTCAATCTGGAGTGATTATTAAGGATAACCAAAGAAAAATAGAACCCACTCTAGGTGAGCCTAGGGCCACACCTTTTCTTGAGGCCTTGACCAAGGGAAATAAGGGTAGGAAACCACCTCAAATTGACGAGGACTTGGTCAAGCTCTTTGAGCAAGTCCAGATTAGCATTCCCTTAATAGATGCTGTACGTCATATACCGACTTACGCAAGATTTTTGAAGAATCTCTACACACCAAAGTGAAAGCCAAAGAATTCTGACGGAAGTCCTATTTTGCCATCAGAGCATGTTAGCTCCATTATCCTGAGCAAGCTTCCTCAAAAATTAAAAGACCTTAGTACACCTTTAATCTCCTACAAGATTGGAGATTTAGAATTCAACTGAGCTTTTCTATGTTTAGGTGCATCCATTAACCTTATTCTTACATCTCCCCTAAAATATTTTGAGGACCCTGAGCTTAAACCCATGGAAGTGACCTCGCAGTTAGCAGATCGATCTATTAAGTCACCCAGTGGAATTTTGGAAGATGTAGTAGTAAGAGTCTGAGATTTTTATTTTCCGGTTGATTTTATTGTATTAGACATGGATACACCAGAAAACCTGAAAGAGACACCTATAATCTTGGGGAGACCGTTTGTAGCAACAGGTAGGGCAAACATAATTACGAGGATGGCCAGATGTAAATAAAATTCGGGGATAAGACAATGAAAATTGATATTTTTTAGGCCCATAGAGGAATCAATTATGGTGTAAGTCAGGAAATAAATAGAATCGATTCACTTCTCGAGGACCCTATTGCTGATTTGGATTTAAATACTCCTGAGCAAGAACCTCTAGAAGCCCAATCCCAATTACACCTTAAGGAACCTAGTCCACCTCTAGTTCCCCCTCAGGCTAACCCCGACCTTCCTGCTGCTGTCGAGAATCAGGTACTTGAGTTGAAACCACTTCCTAACAATCTCAAGTACGTCTTTTTGGGTTCAAACAACACATTTCCTGTGATTATCAACTCTTCTCTATCCACTGATCAGGAAACATGTTTGATTTCTGTCCTCCAGGAGCATCGCAAGGCCATTGGTTGGACCTTAGATGATCTCACCGGCATAAGCCCTTCTTACTGTACCCACCGTATTTTTACAGAAGAAGGCTCACGACCTACGCGCGAAGGATAATGTCGACTAAACCCTAATCTTCATGAGGTCGCGAAGAAAGAGATAATTAAATGGCTGGATGCGGATATTATCTATCCCATCTTTGATAGCCATTCGGTTATCCCAATTCATGTGGTGCCTAAGAAGGCCAGGCTAACCATTATCAAATCTGAGTCTGGAGAATTCATCCCCATCAGGATTGCAAATTCATGGAGAGTCTGCATAGACTACAGGAAATTGAATACCTCCACGAAGAAGGACCATTTCCCGCTACCATTTATTGATCAGATTCTTGAAAAATTAGTAAGAAATCAGTACTTTTGTTTCTTGGATGGATATTCGGGTTATAATCAAGTGGCCATTTATCCTGAAGACCAGGAGAAAACCACATTCACCTGTTCTTATGGGACATTTGCATTCCGTAGAATGCTGTTCAAGCTCTGCAATGCACCCGCCACCTTCTAGCGGTGCATACTGGCAACATTCTCAGACATAGTGGATGAATTTTTAGAGATCTTCATGGATGATTTTTCCGTCTTCGAAAAAGCTTTTGATGAATGTCTGGACCACTTGACGAAGATTCTCCAATAATACATCGATGTAAATCTAGTCTTGAGCTAGGAAAAGAGCCATTTTATGGTTCCCCAGGGCATCGTTCATGGACACCTTGTGTCTGAACAAAGTATCCAGGTTGACTGAGCAAGGATCAATCTGATATCTAAGCTCCCTCCTCCCTCCTTGGTCAAAGAAATTAGATCTTTCTTAGGACACGTCGAATTCTACCGACGTTTTATCTCTGATTTCTCAAAAATCGCTAGGCCCCTGACTTGTTATCGAAGGATATGCCCTTCAATTTCTCGGACGAGTGTGTCAATGCTTTCAAAATCCTTAAGGATCGAGTCACCAATTCACCGATATTACAACCCCTTGACTAGTCTCTTCCCTTTGAGATCATGTGCGATGCTTTAAATTACGCTGTGGGGGCAATCCTTGGTCAGAAAATTGACGAGAAACCCGTAGTGATCTATTATGCGAGTAAAATGCTAGACGAAGCCCAATGTAATTACACGATCACTGAGAAGAAACTTCTGGTTGTTGTCTTCGCCTTGAAGAAATTCTGGTCATACCTTCTTGGGTCCCACATAATCATATACTTGGACCACACTGCAATATGACACTCGCCAAGAGGGACGTGAAGCCACGTCTGATTCGTTGGATCTTACTTCTGCAAGAATTTGATTTTGAGATTTGCGACAAAGTGGGTAAACATAATGTAGTTGCAAATCATTTATCCCGCCTTCCCTTGCCTATCATTGTTCCATCAGTACTTATTACTGAGCATTTTTCGGATGAGTATCTTATGGTCATAGATGCTGGGCTTCTCTAGTATGCAGACATTGTTAACTACTTGGCATCAAACTAGATTTCGTCTGATTGGCCCAAAGCCAAAAAGGACAAATTGATTTTAGATGCCAAGTATTATTTCCGGGAAGACCCATATCATTTTCACATTGGAACAGATCAAATCATCCGGAGATGTATTCCTGACATAGAGGTTAGTGATGTTTTATCTTATTTTGTCATGACTAGGCTTGCGGTGGCCATTTTTCTGGGCGTAAAATTGCAGTTGAAATCCTCTAAAGCAGCTTTTATTAGTTAACTTTATTTAAAGATGCACACAACTACTGTAGGGCATGCACTCATTGTCAGACCTTAGGCAACATGATCCATCGCGATATGATTTCCTTAAACCCGACTATCGTGTGCAAAATTTTTGATATTTTGGGAATTGATTTTATGGGCCAATTTCTAAACTCGAACGGCTTTGAATATATTCTTCTTGCTATGGACTATGTGTCCAAATGGATTGAAGCTGTTCCAACTCGAACCAATGATCATAAGATCATTATCAGATTTATTCACGATAACATCTTCTTCTAGTTCGGTAACCCTAAAGCAATTATCTCTGATGGTGGGACCCATTTTGTGAATGTGCATTTTCAGTCCGTACTTAGAAAATACGGGGTATCTCACCGCATTTCTACCCCGTATCATCTACAAACAAACGGATTGGCCGAGCTATCAAACCTGGAAATCAAAAAGATTCTGCAAGTCATTATTCGACCTAATAGAAAAGATTGGTAAACCCAACATCCAGAAGCATGTTGGGCTTATAGCACCGCAAATAAAACCCAATTAAGAATGTCTCCTTTCAGGACTGTTGTTGG
This sequence comes from Thalassia testudinum, assembly GCA_037157565.1. NCBI lineage: Eukaryota > Viridiplantae > Streptophyta > Magnoliopsida > Alismatales > Hydrocharitaceae > Thalassia > Thalassia testudinum. The sequence continues at coordinate 40,410,096 of JAZHRO010000014.1, forward strand.
AGTGGAAAATCATCGCAAAAAGCTTGAGTTTTGAAAACCCGTCGTTGTAGTGCGATTTGTGAGAAAAATCGTCAACAGATAAATTTAACCAAAACTCAAAAAGGATTCCGGATCAAATGTAGGGAGGTGGATGTTTGATTAAAAATCTCATTTGTTTTATTTGTCACCAAGCAGATTAGCCAGTTGAATTAAATCTAAACTAGCTATCTATTTAAAGAATAAATAATAGAAGAATGAAAGAGAATATTACAAATAAAGAGAAAACAGAGATAAAATAAACATGGATTTCATTACCATTGAGCAATGTTCATTGCAATTACTTGCTACAACTACTCGCTACACTAGAAAGCAGAAAGTGGGAAATCTACACTAGAAAGAGGTAAAAGAAGGTAAAGAGAAGTTATCCTCTTCGACGACTGCTTGGAGGACGAGCCGCAACGACGAAGCGCCTGGACGATGGTGGTGAGATGCGAGACAAAGGAGAACGATGAAGGACGACGAAGAATGGGGCAGGATGATGTCGTAGCGAGATCTGCTTCCCGAATGGCGGTGAGAGGACCACCGCGGGATGCTTTACGAACGGGATGAGAATGTGGAAAAATTATATTTTTAACTCTAATGGAGCATCTCGAGTTTATGACAAGCTCTTAGAGCTTTGTAGGGGGTGAGAGAAGAGAAGGGATGAGAAATTCGAGTGGTAGGGATCTCCTTTTATAGTTGTAGGGATTGAGGGCAATTTGGTCATTTCATTCTTAAAAACATTAATTCAGGGTCTTTAGTGATGGATTTAAGCGTCACTAAAGACCCTAAACGTGAGCATCGTGCATGCGCCTGCCGGTCCTCTTCCTCTCCTGCACGCTCAATGCTTCACGGATGTTCGTCCGATATCAGTCGTCTGATGGCGAGATGGGACGACTTAGAAGCCATCGAGCCTCATCGTGCACCCACGTCAGATCACACGTGCATGGCACGCCCGATGGCGCGTTTGTGATCCGTGCACCCAGATCGCGCCGCGTCGCCGCTTCATTCGCCATCTACACCGCATCCAATGGGCGAATTTTGCCCATGCCCCCTTCTCACTCTGATTTTAAGCACGCGGGGTTTCGATCCCTCATCACTTCTTGTTTGAGCGTCAACTCCACAGCGTTATGCGCGTGGATTGACGCAAAGACATCTTCCACGCCTGTGCTTCATGGTCGTTGGATTAAGATCCAACGGCCCAGATTTGCCGCACGCCTAAGGAGAGAGGGTCGAGCAGAAAGGTGCAGGTGAGTTTGGATGGTTGGGATGGTGCCACGTGGCACCATCCAAACCATCCAACTTCATATGCTTGTAGGTGGTGCCACAGATATCGGATTGGACAGATTTTCACGTCATTGGGATGCAATCGTCGATCCGAATCCATCTGTGCGGTTGGATTTATCATCTGAGGTACAGATTTACACGACCTGACCCCTTGACCTCTGATCTTTCTCGGATTACATCTGATGCTACGGAAGTCCGACCGGGGCGATCTTGGAGTCATTGAACTCCAATCGTCACCTTAATCAGATCTGTACGGTTGGATCTTTAATCCAAGGCCCTGATTAAATGTTGCCCTATCACCAGACCATAAAAAGGAGAAATTAACCTAAAATTTATACAATCTATCCTAAATGCAAGATGATGCATATTTTGTAATATTTATAATTTATAATGCAACTATATGTCTAAGAACATGCAAAAATAGATGGTTTATGTGATATAAACATATTTGCATCAACTGTTTACGGGAAGGCAGGTCACCTTCTTGTAAAAATGGAACATAAAGCCTATTGGGCAGTACGAAAATGCAATTTAGACCTCGGAAAGGCTAGTATTCACCGTCGCTTGCAAATAAGCTAGCTTAATGAGTTACGCAATGATGCGTACGAGAACTCACTAATTTACAAGGATCGAATTAAAGCCTTGCATGATAAGCACATATCACGTAAATCATTCTGTGCTGGTCAGAAAGTACTTCTGTTTGATGCCCATCTTCGGTTGTTCCCAGGTAAGCTCAGATCTAAATGAACTAGACCATTTTTGGTTAGGAGGATCTTTAGTAATGGAGTTGTGGAAATCTCACCTCCCAATCTTGACTCTATACCATTTATTGTTAATGGCCAACGTCTCAAATCTTTTCTTGAACTTCATGATTTGAGTTTGGTCAGGGAGTCTCTTGACCTCCATTCCAATTAAGCCACATTGCGCCCAGCTAATGGTGATAAACTTAGCGCTTAACGGGAGGCAACCGATTATTCTTTTGCAAAATCCTGAGACCTTTCATAATCAATCTGAAATTCATTCTTACAACACTTTAGGGTTCCTAATTTAAGAACTAATATGTTCTAAAATTATAAACTAAATTAAATTGGAACCAAGCCTATTTCCAATGAGGGCATTGCAATACATAGGCATGGGGGGGTTAAAGTGCTAACATCTGAAAGATATTTCTGAAGGGCTCTCGCCAAAAATATGCTAAAAATAAGAAAAAGGAGAGAAGGAAAGAAACTGAGAGAGGAAGGAAAAAAAATCAATAAACATTTTTAGCTTGCCAAAACCCTTGGATATTCAGTTATGGAGTCAGGCAAATCTTCTTCAGTAACATCCACCAAATAATTGTGAGGTGAGAAACGAGTGTCTATTGGTGCTCTAAGTCTAGTATGAGGACTTTTAACTTATGAATAATTAAATAATGATACTCAGAGTTAGGTATAGTTTTCGCTCTCAACTCTTTTGTGTGAATATTTTGCGTGAATTCCTAAGAGCCACCAAATAAGGCAAATACGCAGAGAGTAGGTTCTAATAAAACTATGACTAAGGTGGATGGTTACGACTATTCTTTATGGGATCCTCGACTGAAGGAGGGTGCTAATGTCAAAGGTCAGAAATACACTGTCCTATCCATTCTTTCTCGGTACCGAGAGTAGACACTTCCACCAAATAAGCCACACAATGTCCTCTTGAACATCACCATTTTTAAATAATGCCTCATTGATGAAATTTGTGTTGAGTTGAGTTATATTAAAAAAAAAAGGAAAGAAAAATATACATATTAGATATCCTCAAGAAATATATATATATATATATATATATCCTTATAAAAAAAAATAAAAGAAAAGAGAGAGAAAAAGAGTGTGTTTGAATGCATAGTTATGCTTATGTGTTTTCATTATAAATAAATTTCATTGAGGCAGCATTACCACCACCATTTATGATCCACCAAATACAGCCTTAACCTACGTTTTTGTATTTCTGACCGCCCGAATACTGGTTGAGGAATTCTAACTTAGTTATAGGTTTATTAAAACATAATCAAAATGTTAATGCCATGAGAGACCACCAAACATGTTAACAAATCTAGTGAGATTGTGAGCTCTTATTTGTATTTAAAAAAAAAATAGAGAGTGAGAGCACAAAGGAACTAAAAGGGAGCATAGTTTTTAAGTATTTCTCCAAGTTGATTTGTTTAATAATCTAGAAATTTAGAGTCTGAAATACTAGATTATATGTAGCACCAAATGAGTTTAAGCAACCAAAAATAAAACCCTTTCAACTCAGACATCTTCTACCTATACCTAAAAGCCGAGGTTAAATCACAGATCACTTACTATCCTCGAGGGAAGAAAGTTTTGCCTATCCTGATAAATTGTATTAAGGGTTCAAAACAAATTTTAAATGAATATTGAGAAATGACAAGGAGGAAGAGAATAAATTCTTTGGAGCCAAATGACAGAAAAACCCTAGCACTGAACATTTGTGCTAAACTCTAGAATTTGCTAAGGGTCTAGTAAATGGTAGGCATGGCGGTATGACGGCATTGCCATCATCCTTTATAACTCACCTAGTTTAGCTAAGTTTCAAGGTAAAATTGATTCAAATAATACATAAAAGGGTACAATATAATCAGGAAGAGGAATCATCAGAATAAACCCAAAAAGGATGGTGAAATAAGTTCAAAATAGCCAATTTAGGATTTCCTTCGAAATCAAGCTATTAAAGATAACCCTATTTATGGTCTAACTTAGTTTGATAAGATTCTAATGAAAATATAGCTAATCAAACCTTCTAAAAATTATAGATAAATATTTCACAAGGTTTAATATGATTACATGGGTCGAAGGAGCCAATTTAACATAAAACAATGACATAGGTGGATAATCAATGTCGAATGAGTTTAAATGAGAAATTTACCAACCAAACAATTTCAGAACTCAAAATTAAGATGATCACTAGATTCCCTAGATCCTAATTAAGCTCCGATAAAAAGTTGGACCTACTTTGACAATGTTTTCAATTACTTTGCATTTAAGCCCTTAACTTCCTAAAAATTCTTACAAATAGGTCTAATTTCATTACTTCTAGGTCCTTCTTGCAAAGTAGTCCCTGGAGTCATCTTCCTCCTTCAACAGCCACCTTCCGTTGACCGAGCTGCTCGTCGAGCTTCCAGCTCGATTGGTGTCTGCCTCTGTGCTCAAACAGCCTCGACAACAGAAGATGATCTATTCCTCCTGTCGTTCCGCATCTATTGGTGTTTGCTTCACCGACTGCCGTTGCCTCCTTCGCCCGTGATCTCTGATCAAAACAAACATGGAGTCACGAGTAGTTGCGAGGATTTCTCGCAACCACCTGCAACAAAATCATGTGCAGCAGCAGCTCTATAATGCCTCACGATGCTTCTTAGAGTCCAGTCATCTAGAATCCAAGCGTAAAAACCTTCCCCTTCCCTTCCTCTGTGCGCCGCCATTGCCAAACCTTGAGGTCTTCGTTCCTTTGCTCTACTGCCTCTCGCCATCAAACGAGGGAGCAGCTACCGTCGCCCTTCTCTCGCCGAGCTTCTCAGCCTAGAAGTCGGCCCTTTACCCCCGTCATCGACCTCAATTCCTTCGTTGACTCTTTGCTGGCAGCCTTTCACTGCCACCGATCTTCGCACCTCCTTCCCTCCAATAAAGTTAGGGCTTTTCTTCCCCTTCTTCCCCTCTACCTTATCATCTCTTTGATTTCATCTTTCAACCCTGTTTGCACCATCATCGACCACCATCTTCAGGAGCTCTGGCGAGCATCTTCGCCACCCTACTAGACACCTACTCACAGCACGTAGACCTAAGGAAGAAATTCAGGGTTCTTCCCTGAAGCTCCTGGACTGATCTGGGACCGAGAGGTCCGTTCTATTGTGCATAGGTGCTTGCTGGGGTAACCTTTTGTCTTCGCCTCAGGCAACAGCTCTCTGGTCACCTCCGACGAAGCTTCGCCACATCATCCAGTGCCCTAATCAGAGAAGGAGCTCGTCAACTGAGAGTTCAACACCAATAGCAACCGATCCCCGAGTGCATCAGGCCGATCTGACAGCTGATGTGCACGAATCAAGGGTAGACATCTCCCCTACTGAAGACGAAAGAAGCAAAAGGGACTTTAGTCTCACATCGGTCATAACTGAAGCCTATGAAGCCCTTATTACGCAAATGTGCCCTTAGCTGTTCGCCTCAGAATGCACGGGGTGAGGTCCCCTACGCACACCCATAAGCACGCGCGTACGCTCATGTGCCCTCGCCCGCGAATACACCCGTGGGTCTAGGCTGAGGATCCTGTTACCCAGGTCTGGTTGGATTTGGAAGAGATTGTAAAGGAGGGAGAAGGCAAGTTTTGCAGCTTGGATCTGTGCCTTTCCCCCTTTCAAAACTTTACGCTGTTGGCTTTATATGTTTAAGGCGTCTATGCCTAATACTTGTCGTCTAAGGTAAAGTTTGCTTAGTTCTATGAACATTAGTGTGAATTTTTGATAGCTGATATTTGTGCTTAAGTCTAAAAGGTAAAATTAGTGGTTTAAACCACCATTTTTACCTTATATTTTTTATATCCTCCTAAGTTACACTTTATATTCATTAAGCATCTATTATCTTTTGATAGTGATTATTTGTGCGATTTATTGCTTCAAGGGACGACCTCGGATTTATTTTATAATTCGAGTATTAAAAATTTAAATGCTTGATTCGCTTTAATCACCTATACTACGATGCGAGTTTTTATATACGATCGAGGCGACTCAACAATAGTAGTGGGGACTCCTGGGGTGGAAAATCCCGCTCTTAGGCTCTGCTCATAATAATTGGAAGTTATTGGGCCAGTACTCCCCGGATAGGAATAGGATCAATCTCATGAATTGTCATTGTACCCCCCAAAGGAGGGATACGCGCGGGGCATGGGATCATGATTAAAATGATAGAAGTAAGGATAGTCCATTTCTTTTCAGTCAAAAGGTTTAACTCTTAGGGGATAGTCAAGTGTAGAATAAAACCAAAGGCTTCCTAGAGAGTTCTACCACGCACACAACACAACCAAGGAAAGCACAATTACAATGAGAATCTATTTTTAGTATATTGTAGGTCTCCTCAATCCTACTCCACAGGTTAATCAAAGAAGTCAAGTCAGTGCTCCTCCATTCCCACTTAAGTGATATAAGAGGTCAAGTGCACCTTGAGATCCCTAACCAGACCTGCTTGAGGAAGGTTGAGGTCAATGGAATTACAATAGGTGGTCAAATAAGTTTCACAAAAAATTACACTTCCTAGACCAACCTTCGTTAGTGCCTACAACCTACTTACAAGGGATGGAAGTGTCAAATCGAGCCCACGCACGAGGAATCGAAGTAACTTGGTGGATAGGCTTATTGATTTCCGACTAACTTCTCTTGTGACCTTATGTGTGATGTGCACAGTGTTTCAAGTGTGCAACACACACGTGCGTTTTGCATTTTGAAATCCCACAAACAAGTCCTTTCACACGCAATTTAAAGTTACTGATTTTAAGGTCACTGAATTATTTAGATTCACAACACTTTGGTGGTCTTGGATTTAAGTCCAATGCAAATGTATGCCAGAGATGTGATGCTAAAGAAATGACGTACCTTACTCTAGCTTTCTTCGTGCAAGAATGCTCGTAATGCAGAAGAGATAAACTAGATGCTGCTCACTCAATCCTATATGATCGCCCTATGGATATGCAACTTCTAGCAGGTAGCTCGGGTTTTCTTGTTATATATGATAAGCAAACACTCCTTATCTAAGTTAGCTAACTAACTAACATGTAGTTCAAAAAGTTCAAATAAACCTATAATCTAAATAAAATAGAAACATGCTCCCAAAATGACACTCCTACATACAAGAGTGATAAGTAATAAAAGCATTGGGAGTAGGTTCCCAAAAATGCCCAACACAGGTCCAACAAGACAGAAATTAAATGTCTAATGTCTATCTAGCCATATCTCAATCTAAAAGAAACAAGCAAGTCTGTGGTCGCCAATACTCCCTCCTTCCCGCGTCTTGCGTTATATACTATGCCATCAGTCCCGTTACGTATACAGATGATTCCTCGAGGTGGTGACAAGGTCCACCTAGATGTCAAGGTCGATGTGTGTTCGTTCTCCACGTGTTGTACCTCACACCAAAATCCAAATAATATATCAATGAATATATAGCCTCAAGAAGAATCAATGTGAACTAAACAAATAAAAATTTTGTGAGTCTACTAGGCCCATTGCCTCCACTTACAACATCACCATTTGACAGAGAGATTTTTGCTTAATTAAGATAATAACAATAAAAAGATGTTTCGTTGTATTTTTACGTGGTGGAAAATCTCCTAATAAAAAATAATTTATATTTAATCTAACCATATTGGTTAAAGTGTCGTATTCACAGGGAGGATTGAGCCCAAACAAACTCACAATATCTAGCATTTACATTCACAAATTTGTAAAGAAATTTAATGCACATAAATGTTCATTAAATCCATTCCATTGAGTTTGTTAGAGATGAATGGTATTGAGAAAGAGAGAGACGTGAGGGATAGTGAGCAATAGAGATAGAATGAGAGTGCGATAGAAAAATTCACAACGCGAGGTCGTGAGAGAAAAATTTAATAAATAAATATATTAAACAAAACTCAACTTCTTCAATCAAATGTCCACACGATCATAGCAACTAATGGATGAGGTACTATACGGAAATAGAGGAGGTAGAGGGGAGAGCTCACACGTGTGGAGGAGGGCACGATGGCCGACATGGTCGCACGTGTGGGTTCTCTAGAGCACGGGCTACATGTTGGTGCTGATGGCACAACGTGAAGAGGTCGGAGACGATCGGCGGAAGGGAAGGCGGCTGGTGGCAATGGGTGGCCGCAGACGGCGGCGGTGGCTTGTGTGGATGGTTGTGGGCTCACGTGGAGGCGAGGGCCTCGACGGCGAGCATGCCGTGAGCGCTTTGGTGTTGTCGATGGTGAGAACGGGAGCTGGAAGTGGTGCTATGGAGAGGCGTGGTGGGGCCAGAGATGGCCAGTCGGCATTGAAGAGGCCGGTGGCGGTGGGAGTTGCTGGTCGACGATGGAGCTACTGGCAAGGCCTGGGCGGTGGGAGCTCGATGATAAGTACGCGGTGAGCGTGCTGGTAACGGTGGGGAGGAGAACAGTGGTCGTAGGTGATGCTTGGAGAGACGTGGGTGGTGGTGTCTTTGGGTTCTCATTGAAGTTGTAGGTGGTGTTGTTGAGAGATGGAGAAGATAAAGGAGAAAAAGAAGAAAAGAAGGAAAAGGGGGTGGCAGTGAGGATGGTGGCATACACACGCTGTCACCATGTATGCAGTGACGATGAGGGCGAGGGCGAGGTTGGAGATGGTCGAGACTACGGTGCACGCCAAGAATTCACAACGTATGCTTGAGGAACACGGTGGAGATGGTGGTGGGGAGGGGGGGAACGAAGGAAACAAGATGGGGCTTTTTTTATCCTCTCCCCTGCGGTCCCAATCCGCCATTGATCTCGCAACTTGTGAATAGTTTCCAAAAATAGTATGGCTGCTATTGGAAGGTCGGCTGGTGAAGATCACATCTGCAATGCAGTGTGTTGACGAGATTCGTGGAAAATTTTTAAGCGTGGCCAACTGCTACCTATTATTTTCTTCTCGATCCAAGTATGTTTCTTTAGCATGTGTAAGGGAACAACATATGTGCAAATGTAATGCCAAACCAAATGTAATGTTAAATATAGAAAATAGATTATTTTCCATTGAAAAACTTAATCTAATTTTTTATTAATCTCCACGCTCCTCGCTAACCAAATTAATTATCCAACTAGTATTTAGGCAAATAATTAATTTACTAACGTAGACCTATCAATAGGCCTCAAAGGCACCTTCAAGAAGGCTTGGGAGGCTTCCCCTAGTTGTTGGGGACATATCCCAATTGATTTGGTCAAAATTCAAATCAAATTAGATAATTAAATTTTCTGACAATAGGATTAGACGTCTACAATATGGGTCAGACATCTAATGGAAGTTCTAGACGTCTAATATTAAGGATCAGAGTTGCTAGATCTAATTAGATCTAAAAAGGGTTCTTCTCACTAAAGGTCAGATGTATGATTTTCTACATCTGATGTAATTTTTGGACGTCTAAAGGAATGCAAGTTTGTTCCTAGATTGGATCATATCCAAACAAAGTTCTAGTATATAGTGGTCAAACGTCTTACTAAACGTCCGGCAATGTCGTTAGTTGTCTGATGGTCATCATGACCTTGGGTTTTAGATTTCTTATGAATATAAGAATCATTATTATTTTTGAGAAATCTTTTGTTAAGTTAAAATAGGCCTAACGTTAAAATAGACATCTGAAAGTATCTCCAAATGTCTAAGAATAATATTAAAATATTTCTAAGTGTATCTATGTAGATTTTGTTCTGTACAAGAGAGATTAGCTTAATGATCAATTTATCGGATGATTAATGGTGTGTCCAAACATATGAGGTGAGTTATGGACACCTGGAATTATGTATGTTCATCCAAAACCTAAGTGTATAATTTCCTAAGTTCGTGCATGTGGCATTTGGTCGTCTGATCTGTGTTAGATGACTTAACTTTTCATATTAGACGTCTAGATGAATTATCAAACGTCTAAAACTATGGTCTATGTTGGTTTTTAGATTAGGATTTTGTTTTTAGTTTTTGCCTAAGTGTTGTGATCCTAAGTCTAAAGATCCTATATCTAAATGGAGGCTCTTTATAACTCTTCTAGACACAATAAAAAAATAGAAACACAACTCTTTTTATTGAATATAAGAAGTCCTAAAACCTAGACTTATGGCATCTTCATTCTCGAGTCCTTCTCTTTGATGTGATGAGATGAAATCTAAGCTTGCAAAGGTTATGATAGAGATAGAAAGTAGTGGTTCGATCAATTTAATTTTCGTTTTAATATTTTGTAAAATCATTAAAACATATATTAGGAGAAATTAAACTAACAATCTCTTTCTTTTTAATGATTTTCAAAATCTATTCTTAGGATCTGATTTTCTTCCCCTTTATTATTATACAAGAAGCAATATTTCTTAAGCTTTGAGATTCAATCAAGTATTTGCGAGAAATCGATTTTTATGAAAGAGATTTCATTTTGCACAATAATGATTTTTAAATGAAAATCGACCTAAGATTGTTTTGATCATCATAAGATTTTCTCCCCCTTTTTGAATATCAACAAAACTAAAGGAATTTAGTTGAACTAAGCAATGCTACAATAGTGGCATTATTTAGTATGTGGCGAATGACATGTAGAAGAAGCATTTTTTAGAAAGAATGAACTAGCACTATAGCATGATATAAAGGTAACAACATAAGAGTTAACATGGCATATATATGAAGCATATTGCTAGAATGGGCAACAAACGCATGATATATATATAAATGCGGAAAGGAAAGCATTAAGATGAAAATGTATGTGGCCTAGTCAGACACTAGCAATGTTCCCTTCTAAATACCTAATATGGGGTCAAAGCCCCTTAATGCAAGCCATACAAAGAAAACAACCATGCTAGAAAAATAAAAGGAAAAATATCAACAAAGAGAAAAACATCCTGCAATTGCTCGGCTACTCCTGGTGATGGCGACGGCGAGCTGGCCCCTTACCTGACTAAAGGTTCTTGATGTCCTCTCGTATCTCATTCATGTCTGAGCACATGTGGCCCATATATGAATAGATGTTGCTAGTGCGGCGCATCATGAGTGAGATGCCCTAGGAGATGATGTTCATGTCAGGGTCCTAATCCTCATCCAAGCTGGTTTGTGGAGCCTCAATCGGAAGTGGATGTTCGGCGTAGAGATCCGATTGAGGAAGAAGGTCTTCTGCTTGTTTAGCTTCAGGGTTGAGGTGTTTAGCAAGAATTCTCATTGTAGCAGTGGTAGCCCGATTATAGGGCTCCACCTTATTGTCAATGGCTTGATCATGTATGGGAATCTTATAATTGTCGAAGATTTTGGATACGAAGGAGTGATGAGGTGTGGTTCATCATAGCTAAAATGCCCAAGTTAAGTTAGAAACTAGGTTAAACACTATTGAATTAACACATGAAAATGGTTAAGCGTGGGAAATAGTGAAAAAGACCTAAAACATCAAATCTGTGTTAAAAACGTGAAATTAGGTCAGTAAATGAGATATTCTATTCATTAATACAAGATGATGATTCAATTGCTAATTGAACACATAATTGAGTTTAAAACTTCAAATCAAAAGTGGAATCAACTTCCTAAATGTTCAATTAAGCTTCAATAAAAACTTGGTTGCATTTGGACATCAATAGGACCCTACATTCATTAGATTACAAATAAGTCCTTAGTACATAACATTCCTTCACATGAAATCCTTCCAAGGACTTGTTTGAAAGGTGCAGGGGCCTATTTGCAAATCTTAGGGATGACTCTACATTACTTCTTGCCACTTATGGGCCTTTGCACAAAACTTCTATCACTTCTCCCATGAGGGCTTCCCTGCAAATTCACCATTAGACCTTCTGCAGGCACCGGTGCCACTGTAGCAGTGAAGAACACCTTCAATCTCAATCGTCGCTTCCTTGATCTCTTGATCGTAGGCCTAGCTCCAATCGAAGCTTCGCATGCTTCGGTACATGTGTTCACCCCTTTCCCAGATCTCATCCAACAGTCGCGATTTGATTTGAAGCTTTGCACGTGCCCCTCTTCTCATCTCCACCGCCTATGCCCTGGGTGCTTAATCGCACCTCTGTGATGATTGGAATCTCTGTTTCATCTACTTAAGTCCTTGCCCAACTCGCGCGCACACCCATCAGCTCCCTCTTACTCTCTCAAGCTAAGCAATTTCGTCCTCTCCAGTTTCCTTTCCCCATACACCTCTATTCCTATGCCTGTGCAATGGAATTCCACCTTCTACGACCACTCCTCACCGCTAAGGATCACGTAGCACCTGAGGGCAACACCGAGTCCCACTAGTGGACTTTCAATCCATTGGAGATCCTCCCCCCCCCCGTCGTCGCTGCAGCCACCAGCTGTATATCTTCTCAACAGGTCCCATTCTTCTGTTGGATTAGGATTTCCTACTTTCTAGATTAATTGTAGTGTTAGCTAGAGTAATTTAGGAGTAGATTAAATGTTAGAATTTACTGGTTTGATGAATTAGTGTAGCTTAGTTGTAGATTAGCTTAAATCCACTCCACCCTCTCTGATCAATACAGATCAGAGGTGTGTTTTTCCACCTTCATTTCGATGCATACAGCTTTCCCTACGCATCGCGACTCGTTTCTAATTTCCTTGCATTTTTTATTCATTGATCACCTATTCGTCAAGGTCAAATTCAGATCTAAAGCTTTCGCTTCTAGATCTGAATTTGCACCTAAAACCCACTTGGGGGGTCTCCCATTTACTCCATAAATCACAAAGACCCCCGATATGATTTTATTATCTCGAATTGCTCGATTCTCTTAGATTTGGTTTTCACGTACGATCTTGCGATTTGGAGTCAAATTAGTTTTAAATGAATTTACTCGAGTGATTTGAGTTCAGATTTGCTCAATTGGGTATATTGCGATGAATTCGAATATGTTTTGATATAGAATTTTTTTCAAAGGAGCATATACCGAATGAGAGTATTGTATTGGGTAGCAATGGTCAAGGTATCTCAGATTCACTAAGATGAGACCTTAGCAATGACCCATGTGGTTATCTAGATTCGCCTTGAGTTACTAAACACTGATTGTTTGTGTTTAGAAACTCTAAGTGATCAAATCACCCCGATGGATCAAAAGTAAAAGCCCTATCTAGGCGACATTTGTTTCTCAATGCAAAATTGATCCCAATATGATAACAGAGGTTTGACTGAAATTTAAAGGATCTTAATGAAGATTTGGAACCGCTTTCACAAGGATTTAAAGTCTTGATTTGATTTTCATGTTCACATTGTCTATAGTGTGAAATGGAAATTAAATCAGAGTTCTATAAATTGTGATTTTAAATTGGGCATAAATGGATTTTCAGATCTTCATATATGATTTTAAAATGATCTTTGGACGAATATGACCTGTTGATTTGGATATTCATGAGACAATATCAGACTTTCTCAAGTTTGATCTTGGATGGTTTTTTTTAATCTGAATTGGAATGCATAGCAACCAAGGCCAGCAGTAATAGCTACAGCATTCTTTTTAAGACGTTTGATTCATCATGAAAGCAACCACTAGCTGTTGAATCTGAGCAACATTTGAGTTGCTAATCTTTAGCAACAATAGCAGCTACAACTGCTGAATTGTAGCTGCTGTCATGTGCAATTTCGCCACTATTTTGGCTGGAAAAGGGTTCTGAAATGGGATTTCTGGTTGGAATTGGAGTTTAAGTGAGCTAACATGTTTTGTAGTGTTAGAACTTATGTGAACAAGCATTCATGTACTCTAAATTAGTTGAAATTCAATTAGAATTGATTGTAATTTAGTTTTATATCTCTTGTCAGCTATAATCATGTGTATACTGCACAACATGCTATATTTGATGAAATTAAAGGATAAAATATGTTTAATGATTCAAACATGTGTGATGTGTTGGGCTGAATGTTTTCAGATGTTTAAACCACCTTTTCAACCACTAGACCTCACTTCAAGGCCTTAGGTTTCACTCTTAAACACTCTAGTCCTAAAATTTGTGAACTTTGTACATTAATAAAAAATCATATAAAGATTTCAAAAAAAATAAAATAATTGTGTCTTGGTTAAGATTTGATATTTCCTTAAGTGTATGTCAAGTTTCAAGGCATTATGAATCTCTGACATAGTAAAACATGTCAACCGACGATTCAGAATATCTTGGAATTTAACAAAAGAACTTAACATTAAAAACAACTCTTCCCTCTCATCTCCTTCTTTTTCTCTCATCCCCTAACTCCTCTAAACCTATAAAACCCATAAAAATCAGAAAAATCTCAAAAATACCCATAAATATCATGTATACTGTGTATATACTTGTATATATTAATTAAACCTAAGCTATATGTAAATATTATATAATATGCGTATAATGTATATAAATAACTTGTCTATGTATTCTAGATAGTAAAGTAAGTATTTAGAATAACTTATTGTATATATAATTTTATTGTATTATCAGATATTAATTTATATAACCTAAATGCATAATAACTAAGTAATTCTATAACCTATTTAAATGTACATAATTGTACCTAATACTATGTACACATATTTATATATGTAATATGTACTATATAATACCAGTAATTTAATTTAATTATATATTTATAGTAAATATTAAGTTGTTAAGTTAACTAGGTAATTTATTAAGTTAAAATAAAATAAATTAGTAAATTAACTTAATACTGAGATAATTTATAGTGTATACTTGTTATATTTTATACTAAGTATTTTCAACTAATTTAAACTATTTTTATAGTGTATTATAGTATTTATAGTTTATTTATATGTAAAACCATCTAAAATATATATTTAATTGTATATAAATTAAAATAATGTATATAAAATATCATAAAAATATGTAATAAATAATTTATTATGTATAGTAACTTTGTATTAAGTAAATTATGATTAATTAACTAAATTATTCTTTAATTAACGAATTAAACTCTAACTTAATGTGTATAATCAGTAAATTTTAGCTAATTTAATTATATAATAAACTAACTTATTTTTGTAAAGTAATTACATAATTATGTAGCCTTATATAAGGGCTTTGTAACCTTATAATTTAATTTTAATTAATATACATTATGGCCCTTAAATCTAGGGCCAAAGTTGACTAATTAGCATCCAGACGTGTGCGGCTGCAGCACCAATTAGGCGCTCCCTTTAGCGCCACATCGTGGGCGTAGGAGCAGCTGTAGCGCTTTAAATTGATTTTGTCATTATGCCTTCTCAATCGTCAGGTGACGGGTGCCCTTATACACATATACCTATCTCTCTCGATTTGACTTAAGCATGCAGTTTTATGAACTGTGTGCGGTGCATGGGCCGGAGACCATACACTGTGCGTGGGCCTGATTGAGCCCATTAACGAGCATAAATTTGGATTAATACACCTAATAACTAAACTAGGGTGGCCCTAGTAGAGGTCTGGTCTCACTCAGAAATGGGTGCTGTGTATCCCTCAAAAAGGTTGCCCGCCCATTAAACCTAATTTTTGGGTTGAAGTTAAACCAAACTGGTCTGAGAGAGAGTGAACTGGCTGAGTATTGAACCCCCCCTGTGCCTTTATGTGTGTTGCGTATGTAGTGTGCATATGTGTGTATATATGTGTGTGTGTATATATATGTATGTATCTATAAGTATATAGTATATAATATATATGTATATAAATAATGTAAATAAATAAGTATACTGTAATAGTATAGTATATACGTGTAATATAAATAGAGTATAGTATGTTTGGTCTCTTATGTATATATATAACACTTAGAGCTTTAGTGACAGATTCATCCGTCACTGTATATATATATATATATATATGTTAGTATAAGTAATTTTTGCCTTAAGTAGTGTAAATATGTTACTAAGGCTACACTAACATTTGTGTATGTCACTGTACATAGGAGCATATGTTAGTAAAGATAGTTATTTTGCCTTATGTTATGTATATAATTTTACTAAGGTTTTAGCGACACTTACATATGTTACTGTGTATATTATATATGTTACTATAGATATTAGTATGTTATAAGGATTTAGTATAGTAGGTATTATTAAATATTTTTGTACCTATACTTAAGAATTTACTATATTAGTTGTATATAATTAATATAGAATAGTTACACAGTTTTTAATGCATGTTTATTTTACATATGTTTCAGGCACTTTAATTCATTCTTTTGTACAAAATTAACTAATTCATACAATTATTTTATTCTTTCATTCATTTTTGTAAATAAAATCAATATTTTTAGAATTAAAGAATAATTTTGGACATAGAGAGTGATGTATATCAATAAATATCTCCCAGTGAACGATCTGGAATAAACCAGTAAAAATTAAGTAAATAAATAAAATTGACGTGACATCGATTTGTATTTGTGACATATACTATAACAACAATATTTTTAAAACTCCTTTTTAGTGCGAACCAGTTGTCGACGCATCAGGGAGCCAAAGGGAAGTGAGGCTGAATTGTCCTCATTCTTGACGCGGACAATAAGACGGCAATAGTTGAATGGTATATGGTAGATAGCCGCAAACAAGAGTGCCTTGTGTTGGCGAGTGATATAGTCAAAACCTCCCAACTTATTTAGGAGGTCCCATCCAAAAATACGAGAAAGAAGATGGGGTAGAGGCTTGAGGTTTTTGAAAGAAAAGGTGCCAAGATTTGGTTCATATTTGTTTGGGAGAACCAATTCTTGGTTCATAACCTCAGGATCATACTCCCGAAGGATATCATCATAGTCATTACTGATGTTGGGAATGCTAAGGAGCTCAGAGATATACTCGTAGGTGATGTTGATATGTTTGCCAAAGATGGTGGAAAAGAACTCAAGTTGGTTGTTGCTGTAATCCTCGACCATATTGGCATAGAATAGGTAGATGAGATAGGAAAATATGCCAAGACATCCGAACCCTAAATGAAATTGGCGATCAAAGTATTGGAAGAGTTGAAAGGTTTCAAAATGCTTGCGTAGGTTAAGATGGGCAAAGTTAATCCAAACGATATAGCGAGGAGGTTTGACCCGAGCATTTGCAAACCAATGGAAGCGAGCTCTAGTGGTGTCACTACAAAGTTGATCTGCTAAATAGGTGGATTGGGATTGAGAGGAGGAAAAGCCCTCGGTTGGTTTACGACGAGAAGGCATTTTGGGTTGGGTGGTGTATTTTGGGGAAATAGGCTAATAGGTTACCTACAAAATAATAGGCAATACTTTCAATATTTTTGCACGAAATTATCTACCCTAAATGGGTAGCACACCTGCCATCATTTACCCACATTCACACAACCAAACAAAATATTGTGGGCAGTATGCTGGTGGTTCAAGCCACTATGTTAAGGCTTGAATATATCCAAGTAATGCAGCCTACTAATCACACCAAACATCATGTGGCAATATGCCTATTTATTCAAGCAATCATGTTGAAGGCTTGAATGATAGAAGGCGCCAACAACAAGTATGCATATCTACCATGATTTCAGGACATCACCTTTCAAGGGAAATGCTTTAGAGAAAATCTGAAAGGTAGGCTACTCAAATAGGAGCCTTAAAGAGGGCATGGTTGGTAGGCAACTAAAAACCATGAGAAAAAGCCATCAAAAGGTCGTAGCAAGAGAGAAATCAAGTTGAAAAGACCTCATCAAGAGGATCTTCTTCCAAAATCTCAAGAACCCATCAAGGGTTTGCTTAAAAGAACGAGTTAAACCACAAAAACATGGAGGAGAGAGAGAACAAGGGGAGTATACCGACAAGAGGATGCTCCCCCTGACTCAAGGAGGGAGTGTTTGCCAGCGATCGGACGACGAGCGACATCGGTGGAGGTCTGGCAGAGCTAGGGCAATGATAGCGAGTGAGTCGTTGGCTGGGGGTTTTAGGGATTTGGGGGTTTTGTGTTGTAAGGGATTTAGGAGAAAAGAAGAGGGGTTTAAATAACCCATGGGGTCAGGCATAAGTCCCCCTAAAGTTGGAGTTTATTACTGTAACGACCCGATTCCCGAGTCCCTACGAGACACGAGAACCGGACCGACTCGACTAATCCCAAGACCTAGTCGTCCAACGAGGAAGTAACCAAAAGAGCAGTAAAATAAATCACATTCAGCATGAATATAACAAGCAGTAACAAAAATACAGCAGTAAGAAAAGGAACTACTACAGCATGTACCACCACAACAGTAGAACAACATTTATAACATAACATGAACTACAAGTAAAGAAAAGTACAGAGAGTAACAAGAACTACTCACTACAGTGGAACAAAAAGGGCACAAAAGAACAGTGGTAACTCTACTGGACCCTACTCGGCCCAGCGTCCTCTGCAGCCGCTGACCCTGGCTGCTCAACACCTGGTCCTGAAAAGTAACGAGTGTAACACGTCAGCGAAACGCTAAGTAGAATGACAACTAAAACTAAGAAACAATAGAGTGTACAGTAGTTGTTATATTTTGTTACTTTCTTTATTTACGTCTTTCTATCATCTCACGATTTATTTATTTCTCAGATTCTTCACTTGATCTCGGATGTTCCTCGTGGGAACGATCTTGATTGCAGTCTTTTCCAAAAGGTAGAAGTAACACATGGTGCTCTTCTGGCCGGGAGAGTCCCCCGTGGTGATCCTACTCTCAGTCAACCACCCCAAGGTCACTGACAGACGTAACGGTGACTATGGCACGCACGGGTAGCTATCCCGCACTGGCACGCGGTCAGTCGTTTCCGTTAACGGGTGCGCCCCAAAGCACAGCACGGAACCAGTAGAGGGGGAGCCCTCTCAGTAACAGGGGTCCAACCCCTCCACAGTAACCAAACAGGGGCCTTACCCCTCCATAGTCCGCGCACCCTCGCCTGACTACCCTGGTTTGCCCAGTGGGCCCAACAAGTCGGTGTAGGTGAGCTAACAGAACCCCGGGGCTCGTGGGGTAGCTAGTACTCGCTCTACACTAGTAGCTCTCCTCGGTACTCCGTACACGAGGGCCAAAAAGTCGGTACAAAGTGGCCAGACCTATCCCCGGGTCCCTGGGGAGGCTGGCTCCGCTCTGCACTAAGCAAGTAACAGGTGCTTCCCCTGGTACTACGTACCCAAGAGACAACACACTTCCATGTCTTTCCTTCTCAGTTCCATTTCATTCTCTTTCCAGGAGTTCTACTCCTAATTCCCCGTAGGGTTCAAGCTCTTTTAACTCAGCACATTCAGGTTTCACCCTTTCAGTTTCACGTTCATACAACCCATATTCTCAATCATGTTCATTTATTCATAAAGGCAGCTGTTAAATCAATTTACAGGCAGCTATTATTTCCTTTCCACATTTTCCAAGACTGCAATATCTATATTCATATCATTAGTTTTCCAGTCCTAGGATTCATGCCGTACCCTAGGATCTATCATTCAATCTAGTTTTCCAGCCCTAGGATTCATGCAATACCCTAGGATCTATCATTCAATCTGCTTTCTCATTCCTAGGATTCAGGCAATGCCCTAGGTTCGATTAATTGTTCCATAATTTTAACAAATTATGTTAATAATTTTTAAAGCCACTCTACCAGCTACAATGGAAGTACTGGGGGCGTGGTCGGAAATTTCGCGCGCCTCCGCAACCCCTGAGACTGCAATGGAACGGGGTCCTAACACAAGGATCAAACACAAGGAGTTTCTCAGAACAGTATATAATTACTGTAAACAGGTAGAGGATTTTATTCCGAAAAGAACGCAACTCGAAACGTGGAAAACAGACTCCGAATGGGCCCTAAACGGGTCGAAAACGATGAAACAATCCAAAATCAGATGTCTGGAACCTCTTCCAGACGTCTTAAAATGTGGGTCAGATGGTACCTTTGTTCTGCGTAGTCTCTCAGACGTCCAGAAGCCTGCGGGGGCGTCTGGCCTAGTTCCCAGACGTCCGATGGTCACCCCGGACGTCTGAAAGTCTTTCCCGTCGTCTGGCACCACGGCCAGACGTCTGATTCGCATTGGATGGCGAATCTCAGAACCTGCACGTACCCACTCCTCGTTCTCAGTACGAACGGTCGCAGAAAAGGAAGAATGACGAAAATAACTCACTTGCCAGACGTCTAGACAGTCCTCCAGACGTCTTCACCGTCGTCTGGTTGGAAGCCCAGACGTCTGATTCTGGAAAAATTTCCAAAATCAGAGCTCGACTCGCTCTCCGCCCGCAACGCACGGCCGCGCCGCACCTCGTCCGCCTGCTGCTTTGCTGCAGCAGCCCTCCCGCGTCACTGCACGCCCGCTGCTCCCCCGCCGGCCAGCTCTGGCTGCCCCGGCAAGCTCGAGCCCTCACGGTCGAGCTTCTCCTCCCTCACGCAACACCTCCTCCCGCAACTCGCCGCGGCTGCCGCAGCCGCCGCTTGCTCGCGCTCGCGCTCTCGCACCGGCTGGAAGAAGAACAAGAAGGAAGAGGAGGAGATGAGAGTGAGGGAGAGGGCGAGGGCCTTTTAAGGCCGCGCGGGGAGAGAGAGAGAGGGAGTGCAGCCTGCGCCTGCAGGAGGAGAGAGGGAAAAAGAGGGGAGGTGCGGCGGTTGCAGGTCTGCGCGCGCCTGCGCGCAAACGCAGCCCCGCATGCCATAGATAATAAATCCAGACGTCTGGAAGGGGTTCTAGACGTCTTAAAATAATTTCTTGGAATGCGTTCGTAACAATATAACAAACTTAAGGGAAGTTTCGTCCCCGAAACTTGCGCTAATTAGGGTGCGGGAAAAACATCATATAAAAGCATAACAAACTCAAAGAGGACTGAAGCCGATCCGAAAGACGTACCTGCGAAGAGCTCCGGGTACCGCTCCCGCATTGCCGCCTCAGGCTCCCAGGTAGCCTCCTCGTACCGCTGGCTCCTCTACAGAACCTTCACCAGGGGTACTTGCTTTCGTCTCAAACTGCGGACGGCTCGGTCAAGAATCTGCACTGGCCACTCGAGGTAGGTCAGGTCGTCGCCCACCTCATCGCTCTCGTGACTCAGTACGTGACTGGGATCGGCTACGTACTTCCTGAGGTTGGACATGTGGAACACGTCGTGTACACTAGAAAGCTGTGGAGGGAGGGCAAGTCTGTAAGCAACGGGTCCAACCCGCTCCAGGACCTCAAAGGGCCCCACGAACCTCGGCGCGAGCTTCCCTCTCACCCCAAACCGCTGCAGGCCCTTCATGGGCGAAACATGAAGAAAGACATGGTCCTCAATCTCGAACTGTACCTCTCTGCGTCTCCGATCCGCGTAGCTCTTCTGTCTGCTCCTGACAGTGCGGAGTCGCCTATGGATCTGCTCGACTACCTCCTGACTCTGCTTGATCAACCTGGGGCCAACCTCCCACTTGGTCCCTACCTCAACCCAACTCAAGGGTGCCGTACACCTCCGTCCGTACAGAGCCTCGTAGGGAGCCATGCCGATGCTCGAGTGATAGCTGTTGTTGTATGAAAACTCCGCCAGGGGCAGGTGCTCCTCCCAAGAGCCCCTCCAGTCCAGTACACAGGCATGCAAAAGGTCCTCAAGTGTCTGTATCGTGCGCTCAGACTGCCCATCCGTCTGTGGGTGGTAAGCTGTACTAAACCTCAACCGCGTCCCCAGAGCCTGCTGAAACTCAGCCCAAAACTGGGACGCAAAGCGGGTATCCCGGTCGGATACGATCTCCCGCGGAGCTCCGTGTAGTCGTACCACATCGCGGATATACCTCTCTGCCAACTGTGCTGGTTTCAAAGTGACTCGGATCGGCAAGAATCATGCCGTCTTCGTCAGTCTATCCACAATTACCCAGACTGCGTCGTGTCCTTGCTGGGTAACAGGTAAACCCACCACCAAGTCCATGGTGATGCTCTCCCACTTCCACTCTGGCACTGGAAGCGGCTATAGCGGCCCTGCAGGCCTCTGATGCTCGGCTTTCACTTGCTGACACACTAAGCACTGCTGCACGAATTCACCCACATCCCGCTTCATCCTCCTCCACCAAAACTCGCGTCTCAAGTTGTGGTACATCTTCGTGTTTCCGGGATGTATGGTGAATCTGGAACCGTGTGCCTTAGTCAGGAGCTCTCTCAACAGCTTCTCGTCCCTGGGAATGCACAACCGTCCCCTCAGGCGCAGCACCTGGTCTGTGAAAGAGAAGTCCCCTCGGTCTCCTGACAGTACCCTGTCGCGCAAGGACTGCAAGTACGGATCGGCCATCTGTCCTGTGATGATGCAGTCTATCATCTCTGGCCTAGTCTGTCGTGTCACAGTCACTGCCCCACAGCGCCCCCGTAACTCTAGGGGTCGCCAACTGCCCACCTCCTCCAAAAGGCTCCAACTCTGTAACTGTAAACTGGCCAAGTGTGCGGGCGCCTTCCGGCTCAAGGCGTCAGCCACCACATTGGCCTTGCCTGGGTGATAGGAAATGCTGCAGTCGTAGTCCTTCAGGAGCTCCAACCAACATCTCTGTCTCATGTTGAGCTCCTTCTGATCAAAAAGGTATCTGCGGCTCTTGTGATCTGTGAAAATCTCGAAGGTCTCACCATACAAGTAGTGCCTCCAGGTCTTCAGCGCGAAGACGACAGCTGCCAACTCTAGGTCGTGGGTAGGGTAGGTATGCTCATGGGGCTTCAGTTGCCGTGAAGCGTAAACGACAACGTGACCCCTCTGCATGAGCACACCTCCTAACCCCTGCAAGGAGGCGTCCGTGTACACAACGAACCCGCCACTACTGTCATTGGATTTCTCAATTGACCCAGTTCATCAAATCCACTAACGAACTATTTTAACGAGGGTAGTTCAACATTTTACAATTACGCTACTTACACAAGGGTAGTGTACCTCAAACCCCTCCTCTTCACAAGGATTATTTTGTCTTGCGATGGAATGGGAATTCGCAAGTGAATACCCAACCAAAAATAAGATTACAAATATCCTATAGAGCCTAAATAGGTATAAATCTAACTATCTCCTATTGGCAAGAGACACTTCCTTGAGATGGAAGTCGAAGTGCGTGAACCACGCAAGGCACGTAGACGCTCTCAAATATGCGGAGATGGGAGAGCGATTGTGCAGCTAAAATGGTGCTCTCAAATGTATGTTAGAAAGCTTGGAGAGCAATGACTTTTCTTTCCTTGGGCACAAATATTGGAAGTAGTGTATCTTAGGTGTGTTTAGCTTAGGAAGGGTCCTATCCTATTTATAGATGTCCTTAGAAGGCTTTGGAAGGCCTAGGAAGCCTCGTGTAGCTGTTGGGAATGAGGCTCAAGAGAGTGGTCCAAAATCCCACCAAAATCAGAGTCATTAAAGAGTTTCACAGGGTTTTGGGACGTTTGGATTTATGGTCAGACATCTGGGTCATCATCTGATTTGAAGGTCGGACGTCTGCTTTAGAAGGGTTGATGATCCGGACTGGGTTGGATCTAGATGAACGTCTAATAGATTAATTTAAGACATCTGGGAAACTGATCAGACGTCTAATTCTAAGATAGGTTTCTTTCTGTTTGGCCAGATCGAAACAAGGTTCTAGTATTTGTTGGTCAGACGACAGATCAGATGTTTGACATAATGTCTGGTCGTCTAAAAAGAGGATTCTCTGTGGGAATTGATTTCCCGAGGCACAAACGACTATAAACATCTGACAAATAAGGATTTGGGTAAGATTAAGTGTAACGGTTCTTTATTAGACGTCTGGGAGTCTCGACGGACGTCTGAAAGTGTTATAAATATAATTAAAAGGTAATTCTCGAATATTATGATCTGACAATCCAACGGTCCTATTGTTGGATGTCTGTCAAGGTCATCAGACATCTTCTAAGATGTCTGGACTAAGGGTTGGATGTCTAGAAGTGAAGTAACAAGGAGATGGTTTCCAGCCTAGGTCATTGGATGTCTGGACAAACTATTAGACGACTTAAATGTCAATATCAGATGTCTGATAATCATGTTAGATGTTTGATAAGATTGCATGATTCTTGCTTTGGTTTTCTAAGATATCTCTGAGTTTGTCTAAGTATCCTAGGGATGGATAGGTGTTCCTAGGACTAAAGTGATATTCTTCGGGCTCTTTAACATGTATTAAAGAGGAAAATAAAAAGCAAAGAAATAAATAATACAAATACATTGACAAACAAACATCTATCATATTCTTCTTCTCCATCTTCAAGCTCTTTCTCCAAGTGTAGCTTGATCTCCTTGTCATCCATCAAGCTCTTCCCATCTGCCATGGAAGTGAGCTTGAGCTCCTTCACACTTGAATCCATTTGCATTATACCTGAAAACTCAAACTCAAATACAAATGTCAAATAACAAATGTTTTGTTATCATCAAAATTAACAATCGTGTTGCTCTTGCACCAACATTGAGATCATATCATAAGACCAATTAGTCATCTGACAAATGGTATCAGACAATAGGTATAGACGTTTAGACATGGGTCTGAACGTATGATAAGCAATATTTTATTGATTTATTTAAACTTAATTAGTCAATTCGACATCTATAGATAATATCAGACATCGGAGATTGAAATTTAAGACGTCTGGAAGTCGGATCAGACATCTGATTTTGCACAAATTATGCATTTTGATGTTTAAACTGTTTTGATGGAGCCCTAACTTGATAAAGTCAGCATTCCTTCAATGTTCATTACAAACAAGAGTAACACCTAACTCACCAAATCCTTCAAATATTGGTGAGCTTACCTATGCCCAACTTTCTACGGATAAAATTAAAACAACCATAATTCAAGGGTTTAGTGAAAATATCTGTCAACTGCAACTTAGTACAAATAAATTCAATCTCGATTTCCCCTTTAAGTACATTGTCCCTCAAAAAATGATGTCGAACATCAATGTGTTTTGTACAGGAGTGGTGTACAGGGTTTCTTGAGAGGTTGCTAGCACTACTATTATCACATAATATTTTTATCTTATTAAATTTCAAGTCAAAATCTCTTAAGGTATTTTTCATCCATAAAATTTGGGAACATGTTAGAGCGGCGGGCGACTATATATTTAGCCTCTGTGGTTGAGAGAGCTAAACTAAATTGCTTATTTGAAAACCAAGAGACTAATGACTCGCCCAAAAATTGGCACGTCCTACTAGTGCTATTCCTATCAGTGCGACTACTTGTGCAGTTCGCATCACTATATGTAACTAAGTTGAAGTTGCTACACCTAGGGTAGAATAGGCCATAATCTGATGTATCAACTAGATACCTAAAGATTCTTTTAGCAACATTTAGGTGTGATTGTTTAGGGTTTGATTGAAATCTACCATACAAGCAAGTAGTAAACAAAATATATGGCCTACTAGCAGTTAAGTATAGTAAAGAACTAATCATACCACGATAAAGCCTTTGATCAGTAGGCGTACCTATTTCGTCAATATCTAATGAAGTTGTAACACTCATGGGAGTTTTTTTTCCTTTACTTTTCTTCATTCCAAATCTTTTAAGCACCTCCCTTGTATACTTTGATTGATTTATAAAGGTGTCAAATTCAAGTTGAGTGATTTGTAAACCCAAGAAGAACTTGAGTTCACCTATCAAACTTATCTTAAATTCTTCCTACATCAACTTAGAAAATTCTTAAGAAAGAGTTTCATTAATTTCACCGAATAATATCTCATCAACATATATTTGAACTAATAAAATTTCCTTTCCTTTCTCTTAATAAATAATCTGGAATCGGCTTCACATATAGAAAAGTTTGCACCTAACAAGTATTCTTTGAGTCTTTCATACTAAGCTGTAGGAGCTTATTTTAACCCATATAATGCCTTTTTAAACTTGTAGACAAAATCTGATTTATCATGAGGCTCAAAATCAGGAGGTTGTTTTACAAAAACTTCTTTCTTAATGAAACCATTAAGAAATGCACTCTTAACGTCCATTTGAAAAAGCTTGAAGCCAAAAAGGTGACATAAGCAAGAAGCATGTGAATCGAGTCAAGTTGAGCTACGGGTGCATAGGTCTCGTCAAAATCAATTCCCTTCTTGGTTATAACCTTATGCCACCAACCTAGCCTTATTGCAAATAACTATACTGGATTCATCCAACTTATTTCGAAATACACATTTGGTTCCTATCACTATTTGCCCTTCAGGCTTGGGTACTAGGTCCCAAACTTCATTTCTTTGGAATTGGTTGAGTTCCTGCTGCATAACCATCAACTCAGGCTCGTTGGAACATGCTTCATCAATATTCTTCGATTCAACTTGAGATACAAAGGTGGAAAGACCAAGAGAGTAATTAAATCTAGGTCGAGTTTTAATGCCATCGGAAATACTCCCAATTACTTGACCTTCATGATGATCCCTTTTGAATATCCAATCTTTCAGGAGATTATGGATATTTGAGTCTTGAATGTTAAACACATTGATATAAGAATCGCCCTCATCTTTCATATTGACATGATCAATAGAAGAGTTGGGTGATTCATCAAAAGAGACATGAAGGGTCTCCTTTACTACTAATGTGGTTTTGTTAAAAGCCTAATTTGCCTTACTTCATGAAGAATAACCAATGAAAATAGTTTCTTTACCTTTAGCATCAAATTTATCTAAATTAGAGCAAATATTAAAATAAAACATCGGCATCCAAAAAGTTTAAAGTAACTAATCTTGGGTATTTTCTCATAATATAGTTCAAAACAAGTTTTCTGTAAATCGGATCGAATTAAGTTGCAATTCAGCACATAATAAGTTGTGTTAACTACTTCGGTCCAAAAATACTTCGATAACCTGAAGTCTATGAGTAATGTGCGAGCACACTCTTGAAGAGTACGGTTTTTTCTCTTGACTACCTCATTTTGTTGAGGTGTCCGAGAGAAAGAGAACTCGTAAGCAATATCATGCTCTTAATAGAAATCATCAAATAAGAAATTTCAATGGGAAGATCTGGGACAGGTTGTGGCAGCTTTCCAGGGGGTTCCTTGGCTGATTGGTGGTGATTTTAATGTTACTCTGCGGGCTGAGGACAGGCCGGGCGACTGAGGGGGATTAGACCAGGGCTCTGAGGCGTTTACAGACTTTGTGGCGGACCAGGGGCTGGTTGATATGCCTCTGTTGTCCTGTCTATACACTTGGAGAAACTCTGGAGGGCAGCGGTCCCGTATTGACAGATTTCTGGCTTCGACGACGATGGCAGAGTTGTTTCCGATGGCGGAGGTTAGGCCTTTGGAGCGCCCATTCTCGGATCACACCCCCTTGATGTGGACGTCGAATGAGGAGTGGAGGCATGGCACTTACTTTAAGTTCGACAAAGCGTGGCTCATGGAGGAGGGCTTTAGGGGTTTGGTTGAGGAACGGTGGAGGTCTTCTCAGGCGGAAGGGTCGGCGGCTGCCAGATTGGAAGCGAAACTGAGGGATTTGAGATCTTTCTTGAAGACCCACATCAGGCAGATTAGGGAGGAACACGGGTGGAAGAAAGAGGAGGCTCTTGCTGCGATTACACGCCTGGACAGAGCAGAGGATGTTGGGCTCCTTTCAGAAGATGACAGGGTTTACAGAGCGAGGCAGACTCAGGTGATTCAAGAGGAAGACCGGAAAGCGGAGGTGGAGTGGAGGGTGAGATCTAGGCAGAAGTGGCTTAAGGAGGGCGATTCCAATACTCGCTTTTTTTATATGGCTACGTTGGGCAGGAGAAGGAGGAACTGGATTGACAGATTGGTGGTGGATGGGGAGGAGTTTGTGGGAAGGGAAGCGGTGGGAGGGGCAGCTGCAAGTTATTTTAGAGGTTTTACGGGGTGGAGACGGGGGGGAAGGTGGAGGTGGTTAGGATCTGGGATACCACAGATCAGGGAGACGGACGCCGACCTCTTGACGGACTCTTTTGGGGAGGATGAGGTCCGTGAGGCAGTTTGGGGGTTGAACGCGGATGGGTGTCCAGGGCCGGATGGCTTTCCGGTTGCCTTCTACAGAGAGTTCTGGCCGGTGGTGAAAGAAGACGTAATGCAAGTGGTACAAGAGTTTAGAACGGGCAACTCGGGATTTAATAGGTTGAACAAATTCTATATGTTCTTATTGCCGAAGAGGGAGGGCGCTGAGGAGATTCAGAAGTACAGACCGATAGCACTTTCGAATGCTATTTACTTGGTGGTAGCGAAGCTTCTGGTGAACAGATTGAGGAGGACTTTGGGTGTGATTATAGACTCGGTGCAGATGGCTTTTGTCCCTGGCAGGAATATTTTGGAGGGTTATGTGATGGCCTCGGAAATCCTTTCATCCTGGAAGAGAGATAAGAAGAAGGCTTTTTTATGGAAGGTCGATTTCAGCAAAGCTTATGATTCGATCAAGTGGTCGTTTCTTTGGGCGTCCTTGGTGAAGAGGGGGTTCCCGCCAGTGTGGATCGAATGGATGAAGAGGTGCGTCACTACGACGTCTTTCTCAGTTCTTATCAATGGAAACCCAGCTGGGGGTTTGGCTTTGAAAACTTCTTGTGCTCCACTATCTTCTTGTCTTTGTTCTCTTCATCCCTTCTCATGTGACCTCTTTTCTTGCTATTATAGCACACAAGAGGCTCTTCTTCCTTTCTCTTTCCTTTACTATCCTTTCTATTCATGAGAAACTTCTTAAACTTTTTAGCTAATAAAATAAATTCTTTATTATCGGTACTTACCTCATCATTCGAAGTTGCTTGAAGGCCAAGGTCTTCTTTGGCTTAGGAGTGATGGATTTTCGCCTTTGGTCCATCAAAAGCCATCAAATTCCCAAGTGGATTGTCCATGTCTAGATCCTCTACTTGGTTGGTCACTTATATGGCTGCTACTTTTTTCTCCCATTCAGGTCCAAGGGAGTGAAGAATCTTGGCTTGTAGTTCTCCTTGGATGAACGTCTTTCCTAGAGACTTGAGGTTATTCATGATCAACGTGAATCGAGTGTACATGTCCCTAAATCTTTCATTCTCTTTTATGGTAAAAGCTTCAAACTCTTGAGATAAGAGATTTATTTTAGAGGTTTAAACTTTTGATGTACCTTCGTGAGTTACTTTTAAGGTCCTCCAAATCTCATAATCGGTCTTGCATTGACTGATGTGGTTGAACTCCTCCGAGCTAAGGGCACAATTGAGTGAGTTCATCGCCTTAGCGTTGAGGTTAAGATGGTGGATTTGCTCCATAGTGTATCCTGTCTCGGACTTCTCGAGGATCTCCTAACATGACTTACACTTCTCCTAAATAGAAAAGTCATTGGCTTGAGCCACATCTTCATCCGGAGCTTCCAGTATGTGTAGTTGCTTCCGTCGAAGAGTGGTGGACGAGTGGTGGATTGTCCCTTCTGTTAGTTCAACCACTCGTATATAATATTTTGATGATTTTACAAAATGAAGAAAATGAAATAAAAAATAAAGCGTAGCATATTGTTTTCTCTCTGTAATAACATATTTGCAGGATTTCAAAAAGCTTTCCAAAACGGGAGATTAAAAGCATGAAGACGAGTAGCATAAGTATTAGGTCTTAGGCTTTTTCATGTAAACTTTCAAAGGTTATAATTTTCATTTTATTTGAGTCTAGAAATATTGTAAAGAGCCCCCGAACAAAACCTGTAAATAGCTAACTTAGGCTCTCTACACTTAGGATAAATAAGAAACAAAAACCCAACACTTATACTTTTATCAGATGTCCAGGACAATGGTCAGACGTCTGATTTTCCACTTTAAGACGTCTGACAAGTGTATCAGACGTCTAATTTCAAATATCTCTACCTTTATTTCTCTCCTCATAAACATCAGTCGAAGGACTTCACTTTCAGACGTCGATAACCTTGCACAGACGTCTGATTCTTTACCCAGACGTCCCCATACTAACCGTTAGACTTCATCTAGGCAAAAACAATTTCCAGACGTCTTGACACACCTCCAGACGTCAGCCTTTGAACCGTTGGCCATGATTTTCTGTGCGTATCTCTTTACGGCCACATAATCTTTTGGTAGAAGAAGTAGGGAAGAGTATTTAGGTTTCCAGACGTCTGGTAATGTTCTCAGACGTCCATAACGACGTCTGATCCTCTAAACCTAGAACCCTGTTTGGATCTGATGACAACAGGAACGAATCCACCATTCATTAGACGTCCAATGAAATAATCAGACGTCTTATGAGATAATATCAGACGTCCTTCTTTTGATCCAATAGAGTCAGTTGAGGATGTCCTGCAATATTAGACGACCAGAGGTAAAATCAGACGTCCTGTAAGACGTCAGATCCTATAATTAGACGTCTGATGTTGCTGTCAGACTCATCATTGCCCTGATTTTGTGTGGATTTCGTCCTAAACTCTTGGGATTTGTCTCCAACGGCTAGAAGAGCTCTCCCAAGTGTTCTTGAAGGTTCCAAACTTGCCTATAAATAGACTACAACTCCTCTTAGGCAAGACACACCTCTTGAGATACAATTCCATTGGAAAAATCTCTTGCTCACTACTCTAAGCTCCATTTTGCCCTTGTGCTAATACTCTGATCAAAGGGCAAATCCATACTCCCGGCTCACTCCGTTCTGCAAATCATCAGGGAGTTCTTTTTATGCTTAGTAGATAAGAAAGCAACTAAATTATTCGGGTGCTCTATAGGTGTTATTTTACTTCTTAATTTCTGTACTTTGGGTATCCAGCCTGCCGGGTCCTCGTCTCTTCATTTTGGAGGGAGAAACCTCCGTTTAGGGATCAGAGGTGGGATTTGTAATTGAGGTACACTACCCTCGTTTAAGTAGTGTGGTTATTGGATTGATCATCTTGTGATCGAAAACCCTAAGTCAAGAGATTGGCCTAGGTGGTGGTTTTCACTCATCTTAGGTTTTCACCTAAAAATAATTGAGTACATTGTGTGATTGAATCTTTTTGTATTACAATATTCTATAATTTCACTATTCACCCCCCCTCTAGTGCAATTTCACCTTCGTCCGGCTAGTGGAAATGACCTTCCCCTCCATTTGATCCCCTACGGAAGTTACTCCAAAGAAGGGGGAACTGTTGGTGCAAGGGCACCACGATCGTCAATTTTGATGATTGCAAAACACTTGTGTTTTAATATTTGCATTTGAGTTTAAGATTTCAGGATAATTGCAAATTGATACAAGTGTGAAGGAGCTTCAGCTCGCATCCATGGTAGATTAGAGGAGCTTGTTGGAGGAGAAGAAGCTTCGCGTGGAGCGAGAGCTTGAAGTCATGAAGAATAGGATAGATACTTTATGTATTATTTTGTTGTTTCTTTTGCTCTCTCTTTCTATCTAGATAATTGACTTTATGTATTATTTTGTTTAGATAATTGTTAAAGAGCCTCAAAGTTACCTATACAGTAGTCCTAGGAATACTTACATAACCCTAGGACACTTAGACATTTCGTAGAGAACTTAGAAAATCAAAGTAGGTTCAGATAGCCTGATTAGACGTCTAATCTGGATTTCAGACGTCTGACTGTTTGATCAGACGTCCAAAAATACTTAGGTTGGAAACCACTCTCTGTCTGCCATATTTAGACATCTAGCCCTTACTCCAAACGTCTTAGTAGACATCTGATGACATTGCCAGATGTCTAATTAATGGAACGTTGGCTTAGAAATTTGATCGTTGAAAAACGACCCTTGATCTTTTATCAGACGTCCATAGAGGACCTTAGACGTCTGATATATAGACGTTAGCCTCGATTGAGCCAAAATCACTTTGCACAGATCTAATAGTCGTTTGTGCCTTGGGAAATCCATTCCCACAGTTAATTAGGTTTCCAGATGCCTAGACCTGGTGCCAGACGTCCAACTTGTCGTCTGACCACCTTTCACAAGAACCTTGTTTAGGTTTGACTCAAGTCAGGAAGGAAACCTACTTAGAATTAAATGTCTGATATTAGGCCCATACATCTTATAAGTGATTTCCATACGTTTGATAGTCCTGTCAGAATCATTAATGACCCTGATTCCAGCCTAATCTGCTTGGGTTTGCTCCCAACGGCTATAGAAGCCTTCCAAGTCCTTCCAAAGTCTTCCGAGGCCATCTATAAGTAGAGGGGGAAGCCTTCCTTTGTGAAATACACCAAAATACACTAAGAAACACTACTTCCACATCAATTGTGTCCAAGACACCATTAAAAGAGTTCCTGCTCTCCAAATCCATAGTCTATATTTAGAGAGCACCACATTCGTCGTGCACGTGCTCTCCCACCGTAGATTTCAAGAGCGTCGTCGTGCCGTTGCGTGGTTTACGCACCTGCGTCATTCGTCGACGCACTTCCGCTAAAAGGAACTTTCCTAACTCCTATACTAGCTAAGGTTTAATCTTTGTGGTTCTATAAGATTTTGTTATATTGTTCTTTGGTTGGGTATTCGTATTACGAATTTTCGTCTTCATCGAGAGACTAAATAGTCCTTGTAAAGAAAAGGGATTTGAGGTACACTATCTTCATATAAGGTAGCGTTGTTGTAAGAGGTTAAGTCACCCTAGTTCAAGTGACTTGACACTGGATTTGATTGACTCGGTCGATCGGGAAATCCTAAATCGAGAGGTTTAGGTGGTGGTGTTTACTCAGGTTTGGGTTTCCACATAAAAATCATTATATATTTGTGATTGCATACTTTTGTGAGATTATTTTCGCATTTTAATATTTATCACGCAAATCTCACATCCTCCCGCAGGAAATTACATGAACTTGCTTTGATACTAAATGAAATTACACTAGAGGAGGGTGAATAGTGAAATTGAAATGTAATGGAGAAATAAAAATTCAATCATACAATAGACACTAAGTTTTTAGGTGGAAACTTAAATAGGGAGAAAACCACCACTTAAGAAAACCTTGACTTAGGATTTATGATCACCAAGTGATCAATCCACTAACCACACCACTTAACAACGAGGGTAGTGTACCTTAATACAATTCCTACCTCTGATCTCTAAATAGTGGTTTCTCCCTTCATAACGAAGAGATAGGAATTCGACAGGCTGGATACCCAAGTACAAGTAATAAGTAACTGAAAATAAAAGATACCCTATAGAGCTCCCTAAATAGATATAAAATAATCTAGCTACTAAGGGTGAGTGGAGGACTCCCTGAAACCAATAACAGTAGTACAATGGTGAGGGGTTCGGAGTGTATGCCCAAGGATTAGAGTACACAGCAGTAAGGCAATGGAATGTAAGAGTAGAGCTAGTATATGACTTGGATTATACCTCTAATGGTTGTGTTTTGCCTAAGGAGGGTTAAGGGGTATATATAGGACTCAAAGGAACCTTTAAGAAGGCTTGGGAGGCTTCCCCTAGCTGTTGGGGACATATCCTAATTTATTTGGTCGAAATTTAAATCAAATCAGTAAATTAAATTTTCCAATAGTAGGATCAGACTTCTAATGGAAGTTATAGACGTCTGATATCTGGGGTCAGAGTTACTAGATCTAGTTAGATCTAAAATGGGTTCTTCTTACTAAGGGTCAGACATCTGATGTTCTATTTTAGGACGTCTAAAGGAATGTAGGTTTATTCTTGTATTGGATTAGATCCAAATAGGGTTCTAGTGTATGGTGGTCAGACGTCTTGCTGGACGTTTCGACATGTTGTTGGACATCTGATGGTTATCATGACCTTGGGTTTTGGATTTCTTATGAATCCAAGAATCATTATTATTTCTGACAAACCTTTCGTTAAGTTAAAATAGGCCTAACGTTATAATCTTGGACATCTAGAAGCATCTTCAGAGGTGTGACAATAATATTAAAATATTTTAAGTGGATCTACGTAGATTTTATTCTGTCCAAGAGAGATTAGCTTAATAGTTAGTTTATTGGACGACTAATGATGTGCCCAGATATCTAAGGTGAGTTATGGACATCTGGAATTATGTCTGGTCGTCTAGAACTTAAGTGTATAATTTTCTAAGCCCGTGCATATGACATTTGGTTATCTGATCTATGTGTTAAACGACTTAACTTTTTATATTAGACGTTTGATACTATGGTCTATGTTGATTTTTAGAATAGAATTTTGTTTCTAATTTTTACGTAAGTGTTGTGATCCTTAATCTAGAGATCCTATATTTAGATGAGTACTCTTTACAACTCTTTTAGACTTAATTGAAAATAGAAATACAACTCTTTTTATCAAATACAAGAAATCCTAAAACATAGACTTATGACATCTTCATCCTCTGATCCTTTTCTTTGATATGATGAGATGAAATCTAAGCCTACAAAGGTTATGATAGAGATAGAAAGTAATGATTCCATCAATTTTATTTTCTTTTTTGTTATTTTATAAAATGATCAAAATATATATTAAAAGTGTTAAATTAATATAACTCTTTATTTTGTGAGAATTTAGAATAGTTAAAAATTAATTTCAATCATATAATTCTGAATATTAAGATATTTTGTTTCTTTGCTGGATCAAGTTTTAGTATTGGTTTGATTATAATTTGAAAAAAAATTTAAATTATTTTTCATTTTATTATAAATCGATTCTCTTGATCCCTTCCTGTGTATATTTATGTAAGTGTGTGTTGAATATTATAAAATTTATTTTTATTTGACTAAAAATAAAATGTAATCGATCCAAAATAAACGAATACGTTCTTCCTAATTTATATAAATGATAATATCTCGTTGATATCCTCACTTGCTTCCGAACGAATTCGTCTCGCCCACCCGCAGCACCACCACACCCCCACCCACACCGCCTTGAACAGAAGAAAGGGATTACCGCAGTTTGGACGCAACGGATATCGCGCAGCCCACCTTTGGACGCATCACCACGAACCGCTCCCTCCCGCCGCGTTGGTCCCCAAAACTCCCTGTTTCCTCGCGACCCCTCTCCTCGTTCGTTACCGTCTCCACTACCGTCGATGGACAGCACGGACGCCACTCCTTCCTCGTCCTCGGCACCTACAACCCCCAGCTCCCCTCCACCACCAACTTCAACCTCAGCAGAAGCAGCAGCTGCCCCACAACCGCCTCAGCCTCAGCCACAACCTTCTCAACCCCAACCTCCTCAACTTGCCACCACCTCACCTGAGGCCCCCTCTGCGGCGCCTTCGCTCCCTCCCCCCCAGCACCAAATTCTACACACAAGGCCCCAACAGTTCCACCCTCCCTCCCATCCGCCGCCGCCGCAGCAGCCGCGGCCCCCTCCCCCGAGGCCGCGCCCCCCGTACTCCGCCTTCCCCTCACCACCCTCCGCGATATCAACGACCCCCACGTCGGGCCCTATGGCGAGGGGCGGGATGGCTCTGGGGGTTCCCGCACAGCCGCGTCCGCAGCAGCAGCAGCAGCAGGGCGCGCCGCCGGTCCCGTTCCCCTCCTTTGGTCCCAACCCATCCTTCGGGCAGCCATTCTCCGGGATCAACCATCCTCGGGGGTCCGAACAGAGCGCTGCTGCCTCGACTGCGCAGGTGCGTCCGTGCACCATGCTTGCCTGGGCTACCTTAGATAATGACATAGCCTTTTTTTTTTTTTTTTTAATGTAGTTTATGACTAACTTTGGAAAATTGGTACATCCTTCGTATTGATTATGCAAATTTAGGTCAGAACTCCCATTCAAGGCACACAGACGATTGGAATGGTCGGTTCTCTCACCAATGCTCCTTCAATGAGGCCTTCTGCGCTTCCTGCACACCATCAGACAAGGCCTGGCCAGATGCAGCTGAGGTCGACGTCTTTAGCAAGCCCCCAGCCCACTGGTCCTCAAGTGAGCTGTCTATCTACTGCACATGCTTGCTATTGTCTAATGCATTTCTCTACTCTAATTTTGTTCAAATAATCAAACAGTTTACCCTGAGCATTTTGCTTAACAATACTTCATGTTTTGACTCCGACTAGATATTTTTAATTTAATTATGTCTAGTGATAATTATTGAGAGAGAATGCTATAATTTGCATCATGATATCCCATCCTGTATAAACTGACAAGACTTGGACATATGTTTTACCCTCAACCCCAAAGTAAATCTTTGCATCCAAAAACCCCCCTCAGATGAAGCTTACATCATCCAAGCTCGCATGTCATGCAATTGGAGAAAAAATCTGGCTTTTGGGAGATGTTGCTAGGTCTACTCTGGTACTCAAAACTAACGCAAAGAGTTGTTGTTTTTCCTGAAGTTGTTCTATTGCCAGCAAGGATCGCATTTAATAAGGGATTGATTGTCCTTGAAAGCATTATTGAATAAGGATTATTTGCAAATAAAATTGCTAGAAAACTATTTTTTCCTTATTCTTCCTCTTCAAAAAAAGTCTTTGTTCTTAATTCATGATAATGGGGAGATACTCTTCAGAAAGAGGGTGAGATACACATTATAGTCAGTATGACATCCAAATAATCAAAGTTGGGTCGCTCGTTTGTATCTTCATGGCTTGCTTTTCTGTTAGAGTAATGAGAAAGACAACTCTGTTTGGTGATCAGATTTTCTCCAACGGGTGTGTAAGTGTTAAAGGCGAGTTAATTATCACAAGATGCAAAGCTTTGAAATTTTAACTTTTGACTATAGGGAAAGGTTATATTAGCAGAAATATCTCTGCTCTGATGAACTGCTGATGTGGTTCATCATCATTGGTCCAGTGATTATTGCTGAGGTGGCTTCACACCATTGGCTATTGCTGTGACAACCTCTGCACACCACAACTATAAATACATTACCATTGTTGCAGCTCAATACTGAGCTAAGCATTGCATTTCTCATATTTTCTAGCTCTCTTCTCATGTTGTCTCAATTATCATGAGTTGTAATTTGATATTTGAGCCTTGATGTGCTCTTTTGCTGCTCATCACCTATAGAGAGCATCGATCCTGCTACTATTCTCTCCAATGGAGCTTCCAACAATCCACACCTGTGTTCCCTTTAAGCTCACACACACGAACTACTGCCTATGGTGAGCACAAATGCTGCCAATACAACCTACAACCTTGTAGGGATCATTGATGGTTTAGGAAGAGCCCCACAACAATCTCTCGTTGATGCTGTTGGGAAATAGACAGGTGTCAATGATGCCTATCTCAAGTGGAGAAGACGAGATCAACTAGTTTTTAGTTGGTTGATCTCCTGGTATTGAAGGTATTGGGTCACAAATTTCTTTGTTTCCAAAATGCTTGTGATGCCTCGACGTTTCTTGAGCATTATTTTCAAACTCAATCTCGATCCAAAATTCATCATTATAGATGTTTGAGTTGTACAGGTTTATGGGTCCTTATTTTTATTTCTATATTGTATGAGGGTGTGGTTGTTATTTGTCCTTTTGTGCTTGTTTATATAAAGGCACATAGGGCTCCATAGAATAAATGATTTGCTCATTTATCCTACCTTGGTATTAGAGCAGTGGTCTTAGATCGGTGCTCGGGTGCCCAACCAAAATCTTAGCCTTCAAAACCCTTCCACCCAACCCCTTCTCCTCTTCTTGAGTGCTGCTAGCTCCTTCATCGGTGTCGCCAACTTAGCACCACCGCTGTTGGTGCTCCCTCTCTCTCCTGCTGGTCCAGCGGCATTGCTAGGAAGCTTCCAAGGCTCCTAGCACCATCGTCCGGCCCTTCTCCGCTCCTTAGTGTCATTGCAGGGGTTGTTCTCGTGCATGGCGGCCGGGCAGGGGGGGTCTTCCTCTTTGGTAGGGGCATTTAGTGCCCTCCTTCATTCGTTTCTCACGTCACTAGTAGTTCAGGAGGATGAGGCAGTCATGCTGGGGCCACGTCTTACCCCAACAGGTGTCTATTGCACCTACGTTGTTGAGTTCTAAATCGTCCATGGTTTGAAGTTGCATCCTTAGATCGTGTTTTTGCTTCCATTGTGAAGCGTATGCAGTAGAGTGTGTGCAAGAAGCGATTTGGAGTATTAGTCTAAAACTCGGGCAGTTATGGGAGACCAAAAGGATTCCCTAAGTGATTTGATGGGGAAGTTATCTATCACGAGCGCATCTCCACACATGTAGGGAACATCTATTAATTTGGATGGATCCAACTTCTTGCTTTGGTCTATATCCTTTTTCCGATTCGTGGGATCACACATGAAGAAATATATTCTTACGTAGGATGACCCTACCGTGAAATCTGCAGATTGAGAGGTAGACAATGATTGGGCGTCGATGTGTTTATTGAATAGTATGACCTAGAGCATTGCTAACCAGGTGATGGCCTATGCCTTGGCGAAGAAGATGTGGGAAGTTTTACATGAGATACGTTCCTACAAGAGTAAATCACCCATTTGTATAGGGTTGTAGAAGAGATACATACGCTTAGGAAGGGTACCATGTCCATGGCTGATTATTATGATACCATGAAGAACTTATGGGATGGGCAAGACATTCATCAACTTGTATCCTCTGATGTAGCTGTAATAACAAGACAACAAGAGGCCATCAGATCCATAGAGTTGCTCTCTGGCCTAGGACTAGATTATAAGGTGATCAAGGATCAAGTTATGACCATAGATGAGATCTCTACGCCTGCCCATATTTATACTCGTCTCTCCAGGTTAGAGACTTTGGACCTTGTGCCTGCATTTGATTCCTTTGCCATGGTGGCTGTTGGCCGTGGTTGTGGGAATCCTGGTTTTGGAGGTCGTGGTGGTGCCCATGGTGGTCGTGGTCGTGGAAGGAGTAATCTTTTCTATGAGTATTGCCACATGAATTGTCATACAACAGATAGATGCTAGGTGAAGCATGACTACCCTCAGGGGATGGACCTATGTGCTCATTAAGTATCTACAAAGGATACTACCCAAGCCTAGGAGGATGATGGTTGAGTTACTATTTCTAAGGTTGAGTATGATGGGTTCATTGCATCCCAAGCTTCCACTTCGGCTGGGGCATTTGTTCTGCAGTCCACAGGTAACTTTGTCAATCTTATTAGGTCCCATGCTTCGACCTGGATAGCTGATTCAGGTGCTTCTTCGCACATCACTGGTGATGCTAGTCTTTTTTTTCCCTTCGGGATCTTGCTACCCCCTTCTAGGTGAAGGTAGTAGATGGAGGCTTATCGCTTGTTATGGGACTTAGGGATATTTCCTTGTCACATACTTTACCTCTTTCTAATGCGATGCATGCATTGAAATTGGCAGTTAACCTAATGTTT
This sequence comes from Thalassia testudinum, assembly GCA_037157565.1. NCBI lineage: Eukaryota > Viridiplantae > Streptophyta > Magnoliopsida > Alismatales > Hydrocharitaceae > Thalassia > Thalassia testudinum. Next base: position 40,449,079 of record JAZHRO010000014.1, read on the forward strand.
GTTAGTCAGATTACCAGGGACCTTCGGTGCCGAGTTATTTTTCATGATCAGTTTTTCTTCTTGCAGGACCTCTAGATGATGAGACAGATTGGTGGAGGACTTGAGTAGAATAATCTATATTGCCTCCACATCCCACCTCCCTCCTCTAATGCTCCTATGTATGCCACTACTGCTCTTTAGTGGCACCTTCTTCTTTGCCATCTCAGTCTTCTAGTGCTATGCTGCCAGGTTCTAGATTTGTCATTCCCGGACTCTTTTTAGCGTGTCTTGTCAACTTGGCAAGCACCACTGGTCATCCTTTTCGTCTCAGAATAAACTTACTAAGTCTGTTTTTGATTTGGTTCATGCAAATGCCTGGGGCCTGTGTCATAGTGTTAAAGGTTTTCACTATTTTCTTTTATTAATTGATGATTGTAGTTGGATGTCGTGGGTCTTTATGATGAAAGAGAAGTCTGAGGTTCTTATTATTATTCAAAATTTTTTCAAAGAAATAAATGTTCAGTTTTTCATAGTTATCAAAATTTTTAGGAGTGATAATGGGCTTGAATTTGTTAATACTAGGCTTAATTTTTCCAATCTATTGGAGTTATTTATCAAATGTCTTGTGTTCACACCTTCCAATAAAATGGGGTTGTTGAACACAAGCTCCATCATCTTTTGGATGTTGCCTGTACGATCATGTTTTAGATGAATGCACCATCTTCTTTTTGGGCGGATGCTATATTGATTGTGACCTTTCTAGTCAATCGGGTCTCTTCGTCTGTGTTGGGTGGTAGAACTCCGCACTGTGTTGTTCCCTGGTAGAGATTTATTTTCCATCACCCCTGTTGTATTTGATTGTGTATGCTTTATCCACCTATTCAATGTGGATAATAATTTGCCCTGATCTGCCAAGTGTATTTTTTTGAAGTATTCTAGGACACAGAAAGGATACCAGTGTTATGACCCATTGGCACAATGGTTTTATGTCTCTGCAGATGTTACACTTTTTGAGGAAATTCCTTATTATCCCAAATAGGGGGGTCCTCAATTCCCGCTGTACCCTAGGAGGTTGCTTTTCCTATGCCTGTTCCAACAACACTAGATCCCTGTGAGCCTCCCTTACGACAGATAGATTTTCCAAGACATCTTGATGTTACATTCTTAGATATTTTCAGTGTAGGACCGTGTCTACTCCTGTAGATAAGCCTTTATGTACTATTCCTGCTTAGTCCTCCCCAGATGCTAGTGACTCGTCTAAGAAACAGGTACCTTCAACTATTGAGAGCACATATTTGAGTCTTTCCATTGCTCATCGAAAGACTCAGCGATCTTGTGCTAGATATTCTGTTTCTTAGTTTATGTCACTTGATCATTTGTCTGTAGCAAGACGACGTCTTTCTTTGACTGTTGATAGGCACCAGGTTCCAAGGGATCATAGAGATGCCTTCTAAGATCCATCCTGGACACTTGCTATGGAGGAAGAGATGGTCACCTTACAGTCCCGTGGAATAGGGAAGCTAGTGGATCTACCCCCAGGTGCTATAGTTGTGAGGTGTAGATGGGTGTTCACCCTCAAGTGTCGTCCTGATGGGTTTGTGGAGCGATACAAAGCTCGTCTTGTTGCCAAAGGTTACATACAAACCTTTGGGGTGGACTACTTTGAGATTGTTGAGAATTGGTGCCCACGTGGGAAGCGTAGAGGCTTGATTGATGTGGAGAATTGTCCATGATGGAACTGATTTCACGTTGAAACAGGGAGGAATTTCCCTATCATGGTTGTTGCAGTTGCGTGGCTATTTGAGGAACTGAGAGCCACCATGTGGAGAGAGAGGTAGAGAGCTTGATTGGAAGAATTTGCTTTATTGCTCTACTCAAAATAGTTGGAAAGGCTCTCTTTATAGAGAGAGTACATATCTAATCAAATCTAATCAATCTTCTAGATTTGGAACAATCAAATCTTTGCAAATCTCCTAATATATTTTCCTAAAACCTATTTACTAAAAATAGAAAATTTAACAAATAAGAAAAGGTTCCAAATTTGGTCTTTTGGACCACCAAAACCGACAACCCATATGGGCCCTGAGATGCTGCCACGTGGTAGTGCCACGTGGCTGGTTTTATTCCCAACAGAGACATTCTCCCCGGTGGCGGGACTTAATTCAGTTTGGATTCTGCTTTCTGTGGCAGTTAATCAGGGATGGATTGTTCATCAACTTGATATCAAAAGTGCATTTCTTTATGGTGATGTAAAGGAGGAAGTCTACATGTAACAATCCCTAGGCTTTATCATTAAAGGGAAGTGTCAGAAGGTGTGTAGGTTAAAGAAGACCATTTATGTCCTTAAACAGAGTTCGAGGGCATGGTTTGACAGGTTTAATAAAGCAATCCAAGAGCATGGCTTTACTAGATCTTCTGCTGACCACTCATTTTTTACATTGCACAGGGAGATAGGATCGGTGATTTTAATTGTCTACGTGGATGATATTTTGTTGACTGGCAGGACACAGAAGGCATAGAGAACACTAAATCATTGTTGCATTTGCAGTTTGTTACTAAAGATCTGGGCTCTATTAGTTATTTCATTGGCATAGAGGTACAATTGTACAACACATAGATGGGAGACTGGTCTTGTCCCAAAGGAAGTATGTGCTGGACATGCTAAAGGAGGCTAGCATGCTTGGATGCAAACTGGCCTGTATGTCTATGGATCCTTTATTGCCTCCTGCAAATGCAAATAGTCCACTATTGCAAGATGTGACTAGGTATTGGGCCATGGTTGGGATGTTGTTGTACTTGATGGTCACCATATCTGACATTGCCATTGTTGTGGGATGATTGAGCCAGTTCATGTAGACACCTAGGGAGGTCTATTGGGATGGAGTTTGTCAAGTGTTAAGATATTTTAAGCGTGCTCTTGGGAAGGGTCTCTTGTTCCAAAACTATGGTCATCTTGACATTTGTAGCTGTTCTGATGCTGATTGTGCTGAGGCACATGAAGATAGGAGGTTTACCACAGGGTACTGTACTTATGTAGGAGAAAATCTTGCCACATGGAGGAGCAAGAAACAAATAGTAGTTTCTAGATCAAGTGCAAAATCTGAGTATAGGGCCATGACATATACTACCTGTGACCTATTGTGGGTCTAGTCCATTCTGCAGGATTTTGGTATCCATATTTCAGGGCCTATTCCTATGTACCTTAATAATAAGGCTGCAACATTTATTGTTACATGCTAATAACCTAGCCGTTCATGAATGGATCAAACATATTGAAGTGAATTGTCACTTAGAGATGCTATTATGAGTAAGAAGATCTCCACATCCTATATTGGCATTGAAGACTAGATTATGGATATTTTCACAAAGGTACTCTCTAAGAAGCGGCTTAAAGTCTCATGGTCCAAGTTGAGCATGTTTGATCCCTATGCTCCAACTTAAGGGGGAGTGTTGAGTTATATGGGTTTGTGGGTCCTTATTTTTATTTCTATATTGTATGAGGGTGTGGTTGTTATTTGTCATTTTGTGTCTTTCTATATAAAGGCACATAGGACTCCATAGAATAAACAATTTACTCATTTATCCTAACATACTTCAACTAACCAATCTTAAAAAGGGGGATGTAAGTATCTCTGAATATGCTATCAAAGCTTGTGACATTGCTTCTAATATGGCTATGTGTGGCACGCCACTTGCTGATGATGAACTGATCTCTTCAATATTAAATGGACTTGGATCAGAATATGAGACAATTACTGCAGTTATAAATGGCAAACGTGATGAAGTTATCTTTGATGAGGTCCTTGGGCTCTTACTGAGTCATGAACTACTAATTCAAACAAATCATACTGCCATTGATATCAATTATATGGCTCATAGCAATCACAATAGGGGATGTTTCCCTTGTAGCAGAGGAAGGACTGAAAGGTCCTCTCGGGGTTCCTTCCAATTATCTCCAGCTGGGTGCCATTCCTCCAATAGGGATTTCTATTCTTGTGGATGCAATAATAGGCCATTCAACCCTTATGCTTGCCAAATATGTGGTCGATGCAACCACACAGCTATTCATTGTTATTATAGATATGATCATGCTGAAGAAGAGCCTATTCAAGCCCATACAGTAGAACACTCCACCCGGCAATTATGGCATCTTGACTTTGGCGCTGTCCATCATCTCACCAAGTCCTTAGCCTCTCTTGACATTGCGAATGATTACACAGGAACGAATGAAGTTCAGTTTGGTAATGACCAAGGTTTGTCTATCTCTCATATTGGCCCTAAATGCATCTCCTCTCCTCTTTGGCCATTATATCTTCAAAATGTCTTATATGTTCCTCAGGCCTAAAAGAATCTTCTTTCTATACAACGATGATTTGCTGCTGATAATCATTGCTATTTCAAGATTTACCTGTAGTTCCTTGTGGGTAAGAATATAAGCACAAAGAAAATTCTTCTTAGAGGCAAGGCAGTTCGCAGCTTCTATCAACTTTGGCTCCCCACCTCTGCTGCTGTTTCAGCAACCAAACTATCTCATTCTCCTGCTGCCTTATTATCTGAAAGGGCATCATCTGATATTTGGCATTTTCGCCTTGGACATGCTAATAAAAATGTTGTCAAACAAATAATTTCTCAATTCAATCTTTCAACTTCAAACTCAATGATGCAACATGTTTGTAAGGCTTATGAAATGGCTAAATCTCATCGTCAGTACCTATATCCTACAAATGCAATCAATAAATAGCCTTTTCAGTTGATATTTACAGATGTTTGGGTTTCTCATGTATATTCATACAAATATATTGTCACATTCATTGATTATTTCAGTAGATACATTTGGATTTATCCTCTCATAATGAAAGATCAAGTATATGAAGTTTTTCTTCAGTTTCAAGCTCTTATTAAAACACAGTTTGACAAGCCCATTAAGGCCATACTAAGGCTATACATTCTGATGGTGGAGGTGAATATTCTAAATTACACAAATGGTGTCTTGCCAGTGCTGTACAACATCACATTTCTGCTCCCTATACCCCTGAACAGAATGGAGTGGTTGAGTGGAAAAATAGGCACCCGATAGAGACTGCCTTGGCTCTTATGTTTCATTCTAGTATTCCCTCAAAACATTGTCCCATTGTGTTTTAGTCAGAAGCCAATTTTATTAACTTCTTACCTACAGAAATATTACATGGCTGCTCTCCTCATCAGCCGCTATTCAATCAAGCTCCAGACTAAATTTTTGTGTGTACTTGGTTGTGTGTGCTATCCTTATTTGCACCCATATATGCAGCACAAACTTTATACTTTAGCCATGTTCATCTCTGCATATATTCCTGGGTTACAACAATCATTATAAGTGTTATGTCTGTGTTAATCCTCTCACTGAAAAATTGCTACTTCCTCTGCATGGGTCTTTGAGGAATCTCATTATCCCTTTCATCAACCTCTGCCTTCCAATCCTTCCCCTCCATCTCCTTCACCAACCACCCTCATTCCTATACCTCTAAACATCCCACGCCCGTAACCTCCCCCTACCTTATCTCCACCTGATAATTCCTTTTGTGCAGTAGCAACACCACCATCTCCCACGCCTGACCCACCAGTCACCACCTCAATCACCTCCATCTGCCGTACCACCACCACCACCATCATTACCATCACCAATACCCCAACGTATCCATTCCGTGACCACAAGGTCCTTGCATGGTATTAGCAAGAAGAAAATATACTCGACCTCTATTCATGCACATCCTAATCATCTCCATGTTCTCTATGATACAGAAGAACCCTCATCCTTTTCACAAGCAGGAAAGCACAAATGTTGGCAAGATGTAATGTCTAAAGAATTTTTTGCTGCTCAGAAAGACAAAACCGGGTCTCTTGTTCGCCCTCAACCAGGCATGAATATTGTTGGCAATCACTGGCTTTACCATACCAAATATAATCCAGCTGGGACAATTGCTTGCTCCAAAGCTTGCTTAGTTGCCAAGGGGTTTCATCAAATTCATGGGCTCGATTATACAGATACTTTCAGCCTTGTTGTTAAACTTGCCACCATTTGCCTTCTCCTAAGTCTCATTCTCATGAACAATTGGAATATAACTTAGCTAGATGTTCATAATGCCTTTCTCCATGGGCACCTAGATGAAGATGTTTACATGATTCAACCTTTGGGGTTTATTCATAAAGATTACCCACAACATGTGTGCAAGCTACATAAAGCCTTGTATAGCCTCAAACAAGCTCCTAGAGCTTGGTTTAAACAGCTCATGCTTCATCTTCAATTGCTTGGTTTTGTGGGTTCAAAAATTGACACCTCCTTATACATCAGAGTAAGTGCTACACATGTTACTTATCTACTGATATATGTTGATGGCATACTCTTAATGAACTCATCTAAGCAACAAATGGACACTATTATCTTCTCTTCAACAAGCTTTTCCCATTCGTGTTCTTGGCTTCCTATCTTATTTTCTAGGCATTGAATTCATCAAGAGCACGACTGGAGTTAACCTCTCTCAACAAAAATATCCTACTGTCCTTTTTAAAAGCAATTATGATTGTATCAGAGTACTAGGTTCCCGCGGTTGTTCTCTAGAGTAGTTGACAAGCGGGCGTCTGTCGAGAGCTGCTGGGATGGTGCTTGGTGCTCGATCTTCTAGGGGGCCCTTTTAGATCGGCGATGTGAGGATTTGCATGGGATGCTGCGGGCCTTGGAAGGTTGGGAATCGAAAAATAGCAGAGACACGCTGTGCTGGGATGATGATGCTTTTTCTGTGAGTGAAGCATACCGTAGGTTAGCATCCAGCACTCAACTGGTGGATGTTGATTTCTTAAGGGATTACAAGCTTCTCTGGTCAACTGATTGCTTGTTGAAAATCAGGTGTTTTGCTTGGCTCCTAAGGCGTGATAGGGTCCTTACGAAGGAAAGGAAAGTACAATGGTCGCCTTCCGAGGACACTTCTTGCTTGCATTGCTTGTAGGTGGAAGAGAGTAGTGATCATCATCTCTTCTTTTGTTGTCCTTTTGCCTCGCAGGTGTGGCAAGGTTTGGGACCTGTTAAGTTGACCCAACCTCTTTTGAAACATTGTGCGTGTCCTGTAGAGGTGCAGTGCAAGCAGGATGCGACACCTTCAGGTCAAAAAGGGAGTAGGCCAAAGTGCTAGCAATTCTTTGAGGTATCTGACTAGGGAGGAATAGATGGTCTCTAGGGGGAACAACCCCTATGTTGAGAATGTTATTTCTTCTATCTCCTCCCAGATGGTGTTTTGGGATGTTGCTTCCTGATATATTTTTGATGTAACAACCCTTTGAATTAATGAATTTATCTGGTTGAGTATCTTTAAGGTACTCTCCCTTTTTTTGCTCTCAAAAAAGGTGTACAGTTCTTTGCAGGGTGGGGTTAGTAGATGCTTTGGAAGTTGAAAATTCCTTTGAAGGTGAAGATCCCGTAGTCGCTGCGTAGTGGGCGACTTGTGACGAAGATTTGAAGGAGTGGGTCCTAAGGGTGGAGACAAGACTACATGTTCCCTTCTAACTAGGGGCAATGAAGATTTCAATCACTATTTCTTGTCCTGCAATGTTTCCACCACTGTGTAGGTAGAGTTGGCATCTAATTTGTCCATCTTTTGAGGAGCTATGGGAGGGGTTTCAAGGTGGCATGCAGATAGATACTTTGTCGTGGATGAAGGTTGCTACTGGGCTTTGGGCTGTTTGGTTGCATAGAAATCGATTGGTTTTCAGGGGGAATGGTCTTGGGTGAAAAATGTTGTAAGGGATGTGGGTTTTATGTTTGATTCTTGGATGTAGATGCTATAAATTTTTTGTTGGTGGAATGAAGCGGATGGAGTAATTGTCCTTCACCTTTAAAAAAAAATAATTTAGTTGAAAAATTTGCACCACTGCCTTTGCCTAACCAATACATTGCGCTCCATTTAGCTTTAGTAACTATTGCTGCTGGTGATACACTCTTGGACTTATTCAACCGGGTTGTTCCTTTGGCACTATTATTTTGAGAAAAAGAGTGTTGAAAGCTTTAGTAACTGTGGGAAAGGTGTTAGGTTATGGTTTCTGTTTTTCTTGTTCCTTCTTTAGGGAAAGGGACTCAAATTGGTGGTTTGGCTTATCCAATTTGGATTGCTGATTGAGTTTTGCCTAGTTGTCATTGGTTGTGGGTAACCTTCCAATTAGAAAGTGATTAGTCCACATGTTGTGAGTCTAGTTATTTGTCAAACTGGATCAACTTATTGAAGAATTTTAGAACTAGATTTTTATTAAATGAGAATGAATAAAAAGAGAAATCCCTAACACCTCCTTATATAGAGAGGGATTACAATAGCAATTCTAATCCTACTAACTAAATTTAAACAAAATCAATCACACCAAAGTATAATCAAATCAAATCCTTACAAAATAAATGGAGAGAATAATTTTTACCTAATTTAATTAATCCTAAAATATTCTTTCCTAAATTCTTTAATACTCTCCCCCAAATTGAAGCATATAACGTACAACTTATAGGAGGCACAACAAAATGAGAACCCCCCTAACAGACATCCGGAGTAGATAGTAGTTCAGATTGTAGTAGTAGTAGTCGTTGTAGAGTATTATACGTTGTTCTAGAGTAGTAGTAGAACACAATGACCGTAGTGGCCAAAGACGATAGACGTAGGGTTGAAGCAAAAATAGTAGCCTTACACATAATGGTTGTAGTAGTGGTAGCGACCACACAATGGCTGTAGCAATAGTAGTGCCACACATAGGGAAACGTTCCCAAGCATGTAGTGGTAGAGGTAGGAGAGCTTTGCTCAAGGTCCTCACTAGTGATCAACTTCAGCCATGAAGCCAAATGTTGGATTAGAAGCACCTTGGTTTGGAGAAGTAGGGGTTGTAGCCATGGCAACAATATACGAGTTCTTGCTCCGCAGGAGATCGTAGGCACTCTAGTTTTACAGAAGTAAACTGGAGAGGAGACTGGTCTGTCCTAGTCTTAGCAATAGTCTCTTCTGTAGTTGTCCGATTGGCCTAAGGGAGCTTGCTGAACTTATCCCAACATCAGTTAGGTGGATGGTTGGTTCTCTTGTAGTGGATGCAAGGAGAGTAAGCCTAGCCTTGTTTACTGTGTTTGCCACTGTGGCCACCTGAGTGGCCACTTGAGTGACCACCTAAGCGACCACCTCGCCTTTTAGATGCAACTAAGGCAAAGGTCTTAGAGAGGTAGTGTGCACATGGCTTGTGACGAAGGAAGATCACCCACGTGCAGCGGTAAGGTGGGAAAATAATCTTGCATGTTTGTTTTGGGCATAGAGATGGAAGTGTGGCAATGACGTGGGCATAGAGGAGAACACGGGAAGGTGAGAGAGGGTTGGCGATCCAGGGAATTCCTTAGGGTTGTTCCCGCTTTAATATTGTGGAGGTATGTGTCGTTAGGGACAGTTCATGTTATTTTTATATTTTATTGGATGCTTATGTAATATACCCAAGTCTCTTCTATATAAAAGAGACTAGGGTTTCTTTTGATGAATGAATGGCACTTTTACTTTTAACATGGTATCAAAGCGCGTGATTCTAGATCGACGGTTTGGTATCCCACCAAATACCCCTTTCCATCATCGTGTGTGCGATCATTATATGGCAAAATTGATCGGTAATGTGTGAGATCACTACCCAGTAGTGTGTTGCTTTATTGTCCACATCGCCCAGCAGTGTGTTGTTGCTGTCCACATTGCCCAACAGAAGCGTGTTGATCCATCATTGCTTAGAGATTAGCAGTAGCCCAAATCTGAAGTTGTGCATGGGTGGTCTTTAATTGATCATGCTGGTGATGTGTGAGCAGATCTCATGCTATGTGTATGTTGATCTCATGCTGTGCATGTGTGTGCACTCCTTGCTTCTGGTGTGTGAGATCGTGTGTTCATGTGCCCTTGTTGAGTTATGTTTTTTGTATGGGGGCATTTGTTATTCTTTTTTGATGTTGGACTCATTTTGTTATTTTTCCCTTGTCTCTCTCTATACAAAGAGACATGGGGACGGTTTGGTAAAGATATGGTTCTCTTTTCACTTCAACTTGGTATCAGAGCCAAGGTTGAGGTCTCCACCAAAAACAAAACCCTACCTAAGCCCTCTCGTCGGAGCGACCGCTGCCACCATCGGTGGCTACGTTGGTGTCGGACCATCGCTGCAGTAGCAACAACATTGACTGTAGCCGCTGTTGCAGCCAGCCCTTTGCGCTAGATTGTGGCGCATCAGTCTGATTGGGGCACAACTGGCTCCTTGCGCCGCCAGCAACCCTCCTTGCTGCAGCGCTTCTCCTCGCATTGCAGCACCCGATCGCGACGCTGCTGCTGCCGCCAGCAACCTGATTGAGGCGCAACCTGCCCCTCGCACTGCAGCACCCCCTACTACTGCCGCCACGACGCTGTTGCCGCCGCCAGAAGCCTGATCGAGGTGCAACCTGCAGCACCCCCCGATGTTGCCGTTACGACGCTATTGTCGCCACCAGTAGTCTGATTGAGGCGCAACCTGCCCCTCGCACTGTAGCACCCCCTTTGCTGCCACCACCAGCAGATCTCCTTGATACAGCGACCCTCCTCGCGCCACAGCACCTCGTGATGGTGCTGTTGCCGCCTTGTCGTAGCTGTAGGACCACTGGTGTCGGTTGCTCTTGATCTCTCTCTGAGGAGATGAGGGTTTGAAGTAAAAAAAAACTTTCAACAGAATGGTATGAACTTCTTAATCTTTTAACCTAATTTGGGGTGTGTATTCCCCATAGTTGATGATTTTTGGGGTGTATATTCCCCAGTGAAATGCTGATCTTTGGTTTATGAGTTGTGGGGTGTGTATTCCCCAAGTTTGTTGGTGCTGTTTATCAAGTATTTCAGACCTGTTGTTTGGGCTTAATCTTGTGTGCTTGGAGTTACAATGTCTGCATCAGATGGTTCTGAGGTGTCTTCAGGATAGAATATAGAAAGTGGGTTGTTTAGGAGCCCCTTCTTTGCTCTAATTACGAAATTAGATGAAACTAATTACCTCCACTGGTCTCAGACCTTTCTTATTTCTGTGGAAGGTCATGAGAAGAAGCATGTGCTTATGGAAGCACCACCGGAGCAGAAAATCGGAAAATATGCGACTTGGGATAGGGATGATGCTATGGTGAGAGCCTGGATCTTGAATAATGTCATTCCAAGAATTGGTGATGAAGTTATGTACTACAACATTGCTAAATAAATGTGGGATGGCTTGAAGATGGCGTATTTACATGAGTTGAATTTAACTCAAGTATTTTAGATCCTCTATAACTTATGCCATCTCAAGCAAGAAGGGATGAGTCTGTCTTAGTACTACTCTACTATGAAGGGATCATTGGAGAAATATAATGCGTGTAGATCGATTTGTACTTCTATATGCAGGGATCACATGAAGGAGTTTGCAACCTACATGTTCCTTACAGGGCTAAGTGATTACTATTCTGCAACTTGTTCACAAATTTTGACTCTCTGAACTTCCTCCTATTGAGGAGATTTACAGGAGGCTGAGTAGGATGCAAGTACAACCTACTCATGATGCTGTTGTTGCCAATACGTCAGCTCATGCTGTTGTTAGCACTCGTGGTGGTTGTGGAGGCTTCTTTCGTGGCAAAGGTAGGGGCATGACTGTTGGTGGTCGAGGAAAGCCTAAATGTTCGTATTGTAGAAGGCTTAGCCATGTTGAGGCTAAGTGTTGAAATAAATTTGGCCGTCCTACTGTTGCCAACCAGGCTTCTGTTACAGCATCTTTAGGTGTGAGTACTGTGGCAGTATCTCTTGCAGAGGCAGACTACGATGCAGTTGTGCAACGACTAGCATAGTTGACTCATGAGCAGCCACAATCCTCCAGTACTACAGCTTATGCATCTGCATCAGGTACGAAAGGGTCATGGTTGATTGATTCTGGTGCATCTGATCATTTAACAGGAAATTCCTAGTGTTTTGGGGAATTACAGAAGCTTCCACAGGAACACTCAGTACAGCTGATAGACGGTAGACATGCTCCCATTCGTGGTAAGGAAGGGGTGCCTGTTACACTCTCCATGCATCTTGCTAATGTATATTTTGTGCCGGACATGACAATGCAACTGTTATTTGATAGTTTTATTACTAAGCAGCTGAATTGTCGTGTTATTTTTGATGTTGGTGGATGCATCTTTCAGGATCGCATGACGGGGAGGACGATTGGTGGTGGCCATGAGCGGGTGTGTATCGGCTACTTCAAAATCAAGTTGCTGTAGCCTGTCAAACGACTACTGCGGGGAGTGTCTTGCAGTAGCACAGACGACTAAGCCATCCTTCACTGGACAAGCTACGCCGTGTCATCCCTCACTTGTCTCTTGCCTTGAAGATTCAGTGTGATGCATGTCAGCTGAGAAAGCATCACCATGCCAGTTTTCTAGCATCTATCCAGTCTACTAGTTCTGCTTGCTTTGATTTGCTGCATTGTGACGTCTGGGGGCCTAGCCGTGTGGCAGACTATCAAAATTATAGATATTATTTGCTATTTGTGGATGATTTTTCATGTTTATCATGGACCTTTTTTATGAAAAATAAATCAGAAGTTGGTTCTTTGATTCAACAGTTTGTGGTGTTTGTGAAAAATCAATTTGGTATATGCATTAAGAAAATTCGAAGAGATAATGCCTTAGAATTTTGCATAAAGAAACTGGCTGACTTGTATGGATCACTGGGTATTGTGCATCTGACCTCATGTCCTCATACATCGCAGCAGAATGGGATAGCTGAAAGAAAACATCGTCATATTCTGGATACAGCTAGAGGTCTACTTATTCAAAATGGCGTTCCACAGTTATTAGGGAGATACGGTTCTTACTTCCTGTTATCTAATCAACAGGCTTCCTTCGTCTGTTTTACATGAGCAGATTCCATGGAATATCTTATAACCTGATGCAGACTAATTTTTTGTGCCACCAAAAACATTTGGGTGCGTGGCATTTGTACACCTCCTTGGGCCTGGTTGTGAAAAATTAACACCAAGGGCAGTTAAGTGTGTATTTTTGGGATACGCACGCAGAAGGGATACAAGTGTTTTGATCTCATACATCAGAAACACTGTAAGTGCGGATGTGACTTTTCATGAGTCTATCCCTTATTTTTCTACCTCTGGTCATCAATTGAGAGAGATAGAGGTGACTGCTCCTATGCCTATACCTCCTATAACCGTAGAGGACTTCTCTCATAATAGTGGTGTATCTAGTATAGAACATACTATGGGCGATTTCAGACCTATACCACCTGATGAGATGACATTTAAGGGTGCTACATATCAGCTGCCAGTTACATACAGAAAGAAAACACACCCCTCCTCTTCTTCAGTACCCAATGAGCCACCATCGTCCTCTCCTCAGGTATGTATTGGAGATACTGATGATTCTTCTGTTCATGTGTCTTCAGGGTCCCTCTCTCTGCCTATAGATGATGATAACCTCATTGCTATCTGGAAAGCTCCAAGGTCTTGTGCACAATATCGTGTTGCTGGTAGTGTTGTCCCTGCAGGATCTCTTGGCACCAAATTTTAGACCTTTACAGTTGCAATATCTAGTAGACAGATACCTATCTCCTACCAGTAGACTCTTCTACACCCACATTGGAAGGCGGTTATGAAAGAGGAGATGTCTGCACTTACTGATAGAGGGACCTGGGAGTTATCTGCCTTACCGTCTGGTGCGTATTTAGTTGGGACTAGATGATTCTTTACCCTAAAATACAATCCTGATGGGTCTATTTCTAGGTATAAGCTCTCTTTGTAGCCAAAGGACTCACTTAGACTTATGAGGTAGATTTCTTTGACACCTTTCCCCCTGTGGCATGACTCTCCATGGTCCGTATCCTTATTTCTGTTGCGGCTTATTATGGATGGTGTCTTCACCAGCTGGATGTTAAAAATGCATTTCTATATGGTGATTTAGAAGATGAGATATACATGCAGCAGCCACCTGGTTTTGATGTTCAGGGGAAGTGTGTATGTAAACTTCGTATGACTATTTATGGCCTTAAGCAGAGCCCTCGAGCTTGGTTTCAGCGTCTATCTGAGGCACTTTCTATGTTTGGGATGCATAGATCCTCTTCTGATCATTCCTTGTTTGTTAGGAAGACCAGTACTGGTACCGTGGCTTCTTTGGTATATGTTGATGATTTCATTCTTACAGGTGATGATGCAGATGGTATTACTCAGGTAAAGGAGTATTTAGCTCACCGATTTGTTATAAAAGATCTTGGTAAGCTGAGATACTTTCTTGGTATTGAGATCGCCACGAGCAAGTAGGGCATTGTAATGTCTCAAAGAAAGTATGCACTTGATATTCTTCAGGCGACATGCATGCTTGCATCCAAGGAAGCCAACATTCCTATGGATCCTAAGCTTTATCTATTTGAGGATACAATGAGGATAAAGGACAAAAAGATCTATCGGCAGCTTGTTGGGAAGTTATTGTATCTAACCATTACCAGGCCAGACATCAGCCTTGTAGTGGGTAAGCTAAGCCAGTTCTTAGAGAAACCCACTGATGCTCACTGGCAGGCAGTTATGCAAGTGTTGAGATACATCAAGAGCTGTTCAAGCAGAGGCATTCTATTTCAGAAGACAAAGGGCCCTATGTCTGTAACGGCTTACTCTGACGCGGATTATGTAGATGTGGGAGACAGGCGATCTACTATTGGTTTTTGTACATTTGTGGCTGGAAATCTGGTGACCTGGAGGAGCAAGAAACAAGGTGTTGTCTCACGCTCTAATGCAGAGTCCGAGTATAGGGCTATGGCTCATACTACTGCCAAGATGATATGGATTAGATCTCTATTACGAGATCTTCATGTTGAGATTCAGGAGCCTATGGAGATGTATTGCGATAATCGGGCTGCAACATACATTGCTAATAACCCCATGTTTCATGAGAGGATGAAACATGTGGAAGTAGACTGCCACTATACCAGGAGCCTGATTCAGCAGGGTCTACTTCGTACGACATGTCTTTCCTCTACTGATCAGACTATTGATATATTTACTAAGCCATTGCCTCGCCCCCAGTTTGAGAAGTGTATAAGCAAGCTGAGTATGATCGATATATATGCTTTAGCTTGAGGGGGAGTGTTGAGTTATGTTTTTTGTATGGGTGCATTTGTTATTCTTTTTTGATGTTGGACTCATTTTGTTATTTTTCCCTTGTCTCTCTCTATATAAAGAGACATAGGGATGGCTTGGTAAAGATATGGTTCTCTTTTCACTTCAACTACCCTAGTGCATGAGATTTGTGGTGAGATCCATCTGTGTGCACGACTCAGATATGGTGTTTTCTTTTGATCTTGCTTGGCTTAGAGGAGTACCGATGATGGACGTAATTGGTGTCTCATTGTGCTTGGGATCGTGTCCTATCATGTGCTTGGGATCGTCTCCCACATTGTGTCCATGCTTTCTTCGATTTTTGTTGTGTCGTGAATAACATGGATTGTGGGCTTGTGCCATTGATAGATGCTAGAAGCACAAGGCTTTACATTGGCTGTAGATCGAATGAGGACAATGCCCAAGGCCTAACCTAGGCTATGTTGAGATACCCCTTTGGTCTTTATTAGTTTTTATTTGTTTTACTATTTCTATTTTCTTTGTGGACATGATCTGTTATTTTCCTAATACCTCTCCTTTATATAAGGAGGTGTTGGGTTCTTTTCGAGAATAGATTTGATCATTTTGTCCTACTTGGTATCAGAGTGCGATCCTAGGCTAGGTTCTGGTATCCTACCAAATAAAACCTCCAAAACCCCAACATGAAAAACCCCTCTCCTCTACCGTTGCCGCCACCTCTCTCTCTCCTCATCGGCACCGCCTCCCTCTTCTGTGTTGCATGAACGGACTCCTTGGCGTATCCTGTATCCTGATAGTGATTTGTTTTAACTGCCAACTTGTGTGTTTGGATGCGTAGCATTTGTACATCTACTGGGTCCAGGGAGAGATAAGTTGGCGCCAAGATTTATGAAATGTGTTTTTCTTGGATATTCACGAACATGAAAGGGGTACCAATGTTTTGATCCAGTGGTTGGCAGGCACTATGTGAGTGCAGATGTTACATTTCATGAGTTGGTTCCTTATTTCTCCCTTGCAACATGATAGTTATCACCGGAGGTTGAGTTTGCACTTATGCCCATTCCTCTTATTTCTATGAATGAGTTTCTAATTTTAGAGGTTGGTTGGTGTTGCATCGGATAATGGCAGTCAGGAACCTATGAGTTGTTCTGCACCTATAGTGGTAGTGATGATTAAGAGATTTAGGGATCTACTTGTTACATATTAGTTGTCAGTTACATATAGGTAACACACCCCTTACTTCAGATCCACCATTCTCCTCGAGTCAGGGATGCGTTGAGACATCTGACGATTGCTTGCTTAGTGGTGATGGTGCAGGGTCAAGTGATACTGTCCCAGATGATGACCTTTCGATTGCCATTCAGAAAGCACCTCGCTCTTGTGCATAGTACCATGTAGCTGGAGCTGTGTTTGCAGCTAATTTGGGAATTGCCTTTGGACTCTTTACTACTACGCTGGCTGCCACAGAGATACATTCCACGTGCTAGCACGCTTGTGATCCAAAATGGCATAAAGCCATGGAGGATGAGATGGCCACTCTTTGGACTTGACACACGTGGGAGCTTACTCCGCTTCCGGTTAATGCTCGCCCGGTGGGATCTCGATGGGTCTTTGCCTTGAAAGACAACCCTGATGGGTCTATTTCAAGGTACAAGGCTCGGTTGGTGGCGAAGGGGTTTACCCAGATGTATGGGGTAGACTTCTTCGATACCTTCTCCCTCGTTGCATGCCTGTCGACTGTCTGGATTCTTGTCTCTGTTGTTGCCCACAAAGATTGGATGCTTCACCAATTTGATGTGAAGAATGCCTTCCTGTATGGCGATCTTCAAGAGGAAGTTTACATGCAGTAGCCTCCTGGGTTCAAGGTTTAGGAGTGTGTACAGAGTCTAGGAGCAGGGTTTTAGAAGCTCTCAGAGGTAGTAAAGAAGATGGGTCTGTAGCGGTCTTTGTCAGATCACTCTTTATTTATCAGGAAGACTTCACGTTGCTGGTATATGTTGATGATCCCATTATTACCGGTGATGATAAAGTTAGAATAACTGAGGTCAAGTAGTCTCTTGCCGAGCAGTTTACTATGAAGGACTTGGGGCATCTTCGGTATTTTTTTGGTATAAAGGTAGCCATAAGCAAGCGTGGATTGTGTTGTCTTAATGTAAGTATGCTTTTGATGTCCTTCAGGAGATAGGCATGCTGGGGTTCAAGCCAACCAATATTCCTATGGACCTTAAGATACATCTCTATGATGAGCAGGTAGGGCCCATTGATAGTCGGGCATGCAGGCAGCTTGTGGGAAAATTATTATATCTGACAATTACCAGGCAGCTGTGGGAAAGCTTAGTCAGTTAATGGACAAATCGACTAAGCAACATTGGCAGGCGGCTATGCTGGTGCCTAGATACCTAAAGAAAGCACCTGGACGTGGGATATTCTTTCAGAAAGGATCTCCCATGACAGTAGTTGGGTATTCGGATGTTGATTATGCAGGGTGCTTGGTAGATAGGAAATCCACTACTGGATTCTGTACATGTGTACCTGGTAATCTGGTTACCTGGAGGAGCAAGAAACAGGTAGTTTCCAGATCCAACGTTGAGTTAGAGTATAGAGCTATGGCCCAGATAATTGTAGAGATGATCTGGGTGAGGTCTCTACCGTGTGATTTGCATGTCTAGATTTAGGAACCAATGGAGATGAGGTGTGACAACTAGGCAACAACATATATTGCAAACAATTCCATGTTCCATGAGCGCACCAAGCATGTTAAGGTGGATTGTCACTACACCAGAGACTTGATCTAGTGTGGGATGTTGCGCACTACTTTTGTTGCATTTGGAGACCAGACAACAAATGTCTTCATAAAGCCTCTTCCATGTTCTGCTTTCGACGACTACTGTTCCAAGTTGAGCATGATAGACATCTATGCTCCAACTTGAAGGAGAGTGTTGAGATACCCCTTCGGTCTTTATTAGTTTTTATTTGTTTTGCTATTTCTATTTTTTTTTGTGGATATGCTATGCTATTTTCTCAATACCTCTCATTTATATAAAGAGGTGTTGGATTCTTTTGGAGAATAGATTTGATCATTTTGTCATCAATGGATAATTGACTTTGGGGTGCCGAGACCCCACTACGTTGTGAACATCGACAAAACCACGAAAGGTCAAGTCGGTAAAGGCGGCTAATGAGTCAATATCTCGAGTTACTACAATTGGGAAGGTCCAGTTGTCTCTCAACATGGAGTTTTTGGATGCACACAGTGCTCCTGAGTGCTCGATGAATCTCCTGTCGGTGACTATCATTTGCAAGGATCTCCAGTGTCGTGTGATTTTTGATGGTAAACATTGTTATTTCCAGGATAAGATGACCAACAAAATTATTGGTGGGGGAATCAAGGACAACTTCTACTTCCTTGATGTCCCTACACACTTTGCAGGAGCCGTCTCTATTTCAAACGATCCATTACTGTGGCACATGCACCTTGGTTACCTTTCTATTGGGAAGATGCATCAGATGTATTCATAGTTGCCAGTGAGTATTTCTTTGGATTGTGAGGCATGTCAACTGGGGAAGCATTATAGGAGCACATTCTTCAGATGTATCGAATGGATTAGCTCCTCACCCTTTCTCCTTGTGCATTGTGATGTATGGGGGCCAACACGTGCTATTAGCATTGGAAGACATCGATACTTTGTCGTGTTTGTGGATGATCACAATCGATCCACGTGGGTCTTCTTGATGAAGACTTGATTAGAGATTCCTCATATTGTGCAAAGATTTTTTGCGGAGATACAAACAAAATATTTAGCCTCCGTATAGATTTTCTGCAGTGATAATGCTTTAGAGTTTATGTTGAGAGTGCTCAAAGACTTCTTCATCAGTAGAGGGACACTACATTAAACATCCTATGCTCATACCTCTTAACAGAATGGTGTGGCAGAATGCACATTGCACCACTTGTCAGAAATTGCGAGGACCTTGATGACTTATATTTAGGTCTCGAAGTAGTTTTAGGGAGATGCTTTACTGACAACAATTTATCAATTGTGTTCCGTCATCAGTCTTACATGGAGGGATACCCTACTAGATACTACATCCTGACTCAGATAGGCTGTTTGTGCCACTGTTTCGCCCTTTTGGATGTACTTGCTTTGTTAAGGCCTTCAAAGCACAGGATAAGTTTTATCCTAGGGCAGTGAAGTGTCTTTTTGGGATACTCTTGTACCCAAAAAGGCTACAGATGCCTTGATCCGGTACATTGATGCTTCATTGTGACTACTGATCCTACCTTCTTTGAGAAGGCCCTTTATTATTCTAAGGTACTAGTAGTCAGTTATTTAAATGCCGACGGCGTGCAGGCTATTTTGGGGAGGGGGCTATGTCGAGATGATTAAAGTATCGATTTACAGGTATCGATGGCATGCAGACGATTTCAATGACATGCCAACGATTTTGACAGCATGTCGATGGTGGTGCCGAGTCTGATGCTGCTGGGAGAAGGTGCTGCTGTCACAGGCCGATTTCTGGAATCCTAAGGGCATAGAAGGTCGATATTGAGGAATGTAAGGGTCTAAGGACACACACACGCATACATGGTCATTATGAAATACTTTTATTGTTACACAATCATTATTTTTTGAAAATGATATCATTTTGATTATTTATGTGATTTTTTTGTCGGCATGCCCTCGGCATTTCCACGGCGTGCCCTCGGCATGGCCACGAAATGCATACTTAGAATTTTATCGGCACGACGTCGAAATCGGCATTTTGAACCTTGCCAGTAGTGACCTCACTCCTCGAGAGGCTTTTGTATCACCAGTGAGATACTCCATTACCTACTGCCCCTACATCAGTCGGAGACCATCCACCACGAGATTCTACATAGGTTGCTCCAAATGAGAGTGATGACAGGTCAATAGCACTACGTAAGTCTAGCAGATCGTGCACTCTTCATCTAATGACCCACTTTACTACCATTGCCCACTTTCAACAATATATTCAACACTTTGTTTCAACGCTCACTAATATTGTCCTTCCTTGGGATCACATTGAGGTGGTTCAAGACCCCCGTTAGAGAGTAGTTATGGATGAGGAGATGATTGCATTGACCTCTCGTGGCACCTTGGAAGTTGCACCCTATTTAGAGGGTGCTACACTTGTTGACTATCCTTGGGTATACACAGCCAAGTATTTGGCAGATGGCTCTGTTGATCGATTAAAGGCACGTTTGGTTGCTAGCGTTTTTATGCAGACGTATGGTATTGATTACCTTGAGACCTTCTCCCCTGCAGTGCTGTCAAAGGTGAGAGGTGCTAAAAAGTGAGGGAGGTCCAAAATGCCCAAGGCGCTAGGTGCTTGCTCGAGAAAAATGAGGCACTAAAGGATGTGTGATACATATGCATGTATATATGCAGACATACATATATACATACATATACACACAGAAACCAAAATATGGCATGTTACGCATGCATATATAGAATATGCATGATATATAAATGCTTAGACAAATAAGTGCAATACACATACATATCTGCATTGATACATATGGTAGGTGTGTGAATATGGTTTCATAGAAACATATGTACATGTTCACATTATATTTATAAGCTTTTATGTTTATATGCTAGTGCACGTGTGTGTACATATGTATTTATATGTATAAGTTGACATATCCATACATACATACACAAACATACAAAATATGTGTATATTTGTATGTATATCTGCACCAACTATATGTATATATCTATTTAAGAACATATATATGTACATATCTATGCATATGTGCTTATAAATATGCATATGTGTGTACTTAACTAAGAGAGTACTCAATAATTAGGTCAAGAAATTAAAACACTTAAAAATATTTTAAAAAAATGAAAAACCAGCGAACTTGGTAGGCGCTCACTTGGGATGCCTAGCACCTTAGCCCACGTTAGGAAAATCTGGCAAGGTGAGGCTTGGCGAGGTGTTAGGGCCTTGCCTTGCCTCAACCTGGCACCTAGGCATGCCTAGGTGAGTACCTTAATAAGATTGCTCCATCGTGGCACGTGTATCATCTATTTGCGTTATACTATTTGTCGCTGTCAACAACGGTTGGCCATTATATTAGTTGCTATTTGTTGCTGTCAACAATGATTGGTCATTATATTAGTTAGATATTAAAAATGATTTTCTTTATGGTGATTTGAATGAGGTGTATATGTGACAATTGTCCGATTATGCCATTCAAGGGGAGAGTGTGTGTAGACTCAAGAAGGCTATGGTCTAAAGCAGTGTTTAAGGGCATGATTTGAGAGACTGTGCATGGAGATACAGAAAATTGGATTTAGTTGGTCCTCATTTGACCATTTTCTCTTTGTCAGGAGAGGTAGAGACATGGAGGCACAGAAGGTGGTCATATTGGCAGTATAGGTAGATGATATGGTGTTAACAGGCAGTGAGGAAGATGATTTACGCCAAACTACACACCAACTTTATGACCAAGGACCTTGAGCAGTTGAGATACTTTCTTGGGATAGAGGCTGTGTAATAGGCTTCTAGCTTGTCACTATCTCAGAGGAAGTATACTACACATTTTGGAGGAGGTTGGACAACCTAGACTTTTAGGAGCCAAGCTATCTGGTGTTCCTATGGAGGTATCATGGAGAAGTGAAGAATCAGAGGATGATCCTTTATTTGAGGATGTTACACCTTACAGGAGTACTGTTGGAAAACTCCTATATCTGATAGTGACCAAACTAGACATTAGTTTTGCTATTAGTCGTCCCAGCTGGCATATGGATCAACCTAGATATAGTTACTAGAGGGATGTTTGTCTCATTCTGAGATATCTTAGAGGGAGTCTTGGGTAGAGACTTCATTATCATGTTTGTGGATCCTTGGACGTTGTTGCTTATTTTGACACGAACTATGTTAGCTCCATAGATGATAGACAATCTAACTTAGGCGATGCGGTGTTTCCAGGTGGTAACCTAGTGTCTTGGTGAAGTAAGAAGTAGATTGTTGTTCCTAGATCCAGTGTAGATGCAGAGTATCGTGCCATGGCCTACGTAGCTTGTGAGATCATGTGGATAGTGGGGTTCTTCAAAGATAGGCATATCGACTCTAGTGCCATTGTATTGTGACAAGTTTGCTACCTGCATAGCCTCTAATCCTGTGTTTCGCGAGAGGACTAAACACATAGAGGTTGATTGTAACTTTGTTTGCAATGTACTTGTGGAAGGGAAGATTAGCGCACCATGTTACCTTTGAGATGCAGTTGGCTGGCATCCTTACCAAAGCTCGTAAGAAGAAGCGACATATCTTCCTTTGCGACAAGTTGGGGTTGACAGATATCTATGCTCTAACTTGAGAGGGAGTGTGGACGTGTGTCATTAAGGATAGTTTGGGAGCTTATGTAATTTATCCAAGTCTTTTCTATATAAAAGAGAGTAGGGTTTCTTTCGATGAATGAATGGAACTTTTATTCACAGGAACTAAATATTTATTAAATAAAAATGAATGAGAAGTGAAATCCCTAACCTCTCTTTATATAGAGAGAGATTACAATAGCAATCCTAATCCTGCTAATTACATTTAGAAACAAAATCAAATCAAATCATATTCAAATGAAATCCCTTCAGAATAAAAAGAGAGAATAATTTTTATCTAATTTAACTAATCATAAAATACTCTTTCCTAAATTCTGAAACAAAACTGTTGTGGGGGTGCTGTCGTCCAATTTTTGAAACAGTGAATCATGCTTAAGAGGAGATTGCACAATTTAGCATATGTTCTTTAGCACTATACAAGGAGAGCAGCAATTCAAAGCACCTTAATAAATCTAGGACAGAAGAACATCACCGAAATGACCTCTTTTACTCAATTCCTCAAAGACGTGTGTAGCATTCAATCAAAACCAGCTGGGTTAAGCAGAAAGGCACAATATCTGAAGTAACTATTTCTCAATTTCAATTTCTTTGGATGTGGGACTATCATCTCAACATGGCCCACTTATGTCTTCATTGGATCCACATTTATATTGTGAAGAACAAATAGTAGGCAAATAAATCAGTAGATGACATCTAGATCTAACTTTTGGCTGTTAAACCGGTGAGAGCATCTGATCAAACACAATTGGCTTGCATGGATTAGGCCTTTTATTTAATATTATCAACAATCTTTTGACGTGGGATTTTGATCAAAGATGGGAATTAAGCTATGAAAAGGGATGGTAGCCATCAATTTAAATATCAAAAGAACATTTCACGAGAAACCTTTTTTTTTTTCCTTTTCCCTCTGCACATTTCTAATAAGTGAAAGGATAAGCAGTCATCCCAATCTGTTAATTGAAATTTAAGGGAGATCTCTCTCGAAGACAAGGAAATTGAAAATTAATAAGGCAAAGCAGGAACATTCTCTAGACAGTAAACACTAAAACCATATTAGTTTGCTGCAGCCTCATTGCCCAAACAGTATAGGAATAGCAGACCAAGATAAGCTCTTTGAAGGTTTTCCAGCATGTATTTCTGTCAGAAGTGATAAGAATGGTCAACCCAGGAAAACCCCATCACTTGGATAACCACCCTTCCCCCTTTCAAAAAAACTTATTATCAAATTATCGGCATCCTTTGCTTCTAAGCCACAAAAAGTATAATGGGAGTCCGATTTGCAACTAATCTGGACCATGAGCTCTTTGTAACCAATTGCTTACCATGCAAAAGTCACATAAGAAAGTAAACCATCATAGGAACATTCACTGCCCAAATTGTGTGAAAAGTCCAAAAGATTATAGAATCATCAAAATTATCAGTAACAACTATGGGGCACTTGTAGGAAACTTTAACATAAAAACCCAAGGATCGACACCCAAGAATCAAGTACATCTGTGGCAGGGCAATTATGATTAATGGACTGGCAAATGGAGGAGATTATAGGGCAAGCACTTCAATATTTCTAGGTTGGAAGCTGGAACAAGAGAATCGGTTAGGAGAGGCTAACAAATGGTGGTGATCATTGGCCAAGTTAGTTAAATCTGCTTTATGTGGAATTTTGATCTATCTGGACCAAGTTAGTTGGGTGATTGGGCTGGTTAGATGCAAACTGCGAGATGGTGCTTTATGAAAATCTTTGTAAGTGATACCATTGTCAGATGGCTTGTTGACTAGAGCAGGCTGCTGGATAGATAGTGGGGGGGGGGGGGGCTGGGTTACAAGCATGAGCCTCTAGGGTGGGTTTCTCTTCCTTGAATGCCATGTTAAGAAATTATATACTTCGCGCTGGAACCATACCCTGGCACAAATTAATCAAGTATGGAAGTAGATACATGGTCAAGATCAGAAATTCTATAGATACAAGTTTACATATTTTTCCTCAAACTCGAAATAAGGGGTACTTTTACTATTGCATTGTCTTTAATGCATTCTTTTTTATCTTACAATCTTACATAGCATGCTTTTTCTTGCAGAAACTACCTGGTCAAGGGTTGCCAAGAGCTTCATCTACGGCTTTGCTGGGATCTCAATCAACTGTTCAGCCACAAAGCTCCCAACCTCTGCAGCAACCATGGCTGTCAGCACAAGGAAAACCATCACATGGTTCATCAATGCTCCCCCCAACATACAGGCCCCAGGTCAGACCTCATCATCTGCCGCAAAGGCCATCACTTCCTCAACAAGCATCCCATATACACCAGCAACAACTTCAGTCCCAGCAGCAGCAGCAGCTCCAGCAGAAACAACAACAAGCACAGATTGTAACAAAATCCCCACACTCAGCCACGCAGCAACAGCTCCCTACGAGGGCTCCTGGATCTGCAAATCAGAAGGCAGTTTTACCCTCAAGTACACAGCCTGTAACAGCACAACAATGGGATGCTTCCCTGGCAGATGCAGCTGATTCCGGTGATCATATTCTCAGCAAAAGAAGCATCCATGAATTTGTTGCGCAGGTGAGATGTCTGATTTATTACTAAAACCTGGTTCCTTTGATCTCTTGTTCTGCCTAGCCAGCCAACAGATAATTTCTCATTTTCCTTTGTACATGTTATGGGATATTTCTGTTACCATTGAAATATCAGTGTGTGCTTTTGAAAATTTGATGCTTAGTGTAAATATTCTTTATGTTAGGTTAGGATGCAACTTTCCATCCGTTTATTCACAAAAATGATTAAATGCGACACCCTATTGCTTCTGAAGTAAACAGGGAAATCAAAATACAAAATACTCAGGAACGATCACCATGCCACTATGAACACCAGAGTTGCAGATTGCCATAAACCATTACTTTTTTGGCTCGGTTTTTACAGTCTTGTTTCTATGGTTCTGAGCTGTAGGAGAGACCATGGAGATTATTCCCTATGGTCCCGTTTGGTAGAGGTTTAAAGGGAGGTTTTATTCTATGTGTTAAGGGTAAAGTGAACAGTATGAATAGTGAAAAAGTTTTATTCCCCGCCTATCACATCTATCATCATCTATCACATCTACCTCTCACTTATTATATCTATCTCTAATAACTTACTATTACACATCACATCCACCTATCACATCTATTTTACCAACTCATTCCCAATACAAATAAAAATAAAAAATCAATAATAATATATCAATTCAACTATCACATCTACATTGACTAACCTTCCTCTTACCCATCGACTTATCCCTTCTTAAGACTTTCTGAAATGTATCCAGTCTTAAACTTTAAACCTCTAACAAACGGGGCCTATAGATAAGTAGAGTTAGGGTTGGAACATTTATTGAAAGTTCTTAAAGACGAGATAGTAAGCTATAAATGCATAAAAGAACTAGGTACTATATATATATATATATATATATATATATATATATATATATATATATATATATATATATATATATATAGGAAAATTATCTAGTGAGTGAGTCTATTACAAAATGTTGTTATGTGTTCTAGAAAATCGTTGATGTACTTTACAAAGGTTGTATTACATTGTTACGAATCAAACTTGTTTTACAAAACATTACTTGTAATTTACAAATTAATATTTTTATAATTTTTTCATTAAGATTACCATCAAAACCATTTCGTTCTTCAATGATATTTCATATGCAAGATGTCTAACCAATAAACTTTCAATCCATATGTTAGGAATAAGAAAAGGGATATGGCACATGGTAATGTCACATGGCAAGATAGTTGGGCCATGTGGCAGTGTCACATGATAGGTTTTGTTGATCCTAAGGGGTGTCGACCCTAAGGGATCAAGTAGGATTTTGCTTGTAGTCAAAGTTTAGTCTTTTTGGTTTGGTATTTTATGTTTTAGGCAAGTACTTTAGAGGATTTGGTCTTTCCTAATTTTAGGAGATATGATTTGATTATGATTTAGTTTACCTCTTATTTTAGAGGATTGTGATATGTTATTTCTCTATAAAAGAGAGCTTTTGTAATCCTTTTATTTTTGAGTTGAAGCAATAATACTTACAACATCAACAACTGCTCTCCTCACTCTCTCTCTTCCCTGTCAACTACCGTCGTCTCTCTGTTCCAATGTGGACTAGTCCTTGCGTGGACTATTTTTCCTACGCCAAGGAAACCTCCACGACTCCACGTCTGTGCCAACTCTCACATGGTGCTAGAGCCTACGATTTAGGTTCCTTGGCGTGCACATATTTGGGAAGAAGGGTTCACACATAAAAGAGAATTTTGTTCTCTTATGCGTGCTCTCTTCAAGGCCACACATGTGTGGTCTTCCTCTTCAACAAATCCTCCTCGCCACATCTAGCGCCTTACTTGGAGTAGGAGGATTGTAGATTGAGGAAGATGGCCGACACCGAAGTCTCATTGTCAACGGGAGAAGGCAAGGTGGTTGATCAAAGAACAACCAGAAAAAAGAAGCTTGAGGAGGAGATTTATCAAAAGGTACTTCAGTTCGTATGGTGTCTTTGTATCCGATTTTTTATACTCCAAAAGAGTAGGTTCTATCGGAACGAAGGGCGTCAAATACTTAAAGAAGATCAAAGGGTGTCAAAGGAACATTGACTATTGAGGGTGCGTCGGGACCGGTCGTTGCCGCATTAACTTCAACTCAAGAACGTGAAGAAGAGGCATAATGTAGCCTTTAGAAGTTCACCAAGACTGCATCAACTTCACTTTCTCTTGGTGACCTTGACTCAATGAAAAGTCGAGGGTCTTATCTAGCTCATAAGCAAGGCATCATACTCTTCGAGGAGGCACGTGGAACCCTCTAACGCATTGAGGAACGCCGAGATAAAGGGCTCAACTCTTGAGCGTTGAAGAAGAGGTATGAAGATCATCCTCAACCCTTCAGAGAAGAACGGTGTAGCAACATCACCAAGTCTTTGTTGTCTTCCGCATCTCGAGTTGGGGGGAGTGTTGGGAATCAGAAAAAGGGATATACCACGTGGCAAGACAGTTGGGCTACGTGGCAATGCCACTTGGTCGGTTTTGTTGATCCTAAGGGGTGCCGACCTTAAGGGATCAAGTAGGATTTTGCTTGTAGTCCAAGTTTGGTCTTTTTAGTTTGGTATTTTATCTTTTAGGCACGTAGTTGAGAGGATTTGGTCTTTCCTAATTTTAGGAAATATGATTTCATTAGGATTTAGTTTGCTTCTTGTTTCAGAGGATTGTGATATGTTCTCTCTCTATAAAAGAGAGCCTTTGTAATCTTTTTATCTTTGAGTTGAAGCAATAATACTTCCAACATCAACAACTCCTCTCCTCTCTCTCTCTTCACTGTTGGCTACCATCCTTCCTCTCTCTATGTTCCAATGTGGAACAGTCCTTGCGTGGATTGTTTTCCCACACCAAGGAAGCCTTTGGGTCTCTACGTCTGTGCCAACTCTCACACCATACATACTGCAAGATTTCTTATTTGAGGCTTTGCATGAGTCTGCATGAAGTTGTCTTAAATAAGTCATTTTAGATTGAGGCTCACTGGATATGCAAACAGGTTGTGTTTGGAACCCATACCCATTTACAAAATCCATACCAATACCTTACTCATTTACTCATCGGGTACAAAAATTCAAACCTATATCCATACCCATCTACTTATGGGGTATTTATTTACCCAGATACTCATTTATAAATTTGATTTTACAATCAAATCGTGTCCAAATTAGAGTAAAGAAAAAAAAAATCTATAACATAATTCATTAATTATTTATTTTTAACAAGCCTAAAACATAGGGTTTCAGACTACTCTAATTTTATTGATCTTCATTGAAATTATTACAAAAGAGTTCTTCAAGGGAAATACATCAAAAATAAAGAAAATACAAAGAAAGATAAAATACAAATACATTTCAAACAAAAGATCTCCATTATCGGAATAAATGTTCAATTGAAGCTTCAGAAGCACTCTTAACTTTTAAAATCATGGAGGGAATCATGAGATAGATTAAGATTTGGGTACTATCCTCACTTGATTGATACTATCATTGCCTATTTTGTCGATCTATATTTTGAATGTATTCACAGTAATCCTCCCAAGACATATAAATGCATTGTTTGATAATCCATTATGTACTATCTGTATTGATGTTCATCCATACTAACCAAAATCTCAAGACAAGGAAATCTGCTATCTGTGTATGGTCTGTCACGCCGCTCACGCATACGATTAGTTGCATGCGTTTGGGAGAATCCTGTTCTAAAATCATCTTGTAATGATTCTGATTTTCTTGGCATTTGAGGGGGAGCTTGTGGTTGGAACTAATGAAGAATATATCTTGGAAGGTACCATACTCATATTGGTAAGAATATTTACTCCCAGTCCCAGAAGTGTCAACATTTCCTGACTCAGCGTACGAATATGATGCATAATTATATGAAGGTGGTGGTGGTGCAATTGATTGTGCGAAGAATGGTTGAGCGTATGAAGATCTCGTCTTATGTCCTGTGTCGTATCTAGATCCAGGTGCTGAAGAACCAAAGATAGCTCAATGCTCATGGAACCAATTGAGGAGCTTAAATCCTCCATGTAGGCCTCATGACTTCGATATCCCTCGTAATCCATGGGTTGTGGACTTAGACTTAGAATATGTTCGCCGTGGATATTGGTGTGTCGTTCATCATATTCTATAGCACCTTGAGTTTGAACTCAACCACCACGTCTCCCTTTGTTGGATAATCGTTCCAATCCAGATCCTTCTACCACTATGAATGCATTCGCATCTGGCCATCATATGAGTCATCCTTTGAGGTTGAAGTAGACTATGATAACTTTCGTTCTTCATCCTTGTTATCTAGTACTCTTATAGGAAATGTATGATGACCAGATCTACCCATATGTCCTTCAGCATCGTCACCCATTTTCTTTGATAGCTTTGGATCTGGCCTTCCCTTAACATCTATCACAGGTTCTCCAATGTCATTTATCCAACTTTCTAGCACATTATCTTTGGTTCGGAAAATGTAGGCCAGATCAATTGGATCAGCTATTTCCTTCTGTTCAAAACTCTCCTGAATGTGGCTCATTCGTAACCTTGTGTTGTAATAGATGTACACAAGGTCATTAAGCTTGTGACTTCCAAGTTTGTTTCTTCTTTTGGAATGAATAAGGTTAAATGTACTTCAATTTCTTTTTCACCCACCAGCAGATGATATTTGTGATAACACTTTAACAGCTACTTACCGTAAACTTGGAGCTTCTGTTGTATATAAATCTCACCACTCTGCTGTAGGGAAAACATATTTGAGTCATAAATTGGATATTATATAGTAAATATTATTAGCAAATATTAAAGGGATGTCGGTTATTACCAAGATGAGTGCTCCTAATGACCTGCTGTGCCATATAACCTCCAAAAGATCCTATCCTTTCTCTAAATAATTTAATCTATAACATGTTAACATGAAGATATGTCAAATATCTTATTTAAGCTTCAAATTTCAAGTTAAATTTGCCTACCTCATTCATGCACATTATTTGCGTAGTAATTGTAGGAGAGAGCTTTTAAACAACTTTTTGCATAGCCTGAATGAGATCTTCATGCATGCCAAGGTGGCGCTTATAGTTAAATTTTGGGTTGAAATAATAGCCTATGATAAAAGATAAATAGTTAAAGGAATAAAAAATTACTTGAATAAGATGAATTTATAATGAAATATACTTACTGGCAAGGTGGAGCTGGTGGGATAACATGTTTTGCCTTCGTTCTCTTATTATCTTTAAGAATGACTCTTTAGACCTTTCTGTTGCTTCTTTCACCTTTTCATACATAATTTCTAATACTTGGTATATGTAGCCCATCGTTGGTTTCTTGTCTCCATCCATCAACTTACAAACGAATACGACGGGCTTCATAATACAAGTAACATGGCTACAATCATCCCAAAATTGTGAATTGTTTATCAAGTCATCTGCATCCTTCTCACATTGTGTCCTAGTTTCTGCAATGCTAAACCAATTTTTAGAATTTACCATTAACTTCACCCAACTTAATTGTTTAAAATACTTTGCAAGGCGATGTAATTTGTAGCAAATCGTGTTTTCCCAGGACACAGCAATTTGCCATTGCAATGCTCCCTCATTAATGACAAGACATGCCCGTGCTTGTAAATAAATGATGTAATCGATCGAGCCTTATCCACAACAGACGAAACTGACTTCCTCTTTCCAAAGTATTTCAGATTTAAATCTATACAATGTGTAGCATATGGCATCCAGAATATTCCATATTTGATTTCATAATCTTGTCGCCTTCTTGAAGTTACTAGCACTGTCTGTAATAATCTGAACGATATGTTCCTTCTCGACTTCATCAATCGCATCATTCAATAAAGAATAAAGATACTTATAATCTTTCACTTTATCCGATGCATCTACGGATTTCAAAAACATGGACTGTCTATCACAATATACAAAGAAGTTAATGGTTTGCCTCCTTGTATAGTCAGTCTAACCATCTGTCATCAGTGTAACTCCATAATGGGACCACATTTTTTAACTCAGAAATGATCACCTAAATTTACCTTCCCCATAAGCATGTATTTCTTCATTATTTCATATGTTGTAGAAGCCTTAACTCCCGTCCTATAGTGAGCGTTGATGTCAATAACATTTTGCAACCATGACTTGTCTCTAATGTTAGCTGGCAGCCCATGAGTCAAAACTAAGCTCGTGACTGTTCTACCAACCTTTTCTCTTGCATTCCCAAACATGCCCTTAATTGATTTAGTTGAATAAAATAATCAAGCGGAAGCAGAAATCAAAGCAAGAAACAATAATGAAATGCTTGGGTTTACGTGGAAACCCCACTCACGAGGAGTGGGGAGAAAACCACGGGAGAAGCGTCCTATGGGTATGCTTTTTCTATATTTCTTCTCAAAGGTAAATGAGAGTACATGCCTATTTATAGGCCACCACTCACACACAAAGCTCACACTTTCCAATGTGAAACTAAACAACTACTCAATTCTCTTAACACTCCCCCTCAAGCTGGAGTATGGAATGCTCAGCTTGTAACACAAAGAAACCCACTCTACACAGGAAGGAACAAAGGTTGGAGTTGCTGAAAGATCTGTGGCTGTATCTGAAGATCTGGTGTTGATGACTCCCCGTTCAGTATCCCTAAAATTGGGTCTTCCTCTGAAGATCTCGAAGGTGGATCTCCCACTCTGGAGTCCATGAAACTGGATCTCCTACATAGAAACCCAAAATGAGTCATTCCTATGAGGATCTTGAAACTCTGGACCTCCCAGAGTTGGGTTTCTCATGTGGAGTCAATGAATAAAAGGGACTCTCAAGCGGGGGTGATTAGAACAAGCTCCCACACTCCTTCCTCCCATTCTCGTACGGGAGAAAAAATAATAATGACGAGAAGAAAATAAAACAATAAAACTAGAGAAGACTTCTCTACATCTCTCAAACATGAACTTCATTTTTTTTTATCATCATTTTTTGATTTTTTAAAAAAATTTTCTTTATCTTTTAACCTTTTTTTTCTTTCTCCTTTTTTTTCTCTTTTCTTTTTCCTTCTTTTCCTTTTTTTTTTTTTGACATATCTTTATAACCTACCAAAGATATGAGACCTCCAACTTTTTCCTTAAAAACACTTCAGTCTCACTTTAAGGTTCGGAGGGAATCAATAGCCACAGAGCGTGGCGCTCCTTCCTCCAACGGCACCTTTGCCAGGATCCTCCGCCTCGACGACCGTCACTACGTCCTCTGCATGCCCTCACCACGATCTCCTCTGTTGGCTCCTCCGGCATATCCTTCGCACATGCGGGCCCCAATGAGCTCCTCTGCCAGTCCGCTGCCTCGGGCATCGCGTGTGCCACCTCTTTTCTGCTCCATCGCTGCAGATCTCGCCATCTTGACGCGAGATCCACCATATGCTCATCGCCGTGAACTTCGCTGCTAACACGATCTTTGCCCGCGATCTGCGATCGTGTGAGATCGTCTTTGAGATCTCGCCTTCATCATCGTCGTCATTAGCACATTCATTGACTTCAGTGCACCACCAACCAGCGCCACCAAGAATTGGCTGGTGCTCCTTCCTTTTTGCCGATTTGCGACGAAGCATCGCCGCTGCGACAACTCCTTGGGACTGCACCGAGCATCGCCTTCATTACTGCTAGCTCCAACATGGCCGAGGCCTAATCGTCGCCCTCGCATCTTCCCCGCATGAAGGGGAGGCCATCTCTTGTTGTTGGAGTGCTCGTTTGTCTCGCCTTCGGCATAGGTCTCCTAGACCTACTACGTGGGTCGACCATGCCTCTCATGAGCTCGATTTTCTCCCTCCTGCCACCCTTTTCTAGGGTTTTGTGGTCACCACAAGCTTCCTTGTAAGATCATCTTTTGCGTGGAAGACATCCTCGATAACCAGGTTCCACCAGGAGAGCTTATTGTTCATCGGGTATGCTCCTTCGCAACTCCTATCTCAGCAATGACCACGGAAACCTTAGATGCTGCCTTCTTCAATGCCCCCTTCGACACAGGCTTGGATGTTGAGATCGTCCTTCAGAAGGCTAAGGCCACGTTGATTTCTTAGGCTAATATCAAGAACTCCAAGAATTGATAATAAAAGCCCTAAAGAATAATAACCCAACAATCTACTATTTTGATACCAAGTTGAATAATCAAGCGGAAGCATAAATCAAATAAATAAACAATAATAGAACGCTTGAGTTTACGTGGAAACCCTACTCACGAGGAGTGGGGAGAAAACCACGAGAGAAGCGCCCTATGGGCGTGTTTTCTTTATATTTCTTCTCAAAGGTAAATGAGAGGAGTACACGCCTATTTATAGGCCATCACTTACACACAAAGCCCACACTTTCCAATGTGGCACTAAACAACCACTCAATTCTCTCAACAGTTTTTTGCTTCGGGTCTGCTCCTCCCCAGGCTCCCCTTTGTACTACCAGATCAAAATAAATCACGTAAGCCCATTTTTTATTTTTTGGATAGATGTGGAGGCAGTCCTGAACTTGAACCACTACCACCAAATTTGTATACCTCATGCTCTGTGCTCCTCGATTACTTGCTAGAGCTTGTCATTCGTGCTCATTTTTTAGTGAGTCTTTCATTGCTTATCTAAATTGTTTCCTCCTTGGATTTGGCCTCACATACTTTGGATATTCCTAGTCTTCATTCGAGTTATAGTCTACGTTGTAATAATCTTGATAGCTACCAAACAGAGCCTCACGGACTACTTCTTTTGACCTCTGTTTTATTGTTTCCTTCACTCGCCTTGACGTCATTGATGTGACAATTAAATCACGAACATCATCTGGACAATCCTCACATTTTACAACATTCTTGTCGTCACCAATTCGGTGATGCTTGAATCGTGTAATTCCACCACCTCTTATTTATTTTCCATAGAAATTACATTCTGTCATATGTTTAGTTCCATCCACCACTTTAATACAACCATCCAATGTCTTCCTTATCCTTTCCGATGTTACTACTCCCACTTCCTTTAACAACACCCTTGCCTTTTCTAGATATATTGTTCCTGCAGAGCTACACTAATTTACTTCATAATTCATAATCATTGTATACGAAAGTATAATGCATTGCAATACTAATATAATGTATTATTAGCTAATAAGTACTAACTACTAATATAAAATAAATTACATACAATAAAGGAAGATGCCATAATCATATTATACTTTTGACGTATCCATGTCCCTATCTAATTCAATCAAGCAAGCAAATTCTACCTTAAAGGGTTGCACTTATTGGATCTAATCTAAGTCCTACTAGACCTGATTGGATTACCTCGGCCCTTGAATTACCTGGCTGGCCTGATGGGTGAGACCCCTTAGGACACCCCGCACAGTAGGACATTACTAAAGGTTAACGTGGTTACCGCATCGCTAAGTAGACAAAGCTCTAGAATGATCCAATTAAGTTTGATTTGACTTAGATAATTATCCAACCTAGTTGACACATCTACTTTTTTTTAGGTTTAGGTAGAATCATGCTTTTTGGAATGTCGTGAGCATTAGGGAGTAGTACCCTTATCAATCAATTAAAAGATTATAAAGTACGTGCCAAACAACCACAATCAAGTTCAATCACATGTTTGGATAATTTTATAAAAGCAAAGATTCGAACAAAAATTTAATAATTACAAAAAATATGGTATATGCTAATATATAAGTAATTAAAAATTGAAATTAGAACATTATAAATTCATAACATAATGTACCCTTACCCGAAAGTTGTAACCGAAACCTTGTGCTTGATGATTTTTTAAAAGAATTGTCTCACTAAGTCACTAACTCACTGTTGGTTATCAATCAATAGGCAGTAGCATGCAACAGCAAATCATATAGTGAATTGGGATTGTGAGCTCGATCAATGTGCCTTTGACTGAGTGTGAATTACGAAAATCGATAGTCCATATTATAATCAATCATTTCGAATAATTTATGTGATTTTATAATTAAGTCCATCCACCATCGATGAGTGTGACACAAACAAAATCGTTGATTAATGTTTTATGGGTTTTTTATGGTTAGTCTGTCGGTGACGTATTGTACAAATATTTGATTCGATACATTTATGATTACATCCGTCAGTGATGTACTGTGCTAATCATCGATTAATATTTTATAAATTTTTTATGATTACGTCCGTCAGTGATGTACTGTGTAAATATTTGGCTCGATATATTTATGATTACGTTTGTTGGTGACGTATTGTACTAATCGTCGATTAATATTTTATCAGTTTTTTATGATTACGTCCGTCGGTGACGTACTGTGCAAATATTTGATTCGATATATTTATGATTACTTTTGTCGGTGATGTATTGTGTTAATTGTCGATTAATATTTTATGGGTTTTTTATGGTTACATTCGTCGGTGATGTGCAGATATTTGATTCAATACATTTATGATTATGTTTGTTAATGACGTACTGTGCAAATCGTCGATTAATATTTTATAAGTTTTTTATAATTACATGCGTTGGTGACCTATTATGTAAATATTTGATTCGATATATTTATGATTAAGTCCGTCGGTGGTGACATAATGTATAAATATTTGATTCAAACCTTTATGATTACGTCCGCTGGTAACGTACTGTGCAAATTATTGATTAATATTTTATGAATTTTTTATAATTACGTCCGTCAGTGTCGTACAGTGCAAATATTTGATTTGATAGATTTATAATTACGTCCATCGGTGACGTGCTATCCTAATCGTTGATTAATATTTTATGATTTTTTTATAATTACATCTGTCGATGACATATTATGCAAATATTTGATTTGATACATTTATAAATACGTTCGTCGGTGATGTACTGTGCAGATTGTTAATTAATATTTTATAGGTTTTTTATGATTATGTCAGTCGGTGATGTATTGCGCAAATTGTCGATTAATATTTTATGGACTTTTATGATTACGTTCGTCAGTGAGTCACATACTGTGCGAATGTACAAGTATAACGTACTGTACATAGTACACCTCAATAATTGTTTAATCATGTTTCGTGTGGGGCCCTTCATTTGTGCAGGTATTGATTCCTCTTTCTATGCTTTTTATAGAATAAATGTTATTCTTTAGTCTAGACTCTAGGATTTAGTGAGCACACTGCCCATCTGTTCGTGGGACAATAGCATTTGTGTGAAACGCAAGGGAACACGCCACAATTTACCCATTCTCCACCACCAGGTCCACCATCGTCCACCACACACCTTATTCCCCACCCCACTGCACCATGCCACTGGCATTGCATGCCTTTTCGTTCCCTTCGTCCGCTCTCCTTCCCATCGAAAGAGTCATCATCGGTGGAAACCCTAGATGTGCGGTGGCCACCCCCTACTGGGAGATGCTCCCCCACCTCCCTACCAGGTCCTTTCCGCAGGATGGTCCTCTCCCAAAAGCGATATCACCACCGAGAAGCTCTGTAACGAATCTCTCCTAGCTATAGGTTGCAACCTACAACAGCGGCGGAGCTGGCATTGTGGCACCATTGGAGCGGAGTACATAGCCTGCAGCAAGCACTCAGGTAGTCATCGGCATCGACATGCTGCCGTGTCGACCATATTGACGGCATGCTGCTGATATGGTTAGCATACCGACAAAATCCCAGCATTTCAACAACATATTTATATCGGCATGGAGCTTTCTCAAAAAAGACCTTGTTGGTGGGATGCCGGTAACATATCGTTAGCATTTAAAACACTGCCCAAACTTGGTTGAATTTTTTGGATAAAACTCATCCAAATTCAATTGAGTTTGAGTTCAAATTGGATTTACCAAAACTTTTATATATATATATATATATATATATATATATATATATATATAATGTGCTAGAAAACTATTGATGTACTTTACAAAGGTTGCATTACATTGTTACGAGTCAAACTTGTTTTACAAAACATGACTTGAAATTTACAAATTAATATTTTTATAATATTTTCAGCAAAGAACACCATCAAAACCATATCCGTCTTCAATAAGATTTCATATGCAAGATGTTTAACCAATAAGCTTTCAATCCATACATACTGTTAGATTTCTTATTCGAGGCTCTGCATAAGTCTGCATGAAGTTCGCTCAAATAAGTTATTTAAGACTGAGGCTCGCTGGATAACTACTCTCTCTCTCTCTCTTTACATGCACACACATACATATATAGCATGTTAAAGAATACCATTGAAAACCATCAAATAGAGCCTCAATGGTAACTGGAGCAGATCCCTTCTGGGAGAAAGATAGAAGTTGAATAGTACATGACACTATGATGATTTCAAAAAAATAATTTTCACAAAATATAAAAAAGTCATGCTGGAAATTTTATGAATGCAGTGTCATCTTCACATTCCAAATATTAAGCATTGCCTGGAAAGGATTCATTCAAGGCCTTCGTGTCCTAGGAACCCAACAGGATAAAGGAATACTAGAATAAAAATCTTTTGACGAAAGCATCAACGCTAATTATTGAGGAAAGCTTAAAATGATTCACTTTAAAAGTCATTTGAAGAGTGTGCATTTCCTTCTTTCTAAGTTTTTTTTTTTTATTATTGAAAGGGGGTACTTGGAGCTCTCTCCTAGGATGCATTTGAATGTTTATGCATTAATAGTGGTGGGCCAGGTTTTAGTTACGTAGGAAGACTAAGTTTGATGAGGATTCAAGAGGGAGGAACATAGCTTTCGAGCAAAGGTAATCAATAATATCCTTGACAATCTTGAAGTCAAACCAAGATTTATTAAGGGAGAGTAGGCAATGTTCTTGTTTCTATCCAAGGACACGTGACATGTAGTTGACAATTTGGAGGTTAAGATTGAGATACATCTTTTTTCCTAGAGGGAAAGGGAATATGGCTTGTACCATGAAATTTATCTTTAAAGTAGGTTTTTCTCTAAGAGGTTCTTTTTGTGCTCAATGAGCTTGTAGTTGAAGCAAACTATCTGGAAGTGACCTTTTTCTTTGAAGAGATCTAGAAGTGGCCTTTACCAACCTTCTTTTGCTTAAAGGAAAAAAGCTTTGAACATCTTGTTTTGAACTCCATACATCTAGAAGTTGGGGGTTAGGTTGTGGCTATGCACCCATTTCTACAGCAACTATGGCACAATGTGGGATTTTGACAGGTGGATTTTTCATGGCTTGCTGAATTGGAACTGAATCAATGTTCAAAAAAAATGGTCATGCAGTATTTGGTTAGACAGATTACTGCATAATTAGTACTCGGTATTGGGACGAGTATGTTGTTTTGAATTTTTAAATAATTAAAATATAAAATAATTATTTGTACTAAGAACTAAACAAATCATGGAGGACTACCCTAAAAAATGAGTTCCAAAGTACAAACATAGGTACTAAAATCACCATTCAAGAACTAATGCAACCACATCATAAAAAAGGTCTTTAAACAAAGCATAGAGAGACTGTTATCTAAAAATAACATCATGTCTCATAGAAAATGTAGTTGCATAAACTTATCCAAAATTATAAAATTTAGAGTGCTTTATTCTGGATATTCTAAATCCACATAAGGGACTTCCTTTTTTTCCTTATTAGTATCTGGTGCATGCTTAAATTCCTTGTCTTTGTCTAAGACTTGCATTGATCTTTTTTTTGAGAGAAAAAAGGACGGCTACGGGAACTTGGTAACCACCCAGATTATCATTTAATCAAAAATATGGAATGGACTTACATATTGTTCAACCATAACTCAGAGCAACAACATGCCTCCCTCACAACATTTTCAATCCATGCCCTTTCCCTTCTAAAAATGGAGTCATTACGTTGCAACCAAATCGACCATAATGCTACCATGCAATAGAGTGCGGAAAGAATCCCACCAAGTAGGAAAAGAACACATATCAGCCTGCCATTTATCACATCTTGCCCAGACCTCCAAAGACAAGCTGCACTGGAAGAACAGGTGCTCAAGATCTTTCATTGCAGCCCCACAGAAGATGCAATCCAAATCATCATCACCAACCCATCTAGAATGAAAATCTTTGGTCACCAGCTTTTCTCTCCTGAATAAACATAAAAAGATTTTAACCTTTAAAAGAATAAGTAACCTTTAAACCAGAGAATAATCCTCTCAAACTAGAGATGTTGACCCCATCTCCAGCATCAATTTCTTATATGCCTTAGCCATAGAGAAAATACCATCCTTCCACCTAAAACCATCAAAAGGCTCTTTGCCAACAGAAATCCCGTGAACTCTAGGAGCTCTTGCAGCTCTTCCATGGATGCATTAGAAAGGCCCGGTTGCAATACCGGGGACCAAGATCTAGATGTACTGTCCCACACATTTGAAAAAAGAACATCTTTGTCCCGAGCCGATCCAAAGAGATGTGGGAACAAAGATAGGAAACTGCCGCTTCCCATCCAATCATCTTTTCAAAATCAGAAGGAACATCCTCCACCAAGCCTCGGTCTAAAGAAACCATAAGACAAGCCACGATCAATGAAAGGCTCAACAGAAGTCCAAAAAGTTGATAGTCACATCGATCGGGAATGCCTAAAGACAACCTCAATAGGGGGCCCATAAGAATCTTTGAATAGCTTATCTAGGGCCCACATTCATTTTTGTGGAATGAAATGAATGTGGGAGGTTATCACTTGGATAACTGCCCTTTGATATTTAAAAAAAAAAAAAAATCTTGCCACTCATTTTATAAAAAGCGTAACATTAAACTCATCAAGTCACTTTATACCCAATCCACCTTTTTTCCTCGGTCTACAAGCTTCCTTCTAAGGTACTAGCTGCAAGAAGCAGCCTTGATGGTCAAGACCCTTCCAAAAGAATCTTTTATAGGCGACCTCCAATTTTCCCAAGATTTTCTTGGAGGTCTTAACAAAGAGAGATAGAAGACAGCAACATTGCCTTAACCAGAACAAGCCTACTACCTCTGGGTAAGAGTTTTCCACTCAACCAATCAGCCTCCTGGATAACATCTCCTCTACATGCCTCTTAGGAAGGCAAAGTAATAGGCTGGAAGTCATCAATAGTATCTACCCCTGGCTTCTTAGGAAGAGGAAGAATCAGCTCAGCCTTTCAAAGCCACGATTCTCTTGGAAAACCTCCCTCACCGTTGCCAAAACATCCTTTCTTACAACATCCCAAAACTCCCTGAAGAACAAGATAAGTAACCCATCCGAACCTGATGACCCTTCTGCCTTCAAACCAAAAATCGCCTCCAGTACCTCCTTACTAAAAACTGGCCTAAGTAGATCCATCTTCATTGTGTCATCCAACTTGCCCAACTTAAAGGAACTTAATCTCTATCTACCTTACGATTGTCTCCTGGTAAAGTTATGATAATGATCTACAAGGGCCCTACAAATCTACTCTCTTTGAGAGAGAGACACATCACAACACGAATTGATGTAATCAAGTTCATCCTCCTCCTGGCACTAATAGACAAGTGAAAACCTTCGTGTTAGAGTTGCCTTCCCGAAGCCACAACTGGCCATCTCTAGTCAATCTCTCTCTTGCAATCCTGTTCTTTTATCTCGTTCTGCATCAGAACTCTCTCCCTTTGCCTTGCTGCATCAAGCTTACCTAACTCCTTTTTATTCAACTCTGTTAAAGCCTTCAATGCTTCACTTCTCACACAGTCATGCCTCCTCATATCCCTCTGAACTTTATCGTTGCCTGCTTGGCAATCTTGATGCATTCAGCCATCGTACGCATTGTAAAGCTAGAAACAGGAATCCCCTATCGCTTCTCTTTCATTAATCCCAGAAATCAAACTCTAGAAGCCAAGACTTTTGGAACTTGAAATAGGTCACATATACTATCCCAAAGCAGTGGAGTATGGTCAATAAAAGGTTTTACCAAAGCAGAAGCAAAAGCACCATGGAAAGACTCTGGCACTCTGCCAGAGAAACACTGTCGAAAACC
The DNA here is from genome assembly GCA_037157565.1 of Thalassia testudinum. Lineage (NCBI taxonomy): Eukaryota > Viridiplantae > Streptophyta > Magnoliopsida > Alismatales > Hydrocharitaceae > Thalassia > Thalassia testudinum. The sequence goes on from JAZHRO010000014.1 coordinate 40,490,004, forward strand.
TATCAATGTGTGACATCTGGCTTGACCCATTTCTCCAGGTAAAATGACACCGGAAGATCCATCAAGCCCAAATCATCAAACACCTCACGAAACTCTACAGATGAAGGGTCCAACCTCCCATCAGGTCGATCTACTACAGACAATGTAGCATTGAAATCTCCTCTGATTAGCTATAGACCACCATCAACTATGACCGTCACTTGCCTAAACTCTTCGCAGAAGCACCCCCTCAAAGAGGTGTTACAGGGTCCATGAACACTAGAAACAACAAAATTGATGCCATTCGACTTGAGAGAAAAAATCCCAATGATAACATGAGAGCCCACCAAAGAGTCTTCTAGCTGGAACAAATTCTCATTCCAAATAAGCCACTGCCCACCATAGCTCCTTGCTACTTCAATTGATAAGAAACCAGATAGGGACCTACTCCCAACACTATCTCTAATTGATCGGTCTAAAATCTCAATGTCTCTTGCAACTGTGCCAGATCCACTTGCCATTCGGCTAAGTATCTTCTCAAAATTTTGACCTCTATGCCCAATCACGAAGTTTTCTCACTGTTACGGCCCCAACCCGGCTCCACATGGATCCCGGGGTCGGTCGTCTCGACTAACCCAAGATCCAATCGTCCAACAAGAAATAATATCACAAAGGCAAACAATTCACACATGTAATATAGTTAGAACTTAAATGAAAGGAGAAAACTGAAGAGTAGACTGTAAACAGTTCCACAAGAGAATAGCAAGATTCTCCACATAGCCATCACAACCAAAGCAAAGAACAAAAACGTAACTAATGGTTCAAAACAAGAGTACTCACTACAGCAGTAGTAAAGTCCAACTACAGCGGAAACGGAAAACGGACTAAGGTTGGGCTCGACTAGGTCCAACACCCTCTATAGCCGGTGATACTGGCTGCTCGCCTCCCCGACCTGAATATAACTAGCAGTTGTTAGCAAAAGCTTAGTAGAGTGGCAAGTGCAAGATTAACTAATGCAATTGAATTTAAAAATAGTAAACATTTCAGGTAATTGTAAACGTTTCACACCATTTCATATTTTGTTTCCATTTCTAGGTACTAGCCATTTAGTGTTTCGAATATATTAACAAAGGGTCTCGTTATCTCTTGGTTTACATGTTCCTTAATGGAACGATCTTGCTGCAGTTTTCCCCGTGATGTAGGACGTGCACGCAATACTCTCCTGGTCGAGAGAACACCCCACGTTTGTTCTACATCCGGTCTACCACCCTAGGGTCATGGTTGCGACGTAGCGATGACTACGGCACACACGATAAACGCATGGGAAGCTATCCCATACTGGCACACGGTCAGTCCTTTCCGTTAATGGGTACGCTCTAAGTCCAACATAGAACATAACAGGGGGTTGCATCCCTCACCAATCTGCGTATCCTCATCCGACTATCCCGGTTGGCCCCGTGGGCCTAACAGGAGTCGGTGTAGGGAGGCCATTCCTACCCTGGATTCCAACCCGAGGAAAGACTAGCTCTCTCCCTACACATGGGGTGAATAGCTTTCTCAACACGTACACACACGAGGGCCAGCTCACCCCAAACTAGAGTCTAACAACAATCGTGCCTCATTGTAGGCGAGTTATTCTATCATTATCCAAGTTTCGTACCGTAGCAGGTAAATTATTCTTCTAATACACCTTAGTGTTCAAGTACTTAATTATTAATGCTATCAAGCTCATGCAATGGTAGTTCCATCCATTAAAGATAAACAAGTATCATTCACGTTTATGTTATATCAAACAAGTTTCATGTATTGTTGATAACCATGCATCGTTCATATACTTAGGGTTCATTCTATATCGATATCATACACATTTAGCAACACCCTTAGATTGAATTGTTAACTAAAATGTGACCACCACCATATTGGCTAAGACATGGGTAACAAAATCACTTAATACCTAACCCATAAGGTTAGGGGGCATTCATCAATCCGTAAATAGACGGGGCTTAATTAACCTCAAACTTGTATTGCATAACCTAGGTTTCAAAACAGAATTCTTTAACTTTGAGCATTCACTTAACCAAACTAAAGAGAAAGAGTAGAAGAAAACCACTCTACCTAGGGGTATAGGAGATATGGGGGCACGAGCGGTATCTCAACGCCTCTGTAGGTCTCGCACGCACCATGGACTTGGGGCCTACACCAATTTAATGGTCAAACGGGGCATTAAACACATTGGCCAACATTTCAGTATGCAAAATTAGTTCAAAACAGTGTAGAAATGACTCTAAAATGTAAGAAAATTCAAGAGCTTTCCAACGATACCTTAGTTGTGCGATTCCGACCCCGTTTGGCCTTGAACCGGCCTAGAAACCTTACCTGGTTTGCTTGAACTGGGCTGGGTGGGTTGGTCTGGTTGGACTGATCGCCCGTCTACAATAGGTGTGCACTACTGCTGCTATTAGACGTCTAGAGTGAGTCTCTAATGTCGTAAACTCACGCAGAGCCCCGCCTAATGTCCCTACTCCTCCGTCGTCTACTGTTAGTCCCAGTCATCCGAGATGTTACCCAGACATCTAGCACTACCCTTAGATGTCCAAAAATCCTCGGGTGCCGTGTACGCGCACTTCCCCTTGCAGCCTCCCTTGCATGAGCACTGTTTCCCCAGGCAAGCTCGTGCTTTGAGCCTGTACCACTACAAACACCTCGGGTAGGTCGCGCCTCATGGCCCACGCGTCTTTGGACGTCCGCAGGATCCCTCGGCCATCAGCAAAGCGCTGTGGACGTCTGATTGCCGTAGGTCCGCCTACTCCACGCGTGCAGTGCCTCAGTGGCCTCGCTTACCGTGCCACTCTGCCTCGCGAGTTGTATGCATTGCCTAAAGAGTCGCCTTGCTTGTCGTGCCTGCAGCAATCCGCCTTCTCCTCTCAGTCCTCACTTTCCTTGCTCTCTCTCTCGCCCTCTCCCTTTCCCTCACTGTTTGCAATGGGGGGAAAGGGGTAGGGCGTGCCACTCAAGGTGGTGTGGGGAAGGAGTGAGGGTTGCGTGGGAGGGGTTTTAAAGAGGTAGCAGGTAGGGTTTTAGGGCTCGTGGGGTAGGGGAAAATTACGAAAACAGTCCTAGGTTCTTAAAGTTGTTTACGTAGGGTCAAAAAGGTGAGAAGTAGGGGTGTAAAAATTGCAAAGCCCCTCTATGAGCCAAATATCTCGGATGGGGTCCCTACATGCATTTCTTAGTATATGAAATTTATGTCAAGGCCCCCAAAGTTTAGGAAAATGCCCAAATGGCCCTTGAAGAGGGTCATTTCACTCACATTCCAAGAGATCGCTTTAACCATGAGACATCCTCTTGCCCCCATTGTCACAAGCACGAGAGACCTTCAAATCTAAAGCTTTGGCTACCCTGATCTCCACGTCATCCTCATTGCCCTCCTCAGCAGTTTTCTTGTCCTTCACAAATTTCCTCTTGTGAAAGGGCCAGTATATAAGGTCGCTCTTTACGTGTAATGATCTACGAACACTTAAGCTCTTGGAATCATATTTGCATTGATTTTGAGCTACCTACAATCCTTTCGCTCCTATGCTGCAACAATTCTTTTGCACCACTTGCCTTAGCCATATGCCTCCATATTAATCCTAAACCTTCAAAAACCTCTTCCTCGTAACCATATTCACCGATCTGATTCTTTGCATAGCATTATCCTTTGAACTAAATGGGTCTTGTCCTTTATGGAGTTTGACACTTCTCGATTTTGAGTTGAACCCACATACATAAGGGCATTCAACCTAAGTTTATTCCTTTTCTTTGTATGGATGTGCAAGTCGAATATCCTTCCATTAATAATCATATTAATACTAATGGTGGATAAACTACATATTACATTTTCTAAGCTTTACCTCCTCAAAAGCATTGTAGTTCCTTTGATATCCAAAGGAAGAGGAGGTCAACTTAAGAATCTTCAATGCCATCTCCTTTAGATGTGGCTCTCAAACTTGTATAAAGTCTAATTAGAAGTACAATTTAATGAGTTAATTGACACTTCCTTGATTTTGAGTTGAACCCACATATATAAGGCAATTCAACCTCTTAATTTTTAAGTTTATTCCTTTTCTTTGTATGGATGTGCAAGTCGAATATTCTTCCATTAATAATCATATTAATACTAATGGTGGATAAACTACATATTACATTTTCTAAGCTTTACCTCCTTAAAAGCATTGTAGTTCCTTTGATATCCAAAGGAAGCGGAGGTCAACTTAAGAATCTTCAATGCCATCTCCTTTAGATGTGGCTCTCAAACTTGTATGAAGTCTAATTAGAAGTACAATTTAATGAGTTAATTTCACAAAAATATCATCTAAATCCATAAAAAATATTCTTATTGGATAGAATCACTTGATTATGGTGAGGGTGATCTCACATGCTATGGTTTAGAGGTTAGAGCCTTAGTTCAGAGTTAAGAGTTCTCCATTTGACCCCAATTGAAAGAACTCAATACAATGGGATAGGATATATGAGGCACTTCGGCGGTACCTATGAGGGGTTTGAGTCCATCTCCTATGGTCACTCATGGTTGATTCCCATCAAAGATGCTATTAGCAACATCATGTAGAGGGTTGCACCCAATGTGTGGGGTGACACGAGATGCTAGTAGAAAGTTAGAGACTCGTGTGGCAACCTTGGTGACGCTAGGTTTTGGTACAGTGGTAGGTTGCATGTCAAGTGGTGGCAAGGATCATGTTGAAGGTACCCTTCTTGGCCTTTTTGTTGAAGTGGGTGTTAGGTGCGGAGGTGAGGAAGTGGAATCTAGGATAGGGGGAATTTATAGGAGGTTGGGGGGGGGGGGGGGGGGGGGGGGGGTCTCTAGATGCCATTGCTAATAAGTGTTGCGGTTGTTAGTGTTGAGGCAATAAGGTTATGGGTGGGAAGTGAAGGTGTTATCATAGAATGTAAGGTGCATGAGGGTTGGGAAGAGAAGGGAGATGTTAAGGGATTACTTAATTAGGTGGGGAGTAGATGTAGTCTTGTTGTAGGAAATGATGTTGGATGAATTTGGGGCTGAAGAGTTGAGAGTTGCGTGTATGGTCCATTAATAGATGATGGGAAGACTTTTTTTTTCTCGTTAAAGCCTCATTTCCAGATGATTTGTGGTTGGTTGGATGTATATCAATGTCACCCTCAACTTGGATTGTAGACTGCTGATGGAGGTGGTTTTGATAGTAGATCTGGAGTTTCTAGGAGTTGATTATTGATCTAGTGTTGTAGGACATGGCTGCATCAAACTGTTGGTTTACTTGGATGAGCTTAGCTTTAATCAACAACTTCAATGTTGGATAGCTTAGGAGGAAGAAATGTGTAACTTATTTATTCTAGAAACCCTACCTCTTAATATAAAGAGGTGGGAAATTAACAGTACAAGCCTATAAAGAAATAAGAAATAACAGAAAACATAAAATAAAACTAAGGGGCTCAACATTCCCCCTTAAGTTGGAGCATAGATGTCAATCATGTTTAGCTTGAAACAACAAACCTCAAATGTAGAACGAGGTAAGGACTTGGTAAAAATATCAACAGTTTGATCTTTTGATGTGACTGGCGTAGTATAAAGGAGTCCACGTTGGATTAAATCCTAGGTGTAGTGGTAATCAATCTTCACATTTTTTGTTTTCTCATGGAACATTGGATTGTTAGCTATATAAGTAGCTGCCTTGTTGTCACATCTCATTTCCATGGACTCATCAACTTGAATATGTAGATCTATGAGAAGGGATTTTACCCACATCATTGCTGCAGCTGTATATGCCATTGCCCTGTAGTCGGATTCTGCACTAGACTTGGAGACCACATTTTGTTTCTTGCTCTTCCATGTCATTGGACTTCCCACCACATAGATACAAAATCTAGTGGTAGATTTTCTGACATCTCGCATAATCTACATCTAAATAGCCAATTATAGTCATTGAGGACCCTTTTTTGAAAATGATCCTATGTCTTGGTGCCTTCTTAAGATATCTGAGCACCATTCTAGCTGCCTCCTAATGCTACTGAGTCGGCTTACCCATGAACTGGCTCAACGTGCCTACTGCAAGTGAGATATCAGGTCCAGTGATGGTCAAGTACAACAATTTCCCAACCAATTGTATATAAGCCTTGCTATCAACTACCTCAACTTCATTATCATAAATGCGTGCCTTGGGATCCATAGGTATATTAGCTAGTTGAGCTCCCAGCATGCTAGTTTCTTGTAGGACATCAAGTGCATATTTTCTTTATGACAACACTATACTGCTTGCTTCGTGCCACCTCGATCCCCAGAAAGTTTCTCAATTGTCTATGATCTTTCATCATAAACCTATCTGTCAAACACTGCTTGATCTCATCTATCCTGGCCACATTGTCACTGGTAATGATTAAGTCATTAACATAGACTAAGAGAGCCACCATGCCCTTTCCACTCTTTCTAACGAATAAGGAACGGCCTGAAGATGATCTCTGGAAACCTTTCTCCCCAACTACTTTTAAGAGCTTCTGGAACCATGCTCTCTAGCTTTGTTTCAAGCCATATATCACTTTTCTTAGTTTGCACACACACTTCCCCTAAACCTCAAACCTTGAAGGCTGCTGCATATAAACCTCCTCATAAAGATCTCCACATAAGAAAGTATTTTTAACATCAAGCTAGTGTAACTGCCAATCTTTAGAAATAATAATTTGATCAGTAGGAAGGCGTGTCATGGGCTAAAATGTGTCAAAGAAGTTCACATCATATATTTGTGTAAACTTGTTCAGTACTAATCAAGCCTTGTTTCGAGAGACCGAGCATCAAGATTATACTTAATTGTAAAGACCCATTTACAACCAACAACATGTGCTCCCGTCGAAAGTGTTGTAAGCTCCTAAGTTCTCCTAGTACGGAGAGTGGCCATTTTGTCCTCCATGACTTGATGTCACTTTGGATTAAGCATAGCTTATTGATATGTGGTAGGAATCTGAGTAAAAGAGAGGGAACAATAAACTGGCCAGATGATGTCCCTAAGCACTCAGCAGAAAAAGCTCCAACAACATAGTATTGAGCACTGGTACGAGAAGCCTTCTGAATAGCAATCGGAAGCTCAAGGTCATCTGGTACAACCTCCTGGGTAGACTCAGACATAGTAGCATCAACAACAATACCTGTATCATCAACACTAGGCACACCAACGTCAGTCTCCAACTCATCACTACATAGTTGAACTGGGGAGGATGGTGGTGCAAGAAGGGTTCTGGCTTGTAAGTAACAAGAAGCTTATAAGTGATAGGTGGATCTTTGAACCTGACATTCTCACTGTCAAAAGTAGTCTCAGTCACAGGTATGGCTTCCAAGGGAATTGGTGGCATAGATAAAGGAGTCTTAATAACCAAAGGAGATATACTCTGTCTAGTAGTAAAAAAATGAGATAGACTCATGAAAAGTAACATCAGCACTAACATAGTGCTTACTAGTAATAAGCTTAAAGCATCTATAACCCTTCTAAGTCGTAGAATACCCCGGAATACACATTTGACTACCCTTGATGCAAGCTTGTCTCTTCCCTGTGACGACAGATGAATAAAGGTAACACCCAAAAATGCGTGGTGGCATGTGAAACAACTTTATCAGGATGTTGAATGTGCCAAGGAATTTGCTCATGAAGTACAGAACTAGGCATCCTATTTATCAAATAACAAGCTATTAATACAGCATCTCCCCAGCATAACAGAGGCATGCTATGATGAATCAGTAAAGTACGAGTCACATCAAACAAATGTCTGTGTTTCCTCCCAGTTACCTCATTATGTTGAGAGGTATGAGGATAGGTAGTCTATTGAACAATCCCATGTAACTTGTAAAAAGTAAATAATTTGGCTAATTCAAAAGCATTAATTGATCAGATAGTTTTAATAATAGGAGAAAATTGATTTTTTATTTCTAGCAAGAAATGTTTAATGACAAACCCAACATCAGATTTATTCTTCTGAAGAAATACTCATGATAGGTGGGAAAAATCATCAACTACTAAATAGTAACAATGACCCAGCCGATCTGGAATTCGACTAGGACCCCACATATCCATATGTAACAAATAACTCAAACATGGCTGTAGATCCAGGGTTGGTACTCGAAGGATATGAAGCATGATGATGCTTGCCTAACTGACAAGCATCACAACTAATCATGGCGGCAAGAGAAATATGAGGGATGACCCTCCTAAGCCTCTCTAGAGACAAGTGATCGAGTTGAAGATGCCATTGCAAGGCACTCTCAACAACAAAACACATCTCTCCTCGACAAGTAGCAGCAAGTGGACTCTGGACAAGGCAATAAAATCCCCCTTTTTCATGATTGTCACCAATCATCCTCCTTGTTAGCTTGTCCTAGAAAATGCAAACCACATCATCAAAAATAACATGACATTTAAGTTCCTTGGCAATCCTAAGCAAGCTGATAGGAAGCTATGGCACAAATAAAACATCAGCAAGTCTCATTATGGGGGTAACTGACACCTCCCCTTGACCATCAATTATGGAGTGTCTGCCATCTGCTACCTAAACTGTTCTGCCTGGGGGAATAGACTTAAGATGATTGAAATAACTTTGGTCTCCACGGAGGTGCCTCGAGGCTCCTGAGTCTACTGGCCACATTATGCTGCCTTGGGTCCTGTCATGTGCAACACAAACTAAATCTGTACTTGAAGAGGAAACAAAGTCAGCTGTCTTAGTAGAAGACGATGGCTCGTGTGTCAACTAAGTCACTGAAGAAGGGCATCATAATCAGCTTTGGGAATGGAAACAATCTCTCCTTGGTTCTTGGTGGCAGCAACAACTTGATTAGCAGCAGGTGGCCGCTTATGGTTGGTCCAACATGTGGCCTCAACATGTCCAATCTTCCTGCAAAAGCTGCAAGAGGAACGAACTCTCCCTGTCTAACCACGACCACAGCTTCTTCCTTGAGTGGCAGAATCTACTGACCAAGCGATGGGGTAGCTGCAAGAGCAAATGTTTGACCTGAAGTCTTTGTAGGAGGCAGAATCACAACAATCCTATTCAATCTACTATAAGCTTCCTCAAGCGTAGGAAGCTTAGTTAGTTTTAGAATCTGAGAGCGAGCTGCAACATACTTTGGGCCAAGATCAGACAGGAACTGAAGTACAACTGCCTTTCTGCAGTACTCCTTCCGGGTAGCACACGTGTAAACTAGTCTGCAGGCATGGTACTTCTACAGAAGCCCCCTCAAGGCTAAGTAGTATTGAGATAATGATCTACCCTCCTAATTCTCTGAAAGCTCATGATAGATATGGAATACCTAACTAGTATTCTTCTCATGGGAGTTGGTGTCTCTAAGACTGTCCTACCTCTCCTTGGCCGTGCAGTAGTACATAATCTTGTCTCTAATCCCTGGGATAACATAGTTTATGATCCATGGTCGGACCATGGCGTTATCCTCTTCCATGTGGCAACAATCGGCGATGCTAGCCGGTAAGTGGTCGGCGATGGCCCAACGACAAGGAGAGAGAGATGGCGGGGGGGGGGGGGGGTTGGTGGAGGCTACAGGATTGGGTGTTTTGTGGGATACCAAGCACCGGTCTTAGACCGTCACTCTGATATCAAGTAGGAAGACATGTGCAACTTGTTTATTCTAGAAACCCTATCTCTCAATATAAAGAGGTGGGAATATAATTGTTGGGATTTGGAGTTGGCCACGTGGCACTGCCACATGGCAGCATTTGAGGCCCACATCAAGGCTAGTGGTAATGGTCCAATTGGACCAATTTTGGTGCACCAAGTTTGTTTCTATTTTTAGTAAAGTTGTTTTTAGGAATATGTTTAGGATTTGTTTTAATTAGGAGACAAGATCTTTCCAAATGAGATAAGATTTTTTCTCAACGGGGATAGAATCTTTTGTTACCTTTTTTAGGGATATGTTCTCTATAAATAGAGCTTTCCCAACAATTCTAATTTGAGCAACACAATTATTTCCAAATAACAACTCAAAACTTCTCTCCTCTCTCTCTCTCTCTCTCCTCTCAATCAGCGGCCACCAAGGGCCACTATTGGCCTCCATCTAGCCGGCCATCAACCCTCACAGTGGGGCCTCTTCACGCCTCCAGGCACTCATGTGAATAATCCCACACGTGGACTATTTTTCCTACGCACTTGGAATCTTCACGCTCTAATATTTTGTCAATTCTTGACGTGGTATCAGAGCCTTCGATTGAGGCTCCTTGTGCGTGTGGGTATATAGACCACACGGTGGTTCTCGCATCTTAGAAGTCCTCGACAAGTCCGGCACCTTATGTAGATTCCCTACCAGGAGGGGGTGATGTAATAAAATGCGGAATAGAATATAAACAATCTCACAAAAAATTCAATCACACAATGTGCACAATTATTTTTAGGTGGAAATCCAAACTGGGTAAAAACCACCACCTAACCCTCTCGAGTTAGGATTTTCCGATCAACCAAGTTGATCAAATCCACTAAACGAATCACTTAAATGAGGGTGATTCAACCTCAATTACAACCACGCTACTTTATACGAGGGTAGCGTACCTCAAACCCCTTCTCTTCACGAGAAGGATTTTATCCCACGAAGGAGACGGGAATTCGCAAAGCGAATACCCAACCAAATAACAAAGATAAAGAAACAACAATCCGATAGAGCTAACAAAGTAATTTTTAACCTAAGCTTCTATAGGAATTAAGATGCTTCCCTTTGCAAGGAGTGCGTCGAATCGATGATGCGGGTGCCGGAGCCACTCGACGGCGCAACGTCGCTCTCGTGAATTACGGCGGGAGAGCGGGTGCGCAAAGGCTTGATGCTCTCAAGATGTAGAACTTAAGCTTGGAGAGCAAGAGCTTTTCTAGGACACAAAAAAGTGAAAGTGTATTACTAGGTGTGTCTTGGTGTGCAAGAGGTTCCTCTCTATTTATAGAGGCCTTAGGAAAGCTTTGGAAGGCTTTGGAAAGCTTCCATAGCCGTTGGGAGCAAAGCCCAAGAGAATCAGGCCGAAATCAGGAACAATAATTGCACTGACAGGGTTATCAGACGTCTGATTCTGGCATCAGACGTCTGGGAAACCAGTTTAAGACGTCTGGAAATAAGGTCAGACGTCTGATTTTATGCGGGTTCCTTCCTGACTTGGTTCAGATCTAAACAGGGTTCTAGTGCAAGTCCATCAGACGACATACAGGACGTCTGGCACTACGTCTGGATGTCTGGAAACCTACTTTTTCTGCGGGAATGGATTTCCAAGAGTTGCAACAGCTAAAAAATCTCTGAGAAGAGATTTTGGGTCAGCCGAGGCAAAACGGTCATTTATCAGACGTCTGGAAAGGCTTAAGGATGTTTGATAAGGCTCTAACGGTCATATCCTTCAGTGTTTGTTGAGCCAGCCAACGGTCCACTAATTGGACGTCTGGCAAAATAATCAGACGTCTTCTAAGACGTCTGGACTAAGGTCTGGACGTCTGATTTCATCAGACAGAGTTAGCTAAGTCCAGCCTAATTGTTATCAGACATCTGAATCAACAGTCAGACGTCTTAAAACTCATTATTAGATGTCTGATTTTGGAATTAGACGTCTGAAAAGGCTGTTTGAACCCTATATTGGTTTTCTAAGTATTCTACAGAAAGCCTAAGTATCCTAGGGTTGTGCAGGTGTTCCTAGGACTACTATTAGGATACTTTGAGGTTCTTTAACATGGTGTTCTAAGAAACAAAAAGAGCAAGGAAATAAAGAAAAAAGTAAAAGAAAGAAATAAACAGAATTCTATCATATTCTTCTTGTCCTTCCATCTTCAATCTATCGCTTCCCACGAATCTCCTCTATTCTCCATCAAGCTCCTCCAATCTGTCCTGGATGCGAGCTCGAACTCCGTCTAATCACGTCTCCATTTTCAATTTACCTGAAATCTAATACTCGAAGTACAAATGTTAAATGACACGTGTTTTGTTATCATCAAAACCAATGATCGTGGTGCTCTAGCACCAACACCTTACACAGAGAAAGAGAAGAGAAGATGATGACGGAGGTTGCTATGACGGTTGGAGACACAATGCTTGGCCTCGGAGAAAGCAAGGTGGTTGTCTCCAAGACAACCATCAAGCTTAGTGGCTCTTCCAACTACATCTTGTGGGCTCGCGCGTTCAAAATCTTTGTTAGAGGTCAGGAGAAATTGAGTATTCTCCTGGAGGAGGTAGCATAGTTTAAAGATGACAAGAGGAAGTACAAGGAGAACTACATCATCATGCATTGGCTCATGAACTCGATGGATCCGTCCATAGCCTCGAATATGCTCTACAAAGAGAGTGTGGTCGAGATTTGTATGGCCCTTGAGAAGAGGTATACCCGAACCTCAAATAACACTTGCATCACCGAACTCTACACCAGTATCTGGACGGCTGGTTAAGGTGATCTTTCCTTGACAAAATAATACAAGAAGATGGAGGCGTTGTTCGAGGAGTTGGAGATCTACGAGCCTCTCTGTTGCGACAAACAAAGGGAGACACGTGTGGTTTGGCAATCTGCCAAGTTTTTATCGGGATTGAATTCCCATTATCGAGCCGCACGCCATCAGATTGTTGCTTTAGAAGGGAAGATGGATCTGGAGACCATCTTATGTCGTCTCCTCAAGATCGAGATCCTTGAGGAGGAAGACATGCCAAGAGGTGAGAACTCTGCACTTGCTATTCCAGAAGTAGGTGCAGGGCGAGGACAAGGCGTGGACATGGATTTGGCCACATCTACCCGAATTGCCAATACTGTGGATGTAACAATCATCCACAAGATAAATGTTGGGAGAAGTTTGGGAGGCCACCACGTGGAGCTATTAGCACCTCATGCATGGACTCTCTTGACTCAAGAAGATTTTAAGAAGCTGCGTGCTCTTCTGAGAGAAGACAAGTCCACGGTGGCCGTCCGACGACTACTCAAGTTGCCATAGAAGCAACAACTCTGGAGGTTGCGAGAGGATTCACCATCAGCTTATCCAAAGAGAAGACGGAGAGCTTTGCCCTCGAAGAAGAATGGTGGGGCGTTTAGCCTCACAAGTTGAAGACTAAGTTGACGGGGCCTTGCGGCCTTCAACTTGAGGGGGAGTGTTGGGATTTGGAGTTGGCCACGTGGCACTGCCACGTGGCAACCAGCAAGCCATGTGGCAGCATCCAAGGCCCACATTAGGATCGGTAGTAATGGTCCAATTGGATCAATTTTGGTGCACTAAGTTTGGTTGTTTTCTATTTTTAGTAAAGTTGTTTTTAGGAATATATTTAGGATTTGTTTTAATTAGGAAATCAGATCTTTCTAAATTAGATAAGATCGTTTCTCAATAGGGATAGAATCTTTTGTTAATATTTTTAGGGATGTTCTTTTTATAAATATTGAGCCTTTTCAACAATTCTAATTTAAGCAATACAATTATTTTCAAACAACTCAAAGCTCCTCTCTTCTCTCTCTCTCTTCTCTCAACCAGCGACCACCAAGGACCACCGTTGGCCTCCATCCAACCAGCCATCAGCCCTCACAGTGGGGCCTCTCCACGCCTCCAGGCCCTCACGTGAATAGTCCCACATGTGGACTATTTTTCCTACACACTTGGAGTCTCTACGCTCCCATATTTTGTCAATTCTTGATAATAACAATACAAGCCCATAAAAAACTAAGAAATAACAAAAAATATAAAATTAGATTAAGGGGCTCTACAAAGTTTCTTTGCACTTGTGATGTTACGAGCTTGGACCGTTCTTTTTCTAATCGTACCTCTTCTATGGAGTACGAACGAGTGGTGATTGAAGTATTGTTTGGAGTTTGAGAAATCATGGCTAATGGGGGGATTTGTTGTGGTTTTTCAAGGGGGATGGATGGTTACCGATAACTATCCGCTTCATTACTTTACCAAAAATAATAGGGGAAATTGTGTTCGGAAATCAATCAACGACAGGCTCTCCCTTAACCATCCACGTCATTACTTTACCAAAAATAATAGGGCTTTACAGAAATTGTGCTAGGAAATCAAACAAAGACGGACTCTCCCTTATAATATTCTTTGTCAACATCCTATTCTCACATAAGACAGCTCCATTTTTATTCAACCACAAGGACCATAGGCGGTTGGCAACCTTGGTGTGCACATTTGGGTCCTCCCAGCACCCACTACGGAGAAAACTCCAAAAATCCTCAATTGTGATTTGGAAGAGCAGGAATGTCCAGTCTGGCAAAGAACTCCTTTGCAAAGTTGCATTGATGATTCCAATCCTCCTTTCCATAAATGATGCAAGTAATATTCTAGCTTCATAGTCTCCTACTTTCTTTTATGACCACCCGACCTCTTCTAAGTAGCCACAGGAAAATTTTTAATTTTCATATAGACTTTCGTCTTCTAGAAAATCAAGCAATTTGGACCCAAGAAAGCATCATTTTCAGCAAGCACCCCTTTAAATCATCTTATAAGCTTTTGTAACTGAGAAACTTGCACTCCCTAAGACATAGCGTCCGATATCCCCTCTCTTGGCCAAAAGCTTTGGATGGTCGCCAACAAATCTTGCATATCTTGTATCCTTGCCTTTGGAAGTGAGCCCTCAACATGTGGTACCCTAGTGCCTCAATTCTTCTCCAATGGGTCATCACAAACCTCCCTAACCAGTCCAAACTTATTAGGTGGCAAAGCTTAGAGTCGTGGTAGCATGGTGGCTAGGCATCCGAACCCCATCCAATCATCTTCACTCGAACCCGTTCAATCATCTTCCTAGAACCTAAAAGTTTTCTTCTCTCTCATAATTGACTCAAAAAGATGTGATACATTGCCCATAACACTTCAGAGCCCCCCCTAAAGGTCGCCTTGCGAGGAATAGAGCTTCTCTCCCTTCAGTTGAAATAGGAGCTATAAGAGTCTCTTAACACTCTTTGCCACATTGTGTGACCATTTTGCGTTAACTTGACCACCTACTTTGATAGCATGGCATCATTGAAATCCTAGGGGTGGGGATCTCCTGACTGCCTTGCTTAATGTTAAGACCTGTGCCATCAAAACACTTTAAGATGTCTGGGAGTTGGTCCAGACGTCTGGTCAGATGTCTGGACACCTTCCCAAACGTTTGGAAATGAATTTTTGCGTACGTACGACCGCAAGTCTGCGCGCGTGCCGCGCGCAGACTGAACCTAGCCGCCCTCTTCTCTTTCTTCCTCCCCTCGCCAACTTGTAGAACTACCCCTCCCCCCGTGCCTACAAATACTCCCCTCTCCCTCACGCCACCCCACCCCATCCGTCTCCTTCCTCCAACGCGAGAGCGAGAGTAAGAGCGAGCAGCGGCTGCAACCGAGTGCAGCAGCGGAGAGGAGAGGGGCAGCGAGAGAAGGGAAGAGAAGAGAGCGCACTAGCCGTGAGGGAGCTCGCCAGAGAGGCTCGCGGCCGGTCGGACGTGCACAAGGCGAAGTGTTGTGTCGAGGAAGTCCTCCCCGACGCTGCTGCACCTAGAGCAGCGGGTGGACGAGTGCGGCGCGGTCGCACGCAGCAGGAAGAAGACGAAGGAGGTTCTGATTCTGGGATTTTTCCCAGAATCAGACATTTGGACCTACATCCAGACGACGCGGACGACGTCTGGAGGAGGCTCCAGACGACTGGGAGGTACATACTGCGCATATACATCCCTTTTTGCGGATACAGCCATGCAGGCCGTTCCGTCGATGCTCTGTTGCGTGTCATGTTTAAGAGTTTTCGCGTGCGCGTGTAGGATTCACTTCAGGAAGGTGCAGGACACGCCCTCCCACGCGGTCTAGATGTCTGGACGAGTCACCAGACGACGGAGAGCGTCTCCAGACGTCCGGAGAGGTGGTCGGACGTCTGGAACTAGGTTCAGACGGTTCAACACAATCCCTGGACGTTTGAGGAGCAACACAAAGTGGGGTATGGATCTGGACTCCTTTTAAGACGTCTGGAAGATGTTCCAGACATCTGATTTGAGACAGAGTTGTCATTTTTGACCCGTTTAGGGTCCGTTCGAGGTTCGATTTCCACGTTTAAGATTCCATTCTTCTTCGTATAAGTTCATCTACTTGTTGGAATGCTTGTTATCATGTTCTGAGTTATTTCTTGTGGTTGATCCTTGTGTTAGGATCACGTTCTGTTGCGGATTTGGGGGTTGCGGAGGCACGTGAACCTGTCGATTACGCCCCCATTACTCCTGATTTTGCGGGTAGAGTGGCTTCCCTTAATTAATTATAAACATAAATGCATATCTGGAGTAAATGATAGATCCTAGGGTATGGTATGAATCCTAGAATAAGAAAACTAGATTGAATGATAGATCATAGGGTATGGCACGAATCCTACTACTAGAAAACTAGATTGAATGATAGATTCTAGGTTATGGCATGGATCCTAGGACTAAAAACACTGAAACGATTGTATTAAATGCCTGAAATGCAGTCTTGCAATGAGTAGATGGAATAATAATTGCCTGTAATTGGATAACAGCTGCATGTGAAATGTAGAACACTGTTGTTAGTAATTGCTGTTGGTGCTAGAGCACCACGATCATTTGTTTTGATGATAACAAAACACGTGTCATTTAACATTTGCACTTGGAGTCTTAGATTTCAGGCAAATTGCAAATGGAGACGTGACTAGACGGAGTTCAAGCTCGCACCTAGGATGGATTGGAGGAGTTTGATGGAAAACAGAGGAGATTCGCGAAGAACGATAGATTGAAGAAGGAAGGAGATGAAGAATAGGATAGTTTTCCTCCTCTTGTACTCTTTGTAATTTTCGTTTCTTTTGTTACTCTTTATTTTTGTTACTTAGATTCATGTTAAAGAGCCAAAAGTACCTTAACAGTAGTCCTAGGAATACTGGCACAACCTTAGGATACTTAAGTTTTCTGTAGATAACTTAAAAATTAATATATGGTTCAAACAGCATTTCCAGACGTCTAATTCCAAAATCAGACGTCTGATAATGTGTTTTAAGACGTTTGACTGTTGATTCAGACGTCTGATAACATTTAGGCAGGACTTATTGTTCTGTTTGATGAAACTAGACCTTAGACCAGACGTCCTAGAAAACGTTTGATGACTTTGCCAGACGTTCAATTAGTGGACCGTTGGCTGGCTTAGCAAACACTCAAGGAGATGACCGTTAGAGCCTTATCAGAATGTCCTTAGGCCTTTCCAGACGTCTGATAGATGACCATTTTACCTCGGCTGACCCAAAATCTCTTCTCAGATATTTTCTTGCCATTGCACTCCCTTGGAAATCCATTCCCATGAAAAGGTAGGTTTCCAGACGTCCAGACATAGTGCCAGACGTCCTGTATGTCATCTGATTGACTTGTGGTAGAACCCTGTTTAGATCTGATTCAAGTCAGGAAGAGATCCGCCTAAAATCAGACGTCTGACCTTATTTTCAGACGTCTTAAAGTGATCTTCCAGACGTCTGATGCCAGGATCAGACGTCTGATAACCCTGTCAGTGTAATCATTGTTCCTGGTTTCGGCCTAATTCTCTTGGGCTTTGCTCCCAATGGCTATGGAAGCTTTCCTAAGCCTTCCAAAGCTTTCCTAAGGCGTTTATAAATAAAGAGGAACTTCTTGCACACTAAGACACACCTAGATACACAAGAAACACTTTGTAATACACTCTCACACTCTTTTGTGTCCAAGCAAGCTGTTACTCTCCAAGTTCAAGTTCATCTAGAGAGCATCAAGCTGTTGCGCACCCGCTCTCCCGCCGTAGTTCACGAGAGTGATGTTGCATCGTCGCGTGGCTCACGCACCCGCGTCATCGATTCGACGCACTCCTTGTAAAGGGGAGTTTCCTAATTCATATAGAAGCTTAGGTTAAAAATTACTTTATTGGTTCTATAACATTATTTGTTATTTTATCTTTGTTATTTGGTTGGGTATTCGTTTTGCGAATTCCCGTCTCCTTCGAGGGACAAAATCCTTCTCGTGAAGAGAAGGTGTTGAGGAACGCTACCCTTGCACTTGTAGCGTGGTTGTAATTGAGGTTGAATCACCCTCGTTTAAAGTGATTCGTTTAGTGGATTTGATTAACTTGGTTGATTGGAAAATCCTAACTTCAGAGGGTTAGGTGGTGGTTTTCACTCGGTTTGGATTTCCACCTAAAAATTATTGTGTACTTTATGTGTTTGTCTATTTTGTGAGATTAGTATTTTTCAATTTCGCATTTTTTACGTCACGCTGATCTCACCCCATCCGAGTAGGGAATCAACAACTGCTACGTGTAATTTCTGTTGGTTGAAATTAAATATGAGCTGCTCGTATATAAATTGGAAAAGAAAGATTGAATGTTGGAAACACATGCTATATGCGAATAAACCTGAATGATGAAGCCTAGTATGGCTTGGCCTGAGGAACATGAGCATGAACCTTACGGGAATTAGGAGTAAAGCTTCTGGAAATAAATAGAATGGAACTGGAAAAGTGAATGGGAAAATGTGTTGTCTCTTGGGTACGTGGTACCAAAGGAAGCACATGTTACCTCTTAGTGTAAGGGGGAACTTGCCGCCCTCAGGTCGAGACCGGGGTGAGTTTGGCTACTTTGCACCGACTTTCTGGCCCTCGCGTACACAGTACCGGAGAGAGCTGCTAGTGTAGGGAGAGAGCTAGCCACCCCACGGGACCTACGGTTCAGCTAGCCGTCCTACACCGACTTCTTAGGTCCACTGGGCAAACCAGGGTAGTCAGGCAAGGGTGTGCGGACTGTGGAGGGGTGAGTCTCCTGTTTGGTTACTTTGGAGGGGCTAGACCCCTGTTACTGAGAGGGCTCTACCCTATACTGGTTCCGTACTGTGCTTTGGATGCATCCGTTAACGGAAACGACTGACAGCGTATCAGTGCCGGGTAGCTACCGTGCGTTTATCGTGCGTGTCGTAGTCACCGTTACGTCTGTCAGCAACCTTGGGGTGGTTGACTGAGGGTAAGACCACCACGGGGGACTCTTTCGGTCAGGAGAGCACCACGTGCTACTTCTACTCTTTGGAGAAAACTGCAATCAAGATCGTTCCCACAAGGAATAATCGAGATCAATAAAAAGACCTGATAAATAAACCAAGGGATGAAAGAAAGAACAATTAGTTGAATAAAGAAAGAAATTGAAAATAACAATTGCCTGTCCACCTTTACTGTTTCTATTAGTTTGCCGGTTGCCACTCTACTTAGCGTTTCGCTGACGTGTCGTACTTACCACCTTTTTCTGGTCCAGGTGTTGAGCAGTCAGAGCATACGGCTGTAGAGGGTGCTGGGCCTAGTAGAGTCCAGTAGTTGTACTTTTGTTGTACCCCATTTTCTGTAATGGTGAGTATTTGTTACATTCTTGTACTCTTTTATTGTAATTTTATATTCTTGTACCCTTTTTAAATCTTCTACTGTTGTGGTGATGTGTACTGTAGTAGTTTATTTCTTTACTGCTGTACTTTTGTTACTTTTAGTTGCTTGCTTGGTGAATATGGTTTATTTTACTGCTTTTTGGCTACTTTCTCATTGGATGACTGGGTCTTGGGATCAGTCGAGTTGGTCCGATTCTCGTATCTCGTAGGGATTCAGGAATCGGGTTGTAACACTTAATAAGCCTACAGGTCCTCACCCTCCTCTATTGTCTAGCATTTTGGTGCTACAAGTGCAGGGGAAAAGGCCATTTTGCGAGAGATTGCCGTGATCTGCTTGTGTCTTCTTTTCCATGGATGTGGGCATTGTTAAAGCTCGTGTCCCAAGAGAGGAGTCGCTAGTGGTGGTTCTCGTGTGGGATAGAAACTACCATCACCACCTTACGACCCCCCCTGCTTGGAGGTGGAGATTCCTTGGACTCTTGAGGTAAGGGACTTGGATTCTCTCTTAGAGTCTTTTGTGGTGGGTATTTTTGTTAAAGGTGCTCTTGTGGATGACATGCGATATTTTTTATTGAGTTTTAGATTGTCATCTCTTGGGTGGAAGATGGCGATGTTGTCGAAGCAAAAGGTGTTCGTCTTTGGGTTGCTTGATTTGGATAACAAATCTCGTGTTTAAGGAGATGTGGGTGGGTGAGGCTTGTATTAAGTGGCGTTCCCCAGGTGTTTTTGAAGGTGCTGTTGCTGAGAAGGTCACCTTGTGACCTTTGATTTCGTTTAGTATTCTCGAAATTCCAATTAGATTGAGAACGGTGGGAAGGGTGGTATCTTTGTCTCTTCCTTTGCCCGAGTTCGAAGATGTCTTGGTGTTGGTCTCCATGATGGAATTGCAACATCGGTGGTGGTTGAAGGTGATTTGCAGGTTGGAAAATCTTTGCCAAACAAGATAGTTCTATGTTTTGCGTGGGTGTGCTTGGGTGGTTTCTTTCAATGTGTTGAAGACGATCTCATGTGGCACAACAGCTTGTGTGCATACGAGCCTTGGTTGTGTTGCTTTGTACGTGTAGGTGGTGAGCAGCGAGAGAGAGGGTGCTGCTCCTGCGAGGGGAACTAGCGATGGATGGGTTATAGTTCAAAATTTGAATTGTGGAGCTAAGGTGGCATGACTGCTTGGCGCGGTGAAGTTTCCTAAATTTGTTGGCGTGCCTATAACTCAACGTAAAGTTTGGAGATCAATTTCCAAATTAGATCGCTAGCCTGGCATGCTTCAAGTTTCAAATCGAGATGACCTTGATGGAGGGCGTGATTTAAGGCTCGACGGTTTTCCAAGTTTGAAAAATAATCCAAATTTGGTGATCGAGGTGGAGGAGAGCATTCATGGTGCTAAACATGTCCAGATCTGGATATGGTGAGTTGAATTTTTTTGGGCAATAATAATTTTGATTTTTTGAATGTTGTGGTCGCTCCTCTATTGACATGCTGGTCGCCCTTATGCTGTAGTCCACATTGAGATGCAGGTTTGGAGTATGCTGCAGACCAACATGCTCACATGATCCTGCAACAGGGGCTGGTCAATGGGTCTGACTAGTGTAAACCTGTGGCGTTGAAGGTGATGGCTGAAACACAATGCGAGCCCGCAATGATGAAGGCGAAGGCTGCATGCCAGGCAGGTAGTCTTGGTGATCTGGAGTCGGACTTCGACCCTACACAGGTGGCTGTTGGACCCTTTTTTGGGTCTAGTCGTGGTGAGTTTAGATTCGATGCTTTGTCCTCTAATCATGTTGTTGGGATTTGGAAAATATTCATGTGGCAAGCATCAGGCCACATGGCAGTGCCACGTGGCAGCCATCTAGAGACCCAACAGCCGTTGGTCATGGTCCTTTAGACCAATTTTGGATGTGCCAAAATTAGTTTTTTCTTGTTTTGATTATTCCTAGTTAGTTTTCTATTCTTAGTTGTTTTTTATTTTAAGTAAGTTGGTTTAGGAAACTAGTTGTGGGATTTGTTAAAGAAATTAGATCTTTCCAAATGAGAGAAGATATAATCTCTAATAGGAATAAAGTCTTCATTATTTTTAGTGGGTATGCTGTTTCTATAAAATAGAGAGCCTCCCAACTATTTTCAATTGAGCAAATAGAAGAATATTTTCAATACAACAAAGCTCCTCTCCTCCCTCTACTTTCTCTCTCTGCCGTGAATCACCAAGGCCAAATCAGGCCTCCAGCAGGTCAACAATGAGCAATTGCTCCTTCATCCAGCCGCTGCCTTCTGAACAGACTCGTTGATCACCCAGATCAGACGTCTGGTTGTCATTCCAGACGTCTTATACACACATTTTAGTACTATGCGTGAGATTTTTGGATCTATCCATGCACAGGAGCCTCTATGCTTCGTTTGCGCCTACCTAGAAATCTCTACATGGTATCAGAGCCTATGATCTAGGCTCCTGTGTGCGTAGAAGATCCAACTACTCACTGGAGATTCGTGCATCCGAAGAAGTCCTCAAATCTTGTGACTTGCGCGGAAAGGAACAAGCGATGGCAGAATCTACCACGACCGTCGAAGTTGCAACGCTCAGCCTTGGAGAGAGTAAGGTGGTTGTCTCCGGGACAACCATCAAGTTGAGTGGCGTCGTTAACTACGTCTTGTGGGCTCACACCTTCAAGATTTTCGTTGGTGGACTGGAGAAAATCAATATTCTCCTTAAGGAGGCACCGAGTTTCCAGGATAACAAGAACAAAAAGGAAGCAAGAGAAAGGGATATATCAAGTTCTATTGCACGTGGGGCTACTAGTACCTTGTGTGTGGATCTGGACTCCTTGACTCCCGAAGATCTCGAGAAGCTACGTGCTCGACTTCTACAAGACACAATGGTGGCAATAGTGACGACCACTCGAGTTGCCACATAAGCAACGACTTATGAAGTTGCAAGAATCTGCACCTTCGACATGTCAAAGGAGAAGACGAATGGTGGGGTGGATAGCCTCACCAATGGAGGACCAAGTCGTTGACCTTATGGCCTTTGACTTGAGGGGGAGTGTTGGGATTTGGAAAATATCCCATGTGGCAAGTGCCATGTGGCAATTATCAGGTCACATGGCAGTGCCACGTGGCAACCATTTGGAGACCCAACGACCGCCGATGTAGGGTCCTTTGGACCAATTTTGGATGCACCAAAATTAGTTGTTTCCTGTTTTGATTATTCCTGGTTTAGTTTTCTATTATTAGTTGTTTCCTATTTTTAGCAAGTTGGTTTTGGAAGCTAGTTGTAGGATTTGTTAAAGAGATTAGATTTTTCCAAATGAGAGAAGATCTAATATCTAATAGGAATAGAATATTTACTATTTTTAGTGGGTATGTTCTCTCTATAAAATATAGAGCCTCCCAACTATTTTCAATTGAGCAAATAGAAGAATATTTTCAATACAACAAAGCCCCTCTCCTTCCTCTACTTCTCTCTCTCTGTCGTGAATCACTAAGGTCAAATCAAGCCTCCAATTGATCAACAAGGAGAAATTGTTCCTTCATCCAGCCGCTACCTTATCAACAGATTTGCTGATCACCCAGATTAGATGTTTGGTGATCGTTCCAGACGTCTTATACGCACGTTCCAGTATTGTGCGTGAGATTTCTGGATCTATCCACGCACAGGAGCCTCCACTCTCCATCTGCTCCCACCTAGAAATCTTACGCATGCGAAGGATTGTTATTGTCAATGTGTTGTGCCGGTTGCCATTGCTTGTGAAGTCTTGTAGGAGTTGCTCGATCCTCTTTGTTTTAGCTCTTTGGAGATATCAACAAGGAGGTGATTCAACAATCGGTCCAAATGAAACTAAATGTGCAGGAGATGGCTGAGTGCGATCAGATTGTTGATTAGGGAAGTCGAGTATGCAACATCAGATGTTGGTGGCAATGAACAAACGGGTGGAAAAAGTCTTAACAAAGGAAAAAGTATTTTGTAGAGGTCCTCATCGAGCAGATCGACAAGTTCTACAAAGGTGATCTCGCAACGACATAAATTGATTTTGGAAGCTTGTTATAAGCGTAAAAAAATTTCAACGAAATTGCCCATGAAGAGGGGTCTTGGTTGTGAGGGTGTGGAGGAGGTTGACAGTTGGGTGGCAAATGTTATTGGCGTTAAGAGGATGCATAAGGGAGGGGTAAAGATGACTGTTAATGGCTAAGGTGTTTACTTTTAACGTTCATGGACTTTGGGATGAGGGTCGAAGATTGACTTTGCAGTGGTATTTGGCTGATTGGGAGGTGAACATCGCTTTACTGTGGGAAAGCATCTAGATACTCTTTCCTCGCAAATGAAAAACAATTTATGTGGCATCCTCTTTACAGACAATCTTGAGGTGAAGGCGGATGGGAGGTCGGGTGGTATCATTTTATTGTGGCACAATGATTATTGAGTTGGTTTCTTCCTTGATGGTTGGGAGGGTTAATACTGGTGTGTTTACTAGAAGGATGGATGGCCTATCATTGGCCATTTCATGTGTTTATGGCCCCTGTGATGATGCGTCCAGAGCACAATTTTGGGAGTAGATTACTTAGGCCTTGCAGATCATGGATGGGATGCCTTGGTTGATTGGTGGAGATTTCAATGCAACCCTCTCTTGTGATGATAGATTTTGGATGGAAGATCGGATAGATCTACGATTGAATTTTACCATATCCTTTAGGAGATTGAATTGATGGATCTACCTACTTTTGAGGCACAATATAAGTTGAAGAAAATGAACTTTCTTAATTTGCCAAGTCATCCCTACACCCCTATATATAGAGAGAGGTGAGGGAAAAGTTACATTATAAACTTAACACAAAAATAGAAATGACAACCAGCCCTTCAACAATAAATCATAACTCAACACTCCCCTTTAAGCTGGAGCATATATATTCAACATGCTTAGCTTGTTTTTACATTTCTCAAATTGGAGGCGAGGCAGCGGCTTTGTAAACATGTCAGTAGTTTGGTTTGAGGAGGCAAGGCAGGTAGTACAAAGCAGACCCTGCTGAATGAAGCTCCTAGTATAGTGATAATCCACTTCCACATATTTCATTCTCTCGTGGAACATAGGATTGTTTGCAATATACGTTGCAGTCTGGTTGTCACAGTGCATCTCCATAGGTTCCTAAATATCAACATGAAGATCTCGTAGCAGGGATCTGATCCATATCTTCTCAGCTGTAGTATGTGTCATGGCCCGGTACTTAAACTTAGCATTAGAGTGTGAAATAACACTCTGTTTCTTACTCCTCCAGGTCACCAAGTTCCCGGCAACAAACGTATAGCAACTAGTAGTAGACCGCCAGTCTCCAACATCTCCTGCATAATCTGCATCAAAGTAGGAAACCACAGACACAGGAGCCTTCTTCTGAAATAGAATGCCCCTACTTAGACATTCCTTGATGTATCTCAACACCTGCATAATAGCCTGCCAATGAACAGTGGGCTTGTCTAAGAACTGACTTTAGCTTACCCACTGCAACACTGAAGTTTGGCCTAGTGATTGTCAGATATATTAGCTTCCCTACCAACTGTTGATCTGCCATCCTGTCCTTCAGCTTCACTGTATCATCAAAGAGATGAACTTTAGGATCCATAGGGATATTAGCCTCCTTGGATCCTAGCATGCCTGTCTTCTGAAGAATATCAAGAGTATATTTCCTCTGAGACATCACTATCCCTTGCTTGCTTGTGGCAATCTCAATGCCTAAAAAATATGTCAGCTTCCCAAGGTCTTTCATGACAAACTAGCGTGCCAAATAGTTCTTCACCTGAGAAATGTCATTTGCATCATTAATCATCACCTATAAGAATATGTCATCAATGTATACCAATGGAGCCACAGTGCCAGTATTGGTCTTCCTGGCAAAAAGGGAATGATCAGATAAGGATCTTTGCAACCCGACAGCAGATAATGCCTTAGAGAAGCACTGAAACCTGGCTCAAAGGCTTTGCTTAAGATCATAAATGGCCTTACGAAACTTGCACACACTCCTCCTTAACCTCAAAGTCAGGCGGTTGTTATATATAGATCTTCTCCTCCAAGTCTCTATACAAGAATACATTTTTGACATCTAACTGGTATAGATGTTATCCATAATGAGCTGCAATAGAGACAAGTATGCGAACAGTGGAGAGCCGTGCAACTGGAGAGAAAGTGTCAAAGAAATCTACCTCATAGGTCTAGATGAATCCTTTGGCGACAAGGCGAGTCTTATACCGAGAAAGAGATCCATCAGGGTTGTATTTCAAGGCAAAGATCCATCTGGCTCCAAGAAGGTACAAGGCAGATGGTAGAGGAGACAGCTCTCAGGTGCCTTTGTTAATAACGGCAAACATCTCCTCCTTCATTACCGCCTTCCAATGTGGATGTAATATAGCTTGCTGGTACGAGGTAGGAATCTCAGCACTGGAGACTACAGTTGTGAATGCGTGAAACTTCGATCCTAGAGAATCAACAGAAACAACACTTCCAGCAACACGATACTGTGCACAAGATCGTGAAGCCTTCCTAATAGCAATAGGGATATCCTCATCAGTACTCATGACAGGACGTGGAGAAACATCCATAGGCGACGTACTCTCAACCTCTACACCTACTGACACTGTATCTGAAAGTGCCTCTTAAGTGGAAGTAGCCTCTAGGTTATCAACATTAACCTGAGGAGACTGTAGAATAGACGGAGGAGGCTTTGCCCTGTAGATAACTGGTAACTGATAGGTGTGACCTTTGAAGGTCCTTTCATTTGCTGGTAGTGGCCTGAATGTGCTGGTAGATGGCTCAATAGCCTCAGAAGAGCTGCGACTATCTGTGAATACACCAAATGGTATAGGAGCAATTGGCATAAGAGCATACTCTGGTACATTCTACACTTGTTTGGCTGCAACAAAAAAATATGGTACAGCTTCATGAAAGGTGACATCTGCATTAATGTAGTGCCTCTGGTGTAGGGGATCAAAACACTGATACCCCTTCTGAGTACGAGAGTAGCCAAGCAACGCACACTTGATTGCTCTATGTGCTAATTTATCTCGCCTAGGTCCAAATAGATGTACAAAAACCACGCACCCAAATGTATTGGGTGGAAGATCAAACTGCTCATCATTTGGATAAAGTACCTGTCATGGTATCTTCTCGCGAATAACTAAGGAGGGCAATCTGTTAATAAGGTAACATCTTGTGAGAACTGTATCTCCCTAATAGTTCTATGGCACATTGTTATGAATAAAAAGAGCTTTGGCCATATCAAGGATGTATCTGTGCTTCCTCTCTACAACCCTATTTTTGCTAAGAGGTGTAAGGACATGAGGTCTGACGAATTATTTCATGCAAACCATATAAATCTGCCAGTCGACGAGTACAAAACTCCAGTGCATATCAGATCTAAGAATCTTGATGCAAACATCAAACTGATTCTTTATCATCAATACAAATTTCTCAATCAAGGGACCCACTTCAGACTTATTCTTCATGAGAAATAGCTAAGACAACTTGGAAAAATTATCAACCACAATCAAATAATACTGATGTCCCACTCTATCAGGAGTCCTTCTAGGACCCCAAACATCGAGATGCACAAATTGAAAACATGAAGACGAACTTGGTCCAGTAGCAAATGGGAAGGATGGCCTATGGTGCTTCCCAAGTTGACATGCATCGCAGGAGCGCTGTGTAGTTGGGGATACATGATGAATAAATCTACGTAATTTTTCCAAAGAAAGATGACATAATTGTCTATGCTACTGTAGAGCACTCCCTGAAGTGGTACTAATCTGACACGCTGCAGTCATGGGACCTTGCTGAAGTCGGTAAGCACCTTCATATCCACTACCAATAGTCTTCCCTGTCATTCGATCCTGGAAAATACATTCACGCTCATCAAAGATGACACAACAATTCATCTGCTTGATAATTTTACTGACGGAGAGCAAATTTATAGTGAAATCTGGAAAAAAAAATTGGACATGGTTAAGCTGCGTGGAAGAGGTAGCATTAATTTCCCCCTGATCACTAATAGTAGCAAGTCACCTATCAGCCACTTGTACTGTGTGACTTCGAGAAATAGGTTGAATCTGCCCCAAACATTGCAGATTACTAGATAAATGATTGGAGGCACCTGAGTCAATCAACCATGTCACACCAATAGTTGAAGTATCACCCACAGCAATGCCTAGCACAATCTCTGATTGAGATGCTGCCATGTTCACAGAATTACACTACCCAAATCTAATTTCAATGCAACACAGAGTACACAACCTGTAACTTCTTCAAATGCAGATCTAAAATCTGACACAAACGGGGAATGCACACCCCAAAAATCTCCACTCGCACGCGATCACCGAAGGGGAATACACCCCAAAATAGAACAGAAAAATCTGATTTGATTATACCATCAAAGAAGAATGTCCAAACTTCTATCCGAAAGATCCTTGCTTCAGAACTCCATCACAAACATGCAGAGGATCTTCTTTGACCCCAAAAAACAAAGGAGATTAAGGTCTACAACCCTCTCCTCATTGCTAGAAGGAGCCCAATAGTAAGGGGAGGGTTGTGGAGAAGAGGAGGCGATGTGCCCCTCTACTGCTCCTAACACAGTCGGTGGCGGTGGGTGCCCGACGACGGCGTTGTTGCTACTGTTGCTACTACCGCCGCTATTGTCGGCGGCGCTGTTGCTGGCGGTGGCGTTGGCGTTGGCGGGTTTGGTGGTAGGGTTAGGGTTTTCTCGGTGGAGTCCTCAACTTGACTCTAATACCAAGTTGAAGAAAATGAACTTTCTTAATTTACCAAGTCGTCCCTACACCTCTATATATAGAGAGAAGTTAGGGAAAAGTTACATCATAAACCCAACACAAAAATAGAAATGACAGCCAGCCCTTCAACAATAAATCGTAACTCAACAGTATATTTGGAGAAATGGTAGCGGTGTTGTTTCTTGTATTAATAGATTTATATGTAATTTGGCTCTCGCCGAATCCTTTCATGGGGCAAAGGTGGTGGTTTGTGATAGACTTTTTTCTGATCGTACACTGTTGTTATGGTGTTGTAATAAGGGAGCAACTTTTTCTACCTATTTCAAGTTTCACAAATCTTGGTTAAAAGGGCTCGATTTTAGAGATTTGGTACGTGATAAATGGATTTCTACCCCAGCATCCACGTCCGCTATATGTACTTTGGCTTGCAAGATTCAAGTTGTCAGAGAGACGATGATTGAGTTTAAGTGGGATTTGCGTGCACGTTGTGAAGCAAGGAGGAATAAGGCTTTGTAGAAGATCTCTTCTTTTGATAGATGGGAGGAGACTTCGCCTTTATTTGCTGAGGATTGTCAGGAGCGTAGGAAGATGCAGATTGTTGTGCTGGAGGAGGACCATAAGAGAGATGGATTTGAGGTAAAAATCCAGGCAACTTTGGCTTAAGGAGATGCAAATACCGGATTTTTCCATTTGACGGCTAGTTCAAGCAGAAGGTCTAATCTGATTAATGTTTTAAGACATGGTGATAGCCTACCTAAGCAGAGGAACTAAATTTACAAGGCTTTCCAGTCTCGTTTCCATCGTTTTACTTGGAGACATTCGGTTGGAGAGTGGAGGTTGGGAACGATGGATCTAGTGTAGTTAGACGAGGAGGCCAAGGAGGAACCCCTTAGAGATTTAAGTGAAGTGGAGGTTAACAAAGCGCTTTTTGGTTTGAAGGTTAAGGGGTCCCTTGGACTTAATGGCCTGCAAATCATGTTCTTTAGAGAGAGGTAGGATGTGGTTGGTCTTGATGTTGTGGCTATAATTCGGGAAGTTTTTAGGAGCAATGATGGGTTTGAGAGGCTTAATCGCTTTTATTTGTTTCTTTTGCCCAAGAAGCTCGGTGCAGAGTTTGTTGATGAGTTTTGGTCGATTGCCCTTCCAATTCTATCTATCTATTAGTGGCAAAGATCCTAGCCAACAGATTACGTGCAGTTATGCCTTCTACTATTTCCTCAGTTTAGTCGGCTTTTATTAAGGGCAGATCACTTTGGGATTCTTTTGTACTTGCTGAAGAGATGTTGGCTTCTTGAAAGAAGAGGGACGTGTCGACTTTTACGTGAAAAGTTGATTTTTCTAAAGCCTATGATTCGGTGGCTTAGACATATCTCTGGGACATTCTTAGGAGATGAGATTTCCAAGACTTGTGGATCCAGTTAGTGAAAAGATGTGTTACTACATCCTCCTTTTTAGTTTTGGTAAATGGTTGTTGGTGATTGGATTCATCCACAACGAGGTGTGAGACAGGATTGTCCCTTAGCACCTCTCTTATTTGATATTGTAGTAGATACTCTTGCATCTTGGTCTTTTAAGGCATGTGGAGGAAACCTCTTTTCTGGTTTCACTTGTCAAAAGGATGGATCCCTCCTTATCTCTTTCTTGAAATATGAAGATGGCAACTTTTTTTCATTGAAGGAGGTAAGATGGATGTAGTTCATGTGGTGTCTCTTGCGAGGTTTTGGCTGAAATTTCCGACTTAAAAATTAATAGGAGAAAATCTCATTTTATTCCTTTTGGTCTCCCTGACATGGTAGTAGGGGAAATTTCAAATGTGTTTGACACCGATGGCTCATTTGTCAATTAAATATCTTGGCCTTCCTTTAAAGGGAAAGAAATTGGTGGCTTCAGATTGAATGTTTTGGTGGAGCGCATTATGAGTAGGCTTTCTTCTTGGAGTGGCAGATTACTTTCTAGAGGGGGTCGGTTTGTTCTACTTAAATCTGTTTTGTCGGCTATATGGGTGCTCTACTTCTCGATTTACCAACCTTTAAAGAAAATAATGGAAGAACTGGATTTGGAAAAGATTTTTTTGAAAGGGTGCAGACTCATCTGGTCGGTCTTCACAATTGGTGCTTTGGAATGAAGTGTGTAGACCTAAAAAGGAGGGAGGCTTGGGTGCAAGAAAGTTGGATGTGTTTAACAAGGTGCTTCTCATGAAGTGGGTGGTAAGAGTACTTTCAGGAGAGAGTTCCATTGTGACGTCTTTGTTAAATGACTCTTATGGCACAAACATGAATATCTTGGAAAGGGTGGTACCTAGAAGAGGAGCTTCCTCCTTTTGGCATGCCATTCGGCCGATCATGAAGGAGTTTGCTTACAAGTTCGGTCCCAAGTTGGGGAATGGGGGCAGTTTAAATTCTGGTTGGACGATCGGGGTGAATTGGGTAAATTTTCAGAATTGTTTCCACGTGTTTTTCAGTTGCTTACAGGAATGTCACTGTGTCTGAGGTATGGGATGTTGTGGTGAATACTTGGAATTTTCTGCTGTCGCCGGGCCTATCTGAATCCACCTAAATTTCAGCAGCTATTATGTGGTATCTCTGATCTCAGTCCGGATGAAAATGAATCCGATTGTTTCCTATGGAAAGATGGTCTATTTTCTGTAAATAAGACCTATGGTAGTTTGATCTGCAGAGGTCAGACTTGGGTGAAATCGGGGTGGATTCAAAATTAATTTTGAAATGCGGATTGCCTTTGAAAGTTAAAATCTTCCCTTGGCTTCTCAAAAGGGAGCGGATTGTCACAAAATCCTTTCAGGAAAAATGGGCAGATGATGGAGATGTTGCTTGCCCTTTTTGCTCCTATGATGAGGAAGATGTGCAACACCTCTTCTTCTCTTGTGATTTTTCTAGAGAAGTCTAGCGACATTTCAATTTTTCGAACAGTGGATTGTTATGAGGCTAGCTGACTTTGGAAGTCCTTCCGGGAACATTTTGATCTTGATTTGGTCAACTGGATCAAAGCTTTCACTATTCTATGGTGCATTTGGCTTCAGAGGAATGGCAAGGTTTTCAAAGATGAGAGGTGTTGGGTAGAAAATATTGTGAGGGAGGTTTTTTTCTTATCAGAGTCTTGGATCAACAATCTGTAAGTCCATTCCTTTTATTGTAATATAATTTTCTGGATGATTATCGATTTCCGGTAATCTTCCTTTCCCTTTTTTTTTTTAAAAAAAGCCTACAAGTCTCTTCGTGTTTCATCAGATTGACGAAACCACCTTCATGCTGTGCCCCTTCCAGAAGAATCTATTCTCAATAGCATCGATCTTCTTCACAATCTTCTTAGGCAGTCTAAAAATTGACCGGTGAAAAATTGGGATGGTTGATAAGACGGATTTCAACAAAACCAAATGTCCATCTTTGGATAGGATGCAACTGCTTAACCCTGCTAATTTGTTTTCCAGTCTGCTAATAAGTAGTAGCCAATCACCCAGTGGTGCTTGTTTCCCCTTTAAAGGTAGTGAAGAGAAACAACAGCTATATTTTTTTGGAAATTGCAAGGGTGGTTATCATTTGGATAACCGCCCAAAAATTGCATTTAAAAAAGTGGCACTAAGCCATATCATAAATTATAGTTGCATAAGGAAATCAACAAAGATATAGATTCCACAACATTCTCAACATACAGACGCTGACGCCTAAACACCACTACATTCCTCCCCAACCAAATGCCCCACAAAATCGTGAGAGGCGTTGCCCTTTCCTTCGTCTGGAATACATTATGGCCCCATTTCTGTTCCCACCTCTGAATGACCTCCAAAAATCATCAAAAGAAGCATGTATCCACCAACCAAAACATCAAACTAACTTCTGACCTGAGCCAGCATAGGACATCTAAAGAACATATGCTCCACATCCTCGTCCGCCCCAAGACAAAGAGGACACATCGTGTCAGCATCTAAAGCCCACCTAGCCCTCCACACCTTTGCCATAATTTTACCTCTCCTAAGCAATCATATGATATCTTCACTTTCAAAGGACATGTCGCCGACCATACCTGATTGTAATCTTGTATAAAATCTATATCCCTTCGTACGCTAGGATTTCCCAGTCTTCTATATGCAACACGAATTGAGAAATCCCCTTTTACCCCTCCGTACACATCCACTCCCTCCTCCGGTCAAAAACCCTTTAGCTCCTGCAACAGCACCTAAGCCTCCAAAATCTATTGAGAGAATTGTGTTGCTAGTTTAGTGTCACATTGGAAGATGTAGGCTTTGTGTGGTGAGTGGTGGTTTATAAATAGGTGTGTACCCTCGAGTTATTCTTTTGAGAAGAAATAACAGAGAAACATGCCTATAGGGTGCTTCTCTTGTGATTTTCTCCCCACTCTTCGTGAGTGGGGTTTCCATGTAAATTCAAGTGTTCTTTGGTGTTTTATTGCTTTGATATTATCGCTTTCGCATTATTTCAATTATTCAACTTGGTATTAGAATGGTTTTTGATCTTGGGTTCTTTTGTTATCTTGAGATTTGCTATTTATGCCTTCATATTATCTCTGATCTCAAGAGAAGGGGAAACCTTAGTCTCTTCATGCAAGGTAGGGATCCAATCAAAGGAGAAGGTGGCGTTGGCTCGCATCACTACAGGAGAGGAGATTACAGTAACGATGTGCTTCTCCGATCCTCGATACAAGCGTAGGGCAACATCTACTGTGTTCGAGAAGGATACGAAGGTGGACATCCAGTTGAATGTGAGGGCTTGCATAAGGCTAAGGGAGGTGTCTTCGAGAGGCAAGCTACACTGAGGAGAAGATCGCGAGGCGGTGCTCGTGGTCAAGTGGTGCTCAAGCAAGCGTTGGTGGTGCTTGCTGATGGCGCTTAGGTGAGCGATCTTCGCTGAAAAGTGTAGTAGAGGAGAAGAGGTCGTGGGATCTTGGTGTTGTAGAGGCTATAGGGGACACAGCAGCGAGAGAGGTGGATCGTGTCCTTGCCGTAGAGCCACATTGATGCAGCAGTGATGGCGATGAGAAGGTGAGGAGAAGAAGGTCAATGTGATCGAATGTTGGCGTGGCAGACGAGATGAAGTGCCAATGGTGTCATGGTGAGGTGCGCAAGGATCAGAGGTGATCGATGAAGCTGCAAATCGGCATGAGGGATACCGCCGACTCCTTTACCGAAGGAAAGAAAAGGGGAGCCAACAATGATGTAGATATGCTTGCAGAAGGTCCCCGTGCCTTATTTGGGTTTATTTAAACCCTAAGGGAGGTCTTATATGTCTTATTTCTCTGTAAGGCTACTTATAAAATAAAAATATGTTAAAAGGAAGAAGAAAATCAGATGAGGAAAGAAGAAAAATAAGAGAAAAGAAAAAAAAAAGATGATGAAAAATCCAGAGAAGAGGTGGAGAAGCTCTTCTCTATTCTCATTTCTTCTCCCATACGAGTATGGGAGAAAGGAGTGTGGAGCCTATTATAGTCATCTTCTATTTGGGAGTCTCTTTTGTTCTTGGACGACACATGAGAAACCATAACTCTGGGAGGTCCAGAGTTTTGATGTCCTCAGAGGAAGGGTCTATTTCAGGTTTCTATGTGGGAGATCTAGTTTTGTGGACTCTAAAGAGGGAGATCCACTTTCGAGGTCTTCAGAAGAAGAACCATGTCAGAGATACTGATTGGGAGTCACCAGCACCAGTTGAGGTCTCCAGAGGAGAGGCCCTTGTTAGAACCAGCTACAGTAATTTGTCGTCAAGCTCCAATCGATTTGATGTGTCGTCATCAGCATCCCTGCTTACAGGCATGAACAAGAGTATAACTGTCGTCTGCAGAGGAGAGTCAGTTGTACCTATTGAGAGTGTTGTTTGTTTTGGTGTGTAGAAGGATTTTTTTGTGTTACAAGCTAAGCATTCTATGCTCCAGCTTGAGGGGGAGTGTTGAGAGAATTGTGCTATTGGTTTTCTATCACATTGGAAGATGTGGGCTTTGTATGGTGACTGGTGAGTGGTGGCCTATAAATAAGCATGTACCTCCTAGTTATTCTTTTGAGAAGAAATAATAGAGAAACATGCCTACAAGGCACTTCTCCCGTGGTTTTCTACTCGCTCTTAATGAGTAGGGTTTATATGTAAGCCCAAGTATTTTTTGATGTTTTATTGCTTTGATATTATCGCTTTCGCATTATTTAGATTATTCAACTAAATCCTCTGATAAGTCAGGTTCCTGAAAAAGTGGGGCACCAACAACCATCCCATACATCAGCCACTATAGCCCCCCTGTTAATTGCCAGCACCGAAAGTATGGGGAAACAGTTAGACAGCTTCCCTTGTCTTGTCCAACCATTAAGCCAAAATCTGAAGATTCTTCCCGAACCAAGCAGTGGTATAAAAAAATTTTGTACTTTGGGAGCCACTAGGGAGAGGCCTCTAAGAAAGTGCGAGGTGCCTTAGGGAGGAGAACATCATCAAAACCCACTTCATAGAGCCCCCATAACATGTTCACATGATCCTCCCCACTAAACACTCTTCATTCCCAAGTAGCCTCATAATCCACTTGGTCAATAAACTATCATTCATTATTCTAACCTCCTTAACTCCTAGACCCCTTTCCTTCATAGGCTTGCACACCTCCTCCTACACCACCATCTTCGCCCCCTTCCTACCCTCTCAATTGGTCCAAAAGAAGCTTTTCATCATGCTTAAGAGCTTCCTCTCAACTTGCTAGGGCATCTTCAACACAGAGGCAACGTAGGAAAGCATGGATGCTAACACTGCTTTGAGAATCACCAGTCATCCCCCTAGACAAGAGTTTGGACATCCATCCAGCCAATCTTCCCTCAATCCTCTCCACCAAAGGGATCCAATTAGGTGCAAGGACCCTTTTATCCGTCAAAGGCAAGCCTAGGTAGGAAATCGGCAATACTCCCTTCTGTGTACCCAATGTGGCGCTACAACTGGCGGCTTCCACCTCCGACGTATGGAACGGGACAAAAGTGGACTTCAAGTAGTTAATCTACAACCCTGAAGCCTCTCCAAAAAGTTCCAGGAGTATACAGATCCTCCTTGTCTCTGCCTCAGCACCCTCCACAAAGAAAAGGGTGTCATTTGCACATTGAAGCATCGGAACCACGACCCCATCATCCAACAAGAACCCATTAATCAGGCTGGTCTCGTTGGATCTAGCAGAAGACCTCGCCAGTGCATCAACAACCAAAACAAAAAGCATAGGTGCTAAAGGACAACCCTGCCTGACTCCCCTCCTCGACCGTATCCATCTCCCTGTCGGGTTTCCATTAATGAGAACAGAGAAAGATGTCGTGAGGTTTGCAGGCCTTGTATTGAGAAAACTAGAACACACATTGATCTCACCTGTCATATTATCGAAGTAGAGAATAAAAATCATCCCCATAGGAAAAGGTGAGGAAAATGTTTTCTATCCCTTGTGAGGTTTGAGAATTCATTTGTCTTCCTTTAGTGAGAAGTATGAGCCCTTCTGACAATAGAAAATCCTTCAGGTTGCTTTATGTCGATAAAGGTTTGGAGATGAGGTTTTGGTTACGAGGCTGAACATTGTGGAATGCTTGTGGGTCCCCTGATTCAATGCTTAAGATTGAGTGTCGTTTCTTTGTGCTGAAGTTGCTACCAATGCTTGAGATAAATGTGTGTCCGCATGCCTGCACGCATGCGCATATAAATTGGAAAATTATTAGCAAGTCTATAGGCTCAAATAAATTATTTGAGCCCCATTGCAGATTTTTATGTTTTACAGAACTATTGATGTATGTTATAAAGATTATATGACTGTACTCCATTGCAGCTTTTTATGTTTTACAGAACTATTGATGTATGTTATAAAGATTATATGACTGTACTTACGAAACTTCACTAAAAGAAAAAGCCTGTTACTTATGAAACTTATTCTACAAGATGTAACTTGTAGTTTGTAAAGTAATATTTTTATAATTCTCATTAAGATGGCCATCAAAATCATTTTTGCTCTCAATGAAGTTTCATATGCAACCTATCTAACCAAAAAATTTTCAATCCATAGGGTTAGTGCAAAAGTCTTCAGCACTCGTTGGTATCATGGTCTTTCTGGCCTTTGTGAAACTTGCAGAATTCACTGTTCTTCACTGGGTTCTTCTATTTCTCCTTATTTTGTTTGAGAGACCACCATTCTCAGGCTTTTATTGATGCTGGCTGACTACTAGAGAGACTGGAGCGACCCAGAGGGGAACATAGCCGAGGTATTGCAAGCACTCGCCCCTTCTTTCCCTTCACATGGGAGGGAGCTTGTTGTTGCAGCTTTGGCTGTAACTGTGGCTACTGCTTTGCCTTTGCATGTCCTCTTTGGAAGGCCTTTTGGATTTGGAGATTTGCCCCATTTGCTTCTTCCTCGCTGATGCATGGGAGGGTTCTGTTGATGATGTTGCAGGAAGCTTTTTTTTTTTTTTCTTTGAAAAAGAAAAGAAAAATTACTGGAGATCGGTAATCATCCAAAAACTTGTATTACAAAAATTGAAACGGACTTACAGAGTGTTTAGCCAACATTCAGACATAAAATGAATCTCCCTCACAACATTGTCCACCCAACAACTCTCATCTCTGATGACCTTGCCGTTACGTTGCAATCATATGCACCACAAGACTGCAAAGGCACGTGTCCACCCCGCCATGTCAAGATCAAGATGACTTCTACAGGAATTCCAGAAGTTATTTGCATCAGAAGCATCGACCGTAGTAATATTGAAATGTTGCCACACTTCTCTTGTGAAATCACATGCAACGAAGAGATGTTGCACACCCTCCTCCGATTGTTGGCAAAGAGGACAAGCAATATCTGTGTCATTCGACCATCTTCTTCTCATGACTTTGGTGACAATCTGCTCTCTTCTAAGCATCCATAAAAAAAATTTTATGTTCAATGGTATTTTGCACTTCCAAAATAATCTAAAATCAGATTGAATCTCATCTAACTGGCTGCCATCACAAACCATCTTGTTATAAGCTTTTTTGACCGAGATTGTACCTAACTGCTGAGCTATCACATAAGTTATCACCAGAGTGATCGAAGACTTCTTGAAAGAGAAATCCAAGAATACATTATGCAAGTTGGAGCTTGGATTCTCAAATATATTAAGCTCTTTCTGGAATGACCTAGTAACTTCATGAAAGTTTGTTGGCAATGCTGCATTTTGTTACCTTTTTATTTGCAGCATCCTGAGCAGTCTCTCATAAATTTCCCTGATGTTTGAATTTCTAATGGACTCTCAGATTATGCTTGGGAGTCATTTATTTTCTTCTATCATAAGTACATAGTCAGAATTATCTTTGCTCCCCTCTTATGGAGTTATTTGGATGCTGCCCTTTTTCTCTGCTTATGGAAGTACTCTGACTGTTGGATGTACTCATACACTGAGTTTCGGACCTTTTTGGGATGTCTGACCTTCTCAGCAACTGGCATTTCAGACTATAGAGTTGGATACTTCATCCATGAGAAGTATATTTAACCTTTTGATGTCATAACAGAGTAAGAGCTCCAAAACAATATAGATATTTTTGGAAGTCGGAACAGAAGGATAAGCTCTCACATCATTAAAATATGTTCTCGGACTATAGGAATATGTTTTTGGGAACCTGTATGAGTCTCAGTTTCATTTGAATGCTTAATCTTTGAATATCATGTGAATCACATGGGCTAATTTTACCCTAAGCTGATCCTCTTGTCCATGAGGTTTGCATGATGTCTTTGTTCCCTTTCTTAGTGAAAGCTCTAGCTGAGTCTCTATTCTCCCATGGACTTGCCCTCCAGTCGTCGGAGTTTTTCCATGTAAATTCTTATTTCCTGTTTGTTTGAATACATGCACACATACTACGGCTAACAATAAAATCTTATATGCTGTTATTCAAATTTAATATTTTGTTTTGAAAAGACTATTAAAATTTACTATTAACTCTACTTACGAAAAGAGTTTATTTTCTAGAATTGGCTACAAAAATATCAAGACTGTTTTAGACATATAGGGGACTGCCAGTTACTTTGGGATCTTGCTATATTTAGTTCTTGCAGATTTGGCTGTTGCAAGGTAGAACCTAGGTGACTCATTGATGGATTTGGCATTATTTCACTAGCTTTCTAGTGTGTAGCAAAGCTATATTTCTTTCCTTTTTTTTTTTTTTTTTTGAGAGAGAAAGAAGGAAGATTACTGAAGGTCAGCATTGCACTGCAGCCACAAGGACCACAAAATAGCAATGGCATTGACCCACCCAGCTGTATCAGTGCTCACAGTTCTCTGAAAAGAAGACCGCCAACCATCGAAAGATGAGAAATCAGCCCCACAAACATGACTAGCCCGCTAGGTCTCCACAGAAAATGGACATGAGAAAAATAGGTGGTGCAAGTCCTCAGTCGAGCCACACAATGAGCACGAAACATCAGGACCATCCACCCCTCTCGCTCTAATCATCTTAGTAATCAACTTCTCCCTTCTAAATAGCTAAGGAAAAATTTTTATCTTTTGTGGCATCGATAACTTCCGCACTGAAGAGTGGTCAGCCTGAAGCTCAGAAACAAGTCCCTCCTTCATTGACAACTTCCTGTACGCTATTGCCACTGAAAAACTCCCATCTCTCCAAGTGAATCTGTCTGGGGAGGTAAATCGGGCATAATTCCATCTAGTAAACCCAACAAGCCTTGGAACTCTTCTAGTGAAGCCTCTGGCAGACCTAGTTGCAATATAAGAGACCAAGAGGAGGAGGTGTTGTCCCGGACATTAGAGATCAAAGCATCTTTGTTTGCTACCAAACCAAATAAGCACGGATACATAGTCGAGAAAGCACCACTTCCAATCAAGTCAGTTTTCTAGAAACAGAACG
Source organism: Thalassia testudinum (assembly GCA_037157565.1). NCBI lineage: Eukaryota > Viridiplantae > Streptophyta > Magnoliopsida > Alismatales > Hydrocharitaceae > Thalassia > Thalassia testudinum. The sequence goes on from JAZHRO010000014.1 coordinate 40,528,950, forward strand.
AATCACCCATACTTAACTCCGGGTCAAAGAAAGAAGTAAGCCCATGTTGGATAACAAGGTAGATAGGGCTCCAAAAAGTAGATGGTCAAGCAGTAGAATGCCTATATGCAACGTCTGCGGGAAGGGCATAAGAGTCCTTTAGCATTCTTCTCCAACATCACCCCCATGGAGGAACCTCAGTGCCTACTTCATGAGAAGTGACATGTGAACTCCTCCACAGGTTTAATTCCCAACCCTCCTTTCGTCTTAGGTCTACATATCTCCTTTCAGGACACAAGCTACAGGAAGCAGCACTTATGATTTGGGCCTTTCTAGAAGAATCTTTTATGGGTGACCTCTAGCTTGGAAAGTATCTTCTTTGGTGGTTTAAACATGGAGAGATAGAAAATCGAGATGGCAGACAGGATTGCCTTGACCAATAAGAGTCTTCTACCCCTGGAGAGCAATCTTCTGCTCCACCCATTCAGCCATCTATTCACCCTCTCCTCCACAAGCTTCTAATTTGTAGCCATCAATCTCTTTCCTTTCAAAGGGAGACCCAAGCAAAACAATAGGCAACCTGACCATCGAGGTGTTAAGTGAAGAAGAAATAATCTCCACTACTTCCCCTTTTAGATTGAATGAGATAAAAGTTGACCTTCTATTGTTAATGTGTAAACTCGAAATGTGACCAAATGTCTTAACCAGAGATGCCACATGCTCGGCTTGACTAAGTCCCCCTGTATGAAAAGAACTGTCATTAGCATACTGCAGCATCGGAGTGAGCAACGACCCATTAGTTTGCAAGGTAAAACCCAAAACTAGGCCACCTCTACAAGAGCCTTGAAAGCCAAACAAGCGAACGTGTCCACATCAACATTGAAAAGTAATGGCACGAGAAGGCACCCCTGCCTAGCTCCTCTCGGTAGTTGGATCCAAGCCCCACTAGGCCTACCGTTCACCAACATCGAAAAAGACGTCATCGTGATATATTTCTTCATAAATCAGACCTAATCCTTCAAAAAGCCCCTCCCTAAAATTTTCCAAAGGTATGCCCAAGTGATGGAGTCATACGCCTTAAAGAAATCCACTTTCCACATGAACGATTGAGTCTCGGATCTCCTCCAAGCTGCTACCATCTCTTTTGCCAAAACAAAAGAACTACACAAAGACCTAGTAAGGATGAAGGTCGACTGAATGGGTGATATCAACTGCAACTGGACTAGCTTTAACTTGTTTGCAAGCACCTTAGCAACAATCAAGTATATTGCATTTGACAAGGCAATAGGTTGATAATCATCAACAATCTTTGCATTGGACTTCTTCGGGAGCAAGAATAAGAAAAACCTATTCAACTACTCAAAGCCATAGTTGCCACCAAAAAATTCATGGATCATGGCCATGACATCCTTTCCAACATCCCAAAACTCCTTGTAGAAAAGAACCTGCAACCCATCTGGGCTAGGAGACCCCTCAACCTTGAGATTACATAAAGCAACCAACACCTCCTCTTTGGTAACATCCTGGACTAAACCAGCCCTCTCTTGATCGTTAGGAATAGTCATATCTGAAGGGCCCAATATCCAGCCACTTGTAGGTCTTCTCTTAGTGAACTCTTGAAAATGAGTATTAACCGCCTCGCAAATTTGTTGCCTTTGGTCCAAAATCATGTCACCAACCCGAAGTGAAGTAATCAGATTAGTTTGCCTCCTGGCGCTCGTTGACATGTGGAAAAAACGCGTATCGAAATCTCCTTCCCTTAGCTAGAGTTGTCTAGATTTCTACCCCTAGTCCATCTCCCTTTTATGATCTTCCTCCCTTACCTTAGCTTGTAGTGGGCTCCTCTCCTACTAATCAGTTTGTCCCAACTGCCTACAATCCTCCTTCCTATCAAGTACAATGATAGCCTCCAAAGTTGACTGTTTATCTCGATCCTGTCTCATTTGCACCTCTTTCTTATACCCAATCATGCTAATCTAACACCTTGATCTTGTCTTTGGTGGAACATGAAACCTCATTCCATTTATTGCAAACAAAGTGCTGGAATCTAAGTTCCAAAAGCTAGGACTTCTGGAACTTGAAGTATGAAGAGTAAGACTTTCCCTCTCCACTATCCCAAAAGAAGCGAGGTGTGAATAGAGAAAGGCCTCACCATGGCTAAGATGGTTGCTACTTGAAAAGCCTTGGCTAGGGTCACATTGTAGAATGATCAATTCTTGATGCCAAACTGGAATCATTCCTCTAGGTAAATACAACCCTAGAAATAGGCAGGTCTAACAACTCAAGCTCATCAACCACCTAACGGAACTCACTAGAAGAAGTATCCACCTTGCCACTGGTCTTTCATAGAAAGGGTGACATTAAAATCTCCACCAAGCAACTATGGTTACCCATCCACCAAATTTGATGCTTGCTTCAATTTGTCCCACACCGCGGTTCTCGGGGTTCCATCACATGGACCATTAACCCCCAATACGACCAGTGTTGACCTGTTCGAGTTTTGTGAAATAAGCCTCGTGACAACCTTGGAAGCATCCAGAGACGACACCAATTGGAAATTATCATTGTTCCACATGTGGATCTGACCTTCTGAACTCCTCACAGAGTCGACCACTAACATATCAGAGAAATGATCACCACAAAGTTGGTTCTTGAATGTAGGGTCCAACCCCTCCAAATGCAATTCCTGCAACACAGCAAAATCCACTTGCCACTCCATCAAATACCTCCTCAAAAGTGACCTATGTGTCGTATCTCGTAGGCACCTAACGTTCTACATCAGGATTTTAACCATTAGCACCATCATTGACCCCCTTAGTGCTCTCGCGCACCACTTTCTTCACGTTTGGAACCTTTGCTACCCTCAGCTTTGCCTTAGATAGCACCTAATCTTTGCCTTCCTATGAGGAGTGGGCTTTGGACTTCTTCTTGATAAATTTTCTCTTGTAACATGAATGAAAGAGGAGCCCATGTTTCACCTGGACCAATTTGGTAGATTTGGACCCGTTGGATGAAGACGGAGGTCGCTTGCCATCTCCATCACCCACCCTTTGTCATGAGGAGGTGCGAGTCGACAATGGGGTGACATCTCCGGCTTCCACCCCACCACTCACCTGAGGAATAGGAGTCGATGCAAAGCTGTTGCAGTCTTGTGCAAGCCACCTAACCCCCAACCAAATGCCTGAGGAATAGGAGTCGACACAAGCCACCTAGCCCCCACGAAGCTCCTGGAGTGACATGGTTGTCGTGGTGGGGACGGCCTTTGGAGTTGCTTCTTTAGTCCCTGCGAAAGCATTGACCTCGAAGATGGACCTAAAAGTAAGGGTCCTACTCACACCGATTTGAAAATAAAGAAAAGAACAAGAAGTAGCAGGTGTAAAAGTGGATGCAAACCTCTGATTAACAGGTTTAGGAAAAGTCCAGTCAGGAGGGAAGTCGGTCAGGTACTCACCGGCTCTAGATCCGATTCCAGATCAGAGGCACCTTATGTAGTGCCAAAATGAATGATTAGCTCCAAGTCATTCGCCAAAATCGCCCATCGCGTGCTCGTTCAAAATCGGGAGGTGAGGAGATTGTGACCTTCCATGGAAGCCTGTGGCAGAAGTGGAAGGGCATTTTGTCTCCCTAAGATCTCGACCCAATCTGAAATTCAAATTGCACCAATCATGCTTTGGTTGCCAAACAAGTCGGTGACCCTTCTTCTATGTCATCGCTAGAGTGTTGCCAGAGATGGCCTTAGCAAAGGTTCGACGAGGCGCACTGACAACCTCTTTACAACAACGATCAAAAGTGACCATCCACAAGGATGGGAGCTCGTGATCCACGAAAATCTCCCCCACAACCACCATAAAAGAATTGTTGCCTTTTGTTAGGACCGAAATGACTTATTATTGGAGGCCCTATGTGCCTTTATATAGAGAGACACGAGGAAAAAATAGTATGGACACCATTACAAATATAACAAAATAAAAGAACATCATAAATAGACTATTTAAGACTCAACACTTCCCCTCAAGCTGGAGCATAGGCATTTGGCATGCTTAGCTTGGAACATAGAAATTTAAGATGTTTCTTGGAAAGTGCTTTAGTGAAAATATCTGCAATCTGCTCCTCAGTGGTGATGTAGGGTGTTGAGATCTTTCCCTCCAATATAACATCCCTTATGCAGTGACAATCCACATCGGTATGCTTGGTCTTTTCATGAAATACAAGGTTGTTGGTAATGAAGGTATCGGCTTTATTATCACAATACATAGGCATAGAACCAGACACATCAATACCAAAATCCTGCATAATAGAGTGCACCCACAACAACTCACAAGTGAGATATTCCATTGCTGTGTACTCAGCCTTTGCAGACGACCGTGAGACCACATTCTATTTCTTATTATGCTAAGTAACAAGATTGCCACCAACATAAACACAGTATCTAGTGGTGGAGAGTCTATCTTCATGTGCCCCAGCATAATTTGCATTAGAATTTCCCCATATGTCAAGGTGTTCATGCTTCTAGATAGATAAGTCTTTCCCAGGTGCCTTCTTCAAGTATCTCAAAGCCTAGCAGACTCCATCCTAGTGTATCTCTCTGGGAGATTGCATAAACTCTCAAACAACCTATAGCAAAGGTAATATCAGGCTTTGTCAGTCACGTAGAGTAGCTTCCCAACCATGGCACGGTACTTGGTCACATCAGATAAAGGTGGACTGTTTGAATCAGCCAATGGTAAAGAAGGATCCATGGGGACTAAGGCAGGCTTACAACTAAGCATCCCTGCATCCTTAAGCATGTCAACCACATACTTCCTTTGCGACAAAACAAGCCCACCATCAATATGTTGTACATCAATGCCCAAAAAATGACTAATAAGTTCTAGATCCTGAGTAACAAACTAGGAAAGAAGAAAAGCTTGCGCATTCTGTATATCTCCTTTGTCACTTCTGGTAAGTAAAATATCATCTACATAGACAATAAGAATAACTGACCCATTCTAACCATGCATAGTAAAGACGGAATGATCAATAGTGGATCTCTGGAAATCATACTCCTGAATCGCCCCATTGAACCTTTCAAACCAAGCATGTGGGCTTTGTTTCAACCCATAAATTCTTTCCTCAGCCTATAAATTTTCTGACACTCTCCCCGAGTAATAAAACCTGGAGGCTACTGCATATACACCTCGTGCAAGTCATCATAGAGACATTTTTAATGTTAAGTTGGAAAAGAAGCCATCCAGTGTTGACAGCCAATGAGAGGTAAATGTTGACAAATTTCAGCATGCTACAGGTGAGAATTTCTCGAAATAGTCCACCCCAAGGGTTTGTGTATACCCTTTAGCTACTAGTCTTGCCTTATACCGCTTAATAGATCCATCTGGATGACATTTCAAGGTAAACACCTACCTATACCCTACAATAGTCGCACCTGCGGATAGGTCAACAAGCTCCTAAGTATGGCGAGACTGAAGAGTTGCTATTTCCTTCTCCATAGCCAGAGTCCAGGATGGGTCTTGAAAGGCCTCTGTATGATTTCACGGTATAGAGTGATCGTCCACAACATAAGATAAGTGCTTTCCTAGAATAGGCAAATAATCAAGTAACAAAGTTGGAAATAGAATACTTAGCATAAAATTGCTGGCCCTTCTTGTGAGCAATAGGAATATCCAACTATGTTACCTCCGGTACCTTAGTGGGAGGCGAGAAGGGACCTCTAGTAGAGTCTGCAACATTAAGAGGAGACTAAGCAGGAATGTTCGTGAGAGGTTCCTCAGTTGAGGATCAGTAGTTTTGTGTTGACAAGTATGAGGGTAAAAAAATGGTGCATCAGAAGTAGTATCATGGGTTGGCTCAGAGGGCTATTGTGGTGGAGTAGAGGAGACAGGTAAAGGCAAACCAGTAGTATGAGAGTTGCCATTAGTGGTAAAGTAGGCAATATCTTTAAAGAATATAGCATCAACACTTACATAAAATCGATGTGCCTTGGGATCATAGCACCTATACCCTTCTGGGTCCTAGCATAACCTAAGAAAATGCAACGAACAAACCGTGGAGCAAGTTTATCCACCTTAAAGCAATGAACAAAACAAACACATCCAAATATTTTAGGCGGTAAAGAAACAAGGTTATGGTCCGGAAATAAACATGAACATGGACTCTTCCCATTCAGAACACGGGAAGAAACCCTATTTATCAAAAAAATTGTAGTAAGAACTGCATCATACCAATGCTGAGAAGGAACATGCATGTGAAACATTAAAGTATGAGCAACATCCATTAATTGTCTCAATTTGCATTCAGCCACCCCGTTCTGTTAGGATGTATGAACACAAAAAGTCTAATAAACAATCCTACGAGAAGAAAAAAAGTGAGATAACTCATCAACAAACTCACTTCCATTATCTGTCCTGAACAAACATATGGTGCGAGAAAATCGAGTCGTTATTTCAGCAACAAACTTCTTTATTACATTAGGGGTTTTAGACTTTTCTTTTAGCGTAAACACCCAAAATACTCTGGTACAATCATCAACAAGAATGAGAAGATAAGGAAATCCCTAATGCTCGACCTAACATGGACCCCATAAATCAAAATGAACTAAAACAAATAGAGACTCAGATCTTTTATTAGAACCAGGAAAGGAAACTCTAATGCTTGCCTAGTTGGTAAGCCTTGCACCGACAAGAATTAGGAAACTGTAACTTAGGAAATAGATGACGAAGAGTAGGAATGCTATGATGACCCGAGCGAAGGTGCCAGTAAAGAGAGGATGTAGCACCAGTAGTAGCAGCATGATAGGAAGGAAGGTGAAGGTGGTAGAGACCTAAGTCTACCAATCTGCTTCCTCGTTTGAAGGTCCTGCAAATAGACAAACCAATCATGAAAAACTGCCTGACAGTTCAGTGTTTTTGTAATTTGACTAATTGACATAAGATTCAATGCGAATTTGGGAGCATGCATAACATCGTATAACTGTAAATGGGAAGAAAGAGAAATGTCACCAAGCCCAGTCACAGGTGATAGGGCACCATCTGCTACTTTGACATGTAGAGAATTATTAAGAGATCTAAGAAAGGAAAGCAATGTATTATCCCTAGTAATATGAGAAGAAACACCTGAATCTGCCAACCAAGTGGGAGTGCGAGCCCTATGAATAGAAGCAGCAGTACCTGTTGGCTGACTAGTAGAAGCCACAGTAGTAGGCGAAGTAGAGTGTGATGCCACCAACCTCTCATACTCCTCTTTAAAAATCATATCCTGTGAGCTCTACTGATCATCTTATGCTCCCTGACTATTAGAAATATTGTAGAACATTTTGTTCACCTGATGGCCAAGAAGATAGTCGTGCTTCAACAAGCATCAATCAATGGTGTGATTGGTTTAGTGACAGTGCTCACAAAACAATTCTGAACATCCTCATCCACGTGCACCTCCTCTAGCTCCATGTCCTCTCCCCTTGCCACTTGAGTTACCTCTACCATGATCAAAAGTAGCCATGGCAGAAGACTCTGCACGTGGAATAGTCTCAGGTGAGATAACCTAGCATAGATTTGTGTGGGGTAGGAAGAATCTCTAGTATCTTAAAATGATCCTTGACAACCTTATACTCAAGCCCAAGTATAGCAAGCATTTGAACAGATCGTATAGCCTCACGTTGCTTAGTCATAATAGCCACATCAAAAGATACATGCTGGAGAAGGTCCTACTTATCCCAAAGATTCTTCATGGAACCATAAAGATTAGCTAGAGACATGGTTCCTGTTTTGAAAGTGCAGATGCTCCAAAACACGGTACAAGCATCCAATATTGCTTGTGCCACATCTTCCTGAGGAATAAGACATGATCTACTTTGCTATATTCTCCTTCATGCCATTGAGATGCATGTGGCAACCTAATCATTGTCAGCTTCTCAATCTGCAGTTTTCATGGCTGGCTCATCCTTTGTAAGAATATACTTCTTCCTGTGTGATCCAATGAATTGGGAAAACGATGTGGACCAAAGCATGTAGTTGGATCCATCCAACTTGATAAATGTCCCCTGCATATGCATAGGTATGCTCGTGGTGGATGATTTTCCCATCGAGTTGCTTAGGGGTTCCTCTTTTTGATCTCCCATAATAGTCCAGCTTGTTCGAAGCAACACACATAAAAAGAAAACTTCTACACAATCTATTGCATAAGCTTTACAACCAACACACTAAAAATCAATTTTGGATCGTTAATGGCTTTGGGAGACAACTCATTGCATTATCACCTCAAACAGATAGATCAACCCCCTCACGCTCAGGAAAAATGCCTTAGACGGTGCTGGGGAGGCAATAGAGTGGAGAAGGATGGGTCTGGGTGGTGTTGAGGGTTGCCAGCAACGGCGTTGGGCGAAGCCAGTGACCGACAGTGGCATTGCGAGTCTCCTACAGTAAGAGGGAGGAGCTACGTCACCTAGTGGTGCCGCTAGGCAGAAAGAGGTTGGAGAGAGCCCAGCAGCAGTGGTGCTAGCTGGCGGTGTTGGTGAGGAGAGAAAAGAGAGCTAGGGTTTTTGGTGGGATACCCGAGCACCGATCTAGGATCGTTACTTTGATACTATGTTAGCACTGAAATGACTTATTATTGGAGGCCCTACATGTCTTTATATAGAGAGGCACGAGGGAAAAATAATACAAACACCCTTACAAATATGACAAAATAAAAACATCATAAATAGATTGTTTAACACTCAATACCTTTGAATAAGCCAACTCCCTTGCATTTCTTCATCCTTACGAGAGGCATGCTCTAACCTCCAATCACCTTGATGGTGCAAAGCCTTAGGGGAATTCCCCTAATGCGAGCATGATCTTTGGAGGGGACGAGGCATGAATCTCCGACGCACCATCATGTTGCGATGGATTCCTCCATTAAATCACTACACCACCTGCCACCAGCTCCTTGAAACTCATATGAGTAATGTTTTCGCAATGTAAACCAGAAAGCAAGTGTTGATTGGCTATGAAAGAAGCGATCTTCCAATCCTTAGAGAGGAGTCGCAGTCCCGACAAGGCCCTCCTAACCTCCTCTAGTGATAGTTCTCCACTAAGCATGTCTCCTATCGACAAGAATCAAATCATGGAGTTGAGATGACCGGCCAAAGGAGGCCAAGATGCTTTGACCTTGAAAGAAGGTGGGTTCATTGGTGGCGGAGGAGGGGTTGTCAGCGTCATCTTCCCTTGACAAGAGTCTCGTTTGTGCCCAACCTCGCGACAGGCCAAGCAAATCACAGGGTCATGGCAAACAGAAGCAACACGACCATGCTCCCTGCACTTATAGCAAACCAACCTGTGCCGTGCCTTCCCCTCACTCCACTTCCCACTTACCCTCACCCCCATGTCTCTACTCATCGTCCTAAAGAGTACCACTTCCGTCCTCAGGATCTGCAAAGCTATGTTTATGCTGTTTGGATCGAGATTTCCCCACCTCAAGGTTTGGTCCAATGGGAAATACTGCAGGTATTCTAGTTTTTATTTGTTTAAGCTTCATTTGATTGATTGATTTTCTTAGTTTAGATTGTAAATGTAAATCACCACGATTTGGCATTTTAGGGGCATTGCATATGGCATAAACATTGTTAGCTTGTAAGAGTTGATGCTGCATGAAATTCTCGGCAAATCACTGTCCTATTTTTCTCACCGACATCATGCTATCACAGTGTCTAATCAGCATTGTTACCTCAGGCCACCTTACATCCTACACTCACCACTGTCTGCAGTTTGAACATCCAGTCTTTTGCCACCTTATCCAAATGGATCTGCAGCAGCTTTTGCATATCATTTATCGACCATTGATCATCCATTGCTGCCAGAGGTTGGCAAATCTTGTTTCAACCGTTGAGGGGGAGCATACTGCTTATTTTTTTGTTGTGTGTTTCCATTAGGTTAGTGGGTATTTTCAATAATATGGCCAATCTTAAAGTGATTTATATTCGAAGTAACAATCCTCAGCACTACCAAATAGACATTTTCCTTATGAAGATATCAACAAACTTAACTAAGGCATGAAAATAAGCAACCATAGCTGATCTCCCCAAGAAAAAATCTTTAAAATCAACAGTAACTTTTATCTTTTCAAAAAGAAAAAAAGCTTTTATTTGAAAAAGTCACTTTCCTGTCTTTCGGTGTAGCCTGGATGCTATAACCCATTAGTGTTAGGTAGTAGGGTGACATTTATCAATGCAGTTGTAGAGAATCAAAAGGATGCCTTATTATCAAATGAAATCCTAGTTCTTTTTTATACAAAAGAGAATTGGGTTAATTACATAAGTGTGCCCTCAACATAAAAAAATATCAAATATCCCTTTACAACTCAACACTCCCCCTCAAGTTGGAACGTATATGTCAATAAAGTCCAACTCGTTGCTCAAAAAATCATGGCATTTCTTCTTGAGAGGCTTGGTTAGAATGTCAGCAACCTGTAACTCAGAAGATATATAAGGGGCACTTATCTTGTCTTTCAAAATCGCATCCCGTATAAAATGGCAATCAACCTCAATATGTTTTGCCTTCTCGTGTAAGACTGGATTGGATGCAATATATGCTACCAACTTATTATCATAGTAGATTGGAATAGGGGCATCAACTAGCACCCCTAGATCTCACAGGAAACCAACAATCTACATGATCTCACATGCAACCTAAGCCATGGACCTATACTCTGCCTCAACACTAGAGCATGCAACCACAGTCTATTTTTTGCTCCTCCACGAAACCAGATTTCCTCCCAAATAGATAGCAAAACCTGATGTAGACCACCTGTCCTCTACTGATCCTACATGGTTTGCATCAGAGTAAGCCACAAGATCAAAAGAGCCACTCATACTGTAGTATAGATCTTGCCCTGGGGTGCCCTTCAGGTATCTCAAGATAAGACACATTATGCTAATGGTTGTATCTGAGACTCTTCATAAATTGGCTAGCACGGCTGCCTGCAAAGCTAATATCTGGTCGAGTAATAGTCAAATATAACAAACGACCAATTGTACTGCGATACTTGGTAACATCTTCAAATAAAGGATCGACTCATCAGAGGTATGACCAACAGGTGCCTCGACTGGTATCCTGGATGGTTTGGACCTAAGAAATCTAACCTCTTCAAGAATCTATAAGGTATACTGCCTCTATGATAAGGATAAACCATCCTCCTGATAAACAACCTCTATCCTTAGGAAGTAGCAAATATCACCCAAGTCTTTTGTGACAAAGGTAGACTGGAGAAAGACTTTCATCTTTGCTATCTCATAAATATCATCACCTGTTAAAATCATGTCATCAACATAGACTGCTAAAATAATAACTCTCCATGCTCAACCATGCTCAGTTCTCCTAACAAATATAGAATGGTCAGTAGTAGATCTCTGGAACCCAATCTTCTTAATCTCTAAATTGAGCCTCTCAAATCAGGCTCGTGAGCTCTGTTTAGGTCATAAATAGCCTTCCATAAGCAACAAATAAGCTCCTCCTGACTATCGTAACTTGGTGGCAATCTCATGTACGCTTCCTTAGCTAAATCACTATACAAGAATACATTCTTTATATATAATTGATGCGGGGGCCACCCCTAACCATAGCAATAGATAAAGTAATCCTGATGGAGGTCATACGAGCAACAAGTGAAAAGTCGTGAAAAGGTCTCAAGGTAATCGACCCCATATGTCTGAGTGAATCCTATGGCAACAAGTTTGGCCTTATATCTCTCCAATGTCCCATTAAATGTGTATTTGATGTACACCCATCTGCAATCAACAACTGTAGTACCCTCAGGACATGGAACAAGATCCCATGTTTTCTTGGTTTGTAGCTCATGCATCTCCTCATCCATAGCTGCTTTCCACTGTGGATCATGGAGAGCCTGAAAGAAATCTCTAGGAATAACTGCAGTGGTAATGGTAGATGCAAACTGTCTGTCCCCCTCCTGGAGATGGGATACAGTAGTATAATGAGAAATAGGGTAAAGTGTGGTGTTAGGTCTCCTCTGCATAGCCTCTTACTCTCTATTTGACTCACCCCTATATGTGGGGGTAACAAGGTGAGCTGGTTCCTCATATGTAATGTTATCTAGCTGTGATCTTCTCTGATATACTTGTGTGTCCTGTTTGGTAGCCTCTATGGATGAACCTTCCTCTGAGAAGTAAGGAACTTAATCAAAGAAGGTTACATCTGCAGTGGCTCTCCTGCGACTTGGATCATAACACATGTAACCCTTCTAGGTCCTAGAATACCCAAAAAAGACACTTCGAGGCACGGGGGGCAAACTTATCCTGTATACCATAATTTTGAACAAAGCAAACACACCCAAAAACTCGTAGAGGCAGTGGAAAAATTTTGTCATACTCAGGATGTATAACTTGATCGGGAATGCACTGAAGATGGTAATATGTTAATCAGATAGGCTGCAGACAATATGTCATCACCCTAAAGCTATCCAGAGACCATATGAGACATCAAAGTCCTAGCAACATTAAGCAAATGGCGCAACTTGCGCTCTGCAACCTCATTCTGCTATCCAGAGACCTTCATATGAGACATCAAAGTCCTAGCAACATCAAGCAAATGGCACAACTTGCGCTCTGGAACCTCATTCTGCTAGGAAGTATGAGCACACGATTTCTGGTGAATGATACCCCTGGAATGAAAAACCTCCTGTAAATTATTGCACAAAAACTTTAATGCATTATCATTGTGGAAGACCCAAACATAATACCATAGTATGTTTGTATCTCAGACAAACTGTTGAACAATGATAGGAATCTCACTTTGGACCTTCATAAGAAATACCCAAGTCAATCTGCTGCTGTTGTCAACCATAATTGCAAAGTATCTGTGTCCACCAATAGAGACAACTTTAGAAGGCCCTTAGACATCACAATGCACTAGAGAAAAAGACACAAAACTAACGCTAGCATCTCTTTCGAGGTAGTTGCTCCTGTGATGGTTCCTCAACTGACAATCTTTACAGTCCAAGGCCAAGGAATCAGGTAGTTGTGGATACATCTTACGCATCTTCTTCATAGAAGGATGCCCAAGTCTATGGTGCCAGAGTAAGGGATCACGAGAAAGAGACACTGCCCCAACAAATAAGGTAGGCGTGTCTAAATAATATAGGCCACCTCTTTTTATTCGACTACCAATAATCTCCCCCTTGATTCAATCTTGGAAATAATAATGCTTCTCATAAAGAATAACACGGCATCCAAGATTGTTGCAAATTTTATTCACTGACAGAAGATTCATGGGAAACTTAGGAGCAAAATATACATATTCTATCTTCATCCTAGATGTAGCATCTATACATCCAACGGGAGTCACAGGAGAAGTTCCATTAGCCACCTGTACATCATGGATCCCATGTGAAGGCACAGGATTCTTCAGGCGATCTCTGTCTTCAGTATGATGAATGGAGGCACCAGAGTCAATTACCCATGCAGTTCTACTCCTCCGTTTTCTCATCCCAACTTCATGGGCTGCATACGCTAACCCAAGAATCTGAAGTTGATCGACTTGGATCAACTCTCTCCAACATGGGTGAGAGAAGGCTCATCGCCATCAGTGGTAAGCGTCAGAGAGTGCTCATTATGTAAAGAAGGCCATGAACAAGGCAATCACTGGTAGCAGCAACACTTGCTGCCAGCGACCATGTGTACCAGCCGGTGTTGCCATCGGTGGCAGATGACCCAGCGGTGGCACCGCTAGCGTCGGTAGACCGTCGAGCAGTGTAGCTAGCGATGGCAGCCCTTTTTGTGGCGCTGCCGCTGCTCCTCCCTTGGTTGATGCAATTGCCACCGGTGGTGGTGATAGTGATGCAGATGTCGTCCTCCATTAGATCACCTCCACGTTGGTGATATAAACATATTATGGTGGATTTTTCGGTGAGCTATCGGAGCATCGACCTAGGACTGCGGTTCTGATACCATGTAGAGAATCAAAAGGATGCCTTACTATCGAATGAAATCCTAGCCCTCTTTTACTCAAAAAAGAACTGTGCTAATTACGTAAGTACCCCCTCAAGATAAAGGAAATATCCGACACCCCTTTACAACTCAACAATAATGTATAACCCAATGAGAAGTTGCTCTTCATGTTTTGAAAAGACACGTCAGCCGCATCAATCAAAATGGTTGCCATGATTGGGATCTTCAAAGCTGCTGATTAAGTTGTTTGCTTAAAACCGATCCTCCTCAGGTTGTAATTGCTTTCAGAATTCTAGTTAGATCAGTGCCTCTCTTGGAGCCTTACTGCCTGTAACTTCACTTTTGCTCTGTGTGTGTGTGTGTGCGTGCGTGCATGTGTGTTTACTTACGTGTGCGTGCTTGCATGAGGATTGGCAGGGCTCATGCATGTATGTGGTGTGCACATGTGTGACTGGGGGGTAAACATCGTTGTACCTTTGTGAAAGGCTTGAAACTATAATGTGAGAAAGGTAGGATGCAGAATGTGAGCATCAACAGTGACTAAATCAATGCGTAGGTGCTGTTGGAGACCAGAGAGATTGGGCTTGGGTATCAGAGATACCGAAAGGGATCTAAGCCTAAAGTAAAATTTCCTGTGGATCACTTGATTATACTGGGGGGCTACGGCTGAATAGTGTAGTTCTAAAAAACAATGGTCAAATGAAAAATTTAAAGATAATCAAACAAAATTAAAACATGAAAGGGAGACATATGATTCACAGTGGAAATCCTTTAGGGTGAAAATCATTACCTAGGTTTCATCAACCTAGGATGTCTTCAATTAGTCGCTACCGATCAGGCCACTAAAAAGAAATTCACACCACTTAACCAAAGGTGGTGCAACCTCTTACAAATTCGTCTCCTAACCAGCTGGAGAGATTTTCCTCTACACCTTTAGTAGAGAGATTTCCCAACAACCTGGGTACCTATTTGCAAATCTCAAATGAAGAAAATGAAAAATTGAAACATAAAAATCCGACATAACCTCAAGAGAGCAATAAGAAGCTTAGAATGATCTAATAGATGATATAAAAGATCAAATTGAGATTATAATGCTTCGTTAAGATGGATCGTAGGAGCATGGTGTAATAAAAAACTCTTCAAATGATTGTCGAAAGCACAGGATAGCGAAGAACGTACCCAATATGAAGATTTGATCATTAGAGAGGATTATTGAGTGTTCTACGTGTTAATGGGATGCTAAGCACCCCTTTTATAGAGTTCATTGTTGGGGAAAAATCTCAAACCTATTTGGCAATCGACGGGGTGTTGAGGCTCGAACAATTCAATCTCCAATTCCCAAAAGTGTGTGTTGAGCTCTCTAGTTATCTCTCTTTTTTTGTGTTTATTAGGGACTATTTGGTTATTTTATATTTTTGTCTGGTTCTTGTGTAATTCTCCCAACACCTCCTATATATAAAGAGGTTTAGGGTTTTCTTTCAGAATAATATTGTTCATTCTATCCAACTTGGTATCCGAGCGATGATCCTAGATCGACGCTCGGGTATCCCACTGAAACAAGCTGCCTACCCCCTCTACCTAAACGTTAATACCTCTGCGTCACCCACCGCCTCTCACCCTCACTGGCGGCCACACCATCGGCAAGGGTACCCTACGCAGGTTGCAGGCGGCGACGCAAGGAGTCTTTCGCACCACCTACAGCGGTGTTTAGGGGCCCCCTGCTCTTGTGGCATTGTTGCAGGCCCATCGGGTGTCGGGTGGTGGTGATGTTGAGGCTATCGGTGGCAACAACAGATCAACCACCAGTGGGCAGTAGAGCCACCAATAGGCCTTACTGTCCCAACACAACGAGGAGGGTAGTCCTTTTGGGGGCCTCTAGGGATGCCTCCGAACCCTAGTAGATTCCTTCCAACCTTTTGTAGGGATACCATGTGTGTTTAACTTGATTTTCAAGAAATAGATGACTTGGATTTCATGTTAGATTACTTGTTTGTGTGATTCATAGATTTCTGCAGATCTAAAAATTGGAGTTCATATCTAAGTTTGGCAACTTCCTGGTGCTTGGAGCGTCATGGCCTCCTCTTCATCTTTTGAGGTTACGTCAGAGACAAGTCAGGAGGGAAAATTATAAGAATCTGTTCTTTGTTCCAATCGTGAAGTTGGATGAGACCAACTATGCTCGTTGGTCTCAAAGCTTTCTAATGACTGTTGAGGGTCACGACAAGGAGCATCTGTTACTGGAGCCAGAGCCTTAGAATATGACTGGGAAGTACGCCTCATGGAAAAAAGATAATGCATTGATGAGGGCTTGGATCATGAATGTCGTCACCACAAATTGGAGATGACATCATGTAGTACAGGACCACTAAGGAGATGTGGAATACACTTTACGACATGTATTCCCATAAGAAAAACTCTAGCCAAGTCTATTAGATCTATAATCAGATGTTCTCCCTCAAGCAGGAGGGACAACCCTTGTCGCAGTACTATGTTACTCTGAAAGGACTTCTGGAGAAATAAAATGCTTGCAGACTATTGTGCACATGTGATACTCATCTGAAGTATTGCAAGGAGACGACAGTGCTTCAGTTTCTATCTGGGTTGGGCCCAGAATATGATGCTGTACGATCTTAGATTCTGACACTATTGAAGCTTTCGACACTCAAGGAGACTTACAACAGACTGAGAAGGATTACCGTAGCGACTTTTATTCCTGAGATTACTGGTCAAACCTCCGCACTGGCTGTTGGTGGAGGGTGAGGCACGAGAGGTATCCTCAACTTGTAGGCGTGGTCGTGGAAGAGGATAGACAGGCAAACCACGTCCCACATGCACCTTCTGTGGTAGGATTGGCCACGTGGAGTCCTCATGCTGGTCGAAGCATGGGAGACCTCCTGTTGTCAATCAGATTGCTGCTTCTTCTGAGACAAACTCTGACACAGTGTCACGTGTTGAGTGTGATGCTGTAGTACAGAGGCTTGCTCAGATTACTCAGGAGACTCCATCTTCTTTAGATACTGCTGCCATTGTTTCCTCAGGTATAGAGAAGTTTTTGCTGTGTCTGACAGGTCTACTTGATTGGTAGATTCGGGTGCATCCTAGCACTTGAGTGGTGATCATAATGGCTTTCAGTACGTTCAGCCTGTACGGGTTGGTAGGACTGTTAAGTTAGCAGATGGGAGGCATGCGAGAGTTGATGGTTAGGGGAAGGTGCCAGTCACCCCCAATATGAAATTGCCGAATGTTCTTGTTCCTGATTTCTCGATGAGTTTGTTATCTGTTAGCCGGATTACAAAAGATCTTAATTGTAAGGTGATGTTTTATGATATTGGTTGTGTTTTAGGACAAGCTCACGGAGCGAATGATTGGTGGCGGACATGGAGAGAAGGGTATGTATCACCTATCTTAGATATCAGTTCCTGCACAGTACCAGGGAAATGTGTGCTTTGCTGCTGGGAGTGCCTTACAGTGGCACAATAGCTTTGGTCATCCTTCACTAGACAAGTTACATCGTATCATCCCTCATATTTCTCCAGCCATCAATATTCACTGTGATGCATGTTAGATGGGAAAGCACCACAGATCTATTTACCCTGCTAGTTCTACTGTTTATGAGTCTTTCTTTAATTTGCGACATTTGGATATTTGGGGTCCTAGTCAAATTTCAGATCGACTTGGACATAGGTACTATTTAGTGATAGTGGATGATTGTTACAAAGTATCATGGCTATTTTTGTTAAAGAATAAGTCAGATGTTGGGTCTATAAATGAGAATTTTATCATTGAAATAAAGACTCAGTTTGCTTCCCTTGTCAAAATTGTACGTACTGATAATGCATTGGAATTTTGTACTATTCGTATGAAAGCAGTTTACAGATCTTATGGTTCACTAGACTACATGTCCCCATACATCGCAGCAAATAGGGTAGCAGAGCGGAAACACATGCATATTTTGGATGTGGCACGGACCCTTTTGATACACCACAATGTGCCTTCACAGTACTATGGAGATGCGGTGCTGACTACGTGTTACTTGATTAATGGCATGCCTAATTATGCTATGCCTAAGCAGGTGCCTTAGTAGATATTGCACACTAACTAAGAGATGTTCTAGTTCCCACCTTGGATTTTTGGGTGTATAGCCTTTGTGTATATCACTGTGCCAGGTGGAGATAAATTGGCGCCCAGAGCAGTCAAGTATCTTTCTGGGTTATAGCCACACCCAGAAAGGATATAGATGCTATGATCCCCTACAGAAGAGGCACTATGTCAGTGTCGATGTTACTTTTCATGAAGCAGTCTCATATTTTTCAGTTATTGGGAGACAGTTGGCACTTGAGGTAGAGAGGGCTCCCGTGCCTATTCCTTCAGTTAAGTTTGGTGACTTCCTGCTATTAAGATAGTGTCACAAGATACTGCAGATACTAATAATGTCCGGTTCAGAGATCCTCCACTGGTGTTTAGTAAACCAGTTATATATTGGTAGCATACCCCCCCTCTTCAACACCATCATCCTCCCCACAGCAAGTATGTATTGACACTACTATCCATTGTGTGTCTGATGATGATCCTACAAGTGTTATACCAGCTACTTCTGAGTTCTTTCTTAGTGAAGAGGGAGCATTATCACCTGAGCCACTTGTTGAGCCTGAGCCTATCTCTACTGATATGGACCTTTCGATTGCTATTCAGAAGACTCCCAAGAGTTGTGCGCACTATCAGGTGGTAGGGGTAGTTTCCTCTGATTGTTTGAGCTGGCCATTTGCCTTTTTTTACAGATGCCCTTATTTCTACACAGATACTAGCTACTTACCAGCAGGCTATGCTCGATTCGAAATGGCATCAGGCCATAGTAGATGAGATAGCTGCACTTCAGTCTCTCCAGACATGGGAGCTTACTCTGTTATTGTCCAGTGCACACACAGTTGGTTGCCGATGGGTCTTTGCTATGAAATATAATCTAGATGGGTCTGTTTCTAGGTACAAGGTTCGGTTTGTGGCAAAGGGATTCACCCAAACTTATGGGATAGATTTCTTTGATTCCTCTCTTGTGGCTCGACTTCTTACAGTTTGGATTCTCATTTCTATAGCTGCACATTTTGACTGGTTGTATTTATTGGATGTTATGAATGTCCTCTTGTATGGTGCTCTAAAGAAGAGGTGTATATGCAGTAGGCCCTGGGTTTTGAAGCTCAGGGGAGTGTATGTGCAGGTTAAAGAAGGCAATATATAGCTTTAAGCAGAGTCCAAGGGCTTGGTTTCACAAGCTATCAGAGGTTGTTGAAGTTATGGAACTTATTCGCTCCACATCTGATCATTCCTTGTTTGTGAGGAAGACAGACAAGGGGATTGTGGCTCTCCTTGTCTATGTAGATGACCTCATCATCACTGGTAATGAGACCACTATGATAGTTGAGGTCAAGTAGAAGCTGGCAGAGAAATTTGTTGTGAAGGATCTGGGTGCACTGAGATACTTCTTGGGCATAAAAGTAGCTAGAGGGAAGAATGGGATTGTCCTTAGCCAAAGGAAATATGCTCTTGATTTACTGCAGGTGACTGAGATGTTGGGATCCAAGTCTGCCAACATACCCACGGATCCGAAGATGTACTTATATGACTCTGAGTCCATGGCCATAGAGAGCAGAGGCTACAAGTAGTTGATTAGGAAGCTACTTTACCTTACTATTACACGTTCAGACATCTCACTTGCAGTTGGCAAGCTTAGCCAGTTTATGGATAAACCAACAAAGCAGCACTGGGATGCTGCTTTGCAGGTGCTCGGATACCTGAATCGAGCATCAAGACGTGGATTACTATTCAGGAGAGGCAATTCTATGAGTATAGTGGATACTCAGATGCAGAGTATTCTGGATGCCTTTCTGACAGAAAATCCACCATTGGATTTTGTATTTATGTGGCTGGCAATTTGGTAACTTGGAGAAGTAAAATGCAGAGTGTGGTGTCTCGCTCAAGTGCAAAGTCAGAGTACAGAGTCATGACACAGACGACAGCTGAACTTGTGTGGATCAGATCTGTCTCACTTGACTTACATGTCAAGGTTTAGGAGCCTATGGAGATGAAATATGAGCAACTATCCACATAGCAAACAGTCCCATATTTCATGAGTATGAAACATGTAGAGATTGATTGTCACTATACTAGAGATCTGATCCAGAGGGTATTTCTCTTCACCTCATCACTTGTCTCAGAGAACTAGACCACAGATATGTTTACCAAGCCTCTTGCCAGATTTGCTTTCGAGGCTTGCTGTGACAAGTTGAGCATGATAGATATCTATGCTCCAGCTTGAGGGGGAGTGTTAAGCTCTCTAGTTATCTTTCTTGTTTTGTGTTTATTAGGGACTATTTGGTTATTTTATATTTTTGTCTAGTTTTTTTGTGTAATTCTCCCATCACCTCTCCCTATATAAAGAGGTGTAAGATTTTCTTTGAGAATAAGATTGTTTATTCTATCTCACTACGTGACACATAGGCATTTAAAATTTATATGAATCAATTTCTCGAGTCAAAGCTCAGAATAATAAAAATCAAGAAATAAACAATGATCTATGTAATCGAAATCATGCAAGGAGATTTAGTATCTTTTTTTTTAGGATCCCCATGAGTAAAGAGTTATATCTGTGGGTGACGTAGCACAACACCTCACGTATTGTGTCTCAAATAAGTCCCACCTAAAGGGACTCCTTTTTTCTTGGTAGGCGGATGCAACCCTTCACGCTAAGAACACTTGATTCTGTCGAGTGTAGCACAAATGTTTCATGCCTCGCAAACCCCTTTGCAATTCAGGAGGCTATCCTTGCCTCGAATCATCTCAGAGAAGGTTGGCTGTGACTTCAAGAAGCCACAAGAAGCACCAGTAGGATGACTAGGACGACCGTTGGTCGACGCCAAAGACTTATAGGAGTATACCAAGCCAAGACCTCGCCCTTTGCGGATCAAATCCACCAAGTCATGCATTGGCGAGACGTCTAGGAAGACTTTCAGATGTTGCCCTTGTGTTAGAAAGAGGAGGATGTCGGCTGGAAGTTCTCCTCTCTGTCTCCCTCCTTTTAAAGAAGGGTGACATCCTGAAGCAGGTTGCCAAGTTTCTTCTTGGATCCCTTCTCGCTAAGGCTTCACAAAGAAGGCAAGAAGGTTGTGGCTATTGCTCTTGGATAATGCACTCTTAATTAGAATTCAGTTAGGTTCCAATTTCAGTTTAGGGAGGTATTTATAGGGATCTTAAACTTAATCATAATATGGTGGGAATTCTGGGATCTCCATGCAAAGGTTAGGACCTAATCTTATTTGATTTTTATAAGATTGGCCCATAACAACCTATGAGATGCTTTGATCAAGTATCAAAACATTAATGAATTGCAATCTAATTCTTTGATTTTATATCTAATCAAATTAGATGTAATTAATCACCCAATTGAATGCGATTTAGCTCCTTAAAATACGTTAATCAATCCTATCAAATAGGAATCCACCAAAATGATTATTGGTTTCATCACATCAGTGTTTAGGAAGTTAGCCGAGTAGGTCGACTATGCAGCCACATACTTGTTAGTGCTGCCCTCTTTGCACGGAGTATCCTTAGGCGGTCCACTAAGCGGGCAAGGTTGACTACTCGGGTTGAATACTCGAGTAGTCAGTCGAGTAGGCAGCTGATTTTGTGATAGAATATATTTTAGGTTTAATTTTTTTTAAAAGGTATTTTAAGTCTAATTTTGTTGGACTTATTGTTATGATTTTAGGTGTGAGTTTAGGTTTCATTTTAGTTGTGGTTGATGTTTATGATTTATGCATTATTTGCTAGAACATAAATTTTAATAAGTTGATTAATTATTTTTATTTTTTAAATAAAAAATATAAAATTGCATACTCATCCACATACTGTATACTCTATGCTATGACCCAACTGACCGCATACGCCATACCGACTTCTTGAACCTTGCATCACATCAATAAATAATAATTAAGGGTTCAGGATTAACGGAATTATGACATTACACCTCCCTTAGATATTTCAAATACCCGTGAATCATTTACATCGAAAGACATTAACTCCTAGGATTGAATCCCAGATTTACTGCTCATCCTATCACGAGTTACACATTTTTATTTTCTCTTTGTATCATTGGGACATGAATGGAGATAAGATCTTTTCCTAAAAGATTGTCTTCTTCTCTTCATGTATGGCTCCGATCAGGACATGTACGATTATGCATGAAATTTTGTATTTTCCAATATACACGAAGCGAGCTTGAGTCTCCCGATCTGTTGCGTACACCTATTATAGTAGTTTCGTATGATCCCTTCGAGAGATCATGTGTCTCCTGTGCCCTTATATGCATACCAACTTTTCAGTTTTATCACTAAGGTGGGCATATCAACTATTGGTCTACCAAATATGTGTACTCGGATATAGAGACACATCTGTCTTAGGTCAAAGGATACGCCTTGTCCATCTTAGTGATAAGAAGACTTTTGCATCTTCATCTCGTGGAGTCAACTCCTTGACTCAGCTTGTGTGATATCATCAAATCTTTATTCCCATGCAAAGGATGTGCATCAAGGGTATTAGCCAGGTAATAGTTTCTACAAAAGATTGCTACTCTCTTCTGGCTGAGACAACAATTGGATATCATGGTTATTCTTGATAACTTATCGAAATTTTTAATCCAAATAGCTTGGATTTTCGATACTTATCATCTGTATATCTAACATGGCGCAATACATTTTTCAATTGTATTGATAAACTCATCTAATTGTATTAGTATATTCACATGATCAGACGCTCAAATCTGAATTACTAATCGAGTGATTCGGCTCACGTTGGTTCACTCAGAGAGCAAAACCTTAACATTCTTTTCATCCTTTAACATTCAAATTGGGTAAATAAGGTATAAACAACAACTAGAAATTACTAAATATGCGAGAGTTAATTAATTAAATTTCCTCTTTGATTGTGATTGATCAATAAATGTCTTGATTGATGAAATGCTCAATTGATTGATTAAATCTAGGGATTTTTAGAAATTGGAATTTGTGTAGGTTAACCAATCAAAGGGTATTATTGATTAGTCAAAGTTGCCTTTGATCAATCAATCTAAGTTTTGGTCGATCAAATCTAAGGACCTTTTCTTGCCAGGTCTCCTCAATAGTTAATTGATCATTTTGTAGTTTTGAGTAATTGAAATGAGATTGATCGATCAAATTCTTTGCTTCTCGATCTAGGAGAATTGCTTATTAGACTTGGTTTTGATAGTCATTCGATCTAATTAATATTTTGATCAATTAAATTGTGTAAGCTTATACCTAATAAATATTTATTAAAATTCGTACACAAGGACGTGAAATTTTTCTCTTTAACGTGAAGGAAAATGAGTTTGAAATATGACGGATTTTGGTGGTTAAGGAAAACAATGAAAATTGGGTTTCATCGTAGAGAACCTAAGTTCTTAAAGCATCTATGATATTCTATTATAAAAAGAAATTCTTTTAATTAAAGTGGCAGTGTTCATCTTCTCTTCTTATCATTAAGAAGCCGTTTTAGCGCTCATCGGTCTTGAGACATCATCCAACCTGAAATGTTAGTAAGGCGACTACATTGTAGAAGAAATTATCATTATTTTGTTTTCATCAAAATACCTTCTCAAGAGTATGCTAGTACCTAATGGGTACTAACATAAAGAGTTGAATGAAAGCACATGCAGTAAAAGACAAACCTCCTTTCACGATCTGCACGCTAGACTCTGTTCGGTCATTTGACGCAACTTATTACTACAGATAACCAAGTTATTTATTCTTGGACAGGTTGATCCGTTTGAAAAACTGGACCCTGAAGTTGAAGACATTCTCGTGGAGATCGCAGATGACTTTGTTGAATCAGTGAGTGCTAAACACGATGTCTGGAAATTTATGTATGGATTTAGGTTGTACCAAGTTTTTGCAAAGAAACTAAAATGGACTTGCATGAAATTAAACATTAAAACTTTGTAAATGTTCCTGCAATTTCTTTCCGTGGATGGTCAGAACTCATCTTTTGTGCATGCCACTTAGTTCCTGTATTGTTAATGAGTTTTGAACCGAGTGACTCTTCAAAAAGAAAAAAAATTGAGCTGAATGACTCAAAATTAAAAAAAAGGAGCCTAGTAAGTATTGAATGACTTCAATTGATTGTAATGACATAGCCTCATTAGAAATCTTAGGACTCTCTTATATAGAGAGAGATCGTAGGGTCAAAAGTATAGAAATGCCGCTGTGGGACAAAACAAACAATGCTCTTATAATAAGAAGAGAAATAAGAAAGGCAACAACATAAGCTAACACTTTCCCTCAAGTTGGAGCATAGATATCTATCATGTTCAGCTTGGATATACAAGAATCAAATGAAGATCTGGCCAAGGACTTCGTGAAAATATTAGCAGTTTGCTCTTCAAATGCAACAGAAGTGGTATATAGCTATCCCTTCTCAATAATATCCCTGGTATGGTGACAGTCAACCTCAACATGCTTTGTCCTCTCGTAAAATGCTGGGTTATCGGCAATGAAGGTAACTGCTCTATTATCACATCGCATCTCCATGGGGCTAGAAAACAACACCTGTATGTCAATAAGGATCTGATCCACATCATCTCAACAGTCGTCTGAGCCATAGTTCTATACTCAGACTCGACACTGGATCTCGCAACTATGCCTTATTTCTTACTCCTCCATGTGATCAAATCTCCTACTAAGAAGCTACAGAACCCAGTAGTGGATTTGCGATCCACATGGCATCCGACGTAGTTTGTATCTGAGCAGTCAACTAGCATCATAGAGGATCCCTTTGAGAAGAAGAGACCGTTCCCAGGAGCCTTCTTGACATATCTAAGTACCATCAATGTTGCATCTGATGCTGATGTGTTGGTTTGGCCATAAATTGACTCAGTCTCCCAACTACAAAGGATATGTCCGGCCTTGTGATAGTAAGATACAATAACTTGCCCACAAGCTGTTTGTACCGTCTGCTGTCCTCCACCTGTGCATGCTCATCATAGAGTAGCATCTTGGGTCCATAGGAATATTGGCCTCCTTAGCCCCAAGCATACCAATCTCTTGCAAGATATCTAAAGCATACTTTCGCTGAGGCAAGACCACACCCTCCTTGCTGCGAGCAACCTCAATATTAAGGAAATATCATAAGGCCCCCAAGTCCTTCATGACAAACTGTTCTGCTAGGATGCGCTTAACCTCAGCAATACCCTGCACATTGTCCCCTTAATGATCAAATCATCAACATAAATAAGTACCACATTACATCGTCTAGTACTTCTGACAAAAAGTGAAAAATCAGTTATTGATTTCCTGAATCTAGCTACCTCTACAACCTGTGACAATCTCTAAAATCAGGCTCTTGGACTCCGTTTGAGGCCATATGTAGCCTTCCGTTATCAGCATACACTCCCCCTGACTTTCAAAGCTAGGTGGCTGCTGCATATAGACTTCTTCTTAGAGATCACGATAAAGGAAGGCATTCTTCACATCTAACTGGTGTAAGGGTCAATCTAACTGAACTGTTGCTGCAATCAATACCCGGACTGTGAGAAGTCTGGCAACTAGGGAGAAGGTGTCAAAAAAGCCTACCTCAAGTTTGGGTGAACCCCTTTACCACGACACAGGTTTTGCACCTAGCAACACCACCATCAGGATTGAACTTCACAATGAATACCCATCAACAACCAATGAGTGCAGCACCATTAGGAAGTGAAGTAAGTTACCAAGTCCCACAGCCTCTAAGAGCGGCCATCTCATCCTTTATGGCTACCCGCCATTTTGGATCAAGCATGGCTTCACGATGAGTAGCTAACGCCTTAGTAAATGCAGCAAATCCAGGAGCTAGACTATTAGTAGCAAGTGCCCCCGCTGTGGGATAAGTAGTACAAGTTCATGGTCGCTTCCGAATGGCTATCGGAAGGTCAAGATCATTGCCTGACACATCACCTATCCTGTCCTCGTGACCACATGGCAAACATATGTCAATATCTAAAGGACTCACCTAAGAAGCCGATGGTGAAGGCGAGGATGGGGGTCCTTGATAGGTAGCATGAGAGCGGACATATGTCTGGAGGAGCCCAGTCAAGCGTGGAAAAGGATGCGTAGCAGCGGTGGTGGCAATGTGGTGGGGACATAAATCTCAGGAAAGCTCCCAAAGTGAATGGGAGAATATGGCATAGGCGTCATATCACCCTCGGGAGACATCTCAGCAGCTGTCACAGAAAAGAAAGGTACAACCTCATGAAAGGTAGCGTTCGCTAAAACATAGTGCTGGGAAGTAAGTAGATCAAAACACCAATACCCCTTTTGAGTCCAGGTGTACCTAAGAAAAACACACTTGACTACTTTCGGTGTTAGTTTATCCTAACCTGGTCCCAACAAATGGACAAAGGCAACACAACCAAAAATCCGATGGGTGACGTGAAACAAGGGACGATCATGATACATGACCTAAATAGGAATCCGTTCATGCAATGCAACATTAGGCATCTGGTTAATTAAAAACAAGCAGTCAAAACGCCACTCCAATAGAGAGGGGACAGAGTGGTGAATCAACAAAGTGCGAGTAACATCAAGAATATGGCGATGTTTTCTCTTAGCAACACCATTTTGCTGAGAGGTATGATGACATGTTATCTCATTGATAATGTCACAATTAGAAAAGAAATTGCGCAAACACAAATTACAAAATTCCAAGGCAATATTAGAACGAAAGCACTTCACCAAACAAGAATGCTGTGTTTTTATTTCTTTGACAAAGTTTTCAATAATTTGTCCTACATCGGATTTATTTTTCAAGGGAAACATTCAAGACACACGAGAAAAGTCATCAACTAAAATAAGATAATATTTGTTCTCAAGTCGATCAGGAGTACGACTGGGACCCCACACGTCCATATGAATCAAATAAAAAACAATAGACGAAACAGAAGTAGAATTAGAAAAATTAGCCCTGTGGTGCTTGCCAAGTTGACAAGCATCACAGGTGAAAGCAATAGTGGAGGGGATGTGTGGTATAACATGTATGAGGCGATGAATGGGTAGATGGCCAAGACGGTGGTGCCACTAAAGGGGAGATCCAGTAGAAGCAAGGCCCTGGGTAGCAGAAGTAGCAAAAGCATTACAGCTCAAACGGTACACCTCATGATCCTCACCCCCTCCACCAATCATCTTCCTAGTGAATTTGTCCTGTAAGATACAAGAAGACGCATCCAAGATAGCTCGACAGTTCAGATCTCTACTGGTGCTGCTAACATGTAATAAGCTCAAAGGAAAATCAGGCACATAATAGACATCTGCAAGTCTCAAAGTAAGAGATAATGACATATCTCTCTTGCTAACAAGTGGTGAGTGTTTCCCATCAGCCACCTGTACTGTCCTGGCAGGTGTAACAGGTCCTAACTGAGAGAAAGAGCCTCAGTCGCCACAGAGGTGTTTGGATGCACCAGAATCAATCAACCACTCACCAGAGGACAAAGGTGACGACATACTAGTCGCAAGAGTCTCTGACGAAGAGGCCATAGCTGTAGTGTCTGGATCTGAGAGGAGGATGAGGCCTGTGTCAATTGCGCAATCTGCTGTCGCAGAGTCTCAATCTCTGTACTCAGGGAGCTCACATCAGGACCGGTAGGTACACCGTCTATAACCTCAGCTACCTGATTGGCCATGGGTGGCCTACCATGCTTCTGCCAACATGTAGCTTCTAGATGACCAAGTTTGTCATAGTAAGTACACGGTGTCTTAATACGTGTACCAAACGAGCGTCCACGTTCACGACCACGTGCAGGGGAGGGAGTACTGCTGCCACGTCCACGGATCGTTGCCAGTGCGGACGTCTGAGTACTAGTGTTTGGAGCTGGAGTACGAACTACAACTCTGTTGAGTCTGCTATAAGCCTGTTCCAGGGTAGGAAGTTTAGGAGCGGTGAGGATCTGATATCTGGCAGCTGTATATTCAGGTCCAAGACCTGCCAGGAAGAGAGAGACGACTAATTGTCTCTGAAAATCCCTCTAGGAATCACAGGCACACCTCGGTAAATAAGAGTGATGCCTTTCCAGCATTCCCTTGAAGAGGGAGTAGTACTGTGGCAGAGTGCATCCCTCTTAACGCAAATAAAAAAGGTCGTAGAAGACCTGAAAGACTCGTGCAGAGTTCTTGGCATGAGAATAGGTCTCGCGCAAGGACTCCCACATCTTCTTTGCGATGTCGTAATACATGATATCATCCCCTATACAGGGAATAACTCTTTGTATAAGCCACACAGAGACCATGGCATTGTCTCTATACCAAGTGGCATTGGCGCTAGTCTTGCTCTCGGGCTCCGGATCTATAAGGATGTGTCTCTTCCCATGACCCCTGACGGTCATGAGGAAAGTTTGAGACCACCGTGGGTAGTTGGTCTCGTCCAACTTGACGATAGGAACAAAAAATAGATTCTTTAGTACCCTGGTGTCCAAAGAAGTACACAAATTCACCTCAGATTGATTATTGGAAGCCATCCTTACAATCTTTGAGCCACAATCAGACTTTTATATCCAATAGATTATGAATCTGATCTGGAACATGAAAAATCATATCTGCATCTTCACAAGAAATCTCCTTAGACTAGTGTTAGCCTAGCCCAGGTGCAAGGAGACCACCTAAGAAGGCCCCAAAGAGACCTAGGTCTCTTTCTCCCTATTGTAAGGGGGGAAAGTAGCCCTAGAAAGGGGCTACAGTCCCCTCACACGTGCAGCAACACACTGATCTGCCGCTCTGAATGTTGTCGGCACTGCCTCAGTCGCGCCAAGCTCCTCTGCGTCGCTCTGAATTGCTACGCGCATCACTGGTGCACCTCCAGTGAGGTGTTGCGCTGCCTCAGGAGTACTGGAGCGCCGCCTCAGGTGCGCATGACTGCCCCGCACGCCGCTGGTGCACCTCCAGTGAGGTGCTGCGCCGCCTCAGGAGCGCTGGAGGATCCCCTCAGGCACACACGATCACCGTGCGACCCACTAGAGCACCACCTTGCGAGAGCTCCGCCGTTGTGTCACCTCAGATGTGTGAGACAGTCGCGCACGATCATTAGAGTACCTAGAGCCACAGGTTAAGATCGGTGCTCTGATATCAAATTGGTTGTAATGATAGTTTCATTAGAAACCCTAGGACTCTCTTATATAGAGAGACCGTAGGATCAAAAGTACAGGAATGCTCCTAAGAGATAAAACACACAAAGTTCTTACAATAAGAAGAGAGATAAAAAAGGTCACGACATAAGCTAACAACTTCCATAGTGGTCATGATTGCTTTATATTATTAAACATGAAATGAAACTTTTTGCCCTGTCTTTTATTTGGAGGGGTTTCGCAGGGCACAATTTACATTGAAGTGAACAGATGTCCTCATTGCTCGAGAATGGGGGAATTTTCGCTATCGAGTTCTTTCCATTTTTTTGATGCTGAACACTCTGGTCAATTTACTAAGCTCCCTCATGTTAATGTGATATTGAATGTGAAAGATTGTCACCCCTTTTTATCACTTAGTAGCAGTAAGTACCTTAAAATGATTTAGGTCCCAGTAATGATGAAATGTTTTGAACGCATACGTATATATAACCATTGAGACACTATAAAGAGGCATCCTCGTTGTCATAGTTGTTTATAAGCTTCTACTCATTGCACTTGGAGACAAATAGGAGGGTATCAATTTGACGGCTTTTTCTTTTTTTTTTGAAAGGGAAAAAATCAGTCAATTCTGTGGGCAGGCAGTTTTGGTGGTTTTCATATGAGGCTAAGCACCGACCCCGATGTCCTTTCCTGCTACACAATCGCCTATCAACCTTGAGTAAGAAGTGACCAACCATTTGATAGAAGAGAACTATGCAAATCTTTATCTGGAATTGCTCATGACTTTGCTAACCAGGGTGGGCAGACATTCAGGTATAATTCGATGTGGATACCCAAAAAAAGAGCCAAGCCAATTGAGGTCAACTTTCTTCTTTAGGACTGACAACCTGTGATTTAAATGTCGATGGCATGCCGTTGGCAAGGCCTGTTTTGCAGGATGACCATGCCAATGACTATAATGTCGAAAATCAGGAATTTTGTCGGCATGCCGACGATATGTCAGCGTACCGATGTCGATAATGGGTGCTTGTTGTAGCCTGCAGTATGTGCTAGTTTGCTCCGCTAATGCCACTGCCGCTACCATGTCTGCCGCTGCTTCAGGCTGTAGCCTGCATCGTTACTTACGGAGCTTCTCGCCTTCTTGGTGGCGGACTTGTTGCCTGCTGGGGAGGTGGGGGAGCATCTCCCTGTAGGGGGTCGTCGTCGCCGTCGCACGTCTAGGATTTCCTCCGATGACTCTTTTGGAAGGAAGGGGAAAGGGGACAAAGAGAACGGGAGGTCGTGCAGTGCCAGTGCCCGCACTGGCCGGTGGCACGATGCAATGGCCAATGTGAATGGGTTGGGAATTAAGGTGTGTGCACTGTGTGGTAGATAGTGGTGGAGAATGGGTAAATTGTGTTGCCTTGCGTTTCGCGCAAATGCTATTATCCTAGGAACATATGACCAGTGTGCTTACTAAATCCTAGAGTTTAGAGTCTAGACTAAAAAATAGCATGAGTCAGTACCTGCACAAATGTCGGGACCCACACGAAGCATGATTGAGCAATTATTGAGGTATACAATGTAGTGATGTACATTGTACAATGAGTTGTACTTGTACATTCGCATAGTATGTGACTCACTGACAGATATAATAAAAAACTCATAAAATATTAATCGACGATTTGTACAGTACATCACCAACGAACGTAATCATAAATATACCAAATGAAATATTTGCACAGTACGTCACCGACCGACGGACGTAATCATAAACAATCCATAAAATATTTATCGACGATTTGTATAATAGACATCACCGACGGACGTAATCGTAAATGTATCGAATCAAATATTTACACAGTACGTCACTGACTGACGGATGTAATCATAAAAAATCTATAAAATATAACTGACGATTTGCATAGTAGACGTCACCGACTGACGTAATCATAAATGATCAAATCAAATATTTGCACAGTATGTTATCAACTGACGGACGTGATCATAAAAAACACAATCAACGATTCGCACAGTAGACGTCACCGACGAACGTAATCGTAAATGTATCGAATCAAATATTTGTACAATATGTTACCAACTGACGAACGCAATCATAAAAAAATCCATAAAATATTAATCGACGATTCTCACAGTATATGTCATTGACAAATGTAATAATAAATGTATCGAATCAAATATTTGCACAGAACGTTACGACCGACGGACGTAATTATAAAAAATGCATAAAATATTAATTGACGATTCGCACAGTATACGTCAGCGAGGGATGTAATCATAAATGTATCGAATCAAATATTTACACAGATCGTCTAAAATCGACAGACGTAATCACAAAAAATCCATAAAATATTAATCGAAGATTCGCACAATATACGTCTCGCGCCGCACTCATCGATGGCGGATGGACTTAATTATAAAAATCACATAAATTATTCGAAATGATTGGTTATAAATATCGACTATCAGTTACTGCAATTTATACTCAACCATAGTCAGATCGATTGAGCTCACAATCCCAATTCAGAGTTAGTGATTTGCTGCTGCCTGATGTTGCCTATCGATTACTGATAGACGCTGACTCGCTGAGTTAGTGAGTTGCTGTGGTGAGAGAGTTTCTTTTAAAAATTGAGCACAAGGTTTCAATTATAGCTTTCGTACCTTTTTTTCCTACCTCTTTTTCGTTTATAGTAGTATTCATTACCATTTTTTAACCATCATATTTATCAAGTTCTAAATTTAACAATACACAATAACGAATAAAGTAGTAACCACCTGTAAAGTACAATACATATTAGTCCCATACTTTTCAGCAATAAGGCCCGACACCTACCAATACTCACCATTAAGCGTATATATTAGACTTTCCAAAAAGTACGATTATACCTAAGCCTAAAAAAAAGTAGACATGCCAACTAAGTTGGATAATTTTCTAAGTCATATTAGACTTAATTGGATCATTTTGGAGCCTTTTTCTACTTGGACCAATCGGTGACAAGACGAGTTGGTGCGGTAACCGCGTTAACCTCTTGTGGTGTCCTGCCGTACGGGGTGTCCTAAGGGGTGTCGCCCATCTGGTCGGCCAGGTAATTCAAAGGTTGGGGTAATCCAATCTGGTCTAGTAGGATTTGGATTAGATACAAAAGGTGTAACCATTTAAGGTAGATTTTTTTCGCTTGATTGAATTAGATAGGGATATAGATACGTCAAAGGTATAGTATGATTATACAATGATTATGAATTATAAAGTAAATGTAGTATAGCTGTGCAGAATCAATGTCTGGGAAAGGCAAGGCTGTTGTTGAAGGAAGTGGGAGCGGAAACGTCAGAAAGGATAAGGAAGACATTAGATGGTTGTATTGCACCAAAGTGATGGATGGAATCAAACCTATGACAGAATGTAATTTTTGTATCACCTAGTTGGTGACGACAAGAATGTTATAAAATGTGATGATTATCCAGATGATGTTCATGATTGATTGTCGAGTCAATGACGTCAAGGTGAGAGAAGGAAGCAATAAAACAGAGGTCAAAAGAAACAGTCCGTGAGGCCCTATTTAGTAGTTATCAAGATTATTACGATGTAGACTCTGACTTGGATGAAGATTATGAATATCCGAGTGATGTAGAGGCTAATCCAAGGAGGAGGAGACAATTCATACAAGCAATGAAAAACTCACTTAGAAGTGAGCATGAACGATAAGCTCTGGCAGGTGATCGAAAAGCACAGAGCATGAGGTATACAGATGCTGGTAGTAGTGGTTCAGGTTCAGTACTACCTCCACAACCATCCAAAAAATAAAAAATGAGTTTATGTGATTTATTTCGATCTGGTAGCACTAAGGGGAGCCTGGGGGGGAAAGCAGACCTAAAACAAAAAACCATTAAGGGCATGTTTGGGAATGCAAGGGAAAAGGTTGGTAGAGCAGTCACGAGCTTAGTTTCGGCTCATGGGCTGCCAATTAACATTGTAGATGGGTCATGGTTGCAAAATGTTATTGACGTCAGTGCTCAATATGGGACTGGAGTTAAGGCTCCTACAGCATATGAAATAATGAACAAATACATGCTTATAGAGAAGGAAGATTTAGGTGACTTTCTGATATGGAGTTACACTAATGCTAGATGGTTGGACTAGCTATACAAGGAGGCAAATCATTAACTTGTATATTGTGATGGATGATCCATTTTTTTGAAATCTGTAGATGCATCGGATAAAGTGAAATATTACAAATACCTTTATTCCTTATTGAAGGATACGGTTAATGAAGTCGGGGAGGAACATATTGTTCAAATTATTACGGACAATGGCAGCAGCTTTAAGAAGGCGGGAGAAAAGATTATGAAATCAAATAAATATGGAATATTCTGAATGCCATGTGTTGCACATTGTATAGATTTAAGTTTGAAAGACTTCAGAAAGGGGAAGTCAGTTTCGTTTGTTGTGGATAAGACCCAATCGATTACATCATTTATTTACAATCACAGGTATGTCTTGTCATTAATGAAGGATCATTGCAATAGCGAATTAGTGCATCCTGGGATAACACGATTTGCTACAAATTACATCGCCTTGCAAAGTATTTTAGGCAATAAAGTTGGATTGAAGTCAATGGTAAACTCTAGCAATTAGTTTGGCATGGTAGAAATTAGGACACAAGGTAGGAAGGATGTAGAGGACTCGATAAACAATTCACGATTTTGGGATGATTATAGCCGCGTTGCTCGTATTATGGAGCCCGTCTTATTAGTTTTGAAGTTGGTGGATGGAGATAAGAAACCAACGATGGGCTACATGTACCAAGCACTAGAAATTATGTATGAAAAGGTGGAAGAAGCAGCGGGAATGTCTAAAGAGCCATTCTTAAAGATAATAAGAGAATGAAGGCAAAGCATGTTATCCCACCCACTCGACCTTGCTGGTAAGTATTTTTCATTATAAATTTATCTTATTCGAATAATTTTATATTATTTTAACTATTTATCTTTTATCAGAGACTATTATTTCAACCCAAAATTTAACTATGAATACCACCTTGGCATGCACGAAAATCTCATTCAAGCTATGCAAAAAGTTATTCAAAAGCTCTTTCCTACAACTGTTACGCAAATAGCATGCATGAATGAGGTAGGCAAATTTAACTTGAAATTTAAAACTTAAAGAAGATATTTGACATATCTTCATGTCAACATGTTGTAGATTAAATTATTTGGAGAAAGGATGGGAACTTTTGGGAGTTATATGGCACAGCAAATCATTAAGGGCACTAATCCTGGTAATAACCGACATCCCTTTAATATTTACTAATTATAATTTACTCTATAATATCCAATTTATGACTCAAATATGTTTCCCTACAGCGGAATGGTGGAATTTGTATGGAACGGAAGCTTCAAATTTACGGCAGGTAGCTGTTAAAGTGTTATCACAAACATCATCTGTTAGTGAGTGTGAAAGAAATTGGAGTACATTTAACCTTATCCATTCCAAAAGAAGAAACAAGCTTGGAATTCACAAGCTTAGTGACCTTGTGTATATCCACTACAACACAAGGTTACGAATGAGGCACATTCAGGAGGGCTTTGATTTTGAAAACAAGGAAATGGTCGATCCAATTGATTTGGCCTACATTTTCCAAACCGAAGATAATTTGCTAGAAAGTTGGATAAATGACATTGGAGGAGAACCTGTGATGGATGTTAGGGGAAGGCCAGATCTGGAGCTATCAAAGAAAATGGGTGTCAATGTTGAAGGACATATGGTCAGATCTGGTCGTCATACATTTCCATAAGAGTACCGTATGAAGAGGATGAAGAACGACAATTATCACAATCTACTTCAACCTCAAAGGATGACTCAGATGATAGCTCAGATGCAGATGCATTTGTAATGGTAGAAGGATCTGGATCAGAATGATCATCCGACAGAGGGAGACGTGGTGGTCAAGTGTAAACTCAGAGTGCTAAAGAATATGACGAACAACACACCAATATCCATGGTGAACATATTACAAGTCCAAGTCTATCAGCCATGGATTACGAGGGATATCCAAGCCACGATACCTACATGGAGGATTTGAGCTCCTCAATTGGTTCCATGAGCATTAGTGATCAATTTTTTGGTTCTTCAGCACCTGGATCTGGATATAACATGGGATCATACGACACAACACGTGAATGGGATCTTCGTATGCTCAACCATTCCACTCGCAATCATTTGCACCATCACCGCCTTTATATAATTATCCATCACATTCATACGCTAAGTCTGAAAATGTTGACACTTCTGGGATACGACTGGAAGTGAATATTCTTACCCATATAAGTATAGTATGATCCAAAATTATTTTCCTCAACAGTTCCAACCCTAAGCTCCCCCTCAAATGCCAAGATCAGAATCATCACAAGATGGTTCTAGAACAACAGGATTCTCACAAACACGTGCAACTAATCGTGCACGTGGGTATCGTGACAGATCATACACAGATAGTAGATTTCCCCGTCTTGGGATTTTTGTTAATATGAATGAACATGAGTACAAACAGCACATAATGGATTATCAGACAATGTATTCATGTCTTGGAAGGATTACTGTGAATACATTCAAAGTATTCATCGACACAATAATCAACAATGGTATCAATCAAGTTGTGATAGTACCCATAATAAAGATATGGATCCAGCAAGGCACTCTTGATTTTGGTGAAATCTACCTTTCAAGTTTCAAGTCCTGACTTCTGATACATCATACATCAAGATATTACAGTTTTAACTTTTACTTTGAAACTATACAGTTTGATTCTTTCATTCTTAAATTCTTTGTGTTCTATTATTAAAATTTCTGGATTCTTAACATAGTAATAATATTTGATCTCATTATTAAATTTTAACATTGTATAGTTATATTGTATATGAATATTATGATGTAATACTTTTATTGTTACATAATCAACATTTGATTTTCTTAAAACTGATATCATTTTGATCACTTCTGTCATTTTTGTCGGCATGCATTGGCAAGCCCTTGGCATGCCTCCGAAATGGCATTTTTTTGAGACATCGAAATCGTTGAAATCTGCCATCGAAAAATGGGTATTTTCACGGTATGTCCTCGGTATGCCCACGAAATATACACTTGCAATTTCATCGGCATGGCGTCAACATCGATATTTCGAACCTTACTAACAACTATCCCCACTATATAAAGTGGAGGGTACAAAGTGAGGTGGAGTGGAACAAGGGACAAAGTGAAGTAGATTGAGTGACGAAGTTAAGCAGAGTGAAATGACTTTATCTTCATGAGCTAACTCGCAACTGTTTACACTGTAGACTTGCTTGGTGTAGTAGAGTAGAATGAGCAGATTTTGTTTCCTTGACATCCGAGTTGCTCCTCTCGTCATCTCCTAACAAACAATTCCTCCTACACTGACTCTGAGGTTCCACTAACCCTTGATTGAGGAGAGTTTTTGGGTTCTCTTTCATCTGGAAATAGAAAATGACCCCTTGCTTTTTCTTATGTCAACTTCATGAGGGAATTTGTTTTTTCTATTTGTAGAGGAAAGCTTGTTGCAAAATACTAAGCTGACCAATAAGGCATTGTAGTTGAAAATGGATAGGGACAATGCGAATTGGAAAGTGGAATTAGAGGGTTATCTTGTAAGATTTTTTTGGAAGTGGGTGGGGGGAAGGGCATGCAAG
The DNA here is from genome assembly GCA_037157565.1 of Thalassia testudinum. Classification (NCBI taxonomy): domain Eukaryota; kingdom Viridiplantae; phylum Streptophyta; class Magnoliopsida; order Alismatales; family Hydrocharitaceae; genus Thalassia; species Thalassia testudinum. Next base: position 40,565,702 of record JAZHRO010000014.1, read on the forward strand.
TGAAGGCTTCGATCACATCGACCTCATGGCATCGCAGAAGCACGAAAATACGAAAACAAGTACTTTAAAATTTCGAATACAAGATCGAACCAATGCCATAAAACGATCAAGCAATTGAAATGAAAAACACCTATGATCGGAACCACATGTGAGGAACTAGTTTCCTCCCGTTTCGGGATCTCATAAGATGAGGGATTATACCTTTGCGAGGTAGCGTGGTACAACACCTCAAAATGTGATGCCTCCTCATATATGTCCTGAAAGAGATTCTGCTTGCTTCTCTGCAATTGGTGGATGAGACCCTCGCGTCATGGAGGGTGAATCTATGAGTGCATGCGGAGCCTGTAGGAACTAATGGATACACTAGAGGGGGGTGAATAGTGTGCTACCGAGAATAATGCAGAATTTAAAGACATTCACTACAGATTAAAAGAGAATATGAACCAATAAAAAAAATAGAGAGATGACACATGAATTTTAGAGTGGAAACCCTCTCGGGTAAAAACCACTACCTAAGTCTCAGCTTAGGATTTCCCTGACTTGTCGACGTTAGTCAATTCTACTATCGCACCACTTGAACGGGGGTGGCATCTTTATAAAACTTCTCTTATACACCTGACTAAGGGAAGAAAAATGGGACTTCCAGAATAACTTGGATCCCAAATCAAAGCAAGATGAATAAAATGCAATAATAAATCCTATGAAACCTCAGACAATAAGACAAATCGAGCTTTTAAAGATCGCTGAGATGTGTGCTTTAGATCGCAATAGTTGCAGGCGCAGAGGCACGAAAGCACTAGAGAGTTGCTTTTTGAAAGCTCTTAAGGTGTCTTGAAGTAGAGGGTCGAGGGTCCTATTTATAGCTATTTTTCGACTTGATTTAAAAAGTCTAGAAATATGGCTTTAGTTGATAAAAATAAGAGTTGGTCAATAAAAATGAACTTTGGTCGATTCAAATAAAGTTTTGATCGACTCCATGTTGATCGATTAAATTAGGAATTTGATGAACTTATAACGTAAATTCAGGATTTGACCGTTAGAGGCCTTTGATTGATTAAGCAAAAAGGTTTGGTTGATCAATGTTAAAAGTTGGTTGATCAACAGTGTTAAGAATTTAGGGTTTCGTCTAGGTTTGTAATCTAATGAAGTTAAAAAACATATCGGTTGCTATCTTTGAGATTCCTTGTAATATTCTAGACTTAATAAAAGTAAAAAGAGTCTTCAAATACTTCATCATGAGATTGATTACTCTTGTGGCGCGATCATTTCTTGATTTTGACTTCAAGTATCCTGAAATGCTTAGTCCACAATAAAATATAATTTTGTTACATAAAAACTTGGGTATCAACATTCTCCCCTTTTTTTATGATAACAATATTATAATTATATATGCATGAAGATAGAAAAGATGCATGACATGCTAATCTGTTAATTACATGCATATAGAAATTTAGCTCTCCCTTTGTTATTAGCAAAAAGCATACAAGTATAAGCTTCATTATAAGCTCCCCCATACTATGACTTATGCAATTCATGACATGCTACTTGTATAGACATCATTAACAAGAACATGATTGCATATAGATATCACATAAGAAGAAATAAAGTGCTTCAACCATAATAGTGAAATCGAAGTTCTACAAAAGTAGAAATAAAGCATGACAAAGATACCAACTACATGCATAAACAAGGAAAATAAAGTGCTACATCCCACAATAATACAAAGAAAAGACAAACTAAAAGAAACTAAGAAAGGCATCCAGTTTTGATGGGAACTCTGTATCCATGTCAAAATCATCCAAGGTGTAGTTGGTAGTGATTGGGTCCGATGACGGAGGAAGATCTATGAAATCGAAGTTGACATCTCGAAACAGGTGATATTTGCATCTCTGGCATTGGGATGGAGTGACTAGAGTGTTGGTTTATTGCTACTGAGGAGGTGCTAAAGTAGTTTTTTCAGGACGTGTTGCTGCTGCTTTTGGAGGGGCTCGCCTGGCTCTGGGAGGCTGGTGGTCTTGAGACTAATGTGCATGTATTTGCTCTCCCAGTTGATCTAGGAACTGCCACTGCCAACTCAGGTAATCAGATACCCGAGTGCCATCCTCCATCATCATTGTATTGGTCTCTCTTTGGCGATGCATCATGAGAGAGATGTCATTAGTGACGTCCTGAACACCTAAAGAGTTGTGCCCGATGAATTGCCTATCAAGGTAGGGCTACTCATGGTTGTAAAAGGACGAAGTGGGTCTAACTGGAGGAGGGCAGTAGTCCTGGAAGTGCTGGTAGGGTGTGTAGGAGGGTGGAGCAGTAGAGTCCAACCTGAGAGGGTGGAGGCTGCGAAGAGGCAGCAGCTGCCTGAGGAGGACCCTATCCTGGACGCTCCTACTCCATCTAAGAGTAGGTAAGCTCCCCAAAGATACTGACTCTGGTAATGAACTACTTGTGGTTTATATCCATAAGCACACTAAAATGATGAAAGATATCGAGAGAAGGGTGCCAAATGGAGAGACGCTCGTGGGCTTCCTCTCCATGAAGGTGAGGATGAAGTGGTTCCAATTAAACGACTTATTCGTCATGAAGACATAAAGACCACAAGCATAGGATCAGGACATTCTTCAAAAGTAGATTTATGCATGAAATTTCAAGGAAATACGCGATTAAGGAACCACATGAGAGGGCAGAAGTAAAGAAACTTGGTTGGCTTACGTAAGTCATAATATTTTGAGAGTCATCAAGTCTCCCTGATAATCTCGGTGCAGGTGTAATGGTGGAGCTTGAGATAGGGAGGACCAGAAGAGGGTCAACCAAGAAGTTGCATAAGACTATCTGCATTGACGTGTTGATTGATCAAAGAGAACTTTTGATTGACCAACAGCTAGCAAGACAAAGGAAATTGAAAGCAATCAAAGTTCATTAAGTCTTTCTAAACTTAATTCTCTTCTAATAGATATAAACCTCTCCTTTACTTGGGGTTTGGTAAAGATGTTTTCTAGTTGCTTTTCTGTTTGAATGAATTCTAGGATTATATCCTTTTTCAATAAATAATCTCTTAGAAAGTGGTGTTTGATATCTATATGTTTTGTTCTAGAGTGTTGGATAGAGTTTTTGGATAAATTTATAGCGCTAGTGTTATCGTAAAGAATCCTAGTGTTTTCAAAGCTAAGTCCAAAATCTATAAGTGCTTGCTTCATCCACAAAATCTGTGAACACGTTAGGAAAGCGATAATGTATTCAGCTTTAGTTGTGGATAGCAAAACATTATTTTGTTTCTTGTTGATCCAAGAGACTAGTGAATTCTAGAGAAACTGGCAAGTTCCACTAGTGCTCTTGCGATCTGTCTGGCTACCTGCATAGTCAGCATGACAATAAGGAGTAAGTCAAGTGTGGCTGACTTGGGATAAAACAGAGCAAGATCTATAATATTTTGAAGGTATCTAAGTATATGTTTTAAGGCATTGTGATGTGATTCCTTAGGGTTTACTTAAAACCTAGCATAAAGGTAAGTACTAAATAGAATGTCTAGTCTACTAGCAGTTAGATAAAGTAAAGAACCTATTATGCTTCTATACAATTTTTTGTCTATGCACTTATTTGACTCGTCTTCCTGAAGTTGTGTAGCAGTTGCTATCGGTGTTTCCTTCCCTTTGGTGTTATCCATGCCGAACTTTTTTAAGATCTCCTTCATGTATTTAGTTTGCAAAATAAAGATGCCATCTTTTAGCTGATCGATCTGCAGCTTAGGAAGAACTTCAATTCCCCTTCGAATTCATCCTGCATAACCTTCACAAACTCTTGGCATAGAAGATCGTTAGTAGCACCAAAGATTATATCAACATAGATTTGAATCAATATAAGTTGATTATCTTTTCTCTTGGTGAAATGGGTTTGCTCAACTAGTCCAATTTTAAATTTATTTTCCATTAGATAATTTTTTAGTTCATACCAAGCTTGAGGAGCTTGTTTTAGCCCATATAGGGCTTCGTTTAATTTAAACCATGATCAGGTTTATCTAATCTTTCAAATCAGGTGGTTGTTTTACATAAACTTATTTTATAAATCCATTGAGGAATGTACTCTTGACGTCCACCTGGAATAACTTAAATCTCATATGGGCAACAAAAGCTAGCAACATCCTAATAGATTATAATCTGGCCACAGGTGCATAGGTCTCATCAAAATTGATTCCTTCCTCCTGATTATAACCTTGGGGTACAAGTTTAGCTTTATTCCTTACCATCTTGATTCATCAAGCTTATTTCTAAAAACCCACTTTGTTCCAATCACTGGTTGAGATTCCGATTTAGGTACTAATTTCCAAATATTATTTCAAATTGATTCAATTCTTCTTGCATTACTACAATCCAACAATCATCAGTGAAGGCTTCTTTTACAATCTTAGGTTCTAACTGGGATACAAATAGGCTAAGTGCAAGATTATTTAGGGAAGATTTGGTTTGAACTCCTTTTGTAACTTCACCAATCACAAGATCTTTAGGATGGTCTTTAGTATAGGTTAGATCTTTGGGTAGGTCACTAACCATGGTTTCCTCAGGGATGCTTAAGGGATCTTCTAGGGTTTGATCATCATCTCTGGTTTATGCTTTTTCTTTTTGATTTGATTCCATCAAAGAAGACATGTAGAGTCTCTTCAACCACCAAGTTTTTATTATAAACTCTGTAAGCTTTACTTCTAGAAGAGTATCCTAGGAAAATTCCTTCATCACTCTTAGCATCAAACTTACCTAAATTTTCTTTTGTATTCAAGATGAAACACTTGCATCCAAATATCTTAAAATAGGAAATCGTAGGTGTCTGATCATAGTAGAGTTTAACGGGAGTTTCTTTAGGATTGGTCTAATAAAGGCTCTATTTTGGATGTAACAAGTAGTATTTACTGCTTCAGCCCAAAAATATCGAGGTAGCTTTGACTTGCACAACATAGTGCAAGCATACTTTTACAGGGTTCTATTCTTTCTCTCTACTACACCATTTTGAGGAGTTGCTCTTGGAAAGGAAATTCTTATTTTATCACATAGGTTGAGCAGAAATCTTGGAAGTTTTGATTCTCAAATTCTCCTCTATGATCACTCTATATCCTTGTAATTGAAAAACCTATCTCAGTCTGGATTCTTTTGGCTAATTTTCTAAATTCCTCAAAAGTATAATCTTTAGACATTAAGAATATTACCCAAGTGGATCGGGAAAAGTCATTGATAATGACAAGAAAATATCTGCACCCACTTAGGCTTTCTGACTTGGTTGGACTAAAGAGGTCTAAGTGAAGCAACTCAAGTGACTTTGAGGTAATGACCATGTTTTTAGGTTTAAAGGAAGTCTTATGGAGTTTGCCTAATTCACAAGAATTGCAATGATTTTTCTTCTTAAAGGATATTTTAGGCAACCTTCATACTAAGTCATGTTTCACAAGCTTATTTATGATTCGCATGTGAACATGGCCCAATCGACTTTGCCACAATATGGACTCATCATCTGATGCAACTAAGTAATTAAGGTTGCAGTTGTCAAAGTCAATAGTATAGATATCTTTTGATCTATTTCTAATAAGAAGGATTTCTTTAGTTTTTCTGTCCTTAATCTTAAAACCTTTTGAGATGAAATTTACTTTATATCCTTTTATCATAAATTTGACTTACATTAAGCAAATTATTTTTCAAACCTTTTACAAGATGAACATTATCAAAGGAGGTTTTAGAGTTATCAATTTGGTTAGTACCAATAATATGACCCCTGTGGTTGTTGCCAAATGTGACTGAACCACCTTCCTTGTAGTTAAGCTTGAGGAAAAGGTCTTCTTCTGTCATGTGTTTTGAGCATTCGTTGTCCATGGCCCACCTTCGTTTGCTTTGGACCTATCACTGGTTTATGCCTGTAAGGTCTAGAGTTTCTTCGTACGGGTACAAGATGTCCATCTTTTTCTTAAAAGATCCAATCTGAATACTTTATTAATCCTTCATTTGGGTGTCCTACAAAACATGATTGCAAATTTCTTTTTGGTACCCATTTTCTTTTGGGTCCAGATTTGTTAGCTGGTGCCTGTTTAGGTGTGAACCTATTTTTGGCCTTAGAACTAAAATGATTGTTTGTTGATTTGTGAACTGGACACTTCATGATCATTATTGGGTGTGTATCCTAACCAAAATTTAGTTGTGGTTTGGGTATGTGTACCTACTAGTTTCTCTAGATTTGCTCTACCTCTGGTGAATTTAACTAAGTTGATTGCAAGAGTAACAAACTTTTATTTTAGTTTTTCTAACTCTACTTGAAGTGAATCTACTTGTGTCTTTAGTGAAGTAATCTCTTGTGAGAGTTGATGGTTTTGTGAGGCAAATCTGTGTTACAGTTCTGTTTCCTCATGTAGGTCCTTAGATTTTTATTGGCTACTTTTAGTGCTTTAGCTATATCATGTAACACATAGAAAGCTTCTAAAAGTTCATCAAATGAAAAAGATATTTCATTTTCGATTGCCATGAGTCTGCAAAGGGCTTCCTCAATGTGTCTTCTTTAGTTGAGCTTGAGTCGCTATCATCCCAGGTGACTTGAAGTGCCTTCTTCTTTCCTTCTCGCCTGGGTTGTTCTCTCACTTTCTTCTCTTCAACATCTTTCTTCAGTTGAGGGCATTCTTTTCTCATGCGCCCCTTCTTCTTGCAATTGTAGTAGATATCCTATGGTTCCTCCTTCGAGCTCTTTTTGTTTTTCAGAAATTTTTTGAACTTTCTTGAAAGTAGAGCTATGTCATCATCATCTTCTTCATTGGATTCTTTCAAGTCAGTGTCGACCTTTAAAGCAATATCCTTCTTTTTCTTCCCTTCACCTTTGTGCTCTTTCATATGCTCTAGTTGAACCTCATAGGCCATTAGGCTACCTATGAGATCATCCAATTGAAGCACAAAGAGACTCTTTGACTCTTGGATTGTTGTTGTCTTTGTCTCCCAATCACTTGTGAGAGACCGAAGAATCTTTCAAACTAGGGCTTCATTTGCAATCTCTTGATTCAAATTTCTCATAGTTTATGATATTAGTGAATCTCGTGTACATCTCCTTGATAGTTTCTCCCTTCATGCAAAAGAACTCGTACTTTTGCATGAGAAGGTTGATCTGAGTTTCTTTTACTTTTGAAGTCCCTTCATGAGTTACTTCAGGGTTATTCCAAATTTAGTATGTTGTCTTGCAAGCTAATATGCGGTTGAATTCTTCCTTGGATATGCCACAGAAGATAGCATTCATGGCTTTGGCATTGTGAGTAGCCATCTTCTTTTGATCTGAGATGATAGCAACACCTCCTTTCTTTTCTAGTCGTGTGTCCTTGGAGGTTATCACATCCCATACCTCAATTCATGGATTCAAGAAATATCTGCATTCTGGTCTCCTAGTATCCATAATTGGTGTCATCAAAGAGAGGTGGTCTAATGGCGAACTGTCCCTCAGCATATACTTCAAAGGACTTTGACATCCTTGTTGTGAATAACGAAGCTTTGATACCAGATTTGTATGTGTGCGGAGCCTGTAGGAACTAATGTATACACTAGAGAGGGAATGAATAGTGTCCTACTGAGAATAATGTAGAATTTAAAAATATATTCACCACAGATTAAAAGAGAATATGAACCAATCACAAAAATAGAAAGTTGACACTTGAGTTTTAGAGTGGAAACCCTATTAGGTAAAAATCACTAAGCCTCTCAACTTAGGATTTCCTTGATTAGTTGACACTAGTCAATTCTACTATCGCACCATTTGAACGAGGGTGACACAACCTTTTTACAAAATTTCTCTTATACACCTGACCAAGAGAAGAAAAACGAGACTCCTAAAACAACTTAGGTGCCTAATCAAAGCAACAAGAATAAAATACAATAATAAATCCTATGGAACCTTAAAGAATAAGACAAACTGAGCTTTTAAAGATCGCAGAGATGCGTGCTTTAGATAGCAATAGCTGCAGGCGCAGAGGCGTGAAAGCACTAGAGAGAATATGAGAGAATTGTTTTTGAAAGCTCTTGAGGTATGTTTTGAAGTGGGGGGTTGAGGGCCCTATTATAAGTGTTTTTCGAGCCGATTTAGAAAGTCTTTAATTACGACTTTGGTCGATCAAAAATAAGAGTTGGTCGATTAAAATAAAGTTTTGATCGATTAAATTAGGAATTTAATCGACTTGTAGTGCAAATTCAGGATTTGGCCATTAGAGACCTTTGATCAATTAAGCAAAAAGGTTTGGTCGATCAAAATGAGTTTTGTTGATCAATGTTAAAAGTTGATCGATCAACAATTTAGGATTTCGTCTAGGTTTGTAATCTAACAAGGTTAAAAAATGTATCGGTTGTTATATTTGAGGTTCCTTACAATATTCTAGACTCAATAAAAGTAAAAAGAGTCTTCAAATACTTCATGAGATTAATTACTCTTGTGGCGTGATCATTTCTTGATTTTGACTTCAAGTATCCTGAAATGATTAGTCCACAATAAAACATAATTTTTTTACATCAAAATAAGGGTATCAATAGAATCCCACAAGAGATTTGCGAACTCCATGAATTCCAAGTGACGCTCTCGAACTTCAGATCGGACCTCAAGAAATCCTTCTAGAGGACCAGTAGCAGTCGATCCTATAGTAGTTGGTTGGCTTGGAGAGTTGTCGATCGATTGGTTACTAAAGAGGGCGAATGGGGCATGCAAGGAAGAGGCTACAACTTTACCCCTTTGCAGCAGGTCAGTTGGTTCATTAATTGGTCGATCGACTTGTAGTAGGGGTGCCGACCAATACGATTATTGGTCGGTAGGCTATTGAAGGTGCGAGGGGTGTGCCTCCTCCACTTGGTGGTAGCAGCTACAGAACTTTGTGGATTTTGGTGGAAATCTCAATCAATTGACTTGGTTGAATGGCATGCAATTGGGGTTTCTTTCTTTGGAAGATATTTATAGGGATTCCTAACTTAAATCTAATTTGATGGGGTCCCTTGGATTTCCATCCAATGGATGGGATTAAATCCCAAGTGACAATTATATGATTAACTCATAACAAATTATGAGAAGTTTAGATTTAGTATTGAAACTTAAATTAATTGCAATTCAATACTTGAATTTTGTACCTAATAGTAGGAAGAAATGAGGCACTTAAGTTATTCTCAAATCTTTCCTCATATATAAAGAGAGGTGCGTGCAAATTATAATACAACCCCATGAAGAAAAGAACAATAATACACCACCAATAAAATAAAAGACTAATAGAACTCCATAACACTATCCTTGAGGGACGAAATAGATGAATAGAGAGGATATGTAAGATTCATGTACTAATTACATAAACAGATGACTCGCCAAGGGTATACAATTCCAATAGTAGCAAGGTGTTCCTTGCTAATGTACCTTATGTCGGATCCTAAGTTTGGGACTTTCTTTGCTCAAACTAGTGAAATTGGATATCCATTGATATCTACTAGTCATCCTTTCACATAAAAACATCACTGCTTTCAATTTCTTTGGAAAATATGTTGACCTGCTTTTATCTTGTTACTTTTTTGGTAAGTTTTGGATAATGATTTTCACTAGTCTTGTTATGAGTTGGTATATAGATTTTACTTTTTTCCAGAGGGCTAGCGTGTCAAAATTATTTTTTACTTGCACAAATGTCATCCTTGATGAAAAATCACTCTTGCGCTCCTCACATTTCTGAACTCAAAATTGCAGATAACGACAGTTGCATGTTCTTTGGCGAAGCATCGAAAATCCACTGTTCTAGAAGCAAAAGACATACTTCTGCACCTCGGTGAGTGATGATTGGATGGCACTCAATGCATTGTTAGTCTAGCAATTTCATTGCCATGCTCATGTGATTTTGTCAAATTTTAATGCAGAGAGAAACTGGAATCTAACTTTACCTGGCTTTGGAGGAGATGAGATCAAGTATTACAAGAAACCAGTAAGAGCCCATTACAAATATAACGGGGGGTGGTATTAATGAAATAGGTTTTATAGTGGGTGTTTTTTATTTTGTGTAAATGCCGTCCTTTTCAAACTTTGTTCTCTGACTGGAATCTTCCTATTTGCTCATTCCTGCATCTTGGTGTGGCTGCAGCTCACAAATGAAATTCACAAGGACAGGCTTGCGGCAGTATGTTGATACTTCTCTTCTGTTCATCTTTTCCTTCACAGAAGTTTCTTCTCCTGTGGCTAAAACTATGTAGTATGTGATTAATATAAAATGCATCATTGTTGTTAGAAGGAATGAACTTAATTGTTCCAGTAGAAATCCTATTCTTCAATATATAAAGGATTAGAAAAGGAAAAATTACATTACTGGCCATCATAAATTACAGCATAGATGTCCATCACGTTCAGCTTGAAACATCTGTGAAATGAAGGCTTTGGGTGAGCCTTGGTGAAGATGCCCACTATTTGATCTTGGGAAGAAACATGAGTAGTTCTAATAAATCCCTTCTGGATGAGATCTCTGGTATAGTGGTAATCCACATCCACATACTTTGTTCGTTTATGAAACATTGGATTTTTGGTAATGTAAGTTGCTACCTTGTTACATCTCATCTCCATAGGGGAGTCGATAGAAACATGTAGATCACTTAATACAGAACGTATCCGCATAATCTCTATCGCAGTTTATGTCATGGCATGATATTCAGACTTAGCATTTGATCTAGAGACAAATCTTTGCTTTTTGCTTTACCAAGTCACAAGATTTCCCACTATATATGTACAGAAGCCTATTGTAGACTTTCTGTCCTTGAGACACCCCGCATAATCTGTATTTCTGTAGGCTACAATGCTGTAGGATGTGCCTTTCGTGAACAAGAGCCCATTTCCTGGTGACTTTAGGTTCTTGAGTATCATCATTGTTGCATGACTTGCATCCCAATGCACCTTAGTGGACTTGTGCATGAATTATCAGAGTTTTCTAACAACCAATGAGTTATCAGGACAAGTAATAATCAGATATAAGAGTTTTTGCACTAAGGTCCTTACTGAGGGAGAAAGAAAATGAATTGTCTTATTGAGAAAAGAGCCCTAGGCCTCATTATATATAGAGATGTTTCACGAAGCTTACATAAGAACCACTCACTAAATTGCAATATAACAAAACTTTCACATAAGTAACTCTTAACACTTCTCCATAAAATGGAGCATATATGTCTGATGTGCTCAACTGGAAACATAAGAAATCATGACGCTTCGTGGAGAGAGCCTTGGTAATGATATTTGCAACTCGCTATTCTGATGTAGGAGTGCATATTTTCCCTACAGAGATCATGTCTCGTATAAAGTGACATCCACCTCAATGTGTTTAGTACGTTCATGAAAGACATGGTTGGATGCAATAAATGTGGCTAACTAGTTATCACAGAACATAGGCACCAAAAGCTTAACTTAAATGCCCAAATTCTCAAGAAAGTGAACCAACCACATAATCTTACAAGCTGCATGGGCCATAACTTTGTCCTCGGCCTCCGCACTAGACTTAGAGACAATACTCTACTTCTTGCTCTAACAAGTAACTAGATTTCCACCAAGAAAAGTGGAGTACCCAATTGTAGTAGATCTTCTATCCTTAATAGAGCCTGCATAATCAGCATTAGAATAGGCATACAAGTCAACGTACCCATTGTTCTTCATGTAGAGTCCTTTCCCTAGACTGCTCTTAAGATATCTGAGGATGAGACACTGCTTGCTGGTGGCTATGACATGGGTTCTCCATAAATTGGCTCACCCTATTTACGACAAAATTGATATCTGGTATGGTAATAGTCACCTATTACAGTTTGCCAACAATGTTCCTTTGCCTACCCTTGTCTTCAAACAGTAGATCATCTTCCTTACTGAGTTTCCCGTGTAGTTATACAAGAATAAAAGAAGGTTTCGCACCTAGTAGTCCTGTCTCCTCTAGAAGTTTGGACACATACTTCCTTTGCGATAGAGCCATCCCACATGAGTTTTGGCCACCTCAATGCCAAGGATATACCTCAATGTGCCCAGATCCTTAGTAACAAATGTTATTTGCAAAAAATTCATCTCCTGTATCCCTAAGTTGTCATTGCTAGTAAGAATCATATCGTCCACATATACAAGGATCACAATACCAGATTCCCTGCGCCTCATACTAACACAATGGTCAAAAGTAGACCTACGAAGGACAATCTTCTAAATCTCTTAACTAAGCCTCTCAAACTAAGTTTGTGGACCTTGTTTCTATGTACTGAAGACCAGCTTGCAAACATCTTTAGTAAAGCACTTTCCAAGAAGCGCCTACATAGTCTTTGTTCCAAGCTGAGCATGTTAGATGCTTATACTCGGAGAGTGTTGAGTTATGTTCTTAAATCTGTATTGGTCTATATTTCTGCAAGGGTGTCCCTGTATATTTTCCCCCTTTGTGCCTCTCTATATAAAGGCACATGGGGTCCTCCGAATAAACTATTTTGTTTCATCCCAACAAATTAACTTAATGGATTGACCATATATAAGTAGCTTTCTCACAAATGAACAAATTTTAATGAGTAGTGAATACTCGCATTGAACTCATCATCATTTAGAAGTCTTTGTCTCACAGCAAGTGGTTTACTAAATGAGCCCCCTCTCTTTTTATAACTCCTTCGTTGTGATGAGATCTTGAATTTTAATATCAAGATAGAAACTTTTCATGCATTCCAAGAAGCCATTCATCGCAGTACCTTGCTTCTCAATCATATCTTTATCTTAATAATAGTAATACAAATTGAGATAGTAGGCAGCTACGTGAAAGGGAGAATCAAGCCTCCCTTTTGACTTTGAAACAATCGCATTAATGGATGGCTTGTATTATACTTTAACACCTTTAATATAGTCTTTATCTCTTTCTTGGCATCCTCAAGCCCACCATATACAAAACTCATTGAGGGCTTCCAATCCCCATCGACAATGTGCAAGACATGAACTAAGGGAGAGAAAACTTTCAAGGTTAAAGTCACCTGTTGCCACCAAGTAGCATTGTAAATAGTAGATGCAGCCTTTTCACCTCCCTTTATTCTGGACCACTTGCAAGCTCTCCACTCATCGAAAGAAGTTGAAGAAAATAAACTTCCTTAGGTTGCCAAGAAGTCCCTACACCTCTATATTGGTGTGGGAAAAGTACATCATAGACTCACTAAATAAAATAAAACAACACAACACCCTTTACAAACATAAATATAACTCAACACTCCCCTTCAAGCTAGAGCATATATATCTATCATGCTCAGCTTGTTTCTACACTTGTCAAACTGGGGACGTGGTAACGGCTTGGAAAACATGTCAGTAGTCTAGTCTGAGGAGGCAAGACAAATAGTACGAAGCAAACCCTGTTAAATCAAACTTCTGGTGTAATGATAATCCACTTCCACATGTTTTGTTCTCTCATGGAACATAGGATTGTTTGCAATGTAGGTAGTAGCCCGGTTTTCACAATGCATTTCCATAGGTTCCTGGACATTAACATGAAGATCTCGTAACAGAGATCTGATCTATATCGTCTCAGCAGCAGTATGTGCCATGGCCCTGTACTCACACTCAGCACTAGAGCGTGAAACAACACATTGTTCCTTGCTCCTCCAGGTTACCAAGTTCCCAGCAACAAAGGTACAGAAACTAGTTGTAGACCACCTATCCCCGACATCACCTGCATAATCTGCATCTGAGTATGCAACAACGACTATAGGTGCCTTTCTCTAAAAAAGAGTGCCTCTACTTAGACATCCCTTGATGTACCTCAACACCTACATCACTGCCTTCCAATGAACCTTAGTGGGCTTATCTAAGAACTGACTCAACTCCCCCACTGCAAGACTAATATCTGGTCTAGTGATAGTCAGATATAACAGCTTCCCCACCAGCTGTCGATATGTCTTCTTGTCTTTTAGTTTCACATTATCCTTAAACAAATGAATTTTAGGATCCATAGGAGTATTTGCATCTTTGGATCCTAGCATGCCTGTCTCCTAAAGAATATCAAGGGCATATTTCCTTTGCGACATAATTGTCCCTTGCTTACTTGTAGCAAATTCAATGCCTAAAAAATATCTCAGCTTTCCAAGATCTTTCATGACAAACTGGTGTGCCAAGTATTTCTTCATCTGAGATACACCCTCTGTATCATTACCTATAAGAATAAGATCATCCACACACACAAGTAAAGCCACTGTACCCCTACTGGTCTTCCTCACAAATAGTGAATGATTCGATGAAGATCTCTGCATCCTAATAACAGACAATGCCTCAGACAGGTGCTGGAACTAGGCTTGGGGGCTCTGCTTAAGATCATAAATGGCCTTATGAAGCCTGCATACACACTCCCCTTGAATCTTAAAGCCAGGTGGTTGCTACATATATATCTCTTCCTCCAAGTCTCTGTACAGAAATGCATTTTTAACATCCAACTGATGTAACTACCATCCATAATGAACCGCAACAGATATAAAAATTCGAACAGTAAAGAGTCGTGCAACAGGGAAAAACGTGTCAAAGAAATCCACCCCATATATCTGGATGAATCCTTTAGCCACTAAGCGAGTCTTATACCTTGAAATAGACCCATCTGGGTTGTATTTCAAAGCAAAGACCCATCTGGCTCCAACAAGATGCACGCCAGACGGTAAAGGTGATAGCTCCCAAGTACCTCTGGTAGTAATTGCAGACATCTCCTCCATAGCTGCCTTCCAGTGTTGTTGTAGTAGAGCTTGCTGGTACGAGGTAGGTAACTCAGCACTAGATACAACAACTGTGAATGCATGAAACTCCGAACTTAGAGAAGCATTAATAACACCACTTCCAGCAACACGATACTGGATACAAGATCGCGAAACCTTCCTAATATCAATAGGAATATCTTCATCAGTACCCATGGAATCAGGACCTGGAGAACTATCCTCAGGTAGCAGACTCCCACCTGCTACATTTGCTGACACTATGCCTGAAATAGTCTCCTGAGTAGAAACCACCTCTACGTTATCAACACTAACCTGAGGAGTCTGTGAAATAGATGGAGGGGGCTTTGCCCTATACACAACTGGCAACTGATAGGTGTAACCCTTAAAGGTCCCTTCATCCATTGGTGTTGGTATGAATGTGCTGATAGGTGACTCATCAACCTGAGAAGGGCTATTAGTATCTGTGAATATACCAAATGGTATAGGAGCAACTAGCACAGGCGCACTCTCCGGCACACTCTGCACCTGCTTGGCAGCAACAGAAAAATAAGGTACTGCTTCATTAAAGGTGGCATTTGCACCGATATAATGCCTCTGACGTAGGGGATCAAAACATCGATACCCCTCTTGAGTACGAGAATAGCCAAGAAACACACACTTGATTGCTCTAGATGCTAATTTATCACGCCCAGTTTCAAGGAGATGTACAAAAGCCACGCACCCAAATGTCTTGGGTGGAAGATTAAACAACTCATCATTTGGATAAAGCACCTACCATGGTATCTGCTTGTGAATCACTGAGGAGGGCAATCTATTAATAAGGTAGCAAGTAGTGAGAACTACATCTCCCCAATAGTTCTGTGGCACATTGTTATGGATAAGAAGAGCTCTAGCCACATCAAGGATATATCTGTGTTTCCTCTCTGCGACTCCATTTTGCTGAGAAGTGTGAGGACATGAGGTATGATGAATTATATCATGTATGCCATAGAATTCTGCCAACCGACGAGTACAAAACTCCAATGAATTATCAGATCTGAGTCTTGATGCAAACATCAAACTGATTTTTTATCAACATAAACTTCTCAATTAGTAGACCTACTTCAGACTTATTCTTCATGAGAAATAGTCAGGACAATCTGGAAAAATCAACCACAATCAAATAGTACCGATGTCCTGCTTTATCAGGAGTCCTACTGGGTCCCCAAACATCAAGATGCACTAACTGAAAACATGAAGTTGAACGTAGTCCCGTAGCAGCTGGAAAGGAAGATTTATAGTGCTTCCCAAGTTGACATGCATCGCAGGAAAGTTGCGTAGTTGGGGACACATGAGGAATAAGCTTGTGTAACTTTTCCAAAGAAGGATGGCCCAACCGTCTATGCCACTGTAAAGCACTCCCAGATGTGGTACTAACCCGATATGCAGCAGCCATAGGACCCTGTTGAAGTCGGTAAACTCCTTCATATCCACTACCAATAATCTTCCCTGTCATTCTATCATGGAAAATACATCCACGCTCATCAAAGATGACCCGACAATTCATCTGCTTAATGATCTCACTGATAGAGAGCAAGTTCATGGATAAATATGGAATAAACTGAACATGATTAAGCTGCATGGAAGAGGTAACATTAATTTCCCTTTGACCACTAATAGGAGCAAGTCGCCCATCAGCCACCTGTACTGTACGACCCCGAGAGACAAGTTGAATCTGTCCAAAGCACTCTAAATTCCCGGATAAATGATTGGAAGCATATGAATCAATCAACCACGTCACACCAGTGGTTTGAGTATCACCCATGGCAGTTCCTAGTGCAATATCTGACTGAGACATTGCCATGTTTACTAAACCACACTACCTTAAACAAAGTTCGATGTGCCACAGAGAAGGCTACACACCTCTAAACTTCTTCACACTTCAAATTTGAAAATTGACAGAAAATGGGGACTACACACCCCAACAAAAATACCAATCGGGGAATACACACCCCAAAAAACTCCACTCACACGCTGTCAATACTCAAGGGGACTACACACCCCAAAAACATGTATCAAAGGGGAATACACACCCTAAATCTAATAAAGATCTAAAAATACCATAACATCATCTTTCCGGAAGATCCTTGGCTTTAATACTCCATCAACGATCCAAAGATCTTCCAATCAAGGTAGAGATGTGCCCTCTCTCTGCTGCCAAACACCAACAACATGAGAGAGAGCACAAAAAATCAATGGCTAGGTCTGGGCGGTGGTGGCAAGTGGCTTAGGCGGTGGCTTGTAGCAGCTCTTCCTGACGTTGTGACCTCCTACTGCTGTCACCACCAGCAACGGTGGCCTGTTGCTACTGCTGGCGGTGGCAGTGGCCCTACGCTGCTGCTGCTGCTAGCAACGGCAGTGGCCTGCTGCTGGCCTACTGCTGCAGCAGCTAGCGGCAGCAATCGGTGCTGCTGCTGCTGTGAGGCAATGGTCCGACGTCGGTGTGGCCACCGGCAGTGGCTGTGGTAGCTCCGTTGAGAAGGCTTAAGGTAGGGTTAGGATTTTGCTTTTAGTGGAGTCATCAACCTTGGTTCTGATACCAAGTTGAAGAAAACAAACTTCCTTAGGTTGCCAAGAAGTCCCTACACCTCTGTATTGGTGTAGGAAAAGTACATCATAGACCCACTAAATAAAATAAAATAACACAGCATCCCTTACAAATATAAATATAACTCAACAAAAGAAAACATCATTCTTGGCTTGTTCTTGTCCATAACACTTTGTAAAGTGAGAAAAGTTATTGCAATTCTTGTCTGATCAGGTTTCACAATGTCCTTGTGTGTGAATTGCCTCATATTCAAGGTTTTTGCATGACTTTAAATGAAGGTTATCAATTCTTTTGCCTCAGTAACATTCTTCACCTTTGGTTCTTTACCAATTTCTTCAAGCATTAAGTCTATGCAAGGAGTGGCACATGATGACCAATATATCCTGGGATATTTGGTCTTGAATTTGGTCTGGAGTGTTCTTCTTACTACCAAATTTGTTGAGGCATTGTCCGTGACAACTTGAATAACATTATCAAGTCCAACTTCCTCAACACAGTTATCAACTAAAGAGTAAATATACTTGTATGGGCATCGGCAAATGCATTCATGAACTTTAGGAAGCTTGTGTCTAGCTCACAATTCACATAAAAATTCACGATGCTTCTACTCCTTATGGTTGTCCACGCATCTGTCATAATTGTGCATCTATTTTTCTTCCATGACTCCTTATGACTTTCTAGATTTTCCTTTGTCGCATTTACTTCATCTTGCAATAATGTCTTTGTGAGCTTATAATAAGGGGGTTGATATCCCCTATCGTACTGTCTAATTGCTTTACATATATGAATGAAAGTCGGGTGGGTGACTACATTAAAAGAGATGTCATAGTCATAAAAAAATTTTGCCACAAACTTGTTGACTCGTACTCTCTTCCTTGGCAAATCCATCTTTGATTGTAGTTTAACGCATACCACAATCCTTAGTGGTTTCTAACATTCGTAGCCTTTGATCATCCCTCTTAACCTCAATTGAGGGTGTTGAGTTTATTTTAATGACTACTTTGTCTCTGATTTCTTGAATAGCTGTGACTTTTTCTTGATTCATCTTTGAAGTTTGCTCTAAATAATCCTTCATAGTGTTTTTGGACTTTAAGGTCGACTTTTTGACAAGGTTCGACACTTCCTTTAATGCAGGCAAGATGTTGCTTCTTTCTATTTATCCCCCCCTTCACCACCTTGCCATGAAGTCGACATGTCACTGTATTGAGGTTGGTCTTCACTTGAAGATAGGCATATTTCCAACCTGGGTCATTAGATCCTTGTGGAATATAAAATGGCATACTCGAGGTGGATGTACTATCAGAAGTCGGTTGACTTAATGAATCAGTCATTTGTTCTATCAAAACCTATTATCAATGACAATGAATATAAACAATAGATCTAAATCAAAAATCTAAAATAACTAAATCAAAAACTTCAAATCAATTTAAATCAAAACATATTGTCAAGAATATAAAATGAAATCTAGATAAAAAATTGAAAAAAAAAAATCTAAAATCAACTTAAAACAAAAACCTAGAATCAAAGCTAGCTGGCACAAATCAAATGTAACCTAAACAACCTAAAATCAGGTGTAAAATGGGCTTGGCTATCATTCAAGATTCAAAGCTACCCCCTAACATAGGCTTGCTGCCATTGTCGACCAAAAGAGTCCTCTCGTTGGTGCCGCTTCCAGCCGAAGAAGCTTGACGCCACCGCCAGTCGAAGAAGTCGATGATGCTCCTCATTGTTGTCGTGCGATGGTCTCCAATGGGCGATGGGTTTAGGAAGGTGTGCACTGGCTTTAGCGATGCACGAGGGCTAGAGATTTTGAGGGTGCTGTTGGTGCAACCGTGTGAGGGTTTTGGGGGTTTAACAAAGGGCTATCGTGGGTGGGACTGTGGGGTCTATTGTTCATGTGGGTTTCTTTTAAGAAAGCCCATTGATGGCTCTATCTAAAAAATGACTGAGTATGTGATTGAGTGAATGCCTACTCGGCCCGCCTACTCGTCCAGACCTGACTATATGACCACATGGTGTTACTTGGTTCAAGAATGGGTCCGCTGATGCCTATGCAGGTGCCTACTCGGTTTAGGCAGCCGCTTCCTGAACACTACTAAAAAGGCATTTGTTAATCTCATGTTCTAGGAAATATGAACGTCTCTTTGGCTAGTAATCAAGTGCCTCCCACCGACTACCTAAACTATCCATCTTGGTGCAACAGATCTAAGGGTGGAAAATCTACTTTGATCCCTACACAAGTGTCGAGATGCTCCAGAAACTACCAACTAATTAGGATCACGTTTAGGGTTCTGAGTAGACAAAGCAATTAGGAAATTTGATGGATATCTGAGATATTCGTTGCACACGATGATCGTATCTATCTCTGATAATCGCTTGCATCTCCTTTGCGAGCTGGCAATACTTAATCTTGTCTCCAATTCTCGAGGCAATACTATCCATGATCTAGATATGGACCATAGCATTATCTTTCTTCTATACAGCATCTTTTCCTGTCTTCGTAGTGGACTCTGATCTCATAAGGATGTGCTCTTTATCACGACCCTCTATGGTCATGAGAGAGGTCTATGACCATCTAGGGTAGTTGGTCCCACCTAGTTTAATCATTGGACCAAAAGTAGGTTCTTGTAAACCTCAGTATTTGTCACTCCTAACATGACCTTTGAGAAATTGGACAAAGCCATCCTATGTGCCAATTAAATGCCCTAATATGCTAAAACAAGCATCTTGGACGTGATTAGGTCATGAACATAAGTTGAAATCCCTGAATCTTAATTGAAAAATTGACCTAGAACAACAAGGGGATGTTTTAGCTAAGTGGCAACCCTCAGGCGAGAGGTGTAGGTCTGGCAAGGGCCACTAAACTAGGGTGGCGTTGAGTGACCATCGGTGACCAGTCCTAGTTCAGTGATAGCGGCAGCAGTAGGCTCTTTGAGCCTCTACCATTGTTGTTGTTGCCACTGGGGCCACCAGTGAGCACTGATGGGTGGAAGGGACCTCGCAAGAGGTAGTGTGACCCCTTTAGTGGCTGCTAATAACAGGAAAACTTGAGGAGTTTGTGGTGAAGTTTTCTTCTTCAATAAAGGTTAGGATTTTTTTAGTTCTTATTTGGTATAGAGGAAGAGAGAATGAGGGTACTAAATGCCAGCCTAGGACTCTACCTCTGATACCAAGTTAGAGGGAATAAGACCAATCTCTATTAGAAACCCTAATCCTCATTATATAGAGGATTAGAAAGGAAAAATTACATATGGAACCCTCATGAAACTAACAAAAAAAGGATAAACAATAACAAATAATATAAAAATATGCTAATCTCAACAAGCATCAATATGATTTTTTATTTCCAAATGAAATTTTTGGCAATGATACCAACATCTTTGATTTCAAAGGAAACATTCAACAAAGATGAGAAAAATCAACTATCATTAAATAGAAACAATCAATCAAGGGCATGACTGCGACCCCAAATATTCATATGTAGCAACTCAAATAGGGACTTAAAACCACAACTTTGACTTGGCGAGTAAGAAGTCCTATGGTGCTTCCCATATGTCAGGCTTTGCAATCAATCTTGGAAGTGGGAACACGATAAGGAATGATACGACAAAGATTTGCCAATGGAACATGACGAAGATGGAGATATCACTGAAGACTCGATGTAGTAGTAGTAGGAAGAGACACTGACAACACAAGGAGATTGAAGCCAATGGTACACCCCCTTCTTTACAGTTGCCAGCAATCTTCTTCCCCATCAGATTGTTTTGAAAAATGCAAGAAATCTAGTAAAAAATGGATCGACAATTGAGCTTCATTGTAATTCTACTAAACATGCTGATAGGAAAATTTGGAACAAGTAACACATCTGTCAGGCACATACTAAGAGCTACCAAAACCTCCCCCTCACCAGCAACAAGCGAGTGTCGCCCATCGATGACTTGAACTGTTCGACCTTCGGGAATGGATCGGAGTCAAGTGAATCGACATCTATCACCACATAAGTGGCGAGAGGCTCTAGAGTCTACTAACCAATCTAAATCATGCTCATTAGTAGATTGAGTGGATAATGCAGTTGGTATACCTGATGGGGATGCAAATGTAGTGATTTTTGAGGGAGTCGAAACAATAGGTGTAGCAATTGGAGAAGCTCATCATAATTAGCTCTGGCCACGATAATAGTGTCTCTAGGGGCTTCAATAGATACCGCCCCTTTGTTTACAGGGGTAGGCTGCCCATGCTTAGTCTGGCATGTGTTCTCAAAGCAACTAGGCTTCCTACAATAGGTACAAGTGAGATGTCCTCTGCCTTGGGACCCATGTCCCTTGCCACATCCTCTAATAGAGATTGATCCATGTCCTCGACCATAACTCGTAGCTAATGTTGAGGTTTGCAATTCAGGTGCTTCGACAACTAAAGCTATTGTAATTCGGCTCATCCTATTATAAGCTTCCTTGAGAGTTGGGAGCTCTTATGGTTAAAATCTGGGATTGTGTTGCAGTGTACTCTGGTCCTAACCGAGCCAGGAACTATAGAATTGCTACCTCCTTCCAGTATGCCTTCTACTCGTAAGTGCAGATTTGGTGACAGTCATTATACTTCTCAAATAATGCCTTGAGGGTGGAGTAATACTGTAAGAGAGATGCCCTCTTGTCAGAGATGTGTCATCCCATTATAGATCTTGAAAACTCTATTGGAGTTATTCTCATGAGATTATGTATCCTTCAAGGTATCCTACACTTATTGATCCTATAATAAATAATCTTGTCCCTAATCCAAGCACAGATTATGGCATTACCTTTCTTCCAACATTCACGCCACTCTTCTATGTAGGCTCAAGTTCGAGCAAGATATGCTTCTTATCGTAACCTTCTATGGTCATCAAGACTCATGAACAAAGGCAACACATCCAAAGACCCTGGTAGTAACATGAAATAACTCCTCATCAGGATACAATATATTCCATGAAATTTGCTCATGAATAGCGGACTTAGGCATCCTATTGAGAAAAAAACATGCAGTCAAAATCGCATCACCCCAATAAAGAGAAGGTACAAAGTGATGTATCAAAAGGGTGTGAGCAACATCAAGTAAATGGTGATGTTTCCTCTCAGCAACCCCATTCTACTGAGAGGAATGGGCATGAGTAGTTTAATGAATGATGCCATGGGATTTAGAAAAAGAATGTAAACGATGTGTACACAATTCCAAAGCATTATTAGAACAAGCAGCTTTTATAATAGTAGAAAATTGGATCTTTTTTTCTATTACAAAATTCTCAATAATAGAACCAACAACAGGTTTATTTTTCGATAAGGATACTCAGGACACCCAAGAAAAATCATTAATAATGACAAAAAAATAGTGACCCAGTCAATCTAGAATTTGACTAGGCCTCCATATATCTATATGAATATGCTAGAATAAAGAAGTAGACCCAGCACTCTGAGACGACAGGACACTGGCAAGATGATGTTTCCCAAGTTGACAAGCATCGCAGGTAATGACGGTTGTGGGAGAGATATGGGGCATAACATGCTGGAGCCTATCCAAGGAAAGATAGCTAAGGCAGAGGTGCCACTGGAAAGGAGACCTAGTGGCAAAGGCAACCTCCCTATGACCCACAGCAGCAATAGTAGTTTGGCTTAGGCGGTATTACCCCATTCTTTACATCCTCCACTAATTGTCCTCCCCATGAGCTTGTCTTGCAAGAGGCAACACTGGGCATAAAAAATAGCACTGCAGTTCAATTTTTTTCTAATACAACTGATAGATAATAAGCTCATGGGAAAATCCGACACAAAGTACATTGGACAATCATAATGTGGAAGATAGAGGGATCTCACCTTAGCCTCCAACATGGGAATGCCTTCCGTCTGCCACCTATACAATACATCCTAGAGGTATTGATATGAGGAATGGAAACAAGCTTTGGTTCCCACATAAATGGCATGATGCACCAGAATCTACCAACTAATCTCTATCCTGTTGTAACATGGAAGAAGAGCAAACTAGCTCGATACTTGAGGAGGCAAGAGCTGTGGTCTCAGAAGAAGGTGCTAATGATTGGAAAGTTGTAAAAATTGCTGCAAAAGATCATCAAATTCAGCATTAGATAACCCCCCTAGTAGCACCGTACACAGATGGAGGACTAGATGTCCAACCTAATGCCGCACACGGATTGAGTGCCCCAACACAAGGCGGCGGCGATGCTAGGGTTCAATCCAACTCCAGCGGCGTCGTGCTGGGACATGGGGAAACCACCAGCATCGCTGCTGGTTGTGCAACAGTTGGTGTGTTGCTTGTTGGAGGGGAGAGAAGGCTGGCGGTGTGGTTGTTGCTGGCAAGGAGAGGACGATGATCGATGGAAGGTGTGGAGGGCTTATTTGGTGGGGTACCTAGGGCACCGGTCTAGGACCACTGCTCTAATACTATGTTAGGAGAAATAATTGAGTTACTTTATTCTCAAACCCTACCTCTCTTTATATAGAGAGGTGGGAACAAATTACATCATAACCCTATAAGAAAATAAAAATGATAGAAGCACCCAAATACAAGAAATAAATAACTCAATAGTTTGTGACCATTAAGCATATGTGGTTTTATCCAACTTAACCATAGGACCAAAGAATAGGCTCTTGAAATCCTTCATCTTCGTCGTTTGCCCCAATGTTACTTTTGATGACTCTTCTGATGCCATCTTGTCTTCAACAAGAGCTCAGACAAATCATAGGAAGCGTAGCAGAGTCTCTAGTGCATCAAGACAACTCAACCAAGTTTGATGGGGAGAAAAATCTCACAAAAAATGTCACTAAGCACTGTTGCAGATCAACTAAGGCTGCCTGAGTTCATGGTATGGCTTGAGGGTCTCCTGGTGGCAATTGGTAGCAAGCGATAGTAGTTAAAGGCCACCAGAAGCTCCTGGTGGCACCATCCCTAGCATTGGTGACGCTCTTGTTCAAGGTCACACCATTGGGATGCCTCCAACAATCATATAGATTGTTGATGTTAGCAAGGCAGGGGTCGAGGGGCCCTTTATTGGACCTTAGAGAAGTTAGGAGAGGGTTTTTAGTAACTTATTTGAGGGTTGTGACTGGGTTTAGGCCAAGATTACCTCCTGCGATGGTTGTTACTAAGGGTAGTGGCCAAATCTAGGCTCCTTCAGTTGGTGGTTAGTGACTGGTGATAGACGACACTCGTTGGAGTGGTTGCTAGCTGGTGGGCCACTACCGCCCCTTAAAGGAGATCTAGTGTCTTGTTGAGAACTAACCCTAGGATCAGGGTTTGTTTTGGGTTTTTTTCGGGTGGAGAATGAAAGTGATGGGGATCAAGGCTGCTATTGAAGGAATGAATTTAATTGTTCTATTAGAAATCCTAATCTTTGTTATATAGAGGATTAGAAAAGGAAAAATTACATGAGCAGCCCTCATAAAACTAATAAAAGATAAACAATAATATAAAATAGAGAAATAAACTAATCTCAACAATTGTTATGCTACAGGCTCAAAAATTATTTGATGACTTGAAATATTTCTTTGCATTATTTAGGACAGTTTTGCTACAGTAGCTGTTGGGAGTTGAGCCTCCGGTGCATTTCATTATAAACTTTGCAAGGAACACCCAAATAATCAGGGAATCGGGATACCAATAAAATATTCGCCATACTGAAAACAGATGGCAAATTGAGATCAGATGGAAATTAATTCTCATCTACATTTCTTTTTCAGGTTCCTTCATGTAGTTATGGAAATGAGCTTATGCACATAATCGATAGGTTTAGATGTTCCTCTTAGATGGATTACAAACAGATAGTCAAAATGTATCTAATGATTTAACCTATTTCATGTTTTTTTTTTCCTCTTCTGAAAAGAAAAAGTATTTCATGTTATAACTGTATGTAAGTATGACTGCATTTATTGGTTTGCATGCACATGTACATGCATGCTTGTGTAGGTGCATTTCTTTTTTGTATGTATTCTATGTTTTGTGTGTACCTGAGTAAACCAGATCACCATGTAAGAGTCATCCTAGTCATCAATCTCCTTGGAGAGTTTTCTTGCTTGCTTCTTTTCTATAGCTTGCTCATTCCATTCACCCTTAAGAAAGTTGGTACCTCTTTCCCCCAATTTGACAAACTCACGATGATAATAAGAACAGAAGAGGGTGCCAAATCTTTTAGTTTTTATTTTTTTTCTTGAAGGGGTAAAGGGTGTTCGCTCAAGTGACCATCTGAAGTTTGATGCTCAAAAATACATGAAAAACTCCATTTGAACAAGCTACCCCATAGCTTTATCAAACCCAAAGCATCAAAAACCACTCCATTTACTTTACATCTTTCCCCTCTGAAGACCACTCTGTTTTTTTGCAGCTAAGGTGCCCACAAAATTGTAAATGGCTTTGCTCTCTCCCTCTTAGATCTGAAACATCATGGTTTGTGATCCATTCTTCCCATCAAATAATCCACCCATTGCAGGTTCACCTATTCCAACAGACTAACACAGTCGTAGCAGAAGGGTAAGAAGAAGAGATGTCAATTGTCCTCATTATGCTTGCTGTAAAGAGTGCAAGTGGCGTCATCTGTATGAAAAACTTGTTGTCTGTGCTGCTTTGTCATTAGTCTTCCTCTGCATAGAAGCCAAGCATCATGGTCATTTTAATTCTCCAACATAATTTTGCATCTCTCCCTAAGTGAGCATTAACCACTTGTGAACTGTCATGCAGTACAGGATGCAGCTCCTTAACCATGCATCTCCCAACCTCCAATTCCCATCTATCCATCTATCTAGGCAGCAGACAAATTTGAGGGTATCCTGCTGCAACTTCATAAAACTCTTGAACCCTTGGTTCTGACAAGTTAGATAGAAAAAGTGGTGTCTGGGCTCCACTGCCACCATCTGTCCCAGTACTCTAATAGGAAGCCAGTAAAGCATCCAATTTACATGAGAGCAAATAATCTTGGATGTGAATCTGATAAAGCTCCATTACCATTCTAATCATCTTGCCAAAAGCTAAAATCTCCATCCCCTAGCCTATCCTTAAAAAGATGCACATGGATGGCGTAACCTGAAAAAGCCCTTTCCAAAAGGGAGATGATCCCCCTCACCAGAGAAATCCTTTTCCTCCTATTCACACACCACCAATAGCAAGCTTCAAGGATGTCCATTACCAAACTGCATTTTCTCCCCATAACTTAGGCGACTTCATTAACAAAGCCTCGTTCGTAGTTCTAAGTTCCAGCGCCCAAAGACCCCCTTCAAAAAATTGGTGAGCTCACCTCCTCCCAATTATAAAGAAGCCCTTGGCATTTTATGTCACTTCCTTCCAAAAAATTCTTCATATGAGTTTAGTAATCGGATAAATACTCAGACAATAATGCATCACATGCTTAGGTCACATACTCACTTTGACTGCATATTGACCCACTAGTATGTACACAGTGTGCAGACATTCCCAATAGTATGTGGCCAAGTATGCTATATATTTGGTCGGCTTTCTAATCAGTGTTGATTTCATCCCTAATGCAAAAGATTTTGTAGCAATCATCGTGGCTACTACACCCTCCTGATGTTCCATAACATACTTTTTCCTTTTTGAAGAAAGAAAGGAAGATTATCAGAGGTTGGTAACCATCCATAAAACCTTCATTAATAAAGGAACAAACTTAATATTTTGGAGGAGCAAATCAGAAAAAGTGGGAGCTTCCCTCACAATATTTTCAACCCAAGCCCTCTCCCTATTGAAAATAACAACATTATGTTGTCGCCAAAGACACTACAAGGCCACAAACACTTTGACCCAACCAGCAGTACACGCGGCAGCATTCCTTCTGGAGTCCTGGAAATAAGCTGAAGAGAAGTCCACAGCATGCACTTGCATTGACCTCCAAATCCTCAACTGCAAACTCGCAGGAAAAGAGCAGATGTTCCACATTCTTGCTCCCTTCTCCACACAAGGAACGCGTGACATCATGGTCGTTTGACCATCTGGATCTAAAAGCCTTTGTCACTAACTTCTCCCTCCTTAACATCCAAACAAAAATCTTAATTTTCAAAGGCATTGGGATCTTCCAAATGCATGAACAATCCGCCAAAAGCTCATAACAAGGTCCCACCTCATGCTTGAGTCTCCCAAAGGCTCTCCCCATCGAAAATCTCCCGTCACTCCAAACAAATCTATCGTGCATTCCCCCATTTGGCTTGACCCTATGAAGCACTCCCATTGAGCTCTGAAACTCAAAAAAGGCAACATCTGCCAAGCCAACGGACAACATCGGAGACCAAGAGACCGAGGGCTCATCCCACATGTCCCCCACTTGAACATCCTTATCTGGAACAGAAGCATACAATCGACGAAAAAGCTTAGAGAAAGCCTCGCTCCTCATCCAATCATCTCTCCAAAATCTAAATGAATCACTACTCCCTAGAACATTGGAGGAAAAGGAAGATTGTAATCTAAGTTGCAAAACAGAGTGAACACTCCCCTGAACAGCTGATGGTTTCACTTGGCTGACCCATCCAATGACAAAGTTGATCGGAAAATCATACAAATCACAAAACAATCTCTCAACCAAACCACCACCATTCCCAAGAAATTTGACTACCTACTTCAGAAGCAAGGCATCACCAAAATCCGCAAGATGTCTAATATCAAGACCTCTAGAACCTGATTTGTAAATCTCACTCCATGAAATAAAATACAGAAAGCGCCCTTCATGGTCTGGTCCTTTCCAAAAAAATCTCTTGGCCATTTCCAACATAGAAACAATCTTCTCTGGTGGCCTACACATGGACATAAAAAACATCGGGATCGTCGACAACACCACCTTTACCAACACCAGCCTACCACCCTAGAAAGCAATCCCCCACTCTACCCTGAGAGACGCCTCCGAACATGCTCAACCACCGGCTTCCAATCCAAGCAACCCAATCAAGCCCCCTCCAACAGAAGACCAAGATATACAATAGGCGGTCGAACAATCAGGGAACCAGTGATTGATAAATCACCAACTCTTCATCACCACTTAGGTTGAAAGGCACGAAAGCAGGATTTCTCCCATTAATAGAGAGGTTAGAGATGCCATCAAAAATACCAACCAAGGATGTAAGATTTTTAGCCTAACTTGAATCCCCCTGTATGAAAAACATAATGTTATTTGCATATTGCAACAACAGGGTGAAAGATGACCCATCTGCTCATATAGTGAAATCAGAGAAGAGTCCACTCTTGCACACCTTGAAAGCAAGGTGAGTGTGTCAACGTCAATATTGAAGAGCAACAATGCTAAAGGACATCCCTGCCTAACCTCCCTTTGTAATTGCATCCACCATCCACATAGCTTGCCATTCATTAGGACCAAGAAAGAAGTTGTAGTGATACACCCCTTCATAAGTTGAACCCACTCCTCTCCAAAACTTCTCTGCCTAAGAACCTTCCAAAGATATGCCCAAGCAACCAAATCATAAGCCTTAGAAAAATCCACAAAAAATCCACCTTCCAAAGAAAAGCAACCAACCTGGACCTCTTCCAAGACAAAGCCATTTTTTATGCCATCACATAGAGAATCTTGCATCAATCTCCTTGAAATAAAAGTCGACTGCACCAGTTAAATCAAACAGGGGAGAACAATGCATAATCCATTCGCCAACACCTTGCCACATTGAGATGGCTGCATTTGACAAGGGGATAGGTCTATAATCATCAATGGATTCTGCTGCAGACTTCTTGGGGAGAAGAAAAAAATAGAATCTATTCGATCTTTCAAACCCACGATTTCCTTAAAAAAACTCACGAATCATCTTCATAAAATCCTATCCCACTACATCCCACATCTCTCTATAGAAAAGAACATGCAGATTGTCGGGGCCCGGAGCACCTTCAACCTTAAGTCCATGCAAATTACGAAGCACTTCCTCCTTCATGACCTCTCAAATTAGATCAACCCTCTCATCTTCCAACATCGTTATATTGGAGGACCCTAAGCTCTAGCTGCCTACAAGCCTCCTCTGGGTGAAGTCCCTGAAATGCACATGAATCGCCTTTACAAATCTGTTGCTGTTGCTAGAGCATGGAATCCCTGATCCACAGGGAATTGATCAAGTTCACTCACCTTCTAGCACTTGCCATCATGTGAAAAAATTTGGTGTTAGAATCCCCTTCTCTTGGCTATGAGTTGCCTGTATTTTTGCCTTCAATCCATCTCCCTCTTAGAATCTTCCTCCTTAACCTTCGCCTGCAGCCGACATCTCTCCTGATATTTGCTTTGGTCAAGAGTCCTTGCTCCCCCCTTTAAATCCAACTCAGCAATGCCTTCCAAAGTAGTCATCCTATCATTGTCTTGCCTCCTTTAAACATCCCTCCTCTAACCAATGAGCGTTGTCTGGATGGCCCTGATCTTGTTTGCAAGTGTTTTAATGGTGAACCTCGAAGAAGAAACCTTCGTCCATCTGGCATGAACAAAGTCACAAAACCTAACTCTAAAAGCCACAATTTCTGGAACTTAAAGTATGATGAGAATAACATCTCCCCATTGTCCCACATCAATGGCATATGATTCAAGAAGGCCTCTCCATGGCCGACATGGCTGCCCCTTGAAATGCCTTTTCCAAAGTGACATTACATGGGAAGTGATCAATTTTGGAGGTCGAGCGAGAACCATTTCTCCAAGAATAAACTGCTCTAGAAACCAATAGGTCCAAAAGCTCCAGCTCGCCAACCATACGCCTAAAATCCTCTTTGGAACCATCTGTTCTTCTAGCCTATCAAGAATAGAGAGGTTGGCATTAAAATTGCCACCCACTAGCCATGGTTGCCCATCTGCAAATTGCAACGTTTGCTTTATCTCATCCCACAACACCTTCCACCCAGCCCCATCACAAGGCCTGTGGACGTTGCATATCACCCATGCAGAACCATTAGAGATCTTATTAAAAGTCCCAGAGACCACCTGGGATGCCACCAAAGAAGAATCCAACCGAAAGAAGTCCTCACTACACAATAAAAGTTGTTCCCTAGAACTCCCTTCTGCATTTATAGTCAATAACCATGTAAACTGATCACCACAAACCTCCCTTTTCACTAGACGATCCAACTCCTCAAGGTGTGTCTCTTGTAGAACTACAAAATTCAATCGCTAGTCCTACAAATACCTTCTCAATAAGGACCTACATGTCTTGTCTTGCAATCCTCTGACATTCCACGAGTACTTTTTAACCATGAGTACCATCAACTCCCCCTGAGCTAGACATCTTGCCCACTCTCTTCACATTTAGGACCTACACTGCATGCATATCAACCTCATAAGCAACATGGTTTCCACTCAGTGACGAACCACCAATGTGAGCATCCTTCACTACCTTTCTCTTATAGCAAGAGCTAAACAACATCCCATGATGCACGTGAATCATCTTGATGAATGACAATCCCTTGTTGATGATAGTGACCTCCTAGCTAATCTCAAGCCCATTGCGCTGTGCTCGCTACTTGCCTCAGCCACCGCACGCGTACCACCATTGGCCGGATCCATGGAGCTCACATGGTCAGGGGCTGCCACGTTCTCACCCTAAAGCTCCACCAATAAGGGGATGGCCCTATTGGGTGCACCCTCCATACGCACGTAACTATCCAAAAAGATAGACCCAAAGAAAGGTGCCCCCATTGGATGAAAAGAAGAAAAGGGCCAACAGGATAAAGACCAACGGGATCAAGTGTATAAACGGATCCACAGTGGTACCCAAGAGTTGAAAAAGGATCCAAGGACTTGCTAGCTCTAGATCCGTTATTGGATTTGGAGGCCACCTGTCGCGTGCCAAGGCTTTGGGCTAGACATTCCAAATCGACCACATCAAGAGCTACACCAGAATTCAAAGGAAGTGTGTCATTGCCATAAATGACAAGAGGCAAACCTCCCGACGATTCTTGTCCCTGAGATTGCGGGAGAGGCGCTGGCTCTGCTCTTGTTGAAAAATTAGCACCACTAATGGAAGCTAGTGATCGCACACCTGGTTCAAAATTCGAATAGATGTGAATCACGCGACGACGCACTGGTTTCTAGATTTGACCCATCACCTTTTGCATTGGAGGCCTCATTAGACCACTGTTGGCCACTACCTCAGCAAAAGATTGCACAAGCTGTGCTACCAACTTCACAATCGCATCTTCAAAGGTCACCACCCATGATGACCTTCCAAACCAGATGACAGCATTAGAAGGGAGCTTCTGATCCACCATGAGCTCCCCCTCCACTGCGATAAAAGGCATGCCCCCATCCACTACTTTAAGGCCACCACTGCAATCCTCTCAATCACCTTCATAGACCTCAACCTTAAAGGGATACCTCAAATCCAGAAAGAGATACATAGCCTCATAGAAGCTTGATCAGCCACTGCACCATCGTGGAGGGATGGGGTACGCCACCACATGACAACATCCCCAACACATCACTCCTTGAACAACAACCATTGGAGGTCACCCTAAGCCAACCCAAATAAAAGGAATTTGCCAAAGCCCAAGGAGGAAATCCTCCAATCCTTGGATAGAAGATCCCCCTCCACAGGCTTCCTTCTAACCTCCTCATAGGTCATGACTCCTTAAGCCAAAACCCCCTCCAAAGCACTCCTCAAGACAACATCAATGTCCCCAGCCACCAGTGACCAAGGGGCCTAGACCTCCAAGGAAGGTACTTCTGATGGAGGTGGAGGCAATGAAATAGGCGACGATCTCCGAGGAGAAGCACGCTTATGGCCCATGCCCTTAGAAAGCATGCACACCATGGGATCCCTACATGTCGAGGTGAAGTGTTCCTTCTCTCTACACCGGAAGCACCGCGTGTCACGAAGCTTTCTGATGCGGAGAGAAGAGCCCCCCCATCACCTCACTTACCATCCCTCTCCCTTAATAACATACTCTTTTTATTAGAAGGGTACCAATGTATCTGGATATATTATGTGTATAAGAACTTATTCCTTGATATCGATATCCGTGGCTCTTAGAAGAGGGATGTATTAGTGGACATTCTTGTAGTCAATGTTTATGGGTCAAATTTTACAAGCTCATGGAAGCTAAATGGGGTGTTGAACTTGGATCAAAGACTTCTCATTTGGACCTTCCTTCATTCCCTGAAATTATTAGAGTTTGAGGATCACATTAGACCCCGCAAGAAATCACTAGGTTAGACTATTGCAAATGCTAAGGTCTAGGTTGGGTGTGAGGTGTGACTTTAGGAGGTAGACTTGGAGGTTGACATGTCCAAAACTTGAGAACATTAGCTCCTTCACCTTTTTGAGAAAAAAAAAAGCTCCTCCAAGGTTTTGCTGACTTATCTCTTGAGAATAAATAGACCCTGAGTATACACTCAATATGGACAGTTTCTAATATGTTAAGTAACTAAGCTCATATATGGTTAATTTGCAAGCTTATATTGAGGAAGAACCATGGATGTTACATTGAGCAACTTTGTAGGGGCATCTATGAAAAGGATAAACCTAGGGGCTAGGCTTCTATGGAAATCAGGAAATATAACTTTTTCATTTTAAGTTTCAACCTTGATGTATAATCCTTAACAAACTTTCACTGCATTATTTCAAGCAATAGATTCCCAAGAATCATTTTTCTGCAGATCAAGAAATCAATGATCGTGACTCCTGAACCTGGGAATGCAAAAAATAGCACTCCTGGTCAAGCAGCACCAAGCACAAAGAGCCATCAGGTGAAAGTTTCGACTGCAATCGGCTCCCCAAAGCTCTCATAAGTTTATAACCCCTTCAATACAATTGCCAGACTTGGAAGGTTTCTGTGGGACGTACTTGTTGGTAAAGTTCATCTGCATTATCTGAATTTATTCGGTTTTACTCATCTTTCTATTTTAACAAAGACTTGCGGTTTACCTTTTCCAGGTAACCTGCTGGAAAGCACAGGCAAAAAAGAGGTCGCCCCATGTTTGTTTTTTAATTTAAAGCATTACAAAATTCCTTAATGGTGAGTTAAACCAGTAGGGAGTTTAGGGCTATTTGATGTGTATTTCATCGATATTTGCTATTACAGGAGGGGCTCCAAACTGCTCATTTTTTTATCGTTGCCTGCCTAACCAGTACGGGTTCTATAGGGGTTTAATGGATGGATAACCGAGTATTTCGGTTATCTTCTGCCTAGACAATTTTTTTCTCTTTTGTAAATCTTCCATACAAATCTTGGCGAGTTTCCACTGGAGACGCTCAGGGGAATATTTCTCCGTGTGAGAGCATGTACGATCATCACCAAGCTTTTTTCCTATGCAGAGGGTGGTAAGCTACATAGATTTTTTGCCATTCTTTTTAATCGGACTTAAATCCAAAAACCAGGATCATGTTTAGTAATTTTTCTAATATTTATTCGATCTTTCCCTATCATACCTTCAATTCTAAACATATTATTTCATACCTTCCATCTGGTGCATGCAAGTCCCCACCATATCTGCAATGCATCTCAAATGACTTTCTTTTTTTCAAAAAAAAACTGGAAGGAGAGCTAAGGAGAGTTATCGAATCACAGATAGTTGTCCGTCTCAAATGACTTTCTTCTATTTAAGCTTTTTATCAGTTCTACACTAGTCTTCTCTGGTGATCATGTATCAGATCTCGTCTGTCGTTTCTCTATATCTACCTCAACATCTTCAGTTTCATCATAAGAATCCTGTATACTTTGCCTATAACATGAGAGGTGTGTTGTTGAGATATTCAAGGTGATCAAAAAGAAGCGCAAGTGGTCATCCACAAGTTAATTTAGGATATTGCATATGGTTGGAGTGAATTCGGATTCTTCCGTTTGTGATACACAATGCTTTTTCTGTCAAAAGTCGAAAAATCAAATTCCGCTATTAAAAAGAAAGTGAATTCCGCTTTATTTCTCGTAAGCACGTCGCCATCTCATTAAATGCGCACAGTCTGCACGTTGGCTATGGTAAAAAAAATAAACGGAGAACAAGGTACTTGTAAGTTTCATGTATGTGCAGCCAAAAAAATGGTTAACGATGGTATCGCGACACGAATCACCGTGCAAATTAATGAAAATGCATTTACAGTTAAGGATACGAAATAAACCTTCGATGGGCAGGCAATTAAGACTATTCAGCTTCTTTTAAGGCTGCATTTGGTTAGAGTTCTGGATGAATCTCAGGTAGGATTAAAGTGGGATAAGTAAAGTATTTGTTTGGTGGGTTTATAATAATGAATGGGTTGTAATGATTAGTATAGTATTACGATGTTAGTGGTGATATTTTAGTGTTAAGATATGGTGTGAGTGGGATATTACGTTAGAGTGAATATATTTTAATATATATTGAAGTTATTATGATAGTTTGAATATATTTTAATAGATATATAATATTTGAGTGGATATATGTCAATATATATGGTTGTTGACATAATATAAGAAATGGTAATAAATTGATATAAAATTAGAAATTGAGAAACTTTTTTAATAGGAGTTTGAAACCTAACTCAAATCTACTTCTAAGCCTCCGTCCAAATGTGCCTAAGCTGTGACTTTGTGTCAGGAAAGTGGGATGTGGATGGTTTTGAATAGTTCAGTAGTAGGCTTCTCTCAAAATTTGAGAAGGTTAATCCATGTTTAGAAAATAAAAGCGTTAATAACTTCCGAAGAGGACCGTAGCTCTGGCAAGTGTTCTGGTACCCATGAGAGTTCGTAGATCTTTGCTGCGCTAAGTGCAGGTTGGCTGAGGGTAGTGACGTAACAATATCCTTCGGCGACATATTTTCTACTGGTAATAAAGTGTAAGTGGATAAAGACCTGGAATTTTTAAGGATACGATCTATGAATGTGTATTTCAAGGAAAAAAGAACTGACAATCTTGTACTCTTTTGCCTCCTTTTGTAAAAGTTTGTCAGTCTATAAAACGTCAGATTAGCAATATTAGAGTGGGGGGGGGGGGGGGGGGGGTGTGCGGGTGTGCGCGAAGTGGGTTGGAGAGAGAGAGATGTGAGGCATTAAAGTGACACCAACATGGGATGCATGGTTGTATGGAATGGCGAGGTTGGTGTTGTGAGGTGGCTGTAGGCGTGTGGTGATGTCGGTGCACGGATTGGATGATGCCGAGGCCCATCGGAGATTGGTGCTCAATAGCAAGTATGGGTTCTCCTCTTCCTGTGTATGTGGGAACTTGAGAGATGGAGGGAAACGAGGAGGAGGGAAAAGAGGCGTGGTCGGCGACGGTGGTGGTGACTGTCACTTGGTCAGCTGAACATCAACATAGCCGTGGAAGCAATTGTTGATGATGGGTTCTTGCACCCATCGATAGGAGAGGAGAGTATACTAATAGCCTGTCGGAGGATGGTGGAGGTCCGGTAAGGCACCGGTGGGCCAGGTGGTTGAAGTGTGGCCAATTGTTAGCAATGAACATTGGTCAAAGCCCTTGTGTGCATGGGTTGGGGGGGAGTACGTAGGAAGAGGAGGAAGGAGAAGGAATGGGAGGGAGAGGTTTTGTTTTGGAAAATTATAGAGGAGAAATTATAAGTTCTTATTTTCACATTTTGGTCCTTATGAAGAGTTATGTTTATATTGAGGTCTAATGGTTGTCCTTATTTTATTTTGATCTAGGTCATATGGAGGTGGATTTGGTTGATCTATTACTCGATCTTGAGATTCTCGAGCATCGGATAGTTGAATTAGATAGATTTCGCTCCAAGTCCTAAGGCACAGTAGGACACATGGATAGTGCCTCTTAATCTATGTACTTATTCAGAGTTACCATGACCTCCCAACGACGTTAGTTAGAGTAGTTGCTCTCTCATTCATATTTTGGTTTGTTATCATGGTTTCCTTCGTGTGTGCATCGTTTAACATGAGTTCCTTCCTCTTACTGAGATCAAAGCCCATTCTTGGTTAGTTTGTTGTTGCTCAAGTACTTGAACATAATAAATAATACTTGAGAGTGCCTCTTATTGTCGACTTGTGATTGATGAATATTGGAACTAAGGTGAATAACCAGATGTGATAACATGATTGGATATTATCAGTATTAATGGGTAAATTTTAGAATTGATAATTTCTGTTATTATATAATTTAGACTTTAATAGATCATGAACATATTTGAATGCCATAAATAAACAAGGCATGAATTAATGTTCTAATAAATCAGTTATCTAGTAATTAACTCATTAAGCTTAATAATGACAGAATGGTTAGGATATACATACTTGGGATAATCGGTTCAGTCCTTATTACTCACTAGAGTCTTGATTGTAGCATCACTTTACTTTAGATTGGTTGGGCTGGTCAAGGAGTTGGTGGTCTCCTTGCTAATCCCTAACTAGTTACACTTAATCCCTAACTAGGATTGGGGGTGTATGGCTCAAGGGTTGGAGTGAGTTGTACGATACTTGGTCGGTGAGTGGATGAACGATTGTTTGCAGTTCAATGTCTATAGTTAGCAAATATTCACACCACATGACGTAGCCACCACTTCTTCTCATAATGACCCCAGGGTGATGAATTGAAGTGTGGAATGGGTATAAGTCATTCTCCCAGCTAAGAGGGTGTCTTATATCAGTTGTACTTCTTGGAATATCACATTGAGATTGTCTCGTGCCCCAAGGCATAGATTGGGATCATAAGACTGCAATTAAATGGGAAAAATGCATAATAATAAATGAACTATTAGATAATGAACAATGGTTGAAAAATGGACTAATAGTGCCTACTTTTCGTGATATCTTTACGCTGCTATTTGTTTTACTTTACTCAGCTTTTGCTGACATTTCCCTTAGACTTTGTACTCAAGTGTATTCGGTAGCTAGCGAAGGTGATCAAAATAGGAGCATCTCTTTGGTTTGTCTACACTTGGTTTGCAATAACCTTTTTAGTTAGTATATTCATTCATTTATTTAATTAATACTTTATGATTTGCTTGTTTGGGTAATTTTGTTTTGTGATTAAGTGCTAGCTGATTGTGATCCTGTGTTTAAATTAATAATTCGTATCTGATAACTCGGGTTCTATCAAGTTTACTTCATTGGTGGGACCTAGGTTATCATAATGACTACAGTCATTCCACGTGGATATTTCTTATGGAGGGCTAGTTTAAGGTCCTACATGTAGTGAAATGCTTCTTTGCAAAAGCACAAAACATCTACTCCTCACCTATTAAGATTTTTCATAGCAATAATCCTTTAGAGTTCATGCAAAAGGAGTTGCAGTTGTTCTTCATCTTTAATGGCACCTTGCATTAGATGCCATGCACATATGGCTTTCAAAAAAATGGGATTGCTAAGAGAAAGTTGAGACATAGTGGATATGGCATAAACCCTTCATGTGTTCATGAAGGTGCCAAAGTAGTTTCAGGGAGATGTTGTACTCACTACCACCTATTTGATTAATTGGGTCCCTTCATTTGTCCTGCATGGGGAGATTTCATTCCAACTATTACATCTTGACATGGACCATCCATTTTCCTTGCCACTCTGTGCATTTGGATGTACCTGTTTTGTACATGCCTTTGAATAGTAGGGCAACTTATCTCCATGTTCCCTTAAGTGTGTCTTCCTTGACTATTCTTGCATTTAGAAAGGATACCAATGCTATGATCCAAGCTATCGATGATACATTGTTTTGATTGATGTTACCTTCTTTGAGAAAGTTCCCTTCTCTGAAGAAGGAACCAATATTAAGCTTGTACCCCACCTACTGTAGACATATCACAAGTGAGACAAGGAGCCACCTCTTGTTCCACTGCCTACTATGCCTACTCCTTTACATGATGATAGTCCTACCACATCACCATAGATGTAGTTAGAGAAAGGTGGATAATAGGCCAATTACTTTGTGGAAGCCAATCTCCTCTTGTACATTACATCCTATCTCTCATTACACTTCTACTGCCCATTTGGATCCTTCATACAACAATTTTCGACAGCCTTGTTCAATGTTGTGGTATTGTGTAACTACTCAAAAGCTTCTTAGGATCTTTAGTGGAAGACTACCATAGTTGTGGAGATGGAAGCATTTACTAGATAAGGCACATGGGATCTTATGCCATGCTCATCTTGGGCCAAGATTACTAATTGCAAATGGGTATATATTGTGAAATACCTTGTTGATGGCAACATTGATAGATTCAAGGCTAGATTAGTGGCTAAGGGCTTCACATTGGCATATGGAGTGGATTACTTTAAGACATTTTCCCCTATGGCACGAGTTACATCCATACGTGTCATCTTTTCTGTTGCCATCAATAGGAACTAGCCTTTGTTTCAGATGGATATTAAGAATGCCTTTCTCTATGATAACCTAATTGAGGAAGTGTACATGCGACAACGTCCTAGTTATGAGGTTTAAGAGGAGTGTATATGTAGATTGAAAAAGGCCATATATGGCCTTACATAGAGTCCTCGTGACTAGTTCGACAAGTTGAGTGCAGAGGTGACAAAGATTGGCTTTAGGTGATTTATATTTTATTACTCTATCTTTATCTGGAAGGCTACTAGTGGCATTGTCGTTTTGGTTGTGTATGTGGATGATATGGTTTGGATAGGAGATAACAGTGTTGGCATTTAGGAAGCAATGACATTCTTGTAGGTCTTTGTTACAAAATACCTAGGACAACTACAATATTTTTTGGGAATATAGGCAACTAGAAAGGAGCATGGCTTGGCACTCTCTCAATGGAAGTATGTTTTGGAGATTCTTGAGGATGCAGGGCTTCTTGGCACCAAGCCTTCTGTTATCCCTATTGAGTAGAGAGGGAAG
This sequence comes from Thalassia testudinum, assembly GCA_037157565.1. Lineage (NCBI taxonomy): Eukaryota > Viridiplantae > Streptophyta > Magnoliopsida > Alismatales > Hydrocharitaceae > Thalassia > Thalassia testudinum. Next base: position 40,604,706 of record JAZHRO010000014.1, read on the forward strand.
CATAAGGTAGTCAAAGACCTACCTTTTTAGGATGTCCATAAGTTCAGGAGCATTGTAGACAAGCTATTATACTTGACTATTACTCACTTAGATATCAATTTTGCAATCAACAGGCAAACTCAATATATGAACAAACCATGCTACAATCATTGGCATGATGTTTGTCTCATCCTGAAATATCTAAAGGGGTCTTGATGAACACATAAATATCTAAGTCATGATTAATTTATGTTAGTTTCTTAGCAATAAGTGCATGATTGCATTGGTTAGCTCATTATAAATATAAATGTATCTAGGAACTAGTGCATGCATTATGGGTTAATTAAGTGTTATTGAGCCTCCTTGTGATTTAGATAATAATTAGTGTTTATTTTATTTTTCAAGTTTGAATCAGATGGGAAAAAACTTGAGTCAGAATGGAGCCAAGTTATACACAAAACCTAACCTTCATCCAAACCCTAACCCTTCCACATTCACTCCACCTAGAAAATGATGCACACCATGTCGTCGTAGTTGCAAATATTCGCGATCAAATAAATTTAACTGGAGGTGAGTCTTGGTCGAATACAGGGAGACGACATTCTATTTGCAAAGAAAAATCTGTGTGAGGTTATTTCTTTTTGGTATTTTCCAATTTTATGATTTTTATAGATTTTTCTAAATAAGGACACAATGGAAAATGTGAGTGGGTGTGGTGGAGTTACAATAATTGTGCGAAATAAGGACATTGCTAGATTTTTGTGAGGTTATTTCTTTTTGTCTAGTGTGCATGGGGTGCTTGTGAAATGCCTTCTTCGTGCGTCAACCATGCGAGAATTGTCGAAATTAGAGTAAATGAAGTTTGTTTTGGTTGAAATTTTACATAGATGTCTGGAGGGCCTTGGGTTCTCTTCAAGAGCAAGGACTTGGAGCATTGCTAGACAAATTATGCCTAAGCCTTTGTAACTTAGCAAAAATGCATTTTGGCCCTCCTATGATCTTTCTTCTCTTACATCTCCTCTGCAACCCTACACTCTCAAAGTTCAGCCTCGCATTTTATTCCTGCATAAATAAAAGTCATTATAATATATACAAATTAATTATGAATGCAATTATGAGCCTAATATGGCTAGATTGATCATAATGCACTATTTACATCCTAATTATGCTATGTTTACTTAGGAGTTAGCCTAATTTAGACATATTAAGTGTATTAACTTTGTAGTTTCACACTCACATGCCTACCTTTTGCTAGTCCCTTAGCAAAACATAGATGAATGCACAGTTCTACATTAGGACTCGTGAAATGATTTGATACCTATTAGCCAGTTTATGATTAGGAAGATATAAGAGTCATTATTCCATTAGGGCCCAACAACACTAGAGAAAGACGCCTGAAATTGGGTTTTGACTAAATCTTTCAGTTTTCTCTCGACCTTAGTCTCTAGTTGTGAAGGTAGATTTCTTAGGCTCAAGTGGTCCAACCAGGGTTTATTAAACTCTGAGGTTAAAGCATCAGTGTACATGCGAGTGACTCGTCCTATAGGCAACCAGGGTTTTGAGAACCCGAATTTCCTCGATCGAGACTACCCCAAATTCTCCTAGGTTCGTGTTCGTCTCTATTTTACTTGAATTTGGCAGCTTTTTCCTCACCCTCTTCTTTCCCGAAGTCAACCTCGACGGTATATCTCCTCGATTGAGCCATTTTGGCCTCTTATTAATAACTCTCTTTTTGTGTTTTTCAGTTTTTATTGCACACACAAGTTTTCTTTATTTGAAATTTTTTTTCTTCCTTCTACATCTTTATTGTATTTTTTTTTCTTTTCTTTTGCTTTCTCCTTTTTTCTTCTCTCATTTTTCTTGGTGAGTTGTTCTCCTTCCTCCATTCATGAACATCACCTATCCAAAACATCAGGATTATTCAAGACGATAGGCTGGGCTTTGAACACCCGGGTAACAAGGGTTATAGCCACCAACATGTCAGCCATACCGGTAGGGGGCTTTATTAATTTTGATATGAGTTAAGTCCAATTTCATGTGTAAAGGTCCCCCAATCTCGGACTTAGCGAAATCGATTGCTCTCAAGGTTGTGGTTGCCCAAGGTCAAATCGAGTGTGTGAAAATTGGATGCTTAAGTTGCTTAGTCCTCCAAATCATAGTTTGGACAACAGAGCCCTATGCTTTCTTCCTTCTTGACTTTTGACTTTAATCAAGAGAATTCTTCAAGAATTCGTCTCAATCCAAGTACTAGGAGATTCCTCTAGTTGGTTAAGCTGACCATAGCCTAAAGGGCCTTACGGGTTAAGTTCCCTTATGGCTCCCTAAACCTAGTGACTTCTAATTATCTATACTTCACTAATACTAGGTAGAGTTATACAACTATCCTATTTACAATGCAATTTATATATTTTTTTAAATTTTTGATTTTTTTAAGAAAATAAACAGAAAATTTTACAGAGCTGACAAATTTATTCAGGAATATATTCACCTCCCATGCCTATCTAATGTAAGGTCCTCATTGTATTACATATGCATGCAAGAGTAAAGTGCTAGAATAGCACCTGAATGGCGCATCAAATCTGGTTAGCTCACAAGGCCAAAAAAAAACAAAGTATATACAACCTGCACAGTCACTAGGTTGTCTCCTAGTAAACGATGAGTTTAGTGCCTTCAACTGGGCATAGTCTAGCCAAATTCAGACTAAGGTTAATGCAACCTTGTTTGAGATAGGATCAGGTGTGCCATGGTTAACCTAAGGTTTTAGTCGTTGTCTATTGGCCTTGAAAATGTTACCCGTCTCTGGGTCAAAGATTTCAACAGCATCATTTGGAAATGTGTGGGTTACAACATACAAGTCGTTGCATTTCGGCACCTCGTGGTGTGGACACTTCTGTAAAAGACCCTGGAATTGCTCCCAGGCACCATGAAGTGGTTCCCCTGGCTGCTAGACAAAAGTAGTAATTGCTCGTCGCAAAGCATTGGTACAGCCAACTGGGAAGAATTTCATTAGAAAAGCTGATTTAAGATCATTCCAAGTTGCTATCTGCCTTCCAATAATCCGATACCAATGTACGGCCTTATGCCTAAAAGAGTGGGGGAAAAGCCTCATGATCATCTACTCCTCATCCACGTTTCGTACTTTGGTGGTCTGGACCAAAGTGGTCAAGTCCTTCAAATGCTAAAATGGGTCTTCAGAACCAAGCCCATGGAAAAGTTTAATCAAGCTTAACACCCAAGGCTTGATTTCTACATCACCAGCTAGAATCTGGACACCAGGACATTCCTCGTAATTTGAAGGATCATAAAAATCCTTCAAGGGCTGAGCGCCCTGACCATGCATTCGATGAAACCATTCTTGCATTTGTTGAATTTGTTCCAGCTACCTTTGCAGCATCTCTTGCGGATTCTGAGGCAAAGGAGGTGGTTGATCAGCCATGGGATCAATTGGATTAAAATTCAACCTACACCTCCTTGAATGGTCTAATGGTCCTTCCAAGCATAAACTAGAAAGGGATCGGAAGGACTGGGGATAAGAACCCTATAGCACAACAATACAAGCATGTCCTTAAGTTGGGTAGCCTAAGGACCTATGCTCCAAAATAAATTCAAACCACAACACGAATTTTGTGTTATCCTTAATCCAAAAGCTGGTTAAGTTGGGATGGCAAGACAGGGGGAGCGTGTCTCGAAGGCTGTTAATTATGCCAAACCCCTACCTGTTTAAGTTGTTTGACAATCAGGCCACCCAACTTAGCACCTTCTAGAGAAAGCAGATGTCACAAATTCGCACCACAGCATGAGAAATATCCTGAACTGGACTGATGAGTCTTAGGGCCAATGTCTACTTGATTTTAGATTAGGCCTGAGATAGTAGTGCTTTTGGAATGTGGTGGGCTCTTAAAAGGGGTTGTGCCCTTAATGATTGATTGAATAAGTGTGAGTGCATGCACAACCAGGGTTTTCAAGCAAGATTATTTGGATGAGTGGCTTTTAGAGTTCAAATCTTGCTTAAGTAGCTTTTAGGGTTTGAATTAGGGTGATTTCAATCAAATTTAGGAGGCACACCAAGATTTGCAAACACAAGTGAAGATATTTTCCTTTGAAATCAAGAAAAAGTGGAGTGCCTGGTATTGACCTTAATTGTTGACCCTAGTAAGCAAGCTACTTGATGAGTTATTTTTATATGAAGTGGTGTGGCTCAAACAACTCAAACAATTGGCCTTAATGCACTACTGAGTTAGGCATACAAGTGGTTACCTAATATGATTTCTACTCAATTATGTGTTTGGTTGTCTGTACCGATTCCAAAGATCAGGATATCGGTTGAGTATGAAGAATCAGAAGAGGTTGTGTACCTCTGTGAGATTTTTTTTTTAAGCGGGGGTGAGGTGAGTGGAGGTGGAAATCAAAGCAACCAAACTAATCCTAGGGTTTATTAGAACACCTAGGTTAATTAGGGTTTGAATTACGGTGATGGAATGAAGTCTATGGAGGGGGAAAGAATGGGGGAGCACTTACTGTTGTCTTCAACTACGCTTTACTCCTTTCTACAGCTTGAAGATTCTTGGTTGAAGTACCTGCAAGACAATATAAAAGGAATAGAAGAGAGTTAGAAAGCAAATAAGTGCGAGAAATGCGGAAAAGAAATTAAGATCCGTTGCCTCCCCAGCAACGACGCCAAAATGATGTAGCGGAAATTCATTGCGAAAAGATTTGAGTTTTGAAAACCCTGTCGTCGTAGTGCAATTCGCAAGAAAATCCGTCAATCAAATATGTTTTTACCGAAACTCAAAATGAGTCCCGGGTCGAACACGAGGAGGCTACGTCAATTCAAAATCCGTAAATATATCTTTTTGTAATTTTTGTTTATAAACGAGACATTCACAACGATCGCTATTCTACTTGCAATATAAACACTAAAATTAGAGAGAGAGAGAGAACTTTTATACTAATAATAATGTCATTACAACTATAATTAGAAAGTGAGAAATCTAATCTTGAAAGCAATAAAGAGAAGGAGAGAAATTATCCTTCTTGACGGCTGCTTGGAGAACGAGCCCGACTAACATCACCTGGAAGGAGAGCGAAGACACATGATGGAGGACGAATCGAGAAGAACCAACGGTGAGGTAAGGCGTCAGTGTCGTGGATCCACTTCCAGAATGGGGCAAGAAGATGGTTGACGAGGGCTCCATAAAGGGGATGAGAGGTGGAAAATTTTATATTTTTACTCTAGCGAAGCTTCCTGTAGCTTGGGAGCACTAGAGTGAGCTTTAGAACTTGAGTTCTTAGCTCTTAGAGAGGGAGAGAGTTGATGGAAGGGATAATGAAATGTGTAGGAGGGGTAGGCTTTTTATAGGTGAAGATATGAGGGCATAAAAGTCATTTTAAGGCTTAGAAATGAATGCAGAGCCTTTAGTGACCTTTGTGTACGTTGCTAAAGACGCACATTGCTGAAGGCACACGTGCAACCTCTACCGTTGATCGCTGATCCAAGCGTCATCGTGCAGCCACGTCGTGCTCCTTCTCTACTTCAGCCGTTTCTCACACACGAAGGGTCACACTTTCTTAGCTGCTTGATCAGCATCGAATGGCTCAGATCCATCCTCTCTGCGCTTTCAGATTGCACGCTCAAATCTCCATCAGATGGCTGAGTTATCATCCGCACGTCTTAACCTTCCCTCGCACATCAGATCTGGTGTAGCTCGTCCGTCCATGCTTTCATCCAGCATGCCACATATCCGCTTCCATAGTCGTTCGATGTCGATCGAACGCTCCAATTTCTCCGCACGTCGCTTCTCACTTGATTTGAGGTGAGACGGGGCTCGAATCCATGCCCCCCTCTTCGCGAACATGTGCTCGACCACTGCGCCAAGCCTCCAACTGTGTCTCATTTATGTTTTAAGGTTGATGCGTTCACGACCATTGGATCTCGATCTAACGATTGATACCATGTGGCATTTACTAAGGAGGGAGGGCGTAAGAGGTGATGGCACCATGTGGAGCCATCATGGTCATCCATTTTCTTTGACTTGTAGATGGTGCCACAAATGTCGGATTTGATCGATTTTCACGTCGTTAGGCTGTGATCATCTATCTGAACCCATCCGTGTGGTTGGATTTGTCATCTAAGGTATGGATTTTACACCACCTTGGCCCTTGATCTCTGATCTTTCTCGTATTATATATGTTGCGACAGAAATCCGATTGAGGTGATCTCGAAGGCGTTGAACTTCAATCATTGCCCTAATCAGATCTGTACGGTTAGATCTTCAATCCGAGGCCCAGATAACGATCACCCTATCCCCTAGCCACAAAAAGGGTAAATTACTATACAATTTGTACAAATTAACTTAAATGCATGATAATGCATGTTATGCAATATTTGTAATGCATGATGCTTCTTTGACACTATGAACATTCATAAATAGACATTTTAGACTAATTAGATATATGCACATGATGGGAACACCATACTATCTCAATTTAGTCATTATCAAGGAATAAATGCTCCTACATAATTGCCAAAGAGCCATAGTTCATTGCTTAATCATTCTAAGAGAAAGATAGGAAACCAGGGTTAAAATTATAATTTTACCATCATATCATGAATTCAGTACAATCATGAGTTTTCCCAAGGGGTAATTAACGGTCAAAAGGTCTTAAAAGTCTAACAAGTGAGTTAATACAGACAAAAAAGGGTTTTCGTGTGTTTTGAGAATTAAATGAATTCTGAAACACTAAAAATAGACCCACTTAATTAATTGAGATTCTGGCCAGGATAAAATTCACCTAAATCTTCTAAAATTCATATAAAAATATTCTCTAGGGTTTGGTACCTTCAATTTGACCATCAGAACACGTCTTGACCTAAAACAATCTCAGATAGACATTTGCCATAAATTAGGTTTCTGCATAATTACCTAGTCAAATTAGGTCAAAACCAAAATCAAACTTCACCATTGGATTCCTTAGGTCGAAATTAGGTTTGTATCAAAATTTGGGCCCAATCTGAGACTATCTTGACCTAGTTTGCAATTTGGTCATGTCTAATTCTTTTATATCACACATATGCCCTTAACTTTCAAAATCCTTACAAAAAGGCTCCTAACTTTGTCATCATTTTTACAAATAGGTCCTCACACCATTTTTGGAAGGTTAAACCTTCACCGTCGAGTTTCAAGCGAGAATTTCTCGCTCGATTTTCAACCAATCTCTCCCAAAATTGATACGGGGATTCCTTGGGAAGTTACCTTCCATTTGGGCCATTCCTTGGGCTCTAAGTCTTTCCTAAAAGGTCATGTGAACCTTTCAAAGGTTTGGGTATCCTATTTTGCAAATACCTTCCAAGCTTGGAAGCTTCCTTCCAAACTTGGAAGGGCTTCCTATGGCCTATAAAAGAACCCCTGTCATATGGCCAAGCTTTTTAGCAAGTTTTGGCCTGAGAAATCCTCCTCTACTCCATCTCCGGCCACCTTCAAACTAAGCTCCAGCGACTCCTCTCCCCTCTCCTCCTCCAGTCGTCCAACCATCAAATTGGACGGCCGACTAGTTTCCCCTCATCCTTGCGAACCTCTCCTGCCAACGAGAGGTCGTGCCTCTACCTCAGTCGGCGTCGCTGCCTCGCCGCCTCTACTTCCTTCTCCGGCTCCTGTTGACCAACACTGGAGCCCTTCACCTCTCTACGGCATCCCTAAGTCCCTCTATCTCTCCCTTTCCCTCTCTACACTATTTTCCCACTCTTGCAACACACGCACGATCACCGATTCTCCCTCAACGGCATCACCTTCTTCCGCTCCAACGAAGCTCCAGCAACGCCAATCCACCTCACCACTGCATGAACCTCGCCGCTACCACCTCCATCAGCTTCGCCACAACTCCACCGACTAAAGCCCTAACCTAATTCCACCGATTAGCCACTCTACCATCTCCTTGAACACCACCACCTTCGCTTCTCCACCCCAATCTCGCCCTACACACACATGCCTCCCCACATCATGAAACCACCACTGCCATGTTCACCATGCTTCGGCGAACCTTTCGAGCTAGTTTGACAAGGTTGAGAGACCGTGCTACTCTTTTTAGGTAATCCACCAGAGCTCCGTCGCTGCGTCGTCTTCTCTGGGTTTTGTCGTGGTGCTCTAGCCGCGATTGCTCCTGGCAACTTCCCCAGGTGACGCGATTCTCCTCCAAGTGCATCCTCGAGCCTTCAATCGGCCAAGACAGCAACAGCACACCAATTTGACAGATAATCATCTGCTGCCATTGCCTAAATGAGGGGGACAAACATAGTCCCACCTCGTTTGTTGACGGGTGCACGAAGCCACTTAAATTGATTTTGTGCTACAGCCTTATTGCCTCAGTAGCATGGGGTGAGGTCCCCACACGCATGCTTACACGCCCTCGCCCACACTCACGCCTCACGAGTCTGGGCTTGGTCCGTTTACTCGGATACCCGGGTCTGGTTTGGTTTGCTGGTTCTGAGAGAAGAAGAAGAGAAAAAGAGAGGAGAGGGGGGGGTTGCTCTGCCACCCTCCTCTTGACTCTTGTGAGACCTGAAGAGGCCTTTGCCTCTACTAGCATGCTAAGTCCTGTGCTGCACCTTCTCTGAAGCTAAGGGAAGAAGAGAAGGAAGAGAAAGAGAAGAAAGAAGAGGAGAAGAAGAAAAGAAGAAGAGAGAAGCCTCTTCTTGAGGCTTGAAGAGAAAAGAAGAAGAGGCCTTTGCCTCTGTTAAGGCATCTGAGCACCCAATCTACAGTCTAATTTCACATATCCAAGCCTCTCAGGATCTATTACTTACTCATCATGCGTGAATTAATTGTGGTTGATACTGTGCAAACATTTTAAGATAATTGCGGTTAAATTGTTGGGTTAATTTGGTGATTCAAATCACCATTTTAACCCCTTCTTTTTACCCTTCATTTCTATTAAGTCTTGATTGCAAATTCTTCTATCTTTGATTATGATCTTGAGTATTAAATTGCCACTTACTCCCTATGTTCGACCTCGGATTTCATTTAAGTAACAAATATTATATGTTTTCACACTGATTCAAGCTATGCTACAACGCGACAATTTTAAAACCCATTTCAGAGCGACAAACAGCACATCACACCCCCATGCCTATCTTTTGCTAGTCCCTAGCAAAACTATATGCTATTTATAAACAGAATTAGGATCAAACTACTTAGGCAATAGTTACTTTTCAACATTAGGAAATTTCTACTAAGACCAGAACTACAGAGACAACTGCGCCCGAGTGTCTGCCAAAATGCAGATCGCCCAAGCCCTCACCCTATTTAAAAGAAAAAGCATCTTTTTCTTTTTCTTCTTTTTTAATTTTTTTTGGATTTTTAAGTTTAGAGTTTCGAAGTAGCCTTCTACAGCTACCCAACCCACCTAAGACTCGAAAAGAACTCTAAGTGCTAAGCATCTTTTTTATGTGAATGTGGTAGACTCACTAATCAGTAATTAGAATGGACTTCGAATTTCTACGCCCCTAGGTGACCTTGAAAAAAATTCTACCTAAAGGTGTATCTATACGACCAGTAGCTTTCTCCCTACTTTTATTTTTATGGGGTCAACACAAGGGCGAACCCAGTGTATATCTCTTGGACTTATTTTACTTCTCTGCTTCTTCCTAAGTGTTTAGGAATTATACGTGCATTTCATGAGCTAAGATCTGAATAACTGGCCGATGAGCTATTACCACCGATAACTTGCCAGCCATACTCATGCGGTGAAGTGTGGCTTATTTCTTTTTCTTTTCATCTTTTTCTATTTCTTTTTCTTTTCTTTCTGGATTTTTTTTCTTTTTTCTAAGTAGGTGGCTTCCCTAATCTAAGATTTACCTAAAGGTAACAGAAAGAGAATGGTCGTGTGGCTAGGCTTTAGACAACCAGCCGATGAGCTGTTACCACTGACAGTTTGCTAATCATACCACCCTAGAAGGTTCATTGGCTACCCAATTTCCATTAAAACCGCTGAAAAGCGAGTCAGTGCAAATAGTGTGTAGATGTTCAGACTTAAAGTCCCCTTAAATCAGAGAGCAAGTCGATATGTCATGTACTTATCGCCCCAACTTATTTAACTAATTTGAAATGAATTTTCAAATGGCGAGGACTCGAGAAACAAGTCCACAAGTTAGTGGACACCTGGGCTGATTAAGTCGGAAGACCTGAAAAGTCTAAGCGTTCAGGTCCTACTATATTATTTCCCAAGGTTGAAAATTTCTAAAGCCCAAATTTTCTTTTCTTAATTCAATTTTTTTTAAATAAAAAGGAAAAATAAGGAAAGTTTACAAAAATCCACAGAGCTGACAATATGATTCAAAAATGAATCCACCCCCCCATGCCTAGCTTATGCAATGTTCTCATTGAAAATAAAAGGCATGAGAAAAGGGTAAAATGAAAAATATCACCTATATTCCATGATGCTTTGGTCAGCTCTGCATCATACTATACAACTGCTAAGTTTAATGCCATCAGTTAGGTGGGGTCCAACCAAAGAAGTCAAATTAAGGTTAAAGCAACCTTGTCTAAGATGGATTTTGGAATAATGTGGTCAACAAAAGGTTTCAGACGTTGTCCGTTGACCTTGAAAAAATTACCTATCTTTGGGTCAGAAATCTCAACGGCTCCATTTGGGAATATCCGATTAATGATGAATGGGCCGTTCCACTTTGACCTAAGCTTGCCGGGAAAGAGCTTAAGTCGAGAATCAAAGAGCCAAACCTTCTGGTTTGGCTCAAAGCTCTTGCGAGAAATCAGTTGGTCATGAAGAGCTTTGGTCCTAGCCTTATACATCTTAGCATTCTTGTATGCATCATTTCTAAGCTCCTCCAACTCAAATAATTGGAGTTTCTGGTCTTTCCAGCCAAACTTAAATCAAAGTTGCATTTCTTGATTGCCCAGAATGTCCGATGTTCAATACTTACAGGTAAATGTCATGCCTTACCATACACCAGACGAAACGGTGACATGTCGATAGGTGTTTTGTACGCCGTACAATAGGCCCAAAGAGCATCATCAAGCTTTTGAGTCCAGTCTTTTCTATCAGGCCTAACCATCTTTTGTAGGATGTTCTTGGTCTCCCGATTAGATATCTCGGCTTGTCCGTTCGTCTGAGGGTGGTAAGGTGTCGAAATTCTGTGATTCACCTTGTATTTGCTAGTAAATTGCGGAACTAGGCATTGGTGAAGTGAGTTCCACCATCACTAATGATGGCCATTGGAATCCCGAACCAAGTGAAGATGTTCTTCTTGATAAAATCGATGATGACCTTGTGGTCATTGGTTCGAGTGAGAATAGCCTCAATCCACTTGGACACATAGTCAACAGCTACGAGAATGTACTAGTGTCTAAATGAAGGGAGGAAGGGTCCCATGAAATCGATGCCCCAAACGTCAAAGATTTCAACGGGAAGAATCGGGTTTAGGGGCATCATGTCTCTTTTGGCTATGCTCCCAAGTGCTTGGCATCAGAAACACAACCTGGAGAATTCCTGGGCAACCTTGAATAAAGATGACTAATAAAATCCAGATTGCAAAATTTTTGCAACCGTCTTTTTCCCGAAGAAATGTCCACCACACGTAGATGCATGGCAAAACTCAAGTATACTTTGGAACTCATTTTCTAGAACACATCAACGAATAATCTGATCAGAGCTGATGTGGTACAGTTTAGGGTCATCTCAAAAGTAATATTTGGTCTCAGATATAAGTCTATCCCATTGTTGCTTGGTCCAATCCTGGGGGATTTGACCAACGACCAAATAATTTATCATATCTGCAAACCAAGGGGTTTGGACACCTGAAACTACAAGAAGTCTCATTCGGAAAAGTATTAGTAATCGGAATATCCATACGAGAAGAATCACTTAGGAGTCTCGAAAGATGATCCGCCGCCGCATTTTGCACCATGGATTTCTCTTTAATTTCAAGATCGAATTCTTGAAGTAAAAGAATCCATCGGATGAGCCAGGGTTTGGAATCCTTTTTAGCCAAGAGATGTCTCAAGGCTGAGTGGTCGATATATTTAATGACATGAGATCCTAAGAGATAAGCCCTAAATTTTTCCAACACAAATACTACGCTAGCAATTCCTTCTCGATAACTGTGTAGTTTCTCTGGGCCTCGTCTAGAGTTTTACTAGTGTAGTAGATGACAGAAGGCTTTATGGCAATCTTCTGACCTAAAATAGCCCTGACTGCGTAATCAAAAGCATCGGTCATTATCTCAAATGGGGCTATCCAAACCAGTGGTTACAACACCCGAGTACAAGTGACTGCCATTTTAAGAAAATCAAATGCCTTGTGGCATGATTCATCAAAATCGAATGGCATGTCTTTGGCTAGAAGGTTGCTCAACGGTTGAGCAATCTTAGAAAAGTCCTTGATGAACCTTCTATAAAATCCCACATGACCAAGAAATGATCGGATTTGTTCAACAGATGTAGGAGGAGGAAGTTTGGAGATAGCATCCACATTAGCTTTATCAACTTCAATTCCCCTCTCAGAGAGTACATGACCTAAGATGTTGCCTTATTGTGTCATGAAGTGACTCTTTTTCTAGCTAAGGACCAACCGTGTTTTGATGCATCTCTTAAAGATCAATTCTATGCTATCCAGGCAAGAATCAAACGAATCTTGGAAAATAGAGAAATTATCTATGAATACTTCCATAAACTCTCCCACTATGTCTGAGAAAATGGCTAGTATACACCTTTGAAAAGTTGCAGATGCATTGCAAAGCCTAAATGGCATTATCTGGAATGCAAAGGTTCTGTAGGAATAGGTGAAAGTCATCTTTTCCTGATCCTCGGGATGGATAGGGACTTAGTTGTATCCCGAGTAACCATCCAGGAAACAGAAATACTTTTGCCCAGCTAACCTTTCAAGGATTTGGTCGATGAGGGGCAAAGGGAAATGATATTTTTTTGTGGTTGTGTTTAGCTACCTGTAATCGATACAGACTCTCCAGGAGGAAGCTGAATGGGTTGTGACAGATTCACCTTCCTCGTTAGTCACAACGGTAATCTTGACTTTCTTGAGAATAATTTGCACGGGACTAACCCAGGGACTATCCGAGATTAGATAAATGATTCATGCGTCGAGCCACTTAACAATTTCCTTCTTGACCACTTCTCACATATTAGGGTTCAATCTCCTCTGCATCTAGTGAGGACGGGATCCATCTTCCATAAAAATCCAATGATTACATATGATGGCTCAATCCCCCTAAGGTCATGGATGGTCCAACCAATTGCCTCCTTATGTGTTTTTAGGACCTTGATTAGTTTCATCTCCTACTCCTTAGTCAGTTTTGCACTTATAATCACAGGGAGCGTTTTCTTAGGTCCTAAAAATTCATATTTCATACTCTTAGGCAATGGTTTCAGTTCGAGCTGGGGTGGGTTTAGGATGGAGGGTAAGGAGGATGCTGATGAAGATTCATCAGGATGATCTAAAGGAAGAGGTTGGAAGTGAACAAAATCAGCAACCTCTTCAAAATGTGGCGAGTCTACCACAGAGGATTATGGGTTGGGTTCATCATTGTAGGAGGAATTCTTAAGGGCAGTAAAAGCCATACAAGTCTCAATATTCAGATTATCTTCCTCGATTCCTCAATATATTCACAATCCCCAAATTTGTTAATCGCCTTGAAAATATCGAGTTTTATTTTTCTACCCCCAAAGGCAATCTCCATACTACCGCTTTCACAGTTGATATTGGCCTTAGCGGTAGCTAGGAACGGATGCCCCAGAATGATGGGTGTGTTCCTTAAATCCTCAGGTACATCCATATCAAGGACAAGGAAATCTACCGGAAAGTAGAAGTCCTTAACTGTAACGATAACATCCTCAGTAACGCCTTTCGGGTTTGTGATCGAACAGTCTGCTAACTGCAGTGTTACTGAGGTCAGTCTAAGTTCACCTAATCGGAACTTTTTGTAAAGAGAAGTCAGAATTAGGTTAATGGATGAACCTAGATCCAAAACTACCTTGTCAAAACTGTAATCCCCGATAACACATGAAATCAGTGGGGCACCAGGATCTCTCTTTTTCTTAGGAAGGTGATACAGGATAACAGAACTAGCCTGCTAAGAGAGTATCACCTTCCTCAGGTTAGATTCCCTCGGCTTACGCTTTTGAGTGCATAAATCCTTTAAGAATTTAGCATAAGTTGGAATGTGTTTAATAGTATCGAGGCGTGGGATATTGATTTCAACATTCTTGAATATATTCAAGAGCTCCTCGTTACTATCAACATACTTCTTCTTCCTGGGTTTAAGCAAGGCTTCAGGGAATGGAATGTGAGTCAGATCTTTGGAATCAGGTTCCTGAGCCTTGATTTCTTCTTCAGTGTTCTCCTTTCCTTCCTTTGGCTTACCAGGGTGTGATTGACTGGAAGAGGGTAATTTTGGGTCCTGGGTTTGTCGTCCACTCTCAAGGTAACAGAATTTGTAGAAGCATATGGGTTTGGGTCTTGGGGAGGGTTAGGATAAATAAGAGGGGCTTGATTCACCAAATATCCCGGATTAGATGAAGAAGCAGAAGAAGGACCCTGCTCAACCACCTGAGCATGTGCGTGTAGGTCCCTCTGATTCTCATACCCCTGGGCTCGATTGCACTGATTCTGTATGTTGCGAGGGTTGGGTATGGGTTGAGATGGCAGAGATCCACATTGACAAGAATTAGCAATGAGCCCGGATTGCAAGTTGTCCAGCGAGGTTTTCATTTGTTGCATGAGCTAGAGCATGGATCCTTGCATCTCTACCATCCATTGGTTCAAATCAGGCTACCTTACAGGTTGGCGGGCATTTCAGGTTGGCTGATTGACCTGATTAAGGGGTAGTTGAGTGTGTACATGACCCTGACCCATTGGCCTTTGAAGTGCATAGTTGCTGGGTCGGATTTGGGTCTGCTGCCCCTGATTTTTCCAGGAGAAGTTAGGGTGGTTCGTCCAACCCGGATTATAGGAGTTAAAATATGAGTTGGACCTAACATTCTCTTGTACAGCATACACATTCTCATAGGGTGAGGATGGTGGGAAAGAAGGAGAAGGATTAGAGAAACTAGGATCAAAGGCCCCAATTTGGAACCTGTGGGGTTCCGAGTAATATTGGCTCACAGGTTGAGCCACTTTTAGTTGATTCACGAACTCCCATCCAGTAAGAGCTCGTGAAGATTGGAATCTCAAGTTCTGGGATTGAGTGGATCAAGAAGCAGTTGCAGAGTTTCCAGTCATCCACTCTTCCATTCTTTTGATAACTAGGTTCACCTTATCAAGTTTATTGCAAATCAATTCCATATCTAATGAATGAGAGTCATGGATCACGTTAACATTCGATCTGAGTTGTTGGGATCAGTTAAAAGTATCCATGGAGGTATGATTGATGGAATTTTCACTCATTTCCTCAAACAATTCATGCGCACTATCTGCATCCTTGTTGAGGAAATTACCATCGCAAGAAGCATCCGCATGGTTACGAAGTGCTCAAATCTGCACGAGTTGCCATTTCGGCACCTCGTGGTGTGGGCACTTCTGCAAAAGATCATGGAATCACTCCCAGACACCATGAAGCAGTTCCCCTGGCCACTGGACGAAAGTAGTAATCACCTGTCCTAAAGCATCGGTACAGTCGATTGGAAGAATTTCTTTAGGAAAGCCGATTTAAGATCATTCCACGTTGCTATCTGTAAAGACCCGTCCTATTTTAGCCTTTTAAGATGTCTAGAGTGACAGTCAGACGTCTGTCCAGACGTCTGGACAGACGTCTGACTGTCACCCTTTCCCAGACGTCTGGAAGTTAAATTTTTGTATGTCTCCTGCGTTCTGTGCACGGGCGGCGTGCAGGACTCGCTTCCCTCCTTCTCTTTCCTCCTCCCTCCTACAGAACCCTAACCCAGCCCTATAAAAGACCCCCCTTCCATCTCCTCTCCACTCCACCACACCTTCCACTCCACTGCCGTGGGCAGAGGCGCGCGAGAGAGAGAGAGAGAGAGCGAGAGCGAGGAGGAGGAGCGGGCGTGAGGAGGAGGAGAGGGCCGAGGTCGCGAGCTTCGTGGAGGCTGGCACGGTCACCGCGACGTGTGCGGGAGGAGGACCTTGGGGCGTCATCCCCAACCTTCTTTAGCAGTTGGGGCTGCAGCAGAGCGGAAGGAGCCGCAGCGGAGCGTGGCAAGAAGCGTAGGAGCGTGGTATGATACTGGAATTTTTCCAGTATCAGACATCCGGAGTGTCTTTCGGACAACTGGCTGGACGTCTGGCGTCAACACCAGACATTTGAAAGCAAGTGTATCGCGAAGGTACGTCTTCCTCGTAGTTACGGCCATGCAAGCCACACCACAGTTGATCTTTTTGGGCTAAAAGAGGGGTGCTGCTCTGTCATGCGCAGGAGCAGCCTTGGGAAGGTGCGCAGAACGCATTTCCATGCACTTTCGAACATCTAAACAGCTTACCAGACGACCAGAAGTGTTTCCAGACGACCGGAGGACTGGTCAGGCATCTGGAACTGTGTTCAGACGATCGCGGGGAAGTCTTAGACATCTGCGGGTGTTGCAGGAGCTTTAGGTGAGTTTCTGTGACTTTTAAGACATCTGGACTTGTTTCTAGACGTCTGATTTGGGTCTGCAGACATGTTTTTGACCCGTTTAGGGTCTGATCGGGATCCGTTTCACGCAAACAAAGTATCTGTGGTCTCCTTGTGAATTCCTCTACATATTAGAAGCATTTATGCATTGTTCTGAATCTTCCATTGTGATGTGTTCCTTGGTATAGGACTTCGACCTGTTGCATGTCTGGGGCATGCAGAGGCACATGGGCCTGCAATTCGAGCCTCCAGTACTCTCGAATTGTCTAGTAGAGTGGTCCACCCCTGTTCTACTTATAAAATATGAATGCATCTATGAAAATTAAACAATTGGAAACCTAGGACGTGGCATGAACCCTAGGATGATAAATGGTTGAATCGCTTGTTTACGTAATTGAAATAATATTTATAAATGAATGAGCTAAATTGTTAGCAACTTCCTATTAATGAATATGGGTTGCCTAATAGAATATGAGCTGCCTGAGATAACTAAACAGTTACCTGTGATATCACTTATTGCATGTGTTAAATTGTGGAAATACGAGCTGCATGTGTACAAACGAGAACCGAATTGCGAATGATGAAACTGGGATTGGAATAATATGGTGAACATGAGCATGAACCCTTCGGGGAGTTAGGAGTAGAGCTCCTGTCGATAGATAGAAAAGCCTGGAATGTGAACGGGAAGTGTGCTGGCCCTTGAGTACATGGTACCAAGGAGAGCAACTGTCCCCTTTTTAGTGTAGAGCGGAACTAGCTGCCTTTAGGTTGGGACTCGAGGTTAGGATTGGCCACCCTACACTGACTTCTATTGGCCCTCGCGTACACGGTATCGAGGCGAGCTACTTGTGTAGGGAGAGAGCTAGCCACCCCACGGGGCCTGGGTTCAGCTAGCCACCCTACACCGACTTGTTAGGCTCTCTGGGCAAACCGGGGTAGTCAAACGAAGGTGTGCGAACTGTGGAGGGGCGAGACCCCTGTTTGGTTCTGAGGGGCTAGACCCCTATTTCTGAGACAGCTAGGCCCTATACTGTTCCGTGTTGTATTTTGGGCGTACCCCTTAGCAGAAATGACTGACCGCGTGCCAGTGCGAGGTAGCTACCCGTGCGCTTATTACGTGTGCCGTTGTTACCGCTACGTCTGTCAGTGACCTCGGGGTGGTTGACTAGGTATAGGACTACCACGGGGGCTCTCCTGGCTAGGAGAGCACCACGTGTACCTTCTACTCTTTGAAAAAGACTACAATCAAGATCATTCCCACGAGGAACATGTAAGATCAAGAAAGAAATTTGAAAGTAAACCAATGGGGTGAAAGGAAATTACCTGTAAAATAAATAACTGGAAAAGGATAAACATACTTGCTAGTTTTTACTGCTTTAGATAGTTTGGTTACCACTCTACTCAGCGTTCGCTGACTCTGTTTTCTCATAACACTGTTCAGGTCCAGGAGTTAAGCAGCCCAAGCTACCAGCTACAGAGGGTGCTGGGCCCAGTCGAGCCCAGCCATAGTTTTTCGTACTGTTGTTGTACTCTCTTTTCTGTTGTAGTGAGTTTCAGACTTTTGTTTACTATTCCTGTTACTGTTGCTTTTGTTCTACTTTCCTGTTGTTGTGGTAATATGTACTGAACTAACAGCTTTTACTTTCTTTTACTGCTTGTATGCTTTTACTGTTAGTTACATTTCATAGTGTATGTGGTTTATTTTCCTGCTTTTCGGTTATTTCTTGTTGGACGACTGGGTCTTGGGACTAGTCGAGGCAAGCTGGTCTCGGGTCCTGTAGGGATTCGGGAACTGGGTCGTAACATGATGGTATCAGATCAAGGTCGTCCCAAGAAATGAACCAACTAACTTGAGAATAACCATTCACGTGCATGTAACTAGGATAACCACCACAACGTATCGCTTGACATCTGTTCTAAGTCCCTTTTCGCCGAAGTCCGTTAGAGTTGACCTCTTTTATTCTGTCTTCCACGTCTCCTTGCTGGAGATGCCTCATCGGGGAGTTCTCGAGGCGGGCCGCGGATGCAGCCGTGGACGAGATCGGAGGGGCGAACGTGCCAGGCCCGAGGTGCCAGCTGACCCGCCACTTCTCCTGGGCGTTTAGGCCCAGGACCTCGCTCAGCTGATCAGAGACAAGTGCGAGAGGAGCTCCACCAGCCTCCATGGGCACCACTCCCTAAGGACGTGGAGAGGGAGTCCTCTGTAGGACTGAGAGACTGTCGCAGTGCTGGACGAGCAAGAGGGGGAGGGGGTGGTCCTCCACCGCCCCCATTGCACTCTGACACTTCTGAGCACGAGCCCTCCTTGCCTGGAGGCATGCCCGTTCCCCCACTGCAGCTACACCACGAGCTTTTCGGACCATTTCGGAAGTTGAAGCCCCCCTCCTTCAAGGGGGATGAGGACCCATCTGAGGTAGAGGACTGGCTGGAACAGATAAAGAAGGTGTTTGACACCCTTCGCCCCCCTGTGGAGTGCCGCATGGCCTTTTCCATGTACCAACTAGAGAGTGTGGCACACAGGTAGTGGAGGGCAGTCCGAGGCCAGGTGAGGGGAGAGCCGACGTGGGATCAGTTCATGACTCTCTTCTGCGAGCAGTACTTCTAGCAGACTTAGCAGGACTAGAGGAGGCGGGAGTTCCACACTCTCCACCAGGGGACGATGACTATTAGCGTGTACCACACGCGCTTCCTGGAGCTGTCACGTTTTGCTGCGACAGCCGTAGCTATGGAGGAGGAGCGCCTATGGAGGTTCACTGAGGGGCTCCAGCCTGCTATTCGAGGGTATGTCAAACCCCTGAAGCTGCCCACCTTCTCGAGAGTGGTGGAGGCAGCCATGACGTACGAGGAAACCAACCCGGCCGCGCGAGACGCCGACAGCGAACGGAAGAGGCCCTACCAGCCGGAGTACTCTTAGGGCCGTCGAGAGAGGAGGCACTCAGCACCCGCAGGAGAGCCGTCTCGTTTTGCAGGGCCGTCAGTGGCCTTTGGGGGACCCAAACAGGGGCCAGCTATCAGCACTGGACCCCCGCCCAGCCGTCAGCAGGGACCTGCCGAGGGAGGGAGTCGAGGCCCCCTTTGCTACCAGTGTGGCCAGCCGGGCCACATCAGGAGGGACTGCCCGTCTAGGGCTGGAGCATAGTAGATGCTCCCCGCACCGAGCACTGGAGGCTGAGTAGGTGGTCGTGGTCCCCAGGTGCATGGGGGAGGGTAGCAGTCACGAGGAGGGTACCGACCAGTGGTTGCTCGCCCGGCCCAGAGTGTGGCTACTTCTTCTGCACCGAGGGCTGAGGGGCGTATTAACATTCTGACACACAGAGATGCCAGGGCATCCGGTTCAGTAGTGGAAGGTATGGTTACCATTTCCGGTAGATTAGTTTACGTGCTTTTTGATTCCAACGCCACACACTCTTTTGTCGCTGCGAGTTTTGCTGTCAATTTAGGACAGGACAATGTGTTGTTAGAGGACCCGTTTGTGATCAGAGGCCTAGGTGGCCAGCTGTTTGTAGCTAAGGAGGTCTACATGGACTGTGAGGTCAGTATAGGGGGACACAGCCTCCCCGCTGACCTGATTGTGATACCGATGGAGGATTTTGGCATGATTCTGGGGATGGATTGGATGTCCGCCTACCATGCCTTGGTGGACTGTTTCGGGAGGAAGATCGTCTTCTCCATACCGGAGATGCCTTCCTTTGAGTTTCACGGACAGTCGATGGACGGAGGTTTCAGGTGCACATCTGCGCTTCGGGCAGCGAGGCTTTTGGGCCAAGGGTGTGAGGGCTTTCTAGCCTATGTAGTAGCAAAGCCTAGCCCAATGGATGACTTTCAGAGCATTCTGGTGGTTAGTGAGTACCCCGACGTGTTTCCAGAGGAGCTGTCAGGACTACCACCCGAGTGTGAGATCGAGTTTGAGATTTCACTAGTACCGGGGACTAGCCCCATTTCTACTGCACCGTACTGGATGGCACCACTTGAGCTGCGAGAGCTCAAGTCACAGCTACAGGATCTATTGGAGAAGGGCTTTGTGACGCCCAGTGCGTCCCCGTGGGGAGCCCCTGTGTTGTTTGTGAAGAAGGATGGTATCTTGTGACTTTGTGTTGACTACAGACAGCTGAATAGGGTCACCATCAAGAACAAGTATCCGCTGCCGAGGATTGATGACCTTTTTGACCAGTTGCGAGGTGCCACGGTATTCTCCAAGATAGATTTGAGGTCAGGCTACCACCAGTTGAGGATCAGGGAGACTGACATCTCCAAGACAGCTTTCCACACTCGGTACAGACACTACGAGTTTTTGGTCATGCCGTTTGGGCTGACCAACGCCCCCGCTGCTTTTATGGATTTGATGAACCGGGTTTTCAGACCGTATCTCGATCAGTTTGTGGTGGTATTTATCGATAAAGTGCTCGTTTACTCTCGGGATCAGGCATAGCACGGACAGCACCTACAGATGATTCTGGACACTTTAAGGTGATGCAGGTTGTATGCCAAGTACAACAAGTGCGAGTTTTGGTTGAGGCAGGTGTCTTTCTTGGGCCACGTGATCTCAGGGGATGGTTTCGCTGTAGATCTAGCTAAGGTTGAGGCTGTACTCATGTAGGAGAGGCTGCATACAGTGACAGAGATACGCAGCTTTTTAAGACTGGCAGGTTACTATCGGTGGTTTATTAGGGGATTCTCGCAGATTGCGTGTCCTATGACTTAGTTGACTCGGAAGGACGTGCCCTTCGCCTGGACAAATGCATGTGAGTCATGTTTTCAGGAGTTGAAGGAGAGGCTGACTTTAGCTCTTGTACTCACCATCCCGGATAGTGGTGGTGGTTTTGTGGTGTACACAGACGCTTCGTTGGAGGGGTTAGGGTGTGTGCTCATGCAGCGGGGTTACATTCTCGCTTACGCTTCGCGGCAATTGA
Organism: Thalassia testudinum; assembly: GCA_037157565.1. Taxonomy (NCBI): domain Eukaryota; kingdom Viridiplantae; phylum Streptophyta; class Magnoliopsida; order Alismatales; family Hydrocharitaceae; genus Thalassia; species Thalassia testudinum. The sequence goes on from JAZHRO010000014.1 coordinate 40,626,186, forward strand.
AGCCCCATGAGCATAGCTACCCTACCCATGACTTAGAGCTGGCAGCTATTGTCTTCGCGCTGAAGACATGGAGGCACGACCTTTACGATGAGACCTTTGAGATTTTCACGGATCATAAGAGCCTCAGGTACTTGTTTGATCAGAAGGAGTTTAACATGAGACAAAGACGTTGGTTAGAGCTCCTGAAGGACTATGACTGCAGCATCTCCTACCATCCGGGGAAGGCCAACGTGGTGGCTGATGCCTTGAGCCACAACGCATGAGGGGATGTTTGTGCGTACCTAGGGATGAGGAGTTGTTGAGAGAGCTCCTGACGGAGGTGCACGGGTCCAGATTCACCATACATCCCGGGAACACAAAGATTTATCATGATCTGAGATGTGGCTTTTGGTGGAGAGGGATGAAGGGGGATGTGGGTGAGTTTGTGCAGTAGTGTTTAGTGTGCCAGCAGGTGAAGGCTGAGCTCCAGAGGCCTGCCGAGCCGTTGCAGCCACTTCCTGTGCCAAAGTGGAAGTGGGAGAGCATCACCATGGACTTGGTGGTTGTTAAGACCCACGACATCAAACATCTTTTAAGACATCTGGAAGTAGGTCCAGACGTCTGGGAAGGCGTCCTAGGTCCAGACGTCTGGATGCCTTCCCACACGTCTGGAATTTAATTTTTGTGGCATACGATTGCGAGTCTACACGCATGCGCTCGCAGACTGAACCCGTCGCCCTCCTTTCTTTTCCCTCTTCCCTCACCATCCTGCAGACCCCTTTCCCCACCCCGCCATGCCTTCAAATACCCTTCCCTCTCCCTCACCCATTTCCCCCCACCGTCCCCTCCTTCCAGCTTGAGCGCGAGTGAGAGAGAGAGAGGGCAGCAGCTGCTGCCGAGTGCGCGCGGGGAGGAGGAGGTGCAGCGAGAGGGAGAAGAGGTAGAGCACGTGAGGAAGAGAGAGTAAGCTCGCCGGAGCAACCAGGGCCAGCCGGCGGGCACGCAACGGGAGCGTGGTGCTGGGGAGGTTACCTCGGTGCTGCTGCAGCTCAGGCAGCAGGCGAGCGCGGCGCGGCACGGCCGTGCGCAGCAGGTGGAGGGCGAGGAGGTCCTAATTCTGGGAAATTTTCCCAGAATCAGACATCTGGACCTACGTCCAGACGACGTTGGAGATGTCTGGAGGAAGATCCAGACGTCTGAAAGGTACAATATTTCTTTTCTTCTTCCTTTCGCAGGTACGGCCACGCAAGCCGTTTCACCGAGGGTTCTACCTCATTGCCGTGTTAAGGACGGTTGCGTACGCGTGTAGGTTTCGTTCGGAAAGGCGCAAGGGCATGCCCTCCCACACAGATCAGACGTCTGGGCAAGTCACCAGACGGCGGAGAGCGTCTCCAGACGTCTGGAGTAATAGACGGACGTCTGGAACTAGGTCCAGACGGTTCAGCGGGATCCTGGACATCTGAATAGCAGCGCAGAAGTAAGGTATGATCTGAACCATCATTTAAGACGTCTGGAAGGTGTTCCAGACGTCTGATTTGGAGCAGTATTGTCGTTTTTGACCCGTTTAGGGTCCGTTCGAAGTCCGATTCCTGCGTTTAAAATTCCGTTCTTCTCAGAAATTGTTCCTCTACTTGTTTAAAATACTTGTATCCTATTCTGAGTGGTTCCTTGTGTTTGATCCTTGTGTTAGGATCTCATCCCGTTGCGACTCTGGGGGTTGCGGAGGCACGTGGACCTGCCGATCATGCCTCCAGTACTCCCGATTTTGCGAGTAGAGTGGCTCCCCTTGATTATTTATCAACAATTATGCACTTGTGAGATAAATAATAGATTCTAAGGTATGGCATGAACCCTAGGACTTGAAAACTAGATTGAATGATAGATCCTAGGGTATGGCATGAATCCTAGGACTGGAAAACTAGATTGAATGATAGATCCTAGGGTATGGCATGAATCATAGGACTGGAAAACTAGATTGAATGATAGATCCTAGGGTGTGGCATGAATCCTAGGAACAGAAACACTGAAATGAATGTCATGAATACATAAATTACAATCTTGGAAGAGTAGAAGAAAAATGATAATTGGATAATAGTTGCTTGTATATGAATGTATATTAATTATTGGAAACACGGGCTATATGGGAATAAAACTGAAATGATGAAACATAAAATGGCTTGGGTAGAGAAATATGAGCATGAACCCTACGGGGAATTAGGAGTAAAACTCCTGAAAGGTAAATGGAATGGAATTGGGGAAGTGAGCTGGCCCTTGAGTACGGAGTACCAAGGAGAGCGACTGTCCCCCTATTTAATGCAGAGCGGAGCTAGCCGCCCCAGGAACCCGGGGTTAGGTAAAGCCACTTTGTACCGACTTTTGGCCCTCGCGTACATAGTACCGGGGAGAGCTACTAGTGTAGAGAGAGCACTAGCCACCCCACGGGCCCCGGGGTTCTACTAACCGTCCTACACCGACTTGTTAGGCCCACTGGGCAAACCAGGGTAGTCAGGCGAGGGTACGTGGACTGTGGAGGGGCTAGACCCCTGTTACTAAGAGGGCTCTGCCCTATACTGGTTCCGTGATGTGCTTTAGGGTGCACCCATTAACGGAAATGACTGATAGCGTGCCAGTGTGGGGTAGCTACCTGTGCGTTTATCGCGCGTGCTGTAGTCACCGTTACGCCTATCAGCGACCTTGGGGTGGTTGACTGAGGGTAGGACCACCACGAGAGACTCTCCTGGACAGGAGAGCACCACGTGCTACTTCTACTTTTCGGAAAAGACTGCAATCAAGATCGTTCCCATGAGGAACATTCGAGATCAAGAGAAAGATCTGAGAAATAATTCGAGAACGAGTAAATAGAGGAATAAAGAAAGAAACTAAAAACAACATCTACTTATCCACTTTTACTGTTTTTCTTAGCTAGCTGGTTGCCACTCTACTCAGCGTTTCGCTGACGTGTCACCTTTGTCACCTTTTCAGGACCAGGTGTTGACCAGTCAGAGCCTGCGGCTGCGGAGGGTGCTGGGCCTAGTAGAGCCCAGTAGTTCTACTTATGTTGTACCTACTGTACCATTTTTCTGTTGTAGTGAGTATATCCTGTTACACTCGTACTCTTTTATTGTAAGCATCATGTTTATGTACCCGTTTAAATTTTCTACTTTGTGATGGTGTGTACTGTAGTAGTTCTTTTCTTTACTGATGTACTTTGTTACTGCTAGTTGCATGCATGATGAATGTGGTTTATTTTACTGCTCTTTTGGTTACTTTCTTGTTGGACGACTGGGTCTTGGGATCAGTCGAGTCGGTCCGATTCTCGTGTCTCATTGGGATTCAGGAATCGGGTCGTAACAGTGGTGGGTCTACTCGTTACCCAGCGAGGACATGATGCAGTTTGGGTGATAGTGGACAGATTGACGAAGACAGCACATTTCCTGCCAATTCGAGTCACCTTGGGACCAACACAATTGGCAAAGAGGTACATTCGCGATGTGGTACGCCTGCACGGAGTTTTGCATGAGATTGTATCCGACCAGGATACCCGTTTTACTTCCCAATTTTGGGCTGAGTTTCAGTAGGCTTTGGGGACACGGTTGAGGTTCAGTACTGCATACCACCTCCAGATGGACGGACAATCAGAGCACACTATACAGACACTTGAGGACCTTTTGAGAGCCTGTGTACTAGACTCGAGAGGATCTTGGGACGAGCACTTACCCCTGGTAGAGTTTGCATATAATAGCAGTTATCACTCGAGCATCGGCATGAAACCTTACGAGGCTCTGTATGGACGGAGGCATACTGCGCCCTTGAGTTGGGTTGAGGTGGGGACCAAGTGGAAGGTTGGCCCCAGGCTAATTCGGCAGAGTCAGGAGGTGATAGAGCAGATCTACAGACGACTCCGCATTGTCAGGAGCAGGCAGAAGAGTTATACTGACCAGAAACGCAGAGAGGTGCAGTTCGAGGTTGGGGATCACGTCTTTCTTCACGTTTCGACCATGAAGGGCCTACAGCATTTTGGGGTGAAGGAGAAGCTTGCGTCAAAGTTTGTGGGGCCCTTTGAGGTCCTGGAGCGGGTAGGACCCGTTGCTTACCGGCTTGCCCTTCCTCCCCATCTTTCTGGAGTGCACGACATGTTCCACGTGTCCAACCTAAAGAAGTACGTCGCCGATCCTAGTCACATTCTGAGCCACGAGAGTGTCAAGGTGGGTGACAACCTGACCAACCTCGAGAGACTAATGCAGATACTAGACAAAGCCGTTCGGAGTCTGAGATGGAAGCAGGTACCCCTAGTGAAGGTATTGTGGAGAAGCCAGCGATACGAGGAGGCTACCTGGGAGCCTAAGGCAGCGATGCAAGAGTGGTACCCGAAGCTTTTTGAGGGTACGTCTTTTCGAACCAACTTTGGTCCTCTTTAAGTTTGTTATGCGTTTTATATCCTTTTCCCGCACCCTAGCTAGCTCAAGTTTTGGGGACGAAACCTCCTTTAAGTTTGTTATGATGTAAAGTCCCCTCTTGTTTTAGCCTTTTAAGACGTCTGGAGTGACAGTCAAACGTCTGTCCAAACGTTTAGACCCTTTCCCAGACGTTTGGAAGTTAAATTGTTGTACGTCTCCTGCGTTCTACGCGCGAGCGACGCGTAGGACTTACTTCCCTCTTTCTCTTTCCTCTTCCCTCCTCCTGCAAAACCCTAGCCCAGCCCTATAAAAGACCCCCCTTTCCTCTCCTCTCCACTCCACCACTCCACCACACCTTCCACTCACTGCCGTGAGCAAAGGCGAGAGAGAGAGAGAGCGAGAGTGAGGAGGAGCGGGTGTGAGGAGGAGGAGAGGGCCGAGGTCGCGAGCTTTGTGGAGGCTCGCACAGCCACCATGGCTCGTGTGGGAGGAGGATGTTGGGGCGTCATCTCCAACCTTCTGCAACAGTTGGGGCTGCAGCGGATCGGAAGGAGCTGCGGCAGAGCGCAGTGAGAAGCATAGGAGCGTGGTTTGATACTGGAATTTTTCCAGTATCATACGTCCAGAGTGTCTTCCGAACGACTAGCTAGACGTCTTGCGTCGACACCAAACATCTAAAAGCAAGTGTATCGCGAAGGTACGTCATCCTCACGGTTACGGCCATGCAGGCCGCACCACAGTTGATCTATTTGGGCTAAAAGAGGGGTGCTGCTCTGTCAAGCGCAGGAGCAACCTTGTGAAGGTGCGCGGAACGCATTTCCACGCACTTTCAGACGTCTGGACAGCTTACCAGACAACCGGAGGCATTTCCAGACGACCGGAGGACTGGTCAGACATCTGGAACTGTGTTCAGACGATCACGGGGGAGTCTTGGATGTCTCAGGGCGCTGCAGGAGCTTGAGGTGAGTTTCTGTGACTTTTAAGACATCTGGACTTATTTCCAGACGTCTGATTTGGGTCTGCAGACACATTTTTGACCCATTTAGGGTTCGATCAGGATCTGTTTCACACAAACAAAGTATCTATGGTTTCCTTATAAATTCCTCTACATATTAGAAGCATTTATGCACTGTTCTGAATCTTCCGTTGTGGTGTGTTCCTTGGTATAGGACTTCGACCTGTTGCGTGTTTGGGGTTTGCAGAGGCACGTGGGCCTACAGTTCGAGCCTCCATTACTCCCGAATTGTCTGGTAGAGTTGTCCACCCCTGTTCTACTTGTAAAATATGAATGCATCTATGAAAATTAGACAACTGGAAACCTAGGATGTGGCATGAACCCTAGGACAATAAATGGTTGAATCGCTTATTTGCGTAATTGAAATTGTATTTATAAATGAATGAGTTAAATTGTTAGCAACTGCCTATTAATGAATATGGGCTGCCTGATAGAATACGAACTGCCTGAGATAACTAAACAGTTACCTGTGATATCACTTATTACATGTGTTAAATTGTAGAAATACGAGCTGCATGTGTATAAACAAGAATCGAATTGTGAATGATGAAATCGGGATTGGAATAATACAGTGAACATAAGCATGAACCCTACGGGGAGTTAGGAGTAGAGCTCCTGTGGATGAATGGAAAGGTCTGGAAATATGAAGGGAAAGTGTGCTGGCCCTTGAGTACGTGGTACCAAGGAGAGAGACTGTCCCCTTTTTAGTGTAGAGCGGAACTAGCCGCCCTTGGGTTGGGACCTGAGGTTAGGATTGGCCACTCTACACCAACTTCTGTTGGCCCTCGCGTACACGGTACCGAGGTGAGCTACCAGTGTAAGGAGAGAGCTAGCCACCCCACGAGGGCCGGGGTTCAGCTAGCCACCCTACACCAACTTGTTAGGTCCTCTGGGCAAACCGGGGTAGTCAGACGAGGGTGTGCGGGCTGTGGAGGGGTGAGACCCTTGTTTGGTTCTGAGGGGCTAGACCCCTATTTCTGAGAGGATTAGACCCTATACTGTTCCGTGCTGTACTTTGGGCGCATCCGCTAGTGGAAACGACTGACCACGTGCCAGTGCGAGGTATCTACCCGTGCACTTATCGCGCGTACTATAGTCATCGCTACGTCTGTCAGTGACCTCGGGGTGGTTGATTGGGTGTAGGACTACCACAGGGGACTCTCCCATCCAAGAGAGCACCACGTGTACCTTCTCTTCGGAAAAGACTGCAATCAAGATCGTTCCCACGAGGAACATGCAAGATCAAGAAAGAAAATTGAAAGTAAACCAATGGGATGAAAGCAAATTACCTATAAAATAAATAACTGGAAAAGGATAAACATACTTGCTAGTTTTTACTGCTTTAGATAGTTTGGTTACCACTCTACTCAGCATTCGCTGACTCCATTTTCTCATAACACTGTTCAGGTCCAGGAGTTGAGCAGCTCGAGTTACCGGCTACAGAGGGTGTTGGGCCCAATTGAGCCCAGCCATAGTTTTTCGTACTGTTGTTGTACTCTCTTTTCTGTTGTAGTGAGTTTCAGACTTTTGTTTACTGTTCCTGTTACTGTTGCTTTTATTCTACTTTCCTGTTGTTGTGGTAATATGTACTGAACTAGCAGCTTTTACTTTCTTTTACTGCTTGTATGCTTTTACTGTTAGTTACATTTCATAGTGAATGTGGTTTATTTTCCTGCTTTTCGGTTATTTCTTGTTGGACGGCTGGGGCTTGGGATTAATCGAGGCGAGCCGGTCTCGGGTCCTGTAGGGATTCGGGAACCGGGTCATAACATTATCGACCTTCCAATAGTCCGGTACCATTGTGCGGCCTTATCCCTAAGAGAGTGGGGAAAAATCCTCATGATCATTTGCTCCTCATCCACGTTTCGTGCTTTAGTGGTCTGGATCAAAGTGGTCAAGCCCTCCAAATGCTGAAATGGGTCTTCAGAGCCAACCCCATGGAAATGTTTAATCAGGCTTAACACCCGAGGCTTGATTTCTACATCACCAACTGGAATCTGGACACCGGGACGTTCCCCGTAATTTGAAGGATCATAAAAATCCTTCAAGGGCTGAGTGCCCTGACCATGCATTCGATGGAACCATTCTTGCATTTGTTGCATTTGTTCCAGCTACCTTTGCAGCATCTCTTGCAGATTCTGAGGCAAAGGAGGTGGTTGATCAGCCAAGGGATCAATTGGATTAAAATTCAACCTACGCCTTCTTGAATGGTGTAATGGTCCTTCCATGTAAGGATTCAATGACCTCCTTCCAAGCATAAACTAGAAAGGGGTCGAAAGGACTAGGGATAAGAATCCTGCAACACAACAATACAAGCATGTCCTTAAGTTGGGTAGCCTAAGGACCTATACTCCAAAATAAATTCAAACCACAACATGAATTTTGTGTTGTCCTTAATCCAAAAGCTAGTTAAGTTGAGATGGCGAAACAAGGGGAGCATGTCTCGAAGGTTGCTAATTATGCCAAACCCCTACCTGTTTAAGTCGTTTGACAATCAGGCCACCCAACTAAGCACCTTCTGGAGAAAGCAGATGTCACAAATTCGCACCACAGAATGGGAAATATCCTGAACTGGACTTATGAGTCCTAGGGCCAATGTCTACTTGATTTTAGATTAGGCCTGGGATAGTAGTGCTTTTAGAATGTGGTGGGTTCATAGAATGGGTTGTGCCCTTAATGATTGATTGAATAAATGTGAGTGCATGCACAACAAGGGTTTTCAAGCAAGATTATTTGGATAAGTGGCTTTTAGAAGTCAAATCTTGCTTAAGTAGCTTTTAGGGTTTTGTAAAGACCCCTTCTGTTTTGAGCCTTTTAAGACGTCTGGACTGTTAGTCAGATGTCTGGCCAGACGTATGGACCCCTTCCCAGCCGTCTGGAAATTGAAAAATCTATACACAAAGTTGGTTCTGCGTGTAGCCAGCGTGCAGACTCCTTTCCTTCGCTCTCTTCTTCCTTTTCTCCCCCTCACCAAACCATAACCCTTTGCCTATAAGAGCCCTCTCCCCCTTCCTCTCCTCTCCACTCCACCACCACCACCTTCCTTCCTCTCCACTACCATGAGAGAGACGAGCGAGAGAGAGGGAGCAAGAGCCAGGAGGAGCAGCATGAAGAGAAGGAGGAGGTCGAGGTCGCGAGCCCGGGGAGGCTCGCGGAGTGTGCACGGCCACCGTGGCCCGTGCGAGAGGAGGAGAGCGTCGGGGCTTCATCCCCGACTTCCTGCAGCGGTCGGAGCTACAACCGAGCGGGAGGAGTCGCGGCGAAGCGTGACGAGAGAAGTGGGAGCGCATTTTGATACTGGAGTTTTTCCAGTATCAGATGTTCGGGGTGCCTTCCAGACGATGGGCTGGACGTCTGGTGACGACATCGGACGTCTGAAAGTGGGTTTTCACGCAGGTACGTCTTCCTCGCGATTATGGCCATGCAAGCAGCACCGCAGTATGATTTGCTTGGCTAAAAAGGGGGTGCGCTGCTTTGTCGTGTGCAGGAGCAGCATTAGGAAGGCACACGGCATGCCCTCCCAAGCTTTTCGAACGTCTGGACAGCTTACCAGACAACCGGGGCACTTCCAGATGACCGAAGGATAGGTCGGACATCTGGAGCTGGGTCCAGACGGTCGTGGAGGAGTCCTGGACATCTGAGGTCGACGCAGGGACTTGAGGTGAGACTTTGGTGACTTTTAAGACGTCTGGACTTGGTTCCAGATGTCTGATTTGGGTCTGTAGACTTGTTTTTGAACCGTTTAGGGTCCGATCGGGGTCCGTTTTACGCAAATGAAATATCTGTGGTTTCCTTGTAAGTTCCTCTACATGTTAGAAACCTTTATATACTATTCTGAATGTTCCGTTGTGATATGTTTGTTGGTATAGGACTTCATTCTGTTGTGTGTCTGGGCATGCAGAGGCACGTGGGTCTGCCGTTCGAGCTCCCAGTACTTCCGGATTGTTTGGTAGAGTGGTGTACCCTGTTCTTTTTATAAAACATGAATGCAGTCATGATAATTAGATAACTAGAAACCTAGGATGTGGTATGAATCCTACGATGAGAAATAATTGCACTATTTGTATGCGTGATTGAGATTACAGTCATAAATGGATGAGCTGAATTGTAAACAATTGCCTGTTAATAAATAAGAGTTGCCTGTTGGAATATGAAATGCCTGAGATAGTTAAACAGTTACCTATGATATCGCTTGTGCATGTGTTAAATTGTTGAAATACGAATTGCATGTGTATAATATGAGAATGGAATTGTGAATGATGAAACCTGGTATGGAATAATATGGTGAATATGAGCATGAACCCTACGGGGAGTTAGGAGTAGAGCTCCTGTGGATGAATGGAAAGGTCTGGAAACGTGAGTGGAAAGTGTGCTGGCCCTTGAGTACGTGGTACTAAGGAGAGCTACTGTCCCCTTTTTAGTGTAGTGTAGAGCTAGCCGCCCTTGGGTCGGGACCTGGGGTTAGGATTGGCCACTCTACACCAACTTCTGTTAGCCCTCACGTACACGGCACCGGGGAAAGCTACTAGTGTAGGGAGGGAGTTAACCACCCCACGGGACCTGGGGTTTAGCTAGCCACCCTACACCAACTTGTTAGGCCCACTGGGCAAACCGGGATATCAGACGAGGGTGCGTAGACTATGTTGGGGCGAGACCCCTGTTTGGTTCTGAGGGACTAGACCCATGTTTCTAAGAGGGCTAGGCCCTATACTGTTCCGTGTTGTACTCTGGGAGTACCCGCTAGCGGAAATGACTGACCGCGTGCCAGTGTGGGGTAGCTACTCGTGTGCTTATCGCACGTGCCGTAGTCACCGCTACGTCTGTCTGTGACTCCAGGGTGGTTGACTGGGTGTAGGATTACCATGGGGGACTCTCCTGGCAAGGAGAGCACCACGTGTGTCTTCTACTCTTCGGAAAAGACTACAATCAAGATCGTTTCCACGAGGAACATGCGAGATCAAGAAAGAAATCTGAAAGTAAACCAATGGGTGAAAAGGAATTACTTGTAAAATAAAATAATTGGAAAAGATAAATGTACCTGTTGGCTTTTACTGCTTTAGATAGTTTGGTTACCACTCTACTCAGCATTTGCTGACTCCGTTTTCTCATAACCCCTTTACAAGTCCAGGAGTTGAGTAACCGGAGTTATCGGCTACAAGGGGTGCTGGGCCCACTCGAGCCCAGCAGTAGTTCTTACTGTTGTTGTACTACCCTTCTGTTAGTGAGTTTCGAACTTTGTTTACTGTTCCTGTTACTGTACTTTTGTTCTACTTTAATGTTGTTGTGGTAGTATGTACTGACTAGTAGCTTTTACTTTCTTTACCACGTGTACACTTTTACTGTTAGATACATTGCATGGTGAATGTGGTTTATTTTCCTACTTTTTGGTTATTTCTTGTTGGACGACTGGGTCTTGGGATTAGTCGAGTTGAGCCAGTCTCGGGTCCTATAGGGATTCGGGAACCGGGTCGTAACAAGTTTGAATTAGGGTGATTTCAACCAAATTTAGGAGGCACACCAAGATTTGCAAACACGAGTGAAGATATTTTCCTTTGAAATCAAGAAAAAGTGGAGTGCCTCGTATTGACCTTAATTGTTTACCCTAATGAGCAAGCTACTTGATGAGTTATTTTTATATGAAGTGGTGCAGCCCAAACAACTCAAACAATTGGCCTTAATGCACCACTGAGTTAGGCACACAAGTGGTTACTTAATCTGATTTCTACACAATTATGTATTTGATTGTCTGTACCGATTCCAAAGATCGGGATACCAGTTGAGTATAAAGAATCAGAAGAGGTTGTGTACCTCCGTAAGATTTTTTTTAAAGCGGGGGTGAGGTGAGTTGAGGTGGAAATCAAAGCAACCAAACTAATCCTAGCACTTATGAGAACACCTAGGTTAATTAGGATTTGAATTAGGGTGATGGAATGAAGTCTATGGAGGGGGAAAGAATGGGGGAGCACTTACAGTTGTCTTCAACTGCACTTTACTTTTTTCTACCGCTTGAAGATTCCTGGTTGAAGTACCTGCAAGACAATAGAAAAGGAATAGAAGAGAGCTAAAAAGCAAATAAGTGCGAGGAATGCAGAAAAGAAATCGAGATCTGTTGCCTCCCCGGTAACGGCTCCAAAATGATGTAGCGGAAATTCGTTGCAAAAATATTTGAGTTTTGAAAACCCTGTCATCGTCATGCAATTCGCAAGAAAATCTTTCAATCAGATAATTTTTTACCGAAACTCAAAATGAGTCTCAGGTCGAACATGGGGAGGCTACGTTGATTCAAAATCCGCAGTTATATTTTTTTGTCATTTTTGTTCATAAATGAGACATTCACAATTATCACTATTCTACTTGCAATATAATCACTAAAACTAGAGAGAAAGATATAACTTTTATACTATTAATAATGTCATTACAACTACAACTAGAAAGGGAGAAATCTAATTTAGAAAGCGATAAAGAGAAGGAGGAGAGAAGTTATCCTCCTCGATGGTTGCTTGAAGGACGAGCCAGACGGACGTCGCCTGGAAGAAGGAGAGTGAAGACGAAGGATGGAGGACGGATCGAGATGAACCGGGGGTGAGGTAGGGTGTCGACGTCGCGGGATCCACTTCCAGAACGGGGGCAAGAAGACGGCTCGCGATAGCTCCGTGAAGGGGATGAGAGGCGGAAAATTTTGCATTTTTACTCTAGCGGAGCTTCCCGTAACTTAGGAGCACTAGATTGAGCTTGAGAACTTGAGTTCTTAGCTCTTAGAGAGGGAGAGAGATGATGGAAGGGATGACGAAATGTGGACGGGTAGGCTTCTTAGAAGTGAAGATATGAGGGCATAAAAGTCATTTTCAGGCTTAGAAATGAATGCAGGGCCTTTAGTGACGTTTGTGCAGGTCGCTAAAGATGCACATTGCTGAAGGTGCACGTGCAACCTCAACTGTTGAACGCCAATCCAAGCGTCGTCGTGCAGCCACATCACGCACCTTCTCTTCTTCAGCCATTTCTCATGCGCAAAGGGTCACATGTTCTCAATCGCTTGATCAGCATTGAACGGCTCTGATCCATCCTCTTTGCACCTTCAGATTTCACGCTCAAATCTCAATCAAACAGCGGAGATTGCATCTAGACATCTTAACCTCCGTTCGCGCGTTAGATCTGGCGTAAGAAGCCACGTATGTCCATGATTGCATCCAGCACTGCCACGTATCCGCTTCCATAGCCGTTTGATGTCGATCAGACGCTCCAATTTCTCCGCGCACCGCTTCTCACTTGATTTGAGGCAAGGGGGAGCTCGAACCCATGCCTCCCACTTTACGAACGCATGCTCGACCGCTACGCCAAGCCTCCAACTGTGTCTCGTTTATGTTTTAAGGCTAACGCTCTCATGACCGTTGGATCTCGATCCAATGGTCGAGATCACGTGTCATTTACTAAGGAGGGAGGGTGCCAGAGGTGCTGGGCGGCTATGATGGCGACACGTGGCACCATCATGGCCGTCTTCTTTGACTTATAGATGGTGCCACAGATGTTGAATTGGATCGATTTTCACACCGTTAGGCTGCGATCGTCGATCCAAACCCATCTGTGTGGTTGGATTTGTCGTCTGAGTTAAGAATTTTACACCACCTTGGCCCTTGACCTCTGATCTTTCTCGGACTATATCTGATGCTATGGAAATCCGATCGAGGTGATCTCGGAGGCGTTGAACTTCGATCGTTGCCATGATCAAATCCATATGGTTGGATCTTCAATTCGAGGCCCAAATAAGAATCACCCTGTCCCCAGGCTACAAAAAGGCAAATTACTATAGAATTTGTACAACTTAACCTAAATGCATGATGAAGCATGTTATGCAATATTTATAATGCATGATACTTTTATGACACTAGAAACATGCATAAATAAACATTTAAACTAAGTAGATGTTTGCACATCACCTGCTTCTCCAAGCCTGGTCTAAGTCAGGATTGTGCTGTTTTATTGCCCAAAGTGCCCGGTGTTTGATTTCTACAGGTAAATGGCCTACTTTATCGAACATCAAACAATATGGAGAGATGCCGATTGGCCTCTTATACACAGGACAGTAGGCCCAAAGTGCATCATCGAACTTTTGTGTCCAATCCTTTTTATTTGGCCTAATCATTTTCTAGAGAATATTCTTAATCTCTCGATTGGATACCTCAACCTGTCCATTCATTTAGGGGTGGTAGGGTTTTGATATCTGATGATTCACCCCGTATTTGGCCAATAAATTTTGGAACTAGGCGTGAGTGAAGTGAGTGCCTCCATCACTGATGATGACATTGGGAATCTTAAACCGACTAAGTACATTTTCCTAGACAAAGTGGATGACCACTTTGTTGTCGTTAGTTTGGGTGGGAATCACCTCAATCCATTTGGACACGTAATCGACTGCAACCAAAATGTACTAATGCCTAAATGAAGGGAGGAAGGATCCCATGAAGTCGAAGCCCTAAACATTGAAGATTTCCATAGGTAGAATTTGGTTTAGGGAATCATATCTCTCTTAGTAATGTTCCTGAAAGCTTGACATTAGGAACACGGCCTCAAGAAATCCTGGGCATCATTAAATAAAGACGGCTAATGGAACCCAGATTGGAGAACTTTCATGGCTGTCTTTTTATCGGAAAAATGTCCACCACATGCAGATGCATGACAAAACTCAAGAATACTCTGAATGTCACTTTCTAGTACGCATCGATGAATAATCTAATCTGCACTGATGCAATACAGCTCGAGGTTATCCTAGAAGTAATATTTGGCCTCATAAATGAGTCTCTCTTTGTTTCTTGGTCCAATCCTAGGGGACCTAACCAATGGCCAAATAATTCATGATGACTACAAACCAAGGGGTTAGGGTACCCGAGAGGCAAGGATAGTCTCATCTGGAAAAGAATCAGAAATTGAAATTTTCGGATGAGAGGTATTGGTTAGGATTCTCAATAAATGATCAACTACTACATTTTGTGCCCTCGCTTTATCTTTAATCTCTAAATTAAATTCTTGTAATAATAAGATCCATCTAAGGAGCTAGGGTTTGGCATCCTTCTTGGCCAAGAGATGTTTCAAGGCCGAGTGGTCAGTGTAAATGATAACATGAGATCTTAAGAGATAAGTCCTGAATTTTTTTAGTGCGAAAACTATAGCTAGCAATTCCTTTTTTGTCACTATATAATTCCTCTGGGCCTTGTTCAGAGTTTTGCTAGTGTAGTAAATAACCGAGGGCTTCTTATCTATCTTTTGACTTAAAACAGCCCCGATTGCAAAATCAGATGCGTTGGTCATGATCTCAAAGGGGGCTATCCAGACTGGTGGTTGCAACACCAGAGCACAGGTGACTACTGTTTTTAATACATTGAATGACTTATGGCATGATTTGTCAAACTTGAATGGCTAGTCTTTGCCCAGAAGCTTGCTCAAGAGCCGAGCAATCTTAGAAAGTCCCTGATGAATCCTCTATAAAATCCCACATAGGAAAGGAATAATCTAATTTCTTTTACCGATGTGGGTGGGGGAAGTTTAGTGATTGTGTCAACCTTTGCTTTGTCCGCTTCAATCCCCCTAGTTGAAACCACATGGCCCAAGACAATTCCTTCATGGCTCATAAAGTGGCCCTTCTCCCAGGTAAGGACCAATTTAATTTTGCTACGTCTCTTAAGGATCAATTTAAGATTAGCTAGGCAAGAATCAAATGAGTCACGAAAGATTGAAAAGTCATTCATGAACACTTCTAAACAATCCCCCACCATGTCAGAGAAAATGGTAAGCATGCACCTTTGAAAAGTCATGGGTGCATTGTATAGCCCAAACAGCATCCAACGAAATGCAAAGATTCCATAGGAACATGTGAAGGTTGTCATTTCCTAGTCTTCAAGATGGATAGCAACTTGATTATAGCTCGAATATCCATCCAGGAAACAAAAATATTTCTGCCTAGCCAACATTTCTAAGATTTGATCGATGAAAGGCAGAGGGAAATGATCTATTTTAGTGGTTGTGTTTATCTTCCTATAATCAAAACTAACTCGCTAGAGGAAGCTAAACGGGTTGTCATGGATTCCCTTTTCTCATTAGTCACCACGGTTATCTCAATTTTCTTAGGAGTTATTTGTACGGGGCTAACCCAGGGACTATCTGAGATCGGGTAGATTATACCAACGTCGAGCAACTTAATTATTTCTTTTTTGACCACTTCTCGCTTATTGGGGTTAAGTCTCCTTTTCATTTCTTGAGAAGGGCAAGATCCTTCTTCCAAATAAATTCTATGATTACAATATGAGGGGTCGATCCCTATTATGTCATGAATGGTTTAGCCAATTGCCTCTTTATTTTCCTTAAAAACCTCAACCAATTTCATCTCCTATTCCTTGGTCAATTTGACACTTATAATCACTGGGAGTGCCTTCTCAGGTCCTAAGAATTCATACTTCAAGCCCTCAGGCAATGGTTTTAACTCAAGCTGGGGTGGGTTTTGAATTGATGGTAAAGATGATGCAAGTGAAGATTCATTGGGGAAATCAAGGGGAAGAGGTTGGGAATATACTGAATCAGCAACCTATTCGAGGTGTAGCGGGTCTTCCACAGAGGGTTGTGGGTCGGGTCTGCATGTGTCAATTGGTTCCTCAATTACATTAATCAACATGCATTCCTCAACAATATGATCAGTATCATCAAGTTCATCTACATATCCACAATCCTCAAATTTATTTGTCTCATTAAAGATATCAAGTTGTAAATTTCTACCCCCTAAGGTGATCTCCATGCTACCATTCTCACAATTGATGTTATCCTTTGCAGTAGCTAGGAATGGATGTCCCAGAATAATGATCATGTTTTTCAATTTCTCTGGTACATCCATATTAAGGACTAGAAAATCAACGGGAGAATAAAAGTCCTTGACCTTAATAATCATATCCTTAATAACGCCCCTCGGAGTGGTGGCCGATCGATCGACTAACTGGAGCATTCCTGAGGTGGGCTTAAGCTCACCTAAGCTGAACTTCTCATACAAGGTGGTTGGGATTAGGTTGATGGATGCACAAGAAATCTAGGGGGCACGTGGATCTCTTTTCTTTAGAGGAAGGTGATGTAGGATGACAGAATTAGCCTACTCAGAGAGGATCACCTTCCTCGGAGTAGGTTCCTTCGACTTATGCTTTTGAGTACATAAATCCTTTAAGAATTTAGCGTACGTTGAGATGTATTTTATAGCATCAAGGAGTGGTATGTTGATCTCCACTTGTTTTGCTGCTTCTTCCTGGATTTGATTAAGACTTCAGGGAATGGCACATGTATGGGGTCACCTTTTTCAGGTTCCTGAGCGTCAGTCTCTTCTTTTCTGTTTTCCATCTGATCCTCTGGCTTACGTTGAGTCTACTTAGTAGATGAAGGTCTATCAGGGTTCTAGGTTTTCCTACCACTCCTCAAGGTAACCAAGTAGTTGAAGCATTTGGGTACTGGTCTTGAAGGGGGTTAAAGAAGATAGGTGAAGCTTGATTTGCCATATATTAATATCTATGATAAGAAGATGAGGGACCTTGATCAACCACTTGAGCATTCGCATGTGGTTCCCTCATATTACCGTATGCCTAATGTTGGTTTCCTTGATTTTGGACACTCCTTAGGTTGCATATGGGTTGGGATGGAAGAGATCCAGGTTGTCGGTTATTTGTAGTAACCCCGGTTCGTAAGGTGTCCAATGAGGTCTTTGTCGGAACTCAAGTAGGGTTATTTAATTAGGTGATATTAGCGTAAAAATGAGTATAGTGGAAGTGGTTACCTACAAGCAACCCTACACAAATTTTTTAAATGTATTTAACCTGGACTAAATCAGATTTTAAGTTTATCAAGTTTAGGCCAAGGGTTGAATTCAGGGAAGTGGGTTTAGATAATCAATTTCTACGTGAATCCTAAAGATGCGTGATTTCCATTCGTTTATTTGTTTTTGAATTTTTCCTGGTTTAAATTTTTTTGTGATAATCTTGTCCTTGAGGTACATGCTCAATTTATGTCCTTGGCGACATGCCAAATTCAATCCAACACAATCTTGCAATGCGTGAGATGAGGCACCTACAAAGTCAAGAATTATCCTTTCTCCTTTATAATCTTTTTGTTATTTTCTCAATTAACAAATAAAAGAGAATATGAGAACGAAGGAAATAAATGCAGGAATTGAAATAAATGAAACTACTTAGCTTATTTATATATGTAGATATGTATGTATAAGATATATATATCTATGTGTGTGTATATATATAGCAGTGGGGAAATGAATTTGTGATTCAAATGGAATGTAGCACCGCACTAGGTTAACCGACGTCTAGAGAGACGCAATTAAACCTAGCTATGTGCCGCGTGAAGGTGTGGATCGGACATGTGTGCGTGTGTGTGAAGGGCTTAATATGTAGATGAATACCACAAATGTGTTCGCAACTAGTGCGTACATATTTGCGACAAAATGTACAGTAACTGGAAACCGCGCGTGATGGTGAATATGTGAATGTGTGAATGTGTATGTGTTTAAGGGAGCGTGTGTGAAATATATATATATATATATATATGTGTGTGTGTGTGTGTGTGTGTGTGTGTGTGTGTGTATGTATATGTATATGTATATGTATATGTATATGCATATGTGTGTGTCTGTGTGTGTAAGTGTATGTGTGCATATATGTGTGTGTGCGCAAAGAGGCACGCAAGGTGTGGCACGCAGAGGAGCACGTGGGCTGTGGCACGCACAAGGAGGAATGTACATTGTGTGGGTGTGGCCGGTGGAGGTGAGAGGAAAAGGTGCTAAAGGGGGGTGACACTGACTAAATGAGAAGGCTAGCCAATAAGGAGGTGCACCAACCGGTGGCGCGAGGACTTGAGTGGGAAAAGGGTGACTGGCCCTTGCGATTTCTCATCGGCTAAGTTTCTCACTTAGCCGGTGAGATGAGGAGAGAGAGAGGCGTGCGTGAGCTTGAGTGACTAACTGGGGCATGATGGATGTGTGTGTGTGGGCTTCAACCACCGGATAACTAAGAAGCTCTTTGGTACGCGAGCAACAAAAATGAATCATGATAGGGTATGAATGGTAGCAAACAAAGAAATTAAAAATAACTCTAATCTACTCTAATGGTTACTGAAAATAGAGATAGATAAAGCAAAATAAAAGGGGAATCCACCAAGTCTACCTACTCACGAAGGAACTAGACGATGGTGGACCTCTCTGTGGTGGTTTGCAACCACGAGAGGCTTCCCAATATCAGCAGCGTGCCCTCTCAACTGGTGAGAGGGTGCTGTGAATGGGAGAGGAGGAGAGAGAGAGAGGAGAAGCAGAGGTCGGCTATTTGACAGAGTGGAATGAAGGTGTAGTGTCGGGGAGAGTGTGGGAGCCAACCTCATGGAGGGGAGGGATGGGTAGTCTTATATAGGCAGTGGGAGAGGGTAGTGGTGCCTGCAAGCCGTTAGGATATTCTTTTCTTGGGATATTTAGGTGTTTTGTGGGTAGGCACTTAAGGTTATGGTTATTTATTGTAGATGAATAGGTGGGTGGTTTTACGTGGTAGTGAGGGCTTTATCTCTCTCTCTTTCTTCCTCTCTCAAAATGCATGAATGCATATATTTACAAAATGTACGTATAGTTATCTAATCCAAGATGTGTAAAGCCAGAAAATATCATAAGATTGACAATTTGTTGGCATGAATTGCTGCGCAATCACACCCCCATGCTTATCTTTTGTTAAGCCCTAGCAAAACACTTATTCATTACTCAATATAGTAGTAAGGTATTTAGAAAAGATCTTTAGCTGAAGAATTTTCTGAAGCAATATCAATGTGTTTATTTGCTGAACATTGTGAGAAGCAATTGTAAAGAAGACTACAAATACTTAAGACTTACATGACATAGACCATCTCTCGACTAACAAGGACTCTTGATATTTAAACCATAAATGTGGCTTCCAAGAACCCAAGAGTTTTACCAAGTTTAAGAAGAAAAGAAGTTATGGTTGTGCTTGGTGAAAGTTAGGACTAACCAAATGAACTTTAAAACTTAAATCCAGGATTTCACATCTTTTTAAGTCAAGGTTGGTCTCACCTTCAACCCATGTTTTCGGATCAACTCAAAAAATAGTGAATACTCGAACCCAACTCTTATTGTATAAGTGGCTCAAAAATATTTGGTGGAAAACATAAGGTATATGTAATGTACCTTGAAACAACCCTTTTTGGTAGATATGTACAAAGGTATTTACAACTAGATTTTGATAACATATGGACTTATTGTAAAGAATAATTTTTTTCTTTTCTTTTTCTTTTGACTTTTTTTCTATTTTTTCTGCTTTTCTCAATTTTCTATTTTTTTCTCTTTTTTATTAAAAAAAAAAAAAAACAAATGTTGGTAATGTCTTCGTTAACTTTATTTGGTGGAACACACTTATTTGGTGGGTAAGTATTTAGTGGAAAGAGTTTCTCCTAGACACAAGACTAAAGATTGAGACAAAGAGTCTACCTACACGCACAGGTAAGGACTCCACCTTCCCTAATGAGCACTAGGGTTGAGAACTTAAGTTCGCCTGGTTCTTCCTATATTTGTGTAATGTGAACCAAAGTTACTCAACTCTTAAACAGAGGTAAACAAATGAATCATGTACTGGTTGACTCAAGTACAAGAATATGTCCTAAGTTATGAAAGATTTTGGTTCTATCTTGTCAAAGCTCAAGTGTATTAAGCCTAAGCGTGAGCGAATCAAGTTTACGTGGCCAGGAAAGTCTAAAAGTAAAGGTTGAATGTCTATAAACACTTATTTTGTTTTTGCTTCAGCTTTCATATCATAAATAAACACTTCTGAAAACCTTTTTGGAGTTTTTGAATTTTCAATTTTTATGTGTTTTTTTGTGTTTTATAATTTTTTCAAGATTTTTCAACATTTTCAACTTTTATGGATTTTTCGATAAAGTTATATATACACTAAAGATGGACATGTATAAAAGAAGGGAGTCCTACTTGATACCTAAAGAATATATAAGATCCTATGGATGCTTATCCATCCCCCCATGTCAAATCTTGCTATGTCCTCATATGCTTTCAAGAGGGGTGAGATAGGGTGAAAGGGTCTTGGTACAATAGTGAGTAATAGGTATAAGGTAGGGTGGACGGGTGGGCGGATGGTGGGTGGTGGAAACATGTGAAGTAAAGTGAAGTGTAGTGAATTGAAATGGAGTGCGAAAAATGAGAGAAGAGAGAAAATGGCAAAATGAGAAACGGTGTTAGGGTGCCTCCTAATGAGCATTGAACTTAACGTTGCTAGCTAGACTTGGACTGAGGTAGAAATTAGTCACCTTCTAGTAGGTCAACTGTCTCAACAAGGGTAGATTCATGAGTGAGATAAGGTTTCAACCGCTGCCCATTTACCGTAAATTTGTGCCCAGTTTTGGATCTTAAATTTCAATGGCATCGTTAGGAAATGGTCAAGAGACAAGGACCGGTCTTATCCATTTGGACTTCAGTTTACCAGGAAAGAATTTGAGCTAGGCATTATAAAGATAAACTTGCTATGATGGCTCAAACTCCTTCCACTGAATGCAACTATCATGAAAGGCTTTGGTTCATTGTTTAAAGGTCAAAGCTGAGTCATAGGCCTCACATCTTAATTCTTCTAATTCCTGGAGTTGGAGTTTCCGTTCTAGACCACACAAGTTTGGTCGAGGTTACATTGGCGAGCCACACAATAAGCACGATGCCCCAACTCAACGGGCAAGTGACAAGGCTTCCCAAAAATAATCCTATACGGTGACATACCGAGGGGAACCTTGAAGGCAGTCCGATTCGCCCATAAGGTGTCAGTTAGCTTGTCGGGCCAAGACAAACCATTTTTTGGAGGATTTGCTTGATTTGTCGGTTTGACACCTTAACCTAGTCATTCATTTGGGGATGGTATGGAGAGGTAATACGGTGGTGAATTTCATACTTCCTCAAAAGTGCCTAGAAAGATGAATGAGTGAAATGGGTTCCTCTATCCGAAATGATGGCTCGAGGGATCCTAAATCATGCAAAGATATAATCCTTCACAAATTTGGTGGTGACGACATGGTCAGCACAGCACGTGGGAATAGCCTCAATCCATTTCGAGGCACAATCAACAGCAACGAGAATGTACTCAAACATGTTGACAAGAGGAAAGGGATCCATAAAATTGATTCCTCATATATCAAAGATCTTTGCAGCTAGGATGGGTTGCAAGGGCATCATGTCGTGGTGTGACATTTACCCTAGCGACTGGCACCTAGTGTACCACTTAACATAATTGTGTGCATCCTAATGGAGGGACAAAAGAATCCGCATTGCAACACCTTGGTTGTTGTCTTCCTTCCTAAAAGATGGCCTCCACAGGCCTAATCATAGCAAAAGGATAGCACATCAGAGAACTCACTATCAGGAACACAGTGACGGATAATCTGGTCGACACCTACTCTAAAAAGAAGTGGATAATCCCAAGAATAATTCTTTACTTTTACAATGAGACACTCACGCTGGTTTTTAGGCCAGCTTAGGGGAAGAGAGCCAAAAGCAAGGTAATTAACGATATCAGCATACTAAGGTCCACTTGCCACATCTATCACCAAAAGCTGCTTATCAGGGAAAGATTCATTCATCGGTAGGGAAAGTCTAATATGGTCAGGGTAAAGTCTAGAGAAATGGTCTGTGACCACATTTTGGGCTCCAGCCTTATCTCGTATCTCAAGATCAAACTCTTGTAATAGAAGGATCCATCGAATTAATCGGGGTTTAGCGTCCTTCTTATGCATGAGATGACAAATGGCCACGTAGTCAGTGAAGATGGTAATATGGGAGCCCAGAAGATGCGATCTGAATTTCTCCAGCCCAAAGACAACCGCCAGTAGCTCCTTTTTAGTGGTCATGCAATTACACTGGGCCTCATCCAGCATCTTATTGGCATAATACACCAGAAGGGGAGTCTATCGCATCTTTATCCAAAGATGGCTCAACAGCTAGGTCAGAAGCATTACACATTAGCTCAAAGCCGAGGGACCAATCAAGCGGCTGGAGAATAGGGGCCTTAGTGACAGCATCATGTAGCTACATGGATGCTCGAATACAGTCGGGGCCCATGTCGAAGGGAACATCAGTCGATAGGAGATGGGTCAAAGGTCTGGAAATCTTAGAGAAATCCTTGATAAATCTCCTATAGAAATTGGCATGACCCAGAAAAGAGTGGATTTGCCAGACAGAGCTAAGTATAGATAAATCAGCTATCACATCAAGCTTAACTTTGTCCACCTCAATACCCCTTCGGAGATGATATGTCCCAAAATAATACCTTTGTGCACCATAAAGTGATTTTTCTCCCAAGAAAGCATGAGATTTACATCAATATATCTCTGAAGATTGCAGGTCAGGTTGGCTAAACAATCATCAAAGGTTGGTCCGACAACCGAAAAGTCGTCCATAAATACCTCAAGAAAATCACCCACCATATCATGGAATATTGCCAGCATGCAATGTTGAAAGGTAGCTGGCATGTTACAAAGTCCGAATGGCATCCTTCAAAAGGCGAAGGTGCCAAAGGGGTAAGTGAAGGTGATCTTCTCTTGGTAACGAGGGTCAATAGCAGATGCTAAAATACATGATTTTGGAAAAAGCAGATATTAATGTCGTTGTAATGCATAAGTTCGCAACCAACTTTTGCAATTTATAATACCTAAATAATTGAGTATCTAGGGTCATCCAAGGAGGCCAATTTTCCAGTCAACAAGATAGTTCTCTCTCTCTCGCCTCTCAAATCAACACTTGTCTTTTTGTATTTTTTATTTTTGTTGTTTTTCGATTTTCAAAATAACGGGTACTTGAAAAGCGAAGATGATTACACTAAAACTATGCCTATCAACAAGACCTAAGTGACAAGAGATGTCCTTTCTTCTAAGCTCACCCTAAGCAAGTGCACCTAGGGTAATTAGAGGAGAGTCGTGGTGCACTAAAACTAATAGAAACAAGAAAACACACAAAACTGAAGAAAAGGAAAGTGAAGGAAACTTAATCCTTCTATTACTAGATAAGTGGATGATAGGTAGCAGAATGCTTGTTATAGAAAAATAAGTAAAACACTAGCTAATACAAGGACTAAAGAATGATGAAGGACAAAATGAATATCCTCCAGTTGAACCCTTAAGAATTCCTTGCTCCAACTATGGTTGCTCCCACAGTTAAAAAGGGCTTCTCTTGGCTTCTTCCTTCAAGTGGTCCTCCTCTAAGGTTTTCCTACAAGGTGGATGTCCACCACCTTGTTGCTCCTCCTTGTCTGACCGTTCTCCCTTAGAAGAAAGCTTCCTCCTTGGCGTGGCAGAAGGGAGAAGAAGAAAGAGGAAGAAGGCACCAAGGGGGTGGGTAAGTTGCCCCCTTCTTCCTTGACCATAGGTAATGGTGGATATAGGTTGAGATGTAAAAACCAAGGATGGGGAAAATGTGGGTAGTTAAGGGTGTTTTTATAGGAAGGGAAGGTGGTGGTTGGTGTGGGTGATGAGTGAGAAAATCGTTGCGAAAAGTTTCAATTTGGAAAACCCAAGTCGTCGTAAAATTTACAAGAAAATCTGCTACCAAATAAAATTTATAACTGAAACTCTGGTGAGCCCCGAGTCAAACATAGGAAGGCAAACGTTTGATTAAAAATCACGTTTGGAATTATTATCATAAAGCAGAGTAGCTGGTTGAAATTAATCTATGCTAGCTATTCTACTTAAAGAATAAATAATAGAAAAGAGATAGAGGAATACAAACAAAGAGAAAAATAGAGAGTGGATGAACAAATATTGTATTTAAATATTATAGAGTCTATTACAACTACTTAAAGAAAACAAACTACACTAGAAAGTAGTAAAAAGATAGAGGTGAGAAAATCCTCCTCGACGGCTACTTAGAGGATGAGCTGCGTTGACGGAGCGCCCGAAAGATGATGGTGAGAGGCTAGATGAGGGAGGACGAAGCTAGACAACGGAGGATGAAGTAGGGCGACGTCGCAGCGGGATCCACTTCCTAAATGGTGGCAAGAAGACAACCACAGGATGGTCCACAGAGGGGGTGAGAAGATGAACAAAATTTTCTTTTTTTAACTCCAGATGAACATCCCGTGTTTAGGACTAGCTCCTTAGAGCTTGGAAGAGGTGAGAAGATAAGAGAATGGATGGTGAAATATGTGGTAGGGGTGGCCCTTTTATAGATGTAAAAAGGGGACGAAAGGGTCTTTTAAGTCCTTTAAAATAAATTCAGGGCCTTTGTGACACTTACGCACATTGCTGTAGCCCACGACACTGAGGCTACGCATGCATCCTCCACTGTGCGATGGAGATCGGATGCTCCACATGAGTCCACGTAGTGTGCCTCCTTGCCTTCAACCATTCATGTGCTTCATCGCGCCCAATCAAGATCAGTCGTCCAATCGTTGGATAGGACAACTTAAAAGTCGTACCTCCTCTCGCGGTGCGTTAGATCGTGCATGCAATTTAGCGTCATCACACGCGTGTTCACGCTTGCCCATCCGCGTTGCCACATCACCATGTCTGTAGCTACTCATGCCAATCCAACAGTGGAATTTATCCCACACCTCGCTTCAGCGGATTGAATCCACGAATCACGGATTGAACGCACGTCCCTGAGTCGTGCGTGAAGACTCTATTGGCTATGCTGTCTCCACGGATGGTCGCGGAGATGATTTGATGCCCCCACACTCTCATTCATCGGATGGAAATCCAACGGCTAAGATCGAGGCTGCTTTGATGAGAAGGAGGGGCGCCGATGGCTTTGGGTAGCTTGGATGGCACCACATGGCGACATCTGGGCTATCCATCTTCAAATGCTCATAAGTGGTGCTACAGATGTTCGATTGAATCGATTTTCACACCGTTGGATTGTGATCATTGATCTGAACCATCCGTGCGATTGGATTTGTCATTTGAAGCTTCGATTTGCATCATCTTGCCCTCTGACCATTGATCTTCATTGAACTACATATGATGCTACGAAGGTCCGATCAAGGTGATCTCAGAAGCGTTGGACTTCAATCGTCGACCTAATCAAATCGTACAGTTAGATCCGAGGCCCTGAAATGAATCGCCTTATCCCGTAGCCACAAAAAGAGGTGAATTAATATACAATTTGTATAAATTAATCTAAATGCATGATGATGCATGTTATGCAATATTTATAATGCATGAGACTTCTATGATCCTAGGAACATGCATAACTATGCAAATTAGTCCAATTAGATGTGTACACATCAGTGGGTCATAGATGGAGGGTTAGGATGGATTTTGGTAGGTGGTTAGGTGATCTAGGGGTGGAGGTTGTTGGCGCCAACCTACAGGGTTTGTAGGGTGGTAGTTATGGTGGTATTGGTGGTTCTTAGTGGTGGAGAGTGATAAGTCCACTTTAGTGGACCATTATTTCGCATAAGTACTCTTTAATTATCTTATTTTAATTTCTAATCGATTAGGAGTTAAATGGTAATTCATAGTAGTCTACGTATAATTTTATGCACCAATTTTACATTTAATAACTTATGGTATGATAACATAATCTATTTGATGGATGCAGGCTAGGTGAAAGAGTTATTAAAACACGAAAGCATCATTCAGACATCCATTCTACTTTTATAAGACGTCTAGAGCTCAGATCAGACGTCTAGGAACCACCATCATAAACTCACTGATGTCTACACTTTTTAAGACATCTAGAGCTCAGATCGGACGTCTGATGAAGATATCGCCATACGTATCCAAGCGTTCCAACCACTCGTGATCTTCACCAAGTGGTTGGAGAACCTTTTGGCCGAAGTAAACAAACAGCGGAGTTCTTAAAAAAAGAGGGTGGGTCATCATCTGAAGAGGATCATCATTCCCCTTGCGAGGATTTCCTCCCTCGCCACCACCGTGGACCCTGCATACACCGTGAACATCCAGCATGCACCGTGGCCTCCGTGCACCCACCTCCATCCTTCCCCTGCCGTGGTGCATGCGGTGACAGCGTGCACACCATCCAGACCATCATCAACACCTCCTACACCTTTTCCTCTTCATCTTCAACCTCCTGCCACTACCCCTCTCCCATGCAAATACCACCACCTGCAACTCAACATAACCCAACACTTCATCACCATTCCCCAAGCCCTCACACCAGCCATCATCTTCCACATCCCTCTCCACACATGCCTGCAGCCACCTTCACCCTTCCTCTTCTTCTTCTTCCTTGGTTCACACCAACTGCAACTTCACGCAAGGAACCCAAAGTGCACACCGTCCCCCTTGCCAGCTACGCCACCTTGGGCCACCTCCTTCTCTGCCAAAATGACCGGAGTGCTCACCTTGACCTCTGTTGATGACCCACGCCAACCACACTGACCCTCGACAGCCCCTTCTCCCATGCCAAATGGCGTTGCCGTCCGACCACTTCTCCTCCGATCGACCACCAGCGGCTACCTCCGTCTGTGCTTCCTACGCCATCGCGGAGCCCTCGTCAAGATGCACCTTCCCCTCGATCCTCGTAGCCAACCGCGCTCGGTCCTTCACGCGAGGAAGAGAGTGGAGAAATCCTTTGTTCTTCTCCCAATTAAAATTTACAGAGAATGCCATTGCAAGGTTTACTATTCCTTTATTTACTGAATTAATTTATTGAAAGAAATTTGCATGAATGTCCCTCCATTCTTTCTGAATTACCTAGAGTTAAATTCCTCTCATGAATAATATAGCATATGGGTTCTTGGTTATATGAGCAGGCTCTGCTCCGAAGGAGATTTATAGTAACAGTGTTTACCAGTACCAATATCAAGATTCTCCTATTCCCATGGTGGTGATTTTGCATATGCACACCTATATTCTTGATTAATTATCTAGATTGAGAATTTATGTTGGAAATGAGTGCACTAGTTAGTATGTGCACGCATTAAGATTCTCAAACAAACAAGGCACCACTCACAAGTTTAATAGGCTAATTCCTTCCTGTGGAGACGACCTAACTATTTTCGTGGTTAGATTTTGAGAATTAAATATTTCGAAAAGTGATTTTCTACCACACAACGAACTATAACGATGCGACATTTTATGTTACGAATTTCATAAAAAACAAGAATCGCTCTTTCAGAGAGGCACCACTATTTAGCACCAACAAGGGAGGCTTCTAGAAGGAGGGTGAGGTGGATGGTGGAGATGGGTTGAAGGGGTAGGTATAGGGGTGAGATGATGGGATTTTGGAGGGAAAAGTTGGTGCCAAGGGTAGGGAGGGTAGTTATGGGCCGAGTGTTTTTGGCACCAACTTATGGTGGCTTTTAGTGTTGGTTGAGGGGTGAAGGGATGTGTAGTTGTGGCTGCAAAAGGGAATGGGAGCAAGGAGAGCTTAGGTGGACTATTTGGTGGAGCTAAGTAGGTGGGAATTAGGGTTAGGTTTGATGACCATGGAGGTGGAGCTCAAATTAGCTAAGCTAGCTTAGCTAGTAGGGAGTAGGGGAGGAGGTAGGAGAGCTATGGTTTTAGATTGAACAGCTAAGGAGCTACAATGAGCTGCACGAAGTAGATGGCTGCTGAAGAGAGTTGAAGTGGAGCTTGGTAGGTAGCTTAGCTAGCTAGCTCTTTGCTAGTAGCTAAACCAACCTAATTTGAGTTGGCTTCTTTTGTTCTGAGTTGAGGTGAGTTGGAGCTGGTCTTCCCAAAGACTACCCAACTAGCTTAGGTCCAATAGCTTAGTTTAATTAAGTTGAGCTGATTTGAGTCTTCAGGAGCTGGAGTTGAGCTGACCCGAGCTAGTTGAGAACTTTTTCAACTAACGAGGCTTAGCTAGTTGATGGCAGTAACTAATCCTAGTTAGGTAGAGCTTCCATTGAACTGTCTTGAGTTGGGAGGAGCAGGAATGGAGCTGGGATCAACTATCTTGAGCTATTTTGAGCTGCCATCTAGCTGAGGTGAGCTAAATGGAGCTAAGTTGAACTAGTTTGAGCTACCGTTCAACTAAGGTGAGTTGAATGGAGCTAAGGATAGGTTGATCCAACTATAATGAGCTGGATCCAGTTGAGATCCAGCTAATTTGAGCTTCTCCTTCTTCTACCTTTCTGAGTGCTAAGGTTTAAGGGATCTAACTCTCTGCTTATCCCTGACACTCAAATAAACTCATCAAAAAGACAATAAAATGCAATGCATGCCTATGCTAGGTGAATGCCTAAATGCAGCCCAAAAACTTGTTTGCGAATTTAAAATCCTAAGAGCTAGGTTTGTTTTAAGGCATAAGAATGATGATAAACTGGTGCTTACCAATAGCCACCTGATTATAGCTTAAGAATACATCCAAGAAACAAAAGAACTGATTTCCTACTAACCGCTCCAGGATTTGATCTTTAAAAGGTAGTGGAAAATGGTCTTTCTTAGTAGCAGCATTGAGTTTCCTATAATCTACACGCACTCTCCAAGACGTAAAAGTGTGTATAAGGATGGATTCGCCCCTGTCATTAACACGGATGGTGAGACCCACTTTTTTGGGCACAACAAGCAGGCTCACCCAGGGACTATCGCTAATTGGGTAGATGATGCTTGCATCAAGCCACTTAATGATTTCAATTTTCACGACCTACCACATACTAGGATTGAGATGTCACTACATCTCTCGGGAAGGTCAAGCCTCCTCCTCCGTATATATACGGTGAGTGCAGTAGGAGGGACTAATGCCAGTAAGATCAGAGAGAGACCATCCAATTGATACCTTATGTTCAGTTAGGACCTTCATTAGTTTGCACTCTTGCTCCTTGGACAATTTCTAACTAATGAGTATAAGGAGTGTCTCATTTGGTCCTAAGGAAGCATATTTTAGCATGTTAGGCAGCGCTTTAAGCTCGGGAGTGGATGGGTAAAGACCTGGCAAAATTTGGGATGAGAGTATCCTAAAAGGATCATCAGAAGAAAGAATAAGGGGTAAAGCAAATTAGCCCTTAGGTTGGCCAATAATGGGGGCATCTTGGATTGATGGATCCAAGAAAGGAGAGCCCCAGAAATCAGTGCTTGGGAACAAGGTCCTAGTGTTGAATATTGCTTCTGCCTGATTTAGCGAGAAAGAATGGGCACTTCGATCTTCAAGGGGGTAGATCAGAGGTGAGCAGCCTAGAAATGACTCATACCATAAGGCGTAAGAAGTAGAGTGAGCCTTGTCAGGGGTCTGGTCAGGGAGGGATAAGAAAAGGGGTGGGGAAATGTCACAATGTAAATCAGTCAGGCTTTGGTGATTCTCTAGTGGTACGCCGCAGTAGTCTAAATAAGTCTCTACCAACCCGATACATGCACTAATGGTCATGTCATTATCAGACATGTCATCCTCGAGTAGATCGCAGTCAAAATTCTTGGTGGCCTTAAAAATATTTAGTTTGAGCTTTTCAGAACCCACGGCTATCTCAATGCAGCTTGTTCCACAATCAATATGGGTGCCAACTGCAGCCAAGAATGGTCTCCCGAGGATGATTGGGTAATCAGAAAGTGAATCAGGAACTTCCATGTCTAATACAAGGTCAACGGGAAAATAGAGATTGTTGACCCTAACCACAAAGTCTTCCACCCCCATGGGATTTTGACAGAGCGATCTACCAACTGTAATGTAATAGGGGTGGGTTTTAGATTTTCCAATGCAAATTTCTGAAATATGATGGTCGGTACGAGGATAATGGAAGATCCTAAATCAAGAAAGGCACGATCAAATTTGTAGCTTTTAATGCTACATGAAATAAGAGGGGTGCCTGGATCTTTCTGCTTCGGTGGTAATTTTGAAAGAATAGCATAACTTGCATGAGGTGAGAGAACCATTGGATTATTAGTTTTCTTTTGTAGTCTCCTTGGTGTAGTGTAATCCTTAAAGAAATGGGCGACGATAGGTATGTGGTCGATCGCCTCCAGCAAGGGATCCGTGATTTCAACATCCTCGAATAAATCACGTAGATTATCAAAGGTCTGCGCATTCTTTTTCTTGCCCTTTGGCTCCTGTAGTAGAGCCTCAAGGAATAGGACCGATTCTGGCACTAGTTTGGGTATGTGGGTATGTCGTTCGCACGAGAATGCGGTGCGCAATCCAAATGGGAGGACAACGAAGAAGATCGGCCAACATCAAGTTGAGGTGGATCGGCGGTTTGTTTTCCTCCCCTCATGGTAATCGCATTGGACGTCGCAGGTCCAATGAGATCATAAGGCGGAGGAGGGTTCACAACAAGTGTGCAGGGTTGTTGTGCTGCTACAGGGTTTGCTTGAAATCTCGAGGGAGTGCTCGAAGCATGCAGAATCTGGTGAACCTACACTTGAGAAGGTCGTACCTGTGGTTACGGACCACGAGGTACAAAATTTCATAGGTTAGGGATAGGTTGGGTGGGAAGAGTGCCCAAAGATCGAGTCGTCAAGCGTAGTTAGCTAATCTCAGCATTCTATTGTGCCAATTGGTGCTTAAAAGAAGTTATGTTCTCTTCATGGTGCTTAGACATTTCCGTCATCATTCACATTAACTTACCAAGAGGATTTGATGTATGATCCATTTGTGGTGTGCAAAGGCCTGGCAGTCAATTTGTCAGAGGATAATACTGGGCCCTTGGGATAATGGGAGTGAACGGCCGCACTGGTCCACCAACGGGACTTTGGCACTGAGGAGTGCTGGACCATGTGAGGTTCGGATGATTACACCACCCTGGGTTATAAGTAACATAATACAGGTTGTTCCCCAGGGTGCATGATAGGTCCACTTTAGTGGACTAATTTAGTAGCAAGTACATTATTATTGGGACGAAAATTTAATTTAGAGCATGTATTATGTTGATCAAATTAATTAAGCTTTGGATTTCTTGCATTTCATTTACGTTATTTGATTAATTACTTTTGATGCAGGAGGAATTTTGAAAGTTCAATTTTATTGGCATCAATTAGAATACCATCGTGACATTTGATTTTCTAAGAAAATCATTAGAGATTCTCTATTAAAGCTTACTTTATTTTCACTCTTATCATTTTTGGCAAGCTTAATTTAACAAGGAAATAATGGCTCTATAATGCTTGGCAACAATCAAATCAACAACTACATATTCGTCACCAATTCCCTTCTTTATTTTCCCTCAATCTCTTCCCGTTAATCTCTCTCTCATTCTCTAATTCTCTCTCTTGTCTTTCTGTTTATAACAGGGATGCAAAGACCTTGGCGGATGATGTTCCTCCCTATGGGGGAGAACCTTCTCTCCATGCAAGAACCACTTGCACCACTGTGCACCACCACCGTGGTCGGCGGTGACAGCCTTGACGCCACCACCACATCTCATTCTCGTTTCCACCATCAACTGCATTCACCACCGTGACCGCTCGTCACCGTGTCTCGCCCTTCATACCGTCCTCGCCACTGCGATCCTCCGTGACAATGACCATCACCGTGCTCCAATGCCTTCTTCAACCACGATTGCGCAACACCTACAATAAGCCTCCATGACTTCCTCTTTGGTCTTCTTCTTCACCACTCTGCATGCGCAAAGAGCACGACAACAGAGCCATAGCCCTCGCCTCTCTCAGTCGTAGACCTCCTTATCATCTCACACACAACGTGCTCTCCTCCAGCCAAGCTGCTAGCGCATGCGTGCTCCCGTGTGCACATGCTGGCACGAGGCCATAGCCAACCACCCATCCGCTCCTCCCCTTACCAATACGCGCACACCGACGTGAGGCCAACATCAACCTCACTTCCTCCTCACACGCATCAACAGACTGCACACCGCCTCGTCTTCTTTTTCTTGTTTCAACTTCACCAACGACCACAACATAGAGGAACCCAAAGCTGCCAACCACCCCCCTCCACGTAGCTGCCAACACCAGCCACCGTATCTTGCATTGTCAACTCCTACACGTTCCCCTCAACACCACGACACCAGCCGCACCTTCAAAAGCTCCAACTGCAGACCACGCACGCTTGTGTGAGAACCCACCACCGACAACCTCCAAGCCACCGTCTAGCGAGCTCCAGTCGCCTCTCGCCGAGAGACAACCGCCATTGCAAAGCTCTCTGCATCCTCAACCTTCTCCGAGCTCTGCATAGCCAACCGCGACCCCTTCCCTTCATGCGAGTTCCTTTGTTTTGGGTGTAATTAAAAATTACATTCAATGCCATTATAAAGGAGTGATTTTTGGATTTAAATATTATATTATGTGACATTTTTTGGGATCCCCTCCTGATTCTCTCTTATTCTCACTTTACTCATTCAAGTCACCCTATCTCTTATTTGACGCTACCACATATTTACAAATCTATTTCGCATCATATTAGTCTCGCACCAAGTACTCGAATAATATATTGAAAATATTTGTGGGTTTATTACATTTATACCTCCTTGTGTATGCGACATTCTAACTTCGTGGTTAGTTTTAACCGATAAATATTTTTGTTTGGGATTTTTCTACCATCTTCTATTAGATCTACCAAACAACTGCGAGGTGAGGATAGAGAGTCTACTGGTGCTCCAAGTCTAGTACAAGGAATCTTAGTTTCTGCGTAATTGGATAATGATACTTGAAGCTAGACATAGTTTTCGCTCTCAGTTCCTACGTAACAAATTCTTTGTGTGAATTTTTGACAACCACCAAATAAGGCAAATATTCAAAGAGCGAATTCTAATAAAACTAGGACTAAGGTGGATGGTTATGACCACACCATATGGAATCCTCGGCTGAAGGAGGGTGTTAATGTTAAGTTCAAAAAATACGTTGTCCCATCCATTCATTTCCTAGTGCCGAGAGTAGGGACTTCCACCAAATAAGCCACTTGATATCCTCTTGAACATAACGAATATCCCCAATAATACTTCGTGAATAAAAGTTTTCGTGTGTGTGTGTTGCGTTGTGTTGGTAGATATATAAAAAAAGAAGAGAGAAAAAAAAAGAATTAATAATAAAACAAAAAAGAAAAGAAAAAAAAAGAAAAAAAAGAGTTGAGTTATGTTTATTTTTTGTTAACTACATTGAGGCAACAATACCTACTACCATTACAATCCACCAAATACAGCCTTAACCTACTTTTTTGTATTTCTGACCACCCGAATAGTGCCTAAGGATTTCTAATTTAGTTATTGGATTATCATAACTAAAATTAAAGTATTAATGCCATGAGAGACCTATTTACAAATCTGGTAAGATTGTGAGATCAAAAAGAAAAGAAAGAGAGAAAGAAAAAGAGAGAGAAAGAGAGAGTGGGTACAAAGGAGCTAAAGAGAACACAGTTTCTCCACCTCTCTCTAACTTGATTTATTTGATAGTCTAGAAATCTACGTTTTGTAGTATTAGTTTATATGTAGCACTAGAGGAGTGTGACTCACCAAATATAAACCCATTTGACTCAAACATCTTCTACCTAAGACAAAAGCTGGGGCTGAAATTACAGATTATTATATTCCTGAGGGAAGAAGTTTGTCTATCCCGATAGAGTTTTACTAGGGGTCAAGTACATGCTTTAGATGTGGATTGATCTTTCACTTGGATCCTTTGCATAGGCTACAACACTACAGTTTCACAATTATCTGGATTTCTAAATTTTTGGTTGAAAACAAAAGACATAGATCTCTAGTTAAACTCTTAATAGAAATTAGTCATTTAGGGACTACTTTGATTTAGTTTTGCATCAGCTAGGTACTAGCAAGATTTAGGCATGCAGGTATGATTGTGCAACAATCATACGACTTAATCTACCCGAATTAAGTTAGATCTTTGCTTAACTTAAGAATAATGCATTGTTACGACTCGATCCCAGATCCCTACAGGACTCGAGATCGGCTTATCACGACTAATCCCAAGATCCAGACGTCCAACAAGAAATAACCAAAAGTAAAAAATATATTATAACCACACATGTAATGTAACTGAGCAGAAATAATGTTACGACCCGATCCCAGATCCCTACAGGACCCGTGTTACGACTCGATTCCCAAATCTCTACAGGACACGAGATCGGACCGACTCGACTGATTCCAAGACCCAGTCATCCAATGAGAAAGTAACCAAAAAGCAGGAAAATAAATCACATTCACTATGCTAAGCAACTAACAATAACAAAAGTACAGCAGTAAAGAAGTAAAACTACTACAGTACACACCACCACAACAGTAGAAAAGTAACCAGGTACAAGAATATAAAGTACAGAATGTAAGAGTAAAAACGTAAAGGTGCAAGAGTCTACTCACTACAACAGAAAGAAGTACAACAAGGAAGCTACAACTACTGGGCTCTACTGGGCCCAGCACCCTCTGCAGCCATAGGTTTTGGCTGCTCAACACCTGGACCTGAAAAGGATTATGAGTACACAAAGTCAGCGAACGCTGAGTAGAGTAGCAACCAATTAACTAAAGCAGTAAAAGTGGATAGGTAGCTGTTGTTTTCCAATTTCATTATTTCACAAGTTATTCCCTTTTTACCCATTGGTTTATTTATCAGATCTCTTCTTGATCTTGAATGTTCCTCGTGGGAACGATCTTGATTGCAGTCTTTTCCGAAGAGTAGAAGGCACACATGGTGCTCTCCTGGGCGGGAGAGTCCCCCGTGGTGATCCTACACCCAGTCAACCATCGCAAGGTCACGGACAGATGTAACGATGACTACGGCACGCGCGATAAGCGCACGGGTAGCTACCCCGCATTGACACGCGGTCAGTCGTTTCTGTTAGCAGGTGCGCCCAAAGCACAGCACGGAACCAGTATAGGGCCTAGCCCTCTCAGTAACAAAGGTCTAGCCCCTAAGAACCAAACAGGGGTCTCGCCCCTCCACAGTCCGAGCACCCTCGCCTGGCTACCCTGATTTTCCCAGTGGGCCCAACAAGTCGGTGTAGGGCGGCTAGCTGAACCCCGAGCCCCGTGGGGTGGCTAGCTCTCTCCCTACACTAGTAGCTCTCCCCGGTACTATGTACACGAGGGCTAAGAAGTCGGTACAGAGTGGCCAATCCTAACCTCAGGTCCCAACCCAAGGGCGGCTAGCTCCGCTCTGCACTAAATAAGGAGACAGTCGCTCTCCTTAGTACTCCGTACTCAAGGGCCAACTCACTTCCTCCCTCACATTTCCAAATCCATTCCATTTATTTTCAGGAGCTCTACTCCTAATTCCCCATAGGGTTCATGCTCATATTCCTCAGCCCAAGCCATACCAGGTTTCATCATTTCTATTTCCATTCTTAGGTTATACATATGTAGCTCGTATTGCTATCGTTTACATTTCCATACACAGGTTATACACAGGTAACTCGTATTTCCATCATTCATGTTACCATTCTCAATTTATATACATGCAGCTCATATTATGTCATTTAATATATACAACAGGAATTTACATGCAACAGTTTACCAGCACAAGTACTTTACATTTCACAGGCAACTGTTATTTATTTACAGGCAATTGTTACCATTCTGTCTACTCCTTCAAGACTGCAATTCAATCATCCATTACAAACAATTCAAGTGTTTCTCGTCATAGGATTCATGCCATATCCTAGGTTCTAACCATTCATTCCACACATGCATTTAAGTCATAATTAATTTAGGGGGAAGCCACTCTACCAGTAAACCCAGGAGTAGTGGGGGCTTGAACGGCAGGCTCACGTGCCTCAGCAAGCCCCGAACCCGCAACGAAACGAAGTCCTATCACAAGGATCAATCACAAGAGAATATTCAAAACAGTATAGAAAGTCTTCTAACAAGTAGAGGAATTCATACGGGAAACATCGGTATCTTATTTGCAGAAAATGGACCTCAAACGGATCCTAAACGGGTCAAAAATACCATTTCTGACTCAAATTAGACGTCTAGAACAACTTCCAGATGTCTTAAAAGTGTCCAATGTCATACCTCAAGCCCTGCGCCAATCCTCAGACGTCCAGGAACTCTTCTGGACCGTCTGGACCAAACTCTAGACATCCGACCACCTCTCCGGACATCTGGAAGTCCTACAGTCGTATGGTAAGCTCCCCAGACGTCTTAAAAGCATGGGAGGGTATGTCCCATGACTTCCCAAAGCAAATGCTGCACACAGACACCCGATCTTCTCAAAATGGGCATGCAAAAAGGGATCGGCGGAGCGGCCTACATGGCCGTATCCGCAAAGAGAACGTACCTTCACGAAGCCTTCTCCTCAGACGTCTGGAACCACCTCCAAATGTCTGCATCGTCGTCTGGAGGTCACTCCAGACATCTGATTCTAGGAAAACACAGAACCAGAATCTGCTTCCGCTGCTCTCGCACTGCGCGTGACCGCGCCGTGCCCCCTCGCCTGCAGCTCCGGCTGCAGCAGTGTCGGGGAGGACCTCCCCGACGCACTCCTCCGCCTCGCGCATGCGCAGCTCCAGCCATGCGCTCACCGATGAGCTCCCACGCGAGCTCACAAGCTCACCTTCTCCTTTTCTTCTCACGCTGCCCCTCCTCTCCTCACGCCGCTCTTGCGCTCTCGCTTACTCTGGGAAGAAGATAGGAAGGTGGCTGGTGGCTGAAAAGTGAGGAGAACGAAGGTAGAGGAGGGGTTTTATAAATCGGGTTTAGGGTTTGCTTGGAGGCGGGGGAAGAGAGAGGTGGGGAAAAATGAGGGGTACTGTCTGCACGCAGCACGCGCATAGACGCAAACTTGTACTCAAAATTTTCGAGTTCCAAACGTCTAGGAAGGTGTCCAGACGTCTGACCAGACGTTTGACCCACAGTCCAGACGTCTTAGAATGCTCAAACAGCACGAGTCTTAACAACCCGAGACCAACCTACCTTGACTAATCTCAAGACCTAGTCGTCTAACGAAAGATAACCAAAAGCAGGAAACATTTCACAACCACACATGTAATGTAACTAAGCAGAAAATAATCAAGAGGCAGTAAAGGAAATAGAGCGAATAGTCTCACAATATTATAGGCCATCACAACTACGACAGCAGAAAGTACAGTGGAAAAGTAACTAAAACAGTATTACATAGAACAAAATACTCACTACTACAACAGAAGCTAGAAAACAGTAAGGAAACACAGCTAAGGTTGGGCTCGATTGGGCCCAGCTCCCTCTGTAGCCGGTGGTGTTGGCTGCTCAACTCCCTAACATGGACAAGGTTATAAAATTTCGTAGTCAGCTAACACTGAGTAAAGTGGCAACTAAACCATTTATATGCAATTTAAGTTAAGACAGGCAACTAATTATTTTTCAATTCTATTCAGCTCAGCCAAGTGGTTCTAATTCATTCATTCTTTTAGAAATTGGTTATTTCTGGATCTGGACTATCCCTCACGGGGACGATCTTAATTGCCATGATGTAGGATGTACACGTGGTGCTCTCCTGGCTGGGAGAGTCCCCCGTAGTAATCCTACACCCAATCAACCACCCCGAGGTCACGGTCGTGACGTAGCGGTGACTACGACACGCGCGATAAATGCACGAGTAGCTATCCCGCACCGACACGCGGTCAATCGTTTCTACTAGCAGGTACACGTAAAGGTACAACACGGAACAGTACAGGGCATTTCCCTCTCAGAATAGGGGTCTCACCCCACAAAACAAAATAGGGGTCTCGCCCCTCCACAGTCTATGTACCCTCGTCCAACTATCTCGGTTTGCCCAGTGGGCCTAAAAAGAGTCATTATAGGGTGGATAGTCCTAACCTCGGCCCCGTAGGGTGGCTAGCTCCTTCCCTACACTAAGTAGCTCACCTCGGTACCACGTACACAAGGGTCAAAACAGAAGTCGATGTAGAGTGACTAGGCCTAACCCCAGGTCTCAACCCAGAGGGGTGGCTAGTTCCCCTCTACACTAAAGGGACAGTTGCTCTCCTTTGTACCGCACACTCAAGGGCCAACTCACTTTCCATGTACAAGAGTTCTCCTAATTCCCCGTAGGGTTCATGCTGGTATTCCTTTTGTTTCATTTTCCAACATTCCGATCTCTCTATTCACATTACCGATTTTATTCTTAAAACAGGCAGCTCATGATTTACTAACTAAGAAAGAATCATATCAATAAACCAATACATTTGCTAGCATGTAGGATTTTACATGCATCTCAAGTAAACGGTGCAGCTCAAACCATACTCATCTGTTCCTGCCCTAGGGTTCATTCTCATCCTAAGGTTCATTCAAGTTATTCTAAACATGCAGTTTATTTGTTTAAATTATAATATTAATGTAAACCACTCTACCAGAAAACAAGGGAGGAATGGGGGTGAGAATCGCAGATCCTGTCGCCTTCACGGGTCCTACGTACTCAACTGGCTAGAGACCTATACAATTGGCCAACCACATCAAACGAGTCCAAAACCACATACAAGTGACACTAACTCGTAGAGAAACTCAAGCGAAAAACAACGGTACTTCGTTTGCGGAAATTCGATTCTATTTAGGTCTTAAACGGGCCAAAAATAAGCATACTGTCCAAAATCAGTCCCAGACGTCTTAAAAGACGTCAGCACTCACCCTGAGTTTTCCTACGACTTCCTCGGGCGCCTAGATCCTTCTGCAATCGTTTGAGGGGAGTTGCAGACATCGGACTCTACTTCCGATTGTCTGGGAGGGCAGTCAGACGTCTGTCAACGTGTCCAGACGTCCAAAACACCTCAAAGGGTGCACCTCACCCCTTTCCAACTCTCTGCACCTACGTACGCATGCGCAAAGACAAAACGGCTAACTGTCCTGCGACAGGGTCTACATAGGCGAAAACCATGCAGAGAAATACGTACCTTGGCACTAGCGTGCTTTCAGACGTCCGACTTCAGCTCCGGACATCCCCCTACTACTCCAGATGTCTGGGATGTGCTCCAAACGTCTGATACTGGAAAATATCCAGTACACAGAACTCTCGCGAGCCTTCTTCTCCACGTGGACCCCTCCGCACCGCCTGCAGCTTCAGGAGGTCACGAAGCTCACCTTCGCGAGCTCCTCCTCTCACGACCCCTCCCTTTGCACCTCCGAACTCCTCCAACGAAGCTCCTCCTCCTCGAGCTCCACCGAGCTCCCATGGTCGTCCTCCGGCCATGCAAGCTCCCCTCGCGTAAGCTCTCCCGCCACGCACCCAAGCTCCCCAAGCTTCCTCCTCTCACTCACGCTCTCGCTCTCTCGCGCACACACACTCTATCCCTCTCTCCTCCTCACGCGAGCGCCTCTCCTCCATGCACGGCTGCAAGTGGAGGAAAGGAGGCCGTTGGCGGCTCGCCGGTAGACCGGGGAAGGAGGTGGAGGTAATGGAAATGTTGGTGTAGTGGAGATGGAGTGGGGTGGAGGGGTTTAAATAGAGATGGGTTAGGGTTTGGGTGAGGAAGGAGGGGGGTACGCGTGTTGTGCACGCACGGAAAAAGGGAAAAAGGGTACGATTCTTCTACTTTCAAACGTCTGACCATCTATCCAGATGTCTGAACAAACATCTAATGAATAATCCAAACGTCTTAACCAACCCAAGAGCGACGGGTCATTTCAAATAATAAAAAGATAGTAATGGAAAACAAAACGAGAAGTCTCAAAAATATCACATACCATAAGCGGAAGAGTACTACAACATACATAACCATCAAAATTACAACAGAGGAAAATATAACATGAACAGAAATAGCTAATACATACTAAAGTACTTACTACTATAAAAGTGCTCTGAAACAGAAAAGGAATAACACTGCGGCTGGGCTCAGCTATGCCCAACACTCTCGACAGCCGGTGGCGCTGGCTGCTCAACTCCCTGACCTAAACATGGTTATATAATTCATAGTCAGCTAACATTGAGTAGAGTGGTGATTAATCCATTTATATGCAATTTAACTTAAAGAAACAAGTAAGTAACTAATCATTCATTTCTATTTAACTCAACTAGGTGTTTCTGTTTCGGTTATTCTAATAAGGATCCACAACATTTCTTAATCCTCTTGTTCTCTAAGGGAACGATCTTGATTGCAATTTATTCCGCGATGTAGGATGTACACGTGGCACTCTACTAGCCGGGAGAGCCCTCGTGGTAGTCCTACACCCAGTCTACCACCCCGAGATCACGATCACGACGTAGTGGTGACTACGGCACGTGCGACAAGTACACAGGTAGCTATCCTGCATTGACATGCAATCAGTCATTCCCGCTAATGGGTACGCCCAAACGTATAGCACAGAACAGAACAGGGGTCTCGCCTCTCAACAGTCTGCGCACCCTTGCCCGACTCTCCCAGTTTGCCCAGAGGGCCTAACAAGAGTCAATGTAGGGGGCCAGTCATAACCCCGAGCCCCATGAGACGGCTGGCTCCTCCTACACAAAAGTAACCAGAGTCGGTGTAGGGGGTCATTCCTAACCCCGAGTCTCAACCCAAGAGCAGCTAGCTCCCCCCTACACTAAAGTGACAGTAACTTTTCTCGATACCGCGTACATGAGGGCCAGCTCACTTTCCATGCAAAAGGGACAGTTGCTCTCCTCGATACCGTGTACTCGAGAGCCAGCTCACTTCCTTCCTACATACGATATTCGTTCCGTACATGCGAGTTCCTTTCTAGTTCCCCGTAGGGTTCGTACATAGACTTTCCCATTTCCACATCTGATTCATTAGATGCATAATATGAAGCTCAAGAGTTCACAATCGATGATTATTCAGCATACCGCATATATTTTCATTTATGTCATGGTTCATTAAATGTGGTACAGGCAGCTCATGGTTTACTACTTTCAGTAAGCATCACAGTAATTTAATCATTCAATACAAGCACATTCATTTGTTTCATCCCTAGTGTTCATTTCACAACCTAGGGTTCAATTTAATATTTCTAAAGTAGCATGCATTCATTTCTTTCAATCCTAGGGTTCATCTCACAACCTAAGATTTAATCAAATATTTCTAAAGCATACAATTTAATTATTAATTATGGGATTAGAGAGAACCACTCTACCGGGATACACAGGTGGAATGGGGGCTCAAATCGCAAATCCTGTCGTCTCCGCGAGCCCCATATACTCTATTGGCTGGAGGCTGATATAATTGACAGTTAAGACCCATGCCATCAAAGTTCTTTAAGACGTCCGGGACTTGGGCCAGACGTCTGGTCAGACGTCTGGAAATTAATTTTTGCGTGCGTACTACCATGAGTCTGCGCTCGTAGAGAAAGAGAAGAAGG
Source organism: Thalassia testudinum (assembly GCA_037157565.1). Lineage (NCBI taxonomy): Eukaryota > Viridiplantae > Streptophyta > Magnoliopsida > Alismatales > Hydrocharitaceae > Thalassia > Thalassia testudinum. Next base: position 40,667,708 of record JAZHRO010000014.1, read on the forward strand.
CGGCTAGGGTTCAGTCTGCGCACATGCCGCGCGTAGACTGAACCCTAGCCGCCTTCTTCTCTTTCTCTCCCCTCGCCGACCTGTCGGACCTATTCCCCTCACACCTACAAATACTCCCCTCCTCTCCCTCACGCCACCCCACCCCATCCGTCTTCTCCTTCCTCCAGCGCGAAAGCGAGAGTGAGAGCGAGCGCAGCAATTGCTGCCGACTGCAGCGGCGGAGAGGAGAGGAGCAGCGAGGGAAGAGAAGAGAGTGCACTAGCCGTGAGGGAGCTCGCAGGAGAGGCTCGCAGCTGGTCGGCGTGCGCGAGGCGAAGCATTGTGCTGGGGAGTTTCCCCATGCGTTGCTGCAGCTAGAGCAGCGGACGCGCGGACGCGCGGCTGCGCGGCATGTTCACGCGCAGCAGAAAGAAGACGAAGGAGGTCCTGATTCTAGGATTCTTCCCAGAATCTGACGCTAGAACCACATCTAGACGACGTGGACGACATCTGGAAGAAACTCCAAACAACTAAGAGGTACGTACTACGCTTATATGCTTCTCTTTGCGGATACGGCCATGTGGGTCGTTCCGCCGAAGCTCTGTTGCGTGCCGTGTTTGAGAGATTTTGCATACGCCTGCAGGTTTCGCTTCGGGAAGGTGCGGGACACGCCCTCCCATGCGATTCAGACATCTGGGCGAGTCACAAGACGGCGGAGAGCGTCTCCAGACGTCCGGAGGGATAGTCGGACATTTGGAACTAGGTCCAGATGGTTCAGCGGGATCTCTGGATGTCTGAGGACCAGCACAGAGTGAGGTATGGATCTGGACTCCTTTTAAGACGTCTGGAAGATGTTCCAGACATCTGATTTGAGTCAAAATTGTCATTTTTGACCCGTTTAGGGTCCGTTTGAGGTCCAATTTCCGCGTTTAAGATTCCATTCTTCTCCAAATAAGTTCCTCTACTTGTTTGAAATACTTTTATTCTGTTCTGAGTGGTTTCTTGTGGTTGATCCTTGCGTTAGGACCTCGTTCTGTTGCGGATTTAGGTGTTGTGAAGGCACGTGGACCTACCGATCACGCCCCCATTACTCCCGGTTTTGCAGATAGAGTGGCTTCCCTTAGTTAATTACGAACTTAACTACATGTCTGAAATAAATGATAGATCCTAGGGTATGGCATGAATCCTAGGACCAGAAACACTAGATTGAATGATAAATCCTAGGGTATGGCATGAATCCTAGGACTAGAAATACTGGAACGATTGTATTGAATGTTTGAATTGCAGTTGTGGATGAGTAGATAGAATAATAATAATTGCGTGTAATTAGATAACAGCTGCCTGTGAAATATAGAGTACTGTTGTTAGTAACTGCTACATGTAATTCCTATCATTTGAAATTAAATACGAGCTGCATGTATATAAATTGGAAAAGAAAGTTGAATGTTGGAAACACGTGTTATATGCGAATAAACCTGAAATGATGAAACCTAGTATGGCTTGGCCTGAGAAACATGAGTATGAGCCCTACGGGGAATTAGGAGTAGAGCTCCTAGAAATAAATAGAATGGAATTGGAAAAGTGAACGGGAAAGTGTGTTGTCTCTTAGGTACGTGGTACCAAGGGAAGCACATGTTACCTCTTAGTGCAGAGCGGAGCTAGCCGCCCTAAGGTTGAGACCTGGGGTTAGGTCTGGCCACTTTGTACCGACTTTTGGCCCTCGCGTACACAGTACCGGGGAGAGCTACTAGTGTAGGGAGAGAGCTAGCCACCCCACAGGGCCCGGGGTTCAGCTAGCCGTCCTACACCGACTTGTTAGGCAGACTGGGCAAACCAGAGTAGTTAGGCGAGGGTGCACGGACTGTGGAGGGGCGAGATCCCTGTTTGGTTACTGTGGAGGGGCTAGACCCCTATTACTGAGAGGGCTCTACCCTATACAGGTTCCATGCTGTGCTTTGGGCGCACCCGTTAACGGAAACGACTGACCACATGCCAGTGCGGGGTAGCTACCCGTACGTTTATCGTGCATGCCGTAGTCACCGTTACACCTGTCAGCGACCTTGGGGTAGTTGACTGAGTGTAGAACCACCACAGGGGACTCTCCCGGCCAGGAGAGCACCACGTGCTACTTCTACTCTTCGGAAAAGACTGCAATCAAGATCGTTCCCACGAGGAACATTCGAGATCAAGAAAAAGACCTGATAAATAAAACAAGTAATGAAAGAAAGAATAATTAGTTGAATAAAGAAAGAGATTGAAAACAACAGCTACCTGTCCACCTTTACTATTTCTCTTAGTTAGCTAGTTACCACTCTACTCAGCGTTTCGCCGACATGTCATACTTACAACCTTTTTCAGGTCCAGGTGTTGAGCAGCCAGAGCCTATGGCTACAGAGGATGCTAGGCTCAGTAGAGCCCAGTAGTTGTACTTTTGTTGTACCCGTCTTCCATAGTAATGAGTATTTTGTTACACTTTTGTACTCTTGTATTGTAACTTCATATTCCTGTACCTATTTTTAATTATATACTATTGTGGTGGTGTGTGCTGTAGTAGTTACTTCTTTACTACTGTACTTTTGTTACTGTTAGTTACTTGCATGGTGAATGTGGTTTATTTTACTGCTTTTTTGTTACTTTCTCCTTAGACGACTGGATCTTGGGATCAGTCGAGTCAGTCCGATTTTCGTGTCCTGTAGGGATTCAAGAATCGGGTCGTAACATTGACCAAATACATCAAACGAGTTCAAAACTGTATACAAGTGACACTAACACGTAAAGAAACTCGAACAAAAACCAACGATACTTCGTTTGCACAAAACCGACCCCGTTTGGGCCTTAAACGGGCCAAAAACGTGCATACTGACTAAAATCGGACATCTAGGACTAGACCCAGACGTCTTAAACGATCTCAGAATCTCACCTTGCTTCCCTGCGGCTTCCTCAGACATCCGAACCCCTCCGCAACCTTCTGAGGGAGATCACAGACGTCTGACACACCCTCCGATCGTCTGGGAGTGTAGTCAGACATCTGGAACCGTCTCCAGGCATCCTAAAGTACCTCAAAGGGCGTGCCACGAGCCTTTCTCACATCCTGTACATGTGCATGCGTGCGGGGTTAAAGAAATGAGACGTAAACATAAGTATGTGCATGCAGGCGCGTAAGCGGGACATACATCGGCACTCTGCGTGCTATCAGACGTCTAACACCAGCTTCGAACGACCCAAGGATCCTCCAGACGTCTGGATGGAGTTCCAGACGTCTAATACTGCGGAAAATGGTTCCGTAGTACCCTCCTGCGAGCTTTCTCCTCGCACTCTCCTTCGCCCACAGAGGCCACAGTAGCACCTCCCGTGGCTGTAGGAGGTCGCACCTCCTCTTTTGAGCTCCTCCCCTCGCCCTCTATCCCGAGCTACTCTAAGTTCCTTCACCCATGCTCTCGCTCTCCCTCTCTCCCATGCTCTGCCCCTCTCCTTCTTCCCCACTCACGACTGCAAGGGGACAGGGAAGGAAAGCTCATCAACGGTGAGGTAGTGGAGAAGTGGAGGTGGAGGTGGTAGAGAATGGAGGTGGTGAAGATGGAGAGGAAATGGAGAGGGTAGAGGGGGCTTTAAAGAGAGGAGGGTGAGGGTTTATGAGGGGTGTGTGCATGAGTGGGTGTGTTGTGTAGGAAGAGAGAGAGAGAAAAATTGTAAGATTTCCCCCTGCAAAATCTTTCTCTTCCCGCAAGGCCGACACACCTAAACTCAGGGGTTTTAAAATTACGCTCACGCCCCTATCTTTCTGGAAAACTACAAACGACCCTTGGGAAAGATCATTTCATGCATGCATGGGCAGCATATTTTGCAGCGTAGTTGATTTGTTTAGCCATGTAAATAATAGTGCTATTTTATGTTCTAATTGAGAAGCAATAATGATTGCAGATGATTTGGGACCGCGGATGATAAATCTGACCGTATGGATCTGATTAAGACGACGATTGGAGACCAACGCTTCTGAAACCATCTTGATCTAACTTCCGTAGCATCATATGTAGTCTGTGGAAGATCAAAGGCCAAGGGGCAAGGTCATGTAAATCTAAATATTAGATGCCAAATCTGACTACACAGATGGATCTAGATTAACGATCTCAACCCAACAGCATAAAAATTAATCAAATCCAACATCTGTGGCGTCATCTACAAAGCAAAGAAGATGGACGGCCATGATGGCACCACGTGATGCCATCATAGCCACCCAACGCTACTGGCCCCATCCACTTAAGGATGTTCTACATGCTCTGTGGACTGTTGGATCGCCAACCAACGACCACAAAAGTGCCACATCGCTGCCTCCTTGCTCTTCATCAAGGAGGACTTCATCTCAGCCGTTAAATCTTCATCCAATGACTAAGGGCACGCGCGGGTTAAAGCGTAACCGTGACCATTTGCAACTGTAACATAGTGGAGATCGCCCTCACGTGAGAGAGGGCATCGCGAGTTCGAGGCGCAAAAAGTTGGAAAATCGAAGACAATCGAGCGCAGGCAAAATTGAGCTGCACGATCAGCAATTGATGATGCAAGGTAAGCTGTGTGGCGCGTGATGGAGCACCAAATCGAGATGGCGCGATAACGTGTTGATGGATGCATTGTTGCACACCGTTTTCAAAGGCAGTGTGACACGCGATCTTAGTCATCGACCTTTGAGATCAAACAGCTAAGATTGAAAGCACACACCCGAGGAGAGCGGTGGCGATGGATCAGGCGACTTTGCAGGCACCACGTGGTGTGATCACATGCGTCCGCCCATTTGGCACGCGATAGAGACAAGTGGAGGTGTGTTTTTGACGTGATCTAAGTCGTTGATCGCCAGATCGACGACCCCTGCTGCTTCAAGTTATTTGCACGACTTGGGGGCTCTAAAATACCTATTTTGCCCCTCACTTTGGTTATAAAAAGGACCCCAGAAACCCCATTTGAGAGGCAACTCTTCCGCTAGACATCTCCTACTCCCTTCTACTCCGAAGAGGCCTCTTCCTTCAAGAGGTTCACCAAGGCCACCCTTAGTGCACCACTGCTACTACTCCACGCCTCTCCAAAAGCCACCAAGGGCCACCCTCGATGCCCTTATTCTAGTAGAATAGATAGTTGTCTTTTTAACTAGTAGTTCTAGTTCTAGTAGCTTTTATTCTAGTTGTTCTACTTTAGTTTTAGTTGTTCTTCATGTCAAGCATTCAACTAGATGGACACTCGCATGTTTATTATCTGAATAAAGTTGACTTGCTTAATATCATATATCTACCTTGCTTAGCATTTTACTTTTAGTTAGAGTAGAACCGTATTAAATCAAATTGCACTTCTACCTCCCTAAGTTTGACCAAGACTTACCAAAGTTTCGTTATAATTTTTTTCAATGTGTTTTCACACTATAATATGATGAAATTATTTTCAAAAACTCAATTCCACGTCTCGACACTCACAAAGGAGCTAGACAATGGTGGACCTCATTATGGTGATTTGCAACCACGAGAGGCTTCCCAATATCAACAGCGTGCCCTCTCAACTGATGAAAAGGTGCTGTGAACGGGAGATGAAGAGAGGGAGAGAGGAGAAGAAGAGGTCATCTATCTGACTGAGTGGAATGAAGGTGTAGTGTAGGGGAGAGTGTGGGAGTCGACCTCCTGGAGGGGAGGGATGGGTAGTCTTATATAGGCAATGGGAGAGGGTATTGTGCCTGCAAGCCATTAGGATATTCTTTTTTTGGGATATTTGGGTGTTTTGTGGGTAGGCACTTAAGGTTTTAGTTATTTATTTCAGGTGAATAGGTGGGTGGTTTTAGGTGGTAGCAAGGGCTCTATCTCTCTCTCTTTCTTCCTCTCGCAAAATGCATGAATGCATGTATTTACAAAATGCACGTATAGTTATCTAATCCTAGATGTGTAAAGAGAAAATATCATAAAATTGACAATTTGTTAGTGTGAATTGCTGCGCAATCACTCTTTATTTGATGCATGAGCTATAACATTGCACCTTGCATTTCCACCATCTTCAAGTTCAAGTTAGCCTGCTCTATGGGTTGTGGGGCATTTCAAGTGGACTAACTGACCTAACTCGGGGCCACCCATTGGTTTCTACGATACATAGTTCTTGGGCCAATAATGGGTCTACTGCCCCTCGTTTTTCTACGAGAAGTTCGGGTGGTTTCTCCAACCAAAATTATAAGTATTCGTGTATGGGTTGGACCTAACATTCTCCTGTATTGCTTGAACATCCTCATAAGGTAAGGATGGTGAGCAGGAGGGATCAAAGAAACTAGGATCAAAGCCACTAGTTTGGAACCCATAGGGTTCCGAAAAGTGTTGGTTCGAAGGTTGAGCCAAATCAAGTTTGTTTACAAACTCCCTCCCTGCAAGAGTTTGCATAGAATGAAATCCCATACCTTAGGATTGAGTGGACCTAGATGTGTTCCTTAAGTTACTGGCCATCCACTCCTCCATTCTTTTCGCCACCAAATCCACCTTATATAATTTATTTCATATCAATTCCATATCAAACTTAAAAGAATTCGTTTGAACCTCATTAGCATTTGATCTAGGTTGCTGGGGTTTGTTGAATGTATCCATGGAAGTGTGATTAATAGAGTTTTCGCTCATTTCCTCGAACAATTCATATGCACTATCTACATCCTTGTTGAGAAATTTCCTCCACAAAAGGCATCTACATGATTACGAAGTTGAGCAATCAACCTGTGATAGAAAATCTACACAAGTCGCCACTTGGGCACCTCGTAGTGTGGACACTTCTACAATAGGTGATGGAATCGTTCCTAGGCCCCATGAAGTGGTTCCCCTGGCCGCTGGGTGAAGGTAGTAATGGCTTGTCTTAAAGCATTAATCCGCTTGATTGAGAAGAATTTCTTCAAGAAGTCCAACTTCAATTTAGTTCAGGTAGTGATCAGTCTTCTGATAGTGCAGTACCAATATGCATCTTAATCCCTGAGTGAGTGAGAAATAACCTCATGATCATTTGCTCCTCGTCTACATTCCTCGATTTGGTGGTCTAAACCAAAGTGGTCAAATCCTCCAAATGTTGGAACGAATCCTCGGAGCCAAGCCCATGGAAATGCTTAATAAGACTTAGCACCTTGGGCTTAATCTCAACTTAACCTGTGAGGATCATAACTCCAGGATGATCCCCATAATGTGAAGGATCATAGAAATCCTTCAAGGGTGGATGCCCTAGCCATTCATTCTTTTGAACCAAGCCTGCATTTGTTGCAACTGCTCTAGCTGCCTCTAGATAATCTCAGCCTGGTTAGGGGGAGGTGGTGGTGGTGGTTGGTTATAAGCCATTGGATCCTCTCAGCTAAAACTCAGCCTCCTTCTCCTAGTATGATGGTCCAAGGGTCCTACCAGTCATGGGTTCAATGACCTCCTTCCAAGCATACATAGAAAGGAAATCGAAAGGACAAATGATAAGCTTTGTAGCACAAAAAGTACAAGTCTATCCTTAAGTTGGGTAGCCTATAAACCTACTGACTCCTAGTGCTTATTTCAAGACCAAGAGCGATTTGATTCACTGTTATCCAGCCAATCCAACCAGTTAGAAGGAGGAATTGGGGAGAAGGATCTTCCCTCAACTTTCACCTTAGGTTCCTTTGATACTCCCCAACTGCTGTTGTTTGACGCAACTCCTTTGCTAAACATAAAATGGACCAGTAGGAGTAAATTAATTATAATTAATCTTAATCTAGACCCCGAAGAGCGAGTCCAATCCTAAGGCTAACGTCTACTCGTTTTTATTTAGGCTTAGGATTGAATGTGCTCTTGGAATGTGATGGGTCATTAATGAGTTGTGCCCTGAATGATTGATTGATGTGTGAGTACACAACCAAGGATTTTTAAGCAAGATTATTATAAAAGTGAAGCGGATTTTAAGGTTCAAATCTTGCTTTGAGTAGCTTTTATGATTCAGACCTCAGGTATTTTCAAACAAGTTTCTAAGGCACACCAGGTTGCAAAAGCACAGGTGTAAGTAGTTTCCTTTAAAATCCAAAAAAAATAGTGGAGTGCCTAGTTCAGACCTTAGAGTTTAATCATACGGGGGAAGCTACTTGATTTTTTAGTTTTAATTAAAGTGGTGTGGCCCAAGTAAGTCAAACAATTGGCCTTTTGCATCACTAGGTTATGGCACTCAAAAATATTCGACCTATTCTGATTTCTAGTCACTTAGAAATATGTTTGGTTCCGGTATACCAGGTTCAAAGGTTAAGCTCTCGATTAGGTGACAAAATCAGAAAATAGTGCGCCTTAAGTCCAAGCTGTGGGGTGATTAAGTGTGTACTTTAATTTCAATCCCACAATTAGAGAGAAGATATATATTTTTTACTTTTTTAAAGTGGATGTAGGTGGGTGGAAGATGCACCCAATGCTTGGGTGAAAGGCTCGATCAAAATATTTCAGTAGGTGGAGGGTCTCAAAATGCTCCCAAAGATTTAAATGAGTGAAATCGTACCAAACTATGTATCAAGGGTGTTTCACCCTCGCATTGGGAAATTAACAAAAACCGATCCCTAGCAGTGCCACTCCTAAGTTGGTCGACTAAGAAGGTTGATTGGGATTGGGAGGAAGAGGCCTCGGTAGTCTTCCTACAGGGAGGCATTGTGGTAATGGGTGGGTGGGTGGGATTTGGTTTGATTGGATTTAATAGGATACCTACAAAACATATATGGCACAACATTTAAAAAAGTTGCAGAAATGTATCTATCCTAAAGGGCAACACACTTGCCAATCATACAACCACATAATCAAAATGGGCAACACCCTTGCCATTCAATCATTCAAACAACATTCACGGACAATCAACAAGCTTTACAAAATCACCATCATGTTAAAACTACAGCAAAGTAGGGTAGTGCCCCTATCTTAAGGAAATCATCAATTCGAGAAACGTATGAGGGAAATCAAGTTAACTAGCACAGCACTCCTACCAGGCATAAATCAATCGGAAAATGGGGTTTTGACATGGTTATCAGGCAAAACTTTAGCTTGAATCGACTTGAAATCATGAAATTACATGAGTCCCAAGCCTTCGAACCTTTACCTAGGTTATGAGCCCTAGGTGAGATATGACTTGAAAACATGGCATTGAGACCTTTTGGAGAGAAAAGCTCAAAGAAATCTCAACAAAAGAGGAGCTTTCTTCGAATAAAGTAATAAGAACCCATCAAGGGTTTTCTCAAAGCACGACTTAATGTAAGTGAAATCTTGAAGAGAGGCAAGGTAATAAGGCTTATACCTAGGTGAGGAACCTCCTCCTGCTGCAAGGGAGGCAGCATCGTCAACAATCGGTCGTTAGAGAGGTCTAGCGACCGTCTAATGAAGCTAGGGTAGAGGGAGGAAGAGGTGACAACTGGAGGAGGAAAGGGGTTTTGGGGCTTTTTATGTAGGGATTTGAGAGGAGAATAGATGGAGTTCATAAAGATTTAAGTCGTTCCACGTGTCAATCGAAGAATGCCCCCAAAGTTGTGCATATTTAAGCCAAATTACTGCCCCAAATCAGAAATGCAGAACTCAAGTTTTGCAAGAATCAGACATCTGGGATCAAAAGTAAGGGATTTCGATTAGCTGCATGTTGTTTGATTTTTCGATTAGACAACTGATCATGGGTCATCAAACATCTAGGGGGTCAAATGTTTAATCTCTGATTTTAGTAGATACTAAAATTGGACCCCAGTTACGGGTTGTCGTCTGATTTTTCGATAAGACGTCTAATCTCTAATTCTAAGGGTACTGAGATTAGACCTCAATCCCAGATTGTCGTCTGATCAACTAGATCAGACATCTGGGCCGAATGTTTCATATGTCTAAAAATCAATATTTTATTGATTTTGAATTCAAAATCTGGTCGTCTGGATAGCCCGTCAGTCAACTGATATCCAAAAATGAATATAATACAAAATTAACAATTAGACTTCTATATAGATTATCATATGTTTGATTTTGAAACTTAAGATGTCTGAGTGTCTGATTAAACATCTGATTTTGCACATATGTGCATTTTAATTTTTGAACTGATTTGAAGGAGTACTGACTTGATAAAGTCAACATTCCTTCAATGTTCATTGACAAACAAAATTAACACCTAATAAACTAAATCCTTCAAATATCGGTGAGCTTACATATGCCTAATTTTCTATGGATAAAGTTAGACAATCATAGTTCAAAGGTGTAGTGAAAATATCAGCAAATTGCAACTCAGTACAAATAAATTCAACCTCGATTTCCCTTTTTAGCACATTGTCCCTCAAAAAATGATGTCTAACATCAATATGCTTTGTATGGGAGTGGTGCACAGGGTTCTTCGAGAGGCTGATAGCACTAGTATTATCACATGGTATTTTTATTTTACTAAATATCAAATCAAAATCTCTTAAAGTATTTTTTATCCATAAAACTTGAGAACATGCTAGTGTGGCGGCTATATATTCAACCTCCGTAGTCGATAGGACTACACGAGATTATTTCTTAGAGGACCAAGAGACTAATGAATCGTCCAAAAATTGGCACGTTCCACTAGTGCTCTTTCTATCTATGCAAATATCTGTGCAGTCAGCATCGCTATATGTTACTAAGTTGAAGTTACTACACCTAGGATAGAATATGACATATAATCTGATGTGTCTACTAGATAATGAAATATTCTTTTAACTGCCTTTAAATGTGATTGTTTTGAGTTGGATTAAAACCTAGCACACAAGCAAGTACTAAACAATATATCAGACTTACTAGCAGTCAAGTATGATAATGAACCTATCATGCCACGGTAAAGCTTTTGGTCGATAGGCGTACTTGATTCAACCATATCTATTGAAGTGGAAACACTCATGGGAGTGTTTTTACCTTTGCACTTGTCTATCCCAAATCTTTTGAGCAATTCCTTAATTAGTGTATTTGGACTAGTTCATAGATGTGCCATACTCGAGTTGATTGATTTGTAAACCCAAGAAAACTTGAGTTCACCCATCAAACTCATCTCAAATTCTTCCTGCATCAACTTAGAAAATTCTTGACAAAGAAATTCATTAGTAGCACCAAATAGAATATCATTTATATATATTTGACCTAATAGAATATCCTTCCTTTTCTCTTAATAAACAAAGTAGAGTTAGCTTCTCTTATAAAAAAGTTTGCTCCTAATGATTATTCTTTGAGTCTTTCATACCAAGCTCTAGGAGCTTGTTTTAGCCCATATAGGGCCTTATTCAACTTGTAGACAAAGTCTAATTTATCATGGGACTCAAAACTGGGAGTTTATTTTACAAAAACTTCCTCCTTAATGAAACCATTGAGAAAGGTATTCTTAACGTCCATTTAAAAGAGCTTAAAGCTAAGGAAGGCAGTATAAGTAAGAAGCATGTGAATTGACTCGAGTCTAGCTATGGGAGCATAGATCTTGTCAAAGTCATTTCCCTCTTCTTGATTATATCCATGTGCTACCAACCTAACCTTATTTTGAATAACTACACCAGATTCATTCAACTTATTCTGGAATACCCACTTAGTGCCTATTACCATTTGCCTTTCGAGCTTAGATACTAGATCCCAACCTTCATTCCTTTGAAATTGGTTGAGTTCCACCTGCGTAGCCATCAACCAAGGTTTACTAGAACATGCTTCCTCAACACTCTTCAGTTCAACTCGAGATACAAAGGTGAAAAGTCTAAGAGAACAATTAAATTAAGATAGGGTTTTAACAACATCAATAAAACTTCCAATGATTTGACTTTCGAGATGATCCATTTGAAATATCCAATCTTTTGGAAGATTGTGGATATTGAAGTCTTGAATGTTAGACACATCAATAAATGAATCATCCTCATCATCCATATTGACATGGTTAATAGAAGAAGAGTTGGGTGATTCATCAAAAGAGACATGAAGGGCTTCTTCTACTTCCAATGTTGTCTTGTTCACTACAAAAAAAATAACCTTGAGCAACATTTAATATTTGCCACTATAAACTTTTTATTTGCCACTATATGTAATTAGTGACACTTAAAATAATTATCGCTTAATTGTCTCCACTAAAAGGTTAGTGGCAATTGTATAATTACCACTAAATTATCAGTATTAGTGTCACTTTAATTGTCACAATTTCCATTGCTAATGATCTTCTTTAATGACAATTTATTTACCACTATTTCACCATTATTAAATTATATTAGTGACAATTAAATTGATGCTATTAATGTCATTATATGATTCATTTGACAACGTTTGTTTATGTGACTAAATCGTCACTATTTATTTATTTTAATGACATTTTCTTTTGTTGTTTAATTGTCACTATTGGTATTATTTAGCAACAATTATTTATCTCTAAATTGCCACTATTAATTTACTTTAATAACACTTTCTTTTACCATTTAATTACCACCATTAATTCAATTTAATGATACTTTGTTATACTACTTAATTTCTATTATTGATATTCTTTAAAGAGATATTTTTATTTTAACATGCTCGAAACATAATGACAACCCCAATTTTATTGATTTCTAAATAATAAAGTACAATAAGAGCCATTTAATAGGGTACATCAAAATATAAGAAAAATGTAAAAAAAGTAACCTCAACACCAAAATATTTCCCTCTCAAGGGTGATACAAAGAAGCAAATAAAAAATACAGAAAAAATTAAATATACATGAATCGTGAAGACTCAACCACGAAAAGCAACCTCAAAAAACTCCTTGGTAAACATCTCATGAACTTCAAGATATTCTTTGCTCATTGTTGGTTGCTAACTAGCTAGTACTTTGTCAAAATCTATGCATGTGATTGGAGGAAGAATAATCTAAACAAGTAAAAATTATGAATAATTATCCCAAAACACCAATTACGGGGAAAAATCAATAATCCCTAGCACCTAAAATAAAGCAAAGGAGCTCAACACATCTAAGCATCCAAGCCCTTTGTAGCCAAATCCTGCATGCTTGTCTTGATACATCAATTCAGGTTACTTTGGCCTACATAGCATTTACATACTATTGAGAGTTTTCTTAAAGAACATTGCATCCTGAGTTTGGCAAGCTAGCTCAAAGAGAACATCACTGGCCTATCAATAGGAGATTGGTTGATTAAGTACTTTGTAAGGTTTACATGGATAAGAAAGCATGATGACATTTACTCAAAAACATGTCCTCACATTATCTGAACTAGAAAATTCATCAATTTAGTAAGCCAACATCTCAAATTCATTCTCAGCGAAGTTATTAAGAGTATCACCAAGATGAACCTTCGTACACACAACAAGAGGAAGTTCTTCTATGTTAATAAAAGTCCACCGTTAAAGCTGATTGAAATTATATATTAGTGTGAAATATAGAGTATGTTGAATTTTAGTTTATTCAACGTATACAAAGTTTGCATGTGATGGAATAAAACTACTAAAATAGAATTACATGATGTGCATACAAATTCAGGAATCTATAAATTTTCAATGCTTTTTTTACTTTAAAATGATGTTAACAATCTCCACTACCTAGAACATGTATTTCCTAGCTTTTAAATCTAGTAGAGTAATGCAAATCCTCTTGTCAAAACGCCTACGAATTGCCTACGAGATTTGTCAAAACAAGTAAGAATTTAAGATATCTCAAGGAAACAAGAGAATAAAAATTATTGCCCCTGTTAGTTTGGTTGAGAGCATAGTACGTACGTCTCCACTTATCACATAATTAAAATTCCAAGATTTGGTGGGGAAAAATGAGCAAGTCACATAGTCCTATTTTGTTTCTCTCCTTCCACCGCTTACTGCTCATAAGAGTAGAGTATTTATAGCCACGAGAACAAGAACCTTTTGGTCATTATCACCAACACCTTGTGGAGAATAAATGATTATTAGAAAGCAATAAAATATGATTAGACAAATATACAATTTGAAGCTGTTATAATATAAATGATTACCTCTGCCACATCTTTAATCTTAAAATTCTATAGAAAAATTAAGATATTAGTAATAAGTCATTAATGCGAAGTTAATTAGAATTACCTTGTACCATCTTTTTAAGCCCTTTTTTGTTTCACCTGTTTATTTCACCCGCTTGCCTCAAAACTGCATTGTCAATAAAGTTAGTACACTCCCATGAATAAATATCCTAAGATAGATATATCATTGTAAATTGTTAATATTATAGTTATTTTAGTTCTTATATTTGTTGGAATAGTACAAATATTTACCTTGACTGCTCATAAGAGGTTTTTCTCTTTGCTCATTTTGGAGCGCTCTAATCCAACAATGCCAAAGGAACATAGCATGTACGTTCATTACTAATTAACTAGTGAACTCCTGTGAGGAAGTTCAAACTATATAGCCCTATTTAACAAATAGTAGAGTCTAATGTTTCCCAAAATATAAACCCTCAAAATGCTTAACAACCTTGCTCCTATAAGATAGTGCTATAAGAAATTTAAAGAGATATTATGAATAACTTCAGTAAGTACCTTGAGTAAAAGAAAAAATTTTAGTCATTACAATTATCATGTTATACATGCAAGTGTGAAACCAAAATAGTTGGTTGGAGTAGTCAAGGAATTGCTATGCCTTGTGTGTGATATGCATTGCACATTTTGCAGGACATTTAACAACTGATTGTGTAAAGAAAAAAATACAAAACTATAATTGAAGTAATAAAAGTGTAAATACTAACATTCAGATGATGATATTATCCATTTAGGAGGGAGAATATAATTACCTCGTACGATGATATTACCCAGTAATTCATGGCTAAAGGATAGATTTGGGTTACAATGGACAATAGGAAAGGTTAAACAACGACCAATGGTTAGTTTATGAATACAAAGAGTCAAACTTTCTCGATCTATTGAAAAGATAGTGGACTTGTAGTAAACTCTCAGTGGAAATAGCAACATGAAAACCAATTCTTGCTAATGTACTTTTGGTTGAGAAAGAAGTGGATTTAACCTCAAGCAAGCTCAACCCCAGTGGGATATCACAAGGTAATTAGGTGAAAGATTTAGGACAAAGCAAAGCATGCAAATGCCCTTCACACTGAATAAGTACTTTGTAGTTTTAACGAGGATTACAAAAGATAAACGATTGTAACGAGGCCTAGAGGTACCTCTTAGTTTTCTACATATCAATGCAAGTAGAGTGATAGGTACGCTTTTTGGATCTTTTCAACAATGTACATGAACAACTCTAATTTGCAATCAAAGACTAGATCCTAAGAAATAAATAAAAGCACCAATTTTATATAACAAGACTACATCTTATGATTGAGAGCTTTTGATTAGCTTTGGCAACCATAATCAATACAATGATGGAGGATGCATGCACATAACAAGAATGGATAAATGAATTACTTATGAAGAGAGCTTCATTAGATTTAAATGAGTCATAGAGTTTCTATGTGCCCTCACACTACTCTCCAATACTCCCCCCATGTAAGGAACAAAGAGATGATGAGATTCGGAAGCACATAATCAAAGTAGACCCAATGCAAGATCTTTCATTAGCAAAACAAAATCATTACATACATAACAATCCTTAATAAGAACAAAAACTTGTAACAAAAACATTGGCAATTAGAAAACTAACAACTGAGAATTTGGTAGAGAGGAATCAAGCACATGACTGGATTATTATATCTTGCCATTTCTAGGTTAAGCAGAACCTTTTGCACATCAAGATCCATGAATGTAGATCTCTCAGCCATTGACCATCCATACCCAACTCTTGAAAAGATCAAAACATTTGCACACACGTCAGTCCACATTGATTTGTTGTTCCAGCCAACAACAATACATTTACACCAAAGTGAATGATTCCAAGCAGGGAAACAAGAAGAAAAAGAAAATTATTTACATCAATAGATCTGGTATCCTATATACCATAACGTTCCACAAAATTGGAAGGGGCTTTGTTCATGGTGGACTGGTAGTGGGTTGGAAGGGGTTTGTTCAACAAGAAGTGGTGACGACTTAGAATGGTACTTTAGGGCATTAGGCTTTTAAGTAGTGAGAAGGGGAGGAAGATAAGGTGGTGAAGAGAGGGGAGGAGAGGAGAGGTGGTACCTCGATGATGAGGAGGAAACCAATCATGGTGGGTAGCTGCTTAAGATTGGAGACGCCAATATGCAATTAGATGGAAGAAGGGGATCCCAATTTAGGGAAGGTGCCGCTACGTGTGACTGGGAGTAGGAAGGAGAAGGGGGGAAGGAGAAGGGGGGCTCAAGGATGGGCGACATCAGAAAAAAAAAGCTCGGGAACTTTTTTTCAAGTTAAGGGCATAAATTATCGTATACCTTCTTTTTAAGCTCTTCTCGACTTTGCCTGTTTATTTCACCCGCTTGCTTCAAAATTGCATCGTCGGTGAAGTTATTATGCTCCCATGAGTAAATATCCTGAGATAGATATATCATACTAAATTGTTAATATTATAATTAATTTAGTTCTTATATTTATTGGAATAGAAAACATATTTACCTCGATTACTTGTAGGAGATTTTCTCTTTGCTCATTTATTGCAGCACTCCAATCCAATAATGTCAAAGGGATGTAGGCCCATACTACTTAACTTGATTAATTAAACTACAGAGTTTGATGTTTCCCAAAAATAAAACCTCAAAATCCTTATTAACAACTTTCCTCCTGTGTGCTACCAAATATTGAAAAAGTTATATCAACAATCTTTGTAAGTACCTTGAATAAAAGAAAAGGTGTTGCCATTACAATTATTATGTTAGAAATGGACATGTCCAACCAAAATGGTTGGTAGGAGTACAGGCATTGCTATGCCTTGGTATGATATGTGTTGCTCATGTTCTGTGCTTACCATCTGCGTAATATTTGGAAATTCATTATGTGAAGAAAAAAATATGATATTTTGATTAAAATAATAAAAGTATAAATATTAAAATTTATATGGAAACCCATCCCCTCTATCATCATCATAACCTGCACCATCATCCAAACCCACTTAAAATTTTAGGCTTTTGAACATGATGCATGGAATTTATTTTATATTATTGTACAAACATATTTATTTGATTATATATTGATACAAACTTACTCTTGCTAAAAAAAAAGT
The DNA here is from genome assembly GCA_037157565.1 of Thalassia testudinum. NCBI lineage: Eukaryota > Viridiplantae > Streptophyta > Magnoliopsida > Alismatales > Hydrocharitaceae > Thalassia > Thalassia testudinum. The sequence continues at coordinate 40,684,777 of JAZHRO010000014.1, forward strand.
AAACAGTGAATGCATGTACTTAAATGCAAAACACAGAATGATTGCAACCAAACATCATATGTGCATCAAATTTATTGGAATAGATACACCAACACCAAAATAAAACCATTGCGAAAGAAAATGGTTGAATCAAACCCTTCAGAGCACGATGTGCATTAGCCATCCTTAGATATCGTTCTCTTTTTTTCTTAGCTACTACCCACAATTGAATTCGCCCCTCTACGAATGCATGGAATAAAATGTATAAAAGTAACAATTGTTACAGGACGATAAAATTTGGGAAAAGAAATGAAAGGAAGTTGGTGGATCGACTTATGTCATCTCGGTCATCTCGTCCTCAAATCATCGAGGCTTTTCTGTGAAAAGTGCATATCTTTCACTTAGATAAACCTCAGAAACTAATGCACTTCATCAAGCCCAAACACACATCAGTGTGAAGAGAGAAGGGGTGTGATCTAGAAATTAAAAATTACAAAGAAATAGTTATATCTTCTTCAGTGGCTTTTTTCTTGTAAGTGTTCCCCGAATCATTCGAAGCAATCACATCTCAAATTTCTCATGCCATCACAAAACGAAAACATAACAAAAAAATTTTTAAAAAAAGATGGACCGAAAGAAATGGAACACCATATATATATTGCAGGGTATATTCGCTGCACCTTCGGGATTTAGAAATGAAAGGCTATTTATGAGCGTGAATTCCTGCAGCGGTGTCCCTATGTAGAGCCACATCATGTAGTACCTACAAGAGGAGATCAAAAGCACCATCCGTAGTACCAATTAGTCAAGAGGACATCGTAGAGCCTTATATGGGCACAGGAACGCTCCACCTTCTGCGGCTGCCAAAAAGATCAAAGATTTGGGGTAGATTTTGCGGGCCTCATTTGGTAGGGTTTATTACCTCTACAAGGATCGTTAATGGACTAGAGGGGGAGCTTCCTGAGAATTAAGGTTTTAGGTTGGTTGTTTTCAGTTGGAATAAAAGAAGGCCTCGAAACGTCAAAAAGGGGAGGAACAGAAGGTGGTACTGCAGTTTCAATGCAGCCCATCCATGGGGTTTGTTGGTGCAGGTAGTAGGAGGAAAGGAGGGGAAAGGAGAGGGACTACCTGGATGGAGAGGGGAAATCTGGTTGTGGCATGCGATCGCTGGGAAGAACGAGATTGGAGACGACACGCGATGAGAGGGAAGGGAGAAGGGGATCGCGATTTGGGGAAAGCTAGTTGCCGCTGCTTGCACTTGCAAATAGTGAGAAGCGGAAAACAGAGGTGCGCAAGTTGAGAACAGGCGGGATTGGGGAAAAATATGTGGGATCTTTTTTTTCAAGTAACGATATGGGTATCCGGTACGTTTCCACCCAACCGTAGAGAACGAGTGTCCTAAAGAACCTTCATTCTTGTGGTGGTATTTAGGACAGTTTCACTTAATCGTAACAATTAAGTATTTCTAAGAATTACAATGAAAAATATATATATATCACTTATTTTTTATAAAATTAATTTTCAATCATCAAAATATTTTTATCCATACTCTTTCTTTTTAAAATATTACAAAAAATAATACATCTCGTGTATATATATATATATAGATAATTATTTTTGTCAAGTATACTCATCATTATTTGACGAGGAAAATCAAGCATATGATTTTTTTACTTCTAAATTATCTATATAATGATATATATATTTATCATTAAAATAAATTATCCACAAGAATGATATAGTGTCATATTAAAAAATTTATCATTAAATCAAAATAATAATATTAAATATATTAGATATTATTATTTAATTTATCACTAAATATTATTTTTCTTGTAGTGGTTAAACACCCGATATATCTTATTTTGTGAAAAATAACTAATGATGATAACTTACTCATTTTTGACATCAAATTTATTTAAATTAAAATAAATATTTAAAATAAAATATCAACATCTAAAATTTTTAAAGTAATTAATTTTGAGTATTTTCTCGTGATAGAGTTCAAAATAAATTTTTCATAATCTAGATCAAATAAAAATGTGATTTGTCACATCCTACCGTCCCTCGATAAATGACGTTACGACCACGTGGCCAACAGCCATCACGTTTTAGGTTAGGTAGAAAGATACTTACAAAACTTACAAATAACAAACCTAAGGGGAGTATTATTTCAAGGGGTTAATTTTTATAGAAAATCCAGTAAAATCTCCCCTGCATTTCTAAATTTTTCCCACATTCTATACCTGCCAGGAAAACCTTTGTAAAGATAAACAACACACTATTGCGAGTAGACCTCACTCTGCAACATCCCTAGGACAGAAAACATACGTATAAACACATAACTATTTCAAGCACACCTCGCCATGCAACATTATCACCACAAGAAGAGAATATGTATATACATAGATAACGCATGTACACCTCGCTATGCAGCATTATAACCACGAAGAGAATATATATATACATGCTAATGGGGGTACACCCCGCTATGTAACATTATCACCACGAAGGGAATATATATATACATAGCTAGTGCGGGTACACCCCACTATGTATTGCTAATATAGGCAGCTCCTTCAAAATATTTACATAATTATCCCGTAAGCTTACATCAAAAGGAAAGATTATGAGTACTATCAAAAGAATAATATATACATCTATTTACACAATCTCCAGGATTCCCATCTGGACCCTAAAAAGGTTGAAAAACCCAAAAAGACAACTATCAATTTTCTTCCCTTCTCACTACCACTCCATTACCCCTATATCTCTCAAGGCAAAAAGCAATTCAGTCACATCATGGAGGAACGCTCCAAAGCAGGTGCAGAGGCTCGCAAAGCGAACCTCACTACATCTGCAGGTGCAACTCCTGTAAGTGAGGGCATGGCACGTGAGTTGAGCAATGCAACATTTTATCCTAGAAGATTGGACAACACAACATGAGCCAAAAAGATTGAATATGGCATAATGAACATAAGAGAAAAAAAAAAAGGTTTTAGCTGGACATTTCGACACGTAGGGCGTGGTTTCTCCCTTATCCCTTTATTTACGTCGATTCCTAATCTTATTCGACTGGAATATCGTTAATTGGCCAAATCAACACATATAAGCATCCAAAATCATGCACAATTGAAAAAAGAAAATCCCACAAAATTTGGTGACTTAATAGGTATCAATTTTGTATTTACCCATATTCTTACTATACATCTAGATTTATAGCTACTGATGAATATTTGCAAGGATTTTGCTAATTAGGGTACCAATGACACAAGAGAAACAATCAAAATCATTAACCATTCATGATTTAAAATCATCATTTAGCCAGATATGAAGAAAAGAAAAAGAACATTTGAATTTCCAGCCACTAGTGGTGGCAGGTATGCTTCCTCTTCTCCCTCTTGCACGCTCTTACTTACACGTGGACGTGATCTCACACACACGTCACCGTACAACCCCACCGTGGGTAACTTGGCTAGATTCCTATATGGGTGTGTGTGTGTAGCCTGCAATCTGGCAAAGGTTTCACATAATATAACCTAATTTATGGGGGCAAAGGAAAGATAATTGCACCGAGGAACGGGCTGCCCTACCTTCCTCGCGAGTCTTCTCATTTGTTTCCCGCGAGGCACCACACTGACCTTAACCCTCGATTTTTTTACGACCACAGTATCCACGGCGACGTTACGGAGTTCCAACACCCACATACAAATATGTACAAATCTTTGAAGAACAGGAAGAAGAAAAAAAAAAGATAGAAAATACAGAGAAACGGCGCCCACCACTCTTCTGCGACGCTAGTGATAGTGGCCCGCTGCACTTCAAGTCGACGCGAGGGCCGCACTGCCAGGGAAGAATGTGGAAGGTGAGGGCCGAGCTGCTGCCGTCGTTCGTGAGGGTTGGGACGAAGGCGGGGGCGGCAGCCCTAACTCCCCTCGCGTGCATGCGAGAAGGGGGCTGGGGAGGCGGTGGCACCGGCTCGTCGGCGCTGGCGGCAGCGCTTGAGAGGGGCGACGAGGGGTTGAGAGAAGGGCGAGTGCGAGAGGTGGAGGAGACGCAGCGGCGGAAGGGAAGATCGAGAGTGAGGAAAGATCGTGCCGGAAGAAGAGGAAGATGGGGATGACTAGTGGGGAGGTGGCGCTGGTGGGTACGTACTGCAAGGGCAATTACTCACGGCCCCCCTTTTTCCCCCCTTTTTTTCGATGGCCTTGACATTCTTTCCTTGTAAAAGAGATTTCATCCTCAAAATTGATGTGCCTTACTGTACAAACAGACGTGTATACCTTCCTCTTCCATCCTCCTCGACCTCCCAAAGTCATTTCCTCGAACCTTTGGTTTCTTCATAAGGTACTGTCTTGTTTTGGGGCTTTTTCTCGAATCAGTCTAAGATTTCTACAGGTCACTCTTCTAAGGTCAGGTTGGTTTCAATTGCAAACCCTCGTAATGCCCCATGTGATTTTAATTAGGAATGTAACAACAAAGATTGGTGACATGGAACATGCACCTTAGATATCTGTGGGGGTAAAAGTAACCAGATAAGTCACGGGTCTCGCCTGTTCGAGTACTTCGAAGGGTCCCACGAATTTGGGTTTAAGCTTTCCCTTAACTGTGAATCGTTAAATGCCTTTCATCGAGGACACTCGAAGGAAAACTTCTTCTCCCTCCTCAAAGCACACATTCTGGCAATGGCGGTTACCGTATCTTTTTTGCCTACTCTGGACGGTAAGCAATCTTCGACGCACCAACACTATTTTGTCCATCGTCTACTGGATCAATTATGGCCCTTGAGGAAATTCCTCAGCTAACACTACTAGAAAAAGTAGATTTCCTGTCGGTTGTAAAAGCAACGGTGAAAATTATTTTTGCTGTTGGTTATTTATATAAGCGTTGACAAATACATGATTAAAATTGACCTGCTACCATCACTAGCAAAATCAAATATTTTCCGTCGTTCATTCTAAAAAGCGACGGCAAATTGTGGACTAAAATTAAATCGTGAAAGTCATGAAAATTTGGACGCAAGGGTTGGAATTCATTTGGACATTTGTTGTCGCTTACTAATATAACCGACAACAAATGTCGAGCCATCTACACCTGCGAAGAGCCCTCTCCTCCCCCACAATTCACACAAACCCTCGCCTCCCCATCGATCGCCACCAACCCAGCCTCGTCCCACAGAGCACTCCTCGTCGATCGCCACCCCTCAAGTAACTCCTCGTCGCCCTCCTCCTCATTGTCTTCCTCCACCTCACCCTCTCCTCTTCCTCCTCCTCGCCACCCTTGTACTCCTCTTCCTCACCGCCCTCCTCCTCGTCATCTTCCTCCTCCTTCACCTCCTCCTCCTCCCCGCCGCCCTCCTACTCCTCTTCCTTGCTGACGTCCTCTTCCTCCACACTACCCTCCTGCTAGCACCTCCTCCTCGCCACCCTCCTCTTCCTCCTCCCCTCCCCCTCCTGCGAGCACCTCCTCCTCGCCACCCTCCTCTTCCTCCTTCCTCCCCCAACCCCTCGACCAACAACACCACCACCACCTCTCTGCCAACACCGAGCTTTATTAGCTTTATTACATTCCTACCAAATTATAAATTCTCATATGAGATAACCAATTTTCAACTCATCAACTTTCAATTGGAATATCATAATTTAGAAATTTAGAATTTGGAAATATTTTTTGAAAGTTGAAACTTCTTTATTGCATATTATGCATCTACTTCTATGCTCCTCTAGCAAAATTTCAACCTTTTTTGAGTAATACTACGTATGGAACTAAATCACCAACATTGGTTGTGGTGAGTTTGCATGATATGATTGGATGATGGTTTAAGCAGAGATTTTTTTTTTGATCCAGCAAATAGATATATGGAATCTATATTTTCTGGCAGCATTGTTGTAAAGACTCGTCCCACTTTTAGCCTTTTAAGACATCTTGTAAAAACCCGTTCTGATTTAAGCCTTTTAAGACGTCTAGCCAGACGTCTGGATCCCTTCCCGAACATCTGGAAATTGAAAAATCTGCATGTGTTGTTGGTTCTGCGCACAGCTAGCGCGCAGACCTCTCTCGCTCTCCCTTCTCCTTTTACGCCATCGAAACCCTAACCCTGCAGCCTATATAAGAGGCACCCCTTCCTCTCCTCTCCACTCCACCACCACCACCATACTCCCCACTCCACTGTCGTGAGTTGAGGCGTGCGAGAGAAAGGGAGCGAGAGCGAGGAGCGAGCGTGAGGAGAGGGCTGAAGTTGCGAGCTTCGTGGAAGCTTGCGGAGGTTTGCACGGCCACCACGGCGCGTGCAGGAGGAGAGCGTCGGGGCGTCATCCCCGACCTTCCACAGCTATCGAAGTTGCAGCAGAGCGGGAGGAGCGGCAACAGAGCACGGCGAGAGAAGCGAGAACGCGATCTGGTACTAGAGTTTTTCTAGTATCAGACGTCCGGAGTGCCTTCCAAACGATGGGCTGGACGTCTGACGACGGCACCTAATGTCTGAAAGCAGGTATATCGCGAAGGTACATCTTCCTCACGATTATGGCCATGCAGGCTACACCGCAGGTGTGATTTGCCTGGCTAAAAATGGTACGCTGCTCTGTCATGCGTAGGAGCGGCTTTGGGAAGGCGTGCGGCACGCCCTCCCACGCTTTTCAGACGTCTGGACAGCTGACCAAACGACCGGTGACGTTCCCAGACGATCGGAGGACTAGTCGGACGTCTAGAACTGAGTCCAGGCAGTCGCAGAGGAGTCCTGGACGTCTGAAATCACCGCAGAAACTTGAGGTGAGTCTCAATGACTTTTAAGACATCTGGACTTGTTTCCAGACGTCTGATTTGGGTCTGCAAACACGTTTTTGACCCGTTTAGGATTTGATCGGGATTCATTTTACACAAACGAAGTATCTGTGGTTTCCTTGTGAATTCTTTTACATATTAGAAACCTTTATACACTGTTCTGAATCTTCCATTGTGATGTGTTCCTTGGTATAGGACTTCGACCTGTTGCGTGTCTGGGGCTTGCAGAGGCACGTGGGCCTGTAGTTCAAACCCCCAGTACTCCCGGATTGTTTGGTAGAGTGGTTTCCCCCTATTCTATTTATAAAATATGAATACATCTATGAAAATTAGATAACTGGAAACCTAGGATGTTGCATGAACCCTAGGACGAGAAATGGTTGAACTGCTTGCTTGCGTGATTGAAACTGTATTTATGAATGAATGATCTAAATTGTTAGCAGCTGCCTGTTAATGAATACGAGTTGCCTAGTAAAATATGAGCTGCCTAAGATAATTAAATAGTACCTGTGATATCACTTATTGCATGTGTTAAATTGTGGAAATACGAACTGCATGTGTATAAACAAGAACCAAATCGTGAATGATGAAACTTGGATTGGAATAATATGGTGAACATGAGCATGAACCTTACGGGAAGTTAGGAGTAGAACTCCTGTGGTTAGATGGAAAAGCTTGGAATATGGACGGGAAGTGTGCTGGCCCTTGAGTACGTGGTACCAAGGAGAGCGACTGTCCCCTTTTTAGTATAGAGCGGAACTAGCTGCCCTTGGGTTGGGACCCGAAGTTAGGATTGGCCACTCTACACCGACTTCTGTTGGCCCTCGCGTACACGGTACTGAGGCGAGCTACTAATGTAGGGAGGGAGCTAGCCACCCCACGGGACCCGGGGTTCAGCTAGCCACTCTACACCGACTTGTTAGGCCCTCTGGGCAAACCGGGGTAGTCAGACGAGGGTGCATGGACTGTGGAGGGGCGAGACCCCTATTTGGTTCTGAGGGGCGAGACCCCTGTTTCTGAGATAGTTACGCCCTATACTGTTCCGTGTTGTACTTTGGGCGTACCCGCTAGTGGAAACAACTGACCGCATGCCAGTGCGAGGTAGCTACCTATGCACTTATCGCGCGTGCCGCAGTCACCGCTACGTCTGTCTGTGACCTCGAGGTGGTTGACTGGGTGTAGGACTACCACGGGGGACTCTCCCGGCCAGGAGAGCACCACGTGTACCTTCTACTCTTCAGAAAAGACTGCAATCAAGATTGTTCCCACGAGGAACATGCAAGATCAAGAAAGAAATCTGAAAGAAACCAATGGGGTGAAAAGAAAATACCTGAAAAAAATAAATAACTAGAAAAAATAAATTTACCTGCTAGCTTCTACTGCTTTAGATAATCTAGTTACCACCCAACTCAGCGTTCGCTGACTCCGTTTTCTCATAACCCTTTACAGGTCCAGGAGTTGAGCAACCTGAGTTACCGGCTGCAGAGGGTGCTGGACCCAGTTGAGCCCAGCAGTAGTTTTCGTACTGTGGTTGTACTTTCATTTCTAGTAGTGAGTTTCAGACTTTTATTTATTGTTCTTGTTACTGCACTTGTTCTACTTTCCTGTTGTGGTGGTATGTACTTACTAGCAGCTTTTACTTCCTTTACTGCTTGTACGCTTTTACTGTTAGTTACATTGCATAGTGAATGTGGTTTAATTTCCTACGTTTCGATTATTTCTTGTTGGATGACTGGGTCTTGAGATTAGTCGAGTCGAACCGGTCTCGAATCCTGTAAGGATTCAGGGATCAGGTCGTAACATGTCTGGAGTGTCAGTCAGACGTCTGTCTAGACATCTGAATTATTTCCCGGATGTCTGAAAATGAAATTTTTGTACGCACTCTGCACGCAGGCGACGCGCAGAACTTCGTTTCTCTCTCCTTTCTCCTCCTTCCTACCCAAACCCTAAACCCACGACCTCTATAAAAGGCCACCCTCAACTCTTCTCTCCACTCCACACACCACCATCTCCACCTTCAGAACGTGGCGACGCGGCGAGAGTAGACAGGAGAGGGAGCACATGAGAGCAAGGAGGGGAGTGCGGGAGGAGGCCGAGGTCGGGAGCTTCAGTGGAAGCTTGTCGAAGCTCGCACAATCACCACAATGCGTGCAGGAGGGAGTCCAGAGCACATCCTCGACCACCTGCAGCAGTTGGAGCTACGGCGGAGCAATGAGTAATGCGTTGGAGCGCGGCGAGGAGCACTGGAAGCGCATCCTGATACTGGAATTTTTCCAGTATCAGACGTCTGGAGTGAAGTTCGAACGACTGGCTGAGCATCTGAACGTCTAGAGTCAAGACCAGATGTCTAAAAGCACCTTTATTGCGAAGGTACGTTCTTTTCGCGGTTACGGCCATGTAGGCCGCACCGCAGAAGATTTGCCGATTTGATGTTGGGGTGGCTGCTTTGTCGTACGCAGGAGCAGCTTTGGGAAGGTGCGCAGAATGCCCTCCCAAGCACTTTCAGACGTCTGATCAACTCACTAGACGATCGGAGGTGCTTCCAAATGACTAGAGGACTAGTACGACGTCTGGAACTGCCTTCAGACGATCGAAGGGGAGTCCTAGACATCTGAGGACACCGCAGTGACTTGAGGTGAGATTCTGTATCTTTTAAGACATCTCGATGTACTTCCAGACATCTGATTTTGGTCAATAGATACATTTTTGACCCGTTTAGGATTCGATCAGGATCCATTTTACGCAAATGAAGTGTATAGTTTCCTTGTGAGTTTCTCTACGTACTAGAAGCATTTGTACACTGTTTTGAATCCTCCTTTGTGATGTGTTCCTTGGTTTAGGGTTTTGACCTACTACATGTTTGGGGCTCGCAGAGGTGCCTGGATCTGCAGTTCAAGACCCCATTACTCCCAGATTGTCTGGTAGAGTGGTCTACTTCTGCCAATTATATTAAATAAGAAAGTGCTTGTGAAATTAGCCAACTGGAACCCCTAGGATGTGACATGAACTCTAGGACAGAGAAATGAATGAACCCGTAATACAGTATGATTGTATTTGTATGCATGATTGATGAGAGCCTCATCATGAGCCATAACTAATTCATTTTAACCTAGGAAAGAGAATAAGAGCTCCTACATAACCTAGAGAAGGGCTTAATTGAAGGAATAAATGTTCTGAGAAGAAAACATGAAATAAAGGTTAAAACTGTAATTTTACCATTGCAGCACATAAACAGGATTTCTCGAAGGCAAAACATAGGTCAAATGGTCTGAATAAGATGAAAAGTGGGTTGATTCAATTAGAAATGGGTTAATGTGCAGTCTAGGAATTAAATGACATTCTGTAACCTTAAAACAGACCTGCTTAATTCAACAAGATTTTAGTCAGGATAAAAATCAAGTAAACCCTCTAAAATTCATGGAAAAATATCCCCTAGGATTTATAACCTTCAAATTTTCCTTTTGAACCTATTTTGACTTAGATTGAAGTCCTAACTCATTAATTAACCTAATTTGAATTTTTATGCAAAATGTCTAGTCAAACGTGGTCAAACCTAAAATCCAACTTCACCATTTGATTCCTTAGGTCAAAATTAGGTTTGTACCAAAATTTAGACCTAAGGAGAGGTCATCTTGACCTACTTTGCAAATTAGTACACCCAATTACATTTTAGTCCCTATCTTTTGAAAACCATTGCACAGACCCCCCTAACATCCTCGCCACTCTTACAAATAGGTCCCTCCACCATTAATGGGGAGAAATCCTACTCAGGCGACGGCTCGAGAAGGTCGCAAGCTTCCTCCAGGCTAAAGCACTTCAGGGTCCCAGGTCCAGAAGGCTTGGGGTAGTCTCGCGCATTCAGTTGTCCAGGCAATTAGCGCTGCGAGGCCAGCAGCTGCAGCAATTGGAAGAAAGAACTCCTGCAGGCGTGCAAGCAAAAGCGGTTGGGACATTAGTCCCACCTCGTAAACGTCTGAGGCGCGTGCAATAAATTGAATTTGTGTTCTACTCTTTCGCCTCAAGACACACATGGGGTGAGGTCCCTCACCTATACACGCCTCGTCCCTGAATTGATCCCGCGGACCTGGCAACTGGATCTGATTAACCCCTCCGTGCACTCCTCGCGCACCATACCCACGCCGGTGCACCTAGACCCGGGCACGCGACCTGACCCAATTACCCGACTCTGGGAGAGCGTACCGAAGAGTGATACACAGAGAGAGATGCGGGTGTGGGTAGAGGGGTAGGTTTTGCTCTTTGGTTTGTGCAGGGAAGAAGGAAGGAAGGCTAAAGAAAGAAGACTCGCAGAGGAAAAAGAGAAGGAAAGACAAGGTAGAAGGAAGAGGCGAAGCCAAATAGAAGAGGAAGTAAGAGAGCTAAGGTTGAAGAAGGAAGAAGAAAGAAAGAAAGGAAAAGACCAACAGAAGAAGAATAAGAAAAGTTGAAGCCAAGGGAAGTAGAGCTAAGGAAAGAAGAAGACCGGTAGAGAAAAGGAGAAAAGACACTGCAGAGAAGAAACAAGAAAGAAGCAGACGGCCAAAAAAGAACAGAAGAAAAAGAGGAAAATCAGAGAAAGAAAGTCAGAACAAAGAAGAGAAAGCAGACAGGAGAAGACATAAGAGAGTTAAAAGAAAATCTTTTTAAGACGTTTGATCCCATGATCAGACGTCCAATTTCTCTATTTTTGCCACATTGGACTCAAATTCTTACATTATATTCTGACTTACGTTTTGAGTAATTCTAAGTGTTCAATTACATTCTTGAGATTAATGAATAAAATTTCATTTGCTCCTTGTGTTCGACATCGGATACTTAGGTTTTCGAGTAATAAATTTTTATTTGTTGACAACGCTTGGTCACCTATACTACGACACAATTGACTGTTAAAACACGATCAAGCCACGTGAGCATTTTGACACCGTTACCGGGGAGCAATGCGAAATTTATCACTAGTCTCTACATTCTTCTTGATCATATTGAACACTAACTTACCCTACTTTGCTTTGTTGTGATCTTGTAGATATTTCACAAGAAGATCCCTTCCGCAAGTCAACTACTCCAAGGCAGGTAATTTCTTTTCTTCCTTAAACCATCCCCTAATCCTTGAAAGGCAAAAGAAAGTAATTAATTTAGGAATAAATTGCCTTCTTTCTATAGTAATCACCATCTTTAAGGAAAATGTTTCCTGATTTTCCAAAAAATTTTCAAATCTTCTTGAAGTTGGAGCGATTTTTTTTAGATTCTATCCCACAAAATTCCTGTGCCTAATAGCAATCACGCTTAATCTCCGTGAACACACTTCTTGTTTTTAAGTCCAAAGAGAACCTTTTTCAAGAAGAAAAAGAGGATTGAAAATAGAACCAAATTAGGATTTCTACAGTAGGGCCTTGGAGTGCTAGTTCACACGCACCTGTATAAAAGGAAATGAACCCTCCCGTATCAATGTGCTACCCAAGCCCTTGATTGAAGAGATCTAAACAAGATAAACCCTAAGAAAAATTGAGCTCTAAAATCACTTGAATCTTAAAATCTTGGACCTAATAAACTGGGAGTCCAATCAGGGTGATCTCTAGGTCCCAAGCCTAGAATCATTCTGCCATCTTTAGGACAGGTCAGGTGAAGTTGACCCCTTGGGTCAACCAACCTCTAAATTAGGTCAACATCAAAACATCTAAAGTTCAAGTGAGAACCCTAAAGCACCTTTGAAATAAAAGTAGTAGACTTAAGAGGTCAATGTCTCCATTCTAGTCTCCCTGGAATCTCAGTGACAAGAGAGGTTGGGTGGGGGAAACCCTGTAACCCGTGGAGACGCTCTACCGTGTAGGGGTCTTTGTGGCACTCTCTCTCTGGCTACCCAGGTAATTCTCAGGTGGACAATCTTCCGATCCAGAGGTATCATCCACCCCGAACCTCCATAGTCATCCAAACATCTTTGGGTCCCTTGATTGGGTCACAAACATCTCCAGTCCCTCATCTTTTCTCTTTAGAGCACACACATACATTTTCAGTGGAACTCGTTATTCAGATCTAATCGCTTCATAACTTGATTCTACACCATGATTCAAACTCTGATTCAACATCTTGATTCCACCACCTGATCCAAATATGCAGCCTAACCACGTAGGACTATCATTCAAGAAACCTGAATATCGGAGATCCATGAAAGATAAGATGATTGAGGATGCCCTGAAATTCTATGAAAAAGAAGAAACCTCAACACCGGTACAAAACATTCAGGTTGATGTCCTAACAACCACACCCTTTATCATAACTTGTGCCCAAGTACTATTGGCAGGAGCCACAAAAGGATCAACCTAAGACTTGCTCATCACAGGATACATTGAGATAGAAAAACTGCACAATCTTGAATACCTTCAATGCATGACAAATCCTCGACTTTGGAAGCAACACCAAGATGATCTTGAAAAACGGGAAGAGATAATGAGATTATTAAAACAAATTATCGACCAAAAATACCCGTATATACCACAAATAGAGGATGAACCATCTTGGGATAACATCGAGGATCAATCTGATCTCGGGTTTGAGACACAAAATAGTTGTGGATTCCGAACCCAGATGGAGTACAATGTGCCTGATATTGAAGAAGGTTGGGAAGCTCCAATTGCAGGAAAACACAATGTTGAGCCCACTCTAGACCATGAATCACCAGGCGTAGAATTCCAAAACTCCTGCAATAATGAAAGTAGAACTGAACCTCTCGAGGGTGTAAATTCTGTCCCTTATTCTGATAGGGTGACCCTCGAAGGTTATTTGGACCTAAATTCTAGTGATTCAACTCACGTCCTAAGCCCAGAATCTAGATCTGAAACCTATCGGGAAGATTTCGAGGTCCAATATGAGGAAGATCAATTTTTCAATGAAGAATATGATTTTGGGCCTCTATTTTATGAATATCCCTCGCCAACATCCCCATAAGAATTAATCGATTTTTCGGAAGTCATACCAATTTACGATATAGAAACTGAGGGGTTGGACGAGTGGGGTTTCAATTGGGTTTGCCCTACCAGCTTAGAACCTGAGCCTCTACCAGATAAGGACGCCATTTTAAGCTCAGAATTGACATCTAGGCTAGACCCCAGTCAGGCTGCTGAATTTACAGCATATGATTTATTCTATGGTAGAACTCATGATCTTGAATCTCATTCATATTTTCGCAAAGTCTCTGACGATTTCGAATCTGACCATAACATCGGAGAAGATATGCTTCCTGATTATAACAAACCAATCTACAACCTCAGCTCACATGACTCATTCTCTAACTCCGATTTTGAAAGTTACTATGAGGACTCTCTACATGAAACCACCTGTCATTCCTTTTTAGAAAAGCCCTCATACAAGTCAATTCTCATTGAAGCCACCTCCTCCACATATACAGAACCAATTAAAACCCGTTCTTTACCCCGACCCGCAAAAGGACTCAATTTCTATTCTGATTCACCTCTCACTAAGTTGTTTGCAGATGATTCAACTCCACATCTATACCACGTATCGGATATCGATCAGACTGAAAGACATGAGCCATCATTTTCTGATCACCCCTGTAGGGTTTCCACACCATGCACTGATTATTTTTCGAAACCCTACTCTGACAAGGCTTAGTCGACTCAGCCTAAATCGGAGTTCACTTCCATATCCATCCGAGCCATATTGCATATGGTGGGTTTGCATCTGTTGATCTACATCTATCAACCCACCAGACTGATTGGGTTTGAGCTGCATCATCAGCCCACTGATCTTAACAAGCACCTGGTTGGACCAACCAGGCTCTTAATCAAGGTATTTGTTTTACAAAATTCCGTTGATTTGACCACTCCCTCTCCACCCCATTTTCCGCTCGGCTGAAGGCGTTAAATTTAACGCTTAACGGGAGGCAACCCGTCATTCCAAAAACAGAGACCCATCTGATTATCCGTCCGTACTCTACGTCCATTGCACCTTGAGTTCAGCCTTAGACAATTGATCCCACCTCTGGTAAACATACTAGAGCTTGAAATCATCCGCATCAATCATTTCCGACCCGTTTTCCCACCCGTTGTATCATGTTCTAAGTCCCTGACCTTAACACTATTTCACACCCTCCGTTTACAATGACATTGCAAAACTTAGGCATGGGGGGATGATAAAGTGCATACATACAGAACCAAGAAAAAGTCAGAAGGATTCTCACAAAAAAATTCACATATGTCAAAAACACAAAAAAATTGAAAAATTATGAAAAAGAACAAAAAAATGGAGGGAGGAAATTTTGTGAGCCACATAATCATAAGGAGGGGAAAAAGAGCAAAAATGACAAAAAGGAGCACAAAATGAAAAAGAAAAAGAGATTCATTAGTAAGAGATTAAGGAATTAACCGAAGTTCTAGACCACATCAAGAATGAAAGAAAAGTGCTAAGGAGACATAAAAAGAGATTAGCAGGAACACTGATCTTAGGCCTTTTGGGCTAGACTCTTAGGCTTAAAAATTCACGTACCCGCTAAGATTTGGATAATCCTCAAGAGGTTGGGGAAAATACGAAGCTTAAGTGTTAGGTCTAAGGCTTAGGAAGTATTCGGCCTCGTTAACTGACCTTTGATTTGTGGGATTCAATAACCTAAGCACCCCAATTCACACACATTCTGGTTCAGTGCACATAAATATCAAAATCACGCAAAAAGCATTTCAATGATCTGAAAAAAGTCGCTTAGATTAGGAGCGGCCGATCAACACAAGTTGATTTAGACGAGTTCCCGACGTGGAGAGGCAGGAAATTCCCCTCGAAGATGCGTAACATATCATCTCCTTGGTGCTTGTCCCTTAGGATATTTAAATATCCTATCGGGGGCATGTAAGCACTCTGCTGGTTCAGACACCATGGGCGACATTATCTCGAAATATCGATTTCTAGGGTCTAGATTCGGCCACGGAACGCCATGGGTGAGATTATCTCGAAAGTCAGGGTTCTGAGGGTTGTCATGGGTGGTGGTATAACGAAGTATCGATTGCCAGGGACCCTTGAGGATTAATGATGGGGACGAGGAATCCGATACAGACCGTGTTGAGAAGCCAATCCGAAGCTAGAAATAAAAAGAAAAAGAGAGAAGGCTCTCCAAACAAATAAATCATCTGTCTCCCTCTTACAAAAACGGACTGCAAACTGAACCTAGGCTAAAAATGTCTCAAGCACGGGTGCTTTAACCGCAAAGTCCAACAAACCCTAGGATAGTTTCTGCGGGCCTTAAAAACCTTTGCAGAAGGTAAAGGCTAAAGCGAGTCAAGTCTAGATTTTGGTTAATACTTGAGTACCTCTAGGTCTATTATCGACATTCTGACCTAATCACAAAAGAAAAAGAAAAGCACTTATCACAATTGATTACAGACATTAAGGGTCTAGAACAAAAGTTAAAACTTTGAAATTTTGTTAAGAAACTAACAAAAGCTAGGCATGGGGGTATGATGAGAGCCTCATCATGAGCCATAACTAGCTAATTTTGACCTAGGAAAGAGAATAAAAGATCCTACATAACCTAGAGAAAGGCTTAATTGAAGGAATAAGTGTTCTGAGAAAATATGAAATAACGGCTAAAACTGTAATTTTACCATTGCAATACATAAACGGGATTTCTCAGAGGTAAAACATAGGTCAAATGGTCTAAATAAGATGGAAAGTGGGTTGATTCAATCAGAAATGGGTTAATGTGCAGTCTAGGAATTAAATGATATTCTGTAACCCTAAAACAGATCTGCTTAATTCAACAAGGTTTTGGTCAGGATAAAAATTAAGTTAACCCTCTAAAATTAATGGAAAAATATCCCCTAGGATTTAGAACCTTCAAATAGGCCTTTGGAACTTGTTTTGACCTAGATTGGGGTCCTAGCTCATTAATTAACCTAATTTGGATTTTTATGCAAAATATCCAGTCAAACGTGGTCAAACCTAAATTCCAACTTCACCATTGGATTCCTTATGTCTAAATTAGGTTTGTACCAAAATTTAGACCTAAGGGGAGGTCATCTTGACCTACTTTGCAAATTAGTACACCCAATTACATTTTGGTCCCTATCTTTTGAAAATCATTGCACAGACCCCCCTAACTTCCTCTCCACTCTTACAAATAGGTCCCTCCATCATTAATGGGGAGAAATCCTACTCCAACGAGGAATGGAGGGGGAATACTCCCTGATTCCTCAGAGATCTCCCAGATTCGGAAGGGAGATTCTCTGAGGAATTTCCTTCCATCTGAGCTCGATCCTAACCCCTAATTCGCACCCAATCTCTCGTGTGAATGCACGAGAGATTTGGGTACCTTACAGACTTCCTACTCCGGCGAGGACTCTTGCGTTTGAAAGCTTGTCTTCCAAGCACAAGTGCCCCTGTTAGTGCCTATAAATTGATCCCCAGCCCTGGCCGCACCTCCTCAGCTCGACTTGGCTAGAGATCCACCTCGATTTCCTCTTCTTCCCCTCCAGCCAAGTGGTCCAGCGAGCTCCGGCGAGCCTCCCTTTTCTTTCTCGTCGCTCTGCCACAATACCAGTGGCAGAGCTGTCCTCACAATCCTCCTCCACATCGCGCAACACCCGTGCGAGCATCCCTAGCCCTGTCGTCGCCGCCATCTCCCTCCACTGGATACCTTCTTCTCCGGCGACAGTAGGTACTACCAGCCGCCCTCTCTCCCTATTTGTCCACTTAATTAGGTTAGAACCACTCGTCTCTATCCCCTCTTCAATTCCCCTCAACCTATTTCACAAAACACCCCTCGACTGCCACTGTCCACCGTCATCTTCCCCATCTCCGGCCAACCTCCGGCGAGACGCACCCGTCATTCTACAACTCCACACGTCTCGCCACCAACCTCCGCCACACTCCACTGAACATCTTCCACCCATCCACAGGTCGCCACACGCACTCCACGCTTCCCCCGACCTAACCCATAAATCCAGCCACAGAGCGACCTAGGCACGCATGCCTAGGCCGCCCCGCGACCTGCCACCGATTGCCTCACCTACACCGTAACACTGCAAAGGTCCTCCTGTGGTCAGATAGAGCCGCAAGGCCCCTATTGTGTCGTGCAGGATCTGAGCACCAGCTGCCATTAGCGACGACTCGAGAAGGTCGCAAGCTTCCTCTAGGTTGAAGTACTTCAGGGTCCCAAGTCCAGAAGGATTGGGGTAGTCTCGCGCATTCAGCTGTCCAGACAATTAGCGCTGCGAGGCCTGCAGCTACAGCAATTGGAAGAAGGAACTCCTGCGGGCGTGCGAGCAAAAGCGGGTGGGGCATTAGTCCCACCTCGTAAACGTCTGAGTGAGGCGCGTGCAATAAATTGAATTTGTGTTTTACTCTCTTCGCCTTAAGACATACATGGGGTGAGGTCCCTCACCTATACATGCCTCGTCCATGAATTGATCCCACGGACTTGGCAACCGGATCCAATTAACCCCTCCGTACACTCCTCGCGCACCACACCCACGCCGATGCGCCTGAACCCAAACACGCGACCCGATTACCCGACTCTGGGAGAGCATACCGAAGAGTGATACACAGAGAGAGACACGGGTGTGGGTAGAGGGGTAGGTTTTGCTCTTCAGTTTGTGCAGGGAAGAAGAAGGAAGGCTAAAGAAAGAAGACTCACAGAGGAAAAAGAGAAGGAAAGACAAGGCAGAAGGAAGAGGCGAAGCCAAAGAGAAGAGGAAGTAAGAGAGCTAAGGCTGAAGAAGGAAGAAGAAAGGGAAAGACCAGCAGAAGAAGAAAAGTTGAAGCCAAGGGAAGCAGAGCTAAGAAAAGAAGACCTGCAGAGAAAAGGAGAAAAGACACTACAGAGAAGAAACAAGGAAGAAGCAGACGGCCAAAGAAGAACAGAAGAAAAAGAGGAAAATCAGAGAATGAAAGTCAGAACAAAGGAGAGAAAGCAGACAAGAGAAGACATAAGAGAGTTAAAAGAGAAAATTTTTTTTAAGACGTCTAATCCCATGATCAGACGTCCAATTTCTCCATTTTTACCATATTTGACTCAAATTCTTGCATTTTATTCTGACTTACGTTTTTAGTAATTCTAAGTGTTCAATTACATTCTTGAGATTAGTGAACAAAATTCCATTTTCTCCCTGTGTTCGACCTCGGATACTTAGGTTTTCGAGTAATAAATTTTTATTTGTTGACAACGCTTGGTCACCTATACTACGACACAATTGACTGTTAAAACACGATCAAGCCGCATGAACAATGATTAAGTTAAACTGCTAGCAATTGCCTGTGATATAATTGTGAGCTGCCTGTTAGAGCATGAGTTACCTGAGATAAATGAACAATTACCTTTGAAACCATCAGTTGCTTGTATTGAATTATGGAAACACGAGCTGCCTGTATATAACGAGAATTGAATTGTGAATAATGGAATTTAGATCGGAATAATGCGATGAACATGAGCATGAACCCTATGAGGAATTAGGAGTAGAGCTCCTATGGTCAGATGGAAATCTGGAATGTAGAAGGGAAGTGTGATGGCCCTTGAGTACGTGGTACCAAAGAGAGCGACTGTCCCCTTTTTGTGTAGAGCGGAGCTAGCCGCCCTTAGGTTGGGACCCGGGGTTAGGATTGACCACTCTACATCGACTTCTGTTGGCCCTCATGTACACAGTACTGAGGCAAGGTACTAGTGTAAGGAGGGAGCTAGCCACCCTATAGGACCCGGGGTTCAGCTAGCCACCCTACACCGACTTGTTACGCCCTCTGGGCAAACAAGGGTAGTCAGACGAGGGTACGTGGACTGTGGAAGGGTGAGACTCCCGTTTAGTTCTGAGGGACTAGACCCCTGTTTATGAGAGGGCTAGGCCCTATACTGTTCCGTGCTGTACTTTGGGCATACCTGCTAATGTCAACAACTGACCGCATGTCAGTGCGGGATAGCTACTCGTGTGTCTATCATACGTGCCATAGTCACCGCTACGTCTTAACAGTGACCTTGGGGTGGTTGACAGGGTGTAGGACTACCACGGAGGACTCCCGGAGAGCACCATGTGTACCTTCTACTCTTCGAAAAAGACTGCAATCAAGATCGTTCCCACGAGGAACATGCAAGATCAAGAAAAATCTGAAAGTTGAGGAAAAGGGGTGAAAAGGAAATGCATATAAAATAAAATAACTAAAAAAGAGAATTAAACTTATTACTTTTACTACTTTAGATAATATAGTTACCACTCTACTCAGCGTTCGCTGACTCTGTTATTTTCATAACACTATTCAGGTCCAGGAGTTAAGCAGCCCGAGCTTCCAGTTGCAGAAGGTGCTGGACCAAGTCGAACCCAGCCGTAGTTTTTTGTACTCATGTCGTACCCCTTTTTTCTGTTGTGAGTTTCAGACTTCTAGTTACTATTACTGTTAGTTTCGTTTCCGTTATTTCTGTTGTTGTGGTGGTATGTATTAAAACAACAGTTTTTACTTTCCTTTACTGCTTTGCATGTTTTCTTACTACTTAGTTATATTGCATATGTGAATGTGATTTACTTTCCTACTTTTTTGTTATTTCTTATTAAACTAGATCTTGAAATTAGTCAAGACGAGACAGTCTCAAGTCATGTAGGGATCCGAGAATTAGGTCGTAACAATTGTCCTTCCAAAATGTTGATGATTTCTTGTTATTTATATTGGTCAAATAGGTATGGCAACTCTGTTGAATGAATGAGCATTGAGGAGCTAGAGTAGGGAAAGCTCTGGCTCCACAAGTCTTTTTCCCTGATAAGGTGGTGTTGCCTAGGAAAGTGCGATACCAATTCTAAATAAAGTGACAGATCCATGCCAAAAATTCATTCAATTTATTTAATAAAATCCAAAATGGACCTTTGAAAGAAAAACATCCAAAATGATCCCTATTGTTCACTTTCCTCTTAAGATTTTTGTGGAAATTATATGCTTTAAAATATCAAGTGCAACAAGTTGGCATTAAGGACAACATAATGCTGTCCATTTGATGAAATTAATGTAGCTTTGCCATCCCCTTCAATATATACATCCAAATTTATTTATTATACTCTACTGTAATATTGGCAACCCCAATCTCTAGGTCAGTAGCCTACCACATTTTTTAGAGAAGTTTTGGTTTCAAGGCTTTTATAGCTTATTGGTTGCTTATGTTGTTTCTAGACTTTCTAACTAATCTTGTGCTCAAGTTCTTACATTATTTGGATCACCCAATGACGTGCGATTGTGCGTGTGTTAAAAAGTATCGTTATAGTCGTACTTGCAATATCGATTTTAAAATAAGTAAACGGAGGTGAGTCTGAATGTCGGTCTCAAGGAGACGTGAAAATCAGATTTTTGCTTATCACTTGTTACAGAAAGTGCGAAATTTTACTTGCGAAAGACGCAGTTTTGAAAAGCGAGAGAGAGATAGAGAGAGAGGGTTTAGGGTTAGAAAATTCCTTATTTAATCATGCAACTTGAACGAAAATTAAAATGACAATTGAACGGAAAATAACTTCATTAATCATGCACTTGTAGTTCATAGCTTACAACATTAAATACATGCTTTGAACAAAAGTAATAGAAAGCTTAAAAGAGAGAGGGAGAGAGAGAGAGGGGGTGGAAAGCGACAAGGCAGCCACGACGGTAGAGGAGGTTTCGTCGGCGGCTCGTCATCTCCGACGATTACAAGAGGGCCTAAAGATAACTAAGAGAGGGGTGGAGTAGTTGCAAGGGGAGTGAATGCCTTGAATGAGTGGTTGGAGGGGATTTAAATAAGGTTAAGGGCTTCCTAAAAGAAGAAGGAGCTTTAGCGACATCCAGAGTGTCGCTATAACCACTCCCAAAAGCGTCGGTGAAGTCCTCCAGCCGTCGGTCAGCTGCCCGCCTTGTTTCTTCTTCTCGTGCGATCCGCGGCTGCTGCGTGAGAGCCGTCCGGGATCTCTCCTCAGCTGCGTTGGGATCGCGCCTCGGGCACGCGTGTGCGTGGGCGTCATCGCCTTGCGTGCGCGCGCGCGTGGGTGTCCGTGAGCTGTGGTTGCACCGTGTGGCGAAATCTCGACCGCCCGCTGCTAATCAGGCGGCCTAATTTCGTCGCGCGCAACCTTCGTCTTCAATTTCAGGCTCACCGCGGCTCGAACCCGCGTCACTTGCGTGCGGGCGTGTGCTCTAACCGTTGCGCCACGCCTGCACTTTGTCGCGGCGACTGCGAGCGGGCGCGCGAATCTCGGCCATTCGATCAAAGATCGACGGTCGAGATCTGATCTCGGCTGGATGAAGGGGTGGCGTGCGGTGAAGCGGCGGCTGACGTGACGCAATATGGACCGTTGATCTCCAGATCAACGGTCAGAACTTCTTGGACCCATTGCAGGAGCTCTGGATGTCGGATTTGACTTATCTTAAATTCGTTGGACTCCGTTCGTCGTTCTGAATCCATCTGTGCGGTCCGATTACTCATCTGAGGCCTGCTTTGACAAATGCTTACACAAATGACTATTAATACAGTTTTATAAACAATCTTGGTACATGACGCATACAATACTCCCATTCTACTTATGTTGTATCTTTTATTCTTAAAATGAACCATATTCAACATAATTATCACCCCTTATGCAGTGTTATCACCCAACACTCATGGATAAGGATGATACACATGCATTATTTAGGTATGATTCTTTACTTGAATGTTCCGTTTTTTACCATGTACCTACCTTGTACATATATACACTAGAATTTACATATATCAATTAATTTAGAACCTCTATCTCCTCCTAAAATGGGTAGGTGTCATATTGTAATTTCCTTGATTTCTTTTGCATAAAATTAGTTGCATAACTATTATACATTGCCTAACTAGTTGCAGAACATGAATGTCTGCTTCGAGGGCATCATTTATCTAAATTTAAAATTTTCATTTGTTGCAGTGCAGATTCCATAGATAGGGCCTTTAAGATCCTTGATAAGATTCCAGGAAGGGCATCTGGTGGATATAGTCACAGTCAGGTACAAAGTCCATTTTATTTAAGCAACTATTAACACCCTGAATGTTGCAGTTGAAATAATCTTTATCGGCATTTATCAGGAATGTTGCAATTGCTAATAAGATTTGAGAAAGATGGAATTGTATGTCCCATCCCTCAATACCCTTTGTACTCTATATCAATTGCTCTTCATGGTGATTCTCTTGTAAGTTCTCTTAGAGGTTCATACATTTGAAAGTTTCCGTGAATGACCTGATTATTTTATGAAATGGTATCAAAATGAGATCACGTATTGTAATTTCCTTTATTTCTTTTGCATATAGCTAGATCTTTTTTTCAAGGGAAATGTCAGTAAGTAAATTACAGTGTTCCATCTAGATATCATAATTTGGGGACTTTTGTTCATTTCAAGACCTTTTTACATCCCTCAAGGCAATTTATACAATGAAATTTCCTTCGTTCTTTAGGTGGCATACTATCTTGATCAGGCTACAGGCTCGGGTTTGGAGCTCTATGAGGAAAAGACGCAATTGGAGGAAGCTAAATCCAAGGGAATTACAGTGCGTGCATTGGTAGTGATCAACCCTGACAACCCTATTGGTCAAGTTAGAATTTACTAACTTCAATCATTCTGTTCTTCTTAAGTGTTTACTCTGACACCTACCAAGTATATCTTAGTGAATAGAGTTGCCGATAGAACATTATATATGGTTATCTTTGAGATATTTGTTTGACCTAAATATACAATTAGGGTTCCCTTTATTTGCTGTTGGCTATTGGTGAAGTAGTATTCAACACATCCTTAACTGGGTAAAAAATGAATGTTTCCCTTTCCCTCTTTTTTTTGGCACTCTCAAGGTTTTAATGATAATCCCTTTATCCAGTATTATGTCTCATCCCCACTGATGATAAGATGATAGTAATGTGATTGTGAAATTTTCTATGAAAGTGAAAGGATCATGAGAATTTTTTCCAAGTATGTTTGTGTTATGAATAGTTCTTGTATCATTTCTGTGATGTTTTAAACAGACAACTTTTGATTGAATTATTCTTGGTTTGTAGCATAGTGCTATTGGATGCTACCTCTGTTGGGAGCTTGTTTCCATTGTGCAATCACCGATTCACCATGACAGATATAAACTGGAAGATAGATGGAAGAGCAACTGGTTATCTAAGATAGATAGAAGATAGATGGAAGAGCAACTGGTTTTCCTTTTAGATTTGCTTCCCAACTCCATCTGCCTAAGATCTTTCGGTTATCTACAGAGTTATGACATCATTAAGATCTTTTGGTACCAACTCCTCTTGTATTTGCCATTGTTGTTTTCTTAATAGTTGACATCATTCTTTTGTTGTATTTGTTGCATGTCATTAAGTTTCTATCTACCTATTTTCCTTGTGCATTTTCTTATCATATTTTCTAAATAGACTTTTATTATTGCCACTTCTTTCAGTAATTATGATAATTAACTTGGGAGCTGTCAAGTCGCAAGTAGAATGGGTGAATGAGCTATGGATAATATGAAGAATGCACCTTATACTTGTGGTGGTTATAAACATGATTGGGAATTCTGAAGAAGGGGCAATTGTCATCCATTTTTTATACTTGTTCTTTTTCTCCACAAAAATTAATGATAAAGTGTTGTTGTGTTGAATCATCAAGTTGGATGTGCATGGATTGGATTGCTTGACTCATTTAGCCTTAAGCTCAACTGAAAATCTCACACACTCTCTCTCATATGTATGTATATGTACACATGCATAGTTTATATAAAGTAATGTTTGATCTGGTAAAAGTGTGAGATGATGATTAGTTTTCCTACAAATTTCTGATATTTATTCTTCTATGTCATCTAGAGGCTTCTATGTCCTATACTGGGGATAAACTAATAAAGATGAAGTTATTTTGGGTGGGGAGGATTGAAGTTAGGAAAAGTATTTGGCCTGTATAAGTGTCTATTAGGTTGGCTTGTATAATTTTCACAATTTAAAAAAAAAATCCCTACCTTTGCTGTCGATTTTTCCAATAAACGACAGCATTAAAATGTATTTTTTTTTAACAAAGGTTACTATTTGTCATCGCTTATTACAAAAGCAACGGCATAAATATTAATACTGTTGCTTCATAAGAGACGACAAATAGTAATAACGGCAAAAATCTAAAACTGGAGCGTTAAAGAGGGAAAATGTGATATACAATTCCCGTAGCTTATTTTCTAAATGATGAGAAATACAATTACTGTCAGTTATAAACCAAAGACCAAAGATCCAATTCGTCCGCTGGGCGAATGATATTTCGATGTCGGATGTTCCTTGTAACCGATGGAAGAAACAATGATGCTATTTACGCCGTCGCTTTGTGGCGTCGGTTAAAAGGTCACCAAAGTTGAACTTCTTGTAGTGTGACTCTGCCCAACATAGGGGAGAGAAACATTTCCTCCCGTATAGAGCTTCGAACGGAGTCATACCGATACTAGAATGGTAGCTATTATTATATGTGAACTTTGCCAGTGGTAGGTGTTCATCCTAGGAACCCCTCCAATCCAGGGAGTAAGATCTCAATAAATGCCCAAGCATCTGTATGGTACATTCTGATTGGCCATCGGATTGGGGATGATAGGTAGTACTAAAATTTAATTGTCATCAATGCTACCTAGAAGCTGCCCCAGAAGTGCGAAGTAAAACAAGTATCTCGGTCTGACATAATGTCTTTGGGTACTCCATGGAGTCTGACCAGCTCCCAAATGGAATCAACTAGTTGTCTTGGCTTTGCAATAACGCAAATGGCTAGGACATAAGCTGATTTCATCAATCAGTCCACTATAACCCAAACGGTATCATTCCCCCTTGGAGTGCATGGCAATCTAACCACAAAGTCCATGGATACACTTTCTTATTTCCACACAGGCACTAAAAGGGGCTGAGGTAGCCCGATAGGATTCTAATGTTCCACTTTCACCTGCAGGCACAAGAAACACTTGCTTACATACTTAGCGATATCCCTCTTCATCCCTTTCCACCAATATCCACTCTTTAAGTCCCTTGTACATTTTGGTGCTCCCAGGATGGATGGTGAGCCTTGAATTATGGGCTTCTGACATCAGTTGCCTTTTAATGTTCTCATTTTAGGGTACACATAGTCGGCCTTGGAATCGCAAAACATTACTTTGCAAAGCGAAATCAATGATCATCCCCTCTATTACCTTAGCTCGAATCCTTTGGAATTTGGGTCACTATACTATGATTGGATTATATTGTTTATCAATTTGGGTGGAATCTGTCTTGATACTGTCAGAGCCTTCAAATTGCCTGCCCCTAAGGTCGACTTTCAGTAGCTAACTTCTTCTAGCCATTCCCACTCAACTAGTTGCAGTCGATCTAGAAGCAACGAGGGTTTGAGACTAAGGGCATCGGCTACCACACTGCCCTTGCCCGAGTGATAAAGAATCTAACAATCATAGTCCTTTAACAAGTCCATCCATTGATGCTGCCTCATGTTCAATTCCTTATGAGAGAATATATACTTTAGGCTTTTAAGATTGCTATAAATTTCAAAGGTTTCACCATACAAATAGTGACACCATATCCTGAGTGCAAACACTACAGCTGCTAATTTGAGGTCATGAGTTGGATAATTTCTCTCATGATCCTCAATTGTCGGGATGCATAGGCTACAACTTTACTATGTTGCATAAGAACACATTCCAACCCTAGGTGGGATGCATCAATGAACACAACAAACCTACCCCCTCCCAAGGGTAATGCCAAGATTGGTGCTGAGGTCAACCTCTACTAAAATTCTTAGAAGTTGTCCTTACATTCTTTAGACCATACAAAAGACACACCTTTCTTGGTTAGGTTGGTAAGGGGAATTGCAATTTTTGAAAGCCTTTCAATAAACCTCCTATAGTACCTAGCGAGGCCAAGGAAACTGCATATATCTGTGACTGTCTTCGGTCTCTCCCATTTCAACACAACCTCCACCTTGGTGGGGTCCACGGATATGCCTCTACCATTGACCACATGTCTTAGGAGTGTGACTTCCTTAAGCCAGAACCCACACTTACTGAACTTGCCATAAAGTCGGTGCCTTTGCAGAGTCTCCAAGACCATCCTTAGGTGCTCTACGTGCTGTCACACATTCCAGGAGTACACAAGGACATCATCAATGAATACTACGACAAATTGATCTAGGTAGGGCTTGAAGACCCGATTCATAAGATCCATAAATGCGGCAAGTGCATTGATCAGCCTAAATGACATGACCAGGAATTCATAGTGCCCATATCAAGTCTGGAGGGCAATTTTGGGTATATCACCCTCTTTGAACCTTAACTGATGATAGCCAGACCTTAGTTCTATCTTGGAAAACACCGTTGCTCCCTGAAGCTAGTCAAAGAGGTCACCTATTCTTGGTAGAGGGTATTTATTTTTTATGATGGCTCTATTCGACCACCGATAGTCGATGCATAACCTTAGCGATCCGTCCTTTTTCTTGACAAAAAGAACAAGGGCCCCCCACAGAGACACACTGGGCTTGATGAACCCTTTTTCTAGCAGTTCCTGTAATTGGGACTTTAATGCCTTCAGTTGGCACCATCCGATATGGAGCAATAGATGTGGGCACAGTCCCCGGCACAAGCTTTACGTCAAACTCGATTTCTTGTTCTGGAGGGGGCTAGTTGACCCATTTAGGAAAACATCAAGGTATTATCTGACAACAAGAACCTCACTTAGTTCCACCTATTTGTCATTCAAGGCAATGACACAGGCCAAGTACCCCTCACAGCCCTTACATAGTAGGTGCATCACACCTTCAAGGTCGAGACGCAACACGATCCTTCATCGTTACACTCCCCCAAAAATTTAAATGCCTCAAGGTTTGGTCGAGAGAAAATGACACACTTCCCAAAATAGTCCAAGAGAGCATGGTGCCCTGCAAGCCAATCCATGCCGAGGATTACATCAAAATCTTTCATGTTAAGAACTAACAAATTAGCGGACAGTTCAAATCCACTAATTTGGATTGGGCAAGCTCGAAGCACTAGTCATGTTCGAAAGAGTTGTCCCCCAAGCCCAGCTATCACATAGGGTGTACTTAGTTTACTCTGTGGCTATCTTACCCATGACGCAAATGTCAGGGAAATAAAAGAATGCATAGCTCTAGTATCAAATAAAGCGTGTGCCTTCACTCCACAGATAGAAACAATACCTCGAACTACAGATGTTAACACCTAAGCTTCCTTCAAACTTATGGCATTGATGCTAGCAACCATCTGGTTGACACTGGACCCAGAGGCTTCTGACTTTGCTAGGGTGTTGAGTGGACAGCCCTGTTTCATATGTCCCAGCTGCTTACACTTGTAATAGGCCCTTGGAGATTTGCACTCCCCTACAGGAGTCTTCCTACAGTTCTGGCAAAATTGACGCCTTTTCTTGTGTTCACTAGATTGTTGGGGCTATGGCAAGGACTAGTAGGTTGGTGCTTGCGTGGACATGGCATTTTATACCAAGACAGATATTGACCGAACCACTACCAGGTCACAGACTAGTTCAGTGCTATTGGGTTGTACCAGTTGTTCTAACAATTATTCTTCTTATTTGGTCCCCTTGAGCACCATGGATTATGTGACGCTCCTACTGCTTGACCTCAAGGATGGACCTCTCAATTTACATCGCTCGCTCCGCTACATCTTGCCAAACTTTCTGCCCTTATACCAGCCAGTTTGATGCGAAGGTTCAGTCGTAACCCATACTCAAACCTCCATTTCTTTTTGGCCTCGTTGGCTATGGAACCTTCAGTGAAACGAAGCAATTCCATAAACTTTGTGCGATATTTAGCCACTGACATCTGATCTTGTTAGAGGTTGAGAAACTTCAGTTTTTTCTGTTGCCTCCAAGACTAAGGGTAATACTATTGGCTGAATAGGTGACAAAATTGTTCCCATGTGAAGGGAGATGCCAAATCCACCATCTTTCTGTTGCTCCCTTCAATTGGTAACTAGCGAAGCGTACATACAGTTCTAAAGTCATCTTC
The DNA here is from genome assembly GCA_037157565.1 of Thalassia testudinum. Lineage (NCBI taxonomy): Eukaryota > Viridiplantae > Streptophyta > Magnoliopsida > Alismatales > Hydrocharitaceae > Thalassia > Thalassia testudinum. The sequence continues at coordinate 40,713,511 of JAZHRO010000014.1, forward strand.
AGCTAGAGGACTACAAAATTCTTCTGGATCTTGAGAATCCAATTCTCAGCTACGGATGGATCTCCTTCTCCACTGAAGCTAGGGGGCTTTAGATTGTGGAAATGATTAAACTTAACACTCATCGCTAGGCCGATGGCTCCCTAGTCCTCAGGTAGCTATCCTCCCCTACCGTTAAGGTTACCACCTCCTCCAATACCAGTGCTCTCATCCACATTTGGCCCCAGAAGTGTTCGGGGAAGCAGTTGTTGCTCCAGCGTATGCAGGATGGCCTACATGAAACTGTAATTGGCCCAATCCAGGGTGGTTCGGATCCTCGTTTGGGAGAGCATCCAAGTTCTGGCTGAAGTTGTGTTCCACAGGGAGAATATCCTGAAATGGATAACATAATTCCCAAAAGTAATAACTTTAGAACTCCATATAAGAGGCTATGGCTTTTCAACCTATACCTATCATCCCTACTTGGGTAATTCTCTGGGGGTTCAACAACATTGTACATATTCATCCCCTTCATCCCATTATGACAAACCACGTCTTGCCTACGTAAGACTTGTTACTCTAATACCACCTAATGTTGTCACATCTTGAGACATCAGTCCCTCGATAAACGATGCTGTGACCACGTGGCCAACACCCATCACCTCTTAGGTTATGTAGAAAGACTCTTACAAAACTTACGGATAACAAACAGAAGGGGAGAATATTATTTCAAGGGGTTAATTTCAACTGAAAATCCAGCAGAGTTTCCCCTGCATTCTAGATTTTTCCCAGATTCTATACCAGCCAACAACACAAACTATTGCAGGTACACTCCACCTTGCAACATCACTAGGAAAGAAAACATATGTATAAGCATATAGTTGTTTAGGGCACACCCCGCTATGCAACATTATTACCACGAGGAGAATATATATATATATATATATATACATAGCTAATGCAGGTACACCCTGCTATGTATTGCATATATAGGTAGATCCTTCGAAATATTTACATAACTGTCTCTTAAGCTTACATCAAAAGAAAGAACTATGAGAAATACTACCAAAAGAAAAATATATACATCTATTTACACTGTCCCCAAACTACCGGACTCCCATCTGGACCCCAAAAAGACAACTATCAATTTTCTTCCCTTCTCCCTACCACTCCATTACCCTATACTTGCTAAGGTGAAAAGCAATTCAGTCACATCTTGGAGGAGCGGTCCAAGGCAGGTGTAGAGGCTCGCCATGTGGACCTCAAGGGGTAGGAACTACCTCATGTAAAGCATTTGCCAAACGAGGTCCTTGGTAAGCGTGATACGGAGTAGCTACTGCATTTACAGGTGCAGCTCCTATACACAAGAGCATGGCACGTGTTAGTCGGGTGATGCAACATTTTATCTTGAAAGGTACGACGACAACACAGCATGAACCAAAAAGGCTCAGTAGGGCATAATTAACGTAAGAAAAAAAATTAGCTCGATGTTTCAACAGGTGCACGACTCCGCGTTGGGTGTGGTTTCTCCCTTACTCCTTTATTTCCATCAGTTCCTAGTCTTATTCGACTTGAATTTTCACTCCTTATCTTCTGTAGCTTAGGCTGACGAATTACAAGATCAGTTGCCTCGACCCTTATAGCGGAGTCCCACTATGGGTTGCCTCCTAGGTATTAGGTACTAGTCGCTAACTTCTAATAGCAAGTTCTTATTGCTAGTAATATAAGAAACCATCACCCTGTCATTGGGGGTACTCTCGTTGTGAACCCAAGGGGTTTGTGGTGCGAGAAATCTCTCCTTGCTCCTCAAAGGGAACCCTTCACCCAGAATCTACCCTAAGGAATCACCCATTGTTCTGTTGGTTTTGATGATAACAAACATCTCAAGTAATTGAGATTAAAATTGGATCTTATGCATAGATATTTCAAGATTGATCTTTAAGTTGAAGCTCTCTTGACGAAATCAGAAGCCAAAAAGGAGGAGATCATGCTCTTCAAGTTTAGGTCTTCTTGTATTATAGGAATTGAGTTGTAATATTTTATTCTTTAGAATGTAAGGAGAGCCCCAATTAGATCTCATATTAGCATAAACATAAGGGGTTCATATGTAATTCTCACAAGAACAACACACATAGCCTAAATGGATCAAAATATGATAAAACATATCCTTAGGTGTTAAAGGATCATCCTAGAACCCCATAAAATTATCAAGACTCATTCAGACAGTTAGAGGACTTTTTACAATCCAACATTAGGTAGTATATACCTAATGTTAGGTAGTAAGGCTGAGGCCACTTTAAGTTCTAGGGAATAACGAACTTTGCACTAAACTTTATACCTAACGTTAAGTAGTTGACCTATGTTACGACCCAAATCTGGCCCCTCTGGGAACCTGGGTGCTACTTGCCTCGACTAACCCCAAGATCTAGTCGTCCAACGAGAGACTATCCCAAACGTACGAAATAAACCACAAACCACGCATGCAAGTAGCTAAGAAATTTAAATAAAGCTAATAGCAGAAATTTAAATTTAGATTCCAGAAGGATAACATGCCATAAGCAGAAAACATAATCACTAGCCATCACAACTAAGGCAAAAAGGCATAACGATGATAGTTCTCAACATAAAACAGTACTCACTAACAACGAAAACAGTGGAAACCAAAAGGAACAAGTAGAACTATGGCTGGGCTCGACTGGGCCCAGCACTCTCTGTAGCTAGAGGTGCTGGCTGCTTGACTCCCTGACCTGTACACGGTTATATATGATGGTGGTCAGCTAACGTTGAGTAGAGTGATATGTTTAAAGCAATTACATCATTTAAAAATAGTAAAGACAAGTAGTTTTGTGCATGTGTTTATCCAATTATCCAATCATACAGTTAATTTACTACTAAGTGTTCATGACCCATTTCTCCAACAAAGGTCCACAATGTCTCTTAATCTTCCTGTTCCCTAAGGGAACGATCTTGATTGTAGTTTTTCCCGTCATGCAGAATGTACACGTGGCACTCTCCTGGTCGGGAGAGCAACCCATGGTAGTCCTACACCCGGTCTACCACCTCAAGGTCATGGTCGCGACGTAGCGATGACTATGGCATGCACGGTAAGTGCACGGGTAGCTACCCCACACTGGCACGCGGTCAGTCCTTTCTACTAGCGTGTACGCCCAAACGTATAGCACAGAACAGAACAGTGGTCTCGCCCCTCAACAATTTGCGTACCCTCACCCAACAATACCGGTTTCCCACTGGACCTCAACAAGAGTCAGTGTAGGAGGCAATCCTAACCCCAAGCCCCATGGGGCGGCTAGCTCCCCCTACAAAAAAGAACAGTAGCTCTCCTCGGTATCACATACACGAAGGCCAACTCACTTCTATACAAGGGGATAGTTGCTCTCCTCTATACCGTGTACACGAAGGCCAGCCTACTTCCCTTACTAAGTCCGAACAACCACTCGTAGGCAACATGTTCCATCATTTCACAGATTTTCCATATCACGATTTTAGTTTTCTTTCAAATTCCCCGTAGGGTTCATGCATAACTTTCTTTATTTCTGTAGCATCCAAATATCTCCATTCGTGTCATGATTAATTAAACACATAGCAGGTAACTCATGGTTTCACAATCCGGCAATTATCTTAGCAATCAATTTTACATGATACATGTATTTCAGCTCAAGCCAAGGTTCAATAATCATAAACAGGCAGCTGATGACTTATTCTGGAAACATCACAACAGATTAAGCATTCAAATAATGCATATACCTTTATCTCAGCCCTAGGGTTCATTTCACATTCTAAGGGTTCTATCAATAGTTCTAATGTAGCATGCACTTCAAGTATGTAATACATAGAGCATAACAAAACCACTCTACCAGGGTAACTGGGAGATGTGGGGGCGCAAACAGTGGACCTCGCAGCCTCCACAGGTCCTGTGAACAGTACGATCAGATGACCTATTTAATACAAACGATCAAGCTTCACATTACTGACATCCCACATGACAGAAAAGTGCTCAAAACATCTAGAACAAAGCTCCATCGCATTGGAAAATCCAACAGAAAGCCCACGGTACTTCATGAAAAATCGATCTTATTGGGCCTTGAACCGACCCAAGCACACTTCCCAGTTCACCTAAATCGAACCAAGGAGGCTTGTCCAGCTGGACCGACCGCCTGATACCTGGAATATTCTAAACAGGCTGATATCAGACATCTGGAACAACTTCCAGACGTCTTAAACGACGCTAGAATGCTCACCTTGCGTTCTGCGCTGAAAACGGACGTCTAGAACCCCACGGTCGTCCAGGGGTCCTTCCAGACGTCTGGCCGTGCACTCGGACATCTGGGACAAGTATCAGTCGTATGGAGAGATGTCCAGACATCCTAAAGTGCCTGGGGGCTGCGCCTACGCCTCTTCCCAATGACTCTGCACACGCACAATAACGTACAGTCACTCGCAAACGTGTACGTAAAATACAGGCGGACAAGACCTTACCGTTTGAATTTGCTTTATCAGATGTCTGGTGCTACCTCCGAACATCCGATCAAACATCTATTGAGAGGTACAGACGTCTGATCTGTGGAGAAAAATCTCCCCAGAGTCCTTCGCGAGCCTTCCTCTCCTCGCGGAAGGCACCATGCCCTGTATAGCACACACATACCAAGGTGCTCAGCCTTACGCCTATTGGGTAGAGGAGTGCGTACGGAAAAATGCGCACAAGTCCCGAACAAGGCGTTACCTCAGATTCTGCGTGGTATCAGACGTCTAGTGACAGCTCCAGACATCCAATTAGACGTCTGTTGGACTCCCCAGATGTCTGGTTCTGCAGAAAAATGACTGCAGAATCGTTCGCGAGCCTTTTCTCGCGAAAACACCACACCTCGTACCAGGAGCTGCAGCAGCAATGGCGCTCCCTCAGCTCCGCATGCACGTCCTCCCTCTAAGCTCCGTCGTCAGCTCGCCTGGGCTCCTCGCACACTCGAGCTCCCGCAACCGAAGCTCCTTGGGAGGTAGGGAGGACACTAGGAGGTAGGGGGAAGGGGGGTGGTGGTGTGCCACAGGGAGACACTGGGAGAGGATGGGTGACTCAAAAATCGAGGTAAGGCGTTTAAATAGAGTAAGGGGTTAGGGTTTGGGGGTGTGGGCGTACGTGAGTGTGGGTAGGGCCGAGGCATTTTGCAAGAAATGCCCCGCAAAAGTCATTTATCCGCAAACCCCCAAAACAAGAAATCCAGGGGGTTACAAATTGCAGCAACTTGCCCTAAATTCTAGAAAATGGCTCCAGCCACGACCCTTGGGAAGGGTCATTTCAACCAAATATTAGATAGAGGTTGCCTAACGTTAGGTAGGTTATTTTGGGCCAAATTGGATATCTCCAGGAGATGGCGAACTTTGCACCTGAGTACCTAACGTTAGATAGTTCACCTAACGTTAGATAAAGTACTTTTGGAGCATATTAGTTAGCCATTGGAAAATCCACTTAGGGAACCTTTTAGTCGTTGAAGAGGGGCTTTGTGCAAAGCAAAACTAGTCCATTCACCCCTCTATATATATGAGATGGTTTCCCACTCTTTGGGGAGTTAGAAGAGAGAGAACACCCCAATAACACACTCTAAAGTACTTTCATGTCCACATTCAGCCAAAGCATAGATTTGGTGTTCTTGGAAGTGATTGAAACTTTGATTCTCCAACTCACACATTCTTGAAGCTTCATCACTTCAACTCCCAGCAGTATCATCTTCTCACAATCACTATGGGAGTTCTTTTAGTCTCCTAGATAGCTAGTTCATATAATTAATTGCATATCTTGTTAGGGCTATCCATTGAAGCTAAATTGTGTTTTAATTCTATTTCATTCCTTAATCTACTTGTAATCTAAGGGTCCGGGTTGTGGGTTCCCTTCCTCTTGAGAAAGTGAGGTTTGCTCTTGATTCGAATATCAAGAAGAATTGAAAAAGGGTTTGATAGCCATTGCTCTTAATTAGGATATCAAGAGGGTTTGTAAAAGGGTTTGGTATCCCATAAGTACCAATTAGTATTCTGAGTTAGACTCAGGGAAAAATCCTATATTGGGAGATCTAGGTAGTGGTTTGTCCCAGGATTGGGTTTCCACTATAAATCCTTGTGTTCATTTGTTGTTTGCTTGAGTTTATATTAAATCTGCATTATTTACAATTAGTTATTTATTTAGCGCCTTTAGCACTAATCACTCCCCCTCTAATGCACTTTCATTTGGCATCAGAGCTTAAGTTGGTGTACTTTGGAGTAACTTCCTCGCACCGACGACAATGGTGAAATCGAGCAACTCAAGGACTGAGGGATTGTCGACCTACCGACCTCCTTACTTTGATGGAAATGGCTACACACATTGGAAGAGGAAGATGTCAATCTACCTCAAATCAGCCACCGGAGATCTTTCACTATGGAAGATAGTTGAGAAAGAATTCAAAATGCCAGAAGTAGATGCCACTACCGGAGATTACAAGTTGGAAGATGAAAAGATATCAATCAATTGTAAGGCTATGCGCATATTATATTGTGCCCTTTCTAATGATGAGTTTAATAGAATTCGCAGCTAGAGATGACACATGAGATTTGAAATGCCTTGAAGTGACTCCTGAAGGAAGCTCAAGGGTGAAGGAGACGAAAATTGGTCTCTTAACCCAAGAGCATGAGATGTTCAAAATGAAGCCAGGTGAAAGCATAAAAGAATTTAGCACAAGATTCACCAACATCATCAACCCTCTCAAGCGGCTTGGGAAGAGTTATCCCTCAAATGAGATGGTGTCAAAATTCTTGAGGGCTTTAACCAAGGAATGGGAGCCAAAGGTCACTGCAATTAAGGAAGCAAAGGATTTGAAGAACATTAGCATGGATGAGATACTTGGAAGTCTAATGGCTCATGAAGTGAAGCCTGAGCTATCCAAGAAGGAAGAAAATGAAGCTTCTAGTTCCAAAAAGAAGAGTTTGGCATTTGGCATTCAAAGCCAAAATTGAGAGTGATTTCGATCTTGATGAGGATGATAAAAGTGAAGATGATGAAGAGATGGCCACGTTTTCTAGAAGATTCGAGAAATATGTGAGAATGAGGAAGCAATTCAAAAAGAGGAGAGATGATGAGACTCCCAATTGCTATGGATGCAAGAAGAAGGGTCACATACTAAAAGATTGTCCTTAAATCAATGAGGATAAGAAAGACAAGAAGAAGAAAGAAAGGAAGGAAAAGGAGTCAAGGACCAATGACATGTCAAGAAAGAAATTCTTCAAGAAGAACAAGAAGGCATTTACGGCAACTTGGGATGACTCGGATCAAAGTGCAAGTAATATCACCAATTTTGACTACGACTACGACTTTGACTTCGACTCAAGCAAGGAAGATGTTGCACACGTATGTCTCATGGGAAATGAGATGGAGGTAGTAAACTCTACTTCTTTTGATGAGCTACTTGATGCATATGATGAACTTTTTTATGAATGTAAGAAAATTAAACATGAAAATAGAACCTTGAAAAAGTTTAGAGTAAAAGAAAATGACTTGCTAAATAAATATGAGCACTCTGTCAATGAGAAATTGGATCTAGAAAAGGAAAATAGAAATCTGAAAACTGAATGTTTGAACTTGACTAGATAAAATGAAAATCTTATTGCTTCTAACACTAACATGCTTATTGAGAAAGACATTGATAGAAGAGACCATTGAATTGAAAAATAAAATTGCTTGCTTAGAAAAAGATGTGCATGAACTTAGGATAAATACAAATAGGTTGACTGATGACTTGGCTAAGTTTACTAATGGTAGCAAGAACCTACAAAAGATGCTTGCAAGTCAATTACCATCAACCTTTAGGCATGGTCTTGGTTATGTTGAAGCTTCATCCACAACCAAGAAGCCTACGAACTTTGTGAAGCCCAAAGCCAAAAATACCTTTGTACCACCCAAGGCTTAAAAACCAATTTATCATGCATACTTGTATAGCCATAAGGCTCAAAAACAATCTTACAATGCATATGCGTTTAGCCATAACACTCAAAAACAAAAGGTTGAGAAAGGATCTCCATCAAGGAGACTAATTGACACATCCGGATCCAAATTGATTTGGGTACCAAAAAGAGAATTAGAATTTTGTTTTGTAGGTTTAGATAAAGATTTCAATGTCAAAGATTGAACCTACAAATTGAAGAATGGTCAACTCGAATTAGGAGGACCAACACCCATATACAAATATGTACAAATCTTTGAAGAACAAGGAAAAAAAAAAAAGAAAAGAGAAAGGGAGAAGCGATGGCCACCACACTTCTGTTGCGCTTGTGATAGTGGCCCCCCACGCTTCAAGTTAACGTGAGGCCTACACTGCCAGGGAAGCATGCAGATGGCGAGGGCAAGCTGTTGCTACTATTGTCACTCTTAGGGCTGGAACGAAGGTGGGGGCAGCATCCCTAGCTCCCCTCCCGTCCGACCAGGACAAGGACTGAGGAGGCGACAACAGCGGTGCGTCGACGCTGGCAGCGACACTCAAGAGGGGCGACGAGGGGTTAAGAGCAAGGGGGGAGTGCGAAAGGACGAGATAGCAGAGGGGAAAGGGAAGATCGAGAGAGTAAGGAAAGATGGGTCTAGTGATGGTAACACCATCATGGGACCTAACTAACCACATTTAGTTAGGTTTGAATGATAAAAGCTCATATCTAATCATCTAAGGGTCACAACTCTACATCAATCTGATTTGAGAAGAAAATAGGAAAATGGGGTTAATTCTACAATTTTAGCAGCACATCACAAATACAGAATAACCACGAGGTCACTCAGAGGTGAACTAAAGGTCGATTGAGCACAAAAATCTAAAAAGTAGGTTCACATTGACAGAAATAGGATTTCACGCATTTCAAGAATCAAAACAATAAACAAAATCCTAATTATCAAACCCACTTAAATTTAAGTGGTTCTGATCAAAATAAAATTAATCCAAACCTTCTAAAATTCATATAAAAATATTTTAAGAGATTCAGCACCTTTGGTTTGACCATCAGAATCTATTTGACCTAGAACAAAGTTTTAGACGGAAATTTACCCTAAATTGGGCTTCTATGCAAATTTCCTAACCAAACATGGTCAAAAATCAAATCCAAGTTCACCATTAGATTTCATAGATCTAAATTAAGTTAGCACCAAAAATTGAGGCCCAAACAGAATCCATCTTGAGCTAGTTTGCATTTTAGCCCTTAAAAACTCTATTCCTTACACTTAGCCCCCTAACTTTCAAGTTTCTTGTGATTTGGTCCCTAACTTCCTCTTTCTTGAAAAAAGGTCCCTACCGCCATTGATGGCGTGAAAGCTCCACAGTCGAGATTCGAGAGAGGATTTCTCCCTAAAATCAGATCTAAATCCCTCTAAATTTAGAGAGATTGACCTAGAGATGAATCACAATCAATTGAACCGCCTCAAGAGCCCTAAATCAACCCATAGAGATTAAGTGAACAAGAAGAAATTTGGGGATTTTTTCTCCTGAAACCATAGCTAAATTTGGCTCTTTCCATGCTTTAGAGCTTGATTCTGAGCTCTATAAAGAGCCCTCAAGTTCCCAGCATTAATCTCAGCCAAGATTGGGCTGAAAACACCCCTACTCCTTCGGCCACATTCGTCTTGAGCTCCAGCAACCTCCTCTACCCTCCTCTTCTAGCCAACCAATCGACAAATTGGAAGGCATATGCTCTTCCCCTCTTCTTCGCGCGCCTTGCCAGCCAAAGCAAGGGCGCCACCAACCCTTTCTTCATCGTCGATTCCTTTTCCTTGACTTCGTCTTTTTCGCATCCGACCAGCCAACACTGGACGTCACCCTCCTCTCACTTCCTAAGTCCTCCTAATCTCTTCCTTTCCCTCTCTAGGTTAGATGTAGCACCTTAGGACCTACTCGCGACCACCATACCACCTACTCCCCCACCATCTTTCACACGACTGGCACAAGCTTTGGTGAGCTCGCACCGATGCTACACCACACCAAAAGACTCACCACCAAGCCCAAAAGCTCCGCCGTGCTCCCTAGAATAAAAGCTCTCTACCTATTTGGAGTTCCAAACCCACTACACCTCCACCAAACACACACTCCCTTGCCTACCTTCTCCGACACCGACCACTCGCAACACACGCACACACCAAATCGTCTTGACCACCGCACTCGCCATCCTCTGGCAACCGTTCCTAATTGGTTTAATTAGGTCACGAGGACATATTACATGTTTTAGGTCTCCACCAGACATCCGCCACCGCCTCCATCTTCCTCAATGTTTGTTGCTGCGCTCCGACCACCAATAGACCCAGGACCACACCCTACAGTTGCAGCTTCATCTCATGAACATGCCTGCACCTTCAATCAAGCAAAGGTAGCAAGAAGGATCCCCAATTCAACAAAGATGGCAGCCACGGTCACACGCAAAGGAAATTTCCCAACTTACTCCCACATCGGGGATTGGTAAACCCGCAACAGTGTATAAAACGATTCGTGTGCCTTACCCGGTCACCTCAGTGAGCATGGGGGTGAGGTCCTCACACACACGTGCCACACACTCCTCGCCTACAACCCACGCACACAAGCCTGGACCCTCAACCCAAATACCCGGTTACTGTTCCCAGATTAGCCTATAACTAGATCTTAGAAAGAGAGAAGGAAATCTAAGGGGGGAGGGGGGTGGTTTTGCACTGTATACCTCAAGGTGCGTGACAACACTTAGGCACTTCTAAGGTAATCTGAGTGTGAAGGTCAAGGTGTCGGTTTCGCATTGGAGATGTCTGATTTGAGAATACTGTGGAAAAATTGAATTCTGATCTAGTGCTTAATTTGACGTGGCTAAGTGGTCACTGTTGAGATATTTACTGTTGGGATTCTTAGGATTTGTGCTTAAATTAGAGGGATTAATTAGTGATTTCAACCACCATTTTTAGTCCTTTATTTTTATATTTTTGTCCCTAACTTTTGAGATACATTTTTGCTCTTAATTGAATATCATTTTGATTATTTGATTCACTTGCACTATTACTGATTATTGTGATTAGTTGATTGATTTACTACAATTGCTCCCTATGAACAATCTCGAAACTCATGATTTTTCAAGCATTATAAATTTAAATGTCACATTATTTTCATCGCTATATTACGACACGATATTTTCCTAAATACAACAATTTTCATCGCAACTACTGGGGGTACAGAAAGATGGGGATTACAGGTGGGGGGGTGGCACCGGTGGGTACAGACTATAGGAGGGATTAATCATGGCCCCATTTTCCCCTCTTTCTTTTTTTAAATGGCCTTGACACGATTCAACACATAACAAGCCACGTTAACTGCCTCGACTCAAAAATACTTTGGTAACCTGCAGTCTATGAGTAATGTACAAGCACACTCTTGAAGAGTGCAGTTCTTTCTCTCGACTACCCTTTTTTGTTGAGTTGCTTGGGAAAAAGAAAATTCATGAGCATTACCATGCTCCTAACAAAAATCAACAAATAAGGAATTTTCAAAGTTGCCCCCATAATCACTACGAATTCCAGTGATATGGAAGCCTTTTTTAGTTTCAAACTTCCTATGAAAAATAGAAAATACGGAAAACACTTCATCTTTGAATCTCACGGAGACCCGTGAACTGAGAAAAGTCATCTACAATGACAAGGCAATATTTACACCCACTAAAACTCTCGTACTTGGTAGGTCCAAACAAATCTAAGTGAAGTAATTCTAACAGTCTAGAGGTGGATATTACTTCTTTGTTTTTGAAACTAGATTTCATAATTTTTCCTAATTAGCATGGATCACAAGTAGAGTTATCTACAAATTTCTTTTTAGGGAGGCCCTGAACTAGTTCATGTTTGGCCAGTTTATGAACCAACCTCATATGAACGTGTCCAACTCGCCTATGCCAAATATTTGCTTCATCGTTTGCTACAAGACATTCATATGTTCGATATTTATCAAATTCAATTAAGTAGATATCTTTGTACTTAGTTCCCTTAAGAAGGGTTTTATTTGTCAAGGCATGCACTATCGTAAATATTTTGGAAGTGAATATAAGTTTATATCCCTTATCACATTTTTTACTAACACTAAGCAAATTGTGTTTCGAACCTTTAACTAATGCAACATTAGAGATAGGGGAAGTAGGGTTACCTATCTTACTAAGGCCAATAATATGACATTTGTGGTTGTTGCCAAATGTAACTATTCCTCCATTTATAGGTTGGAGCTCAAAAAATAGGTGCTTGTCTTTGATCATGTGTTTGGAACATCCCGAGTTCATAACCCATCAGCCTCCTTGTTGGCTTTCTCACAGTCTTCCTTTTTGTTCCTACAAATGATCTCCTTAGGTGACTTTGGGAGTTCTTAAGCCTCTCTAGTTTGAGTTGTTCATCCTTCATCTTATAGATCCAGTTCCTCACATTACAATCTCCTTTGAATCCTTCAAAACAAGATTCAAGTTGTATTTTTGGTATCCACATGAGTGTAGTCCTCATTGTGGGAGAAACATTCTCTAGCTCATCTTGATTACTACTAACCTCATAATAGCCTAGACCATATTTACTAGAGGATGGCTTTTGATGGGCTATGAGTTTATCTAAGTTTCTCTTCCCTTTAGTAAATCTAGCTAGGTCTTTAAGTAGTTGATTTGATTTTCTCTAAGGTAAGTCATCTCTAATTTCATTTTATCTATTTTCTCTTCTAGTCACCTAATTTCAAATTTAAGCAAAGCCATTCTCATCACTTTTAAACGAGTTTGTTCTCTCAAGAACAAGAATTTATCAAGAAGTTCTTCTGTATTAAGAAATGTTTGTTCATTCATAGCAGTGTATAAGTCCTTTGCCAATGATTCTTTTCAATAATCAAATTTCCTACTTACGTGGAAAGACCAATCACTTCATTTGTATTGGCTAAGTTCTTTTCTTTAAGGGCCTTAGTAACTTAGCTTCTAGATTTTTTGCCTTTAATGATTTATTTTGAGTTTTTAGTTCTTTGAATTCAAAGTATAAGGAATCAAAAGCTTTTTGTAGCTCATCGAAAGTACAAGAGGGTACCTTAGTTTCCTCAGAGTTGGATCCAGAGTCAGGGTCGTCATTTGTTGCCATGAGACCCAAACATGCAGTTTCCTCATTTTAAGATTCCTCTTCTTCTTCAGAGCTTGTGTCATCCCAAGTTGCTTGAAATACTTTCTTCTTGAAGGATCTTAGTTTTGAAGGCTTCTTGTTCTCCGCCACTTTCTTGCTCTTTTTCTATTCATTTCTTCTTAATAAGAGACATTCCTTCCTCATGTGACCTCTCTTTTTGCAATTATAGCAAACAAGAGGCTTTTCCTCTTTTCGCTTTCCCTTGCTATCTTTTCTATTTCTAAAACAGTTCTAAAATTTTTTAGCTAATGAAACAAAATCTCTGTCATCGATACTTACCTCATCATTGGATGCTGCATTGAATGCCAAAGTCTTTTTCTTTGGCTTTGGAGTGATGGATTACATTCTTTGATCCATCTTCGTTTCATAAGCCATTAAGTTCCCAAGTAGATCATCCATGTTTAGATTTTCTACTTGTTTGGCTTCCTTAATAGCCGTCACCTTTTACTCCCACTCTAGTCCAAAGGAGCACAGGAGCTTCAATTGAAGTTCACCTTGGATGAATGTCTTTCGCAAAAACTTGAGATTATTCATGATTGACGTGAATTAGGTATACATATCCCCAAGTCTCTCATTCTCTTTCATAGTGAATGCTTTGAAGTCCTAAGATAATAGGTTAATCTTAGAAGTTTTAACTTTAGACATACTTTCATGAGTTACGCCAAGTGTCGTTTAAATTTCGTAGGTGGTTTTGCATTGGTTGATTCGATTGAATTCCTTCGAGCTTAGGGCACAATACAAGGCATTCATTGCCTTTGCATTGAGGTTGAGTTGGTCGATTTACTCGATCGTATATCCAATCTCCAGTCGCTCAGGAATTGCGAAACGAGTTTTGCACTTCTCCCAAATAGCGAAGTCATTCACTTGTTGCCACATCTTCATCCTAAACTTCCACTATGTGTAGTTTCTTAATACATCTCCATCCTAATTTCTTAGTACATGATGCGTATAGAAGGCTCGACGGCTCGAACTCACTTGGGGATATTGACTTGGCCAAAGACTGCAGGCAGCTTTGGGAAGCCTCCTACCCGTTGAAGGTTAGAATTTTTGCTTGGCTCCTCAAGAGAGGGAGACTGATGACTAAAAAGTGGAGAGCCCGTTGGGTATCAGATGCAGACAGGTCTTGTCCATTATGTGGTCAAGCGGAGGACGTTGACCATCTTTTCTTTGCATCCCGATGGTGACACAAACTTGGGAGTAGATAAAGGATCAGTGGTGGGCTCTCGGTTCTCATGTGAATTTCTAGCGGTTGTTCAAATGTGGTGGAACCAATGGGGAGCACCAAGTGTTTCGATCGAGGAGGGAACGGGCCAAACCTTTGACGGTCATGTGGGCTATTTGGCTAGGAAGGAATGACATGGTTTTTAGGGGGCAACACCCTTATGTGGAGAATTTTGTTGGGTCTACGATGTCTTTTATTTTGGGGTGGAGCATCGCTTTGTAATGTAATTTTACTTTCACATTTTGATTAATGAATTCCTATGTGGTATCTAAAGGATCACCAAACTTTTTCCTCTCAAAAAAAAAAAAAGTGTAGTTTGTTCTATCAAAGAGCAGTGGTTGAGTTGTGGACTATCCTTCAGTTAGGTTAGTGGCAATAACCTTTCCGTCCATTAGATCTTACCCGAGTGAGTTACTCCAAGTGCACAAGAACTTACTCTGATACTAACTGAAAATACACTAGAAGGGGGGTGAATAGTGTAATTAAAAAATAATACGTAAATAAAATTAATCACACAAGATAACATAATGATTTTTAGGTGCAAATCTAAATAGGGAGAAAACCATCACCTAAGTCAACCTGACTTAAGATTTGCTGATCACTAGGTGATCTAAACACTATCCACACCACTTGTAAACGAAGGTGGTGTATGATATGCAAATTCTCAACACAGTTAATTAAGGTTATTAGTCTTAATTAATAATGCTAAAAAAGATACTTAAGCTATCTTACTTAATTAATTTCTCGTTATTAATTATAGTATAGGATGCAAGATAACCTAACATTTAGAAATTTTATTTTTAACTGTTTGAGTCCAGATCATTCACTGGGAATCTTAATTACACTAATCAATCACCATTTTATTCTAAGTTAACCTTTCACTACAAGAAATCAATCTTTTCGCGAAGGTTCAAAACCGTCAGCAAATGATATAAAATCGTTGCTAAAACTGACGATGAATCCCCCGTCAGCAAAGATATTTGCCATCAATTTCGATAAGAATTGCCAACGTATATTGAAAACCACCGCAAAGACAAACCGCCATCAAATGTTTACCTTTGCCAACGATTTTGTTACCTACCAGTTAATGTAACCTTTTACCAAGAGTCGACAACTACCAGTAAATGTAACCTTTTACCATGGGTTGATAACTGTCGGTAAATGTAACCTTTTACCATGGGTTATATAACCACTGGTATAAATTATGGAGATAATTTTAAATCTATAGGTAAAACGTTTAGCGACAATGATAAAAACTACTGGTAAAGATGTTGAACATCATTTTTTTTCACGACAGTTACATAACCGCCAATGTAGATCTTATAACATAACTTATATACAATCATATAATATAACATTCACTTAATAACCTGTATACCAATCATGTACATACAAATCTATAGCATTCACATAATAACATAAAACTCACATAGCATTCACATAATAACCTGTATACCAAGCATGTATTTCATCACATAACATTCACATAATAACGTACAAACATTACAATCCAACAAAATAAAATTTAGAATACATAAAAGTCGAACATATGAAAGTATAGCATATATAAAAGTTTTAGAACATAAGTTTCTCAACATAGTTTCCAAATAGTCTAACATAGTTTCCAACATAATTTCTAACATAGATAAATCAATCTAAAGATCTACCGAACCATATCAAGGGGACACATCATTATCGTCACGACGACAAAAAGATTGTGATGGTGTATGCTCAACAAATGTAGTAACAAGATCGAATAGGCGATCAATCTTTTGATTTTGTTTTTCGATTAATTATTTATACTCCTTCCTATCTTCACAAAATTCCTCCACCTGAGTTGCAAGATTTTCCACCTGAGTCATAAGATTGTTAAGCTGCTCTTGTGACACTCCATCTTTTCTACCATCCCAACCACTAATGGTGGCACCTGCTCCACCATATAGGACACGACCTGGATGCTCTTTTGGATGTACTGTCTTAAATGCATCCTCTGCAGTCATTGGTATTGATGAGCATTCACCATCACTCTCTACTGAAGTCATGAGTTGTGTCATTCAGTCCTAATTAAAAAAATGCTAGTCTATATATTATTTAATATAACTTTGGAGCAAAATTATAATATCAGAAACAAGACATTATAACTCCTGCATGTGGACTGGAAAATATACTATTATCCAAAGAAAATCTTGCAATTCTACAATATGCGAAATTAACTGACAGAAGCATGCCCATTTTTCTATAAGAAAACAAATCATTTCCACTAGCGAAAGAAAAACATCCACTTATTCACGTCACAACATGTGCATTTTCTTTCACATATACATGCACATGTACAAACACTAAACCAATTTAAAACTAAAACAGAGTATCTATCCATCATAAACAGCCAAATTGAAGAAGCGTACACACACACACAAAGACAGCCAAATCATGCACCAAAGCTCAAATCATGTTCACTAATTAGTAACTGGATAGAACACAAGCAAACAACTAACAAAGTTATTTAAGTTCATATTTTAGGAGCACATATAGAGAGCTCCAAAATGTCAAAGAAGAGCTTTTCTTCCTTCGTTTTAAGAACCAAGAGCAAAATCAAATCAAAATATATATATATCAATGCTTTATGAAGCTCTGATTTATGGTAGTTGTTTGTTTATCTTATTTGGGGTGCTCGTAATTTTACTCCTTTTACTTGGAAACATTTTGCTATCACCAAGTCATTCGAATACTTAGTGGTTGCTATTTTGGGTGTAAAAACCTGTTCTGTTCTAAGTCTTTTAAGACGTCTGATCAGACATCTAAACCCCTTCCCAGATGTCTGGAAATTGAAAATTTTGTAAGTAACTTCGTGTCTGCGTGCGGGCTGCACGTAGACAGTACCGTTCTTTTCTCTCTCACTCTTCTCTCCTCCACCCGAACCCTAGCCACTCCCTTATAAAACCCCTCTCCCCCTTCCTCTCTTCCCCACTTCACCACAACCACCTTCCTCTCCACTGCAGCGAGGGGTGAGCATGAGAGAAGGGTGCGGGAGCGAGCGATGAGAGGCGGCATGAGGAGAAGAGGAAGAGCTTGTGTCCGCAAGATCGTGGGAGCTCGCCGGAGGAGCGCGTCGGGGGAGATGTCCCCGACACTTGCTGCAGCCGGAGCTGTAGGCGAGGAGAGGTCGCAGCTGCGCACGGAGAAAAAGTTGTTATGATTCTGGGATTTTCCCAGAATCAGATGTCTGGCGTGCCGTCCAGACGACGAATTAGACATCTAGTGACAACACCGGATGTCTGAAAGCAGTGTTCCGCAAAGGTATGTTCCTCTTGCGGTTACAACCATGCAGGCTGCACCGCAGCTTCAATCTACATGGCTAAAAGTGGATGATTCGCCTGTCGCGTGCAAAGATAGCTTCGGAAAGGCACAAGGTACACCCTCCCACACGTTTCGAACACCTGGACAGATTACCAGACGACCGGAAACACTTCCAGACGATTGGAGGAGAGGTCGGATGTCTGGAGCTAGGTCCAAACGGTCAAGAAGGAGTTCTAGATGTCCGGAGTTGACGCAAGAACCTAAGGTGAGATACTTTTGAGACGTATAGATCTTGTATCAGACATCTGATTTAGGTCTACAGTCCTATTTTTGACTCGTTTAGGATCCGTTTGAGGTCTGTTTTACGCAAATAATATATCGGTGTTTTCCTTGTGAGTTCCTCTACATGTTAGAAATCCTTATATGCTATTCTAAACATTCCATTGTGGTATGTTCTTTGGTATAGGATTTCGATCTGTTGCGGGTTTAGGACTTGCTAAGGCACGTGAGCCTGCCGTTCGAAACCCCAGTACTCTCGAATTGTCTGGTAGAGTGATTTCCCTTGTTTTAATTATAAATCATAACTGTTGTGTGAAATTTGATAACTAGAAACCTAGGGTGTAGTATGAATCTTAGGACGAGAATTACTTACACTGTTTGTATGCGTGTTGAGATTGCAGTCTTAAATAAATGAATAGAAATGTAGACAACTGTCTATTAATAAATAAGAGTTGCCTGTAAAATATGAAATGCCTGTACTAGTTAAACAAATACATGTGACATTACTTATTATATATGCAAATTGTGGAAATACGAAATGCATACGTAGAATTTGAGAATAGAATTGTAAATGACGAAACCAGGTGTGGAATAATATAGGGAAAACAAGCATGAACCCTACGAGGAATTAGGAGTAGAGCTCCTGTGGACAAATGGAATGGATCTGGAAATGTGAGTAGGAAATGTTCTGGCTCTTGAGTAAGTGATACCAAGGAGAGCGACTGTCCCCTATTTAGTATAGAACAGAACTAGCTGCTCTTGGGCTGAGATCTAGGGTTATGATTGGCCACTCTACACCGACTTCTTTGACCCTCACGTACACTGTACCGGGAAGAGCTACTAGTGTAGGGAGAAGGCTAGCCACCCCACGGGACCTGGGGTTCAGCTAGCCACCCTACACCGACTTGTTAGGCCTATTGGGTAAACTGACGTAGTTAGACGAGGGTACGCGGACTGTAGAAAGGCAAGACCCCTATTTGATTCTGAGAGGCTAGATCCCTTTTACCGAGAGAGTTAGGTCCTATACTGTTCCATGTTGTACTTTGGACGTACCCACTAACGGAAACAACTGACCACGTGCCAGTGCGGGATAGCTACCCGTGCGCTTATCGTGCTTGCCGTAGTCACTGTTACGTCTGTCCGTGACCTCGGGGTGGTTGACTGAGTGTAGGATCACCACGAGGAACTCTCCCAACCAGGAGAACACCACGTGTGCATTCTACTCTTCGGAAAAGACTGCAATTAAGATCGTTCCCACGAGAAATATTCGAGATCAAGAAAGAGATATAAAAGAAACCAATAGACAAAAAAGAAATGACTAGCAAAATAAAATAACTGGAAAAGATAAATTTACCTATTAGTCTTTACTGTTTTAGTTAGTTTAGTTACCACTCTACTCAATTTTCGCTGACTCCGTTTACTCGTAACCCTTTTCAGGTCCAGGTGTTGAGCAACCCGAGCCGTCGGCTACAAAGGATGCTGGACCTAGTCGAGCCCAGCAGTAGTTTCCTGTTGTTTTACTTCCTTTTTGTTAGTGAGTTCAGACTCTTATTACCGTTTATATTTCTGTACTTTATTTCCACTTTACTGTTGTGGTGGTGATATGTACTATTAGCAGTTTTTACTTCCTTTACTGCTGTACTTTTTTTACTATTAATTACTTAACATAGTAAATGTGATTTACCTTCTACTTTTTGGTTATTTCTTATTTGACGACTAGATCTTGGGATTAGTCAAATCGAACCGATCTCGTGTCCTATAAAGATTCAGGAACCGAATCGTAACATTAGGTATCCAACTGAATTATTATACTCTTTGATTTGGAGATGTTACATAATTTCAGTGGAGATACATCAATAAAAGAGGAAGATAGGGCATGTATTGCAGTTTGCAATTTGCAAGTATAACATTTTGCTAATGAAGATGGGAGAACTATATTTCTTTCGTTTCTCCATCTCTCTCAACTCTTCTATAACATGCTTAACTCCTTGCCCACTATTTAAGGAAAAGAAATAATGGAAAACATTCCTAGTAGGGTTCACAGAATTAGCTGAATAGGACCAGCTAACCCAGGATTGCCATTAACCAACCCAAACAAGCCACAGCTAAGGCCCAACAATGCTCATGTGCATTTTGTGTCCGGTTGATCCAATCTAACCTCTCTGATATGGATGAGATGACCCAAACCTATTCCTGGGTTTTAAGTGAATCAAGGTACCTAGATTGGTTAAACTTAAATACAGTTCCAACTCGGAGAGCACCATAGGGAAGCCTTACCTTAAACATAATTACACTAGCCAAAATGGTATACATGAGATACAACTGTTGTGTTGAAGGTATCCAATCAAAGAAAAAAAAAAAGTAAATCAAGCATCTTAAAAGGCGGGGAAGCCTTCTTAGTTGGTATCTGAATCACCTATGGAGAAATCTCCCCCATGTCAAAATCTCAAATATTAACAAATGTGAAGGTGTAAAGTACAGCCAAGAAACATTCCTTACTTTAACATGGCCTTGGGCTTGCTTAAAGATGACAACTATGCGAGAAGACTAGTCTCTAGATTACAATAGAGATGTAAATATATAAATCATTTAATATAAATGATTTTTTTTCGAGAAGTTATTGTACGCTTTTATATCAAACTATATAAATATTGGTGAATGTGTGTGTATATACACACACATAATACAAAAACAGAGGTGAGTTTATCCCTCAAAATGAAAATGGGAAATTCCACAAACTTAAAACAGAAAACTATAAGTAAACACAATACATTAGATTACTGTGACAAATATTAAAAGGAAAGGAAGATATAAATGATATAAAAATAGCTAATGTTCTCCGAGAGCAAGAAAGTTTGTAAAAATAGTATAGCAAGAATTAGATCCCCAGTAAGTGAAGCAGTTTTCAGCTAGTTGGTAAAGCAAAAACTATGCGATAAAACCAGGAAGCAGAAAAGATAGAAAATATTACACAAAAATAGTGAATGCCCTCGTTTGGGGGAATAGCAGTTGATACATTCCCGAAAATGTCAACTTCAGTGCCCTCATAACCTGCCAGATGACATACTCTACTGATGAGAGTCGGAAAAATGTTTTTTGCTTTCTGATAGGGATAAGAGTCAGAAAATTCTAATGAAGCACTGTGACTAAGAGGGGTAAAAATTACATACTGAGAATGAACCTATGAGGGGAGATATACCAACATAGACCAATACGTGTGTTTGCCCGTAGAGTGGGACAAACTCGAATGCAAGAATAAAAATAACCACTATTATCACAGTAGCATAAACAAGAAAGCCTACAAAGAAGAGAACAAATATTCATTGCTTACTGAAGGACTCTTGCCAATTAAAAAATTTATGCAAATAGTCCTATCTGCACAATCGAAGTAATGACAAACAAATTTGACATATATCTATGCAAAATACCTGGCTCAGTTGCAAGATCCCAAACTTGCTTCCCGAATTCAATTTCGTGCTCTTGAGGAGCATGGAGAACTATAGTTGTCAAACCAACAACACATAGAACACACCCAACAATACCAAAGATGTGTAGCTTTTCTTTGAGAATGAAATGTGCCAATACAGCACTGAGAAGATTAAATACCAATGGAAGTATGAATAATGGGATTACAGAGTTCAGCGCGAACAAATGCCAATAATCAACATGAATACCTGATGATTATGCTGGGGACACCAAGAGGAGTAACTAGAATTGCATGAACAAATGCATATGCTGCAAAATTGGCAACTTCACTAGCAATCATTGTTCAATTAGCACATGCACACACTCTTTAGAAAAATACAGCATATATACGATCTTTCCAGGAAAAAGGATAGCATATGCATGCAAAAATCAATTATTATCCATATGACAAAGAACAAAGAAATCACAAACTTTTGATGCCATTATGCAAAAAGAAAATGACTATCATTTAGATCTCTAAGTATCATTCCTCTTTGAGATCCCATAACATCAATATCAACCAAACTCCAAAACTCAAAAGAACCCTAGGGCTCCACCTGTACCATGCTATCCTCTGAATTTAAACCAAGGATCAGCTGACACACTTCCTCCTTAAGAAAGGTCTAATGAAGTCAGGCTGCTGCACCTACATTAAAATCGGAGACATCAGACTCTACTAGATAGGGCTAACCATTGAGGCTAAAGAGTCAAGCCAAGTCCAACTTAGTCTCAGCTAGAAACCTTAAGGCCTGGCTCTAGCCCCAACTTGAACTCAAGCTAGCAAAGAAATCATGGCTGGGAATTAACTCTTCTAAGCTCTAGCAAGAGATCAAGCGTCTTTGTTTTCTTTTGAAAAGTAAAAGGAGGATCTCCCGAGATCTGCAATCCCCTGACTTCATTAAAGCCCTTTGCAAAAGATATTACAAGTTCCTTTTCAAAAAAAAAATGGATATTACAAGTTAAGGCAGCACATTCCCTCCTTTACAATGCAGATCAATGTTCTCTAAAAGCCATAGCCTGATTCATTACAATTTTAGCAGAAAATCTCTCACCTCTAAAACCTAATCCATTTCCTTTCAACCACAATGACCACAAAATGACCAGCAGGCTGGAAGTCAACCAACTCCTACAATAAAAGCAAGAAATCCTCCATTATTTGCATTGACAATACATGGCGTCATCCCAGGAATCTGCCACCAAAGTATGGACATCCAAAGAAAGTACATAAAGCCTTGCGAAACAGTCCAATAGCACAGCTCTGCCCATCCAATCATAAATCTAAATAATTTCCCATTCCCCAAATTTGCATGGGAAAAATGCTGGACTAGTGGCATAACCCACATTAGGCCTCTCCAAAAGCCTGATGCACCTCTTGCCAACCGCATTCAGCCAGAGCTCAAGTTGTTTAACAGATGTATTATTTAAGTTAATTATTTTTTTTAAATGAGACAGGTACTTCCAATCCCCTTACAGCTAATTTCTCAATAGTGTGACTCTACCCATAAAGCTCCAAATCAATCTCATCCTCCTACCACAATGTGGTAAGAAACTGTCCTGCACTCAAATAAGGATGCCCCACCACAAAAGACACAAGAGTGGCACAGAACAGCAGCACAGCCGGGCAAGAGCAAAAATTTGTGACATGCACAGAACAAGTATGCACACTCATGCACAGTCTAGGGCAAAAAAATGAACTTCTTCTGGATTGTGGAAATGGTGCACACACCTATATTAGAAGTAACTTTCAAATAATCGAGCAAAAAAAAAAGTTAATGTGGGCAAAGGAAAGATGTAGGTGGCCAAGGAGCAAAGTAACAATTTCAGTTAACACATTCTAGAAGTTATATTCTAAAGACAATCCCATAAGATTTGCATGTTAATTTCTAATTGCCTGGTGATGATGTGAGAATATTATTGCTCATAGTACTGGCTCTCCAATAAGCATGTCTATGTTTCAATTGTACAAGTGTTGTCTATGGAAGAGCATGGGAGTGATTGAGGATGAAAGTTTCTTACACATTTAGAAAGGATAGAAGCACAAGCAAAAGAACTTACTTAACTATCAACTTGGTAGTCCATGACCAACAATATTCTAAGACTTGTTACACATCTGAACCTTCAATGAAAGAAAAGAAATTTTAGAATGAATTAATCGGTAGGTGATTCTTTTCTTTATTTTTTTAGTCAGATATTGATGCATGTGCAATTCTGTTGTGAGAGAAAAATGAAAATATTTTCTTTGATAAAGAAAAAAAAAGAAAACATTTGTAGTTGCCTTCTCACTTGTTTATTTCTACACCTTTGGTCCTCCAAGGTTGAATTCAGAAGAAAAATGCATTTCATCCTTTTCCAGTATGCAAAATACGATAGAGAAAAATTACTTTCTACGATCTCCCAGAATATCTCTTTGATATCCTTATATGGCATAAACAGACCAAGAAATAGATTCTCCTTCCTCGCGGCCTCCATGAACGGGAACACCACCGCTGCCACCTCCTCCCTTCTATATGCAGTTGTCATGGCATCCCATACTACATCAACCATAAATCCATGAAGATGAAGGAACAAGGATCTTACGAGGTTGATCAGCGACTTCCACTGCACTTGGGGCGGAGGTCGTGCGACAATCAGCGAAGGCAAGGGAGCAGCAATCGACGAGGGGATTTGTGGACGGAGGATGACGAGGTCAAGGAGAAAGTGTTGTCGTCATCGTGGTGAGGAAGAAGCACCGAGGACGGTTGAGGGTTTAGGGTTGTGGTCGGGTGAGGGAGAAGTGTTCGATGACGGTTGGGTGAGGGTTTGGGGCGTAGGAGTTTGGGGACATCAATTTGCTTTAGGGTGGCGATGCTTTTTATTTTTTTTTAATTTTTCGCTTAAGTGTTATTTAGCATGAGGGTTTATCTTGACGACACTTAACTTATGTCGAAGGTTTAAAATCGTCGACAATAGAAATAATTTAGGTATACCGACAGTTTCAACATAACCGCCACTAAGGTGTTAGAAATATCATCGATTTTCTAAAATCGCCAATAAGTATTTGTTGCCAAAAGGCTAATTTCTTGTAGTGTTTATTATTAACTACTTAAGTTAATTACTGCTTTACATAACTTATTTACTTATCATTTTACTATTACTTAACTAAATAACTTATATTACTCTTCAATAGATTACTATGCTAATATTTACTTTAACTAAACCAACTACATAATTAATGGCTTAATCAACTAATATTTACCGAATATGTTAACTACATGAATAATTGCATAAAATTGAACATTATAACATGGTAATCATTCCATAAATGAAAACAAATGATATTACAATGAATTAAAAAGAAATTACATCAAAATGAATGTTCACAACATAGGCATAAAATTGGTTTAAGACTTAAACACATATGCCCTTCTCTCAGCCTTCACAACCAACAGTTAGCCAATTCAAAGATTCTCCTCAACACTTAGGTCATTTTTGGAGCCCTTTCTCTTCAATACTTACAAAAATATTGTATTGGCGAGCCCACAGTTCACAAGATCAATAGCCACTAGGGCCGGATCAGTACCATTACTAGGCGGGTCGTAATTTTTTTATTTAGGTTCATTTTTGTATAGATTTAGGCCCATCTAGGCTCACCGGGCTCCCAACCCACAACACGTGCCCACAGGCACACACAAACATAAGCTCATTAGTTGCACCCTACATTGACAACCAGCCAAGTCATGCACATGATTCATTAAATAGGTGTGCGGAGCTTCTTCAGTCCACGATGTGGGACTATGTTGTCCCCTTTCTTCTTTATGCTGCTTCAATGCTCCAGACCTAACTTCAGCAATCGATTCCTTGTAGCTTACAGGTCCAAATCTAGCAAATAAGAGCTCAATTGAAAGCTCTTGGATTCATCTATCAATTACTGGTATTAATTTGATTTTTGGATCAACAGTTAATTCGTGAAATTAGGTCCTAGACTTAACCTGGAACCAAGTGTACTGTTGTGCTCTAGTAGGAGATGAAATAGGTTAATTGACCTGCAGATTTAATTCTCAGTTGAGAGTTTAGATAGACTCTAAGGATCATTCCTCACTCAAAGGAGTGGGAATAGAAGATCAGGAAAGCTTAGGGAAGCTTCAAAGCTTCTCAACTCTCATTCTAAAGTGCAAAACTCTAATTTCAGAGTTAAAACAGCCTAATAGACAAATATAATCATCAACTATCAATCAACTAATTAACTAATCTAATCTACTTTACTCTAAGCTACGAAGCTAACACTATTGTTACCTAGAAGAATAGGGGTAGAAGATCTTCGTCAAGGTTCGTCAAAGGAAGAAATCAGAAGATAAGAGACAGAAGCCCCGGAAGAGAAGAATAGGGTGGAATAAGAAGCGGTGGCGTAGCAACGCCCAGAGATGCAATGGAGGACGATGGAGTGGAAGAAGCAATCGAGCTCCTCGGAGAAGACTGGAGGAAGAGGGAAGGTCACCGGAGTAGGAAGGAATAGCCTATCCATAACTCAGTTGGGGGAAGAGGGAAGAGAGTTGCTAACCGAGATCAGAGGTGTGGAGGTTTATTTATAGGTAGTGGCAGAGCTCTAGGGATAGGTATCTTAACAGAACAAGGTCTAAGTTCATCGTAACCTCTGGCGTCGTCTCCGATTCCAATGAAGTTATTTACTGAGGAAAAATAGGATTACGAAACCATCCAGACCGTGGGATGAAGAGGAGGTCAACGGATCTTGGATGGCGACTATGATGGGTGTGCAACACTGGATAGGCGGTGATCAGGATGGTGCAAAAACTGAGTGTCGTGGCCGTCCGTAAGGATGAAGAAGAGGTTGGAGAAGAAGATGTACACAGCAACTCAAGTGCAAATATAAAAGGACCTAATTGATATAAAAATAACTCAATTGATATGAAAGATAAGGGCAAAACTACTAATAATGGATTTGTTAGCTTATTTTAATTTATTTCTTTTTCAACTTTTTATATATAATTATAAATAATGCAAATAACATGTTTATGCCATGAAATTACATTTTTACCTATTTTAGCTATATTTATTTTAAGTGGTTAACTTAAATTAATTTAATTAATACTACAATAAAAAGGGTCAAAGACGACAAATATTTTATAAAGATGACGAAAAATAAATCGTCATTATATAATCTATTAACGAATAATTTATTAATCATCATATCCATTACCATACAGCCATGTTGTACGGTTCTGAATGCTGGGCTATAAACTATAGGCATGTACAGAAGATGTCTGTGGCAGAAATAAAGATGTTAAGATGGATATGTGGTCATACAAGAAAGAACCGTATTTCAAATGAATTTATTAGAAACAGGATTAGGGTGGCACCAATAGAGGATAAAATGAGAGAGGCCCGTCTAAGATGGTTTGGACATTTACAAAGAAGGTCACTAGATGCTCCAGTTAGGAAATGTGAGAAATTGGAGGCTGAACCCGCTAAGAGAGGGCGAAGAAGACCAAACAAGTGTTGGAAGGAAACTATTAAGTATGACCTCAATTACTTTAATTTAATTCCTAAAATGGCTGAAAATCGATCTGTGTAGAGGCAAAAAATCCATATAGCCGACCCCACTTAGTGTGGGAAAAAGCTTTGTTGTTGTTGTTGTTGTTGCATATTCATTACCATACGAGTTATTGTTAAATTCACAACGAATAATATATTCATTAACAAATTCAAACAATGAATAAAATTGTCACTAAAATCATCACATATTTTAAATTTAACGAATGTTTTCGTTGTCTATTTTTTTTAACAACGATTTTTTCGTCCCATTGTTAAAAATATGCTGACGATTAATTCATTGTAATGTACAAAGAATACAAAAATTTATTAATCCTTTAAAACACTCATGATGTATCATACTTGTACTTTATTTTGATTACCTATAAAATAAAAATTTATTTTACAATATCCAACAAAATATTCCTCACATATTAAAGTTTTCAAATAAAAACTTTATAGAAAATACACCTAAAAAATTATAGATAGATTTCGTTGCAACATATATTTGAAGAAACAAAAATAATTACTTTATTTCCATCGTAAAGGAGCTAAAAACAAATTAACCTTAAATTTATCAAAAGTTTACTTTATTTCTATGATAAGAAGCTTTGTTTTTAACAATATCTAAAATGACTAAAACTTGATCACACTTTCTCCCTAAAAGATGAACTACCCTATAATCTATGTATCAACTTTGTTACTTATACATTCAACATGAACTTTCAGAACACCATCAAGGGAAAAAATTCTAGTCCAGCAAACAGTGCAAACTCTTTTAAATTTGCATGAGTTGCAAACTTAACACGATGTCCATAATCCTATAAATAAAATAAATAAAGGTTGCATCACAAAACAATGCATTAAAGTGAGATGCATAAATAGAACTGCAATATATTAATTCTATCAACATCACAAAATCTCCTACTATTAAAAGTCATTGTACACTAATAATAGAACTGACTGCATCCATTACTTCTTTCCACATATCTCATGGATTCTTTTTTTCTTATGTTTTACATAAAGATGCAACCTCCAATTGTCTAATCTAAATTTCTTCTTACAAGTAAACAACTAGACAAGAATATTCCTTCAAGAGTTGCAAGCATACATCATTCATCCAACTATTAATATAACTAGTAAGGTATTTATTCCAATATCTTTTTCAATTCTTCTATTTAAGAACTAACCTTTAGTCATGGTGTATTTGCAAACTGATTCAGATATTAAACTAATGGCATAGAATGAAATGACAAACACCCCATGTTACCTATTCTTTTGGAGCAAATTCGTGTTACCTATTCTTTTGAAGCAAATCTGAGTTTGCAAGAATATAAGGATGCCAATAGGAAAATTTATAACTCACCAAAAGAAAAAAAATTTATTGCCATTACATTGCTAAAATCTTTGGTACATCATGGATAACAATTTTAAAAATTTAATATAGGGTTTAAATCTATCAAAAAATCCGATAAAATTTCCCCATTTATTTGATATTTTTCCTACAACTTGTACCTACAACATGTAATTGTGCATTCATACCATAAAATAAATAAGTGATTACACCCCAAAACTAAATCACGAGATATTTTCATATAGCAAATCTCTAAAGTTTCATATATATTCATTCTTTCTTTTGCTATAGGATGTAAAGCTATAGTTCTAATGCAAGTCAAATGCAAACGCAAATTTTCATTATGCATCAAACTAGTACAAATAAGAGGTGATAACTTGACCATAACTTGAAATTCAAATCAGTAAAACAATTACCTATAAACTAATGAAACTTGGTGACTGATAGATTGTAGGAAATTTAGAAAACACTTTCTTAAAGGTGGTTCAATGGTTTTGAACGAAGATGGTGAGTTGCTGAGCTAACCGAGAATGGTGGTTTTTGACCATCCAGATCATGTCAAGACCGCTAGTGGCATCAAGGCTAGAGACCCTGACGGCAAAAATCAAGGTATTGACTTAAAAAATTATCATAATGAATATTGAATAAATCATTTTCACAAATCTCCATAGACATGACATTTTTTAGCATTCTCCAGTCATCATAATCTAGCGAGCACACTATTCAATTGTGAACCATAGTGCCAAGCCAACTAACACTCAACAACAACCTTGTGCCCATCCAGTAGTGACTACACATCTTTAAAATATGTAGCTCCTCTTCTTATTCTCACAATTCTACTTTCATCTATCAAATTACAAGTTCAATAATCAATAGTTAATAGAATTAGATGGATTTTTTTATAAAATCAACTAAAGATTTCATTATAAAATCAACTCATAAAACCTAAAATCTCTACATTTTCATGCATGTTATCCCCTAGGTCTAGTATTGTCGGTTGTTCTTGTTCTCTTAGAATGTTAGTTGAATCAGATGGTTCTTCATTGATTACTTTGTCCTATGATTATGATTCAGATATATGACATCCATTGAAAGTTCTTACTCGAGCCATAGAGTATGCCTATAGTAAGTAGTATTTCAAACAGTATAAAGTTAAGTGATAGCAATATTAACCATTTGAAATAAAAAGAAATATATTAGGATGCTAATCATATTAGAATCTATATTCCAAACATTTTGAATCATCTAAAATTTGTAGGAAATGAGTGATTTTAAATGATGTGTGTTGTAGCACTTACATGTAAATAATACCCAATATTGTGGATCAATCATCGATGAGTGCTACAAGTAAATTACATGGGCCAAACTTATTAAACATTGCCAACACAAACACACAAAAGAAAAAAGAAAGGAAAACTTGTAAATAATCTGGACAACACTTTCTGTAAAAGAATCTGATGGTTATAAGCAACACAATTCCTCTAAAACAAGATTACCCTAGACCAACATCGGCAAGGCACATGTAGTTGCATCTTCAAATTAGCAATCAATCCACCTTGTACCCATTCAAGACCACACTACTCTTTCAAATGAGTGTGCAAAAAAAAGGTGGCTTGCATTCACCAAGTATGAAGCACAAAAGGCCCAAGAATTGCCATGTTAATTCTTGAGCCCATGTTGCCTCATAAACTCAAGTGAGCATCCCCTCTATACAGAAACCACGCAAGGAGAATCAAATCACCAAAATCCTAGGGACAAATCTTTCAAAGAACTATTTTAGCACATGGAAGGGTGAGGACAAGCAAGGAAAAACTATTATCTCACTATCATCTCGCTACATGGTCATGTCTAAAGCCTTTCCATCTTTCCTCAATTTCAATTCTTAGTAAAAGAAAATAGAAAGTTAAAACTTGATATTAACCTGCTTTTATGGCAAGTGATTCGCAAAGTGCAAGCCATCCCAGCATTTCTTTTCTTTTAGAGGTGCCATCCCAGCATTTCTTTTCTTTAATTTAGAGGTTCCATCCCAACATTTTTAGATAGCCTAGAACAAGATAGAGTCCACCATCCCTATACAACATCCTCCATGCCCAAACAACAACTAGCAACATAGGCATCCAGACCGAAGGCAAGAATGTGCAAGATTAATGGGAGGACAAAATATCTATTCCAATCACAAAACTACCAATAAGTAATTGTCTCTAAAAAAAAACATAGATAAGATGTGCAATATCCCACAAGATCAGGGCTAATTGATCAACTAAAAACTCAGCAGTTGGCACTAATAACATAAATCCCATTTGTCCACACAACAGGGCACAAGTCCTTCATCTACTTGGCTGTGTTCCTCGAAAGCAAAAATAGAATAGCTTGTACTCTCTAAACATAACATGATCATTGAGCATTAAACACAGCATCTGTTTTCCTCAATAACGCAGAGCATCACTCCGCATGCAAAAGCAACTTAATACATAAAAAATGGCATTAGACATTTCACCTCAGCCCGCTTGAATTCTCTATTTCTGGCTTCCTCCCCTAGGGCTTCAGGATCCATTAACATATCATTTGCCACAATTTTGGAATTCCTTTTTTTCCAACATACGATGATATGACTTTGAGTTAATCTTCCTTATACATTTTTGTTTTATATCATGTTGAAAAGCAAGACTGCACATTTGGGCTAACCAATTTTGTCGATCTTTAACATCCTCCACTGAAATCTGTAAAAGGATCAGACAATACAAAAAGAAATCCAGAAAATCAGCCTAGAAAATATAAGATGACGACAAACCATAAATCCCCAAAAATGGGTGTAGATCTGATAATTGTCTCTTCCCCTTATTTATCTACACTTAAGAAGGAAAGGAGATGATTCATCTAGAAATTTAAAGCAATCAAAATCTCCCCTAAAATTTTCAAAATGGAAAGAATTAAAAAGCAAAATCTGAATATAAAAAGGGCAATCAAGGTGGTGCATTATAAGAAAGATCGACTACATAA
This sequence comes from Thalassia testudinum, assembly GCA_037157565.1. Taxonomy (NCBI): domain Eukaryota; kingdom Viridiplantae; phylum Streptophyta; class Magnoliopsida; order Alismatales; family Hydrocharitaceae; genus Thalassia; species Thalassia testudinum. The sequence goes on from JAZHRO010000014.1 coordinate 40,744,780, forward strand.
AATTCAAATTGTTCGTAAGTTTGGCTATACATGACATTCCAGGCATGAGACAAAGACATTCGATTTCAAGGTATATCTGAGATCCATGTCCTAGGCTGTTTGCTTACTTGTTGTTGATATGGAAAAGTTAATCCTTACGCTAAAGCAATGAGTATAAAGGATGCTACCTAGTAATACTTTTAGTCCTTAAGTTCAAGCTTGATATTGAGTTCAATGCAGGATTGCTGCCATGAGCACTAACTAGAAGAGAAAGAGGCAGTAATTGAGTGCAATAAAAACATTATATTTACCTCATTAACCTCCAGTAACTTTTTACCATCCTCCATGTGAGCTTCCACAACATTTGGATCACTCATCAAAGTAGCCATCTTCTTCTCAAACTCAGTTGTTGGTTCAAATGTAGATGCAATGGATCGATGCAATGGATCCCACAGTGGAGAATCCCAAGTCCATGTCGTTCTTGAAGTAAATAGTGGGGGCCTCCCTGTTCCTCTTGACCAAAGGCTCCCACTTGGTAATATCCTTCTTCAAGTGCTCATAAGCCACCTTTCTCTCCAATTTCTCTCTCTCTACCTTCGGCAATTGTGGGTGTAAAGTCATGGGCTGCTTCTCTATTTGCTGCACACACTTTCTCAACTTCTCGTAGCCACTTTTCCCATGAAGAGGGTCCAGCAGGTCATGGAAATTGATTGGCATCTTGCTCCCACCCATGTCGAATGCATTCCTCGTCAAATGTTCACCCATGTTGAATGCATTCCTCGTCAAATGTTCCTTCTTTTAGTACCTGAGGGGAAGGGCGAGAAATATCTTCAAATCTGTTCCAATTGTTACCATTCCCAACTAGACAAAATTACGTACATACCGGTGAAGGCTCCAACAGGTATTCCCGTGATCCCCTCAAGCATTCTCCAGTGCTTGTCCCCATGCTCAACTTCCCCATCATTGCTCAACTTCTTCAAAGCTTCATTTATTGAAGCCACATCTTCATCCTCGGATGGAATGTCTTCATCCTGCAACAGAATTAGACTTATAAGACTTTCTTCTTTTTCCCCCGTGTAAGAGGAGAGCTAGGAATCACCATTCAATTAGATTCTCTGATGATAGATTTTTAATCAAGGAAGCATCCAAAATATCGTAATGTAAAGCAATGTTACTGGACTCTTCTCCATCTAATCAAGATCTTAATCACACATGATATTCGAATAATGCAGTTACAATGGTGAGTGAGACAAGGAGAACGAACCTTGGATTCCTCGGGGCGCTCGCAGTCAAGGTTCTAGAGCTCGTCGAATTGGTGATTCGGTCTGGTCTCATCCTCCTCCTTGGTAGAGAGGAAATACAAGAAATACATTGGATTTGTATTTCTAGTAAGTGTCCATGGATAGATCAGATTATTGTATTTTTAAACATAGATTGATTTTGTAATTTTGTTACTGTTATATAACTATCATTTGATTCAACAAAAACATCACCAAATACTAATGCCATCCCACTTGATTAAACACATACATTTGCCAGCACCACCATCCAATTTCGCATACTCTTCCAAGAGCACCACGGCAATCATCCTTTCATCATCCGTGTCCTGCAAACTGCTCAGTGAAGCAGAGCTAGAAGATTCACCTTCACCATGATTGTGAGTCATGATTCAAATTCACAATGGACACTCTCTACTACAAGAGATTAAATTCAAAGATCTGCCAGAAATTTTTGAAAAGAAGAAGAAAAATAAAAAGAGCATCTATCCTTCACTCTAAGAAATACGCAATTTCCCATTTTGCATATGCAAGTAAATTCATCGACAGCTACCTAAGAACTTCATCTAACTAGATTATTTTCTGTTATTAATCTATCGACGAAGAAGCTTCTGGTGAGGAAACATCAAATAACATACTTATTACATCAGCTCCATGATTGCCTATCATGGAAAAAAGTAAACAACAACCAAAACTTCCACCACCTAATTAGACTAAATAGCGAGATTCCACAAAAATATCTTAACTTTTCCCCCTTAAATATTCACACCTCCTACACAAAAGACTCAGAAGCTGAAATCTCCCTTCCTTCCCTTTCCTTCAACCAACAAAAACTCGAATCTCACATCTCGACAAGTCGTCTCCTCAGGATCTCCGCCATTTCCCCTACAGAATTGTATCCTCCCTCGATCCAAATGATCTGATCAAGGAGAATCGATGGAATCCAGATCGAAAATTGGCAATAGGATCCCTCACACGAGATCATTAACGCCAAATCACACGCAACAGACACCGAAACGACGATAATGATAGGAAGTATCTTACAACGGGAGGTGATCGCGGTCGGAGCAGCGTCGGCAGCTCACCCCCAACACCACCCCCCGAGGATCAATCGACCGGTGCTAACGCATGGAGAGGTGAGCAGAAGAGGATAAGGGGGGAGGGAGTCAGATCCTCTCCTTATAGTGTAGGAAGAGAGAGATAGAGAAATCGGCGGTAGCGATCTAGGGATCCGAGAGCGAGGAGCAGCGGTGGGAGCGATCGGCGCGATCTAGGGATCCGAGAGTAAGGAGCGACGGTGGCGGGAGCGATTGGCAGTGACGATCTAGGGATCGGAGCATGCAAGAGACGGAAACGTTGGATCGGAGCACGCGAACCAGGGATTGGAGTGTCGATCGAGGGATTGGTCGAGGGCCTCGAGTGATCGCGTGGGGAAGTGTGCGGGTGGGTTCGGAGCGGTGGACGGGGGAGGATCGGAGGGTTTAGAAATATTATAAAAAGTATCCTTTAATTATCTATTTAAATTTAAATAAGATAACGATTATTTTTTTCATTGTAAACCGGCAGATAATAACGAATTAAAATAATAATTATTATTTTTTAAAAAATCATAACGAATAACTAAAATAATTATTATTTTTAAATCGAATCACAACAAATAAGTAAAATTATTATTATATTTAAACATATCACGAAATATTACAAATTATCATTATTTATTCATCTTTTATATAATTTATTATATAGTAATAACTTAGGTCTAAATTATATTAAGTGCTTTATATAGCCAAATGGTCATGATTTGAGTCTTATTTATTAATTAAATTTAATTTAACATTATTTAAATCTTAATTAAGTTATTTTAACATAATTTCTAGGTCCTTACTATTTCATCTTTATTATATAATTAACCTTGTATTTATGCTATTCATTGTTAATTAGCTAAGGATATCAATTAATTAGGGTAAATTAAGAGTCATAATGAATTTTTCACCGATGTAACTTAATTACAAAACCTACCTTTGATCCCTAAATAGAGTTTTTTCTCTTTACAAGGAAGAGGTAAGGATCCGAGACCAGACACCAAAGTACAATAACAACAAAGAAAAACAAAAATTAAACACAACCTATAGACCTCCCCAACAAGATAGTAATGTACTCTAGCTACTATAGGTGATAAGAAAACTCCCTATGATGTTAGCTAGCTGATGAGATATGCGGGAGACAAAGTTTTTCCTAAGAGAATTCTAGCATAATAGTTGGGCATGATGAATGTGGAGTAATATGAAGTGTAGAGCTTGAATTTGTATCTCAAATAGGTGTATCTACCTAATGGGGATTTAAGAGCTATTTATAGGCCTCAAGAGAACCTTGAAGAAGACTTGGGAGTCTTCTCTTAGCCGTTGGAGATAAATCTCCAAAAATTTGGTTCAAATCTAAATCAGATCAGGCAATGAATTACTCTGACAACAAACTCAAATGTCTGAAAAATATGTCAGATGTCTAATACGGGATTTTTGGACGTCTAACCAAAGATCTGGTTGTCTAAATTTAAGAATCAGTGTTAGTAGAATTGATTGAATCTAAACAGTGTACTTGACACTAAGTATTGGACGTCTAATTGCTCATTATAAGACATTTGGATGAAAATCTGGACGTCTAAAAATGAGTGAGTTGGTTCCTATAAATGATCAGATCCAAACAGGGATCTAGTGTTTAGGGATTAGACATCTGGGAGACGTTTGTCACTACTTCCGATCGTCTAATGATAATGATGACTAAGAATTTAGGATTTTTAGAGAATCTCTGAATCAAGATTACTTCTAACAAATCGTACTTTAGGTTAGATTAGTCCACGTTCAATTTCTAGATGTCTGGATGTTTAGGAGGAATATTACAATAATCTGAAGTTGGCTCATGGAGATTTTATTATGATAGAGTGAGATTTTGGGCTTGATTACATTCTAACAATCTGTTATTAGATGTCTACTTGTATTATCAGACATCTTGAGTGAACTAGGGATGATTGGAGATAAGTTTGGTCATTTGAAGCTTAAGTGTTCAATTTGTTAAGGTTATATATATGGTTATTGAATGTCTGATCTAAACATCAAATAACTTAACTTTAAATATTTGACGTTTGATACCAAAGGATGTATTTGATTTGAAATTGGATTTTGTTCTAAGTTTTTGCCTAAGTGTTGAGTAACTAGGACAAGGATTCCTATATCTAGCTAGGGGCTCTTTACAACATATCTAAACTCAATAAAAAGAAAATTCCAACTCTTTTTAAATTGATGTACAAAAATTCCTAAGACCTAGATAAAAATATCTTCTTCTTCGAGTGTGGCCTTTGAGATATAAATTGAGACTTGCAACTTAGTGATGATTGAACACAGGAAATAGTGATTCTCATATATTTATTATACTTTTTATTATTTTGTAAAATCTTCAAAACACTCATTGAGAGAGGTTGAACTAACACTAATGTAGCATGTGATTGCCACAATGGCTAAAACACTGGTCAAATCTCAAGATGTACTGTGTATTCTAAATGTCTTACACACAAGAGACAAAACACATAGTTTTAGGATTCTCCTCTAGTATCATCCTTTTCTAAAATTGGTGCATGTAAAGTAGCATTATCCTTTGGATGGAAGGCATATTGAATATCCTCTCCAAGTTCATTCAATTGCTTTGTCATGCTTCAATCTATCTATCGAAACGATTACCGATGGTATTAGACCTCCAAAGCAATAATGATAAGGTTTAAACTCTACTCTAACTACTGCAGTTGTATGACTTCTGCAAAAGCATTCATATCGAACATTAAATCATATAAACCATATTTCCAATATATTGGCCTTATACTTCGTAAAACCTTAATAATTGGATTTCTAAATCTATATAACCTAGGTATTCGCATAAGCCCTTGTCTCACCAATGACGACATGTGTTACGACTCGATTCTCGAATCCCTGTAGGATTCGAGATCGGCTCGCCTTGACTAATCCCAAGACCCAGTCGTCCAACAAGAAATAACCAAAAAACATGAAAGTAAACCATATTCACACATGCAATATAACTAAGTAGTAAAACATACAAAGCAATAAAGGCAAAAACTGTTGTTCCATTACATACCACCACAACAACAGAAACAACGGAAACGAAAGTAAGAGTAAAGACAACAGTAACTAAAAAGTCTGATACTTACTACAACAATACGTGTACAACAAGAAAGCACAGAAACTACGGCTGTGCTTGCTGGGCCAGCACCCTCCGCAGCCAGAAGCTCAGGCTACTCAACTCTTGGTCCTGAACAGTGTTATGAAAAAGACAGAGTCAGCAAACACTAAGTAGAGTGGTATCTATACTATTTAAAACAGTAAAAGCAACAGGTTTAATTCTCTTTTCTATTTATTTTGGTTTATGTGTATTTCCTTTTTACCCATTCTTCTCAATATCCAGATATTCTTGATCTTACATGTTCCTCATGAGAACGATCTTGATTGCAGTCTTTTCCGAAGAGTAGAAGGTACACGTAGTGCTCTCTTAGCCGGGAGAGTCCCTCGTGGTAGTCCTACACCCAGTCAACCACCCCGAGGTCACTGACAAGACGTAGTGGTGACTACGGCACGCATGATAAGCGCATGTGTAGCTACCCCACACCGACATGCGGTCATTCGTTTCCGCTAGTGAGTACACCCAAAGTACAGCATGGAACAGTATAGGGCCTTTCCCTCTCAAAACAAGGGTCTAGCCCCTCAGAACCAAATAGGGGTCTTGCCCCTCCACAGTCCACGCACCCTCATTTGACTACCACGGTTTGCCCAGAGGGCCTAACAAGTTAGTGTAGGGTGACTAGCTAAATCCTGGGTCCCGTGGGGTAGCTAGCTCTCTCCCTACACTAGTAGCTCACCTCGATACCGTGTACACAAGGGCCAACAAGAGTCGATGTAGAGTGGCCAATCCTAACCCCGGGTCTCAACCTAAGGGTGGCTAGCTCCGCTCTACACGAAAAGGGGACAGTCTCTCTTCGTGGTACCACGTACTCAAGGGCAAGCACACTTCCTGTCTACATTCCAGTTTTGCAATTAACCACAGAAGTTCTACTCCTAATTCCCCGAAGGGTTTATGCTCATGTTTACCACATTTATTCCGATCCAGATTCCACCATTCACAATTCAGTTCTCATTTATATGCAGGCAGCTCGTGTTTCCATAATTCAAAACATGCTACTGGTGATTTCACAAGCAATTGATTATAAAATACATGCAGCTCATATTCTAACGGGCAACCCACAATTGTTTCACAGGCAATTGCTAGTAGTTTATCTAAACTTTGCGTATAAGTACCAAGCAATGCATTCATTTCCCTACCCTAGGGTTCATGCCACATCCTAGGGTTCCAGTCAGTTAATTCTATAATACATGCTTATTTGAACATTATTAAAAGCATTAAATCACTCTACCAGATAATTCGAGAGTACTGGGGGCTCGAATCGCAGACCTAGGTGTCTTTGTGAGCCCAAAACACGTAGTAGGCTGAAATCCTATATCAGGGAATACATCACAAAAAGAAGGTTCAGAACAATGTACAAAGGCCTCTAGTATGTAGAGAAACTTGCAAGGAAACTATAGGTACTTCATTTGCGTAAATCGGATCCCGATCGAACCCCAAACGAGTCAAAAACGTGTCTACTGTCCAAAATCAGATGTCTAAAAATAAGTCTAGACGTCTTAAAAGATATAGAACTTTACCTTAAGTCTTTGTGGTGTCCTCAGATGTCCAAGCCTCCTCTGCGATCGTCTGAAGGCAGTTCCAGACGTCGGACCACTCTTCCGGTCGTCTGGAAGCACCTCCGGTCGTCTAGTAAGCTGATAAGACATCCGAAAGTGCATGGGAGAGCATTCCGCACTCTTTCCCAAGGCTGCTACTGCGTACGACAGTTGCAGCCACCAAATCAAGCCCAAAAAATATGCTGCGGTACGGCCTGCATGACCGTAATCGCAAAAAAAACGTACCTTCGCGATAAATGAGCTTTCAGATGTCCGGTCTTAACTCCAGACGTCCAGGTGCTCCACCAGCCGTCTGGACTCCGCTCCAGACGTCTGATATTGGAAAATTTCTAGTACCAGAACTTGCTCCCAGCTCCTTCTGCTGCGCATCTCCTCTTGCCGCCACAGCTCCAGCCACTGCAGATGGTCGAGGACGCCTCTCCGGACTCTCTCCTCTCGCACGCGCTCGCGGTGGCCATGCGAGCTTCGTTGAGCTTCCACTGAAGCTCTCTGACCTCGAACTCCTCCTCCTCCCGCACTCTCCTCCTTGCCCTCTCGCTCTCCCTCGCTCACCTCCTCTCGCAGCTTTGAAGGTGGGGGTGGTGGTGTGTGGAGTGGAGAGGAGAGGAGGAGAGGGGTTTAAATAGGTAGAGTGGGGGCTTAGGGTTCGGCAGGGAGGGGAGGAAAAAGGAGAGAGAAGAGAAGGTCTTGCACGCTGCGCGCACGCAGGGCGCAGTACGCGTACAGAAATTTCATTTTTATATGTCCGGGAAAGGGTCCAGATGTCCGGACAGATATCTGACTGAGAATCCAGACATCTTAAATGCTAAAAGTGGGACGAGTCTTTACAACATGTGGCTTTTTCTCTAAAGGTAGTATTTGAAAAGGGACTTTTGCAGTCACATTTCTGATGATCAACTCTTTAATCATGCCCATATGATAATTCTAGAATCTCTAATTCATATGGAACTTTTTCCATCAGGAATTTAATCAAGTGATGATCTCTTATGAATAAATTGAAAGTTCACGATTTCTTCCAAGATTGAAAATTATGGTCATGGCAATGGATTAATGATAGGTATTATATAAGTATATAACTCTTGTATCTACTGTCGAGAACCATATAGATAGTTGATCTACTATACTCACCTATCTGTTCTATCTTCTTTGTGAGGACCAAAATAACATATATATGTACTCAATTTCATTTATTTAGATAAATATAAGGGACATATCTAACAAATGTATTAATTATATAATCAAATGACTTGTCAAAGGCACATAACTCCAACAAATCGTTGGTAATTGACGGGCACTATTTATTCCCTTCCCCTTCATCTAATTCCATCTCTTCCACAACTTTGATCTTAAAGGACACTTTGCTTGAGTCAACTACTTCGTTCTTGATCTTCCCCGTATAGAGATTAGCAATATATTTTTAATTTGGGAAGTTTCTTTTTTATCCTTAAGTTCTCATCTAATAGTTGTGTTGAAATTTTGATTATCTTCACATTGTGTATAAGATTAGAATAAGCTGGATAAACTACTATAATATTGTTTATTTTATGTTTTATCATTGGCATCTAGTACTCTAGTTGAATGAGGACCATTATTTTACAAGTAAGGAGAAAAGATTTCCTCTTGGAAAGGTTATTCCTCAAATATTAGGGTTTAATCCGTACTCATTCTCAAGGATTAAGATAGTCAAAACTTGACTAGGCCATTCTCAAATACTAGACATAGCCAGAGGTGGATGATTTAGTACTATCTTATGCATTTTGTGGTTGAGTACTCTTATATGCTTGTGTTCCATATCTTGTGAATTATTCCATATTACATACTTATTTAGCTATATTTCTTGTTAGCATCCGAGGGGCAGTGTTCACCCCCTAAACTATCTCTTCCATAAGTTGGTCATGACATGAGAGGACTGTCCAATTGAATTGACTTGGGCTTGGATATGTTTTCAAGGTACATTGCGTAATATTTTTTACCTTAATTAGTATATTTGATGTCATTTATGATGAAATAAAGCTTTTTGTGCCATAGAACTTTAAAAGGTCATGATCAATGCTTTATCTCCCTAGCATTGTCCTTATAATCCAACAGAGAAATCACTAGCATATTTATTTCACTATCTTATTGATTTTTATTCATAAAAACATTTAATGTAGTAAAAATTATTTAAAGATGCCCCCTCCTCTCCTCACTCTACACACTCATTATCCAACTTTCTAGATCTCCATTTTTTAACAAGGGCATATGCTTTGCAATTAGACTTGTCTATTGAGCATAATGAGATCAACTAAGCTCGAGGCCCCTAACGCTTTATGAGATCAATCTTGTTAAGCTAATTATATTATACGGTATACATTACAAACTTTTTTATCCATTTCGAAGCTGACCATTATTATGTCTAAACTTGATTCAACCAGCTTACCCAATCCAATATGAATTTGGAGTCAAATTTGACTCATTAACTAATTGAGTTAGAGTCTCAATCAAGCCTATCGAGCTGAGTCATTGAGCCAAAACTTTTCACCTTATGATACTATTAGTCGGAGGCATTTCCTTTCATTTTCTCAATTTAAAAAGATTAGCCAATTTAGAAAAATATAATTCAGCTGCTATGACCGACGGTAAACATCCCATTGATCCACAATGAACGTCATTACATCTATGAGTTACTTTACAACCTTAAAGTACGGAGTGATTTGATGGCCCCGGCTCTTGAGAAATATGTGTTTGGTGGGGGGGTGTGTGGTGTGGTTGAAGAAGATCCAACTCCGAGGGGCCTCACTCAGATAATGGTTGCAGGGGGCACCATCCTCCTCTCGCCAATGCTCATAAAACAAACTAATCGACCCCTGGTCCCATCCACCTCTTCTCTGACGTCTTTGTGTTGACTAAACTCACCCTTTTCTGACAGTCACCGCCACCGAATTCTAAATAAAACAGCACATACGTACCAACATATCTAACAGGGGATTAGATGGTCTCCGCGCTTCTTGCTGGAAACGACAGTGCAACAGCTTCTGTGCAGATATGGCACGATTGTAGTTCATTCCTCCGAAAACGTGCAGAGCTACGTACTGAATTTAGAACAGAAGTGATTCCCTGGAGGTACACCTCCGAGGTACTTAAAATTCCCTGAGTTAATAAACGAGCCCGCCCCTATGCAAGTACGGCCACATATTGTGAACTTGGTAATTTCCACGAACCAAAAATAACAATAATAAATTGCTGATTCACAAAAAAATAAAATAAATTAAATTATAATTGATTTTCTATTAAGATTGCAACGGATCCAAAAAGTAACATGATATGAAGCCCACCAAAAAAGGCCTGCCCACGGCCGGCCGACGCATGTTTGTAACCAAAGACCTGAAACCACAAAAATCTTTGTGCCATTTCGAACAAACGTCACAAAAAGGAAGAACACGCAGAACAGTCCCACCCCTCTGCACGATTGACTCAGGGCTTGTTTGCACAGGTAGGAGTTGGATTCTCCTCAGAAAGTGGGATGTTGAGGTCAGGTAGGACGGGTTGTGGTGTTGCAGTAGACGCGGAGCAGTTTCCCTTGCAGGAGGAGAGATTCTGCTTGATCTGAGAGAACAACTTCTTGTTCTCCTGGTCGAGCACAGCAGCCTTCCTCCTCAGCCTCTCATTCTCCTTTATGATGTAGCAGTTCTCAAGGTACAGCTTTGAGTTAAGCCTCTCCATGACCCCCTGGATCCCTGGAAGGCATTTTGGACAAACGCCAAAAAGAAAACTGTGAAAATTTTGGAGTATGGTTACGTTCGAAATGATATGTTACTACTGTACTCTGGTTTCAGAGGCATGGAGGCAAAAAAAAACATTCACGTAGATGATTCTGCCAAGATCAAGATATGTGGTGAAAAGGAGTAATACATGTAAAGAAGGTCTGCCTTTTCATCTCTGGCGTACGAACATGGGGAAAGGGACCCGGAGTTTTGGCCAAAAAAAAAAATGGAGGACCTTTTTGTAATATACAGAAGAGTAAATGGAGCTTATAGTAATTTAGAAATAAAATATCCGCATTGAGAATTATTGCAGGAATATTACTTGCGGAAAACCACCATAAGAAAATGAACAAAGGGAGCTTAATCCTACAAAAACTGGGGCATATCTATATGAAAAGAGAGAAGACAGCGTGAACATATCAGAAAGCGAAAAGGAAAGACAGGGAAAAGATCTTCACCGCTCGATGCAAAAAATATCAATGAAAGCAGAAGACCCGCGTGGCGATGCCATTCAATGGAATTTACGGAAATTGAGAAGTCATTATACTTCTAAAAAAAAAAAAACACAGAGCGAGAACTCATGATACGAATAAAAATGAAGCAATCAGCAATTTCAGAAACAAATAATAAAAAAAACATGATCATTGCACAAAATCAACAAAAAGGTTGCATCCTTCCAAATCTACGACTAATGAGAGTTTTCTATTTCTTTTTTTTCAAAAAATACTGAAGGACCCGTCAGCGAAGTAACAAAACTAAAAGAGTCATCACTGTGGGAGTTGCAAAGCATGAAGAAAAGCACGAGGATGGCTTAAAGAGAACCAAATTCACAAATAGAGACTTCCAACCAAACCAAAAATGATAACAACCCGACGACTTGATACAAAGGCTTGAAAAAGTGAGCACCTACTGGGTCAACAGTTAACGAGCAGAGGGAGACGATTTGAGCAAAGAAGAGAGAAGCAGAGATTTGCGAAATTTGCGGTGGGACTGGAGGGTTTAGTGGGAGGGTCCATTTATAGCGCGCGAGGATAGACCCTCCCACATCTCTCTCTCTCTCTCTCTCTCTCTCTCTCTCACACGCACATACTCCACCACTGCCAGAATAATCATGCGTGTGTAAGGAAGATGCATGGGAGGAGTTACGGGGAGAGAGAAGACGGCTTGTAAGGTGTATGGCTTAATGCTGCATGATGATGATGATGAATGAGGTGGAGGAAGGAAAGATGTGATGGCGTCACGTGATGATGGATGGCTCTCGTCCCCCGGTGATCTTTGTGGAAGGAGGTGGTGGCATCGTTGGTGGAACGGAGGCCGGTTTGGTTGGCCCGAGATTCGCAATGATGTGCTTTGAGTTGGGGCTGAGGAGATGGGCTCGCAATTCCATCATCACATATACCATGCTCTTTTGTTTTTTTATGCACTTTATTCAACTCCCCCACCTCAACTGCTTCTCGAATTTGAGTGCTACACCATGATGGCAACAACCCTCGAGTAATGACTTCCAACATTTACGAATTGAGTTAATGTCAAAATTTTCAAAATCGGATAGGATCGTTTAGTCCAACCGATTGAATCGGGAATCGATGGTAGAATGATCGAATCCTCTGAATTTTGAACAGTAGACTTAAAATTGTATGAGTTGAGAAAAATTTGATTTGATTGGTTCAAACTAATGAATCAAATCTTCGGTTCAACTAGCTCCAATGAAAAAAAAAATGCTAGTAGACTCCCACGTCATATGCCATCACAAACTCTTCATTCTCACTTTCCCTCTCTCAGAGTCGTAGATGGACTTATCCCTCTCGACTCAAATCTCAAGTACTCACCATTGTCGAACCTCTCGCTCTCCTACCCTCCTCACAACTGACGAGGCGACCACCCCCTCTTGCCCTCGCATCCGCGTTTGCTGTCTGTTGTCGTGTCTACCGTCCACGTCTGACAGCACTCGTCTGCTTCTCCCACCGCAGCGCCTCCTCTTCCCACCGCAACACCTCCTCCTTCCGCAGTGGCATAGCCATCACGTTCGTGACTGCATGACTCCCTACCGAGCCTGCCCTCGCCATCACCCTTCTCAGAGTCAGCATCCATGACTCCAACGGGTCAAACCTTCCTCCTCCTTGCTAGTAGTCTGACGTCTCTACCACCATAAACTTCTTCGTCCTCTCCTTTCACCTATAATAGCATTGCTGCACCTCCACGATCTACCAAACCCCTTCCTCCATCCACCTGCACGGCTGACTCACTACCACCACCAAATTAGCCCCATCTCACCACCTACACGAGCCAAACCCATCCTCGACACTTCATCTTTTTGAGCAATCCCACTGTAGTCTACTTAGGACCATTCACACAAACCTAGTTACGCCAAAAAAAAAGAAAGAAAGAAAGTTGCATCTCATACACAAATTGGGAAACAAGAAACACTAAAAAAGATCACTTTTTAATTCTATATTTGGTTGGATGTCCAACGAGGGAATGACTAATACATAAATAGCTAAATGATGTAAGATGAAATTAAATGAATGAGGCATTTTGTACTAATAGCCAGAATTATTACAACTTAGCTTTTGATTTTTAATATATACTTCCCTTTATGTCATCTAGTTTAAGTCTTTAATACTTCCATTTTATTTTATAGTGTGATTGGATATTCCAGATACAAAGTAACATTTTGTGATAGTTATATTTAGTTTTTATACATTAAATTTTGATTTAACTTGGTTCAACTCGGTTGAACCAATACAAACCAAACCTAAGCATGATCGATCTGGTTTTTCCTAATCCGATTCTAATGATGACGTTATCACTAGTTCAATCGATTCGAACCAGCAGTTGAACCACTAAAACCAAAACCAAAGCTTGACCAATTCGATGACTGATCCAATTTTTAAACCCTTGGTTACTACTGCAATTTTCCACAATTACTTAAATATCGTTGAATTGCTAGATTTTCCTTGAATGCCATTACAAACTTTAGGCAAAACCTTTCTCCTATCTTGATTCATACACCCTAGAGGGAGAGGATATTCTTTATGATTTACTTATCACCATGTTTAGGTGGAAAAAGATTTCAATGTCCACTTATTTTTTGGAACAATACTCTCGATTTTTCACCTTCGATTCTTTTGTTTTGTTTTTTCTTAGCAACTCCTTTGAACACAAGGAATCTAGCTACTTAGATCAAACATTCTCAAAAGATGGCTAAAGTTCTATTATAATTAATTGAATATATTAAAAAGATGAAAATTAAAGGACACCAAATGTACTTGAGGTTTGCTTATCTGGATTCTTAGAATTCTATCAACGAGCTCAATAGCCATGTCTATCCTATTGCATGCTAGGGAGGTACTTTATCCTTGAGATGTGCCAAATGAGGAAGACTAGAGGAGGGAGTGTCGCTAAAGATTGCTACAGTTCGTACAATACATTGGTTTCCTTGTCAAGTAATGAGCCTAATGCATGACCTGTTAGTAGATTCAAGATCCCAACAGTTTGAGTTTGGTTAGACTACAAATGCATGAATTAGAGGTGGATTATGGTAGAAGAAGATGAGAGACCAATAATACAAGGATAGAAAGGATTTTTTTTATTGGTTCCACCCAATTGAGTGTGTCTTAGGAGGGGATCTAACTAAAAGTGCACATTGTTGTTAAGTATTGTTTATAAAGAGTATAATGAATCGAGGGTTGATCCACTCGCATGGCTCTATGGCAAGGAAACTGGTTGTAACGATGCAAGGCCCAAGGTAGCAACCTAACCCTACATCCTGGAAGGCTGTGAAATTGTAGGTGCTAACTGTAATGGGAGAACCTCTTATCTTGCCAAAACTGGGTCCTGTTTGTGCACACTCCCTCGCTGAACTGATGCTTATCATCCTATTCTCTCCCAATCCTTGTAGCTTGGTCGCCCACAACTGTAATGGTGTTCAAGTCTAAGCCAACTATCTATAATTGTAGCCTATACCTCAAGCATTTAGAGAATCTCCACCTCTTGTCTTCCTTGATCAATAAGCAGATGAAGCGAAGTAAATAAGCTCAGTGAACCTTGCTAAGTAGTCAAAGATAGTCATTCTCTCATGCTTTAGTGCTTTAAACTTGATGCACTTCTCATCCTTCTAGTAGGGAGTGTAGAACCAATTGTTGAAAATAACTAAGAAGTCCTCTGAGGAAGTGAGGCAAGTCTGAGCAAACATCCACCACTTGTGGGTGTTACTATACAGTAGATAGGTAGCAAAAGTTACTCAACAATCAACTAAAATGCAATGGCCTCGAAGGCCTTCTCTACCTTAAGGACCCAGTCCTCAGCCACTGAAGGATCCCCATCTCCCTTGAACTCTAGAGCCTTCATCGTTCAAAAGGTGGTGAATAGGGTTGTAGGGTACCATATCGAGTTTGTCAATGGTGGTATTGGATGGGAGGAGACACTATGAGGGGACACCAAGGAAGATGGCACTACATTTAACATCCCAAAATCCAGGTTCTGAGTCATTTTAAAGTGGTTTAGGTCAATTTGAACTTAGAAGCCTGATCAAGGTTCGCTATTGGTGTCAGCACCTCCTTAAATTGCCAAGAAACGTGTATTTCAAGTCAACCCCTAGTCAAACATTATCAAAAGGGTGCCATGTATGATACCATTGGATTTCTCTCGTCACAAGCTTTTCGTTAACGCTTGTTTCGTGCAATTCCAAGGTGTATAGCTTAAGCTATGGCCAAAAGAAGTCAATAAGGACCTAAATGTAATGTGGACCCAACCCTAGGGGTAAATTGGGTATTTCACCCACATAAACTAATTCGCAACAACCTATGGGCCTATATAAGGACCCTTTTGAGTCCTTGGGTCATCACCTCTTCTCTAAGTCTCTTAATCAAGAGAGAAAGACAAGCTTAAGCTTATCCTTTAAAAAATCAAAAACATTTTCTCGGGGACCCGAGTGCGAATAAGCAAAACCCAAGGTTCCCACTGCAAAAGTTGTGGCGGCAGGGGGTGATGAGGCACACTGGATCTAGCGACGAGCACCCGATCCGTGACACGTGTCGGTGGACGAGCACGCGGGAAGCGAGTGCAAGCGCACGAGGCTGGGTGCGACAGATTGTGACGCGTGGTACAATCAGCGACAGTAGTGCGCAGTGAGCGCGATTCATGGACGAGGCACTCATGTGAGTCGGCGAGCGACGTATGTCACGTGTGCGAGCGGATTGCGTGGACCAATGGGCTGGTCTAGCTGAATTGGTTCGGTTCAGGACCCCCTCACATTGTTTCATCTGGTTCGAGGCCTTGCCAACCTCGGATTTTGACAAATAAGGTATTGTTGGAATTGTATCAATGTGTACTATGCGGTGTATGGTTTATTTGTACTTTTGAATACGTTCTCATTATTAAAAAATTAGAAACGTAATTAGGTGCCTCCGACCCCGTCTTTGGTCCGTTTGAATCAGGTCTTATCCCCGGTGCGTGCGTGGATCCCGAGGCAGGTGTGGAGATTGTTTTCAGGCCCTGTGCGCATGGTTCGGAGTCACTGAGACCCTCCGATGACATTAGGTAGAGTAGTTTGCCCCTCTTTTAATTCAGCTGATTTTTCGGATAACTGTGGACTCGTCCTGTGCGATCTTTTTTCGTATACCACCTTCATTGGCGTGTATTCTCCCTTTTGCTAAGTTTTGAACTCCTTTGGTGTTTTTCCTAATTTTTGGGCACTATAACGAGAAATAATATGTTTTATGTGAATGATGAAGATTTAATAAATACATGTACCATTGTTATCACATGCATTAAACGAACTCTATTTTCCATAAAACAAGTTTTGCTATCATTAGTAATTTCTAAATAATATGGGACAATTGTCACCGGATTGGAATTACTTGTAAGTGGATAAATTGGAAGATAATGTGAACAATTATGAATCCTGGAATTAGTAGTACGAGATTACTAAGAATTTTTTGGATTGACAAAATAAGTGATACAGTTATCTGGAAATTGGTTATATAATACGATGGATATGTCGGGAAATAAAAGGATTAGATAACTGGTGTTCAACCCCGCTACCTACCAGGTTTTGGCCGTAGCTTTGGTCTTTTCAGACCGGGTTTAGGGGCTTGTTTAAAGAGTGGCTGGCATTCCTACGACTCTTTCATTAAGCTTACTAGCCAACTGGGATAGTGGATTGCAGGGCTCAAGGTTTGGAGTGGTTCTTCTTGGTCAGTGGGTGGGTCATTGGTTGTCTGTGGTTCAGCATATACAGTGCTTGTACGTGTTCACGCTACATGACATAGCCACACCCCTTCTCGCAATGACCTCAGGGTGATGGAGTATGGTGACTTGATGGGTATAAGCAATCCTCCTAGCCAGGAGGGTGGCTTATACCGGTCTTGCGCCACAGGAAGTTACATGAGATCATCTTGTACATGAGACATCAATTGATAGATTGAGAACAATAAGAATATGGGCAAATTACATAAATGGAACTAGATATGAAATAAATTGTAAACAGATAAACTCTTAACATAGTGCCTTTCTTCCTATACTCTGTTACTTGAGTTACATGTTTAGTTGCTCTACTCTACTCAATTTCCACTGACATTTTATCTTGGGTTCCGTACTCAGGTGTTGCTAAGCAATCAGGTGCAGCGGCTGCTATTAGTTAGGTCCTACCTGAGGAGACGGTCTATACTGAGTTAGTGGCTCATAGTAGTAGTTTCTTTCCGCTGTAAGAATTTTATTTCCTGTCTTCTTGGTAGCTGTAGGATACTCTTTTATTTCTATTATAGGGTGAATTTCAATTATATTGTCAGCACTTTAGTTTTTCTTTCATTTAATGCATTATGAATTAATGTTGGCTATTGATGTTTTATGGCTCTATGTTGGGTGGCTGCAATCTTGTGAGTATTCATACTAATTGTTAGCACACGGTGACTTGGGTCTCGTTGGTTGGCGAAACTCGGGTCGTTACACTATAGGAGGAGGAGGAAAATAGGTGAGAGCACTAGAGGAGGAGGAACAGCAGGTGGTGGTACCTTAAGAAGAGGCATAGTAGGTGGTGTTACAAGTGGAGGAGATGCAAGTGGTGACACAAGAGAAGAAGGCACACAAGCGGGGGCACAACAAGTGGACTTTGCTCAGCAGCTTACTTGTCTATGCTACTACTCACAAGCTGCATGGGTGGAATTCTCTACTAGATCTCCTATAGTGTCTCAGGTATGGCCTGCATGACCTAAGGCTTGTTAGGTTGAGGAGGCAGGTCCTGAATTCGTTGCTGTCACCTAAGTCCTATTTCTTACACACCCATGAATCAAAATAGGTTACACAAAGGCAAACGAGAGTTATTCCTTCATGCTCTATTCTTGGGTTACCTTACATTTTCTCGGTAAAGTCTTCACTTGGGTGTACGCTTAATGGGACAACATTGCTTTGGTACCACTTCTATAACAACTCAACCCTTAAGGGTTGAGGCAGCAATTTAAAACTTAAATCAAATTGCGAATTTGTTGTCTAAAAATAAGTATACACCTAACATAACCAAGTAATAATAAAGCAAAAGTATGCAACAATTAGCACTAAGAGCATGAGAGAAATAAAGTAAAGTAGAGGTCCAAGTAAAGGTGTTGCATACAACTTGGAATAATGCCCATATAAAATAGAAACATGTTACCTGACCACAAAAGTTTGTAAAAGAAAAACTCTACTATTAATTGAGACCTATTGTGGTATTGTAGGTCTAGGAAACTTCTCACCCAAAACTTAGATCTATAAACCAACTAAGATCCTGGTTTGAAGTCAAACATATGATAAAGTGAGTTGAAGAGTTCAATAAAGCGTTGTAAAAGCAAGCTACAAAAAAAAGGTACTAAAATGGAAGTGAAATGTATGAGTTAACCCCATCTTTAAATCCTTAAGATTTGGTTTCCGTTCTTTGTTTGGATTCGTCCAATTTACATATATAACTTTAAATGTTTTACTAACCTAGCTTGTTAAGGACTTGGGATGGGATCTGACACAACTTACCTGGTGGCTAATAATTCCATATTTATTAAGGATAATGTACTTATTTTGTGTTAGCACCTAAAATTACATAGCATAATTAAGTTGTAAACAATGCATATCATAAGCATCATAGGCATATTAGGTTTAGAATTGCATTTATACATAATTTGTATATATTAGAATAATCTTATTTTGTGCAAGAATAAAATACAGGAGTTGGAGCTTGCGAATGAAAAGCTTTAGAGAAGATTTAACGAAATATACATTTTACGAGGGGTAGAATGCAAATTTACCAAACTATGAAGGTATCATCATAATTTGGCCCTCCAACAACAAATTTCCCTCCTAAATCATCTAAGTTGGCTTGCATTTCAAAGGAATTCCAAATGGCCTTTGAGTTCTTTGCAAAATCGCCAAAATCCAACTTCGCACTTAGCTTACGTGCAAGTCGTGCGCCAAACACCCACTTCAGCCACTCCCCATTCGTGCCTTACGCGCGCAGCCATACCGTACCCCTCCAACTAGCTGTGCATGAGCGGTCCACATGCCCAATCTCAACCGCGAGTGTGCCCACTAGCAACCAAGAATGTGATTTGTGCGCACTCGATCCGCCTAACCCACACTAGTGCTTAGCGTGCGCCACCCAAGCTCAAAATCTACTCCAACGCTTTCTCCGGATGTGCCAGGCATGCAAAATGATGCTTTTAGCTGGTGACACCCTCTTCCGCTCACCTATATAAAGGCCATACCTCGTTCATCACCAAACCATCTCCACCTATTCCCTCCTTACCTCCATTAGAGCTAGGAAACCTACCTTAGCTCCTTAGCATCTCCCCAAGTCCCTTGGCCTCCATATTAGTGTAGAAACTCTACCTTCTCACCACTTTCAACCCTCTTCTCACCACCTTCATATGGCCACCTAGGACTCGCCTCTCACCTCTCTTCATAAGTGAAAGATTCCCAAGCTTCCCTAACACCCTAGTACCTTAGTAATCTTCCCTCTCATCACCATTCAACCTTCTTCTCACCCTCATCCGAAGATGCTAGGAGTTGTCCTCTCACCTCCATTCACAAGGTGCTACTAGGACAACACCTACCCTCACCACCTTCTTCCTACACCTCATCCCCTTCTCTGGCATCTCACTGTCGTCTTTAGGTCGCACCAACAAGCAGCCAATGGACAACCGCTCCAACTTTGTCTTCTCACTCCACTCTTTTATTTTGCTTTATGTTATTATTTTCTTTATTCAAATTGTAGTGCAAACATTTCATTATTGGTATTTATTCTTGATTTTATCTTTGCCATCTCGATGTTATCTTCTCTGTTTCTCATTGTCGTTCTCTTTAGATAAAAAAATATAAAAATTGCAAAAGTGACAAAGTACCAAAAATAAATAATCGAGCAATTAACCAAATGTAGCCTTCTTGTATTTAACCCGGACTCACCTCTAGTTATTTTATTTGATCGCATATTTTTGCAAACTACAAAGACACAATTTCAAAACTTTTTCTTGACAATTTTTCATGCATCAGTGGCCAACTAGGTAAACATATGCCAAGCTCCATCCAAGTCATGACATGACATACAACTACCTACACATGAGGAGACCGAACCTTAGAACCAAAAAGTGTTCCTATAGTAGGTTCAACATCACCCCCACTTGTTAATTCACCTTTACTTTGTCATTTTTCCATTGTCCATTCCAAAGCACAAGCTCCAATGATACATCGAGGTGATGTACATCTCAACTAGGGTATTGATGAGGCATGCAACTTCTCAACTTATTTACTTTTGGTATGTGGTTACTTAGGCACATCATCCATTTAAATAATCAATTTTTGAAAGAAGTATAAATTTTCTTTAGTTCTTCTCTATTAAGGTAAGTCATTTAAGTAGTTCTTCCAATAGCAAGGTTTCCACAACATTCATAAGATATATTGAATGTCATTCACATCTCATGAAGCATCCCATTCTTTAAGACTTACAATGTTCAATAAAATAATCTCATGTCAAAGCCAAATCATAATTCAATAAGAGATTCTAAAATTGTCCATTCAATTTAATGGTTATTCCTGGTATCTATTTAGTTTGCCCATCATAATTAATTTACTACTTGTAGCATTTTGTAGGGCAATTTGTAATCTACTAATTTCAAATTTCATGATTCTTCAGTAAGGTTCAAGAAGAAAAGAGATAAGACTTCCAATACCTGTAAAAGAGACAGTAGGTGAGGTACTAAGCATATTACAAAGAAACCACATGAGCAAAACAAAAGGCTTGGATAGCATCAATTTTAAAGTTCAAGTGTGAGGATGCTTTACTAAACAACCTACGTGCTCGAGGTTTGCTTGATCCACATTCGAACCCTAATTTACACTCCTAAGAATGTAGATAGGGACACATTAAGCTCAAGCTCTCAACATTATTCTAAAATGGAAGATTCAAGTATTCAACTTACCAACAAGATCATAACTTGTGGGTCCTTATGCGTTCTCTGCCTGGGATTTCGAAATGCTTAAAGTTCTGTCACCTGCACCTACCTGTGGCACATGATGTCAATACTTGACCTCGGGAAAAACGCATGCACACATCGCCTACACACTCTCTTATTCCCTTAGTTACACACACACATATAGTACATATAACTACACATATGTACCAACATATACATATATAAATGCATACATCTCAAATATGCTCACACCAAACATATAACCTATTGTGCACACACTCATACAAATATACTTGCTATATATATATATGTACATTTATGTTGAAAAACCTTTAACTAATTGTTTAAAGAATTAATTACAAATCTCCCATCTATTTATAGAATTGTAAGTTTAAGTAAGCAAATTAAACCATAAAATTGGTTAAAGGATCCATTTTCTCATATTGAATAACTAATTGAAAAGGTATTTAATAAAAGAAAATCATGATCTTTGGAATCCCAATTATTCAATAGTAAGGTCCAGGGCTCTAATTTATGAAACTTTTAATTATAAAGAAAATGATAAATTTCCATATCATATCAAGGATCATAGTTTTCAATCTTTAAATATTTCTCACAAACAAAAGAACAACATGAATAGTTTAAGATTCAACTGTATTGCAATTGATTATCATTTGCCATATCACCACTCCATTATATCAACCAAGTAAACCAGCTCTATAATCTTGAAAACTAAGAGTTTCATTTGACTAGAATAAAAATAACATCTAATCCAATGGTTCACATCATTCTAGTTAAATAAATGTCACCTTTAATAATTACAAGAAAACGATGAACGGAGGAAACATAAATCACAAAATCCTCGTATCAGCTCTTTAAGCCTTCAATTTGTAGACTTGCATAAAAGCCCCTTGATTTGATGCTTTACACCCTTATTTATATTTTTCGATGATGATGGAGTCTTCTCTTAAAGGCTTCTTCTTTCCCAAAAACTTGCATCAATGTGGTCTAGTTAACTTTCACCATGTGCATTCCTTTAACTTAGTCAATGTTGATGTGCCCTCATTGTTGACGTGTTGAGGTTGTTGTAATAATTCTTTCCCAATTCCTATCCAAGTTCATCATAAACGTGTTGGTGCAAAGGCATTACAATTGTTGATTTTGATGATAACAAAATACTTGTAATTTAACATTTGCATTAAGTTTACAGTTTCAGGATAAATGCAAATAATAACAAGTGTGAAGGAGCTAAAGCTAAGAGCATGAAGGAATGGAGGAGCCTAATAAAGGAGAACAAAAGCATCAAGGAGCATTGTTAAGACCGAGACATCAAACACTTTTAAGACGTCTGGGAGTTGGTCCAGATGTCTGGACGCCTTCCCAGACGTCTGGAAATAAATTTTTGCGTGCGTACGATTGCGAGTTCGCGTGCGTGCGCGCGCAGACTGAACCCGCCGACCTGCAGACGCTTTTTCTCCCCCGACGCCTTCAAATACCCCTCTCCCCCCTTCCCTCTCCCTCACCCACCACCCCACCGTCTCCTCCTTCTTCCAGCATGAGCGTGAGAGAGAGAGCGAGGGCAGCTGCTGCTGCCGGGTGCGTGCGGAGAGGAGGTGCAGCGAGAGGGGAGAAGAGGGAGAGCGTGTGAGGAAGAGAGAGCGAGCTCGCCGGAGCAACTCGAGGCCGGCCAACAGGCGCGCAGCAGGAGCGTGGTGCTGGGGAGGTTACCCCGGTGCTGCTACAGCTTAGGCAGCAGGCGGGCGAGCGTGGCGTGGCCATGCGCAGCAGAAAGAAGGTGAGGAGGTTCTGATTTTGGGAATTTTTCCCAGAATTAGACATCTGGACCTACGTCCAGACGACGCGGGCGACGTTTGGAGGGAGAACCAGGCGTCTGAAAGGTACGAAATTTCTCCTCTTCCTCCTTTTTGTGGATGCGACCATGCAGGCCGATTCGCCGAAGGCTGAGACGTGTCGTGATGAGGAGGCTTTCGTCGTGCGTGCAGGTTTCGTTTCGAGAAGGCGCGAGGACACGCTCTCCCACACAGATCAGACGTCTGGGCATAGCACCAGTCGGCGGAGAGCATCTCCAGATGTCCGGAGAGGTAGTCGGACGTCTGGAACTGGGTCCAAACGGTTCAGCAGGATCCCTGGACGTCTGAGGAACAGCTCAGAGCGAGGTATGACCTGGACCACCTTTTAAGACGTGTGAAAGGTGTTCCAGACATCTGATTTGAGTCAGAGTTGTCTTTTTTGATCCGTTTAGGGTCCGTTCGAAGTCCGATTTCCGCGTTTGAGATTCCGTTCTTCTCAGAATTTGTTCCTCTACTTGTTTAAAATACTTTTATCCTATTTTGAGTGGTTCCTTGTGATTGATCCTTGTGTTAGGACCTCGTTCTGTTGCAGCTCTGGGGGTTGCGGAGGCACGTGGACCTGCTGATCACGCCCCCATTACTCCCGATTTTGCGGGTAGAGTGGCTCCCCTTAGTTATTTACCGACATTAATGCATCTCTGAGATGAATGATAGATCCTAGGGTATGGCATGAATCCTAGAACTTGAAAATTAGATTGAATGATAGATCCTAGGGTGTGGCATGAATCCTAGGAACAGAAATACTGAAACGGATGTCTTGAATACTTGAATTGCAATCTTGGATAAGTAAATAGAATAATGATAATTGCCTGTAATTGGATAACAGCTATCTGTGAAATGTAAAGTACTGTTGCTAGTAACTGCTACCTGTAATTCCTGTTGTTGGAAACTAAATTTGAGCTGCTTGTATATAAACTGATATGCAATGTTGGAAACACGGGCTATATGCGAATGAAACTGAAATGATGAAACCTAGTATGGCTTGGCCTGAGAAATATGAGTATGAACCCTACGGGGAATTAGGAGTAGAGCTCCTGAAAAATAAATAGAATGGAACTGGAAAAGTGGATGGGGAACTGAGCTGCCCCTTGAGTACGGAGTACCAAGGAGAGAGACTGTCCCCCTGTTTAGTGCAGAGCGAAGCTAGCCGCCCCAGGGACCCGGGGTTAGGTCTGGCCACTTTGTACTGACTTTTGGCCCTCGCGTACACAGTACCGAGGAGAGCTACTAGTGTAGGGAGAGAGCTAGCCACCCCACGGGCCCCGGGGTTCAGCTAGCCATCCTACATCGATTTGTTAGGCCTACTGGGCAAACCAAGGTAGTCAGGCGAGGGTGCGCGGACTGTGGAGGGGCAAGACCCCTGTTTGGTTACTGTGGAGGGGGTTGGACCCTTGTTACTGAGAGGGCTCTGCCCTATACTAGTTCTGTGCTGTGCTTTTGTAACGACCCGGTTCCCGAGTCCCTACGAGACACGAGAACCGGACCGACTCGACTAATCCCAAGACCTAGTCGTCCAACGAGGAAGTAACCAAAAGAGCAGTAAAATAAACCACATTCAGCATGAATATAACTAACAGTAAGAAAGTACAGCAGTAAGGAAAGAAACTACTACAGTATATACCACCACAACAGTAGAACAACATTTATCATATAACATGAACTGCATGTAAAGAAAAGTACAGCGGAAACAAGAACTACTCATTATAACGGGAACAAAGAGGTACAAAAGACAGTGGTAACTCTACTGGACCCTACTCGGCCCAGCGTCCTCTGCAGCCGCTGACCCTGGCTGCTCAACACCTGGTCCTAAAAAAGGTGACGAGTGTAACACGTCAGCAAAACGCTGAGTAGAGTGGCAACTAAAACTAAAGACAATAGTAGAGTGTACAGTAGCTGTTATGTTCTATTACTTTCTTTATTTACATCTTTCAATTGTCTCACTATTTAATTTATTTCTCAGATCTTTTACTTGATCTCGAATGTTCCTCGTGGGAACGATCTTGATTGCAGTCTTTTCCAAAAAGTAGAAGTAGCACGTGGTGCTCTCCTGGCCGGGAGAGTCCCCCGTGGTGATCCTACCCTCAGTCAACCACCCCAAGGTCACTGACAGACGTAACGGTGACTACGGCACGCGTGATAAACGCACAGGTAGCTAACCCGTACTGGCACGCGGTCAGTCGTTTCCGTTAACGGGTGCGCCCAAAGCACAGCACGGAACCAGTACAGGGCAGAGCCCTCTCAGTAACAGGGGTCCAACCCCTCCACAGTAACCAAACCGGGGCCTTGCCCCTCCACAGTCCGCGCACCCTCGCCTGACTACCCTGGTTTGCCCCAGCGGGCCTAACAAGTCTGTGTGGGAGGCTAGCAGAACCCCGGGGCCCGTGGGGTAGCTAGTACCTCCCTACACTAGTAGCTCTCCTCGATACCACGTACGCGAGGGCCAGCAAGTCGGTACAGAGTGGCCAGTCCTAACCCCGGGTCCCTGGGGCGACTGGCTCCGCTCTACACTAAACAGGGGGACAGTCGCTCTCCTTGGTACTCCGTACTCAAGGGCCAGCTCACTTCCCCAAAACTATTTCATTCACTTTCCAGGAGTTCTACTCCTACTTCCCCGTAGGATTCCATCCTTTTTACTCAAACATCCAGTTTTCACTTTCCAGTTTCACATTCTTACAATCTATGTTCTCAACCACGTTATCTATTCACAACAGGCAGCTGTTAATTCAAATTACAGGCAGCTTTATATCTCTTTCCATTTTCCAAGACTGCAGTATTATACATTCCACTAGTTTTCCCATCCTAGGATTCATGCCATATCCTAGGATCTATCATACAATCTAGTTTTCCAGTCCTAGGATTCATGCAACACCTAGGAGCTATCATTCCATCTATTTCTCATTCCTAGGATTCATGCAATGTCCTAGGTTCTATTTATGGTTTCATAATTAAACAGATTTTATTAATAACTTAAAGCCACTCTACCAGGTACAACGGGAGTAATGGGGGCGTGATCGGGAATCCCGCGTGCCTCCGCGACTCCCAAGACTGCAACTGAACGAGGTCCTATCACAAGGATCAAACACAAGGAAAGTCTCAAAACAGTGTATAGCTACTGTAGATGGGTAGAGGAATTAATTCTGAAAAGAACGCAACTCGAATCGCGGAAAACGGAACCCGAACGGGCCCTAAACGGGTCGAAAACGATGACACTGTGTAAAATCAGACGTCTGGAACTTCTTCCAGACGTCTTAAAAAGTGGATCAGAGAATTACCTGCTCAGCGTGGTTTCCCAGACGTCCAGAAGTATGAGGGGACGTCTGTCCTATCTCCCAGACGTCCGATGGTAACCCCGGACGTCTGGAGGTCGCTCCCGCCGTCTGGTACAACAGCCAGACGTATGATTCGCGTTGGAGGGCGAATCACCGAGCCTGCGCACAGCCAACTCCCTCCCTCAGTACGGTCAGTCGACAGGAAGGAAGAAGAAAGCAGACTACTCACCTTTCAGACGTCTGTATGATCTTCCAGACGTCTCCCTCGCCATCTGGCTATCAACCCAGACGTCTGATTCTGGAAAATTTTCCAGAACAGGGCACCACCCGGCTTCCGCTCGCGACGCCGCCCGCGTCGCACCTCGCGCGTCTGCTGCTCAGACCGCAGTAGGTCCCTCTCCGCGTCGTTCCGCGCCCCCTGCGCCCTCCGCCGGCCGGCCAAGCTGCTCTGGCGAGCTCGCCCTCACGGCAGAGCTCCGCCCTCGCACGCCGCACCTCCTTCGCGCTCACTGCGGCCGCCGCTGCCGCCCTCACGCTCGCTCGCTCTCGCGCATAGGAAGGAGAAGAGGAAGGGGACGGTGGAGACGACAGGAGGGGAGGCGTGGCCTTTTAAGGCCGCGCGAGGAGGAGGGAGAGAGTGCGCGGCAGGTATGCAGCCGCAGAGAGAGAGAGGGAAAAAGAGAGGGAGAGAGGAATCGTGGGTCTGCGCGCACAGGCGCGCAGAAGAATCTCTCGTGCGAAAAATAACTGTTTTCCAGACGTCTGGAAACTATCCCAGACGTCTGGATGTGATCCAAGACGTCTGGTCAGACGTCTGGGCCACCTCCCAGACGTCTTAAAAGATGTCTGGGGCACGCGTTCGTAACAGCTTTGGGTGCACCCGTTAACAGAAATGACTGACCGCGTGCCAGTGCGGGGTAGCTACCCATGCGTTTATCCCGTGTGCCATAGTCACCGTTACGTCTGTCAGTGACCTTGGGGTGGTTGACTGAGGGTAGGTCCATCACGGGGGACTCTCCCGGCCAGGAGAGCACCACGTGCTACTTCTACTTTTCAGAAAAGATTGCAATCAAGATCGTTCCCATGAGGAACATTCGAGATCAAGAAAAAGATCTGAGGAATAATTCAAGAAAGAGTAAATAGAGGAATAAAGAAAGAAATTAAAAACAACAGCTACTTGTCCACCTTTACTGTTTTCTTAGCTAGCTGGTTACCAGTCTACTTAGCGTTTCGCTGACGTGTCACATTTGTCACCTTTTTCAGGACCAGGTGTTGAGCAACCAGAGCCTGCGGCTGCAGAGGGTGCTGGGCCTAGTAGAGCCCAGTAGTTGTACTTTGATGTACCATTTTTCTGTAGTAGTGAGTATTTCTGTTTCACTTGTACTCTTTTATTGTAATCTTCATATTTCTGTACCTGTTTTTAATTCTCTACTGTTGTGGTGGTATATACTGTAGTAGTTCTTTTCTTTACTGCTGTACTTTTGTTACTATTAGTTACATGCATGGTGAATGTGGTTTATTTTACTGCTTTTTGGTTATTTTCTCGTTGGATGACTGGGTCTTGGGCTCAGTCGAGTCGGCCCGATTCTCGTGTCCTGTAGGGATTCGAGAACCGGGTCGTAACAAGCATGGAACTTGGAGGGGATGGAGCTTTGCTTAGGGCTAAAGTTTGAAGAAGGAAAATGAAGAATAGGATAGATGTTCTCATTTATTGTATTTATACTTATTCTTTTTGCTCTTTATTTTCTTAGAATTATTGTATAGAGCCCAAAGTATAACACCTTAGTCCTAAGAACACTTACACATCCTTAGGGTACTTACATAAAATTAGGAGCTAATCGGAAAGCCAAAATAGGTTTCAGATAGACTGATCAGACGTCTAACATGATTATCAGATGTCTGATCCTAACTTTTAAGTCGTCTGATAGTATGAAGAGACATCCAATTACCTAGGCTAGAAAATCATAGTCTATGTCTTTCCATTCAAACATCTTGACCCAATTTCAGATATCTTTTCAGACGTCTGATAGTTTAGCCAAACATTTAAAATAGGATTGTTATCCTCTCAGGCAATATCTTCGAGAACCCTCTTAGAAATAATTTAATATTATTTACAGACATCCGTAGAGCCCTTTAGACATCTGAAAAAGAGACATTGGACCTTGTCAGACCAAATCCAACTATTGGGTCCTTAGGAATCAATTCTTGTAGAACACCTTTATCTTCAGACATCCAATAGCATGCCTAGACATCCAGTAAGTCGATTGACCTTGCTACACTAGAATCCTATTTCGATCTGATCAATTCTAGGGAAAACCAACATAAAATTAGACATACATTTTTTTCACCCAAACGTCTTAAAATGACATCCAGGCATCTAACCTAGAACCCTATTTCTATCCAACTAAATCAGGAACTCTGACCCCTTACATCAGACGACCAAAACTTGTCGCAGTCGTATGACCCAAAAATTAGATGTCTGATTCTGCTATTAGAGTCCTGATGAGTCTGATTCGATTAGGATTTCGGCCTGATCTTATGGGATTTGCTCCTAGTGGCTACAAGGCCTCTCCCAAGCCTTTTTGAACCTTCTTATGACCTATATAAATAGAGGGAACCTCTCCTTGGCTACACACATCTAGAGATAATATTTCCACTATTCTTAGTGTTTAAAATAGAGAAATCAACTAAAAGAAAAGTCTTGCTCTCCAAACTTTACACTCTACTTCAGAGAGCATCAAATCGCCATGCACTAATGCCTACTCACTTCCACAAATAGGGAAGTAATTCTTACCTCTAGAAGCTTAGGTTAAGTTGTATCTTTGGGCTCTATAGGCTATTCTATTTTTGCTTTTCTTTGGTTAGGTATTCATATGGTGAATTCCCGTCTCCTTCATGAGACAAAATACTTTTCATGAAGAAGAGGGATTTTTGAGGGACACTACCCTCGAGTTAAAGTAGTGTGGTTGTATTGAGGTTCTACCACCATTGGTTTAAGTGGTATGGTTGGTGGATTTGATCTACTCGATGGATCAAAAAATCCTAAGTTAAGAGACTTAGGTGGTGGTTTTTACCGGGTTGGGTTTCCACCTAAAAATACCTGTGTATTGTGGTGATTGAATTTTGTGATTATTTTTATTTGCATCTATTTTTATCTGCCGCACTATTCACCCCCTCTATGGCACCTACAAACCATCATATGGTGTTGCCCATAATTTATTTGACCTCAAGGGTCATTTTATTTAGTTACCTCAACGATCCTTTTATTTAGCCTCCAAGGCTTTATCTTATCGGCCCTCATCCCTTGTTTGATACTTGGATTTGCTTAGGTTGAGTTGCCTACCTAATAAATCAATCCCTTTTTCTTTTAGAAGTGTTTATCAGGAGTCAATCCTTTCTTCACTTACGAGTACCTGAATGTTGACCCTTTTATCATGGTCAAGTTTCCCAATTTTAGGGCATAGTCAATCTTTTCCCCCTATGGTACTTGTGCAAGTTCTTCATGTAATTATTGATCTTGGGGATCTAATTAGCAAGATCTAAGTAAGTCGATTGTTTGGGTTTCTATTCTCAACTTGTTCTTACTTCTTATTTGAGTTTTCTGGCTTCTCATTTTTTCTTCTTAGGTTGTCAACTTGTCTTTCCCAATTACTATGCTTGACTCCTTTGCTTTTGCTTTCCTTATCCAAGTACCTTTCATCATAAAACTTATTAAATATCATCAGTATTCATAAAAAAATTACATTTAATTTGGTAATTTTTATCCATTATCATTTATCACCACTCAATTTGAATTTTAAGTAAGGAGTAGTCTTTTAAATCTGTTTAACTCCATTCTGAGTTCATATATTTTTGAATTTGTACTTATAATGTTGGATTTATATCATGTGCTTTTTTGGGATATAAATGCCCACAACAATTTTTACAACAATTCAAGATTTTTGTGTGTAAAATTAGTTTTGGATAATTATCTCTCGTTACTTTTTGAAAAAGATATTTTACTATCAACATATGATCAGTGGTGGTATGACATGGTGCTCCCTCATTGGTGCTTGATTTCAACCGTTGTGCTACAAGTAATGATTTCACTTTTTGATGTGATTCCTTTTTTAGTGTGTCCATTGAGTACTGTGCTCATAAACCCTCAAAAAAGACCATCATTGTATCCACTGGATAATATTTTCCGTTGATGAAAATTACTACACATGTCAAAAGATGATTTAGGAAATCACACTTTGTATATGGAATGCACTCAATCAATCATTATACTATTTTTAGAAAATATCAATGCATATAAATGTCGAGTTATATTATAACTCTATTTATAAACTGTATTTGAAATATAATTAATCAAATATTATATTATTATTGGAAAGTAACCATATTACATTAATGTTTAATTGTATTATGACTCTTTTCTTAACTAGAATGAATTTGTATTACAAGATTCCGTTTGTACTACAATTTAATTTTTCACATGTAATACAAATTCTTACATTTTTATTATAATAAATAATTATAATATAAGTTCATCATGTATATATAAGTTAGTTTTAACTTGTAATACAAGTTTTTACACCTTTTTTTTAAGTAAATATTTTGTAATATAAGTTCATCATGTGTTATAGGTCAATTTTTCAATTGTATTTCCTTTTTGTAATACACAATTGCTATCTTTGAATTTAATTATTTTGTAATATATTATTTTAGTCATGATATATCTTTTACAACATACTTACAACACTCATACATAATTGTTACAACCACATTTTTTTCATATTACAATACTTTTTTTTTGTTACAATCATTTTACATTTCTAGCTTGTATGGTACGCTATTTTTAAGATTCCATCAACAAGATTTGTACATTCTTTCTTTTTTCTTTTCATAAAATTTTATTTTTTCATTAAAGATATTTATATTACTAAATCTCTTATCATACAAGTAATTAATTCATTATCGATTTATAGAATGTTGATTTATTAAGATATTAGTGCATCCTTTATTTAGGGATTTTTTTATATTCCATTTATTCAAGTTGTATTATTTTGGCAACTTACTTTATTTACGATGTTAAACCACTTTCATTAACTTAGGTGTTATTTGTTATGATCGTGAGATCTCCATCCAATAAACGAGATATTATACTTATTTGATTATTTTTAAGCATTGTGCTTTGTAGATACCACCATTCTTTATATATATATGAGAAATATCATTTGTGCATAATACTCACAAACCAATGAAAAAGCACTCATTTCCAGCGAGGGGATCATCTTTTCTCTTGATGATACCACCATGCATTTTTTTTGTGGTTTCTGAAACCACTTTGTTATATATGGAAGTTTACAAATTAGAGTTATTACAATCATTTATTGCATTTCGGAGTATTTTAACTAATACTCATCATGTTCTAGTGTTTTCATTTTACATACTTTTGTTTGTTCTACATTGCTTTTTTTTATCTTTGCCGAGCAATGCTTTCTTCTCCAAAGGTATGATTTCTTCATAATATGATTTTCTTATTCATTAATTTATGCTTATTGAAGTTTTTTTCTATTCATTTTAGTTTGCATCTCCATTTTTTTGTTATATTTATTAATGTTATGGACATAGCGGACGATGATAAATCTAATTTTGAAGATTTTATCAGAAGAGGATCATTTTGAATGTCATGCTACACAGAAGAAACTATTACAAGATATCAGGATGACACTCTTTGCTATATTTAATAGATAGTATTTTACATATGTTTTTATTATGTGCATGCTTAGCATGATGGGAGAGGAACATATGGCAATAATAAGCATACGCCCAACATTCTTTATACCTCGTTTGCCTTTACGGGAAGGTGAAAAGTCTGCTACTCATGGAATGTGAGGACGCGAATTTAATAGAAGGGATCAAGAAGCTTTCTATATCAAGTTGAAGAAGTGGTAGTGATTTTAGCAACTGTGGAAGATCTCAATGATCCAAGGAAATGGAAGAGATGCTTATTCTTCATGATCATTACAGACAAAAAGGCTAGGAACAAAGTAGTCATAGAGGTTTTGTCAAAAGCTTCGAGTATCAGTCAACCTCTAGTTATATCAAAAAAGAAGTGATGGCGATTTTTGCTAGGGAATAGAAGGTTAGATCAGTCATAAATAAAAGTCTCTGGCATTTTGAAGATGATCTTGTGGCATTCGAAGCTGCACAAGTAGGGAAGAAGCCATTAGACTATAAGCTCAAGATAGTATCTATGTGGGTTCAACTGTTTGATATCCCTCCTGAATACAGGTGTCATCCAATTTTAATGAGGTCTGAAAGAGCATTCATAGCAATCAAAGATATAGACCTAGATTAAAGGAGAGGGGGAAGATTTGTTAGAATAAAGGTGCTGTGTGATGTTAAAAAGCCATTACTTCAGGAAATCAAACTCAATTTACTGTAAGGAAATTCCATTACCATTCCACTGTGATATGAAAAGTTGCCCAGGTTGTGTGCTCTTTGTGGTAGGATTAGGCATATACTAAAGGACCTTGGTGTGTTGTTGGAGGCTAAAAGTGAACTAGAAGGAATAAAATCTATTGAAGCATGAATGGCATTGGAAGATGATATCAAGCTCAAGTATGATGATTCACTGAGGGCTGAAAAAAGAGTTAGCTTGAAAAATTGGGGAGATAACGAAGGCAGAAACTACATGGAAGGGACATCAAAATTATTGGAGGATGAAGAGGAAGATCTTGAAGAAATGTCATTGAAGAGGAAGAATGTAAAGTAGCTATTGGTAGACAAAAGTGAACGAATAAAAGCTCTGGCTGTACCAATGGAAGGATCAGAGGATCTGTATAAGGAGTTGGGAAGTGGCGGTAAGAGTGAAGTTCTAACTGATAAGGAGAATGTGGATATAAATGTCATTTTGCTTGATAAGGGGAAACTGAATGAAGGGGAGGAAGTAATGATGGTGGACTAGGATGTGAGAGAACATAGTCTGATGGGAAAAGAGATGTTGTATAGTGGATCAAACAAAAAGGAGGGTATGACAGTAAGGAGTGCGAAGAGAAAGCTTAAGGAGATGGAGCAACAAATTTCCAGTGATACTGATGCCAAAAGAAAATGCGTGAGGGATGATCATGATGGAGGGCTTATGGCAGTTGAGCCAGATCAACTGCTAAAGGAAGAATGACCATTTTGTTTTGGAATTGTAGAGGTTTGGGATCACCCTCAGCAATTCGATATCTAAAATCCCTACTGAAGGCGACAAGGGTTGAACTTTTGTTTATCTCTGAAATGCACATAAATAAAGAGAACTTTTGGAAGCTTGAAAGACAAATTAGGGGATATAAACTTTTGTTGTTAGTGTTGATTGGAAGTCTGGTGGGTTGGGTATTTTGTATGGGGAAAAGATGGATCTAAATGTTACATACTCTAAAAGCCATTATATCTTGTTACATATTATAAATAAAAAATGTTCTTGGTATCTTGCGTGTATTTATGGTACTCCAAAGTAGAAAAATAGGGAGAACTTCTGGTGTAGAATGGAAAGATTACTAGAAAAATATGCAGATCGGCTGGTTTGCATAGGAGATTTCAATGCCATTATTTCGACTGAGGAAAAATGTGGGGGGTCAAAGATTCCTTCAAGACAAGTTCAATATCTTAGATGTAAGGGCTTGGATTTTATTTGTGTGTAATTATCTAATTAAAATCATAATTGGTTGCTTAATAGTGGATTAAGGGCTATGGGGACTCTAATTTGGCAATGGTAATCTTAAAGGATGAGAATTTCCTTTAAGCATTAAACTTGTGTTTATCTAATAAATGATGAGGGGCCATTGGCAATGCAACTTTGAGTTTTAAGACTCTTTAAATTGTTGGGTTGAGATGGGAGGACCTTTGCATAAATTTGTTACCCCTTATTTAAGGTCAAGAAAAATAAATCAAAGGCAAAAAAACCCTCATTAGTTTCCCTCCAAAGCTACATTTCTTCTTCCCCTTCCCATTGGTAGAGAAGAGACACACCACCTCCCCCACCATTGTCGGTGTTCCTCCCTAGCTACCACCACCACCATAGCCCCGTCGGAGTTGCTACTACTGCTGTCGCCGCAGCTGCTGTTGTTGTTGAGGTTGCTGTTGTTGCTGCCATTGGGAGAAGAAGAAGAGGAGGAGTAGCTATTGCTACTACTGTTGTTGTGTTGTTGCAGCTACTGTTTTGGAGTTGCTACGACTATTAAGGAAGGTGTTGACACACTTTCGTCGAGTTAAAAATATGCATCATAATACAATCAACAAAAGTGAATCAGTATTTAAATTTATAACTGCTCGAAAATAAAATGTGAGTCTGAGGTCATTCGTAGAGAGCAAATACGGAATTCACAATACTAGTCGAAAGTATAGGCAATGAGCACAATAATAAAGATATGCAATGAATAAAAATATACTCAAAAATATATTTGATGATAGTAATAGTATCTCAAGAAACAAAGAGATAAAAAGAATATCAAAAACCCTAAAAATGGTGATTTGAATCACCAATTAATCCCACATTTAAGCACATCCTAATGAAATCAATTTCTCAACAGTGGTCTTGAACCACTTATTCCAATATCCACATCAACAGTAGTTCTCAACCAGTATCAGACGTCGACCACATGAAGGAGACGACTTAAAGTTGTCAAGTCTCAAAGCACAAAGCCTTAGAAATGCCTAAGTATTAGGCATATCGGCACGCATCCCGAGGCATGTGCACACATCCTAATGCAAAACCACCCCCCACCCTCAGAATTTCTTCCTTTCCAAATGAGGTTAACAGGTATGAACAGTATTGGGTAATCAGGTTAGAGCATAGAGTCCAGACCCATGTGCGTGGGTTGCAGGTGAGTGAGAAGGTTGAGGTGAGAGGGACCTCATCCCTCGTGTAGAGGCGAATGACCCATATCACAAAAGCGTTTTATACGCTATTTCGAGTTTGTTGCACACGATGTGGGACTAAATTCCAACCTCCTTCCTTGCATGCACAGCCAAAGAAACTTGTGGCAATTGGAGCTGCAGCTACTGCGTCTTCTTTGATTGAGAGCCTGGAAAGCTCCATGGATGTAGTTCGCGTCTGCTGGAAGAGGTTGCGAGGACAGAGGTCCGAGTGACGGCCGCGTATGATGGCGGTGATTCGACGGCAAGAGCGGAGGTCCAGTGATAACCTAAAAACAAGAATATGGGCTAACAGCCTAAATTAAAGCGCTTAATAGGGTCACCGGAGGACGACGAGTTCAACGGCGGTGGTGGCAAGGTGATTGGAGCATCGTGGTGGCCAGCCGAAGTCGGAGATGATGTTGGAAGAATGGGTTGATCAGACGGTAGATTTGTAGGTCAAAACCTTCAATTTCTTGAGGGCTTTTGACCTACAAGTCGTTGGGAAGATTATGGTGTCAATGTTGTGGAGTTTGGTGTCGTGATGTGGTCGCACGACCTCGTCAGAGGAGCGGCCGGTGCTAGAGAAGACGGAGGGGGTAGAGGTGTGCGGTGATCGAATTGGGTTCCTAAGGGCTAATTCCTAAACTAGGGATAGAGGAGGTAGGGACCTACTCTATTGGAAGAAGTGGGAAGGAATCTGCAGTGGCGTGACTTGCTGGTGTCGTGGATGAAGAACTCTTTGGCGATGAGAAGCGGGGAAGATGAAGGTGGAGGAGACCCCTGCCTTGACCGACGAGGAGCAGACGAACTTGAGGGAGATAGAGGACCTCCCAATTTGATTGTTGGGAGGCTTGAAGAAGCTGTGTGAGAACCTTTCTAGAGTCATGGTTGGAGATGGCCAGAGGAATAAAGGAAGAGGATTTTTGGCCTAGACTGGACTGATTTGAATGCTGGGACTTAGGGTAGCTTTATAGGGCTCAAATGTGAGCTTTAAATCGAGGAAGAGGTGTGATTTGTTTGTGGTTTTAGGGGAAAAAGATCCCCTGAAATCTTTGCATGGTCTTGCTGCTTCAAATTAGGGTCCCAAATCGTGATTGAATTGTTCTTCACCGCTAAACACCAATCCCACCAAATTTGGTGGGATTTGGTGTTGATTTGTTGGGGTTTTAGGTCGATCAAAGGTGGCGGTGTAGGATTTGACTCATCAATAGCAACAGGGACCAATTTGTGAAGGAGATGACAAAAGATAGGGACCTGATTACAAAAAACTCGAATGTTAAGGGGTTGATGTGAGAAATAGAGATCTTAGGGACTGAATTGCAAACTAGGTCAAGATGGACTTTGATTGGATGCAAATTTTGATCATAACCTAATCTAGACCCAAGAAATCTAATGATGAACTTGGATTTGATTTTTGACCACATTTGACTAGGCAAATTGCATAGAAATCCAAATTAGGGCAAAATCTTGTTTGAAACTTTGTTTTAGGTCAAAATGCGTTCAGATGGTCAAACCAAAAGTACCAAGACTCTTAAAATATTTTTCTGCGAATTTTAGGAGGTTTAGATTAATTTTATCCTGACCAAAACCTCTTCAATTCATGTGGGGTTGATAATTAGGGTTCTGTGTCCTATTTTGGTTCTCAAAATGCGTGAAACCCTGTTTCTGCTAGTGTGGACCTACTTTTTGGTCTTTTATGCTCAATTGTCCTTTAATTAACTCCTGAGTAACCCCGTGGTTAATCAGCATTCATGATATTGTGTTAAAACAACAGAATTTACCTTGTTTTATTGATTTCTTCTCAAAACGGATGAGAGTGGAATTATAGTCCTCAAGCGATCATTTAAGAGCATTTATCTCTTGATTCCAACTAATTCAAGCTAGTTATAGCAAATGATGGTGTTACCATCATACCACCATGCCTAACTTTTGCTAGTCCTTAGCAAAATCTTATGGAAAGAACTAGATCTCTAGACCATGTTTCTGATGTCAGATGCCTGATTATGCCTCTTCTCTATAAATCAGATTAGAATACCAACAATAGGCCTAGAGGTTCTCAAGTTCCAGCCAAGATCTAAACTTGTCTAGCTTCATCCTTGGGTGTGTCGCGATGGTTTCTAAGGCCCGTAAAAACTACCCAGAGATTCGTTGACCCCAGTGGTTAAAGTAGCTGTGTGTAGACGTATCAAGTTCAGGTTTAGTTTACCAGTGCATTTTTGGTGAATTAGTAGAGAGATTTTTTATTTTGAGAGTTTCTCTCTATTCTTTTTATATTCCCCTAAATCCAACATTGAATTGGCCCTGAGCACGGTCTGTATCGAATTCCTTGTCCTCATCATCAATCCTCGAAGGATCCTTAGCTTTTGATGCCTTGGGATAGCACCACCCATGGAAACCCCCAAAACCCTGACATTCGACA
The DNA here is from genome assembly GCA_037157565.1 of Thalassia testudinum. Classification (NCBI taxonomy): domain Eukaryota; kingdom Viridiplantae; phylum Streptophyta; class Magnoliopsida; order Alismatales; family Hydrocharitaceae; genus Thalassia; species Thalassia testudinum. The sequence continues at coordinate 40,782,461 of JAZHRO010000014.1, forward strand.
CTTCAGGATAGTACGGTCCATGGTGTTCTGTAGCTAAATCCAGGCCCTGGCAATCGACATTTTGTGATAATCTCGCTCATGGCACCTGAACCAGCACAAGGTGGTTACATGCCCCAGTAGGATATTTAGATATCCTAGCAGACAAGCATCGAGGAGATGATATGTTATTACACATCTTCAAGGGGAGTATTTTTCATTCCACCTCTCTACGATGGGAACTCGTCCAATCAACTTATGTCTTCGAGCCGCTCCTAAGCTAGATCTTCGGGACGACTTTTTCATAACAGAACACTTTTGGCATTATTTCTTCATTAAGTACACTGAACCAGACTGGTGTGTGGATTTTAGGCGTTTAGGTTACCAAATCCCGCAAATCAAAGTGTAGGCAACAGAGCCAAATAATCCCTAAACCTTAAACTTAATAAATCAGCCTTACACTTTCCTCAACCTCTTGAGGATTAATCCGGATCTTAACGAATACGTGAGTGTTTAAGCCCTAAAATAGGCTCAAGAGGCCTAAGGTTGGTACCCTTACTTATCCCCTTGTCTCTAGCGCTTTAGGACTTATTCCTTGTTTTCATTTGGTTTAGAACTTAAGTAGATCTCATAATCAGTTGCTAAGACTATCAATTTTATCACTGATTTTTGCTACTTTTGACATTCTTTATATTTCCTCCTCTTTTCCTCCTTAAGAAATATTTTTCATTTATTTCACAAAATTTTCCTCCCCTTTCTCTCTCTTTTTTTTAATAATATTTGTTTGTGAGAACCCCTCAGAATTGAATTTCCATTTGTTTTCCACTTTAACACCCTCCCATGCCTAAGTTTTGTAATGTCCTCATTGTAAATTAGGTGGGTATGAATTTAGCTTGGTTCAAGGTTTAGAACAGGATCAACAGGTGGGTGAATGGGTCGAGATGACTATTGCGGACGATTTCAAGCTCTGATACAAGTATCAAAGGTGGAGTCAACTGTTCTAAAGTCTGAACCTTAAAATGCAATAGGAATGCAGCTCAAAGAGATGGTCAGAAGGGTCTCGGGTTTTTGAAATGATGGGTTGCCTCCTGTTAAGCGCTAAATTTAGCGCCTTCAGTTAAGCAGAAGGTGGTCAAGGAGAAGGGGTGGTCAGATTGGAGGAATTTTGCAGGACAAGCACCTTGATGAGTAGTCTGGTTGGTCAACCAAGTGCTTGTTCAAATCAATCAGCTGATGATGTAGACCAAATCCAATCAGTCTGGTGGGTTGATGGATGTGAGTTAATAAGTGTGGAGCCCACCAGGTGCTTTGTGGCTTGAATAGATGTGAAAATATGAATCTCAGGTTTGGCTAAATTGGTTCAACTTGATCAGAGTAGGGATCCTCAAAGGATAATGGATCTGTGGAAAATGTAGTAACCCTACTGGTAGGATCAGAGAAGGATAAGATTTGGTTGTTGGTCTGATCAGTGTCTGATTCCTAGTTGAAAGATAGAGGTCAATCATATGCAACCGGATCAGAAAGAGGTGATCAGAGTAGAAATTGAGTCTGGTGGTGGGTCGAGGTTGGGATCGGGTTTTGAAAGGTTCTGTAGTGGGTGTGGCTACTTTGATATCTAGGTGCAGTATGGACTCCTCAATAAATGATTCAAAGATCAGTTCATCCATAGCCTTTTTCATGATGTTCATCCTAATCAAATGTAAATGTTTGGAGAGTGTTTATAGGACCATGGACATCTGAGTCGATAAAAGACTCGAACTCTGCCTTGTAGACACTCTTAGCACTTATTGTGTTTGATTCCTGTAGATCATAGAAAAATGTTTTCAAATCAATGGAATATGATTTTGAATCAATGCTCTTGGGATTCGGGACCTTATAATCATAATCAAAGAATGGGTCATGGATACTGAGGTCATAAACTGGCTCATAATCATCTGGAAACAATGGTTCTCTGAAATCAGAATATGATTAGAAATCATCAGAGAATTTATGACAATTAGTTTCTAAACCTGATTCAAGATCAAGATTTCCACCATGGAACAAATCAAGTTGCATGGAATCATCAACATGACTTTGGTCTAACCTAGTATCAACTTCCAAGCTCAAAGAGATATCCTTATTAGGTGTAGGCTCAGGTTCTAGGTACCTAAGGGAGATCCAATCAAATCCCAACTCTTCCATCTCCTATGATTCTGTATCGTAAATCGGTGTGACTTTCGATAAATCAATTCATTCTTCTGAGGTGTCTGGAGAGGTATAATCATCAAATATAGGCCCAAGATCATAGTTTAGCTCTAAAATCTTATTCTCATCACATTGGGCCTCATGATCATCCCAACTAGGCTCAAGTCTGGATTCTAGGCTAGGTGAAGGAATTGAGTCACTAGAATTTGGACTTGGTTCTACTGGGATGTCAGAATCACTCTCGAGGACTACCTTAATAGGGTAAGGTGCGGGAGTTACATCTTCGAGAGGTTCTGAGTCTGACTTGTCACAGGTGTTTGAAAAATCTAGGCATGATGGACCAGTTCACAGCTACCTATGGTTGGCTCATAATCGGGAACACCTGAAACTGGATCCACCCAACCCATACCATGATCAAGTATGTCATTCTACACAAAATTCAAATATGGTTCCATTTGGGTTGGGGGTCCATAACAAACTCTACTTTCAGACCCAGGCTCTGGGAAATCACATTGATCCTCAACATTGGTCCAAGATGTCTCATCAACTTTTGAGTGGTGATATGGGTATTTTTGATCAATGGCTTGTTGCAACATATTTAGCATATACCCATGTTTCTCAATGAGACCCTGGTGTATTTCGCAAAGTGGTGGATTTATCAGACATTGTATATACTCAGTATTATGTAGTCTCCACAACTCACTGTATCTAATAAAAGAGCATCCCAGGTTGAACCATGTATTATTTGTGTAAACATCATTTTGACATGGTTTGTAATGAGGGTTGTTGTTTTTGGTACATTAACCTGAATGTCCCTAAAAGGATTTGAGGTCCTGTCAAATTCTTCCCTATATCTAAGGGCAACCTCGATCATTTTCTCTTTGATGCTCATTCGGGAGTCAGGTTTCTTGAACATCCTTCCTATGTTGTCAGGTTGCATTTCCAAATCAAGTGGTAGATCGAGATGTAGAATCAAATTCACATCCAGATTGAATTGATCAGATCTGATCAAATTTTCCCCAAAGAAGATCAACTCTAATGGTGGCCTCTAGGTTAGACCTAGGGACCTCTCCTGTGTTTGTGCACTAAAGAAGAGATGGGGGACTGGATGTGTATTAAACCCAATTAAGGCACCCAAAAATTTTGGATGACTTAAGGCTTTTTGAGGCAAATGGGCCTCTTTGATCAAAAAATCCACACCCGAGAATTACTTGGGCAGCTAGGAAGGGAGAGTCCCACAAAACCCCTACATGGTAGAGCATCCCCATAGGTTACAGGGTTTCCCCTACCTGACCTTCCTTGTCACTGAGATTCTAAGTAGATCGGAATGTATGAATTGAGACCTAAGTCTACCAATTTTAGCCTTAATTTGTGCCTTGAATTTCACTTGAGTTAGAAGTTATTTCAATTTGTAACCTAATTTGGAGGTTGATTGGTCCATAGGGTGAACCAACTTCACCTGGCCTGTCCTAAGGTTGAGGATGAAATTTGGGTTAAGGCTCAAATCACCCTGAATTGATTCTCAGGTTATTAGGTCCCAACTTTTAGAGTTCAAGTGAATTTTGAGCCTTGATTTTAGGGTTCACTTGAATAGATCTTTTCAAACAAGGGCTTGGGTGGCACACAAATGCAGGAAGATCAATTTCCTTTATTGTAGGCAGATGTGTACTAACACTCCAAAACCCTAATTGGCTCTATTTTAAGTCCAATTTGATTTCAAATATAACACCCTAAACTCAAACAAAAAAGTAAGTAGTTAAGATGTTAAGAAGTTTTAACGTAAATCCCTAATAGGTACAAGAAGTCAGGATAGGGAACCTGTAATCAAATCATCTCAATTTCAATCAGATTTCAATTTCACAAATTAGGAAACTAATTGCCTTTAAATGATATTACTAGGAAACTAAGGCAAGTGAATCCTAATTGATTTTGTTTCCCTTTTCTCTTCCCAAGATTAGGAGGTGATTTCTCAAATCCTGAGTACCAAGAAGATGGGTTCTATGCTAAATCCCCAACCCGATTTGAATTAAAGGATGATTATAAGGAATTACCTGATATTAAAAATCAACTTTTAGGTTGGAAGGATTCCATTACAGGTATCATTGATTTTGAACTAGTAATCAGCGATTTTGAGGCTGTTTCAACCTGAACAGAATGCCCAAATACCTGTAATGAATTTGATTTTGAATTCCTCGAGGATATAAATCCTGCACCTTATCTTGCTAAGGTATTCCTCGAGAGAAATTCTGATATCCCAATTGAGCTAAGTGTCAATTCTAGTGACCCAATTCCTATTTTTGACCTAGAATCTAGATTTGAACCTATTTGGGATAACAGTAAGGCTCAATCTGAAGAAAATGCAATCTCAAAATTGAAATATCAGGATTTTGATGAGCCTATTTTTATGACAAAATCACTCCAGATTCCTCGGATCAGCGTAACGATTTATTAGAAGAGGAACTGATTTATGATATAGAATCAGAGGAATCAGGATTCGATTGGATCTCCCTTAGATTTCCAGAAACCAAGCCTGTATCTAATGAAGAAATCTCTTTTAACTTGGAAACAGAATCTAGGATAGACCAATTTCAGGTTGATAATTGTGTGGATTTTGATTTTTCTTGTGGTGGTGATCACAACTCTGATTTAGGTTTAGAAAAATCTTATCACCAGTATTCTTCTGGATTCTCTTATGTCGGTGCTGATTTTGAACCCTATTCTGATTCAGGAGAATCCTTGTTTTCAGAAAATTACAGTCTAATTTATTACCTCAATATCTATGACCCATTCTTTGACTCTGATTCTGAGGCCATTAATTGGGAATTCAAAGTAGTTGCACCACTTGATTAGGAAACCTCTCAGGAAAGGTCTCTTAAGCTTCTTAGCAACCAGTCCCTGCCACATAACCCTACCGGAACCCATTCATATCTTGAATCACTTCATTCTGATTCGACGGGGGATGATTTTCCTCCTTAGTTTGACAATGAATGGGATATCGATCAAACTAAGAATCAATTACAAATCATTTCTAATCCCATCATTAGGGTTTCTATATTTTTCATTAATCCTTTATCTTTTGAGGATGCCTACGCTAAATTAGCTGAGCTTGTGCAGCCAAATTATTGCTTTTTATTGCTAAATCTTTCTGAATCAAACTGCACCTGGTGAGCTCCACATCTTTTGATCTACATTTTTCAACCCACCAGACTCATTGGCTTTGGCCTGCATAATCAGCCAGTTGATCTAAATAAGCACCTGGTTGGACCAACCAGGCTAATTATGAAGGTGCTTGTTTTACAAAATTCTTCTAATTGGATTACTCCGTCATTTGTCATCTTCTACCCAGTTGAAGGCATTAAATTTAGTGCTTAACAAGAGGCATCCCGTCATTCGAAAAACCCGAGACCTTTCTTATCTTCCTTGAGCAAATCATTCTTACTGCACTTTAGAGTTCCTAACTTAAGAATAGTCATTTCTGAACTGCCCACCCACCCTTAAACCTGTTCTAAAATTATGAACTAAGCTGAATGTGAACCCATCCTATTTGCAATGAGGACATTGAAAAACTTATGCATGGGGGGCATTAAAGTGCAATTATATGAAATTCATGTTTGAAAGGTTCTCACAATATATATATGTACATTTAGATTCTTTTAGTTAAAAAAAAAGTAAAAAAAAAGAGAAAAAGAGATTTTAAGAAAGAAATGGACTAAGGTCGTACATTATTTCCAGAATGGTACACAAGGGATTTAATCTTTAACAGACTTAAGATTTAGTCTGAGGATCCTTTTGTTAGACTTTTCAGGTCTAAAAATTTAGATTAGATCAATTTATCTCTAAAAGAACTCCTTTTTGACCCTCAACGGTTCTGAGTTCTGAAGTCTGTTTAGTGACTTGAGTAGTACTTGGCTCGGTTCTTGTTCAAAAGTTTGAATGACTTTTGAAAACCAAGTGTCAAAACTGCTACACACACAAAAGCCAACAATCTCAAAAAAAAAAGAAATTACATAAGTAAATATTTTCCCACGCTTTAGTCTTAGTGAAAGACTGAGGCAGTTGATTGGTTTGAGTTCCCGCCGATGAGAAGGAAAATTTTCCTTTGATGACACGATGAAAATATGTCACTGCCTCGATGCTCGCTCTGAATCTTAATCACATATCTTGATACAGAGAATATAGAGTGCATTTCGCAGCTCAGGTGTCTCGAACGGTGCTATCCTGAAGCATTGGGGCGTGAGCCTGAGCCCGCTAGGAGCATCCCTTACAATGCTTTTTGTTTGGGGTTGTGAGCTTCTGGGGTGTGTCATGGACAGTGCACTCATGAGTGTTAGCGCCAGAGCCCCCATTGAGGATTTGGTGACGGGAAAGATGATCCCGACACAACTATATTAGGGCTAATCCGAGTCTAGGTACTGGGGCACAAAAAAAAATGCATTCATTCTATCATATTAAATAAGTCTTTTAAAGGCATTCCAAAGCAAATAAAGTTGGCTAACCACAATGTACTGACACTTGGATTTTTGGGGTCAAGCAAGCCGCGATACGAGTTCTTAGGTCAAGGAGGCTCTAACTGCAAAAACGAGTTTTGGGGTTTGTAAGAACTAGAAAAGGATAGATTAGTTGAGTTCTTGAGTTGATACGCAGGTCCTGATTATGCTAACTTAAGGATCCAAAATATTCATTCTGACGTCTTATTTTTTAACAAAATATCGTACCTACATTATTTTGAAAATACAACCAAAGTCACGCTTTTCTTTTAATTAAAAAAAAATAGTAATAAACTTGGTAGAAGAAGAGAGGCAAATCTTTTTGAGCTGAATGTCAAAAATACCCTTACGCTGAAAATCTATGCTTAACTTTAGAATTTGCTAAGGGACTAGCAAATGGTAGGCATGGGGGTATGATGACATCTCCATCATTCACTATTTCTAACCTAATTTGGCTAAGTTCTAAGGTTAAATTCACCTAATTAACATATTAAAAGGGTATAACTCAATCAGGACTGAAGAAAGAGGAATTAATAGAAAAAAGGGATTAATTCTACAGTTTTCACGAACAATTATGAATGTAAAATAGCTGGAGGGTGAACTGATGATTAATTAAAGGTCAATTGAGCATAAATATCACAAAAGTGGGTTGGTATTGAGTAATTCAGGATTTGCATTCAAATTGAATGTTTAATTTTAATTAAAATCCTAATTTCAACTCCACTTCAATTAAAATAGTTTATATGGAAATAAATGTAATCTAAACCTTCTAAAAATCAACTAAAAATATTTTATAAGGTTTGGCGTAGTCAATTTGGCAACCAGAACTCGTTTTGACCTAAAACAGAATTAGAGACGGGTATTTGGTATAATTTGGATCTAAGTGTAAATTTACCATGAAAATGACATTAAAACCCAAAATTGAATTCACCATCAATTTTCTTATGTCCAAATTAGTCTACCATAAAAATTTGGGTTCATTTGGACTTCATCTTGCTCAACTTTACATTTTGGTCCTTAATTCCTAATTTCCTTACAAATGCCCCCTCAACTTTCAATTTCTTTGTATTTGTGCCCCTGCTAGCATCTTCTCCACCTTCCACCTCCGACCCCGCTAGCCACGCAGCTCCGGCGATGTTGTTTACGCAGCTTGTGGCCCTCTCGTGCGCAAACAAGCTATAAACCTTCCTCGCCTCACGCTGTTGCAAGTCGTCGAGTTTTGGCGAGCATAGCTTCCCTCCTTCTTCCTCCTCAAGTGTCACCATTAATGCTGACCTTGGAGCTTTCCAACCTCCTTCCTCCCCCGCTCCTCTGTTGAAATTGGTTGAGGGCTTCGTCTCCCCTCGTCATCGTCGTTCTCCCCATCAAAGGAAGCGGTTAATCCACTTCTTCGCTCCAAAATTCAACTCCACTTCCTCCTTCTTCTTCAAGTTCGACAAGCACGTCGGCGACCTCCCTCATGCTCCGGCCTCCTCTCCTCCTCTCAATTACTCTTTTATCTTCTCTTCTCTCTATAGGGTAGTTTCCCCCTTTCTAGGTTTAGGATCCACTGCCGTATGCACGCGTCCGCATCATCTTCCTAGTGGGCAACGAGTTCTCCAGCCAAACTCTGGCGACCATGCCTCGCAACCTCAAGTCGCCTCCCACTTCGTCGACCACCCCACTAGCACCACCATGCCACGATGAGCAAAAACCCTATCTTAATTGGGTGTTTTGCGACCTCAAAGAGCCCACCAAACGCACTCCCCCTTCATCGTCGTCGCCGCCTTCGTCTGTCACCTCCGAGCCTCCTCGGGCCAATCAAACATCACCTCTACCTTCAATGAAGGATGGCGGAGCTTCTCGACTCCTTGGATTGGAGTTTCGAAGCCTTTCCACCTTGGCCGACCAACCCACGTCGTCGGCGACCATGCCTCGTCGCAGCACTACCTTCTGACGTCTGCAAGCCTCCAAGCTTCATGGGAAGCTTCTCCACGGCACAAGGAATGCTCTGCGGCTACCAGTGAGGATTTTCATGCCTCGAGGAGCTCCACCGACCATCGCCGAATCCGCCATTTCCTCCGCCAGCATCTGCCTCCCTCGCTTGTCCGATCGACAATCCACCGCTGCCATCAAGTCGGCGACGCCACACCGACTCTCTTCTGCCTTGCGTCGACGAAGATCTCTCATTGGAGCTCACTTTCGATGATGTGCCGCCGCTTCTCCGGTGAACCTTGCCGGTTGAAGGAGAAGAGGAGGAAGAAGAAGGCATGGACCTAACTGCAAGAGCTCAAGCACCAAATTGCAAGTTCTCAAGGACCTATTCGTAAAGCTCGAGGGATTAATTTTAATATGTGAAAGTAATCGCTTAACCTCTTATATCTTTTGGTGGTTTACTGCTATAACTTGGCAAATATTCTTGTTAAACTCATGTGTGCCTAATTTAATGCATATACGATTATCATTGATTAATAACTTTTTATTGAGCTTTTAATAAATATTTCTTACACTGCATACAATTTCTATCCTCTACAAATTAAGTGCATCAGTGAACTTGTCTTACTTTCTTAGAGTTATCCATAAGTTCACTTAAATCATCGAAAAAAATCAAATAGTGATATTCGTGCATTTCATTGATCCCAGAGACGACCTTAGATTTTCTTCTTTAATTCTAATATTATAAATTTAAATGCTTGATTCATTTCGATCACTATATTACGACGCGATGATTTTATAATACTATCAAAGCGAGTTTAGCAGAGTTTAAAATATGTGTCGTAGTATAGTCAACAAAAGCGAATCAGCATTTAAATTTATAAATGCTCGAAAACAAAATGTGAGTCCGAGGTCATTCACAGGGAGTAAATATGGAATTTACAACACTAGTCGAAAGTATAGACAATGAACACAATAATAAAGATATGCAAAGAGTAAAAATATACTAAAAAATATATTTGATGATAGCAATAGTATCTCAAGAAACAATAGGATAAAAAGAATATCAAAAATTCTGAAAATGGTGATTTGAATCGCCAATTAATCCCACATTTAAGCACATCCCAATGAAATCAATTTCTCAACAGTGCTCTTCAACCACTTATTCCAATATCCACGTCAATACAAGTATTAGATACATCAATAGTTGTTCTCAACCAATATCAGACGTTGAGCACATGAAGGAGACAACTTAAAGTTGCCAAGTCTCAGAGCACAAAGCCTAAAAAATGCTTAAGTATTGGGCGCATTGCATGCATCCCGAGGCACATGCATGCATCCCAATGCAAAACCACCCCCACCCTCGAAATTTCTTCCTTTCCTAACTAGGTTAACCGGTATGAACAATGTCAGGTAATCGGGTCAGAGCATAGAGTCTAGACCCATGGGCGTGGGTTGCGGGTGAGGAGTGAGAAGGCTAAGGTGAGAGGGACTTCAAACATCATTAGGGGGCTAATCGAATCGAACGAACTTGAACATAGGTATGTTCGAGTTCGAGTTCGATAAAATATTAAATGTTTGAGTTCGATCCGAGTTCGTTAAATGTTTGATTATGAATGTTCGAGTTTGGTTTGTTATTAGTTCATTTGCTTTGTTTGAACGAACAATTCAATTAAGTTTGATAATATGTTTAATAACAGTACAGTTCATTCGATAATAGTTTGTTCAATAATTATTTTTAATGGAAAGTACTAAAAAATGGATATTTTGCCCAAAAAAATGTTCCTTCTTGGTTTGGTATGGTGGAGAAAGGAGATATGGATCCCCAAACTGAAGTTCCTACCAATCTAGAGTAGAATTCCTATTTATTAGCACCATGGAAATCAGACAAATCATTGGGTTGCATTAAATTCTATAAATTCAATGTTCGATGTTCTGACTTGGGTTAGAATCCCACTTAAATGAACATGATCTCATTGGTGGCCCATTTCTTGTCTCCAATTCTACACTTGCATTTGATCAAATTTAAAAAGCATCCAGCACCTTATTTTAGTATATAAGATAGACTTGCATGTAAGTATAAATGTTCAATTATAAGAGAAAATCAGATACAATAGTAGGTGGTGAAAAATCGATATTCATTACAAGGTAGTTGGCTTTTGGTTTGTACAAGGTAGCACAATCTTGCTGCATAAGCTACTATGAAGATAAAGAATGAATATAAGAATATGTTTCATCACAACTTCAAAGGCAGGCAGAAACAGAAGGTACCTAGGGGATTTGCTTGGAGAATTGGCAGTAAGGTCTTTGATACCTACCAAAGATAACCTATCCACCTAGTTGAGAATTATCCAGTTACTACCAAAGATTAACGATTGATGACACAGAGCATCAATACTATGGGTTTGTTACCCTTCTCTGATCATTGTCAAGTGCTCTACTGCATTCCTTAAGTGCAAGCCAGGACTCAACATTGTTCCTAGCTGATGAGAACATCATCATGAGCCCCAACTAGCTCATTTTGACCTAAGAAAGATAATAAAAGCTCCTACATAACCTAGAGAAGGGCCTAATTCAAGGAATAACTGTTTTGAGAAGGAAACATGAAATAAAGGGTAAAACTATAATGTTACCATTGCAGTACATCAACGGGATTTTGCAAGGGCTAAACATACGTCAAATGATCTTAACAAGATAAAAAGTGGGTTGGTTCAGTCAGAAAAGGGTTCATGTGCAATATAACAATTAAATGACATATTGTAATCCTAAAACAGACTCACTTAATTCAGCAAGGTTTTGGTTAGGATAAAAATCAACTAAACCCTCTAAAATTCATGGAAAAATATCCCCTAGGGTTTAGAATCTTCAAATTGGCCTTTGGAACCTATTTTGACCTAACTAGGGGTCCTAGCTAATTATTTGACCTAATTTGGATTTTTGTGTAAAATATCTAGTCAAACGTGGTCAAACCTGAAATCTAACTTCATCATTGGATTCCTTATGTCCAAATTAGGTTTGTACCAAAATTTGGACCTAAGGGGAGGTCAGCTTGACCTAGTTTGCAAAACAGTCCACCCAATTACATTTTGGCCCCTAGCTTTTGAAAACTATTGCACAGACCCCCTATCTTCCTCGCCTCTCTTTGCAATTAGGTCCCTCTGTCATTAAAGCGGAGGAATCCTACTCTGGCGAGGATCCAAGGAGGATTGCTCCCTGATTCCTCATAGATCTCTTATATTTGGAAGGGAGATTATCTGAGGAATTCCCTTTCTTCTGAACGTAATCAAATGCCATGATTTGCACCCAATCTCTCATGCGAACGCTCGAGAGATTTGGGTCTCCCACTGATTCCTTCTTTGGTGAGGACTCTTGCGCTTGGAAGCTTGCCTTCCAAGCACAAGAGCCTTTGCCAGCACTTATAAAGAGACCCCCTGATCTGGCCGCTCCTATTTAGCTTGGCTTGGCCGAAGAACCACCTCTAATTTCTTCCCTTCTCCTCTAGCCAAGTGTCCAGCAGGCTCCGTCGAATCCTCCTCCTCCTTCTCGTCGCTCTGCCACAATACCAATGGCAGAGATGTCTTCACCTCCTTCCTCCATGTCGCGCCATACCCGCACGCGCGCCTCCAGCCCCTTCATCGTCGCTGTTCTCCCTCCACTGGAATCATCTTCTCCGGCGGCGGCGAGTACGGCCAGTCGCCCTTCTGCCCCCTTTCGTCCACTTAGTTAGGTCAAATCTCTTCCCCTCTCTCTCCTCTTTATTTCCCCTATCTTTATTTCTATTTTTATCCCTTCGATGCCGCAGACCACCACCATCGTTCTCACCTCCGACAGACCACCGGCGAGGTGTCTCCGTCACCTCCATCCACCTCGCCAGACCCCTCATAACCCTTGCCATCATCCACTGAGCATTTTCCCCACCTTCATTGACCGCCATACCCTCCCCAAGTGCCCACCAAACACATGCACTTCCATGGCCACAGAGCAACCTAGGCATGCACACCTAGGCCGCCCCACGGCCAGCCACCCACCGCTTCACCTTCACTGTGCCACGGCAAAGCTCCCCAAGTGGTTTGATAGGGCCACGAGATCGTATTGCTGAGTTTCAGGTTCGACCGCCATTGGATCAGGCATGAAGGAGCAAGCTTGCTCTCTCCAGGTTGTGTCGCTCCAGGCAAAGGCATCCCAGGTGCACGAAATTAGTCCACGATCCTTTCGCACCCAGCTATCAAGGGCCTCATCGACTGCAGCTGCCCCAATTTCACAGGCATTCCTCTTGCGCGGGCACGAAGAAGTGGGTGGGACTTTAGTCCCACCTCGGAAGTTCTCAGCGCAGGTGCGTAGCATAAATTGACTTTGTGTTCTCACCTTATCGCCTCAGTTCACGGGGTGAGGTCCCCTCGCCTAAGCCACCTGCCTCGTCCACGACCCACGCCTTCGCGGACCTAGCTGACCAACCCGTTTACCTAGCACTCCTCGTGCACCACCCACACTGGTGCGCCTGGACCCGGGTGCACGTAACCCGACTCAATTACTTGGTTGGCTCTAGGAGAGCAAACCCAAGAGAGAAATAGAGAGAGAATGTACGTGGGGAGGGTAGGGGATAGGTTTTGCACTCTCGTGTGTGCAGGGAGAGGAAGAAGCTAAGGAAGCTAAGGCAAGAAAGGAGGAAAAGCAAAGGCACTGTAGCCGCAGAGAAGCTAAGGAAGAAAGGCAGAGAAGATAGGGCTAAAGGAAAGGAAGAAGACTGCAGAGGAAGAAGGAAGAAGAAGAAAGGAGGCGCGGCTGAAGAGAAGGAAAAGGCAGAAGCAAAGGCAGAACAGAAGAAGAAGAAGGAAGGAGAAATCAAGGAAGAAGGAAAGAAGAAGACGAAAGGCAAAGAAGAAAGAAGAAGCCGGGAGCCGTAGAGGAAAGGAAGAAAAAGAAGAAGGAGAAAAGCTAAGGAAAGAAGAGAAGCCAAGAAGGAGAAGAAGGAAAGAAGAACCAAAGAAAGGAAGAAAAGAAAGAGAAGAGAAGATCTAAAGAAGAATCAAATATTTTTACATCTAATTCAATCTCCCTATTTTATTGCTACATTTTAATATCCATAAACTTCTGCATTATACTTTGAATTAGATTTTGAGTAGATTTAAGTGTTCAATTACATTGATTGAGATTAGTGAATAAATTCCATTTGTTCCCTATGTTCCACCTCGGACTCAACATTTGAGTAATAAAAACTTCTTATTTGTTTATAACGATTTATTGACTATACTACAACGTGACTTACTCAAAAACCTGATCAAGCGGATGTTAACACTAGCATAATGAGGATTTGGATGTTCTAGGAAGTCCTTACTTGTCAATTAAATTTTGAAAAGTAGACTTGAATACAAACAATAGAATGATAAAAAGGTAACAGTAGAAGAACATTATGGAAGAAAAGGCAGGGAATGGAAAAGCTTAATTCAAGATTTCTCGTTGGTCTTCTGAGATCCTGCTTGGTCCAATCACAAACAACTTAAATGAGGTAATCTTCCAAATGTGGATTGGTGTTGCAGCTACAAGTAATGTTGAAGTGAATGGTGTTTCACATTACAAATGATATTTAAAGCATTGAGGTTTTAAATCTTGAGCTGCGTTATGCTAACCAATAGTATTGTTTTTAAGCACCATTTCAACAGTTTTTTTTTGTCTGTGTGAAAAGAAAAAGGGTGCTACCAAAAGTCAATGGACATCCAATCCATTCACTAATAAAAAATATCACATCATTTGTGTCTTTGTTTGTTGAAAAAGCACAAAACTTCATGCATCACACATAAGGTCTTTTCATCTATAAAATTTCATTTCTTTCCCACCATAATGAACAAGGGACCACAAAAAACTTGCACTTGTGTTAGCAACTAAACTATCACTATTCTGAAAGCCTCTTCCACACGCAATAAAAGACAATACGTTTAGGGATCCCCTATAATGGCAAACCATCCTTGTGAGGCTGCAACCAAGAAAGGTGATTTTCATATACATATTCACAATTAGAAGAAGTGGCATTGCTTTCTGAAGTTCAATGATTCCTAATCACCCTCGTCACCGATGTACTCTCTTAAGCAACCTTACAAAAAAAATTGATTTCAAGTACAAAGAACATACCCACTTTGCAAAAAAGAAAAAGATGTAATGAACATATAACAGAGTGCATTGTCTCCTCATAAAGGTGAGTGGAAGCTCATGTTTGTGTGATCTGGAGATTGCAAAATAAAGAACTCTCCTTGGTCAATGAAGGAATAAATTATTCAAAAGCTGAAAGATAAGCACCAGAGGATACTAGAAGAGAGTGGTTGGGGAAGGGCCAGCAGAGGATTAGGGTGGAGGGACTGAAGGTTGGGGACTCGGGGGAGGATCGGAGGAAGGAGGCTGAGGAGATCACCTTGAGGATGGCGTCAACGAGGATGGAGCCGTTGAGGTAGCCATTGACGAGGACCGGAGGATAGAGCTTGCCTTGAGGATGGCTGGATGGGGGCCTGCACTGTGAGCCTGCAGTGACGGGGAGGCTACGGTGACAGAGGATCGGCTTGAGTCGAGGATGGCTAGATGAGTGTCGCTTAGGGTTTTAGTCTTTTAGGTGGCATTTGTTTCCCGGGTTAAGAGGAAAACCCGACTTTTATCCCATTGACAAATACCTCGATTGTTGCAGCTGTTGAGCTGGAGCAATAGGTATTTCGCTGAGGTGAAGGAATAAAGTTAACCCAGAGGATTTAACCCGCCTGATGCCCTCTTTAACCCATTGCCCTTCTTCAATCCCTCACACTCAGCCTCATGGGCTACCCCTTTGTCGGTTCCGAGGCGACCAGCATGCCTTTACTACAGCATTTCATCGCTTCGTCACTTGTCGATCTCAATGTTCGAAGGCTACCGCATGCCCTAACTTCGGAGGTCACCAGCGTGCCCTAACTGCATACCCTTCGTTGATTCGTCGCTTGCCGATCGCGATGTTCGATTTCGACTAATGAGTTGTGGCAAGAATCGTATCTTGTTTCGTAAGTTTATTTGTTTTTTTTCGGTTGGGACTTCGATTTCATGTTATGGTTATTTTGGCATTTGTCCTTCAGATCAATGGTTTTTTAGTAGAATGACTTCTCATTGTTAGGGTTTTGTTGCTCGTCATATGCTTGGAAGGGCCAATTGGGGATTTTTGTTCTTGTTTGCCTTTGAGTTTCTTGTCGAGATGAAAGGTTTGTCTTGAGAACATATTATCGTTAGGGTTTTTGTTCTTGTTTGCCTTCGTTGGGACGAAAGGGCATTTATGTTAGGTTTACATTGGGTTTAGTAATTTGGGTTTGTGATTCACACTATGTTGACATTGTTGGCTGTTGAGCTAGATTTACAAGCTTTACGGTCTCGAGGTGAGGTTTAAATTGAAGCTACTAGTTGAGGTGAGCTTTCCTATTTGATGTTGGATTGAGAATCGTTCTTCACTATTTGGCTAGGTCTCAGCTTTGTGTCAGGCGAATTTATTGTTAATGAAAACCTTTTCAAAAGGTGAAAGCATGGGTTGTATGTTAGACAACTTGTTTTGTTTTGGTGTGTTTTGGTTGATTTTGCACCTATGGGAGTGAATGAGGTGGTTGTGTTGTTGGGTCTCTTCCTACATCCTATTGGGTACTTATTTTGTCACATCATGGGAGATGTGTGACTACTTTTATCCTTCATATATCTCGTTGATTGCAAGCATGAGAGATAGGTTCTTATCGGTTGTCTTGCCTATTAGTGTGGTGTGAGGATGGAGGGTGATTGCACAGTAATCATAGGCCCTAACTCGCCTGAATTAAGCTAGAACTTAGCTTAACATGAACATTCTGCATGCATATGCGTTATATTCTGCATTGTAGTTGATACATGTGTTTTATGCATTAAACTATATTATTTGAGAGGTATTAATGAATGCAGGGTTGCAGATGTCCAATCCAATTTTATGGATCTATTCAGAATAACGACGGGAGTCCAACGCATCCAAGATCGCATCAATCGGACTCCCGTAGCACCCTAGGGAGTCCGTAGAAGAGCAAGAGCCAAGGGGCAAATTGAAGAAGATCCGGACCTTAGATGACAAATCCAACCACACGGATGGATCCGGGTCGACATTCGCAGTCCAACGGTGGAGAAATCAACTTAATCGGAGGCCTACATCACCAGATACAAGGAAAAGAGGATGAACGGCCACGAGCGTGCCACGTCGCCCGCTCAGATTGGATGAGTATAAATAAAAACTAACATGCATATATACTAAAGGGCTTGCGCAACGCAATGGCTCGCATACGCATGCGTATGCGTGGTACAAGGGTTCGAGCCCTACGCTATGCAAAATTGAGGCAGGCGCAGTTGCGCTATGCTACAACACAAAGCGCGCCACGTGGTGCGATCAGAGCGCACCACGGGCGGGACACGCGATTGTGGGGGTTGTGCGAAATCAGGAAGGCGCGTGAATCGCACTAAGGATTTGCGAAGGCGCAGTGCTGCAGTTGTCTAAGCCATCCAATCTCACGATGTTAAGGCCGCGATTTCAATCCGAGGGCACAGAGGGTGCCACGTGGCAGCACCAGAATAAATCGACCAAGAAGAAGGATTTGAGGAAGGATTTGTACGAGAAGAAAAAGCTATAAAAGGACCAAAGCCCCCCCTTTGGAAGACAACTCTCAACTTTCTCTTCTTCTTCTTCCGTCTTCTTTGCATTTCCATCTGAAGAATTCGTTGGGCCACCCTATTGGATTGTCGCTGCTTCTCTCAACCTCTCTGAAAGGCCACCATGATCTACCCGTGGTGCCCTTGTTTTATTCCATAAGTAGTTTATATTCATGTTATCATTTAGTTTAGTTTCATGTATGAAATTCATGTTCAAACACTTTATGTGATATATATATCGTGATTCATTGTGTCTATTACTTAGTAATTAGATTTAGAATAAGTGCATGAAATCAAAAGCATTTTTCTGCCTCCCTGTGATCGACCGGGACTCCCAATTCTGTTAATTTTATTTGTCAAGACGTATTTCACGGTATACTACGACGTATTCATCTTTTACGCGATCTATGCCATGAACAAATTGGCGTTGTTGTCGGGGAGGCAAGGCAACTTTTTGATTTCATCTCTAACATACTATTTTTGTGTGCAGATTAAACCAGAGAAGCGGCGAACGAATCGAAGTGGGTGCTGCAGAAATCAGGTGCACGCAATCCTATTTGGAAATTCAGCCAGAAAGTAAGTGTTATCTTCAAAATTCAATAGTCATGTTTCTAATGCTCCAAAAATCTTAAAATTTGAACAGGAACTATATTTTCAAGTTATTTTTCAACGCCACTATTTTGAAAAGGAAATTACATCTGTGGAATTTTTAAAAATTCATAGAGTACATATGTGTCAGATTGCTCGAAAATAGAACTTTTATGAACTTTGAAAATAAATTCTAACCGACATACAAATCAGATTGACTCGAAATTTATGAGGTGTGAAAGATAATCAAATTATCTTTCAATATTATATTTTTACAAAATTTTTGGAGCATATTTGATATCGTTTCTAATGGAAAAACCAACATGGGGTCTAAATCCCAAATTTAATCCCTTTCTAGTTAAAAATTCATAACTATTTGTTGGAAATAGTAAAAATTTTGAAAAATACTCTCTAAAAAGCTTATTGAAAAGGGAAACTTCTTACCAAGTTTGAAATCATTTGAATTCCATCTTTACCTGAGAGTTTATATTTGATTTGTAGTCTTTAATTTGAAATAACTTAGAAGCGCATGAACCAATAGAACCACATTGGACTAACTTTTACCTCGACGAGTCTAAAAGTTAGTCGGTGAAGCAAGTCACCTTGTGGACCGCCCACCATCTACTACATTAACGAAGCAGGTTAAGAATTCATGAAAATACATCAAATAACCTGTATTTGGCTTGAGATTACTGGGTAGTTCCGACCTCTCTTGCAAACCCTAGTGACTAAGCCTACGGGGTAGTGTCAAATGACTGCGGATGCGGGGTAACGGAATCGGAGGTGGAAGCCGAAGGAAGAACCTTTCACGTAGTCCCCTCGTAACCAAACTGGCTGGGTTAGCCTGAGAGGTGGGAACTCCTTACAGTTGTTCTCTAGCCAAATTTTTAATAATACAAACTTAAACGAAAAATTTGGTCATCTAATTCTATGGACCAATTTGATTACAAGGCCCTTGCCTTATTTTTCCACCAGTCCCTTGTAACTGGTGTAAGGTCACTAGGACCCTTCTGGTGTCCTTTAATCATCTTAATCATGGACCCATACTCTTTCTCATCTTACCATCAGTAGGGTTCTCCTCCCAACCCAACTTCTTATGGGTGAGAGATTACTCCTCATTATTCCTATACGCACGCAACTCAGGCCTAGGACATACCCACCTCAACCTCTTAGACATCCACACAGATCTCGCAGCACTTAGAGACACTCTCCATGCGTGATCGAGATCTCATTATGATGACTGATTATCTTGATCAATCCCACCAAAGGCAGTCTCCTACATCTCACAGGAACCCTCAGATCGTCGAACTGATCCAAATAGTCCAGGAAGAAAAAGAGGTCAGAAAAAGGGAATATGAAGACTTAAGAACAGCAATTCAGGATGAAAGACAAAGAACCTAAGACATCACCTCTAGGGGCCCTGAATTTAGAGAGAATGTACCACAGGTGGATGGTGAGCTACTCAAGGTTAAGGAATCAACCGCAACCTATAACTGCACTGAACCCACCCACCACCCTTCTGATTCACCAAACTAAATCTATTATAACCCTCCATCTTCCCTGAGACTCGCATCTGAGGCCACGTCCACATAGATCACCATTGGGGAGCCACCAATAGACTCACAACTACTTCTCAGACTGCAACAAACAACAAAGTATAAGGACACAGTTATGAGATATCTACATCAAATCCAGATCACTATTGATCCAGGGCAGAGATAGACTTTGATTGCAATCGAAGAATCTCTGATGGAAGCCCTTAAAGAACTAGAATCTGTGGCTAGGATGAATCAACAAACTCGCACACTTCAAGATATACTCCTTTTGCAGTACCAAGTTCAGACTAGCCTAGAGGATTTTAGGGAACTTAAGATGACTTTTAAGGATTCTTCAACTCACATGCCTGAAGTAGATGATGTAGGTGATTTTCAAGTGAGAGATGAGATATCGGATGGAATTAAGGGAAATGTTATTGGCATATCTAAAAATAAATTAGTTGAGAGCACTAGCCTAGAAAATAGTGAGGAAAATCCCATGATCTATTTTCAATCTAAAAATCCTGAATCTTGGGAGATAGAGATGGAGAATCATGACACCCAAGACTTGGTACATTCTAAGACTTGGGTATATACACTTAATGAGGCCCATGATTTGGATTATAAGAGATCTGGAGTGGAGTTGCCTAAAACCCTCATGACAAGCTTAGATGATAAATATATTGAAATCCATAAGGGTAATTTTGAATTACCAGAGAATCCAATTGAAGGTGAGAAAGAATCTACTAAAAACTCCATTTCCGATTGTCAGGATAATCTAAAAAATCTGGAGGAATTTTTAGATTTGGAGTCAAACAAATTTATCACAGATTCTTTCGCATCTTCGCTTTTGGATATTGAGGATTTCACTAAAGCCACAGAGCAGAAAATGAAAGAATTTGAGGCTTTACTATATTATGATTCTTCACACCTTGGGGAAAATAAATTGCTGCCTAGTACATTTGAGGATTCACACCACGAGCAGAATTTGGGCAATCCGTACGAGATTCTTGATCAACCCAAGGATGAGAATGATTTAGGTGAAAATACAGCTATTAGGATGGAACACAAAATCATATTCAACACACCTACTCTGCAACCACCAACACCCAGATCTAATCATGAAATGGTTCTTTACACCATTTCTGATTACACCACACGGGTCCCTTCATTCCTGTTTCACCACTTTCAGGACCCGTATGACTGGTGTCCCACTCCGGATCCCTCATGGCTGCTACTTACTCTAGCACCCGGATTTATTTCTCTTGTAGCACCTGGCTACAACCTGTTCTAGGCCTTGTGATTCTATTCTGCCGACCTTGTGGCCTTGGTACTCACGGGAAACTACTCTACATTCTTGGCCCATTGATGACAGTGGAACACATCTTCCTGTATATCTTTAGTCTGTCTCCTGCAGTCATTGATCCATTTGACAAGTTTCGCTCAGCTGGAGGCATTAAACTCAACATTGTAGTTAGGCATAGCATTTAGACTTCGCATTTAGGCATCACAGTTGCACTTATACATATATGCATAGCATATTTCATTTTCGCATAATGTTTTGCATACTGTTTTGCATATTGTGTATGGCATTGCAGTGATGCCATGAACTGAACGACAACTTAGAAGCAGTTTCAGGTGATTTCTATCCACATACACTACCTTATTTCTTTTATTCATGCATGAGGACATGCAAACACTTAGGCATGGGGGGTAGTTCATAAAAAACTGAAAATTTTCTGCCAACAATTGGGGGGATTAGATCGTTTTATCAAGCGGTTTTATTAAAGATTTATTCTTTAGTAGATTCCTAGACTTCGAATCCAGTATAATTTCATACTTGCATGTAGATTTTACAATGAATCCTCTGCGAAAATCGATAGACATTTCTAAATTATTGAGAAGAAGCATCGCTTCTTCTCCTAAACCCTTGGACATTAATCAGGGAGTCAAGTGAATTATCTTCTAGTAACTCCACCAAAATATATGTAAGGTGAGAGTAGAGAGGTTACTGCTGCTCTAAGGCTAGTATAAAGAATCTTTAATAATTGAATAATGACACTTGGAGTTAGGCATAGTTTTCGCTCTCAGTTCTTGCATACTAAATTTGTGAGAAATTCCATACGAGAGCCACCAAATAAGGCAAAAACACATAGAGCAGGTTCTAATAAAACTAGGAGTGAGGTGGATGGTCACGACCGTCCTCTACGGAATCCTCGGCTGAAGAAGGGTACTGATGTCAAGGTCAGAAATACGTTGTCCTATCCGTTCCCTACCCGATGCTGAGAATAGACACTTCCACTAAACAAGTTACCCAAAATCCACTTGGTCATCCCAAAATTCCCCAAGAATGCCTCACGTATAAAAGTACGTATGTCGTGTTATGTTATGCTGATAGATAGAGCAGTATGTCGTGTTGTGGCATTGTGATAATAGATTTGCATACAAAAGAGTTGTTTACTCGAAAAAAAAAAAGAAGAGAAGAAGATGAAAAAAAAAAAGAAAAAAAAGAAAAAAGAAAGAAAAAAAAGTGTTATGTGAAACAATTGCGTGATGTGAGTCAAGTTAAATGTTTTGAGGCAAAAACACCTACCACCATCACGAACCACCAAATACAGCCTTAACCTATTTTTTCTGTATTTTTGACCACCTGAATACTGGATGAGGGCTTCTGACTTAGTCGTAGGGTTATCAGAACCTAATTAAAGTGCCATGCCATTTGAGACCACCAAATACATTTGTAAATCTGGTAAGATGTGAGCTTAGGAAGAAAAAGAAAAAAAGAGAGAACAATACAAAAGATTAAAGAGCACAGTTTTTCCAGCCCCTCTATAAGTTGATTTATTCAATAATTTGGAAATCTAAATTCTGAAATAATAATCTCTAAGAAGCACCAGAAGAGAGTAAGCCACCAAATACAATCCAGTTAACTCAGACATCTCCTACCCAAGCCAAACACCGGGGCCAAAATCAGAAAATATTTATAACCTTGAGAGAAGAGGTTCGCCTATCCCGATAGAATTTTACTAGGGTCAAGTACAAGCTTTAAATGTATATCAACTCTTCGCTTGGATCCATTGCAGAAGCTACAACATTATATATTCATAGTTATCTGGATTCTGAATTTTTGGATGAAGCAAAAAGAAATAAATCCTTAGTTTAACTCTTGTTAAAATGCATTTAGTATTGCACTTGCTAGGGACTAGCAAGATGTAGGCATGGGGGTATGATTGTACAGCAATCATAGGCCCTAACTCACCTGAATTAAGCTAAAACTTAGCTTAACATGAACATTTTGCATGCATATGTATCATATTCTGCATCGTAGTTGATATATGTGTTTTATGCATTAAATTATGTTATTTGAGAGGTATTAATGATTGCAGGGCTGCAGATGACTAGTCCAATCTTATGGATCTTTTCAGAATAACGACGAGAGTTCAACACATCCAAGATCGCATCAATCAGACTCCCGTAGCACCCTAGGGAGTCCACAGAATAGCAAGAGCTAAGGGGCAAATTGAAGAAGATTCGGACCTTAGATGACAAATCCAACCACATGGATGGATCTAGATCGACATTCGCAGTCCAAACGGTGGAGAAATCAACTTAATCAGAGGCCTACATCACCAGATACAAGGAAAAGAAGATGAACGATCACGAGCGTGCCACATTGCCTGCCCAGATTGGATGAGTATAAATAAAAACTAACAAGTATATATACTAAAGGGTTTGCGCAGCGCGTTGGCTCGCACGCTCGTGAGTATGCGTGGGACGTGGGTTTGAGTCCTACGCTGCGCAAAATTGAGGCAGGCACAGTTGCACGATGCGATGGCGCAAAGTGTGCGAAGTGGCACGATTAGAGTGAACTACGGGCAGGACGCGCGATTGCGCGGGTTGTGCGAAATTAGGAATACGCGTGAATCACGCTAAGGATTTGTGAAGGTGCAGTGTTGCAGCTGTCTAAGTCGTTCGATCTCACAATAAGGCAGGATTTGAAGGCATGCAACAAAAGCAAAAATACGAAGGCGTGGGAGCATGCACAGCCACACTATTTCAATTCGAGGGCGCAGAGAGCGCCACGTGGTAGCACCAGAATAAACCAACCAAGAAGAAGGATTTGGGGAATGATTTGTACGAGAAAAAAAAAGCTATAAAAGGACCAAAGGCCCCCCTTTGGAATACAACTCTAAACTCTCTCTTCTTCTTCTTCCTTCTTCTACCTCTCTCTCTTCTTCCCGTATTCTCTGCATTTCTATCTAAAGAATTCGTTGGGCCACCCTGTCGGATTGTCGCTGCTTCTCTCAACCTCTCTAAAAGGCCACCATGATCTACCCGTGATGCCCTTGTTCTATTCCATAAGTAGTTTATATTCATGTTATCATTTAGTTTGGTTTCATGTATGAAATTCATGTTCAAACACTCTATGTGATATATATATTGTGATTCATTGTGTCTATTACTTAGTAATTAGATTTAGAATAAGTGCATGAAATCAAAAACATTTTTTCTGCCTCCCTGTGATCGACCGGGACTCTTAGTTCCGTTAATTTTATTTGTCGAGACGTATTTCGCGCTATACTACAACATATTCATCTTTTACGTGATCTACGCCATGAACAGTGGGTCCTGTTAGCCCTGCTTTCTCTGAGTGTGGTAGCATTAGCCTGACATCTAGAAAGCAATAAAGTGCAAGGTCAAGAGGTAGCAGCTCTATAAGTTGCTGCCTTATATCCTAGAAGTTGTGACGTGGATGGTGGTGCTAATCTTCTTGGAGGAGGAGGAAGAGGAAGGTAAGGGCAAAGGTTATGTCCTTTGCATGAGGTTGAAGGTAGTTGCTTATTTGGTCATGTATTATCTAGAATGGCAGGTGATCGAACTCCGGAGAGCGTTGGACTTGTTCCGTAGCTGAGGCATCACCATAGGAAGGTCACGAAACGACTGTTAAGGAGGTAAGTTCCCTGATCACAGTTTCTTTGAAGTTGATGGTGTGTTTCTATTTTGGTTTACAATGAGATCTGATGATGTTAAGTTGATACGATTTTTTCCTGGAAGAGACATTTTATAGATTTTCATCTCAGATGTCTTGGAATAGATTTTTGAACATGGTAGCACATCAAAGGAAGCTGATTCCCCTTTGGCCAGTAACTGTCATAACTTGCTAAAGTGATCAATTGAAGTTGTTTGTTAATTTTTTCCTATGATATGAAGTCAAAATGAGTTCCCCATATGGATTGATGTAAAAACAAGCTTTCAGCTACTTGTATATACTTTGATTGGATTTGTAATGAGTTATATATGTTTAAAACCTTTTTGAATCATATGTCAGCAACCTTAATAGTAAAGTCTGAAATCTATCTAACTTGTACTCTATGCTTGGATTCAATGCTAAATCATGCTCTCATGTTTGAATTTGATTTATATTAATTGTTAGAAGTTCAACGTACTCAAATCTATGATTCCCCTTTGGGCAGTAATTGTCATGACTTGCTAAAGTGATGAATTGAAGTTGCTTGTTAATTTTTCCCTAGTAAAAACAAACTTTCAGCTACTTGTAAATACTTTGATTGGATTTGTAATGAGTTGTATATGTTTAAAACCTTTTTGAATCATATGTCAGCAACCTTAACAGTAAAGTCTGAAATCTGTCTAACTTGTACTCTATGCTTGGATTCAATGCCAAATCATGCTTTCATGTTTGAATTTGTTATATATTACTTGTTAGAAGTTCAACATACTCAATTCTATGATTCCCCTTTAGGCGGTAACTGGCATGGCTTGCTAAAGTGATGAATTGAAGTTGCTTGTTAATTTTTCCCTAGTAAAACAAGCTTTCAGCTACTTGTATATACTTTGATTGGATTTGTAATGAGTTGTATATGTGTAAAACCTTTTTGAATCATATGTCAGCAACCTTAACAGTAAAGTCTGAAATCTGTCTAACTTGTACTCTATGCTTGGATTCAATGCCAAATCATGCTTTCATGTTTGAATTTGATATGTATTACTTGTTAGAAGTTCAACATACTCAATTCTATGATTCCCCTTTAGGCGGTAACTGGCATGGCTTGCTATAGTGATGAATTGAAGTTGCTTGTTAATTTTTCCCTAGTAAAACAAGCTTTCAGCTACTTGTATATACTTTGATTGGATTTGTAATGAGTTGTATATGTTTAAAACCTTTTTGAATCATATGTCAGCAACCTTAATAGTAAAGTCTGAAATCTGTCTAACTTGTACTCTATGCTTGGATTCAATGTTAAGTCATGCTCTCATGTTTGAATTTGATGTATATTACTTGTTAGAAGTTCAACATACTCAATTCTATGATTCCCCTTTGGGCAGTAACTAGTATGACTTGTTAAAGTGATGAATTGAAGTTGCTTGTTAATTTTCTCCATGTAAAAACAAGCTTTCAGCTACTTGTATATACTTTGATTGGATTTGTAATGAGTTGTGTATGTTTTAAACCTTTTTGAATCATATGTCAACAACCTTAACAGTAAAGTATTAATCTGTCTAACTTCTACTCTAGGATTGGATTCAATGATAAATCATGCTCTCATGTTTGAAATTGATGTATATTACTTGTTAGAAGTTCAACATACTCAATTCTATGATTCCCCTTTGGGCAGTAACTGTCATGACTTGTTAAAGTGATGAATTGAAGTTGCTTGTTAATTTTTTTCCTAGTAAAAACAAGCTTTCAGCTACTTGTATATACTTTGATTGGATTTGTAATGAGTTGTATATGCTTAAAACCTTTTTGAATCATATGTCAGCAACCTTAACAGTAAAGTTTGAAATCTGTCTAACTTGTACTCTATGCTTGGATTCAATGCTAAATCATGCTCTCACATTTGAATTTGATGTATATTACTTGTTAGAAGTTCAACATACTCAATTCTATGATTCCAACGTTATCGATATAAGTTTAGGGCTTCGAATCAATTTTTAACATTTATTTGGCCTTTTTCCAGATTTATTACTATAAATAGGGTGAGAAGTAGAAAAATAATGTAAATAAATAAAAGACAATGTGTAGTGGCTAACAGTTGAGTCTTTTGAACATGTGTATAGAGTTATATTTGAATTTCTAGTTGTTTAGCTTATAGATAATGGTAGTAGAAATTTGTGTTACTTCTTTAGAAATGGTAGTTATTTTTTGGAGTTTCCCTAACTTATATTGCTGAAATGGTATTGAATTAACTGTTGGCTGAAACAAAAAGTTTGGATTTATAAGTTGGAGATACTTCGTTATAGTTAAACATAAATGACTAAGATGAAGCAATAAATATTTCAATGTTGGTATATTTTAATTGGAAGTAATTTGTTTTTTGGTGATATTAATTTGTTAAAGAAGATCTGTTCACCTTAGTTGATGTTACAATAACTTTTGTTGTACGAATTTTAGAATGACTCTCTTACATGAGTGTACATGCATTTTGTATAATGAAATTCGTTGATTTGTGAAGTGCTCAGTGGTGGTTCTATATAATATAATTTCATATTAACTTCAACTTACGTACTTGTAATGAAATGGCATGTCAGTGGTGTTGTCTTCAACTTATATGCATCTACATAATGTGAAGTGCGGTTGGGGTGTATACTTTACACAGTCTATCATATAGTAATTGCATGTTAATGGTTATACTATTTTAATAATATGTACAAATCATATGCCAATTATTAGTTCGCAGATATTTCTTCCAACTTGGTTGTCCAACTTGGTTGATAAGTATGTTACAGTCTTAGGGTTTAGTACTCATGATAAATAAACCTGCTATGGCAATAAATTCCCTTACTTATATTGTTGAAATGATAGTTATTAATGCTAGAAACTGTAATAAATTTGATTCCTTGCAACAATTGAATAAACTGTTGGTTGAAACCCAAAGTTTGGATTTATAAGTTCGAGATACGTCGTTATACTTAAATGTAAATGACTAAGATGAAGCAATAGATATTTTAATGTTGGTATATTTTGATTCGAAGTAATCTGTTTTATGGTGATATTAATTTATTAAAGAAGATCTATTTACCTTAGTTGATGTTACAATAACTTTCGTTGTAAAAATTTTAGAATGAGAAGATAAAGTCATGGAGTCCCCCAAACTACCAATCAACAAACCAAATAGCCTGAGTCCAGTTGGGTCAAATCTAAGAGAGTTAAGAACTAGACCCTTGAAATGGACTTCAAGTTGATGTCCATTTTCAAAGAACACTTTCTAGTCAAAAATTGGGAAAGCGGTTCATTTACAAAACATGGTTGGCAGGAAATTGTAATTGAGTCTGATTGAAACACACATCTCGGTTATGACCATGACAAGCTCCTACATAGGTGGAGGACTTTGAAGAAGAAATTTGGTTCTTACCATCGTCTGTTAAACATGAGTGGTTGGGGTATGGATCCCACCACCATGTGCCCGGTAGCTCCAACTCCAAATGTTTGGTTGTAGGTATCTCCCTTTGCTTCCCTTGTTTTGTCTTACTTTCTCCCATTGGTTCCAATTTGCTTATCAACATACTTAAATCGCTTTCATACTTTTCTTTAGTTTCCTCTGAAGCTATGGAAGTTAAAGGGCAAACCATTTCCCTTGTATGAGGACATCGACAGCATTATTGGTAAGGACATCGCAACAAGAGAATATGCGATGTCTTCTAATCGGACCTTAGATTCATTTGAGGAGGAGACACCAGCCCGTTATATGGATTTAGTTCTGCTTGTGGAGACTCACACTACACCATCATTTCATTTTACCCAAGAGTCATATCAAAATTCTTTTGACGAGAGTTTGAGTCATTCAAGTCATGGTTATGGTGGTTCAACAAATCATTCTCAAGGTCAACCGAGTCGTGAAGTTCCTCCACCATCTAGCTCCTCACATGGTCACCCAAGTAGGGGTTGTGGGAAAAGAACAAGTGTGGAAGGCACTTCTAGTGGTGGGGAAAGGCATTGCACGAGCTCAGCAATGGAAGGAATTCAAGAGACAAACTCCTTGTTGAAAATGATTGTTGATCACCACATTTCTAAACCTAAGAAGGTCGACACAAGCCAGGAGATTGGTCGTTGTCTTGAGATGGTCAAGGAGAGAGTGGTGTTCCTCTCCCCTTCTGATACTATTGTCTTGGCCCACCATTTGTCGAGGAGTAGAAATAGTGTAGTATGTACAAACATCGTTGATAATGTTGAAGCATTCCAAGATTGGTTGCAGTGAGTACTTTAGGGTTGATAGCGTCATCATGTTATGCTTTGTCCTTTCACCGTACCACTCAATTTTATTCGTCCTTTCACACCATCATCATCATGGAGTGTGCCATACCTGATCCTACTCGCTTGTTTATGTTATTTTCCTTTTCGTTTCTTGCTTTCTTGATGAATGATGGTTATGTAATAATTGTGAACACTTGATCGTACTTTTTATTTCTTTGTCGATGGATCATAGTTTATATTATATTGTTTCAATGTATTATGTCAATTGTGCTCTTCATAACTATGTTTCAATCACTTGCTGCTTGAAGGATATAATTTCCTCCAATACGTCTTGTTATGTGTTAGCTCGTCATATCCTTTTTGTTTACTTTTAGGAATGCCAAACTCAACTACTTCAAATAGTACTAATAGTTCACTAGAGTCATGAGATTTCTCAAGTGAGGACTTTGTGACTGATAGTCAGTAGTTGTCGAAAGACGATGAGATGAGGATTGTGGAGTTGCTGCTGCCAACTGTTGTCATGGCGCAATGCTACCCACTAGTTCCCTGTAGAATTCCTTGCAACACAAACGCTATGTCAGGACACGAGTGGATCCATGACATCCTCTACCACCCAAATCCAAACTGATGTAGGGATGAATTTTGAATGTCGAAGGAAGCATTCTAGACCTTTGTTGATTTGTTAAAGGGGAGAATGAAGTTAAGAAACACAGGCAACACAATTGTAGTGGAGCAGCTAGGCATTTTCCCATCCGTATTGGGATATGGGGGATCAAATCATCTCATGGAGAGATTTCAACACTCCAAGGAAACGATAAGTTGCTACGTTAACAAAGTCATGAGGCAGATCATCAAGTTGAAGCGACTTCTGATCAAATTACCTGATGCTGATGCACCAATCCTTGTTGAGATAAGTGGGAATCCAAAGTTCTTCCCTTACTTTCGGGTACACATTATATTTCTTAACGTTATTTATGAGCGTCGAACTTCTTCAATATTTTGAAAACATTAACCTTCGTCGCATAATAAGATGTTGTCGGAGTTGTTAATGGATGTTATATTAAAGCAATGGTTAGAGGTGATCAACAAGCATGCTTTCATTGTCGAAAGTAATACACATCTCAGAATGTGATGGTTGCGGTAAATTTTGGTAAGGCATGGTCACTGGCTTCGAGGGTTCTGCAGTTAACATGTGGGTCCTTAACTGGGCACTTGATGTTGAAAAATTTCGAGTCCCACTAGGCAGACGCTACTTGTTTGACCTAGGGTATGCAAATACCGATAGATTCTTGTCTCTATATCGAGTTGTTGCATACCATTTGAAGGAGTACAGGGTTTGTGCGTACCATAATGCGAAGCAGATATATAATCACTGACAAGCTTCCTTGCGCAATGTTGTTAAGCACACTTTTGGTGTCCTTAAAGGATGATGGAGATTACTAGACAATCGACTATTCTATAAGTTTAACAACTAGTGTCTAAGGGTTATGGCCGCTTGCATCCTACACAACTTCCTTTGTTTTGAACCAAATGATGAGCTATTCCATGAATTAGTAAACAAGTGTGTAGACAACACGGACGTTGATCATGATGAGCCCGAAGGCGAGGTTGATAATGTTGTTGTGAATGTAGGCACAACTATCCGTGATAATATTTCTAAAGCTCTTTGGACTGATTATAGGGGGAGAAGATCTAGCAGTCCTACATCGTGATATTTTACATTATCTTCCTTCATTTGCTCGTATAATATGTGAAGTGTAACCTGTTTGTAGGCTTTATCAATGTATCATGGTCATTTGTTGTAGATCTTGTACGATTATGGTTATCAATGTTAAAGACGTCATCATCATGTGACACTTTGGTATTTATAACTTATTTCTCGAGTCATATGACAATTTCTCCAAATTTGTTGAGATTGAACATACACGATATGGAGACGACACCAAGGTGTGGACCCCTTTTGAGTCACGGTAGGAGATGCTCTTGCCATGATCTTTGTAATCTTATTTTAGAGGAGTCTAGCAGCGGTGAGCAGACAATACTACAGCGGATGTATTATGTTTGCCCTTGGACATACGGATATGTTGTTGACCTCAATCTACCCATGCAAGTCCTATTACACTTGAAGTAATATTCCTGTCCATTTGCAATCTAGGGCTGCGGGTATAGGGTCCTTTCGTCGGACCATGAGCCTACACTTCAGTCCTCCTATGCATAGTTCACCTTCCTGGCGAGGTTATATACGAATGGTGATGGCTGCTTGCATCCTACGCAACTTCCTCATTCGTTTTGAACCAAATGTTGAACTATTCCTACTCTAGGGGTAGATCTACTGGTCGAAGATCGTGATTGCATAATTTTCCTATAGTGTAATGGTCTTCGAAAATGTAGTTTAGTACATGTACGTTGTTGAAAGCTTTTATTTTTGAATGGCAATGACGTTATCGTGATGTTTTACTTTGATGTTACCACTTCTTTGTTAATCAGTAACATCTCAATTTCTTGATTTATCTTGACAATTAAAATATAGTCAATGGAGATTGTGCCAAGGTGTGGACCCCTTTGGAGGCACGGTAGGTGATGCTCCTGTTGGTGCTAGAGCACCACGATCATTTGTTTTGATGATAACAAAACACGTGTCATTTAACATTTGCACTTGGAGTCTTAGATTTCAGGATAATTGCAAATGGAGACGTGATTAGACGAAGTTCGAGCTCGCATCCAGGACGGATTGGAGGAGCTTGATGGAGAACAGAAGAGATTCGCGAGGAGCGATATATTGAAGAAGGAAGGAGATGAAGAATAGGATAGATTTCCTTCTCTTGTACTCGTTGTATTTTTCGTTTCTTTTGTTGCTCTTTATTTTTGTTACTTAGATTCATGTCAAAGAGCCTCAAAGTACCCTAACAGTAGTCCTAGGAATACCGGCACAACCCTAGGATACTTAGGTTTTCTGTAGAGAACTTAGAAAACCAATATAGGGTTCAAACATCATTTCCAGACGTCTAATTCAAAAATCAGACGTCTGATACTGTGTTTTAAGACGTTTGACTGTTGATTCAGACGTCTGATAACAATTAGGTTGGACATAGTTATTCTGTCTGATGAAATCAGACGTCCAGACCTTAGTCCAGACATCTTAGAAGACGTCTGATGACTTTGCCGAATGTCCAATTAGTGGACCGTTGGCTCTCTTAGCATACACTCAAGGATATGACCGTTAGAGCCTTACCAGACGTCCTTAAGCCTTTCCAAATGTCTGATAATTGACCGTTTTGCCTCGACTGACCCGAAAATCTCTTCTCAGAGATTTTCTAGCCGTTGCAAATCCATTCCCACGAAAAAGTAGGTTTCCAGACGTCCAGACATAGTGCCAGACGTCCTGTATGTCGTCTGATGGACTTGCGCTAGAACCCTGTTTAGATCTGATTCAAGTCAGGAAGAGACCCGGCCAAAATCAGACGTCTGACCTTATTTTCAGACGTCTTAAAGTGATCTTCCAGACGTCTGATACCAGAATTAGACGTCTGATTACCCTGTCAATGCAATCATTGTCCCTGATTTCAGCCTGATTCTCTTGGGCTTTGCACCCAACGGCTATGGAAGCTTTCCTAAGCCTTCCAAAGCCTTCCTAAGGCCTCTATAAATAGAGGGGAACCTCTTGCACACTAAGACACACCTAAGAAACACAAGACACACCTTGCAATACACTTTCAAACTATTTTGTGTCTCTCTTGCTCTCCAAGCTCTAATTCTTCATCTAGAGAGCATCAAGCCTTCGCGCACCCACTCTCCCGCCGTAGTTCATGAGAGCGATGTTGCGCCGTCGCGTGGCTCACACACCCGCGTCATCGACTCGACGCACTCCTTGCAAAGATGAGTTTCTTAATTCCTATAGAAGCTTAGGTTTAAAATTACTTTGTTGGCTCTATAGGATTATTTGTTATTTTATCTTTGTTATTTGGTTGGGTATTCGCTTTGCGAATTTCCGTTTCCTTCGTGGGACAAAATCCTTCTCGTGGAGAGAAGGGGTTGAGGAACGCTACCCTCGCACTTGTAGCGTGGTTGTAATTGAGGTTGAATCACCCTCGTTTAAAGTGATTGGTTTAATGGATTTTGATCAACTTGGTTGATCGGAAAATCCTAACTCGAGAGGGTTAGGTGGTGGTTTTCACCCAGTTTGGGTTTCCACTTATAAATCTTTGTGTACTTTGTGTGATTGTATTTTGTGAGATTGTTTATATTTTATTTTCGCAATTATTACGTCGCCCCCTCCTGGTAGGGAAGAATCTACAGCTCCTACCGTGAACTTTGCAATTTTATTTTAGAGGACGACATCGACAATGATGAGACAATACATCAGCGGTTGTATTATGTCTGCCCTCGGATTGATGGAGCGAGTTTAATTGATAGCTTCATTCATGCATGATAATAATGTCAAAACTGAAAAATAGAAGTTATATTCTCCAACATTAAAAATGTAGGGATGCGGCTACAGGGTTCGGAGTTCTAATCACGAGCCAACGGTACATTCTTCCCATGCGGAGTTCACCTTTTTGGTTGCATTATATGTGAGGTCCGAGAGGGAGCTTGCATGCATTCATTGTAGGGGGAATGTGTTGGATGAGTATGTCGGATGGATGACTGATCACCTCGGTGATCTCCAGCATAAGTTGGAGGCTAAGAATGATGAAGCACGTAGGCTGCAGCTGCAAGTTATATCATATGAGTCCCAGATAGTAGAGTTGCAGGAGAGAGTATGTGACTTTGAGATAGAGTTCGGGGTCTGTCGTGTCAAAAGAAGCTATGAGGGGATGGTTGGACAATTCAATAGCATGTCCATGTATCTTTACGTCATCCAAAGGATTCATTTATTTTGTATTTTGCCCGATCATAGCCGTATGATTTCTATTTGGGTTGTCTAGTGAGACAAATATTTGAAACATAGATATTTTCCTGTTTAAGTAAGACATTTGCTTCCTATTGTCATCTTGTCCTAAATAATTGTTCATGGCCAATTCTCTTGGTAATGAACTACGTACTCACTGATGCGTCGATGACCAGTTAGCACTAAAAAGGGGTTTTTAATGTCGTTGTTGTAATATACATCACAAATACAAACCGTTGTCGTGTCAATTTTATTTATATACTTAATTTTTACTGGTTTATTCCAAGTCATTCACTGTGAGGTAGTTATTGATATACATCACTCTCTAAGTCCAAAAATATTCTATAATTCCAAACATATTGATTTTATTTACAAGAATGAATGAAAGAATCAATGAATAAAAAAATTTGGTTAATCATGTACAAAAGAATGAATTAAAACACATTACAATGCTTGGAAACAAATGTACACACACAAGCATTAAAAACTATATACAACTACTCTATGTTAATTATTTACAACTAATATAGTTAATACCTAAGTATAGGAATAAAAATAGCTAATAATATCTACTATCCTAACTCATTATAACATACTAATATCTACAGTAACATATATAAGTGTCATTAAAACCTTAGTAAAATTATATACATAACATAAGGTAAAATACTTATCTTTACAACATATAATCTTATGTACAGTGACATATATAAATGTCAGTGTAGCCTTAGTAATATATTTACACTACCTAAGGTAAAAACTACTTATACTAACATACATATATATATACAGTGACAAATGTATTCATTACTGAAGCCCTTAGAATTATATATATACATATAAGAGCTCAAACACTTATACTAATCTATATACAATATCTATGCTATTACGGTATACATTATATTATATTATTTATATACATATACTTATATATATATATATATATATATATATATATACAGACACTGACAATACTTATATACACACACTCATGCACATAACACTTAGCTAACACACACAAAAATTCACTAAGGCATACACTACACAAGGTATACTAACAAGGGGCTCAACACTTAGTTGCATTCCAGCCGTTCTCCTCTCTTCTCTCTTCTCGCATAGCTGGTTTAGAAGCCTATTTAGATCGGTTTAAACCCAAAAAATTGGTTCAATTGGTGGGTGACCTTTTCGAGGGATACACAACATCCATTTCTGGGTGGGACCAGACCTCTACTAGAGCCACCCTAGTTCATTATTAGGTGCATTAGATTCAGTTTATAGCTTATTATTGGACCCACACAGGCCCACACAGTGCACGGCCCCCAGCCCAATGCACTGCACCCACAATTTCATGTCAAATGCTCATATCATGATCGTATCGAGAGGAGAGTAATGTGATGTGTTGTGCTCGACACATATGACAATT
Source organism: Thalassia testudinum (assembly GCA_037157565.1). NCBI lineage: Eukaryota > Viridiplantae > Streptophyta > Magnoliopsida > Alismatales > Hydrocharitaceae > Thalassia > Thalassia testudinum. Next base: position 40,817,325 of record JAZHRO010000014.1, read on the forward strand.
GATCGGCACAGAAGACAAAAACATTATATGGCGCTTCATCTGCTTGCAAGGCCACGATGTGGCACTATCTGAAGCGGCAATAGGCGTTGTAGTCGTGCTGGCCTGCGTGTTGATTTGGTTACTTTGGCCCTCGATTTGAGGGCCATAATTTATTATAAATTAAAAATAAATTATGGGATTTGAAAGTCCTTACATAGGACTACATAATTATATAGTTACTTTACACAAATAAGTTAGTTTATCATATAATTAAATTAACTAAAGTTTATAGTTTATGAACATTAAATTAAGGTTTAATTTGCTGATTACAGTATAAATTAGTCAATTAATTGTACAATTGACTTTATACAGTACTAATATACATAATAAATTATTTATTACATATTTTTATGATATTTTAGAAGCTTTATTTTAATTTATATTGATTTAATTGTTGATATAAGATAGTTATACATATAAATAAACTATAGATACTATAATACTATATAAATATGATATAAATAAGTTGAAAATACTTATTATAACATATTACAAGTATACAATATAAGTTATCTTAGTATTAACTTAGTTTACTAATTTATTTTATTTTAACCTAATAAATTACCTAGTTAACTTAATAAATTAATTTTTTACTGTATATATATAATTAAATTATATTACAGGTATTATATGATACATAATACATATATAAACATGTATGTATAATATGATTTACAGATATGTACATTTAATTATGTTTGTAGATTTACTTAGTTATTATGCATCTAAGTTATCTAAATTAATATAAAATAATACAATAAAGTTATATATACATTAAATTATCCTAAATACTTATTTTACTATATAGAATACATATATAATTTATTTATAGATATTTTATACACATTAGATAATATTTACTTATAGCTTAAATCTAATTAGTATATACAAGTATATACATAGTATACATAGCATTTTTAGGCATTTTTAGGGTTTTTCTAATTTTTATGGATTTTATACATATATTAGAGATAGGGGAAGAGAGAGAAAGAATGAGATGAGAGAAGAGGATTGTTTTTGTTATTTTTGAAGTTTCATTCTTTTATTAAGTTTCAAGATAGACTGAATTGTTGACTGGTATGTTTTACCAAGCTAGGGGTTCAGAATGCCTTGAAACTGACATGCACTAAAAAATATACCTAATTTTGACCAAGACAGGTTTATTTTATTATTTTAATTTTTTTTTATGATTTTTATTTATTTACAAAGTAAACCGATTTTAGGCCTAAATGAGTGTTTTAACAATAAACCTAAGGCACTAAAAACTGCTTGAGTGGCTGGGAAAGTGATTTAAGTACATCAAAATATTCAAGACACTACATGAAAAATGCATGGGTAGTTAAACTTGATTTTTGATGTGAATTTCATTAAAATTTAGTTTGGGCAGATTTACACAAATGAAAGAGCTGATAGAGAATTAAAAATGAGATTTCAAGCTCTTCAAATCAAATTGAAATCCCTTACAAGTACATGAATACTTAAACATGATGTACCAACATTACAACACATGTCAGCTCCTTACAACCTTCAAAGCCTAGCTCCAAATCACCTCAGATCAGACTTCAATTCAGCCAAAATAGTGGCTGACATTTAGCAGCAACTGCTGCTGAAACCAATCTATTGCCAACAAATTGGCAACTAATTTGCAACTGCTGTCTCAGTTGGAAACATATGAAGGAGCTAAATGCTAGATGTCTTAAACTCAAGTTTAAAGCCACTGCTGCCATCTCAGCAGCAATAGCTACTACTGTTATCTTTGAAATCCAGGCCAGATTAGACCTAAGAATGTTTGGTTTAAGACATATGAATGCACCATCACTTCTGGCAGATCAAATCTGCCCAAAATCGTCTTAAATTCATAATTGAAAATCTAAAGATCCATTTATGTTCAATGATTTAAAGAACTTTGATTTGATTTTCACTTCACACTATAGATAGTGTGAACATGAAAATCAAATCAAGACTTCAAATCTTTGTGAAAACAGATCCAAATCCTCATTAAGATCCATCAAATTTCAGTCATATCTCCATTATCAGATTGAAATCAATGTTTGCATTGAAAAGCACATGTTGCCCAGATAGGGCTTTTAATATAAAATGTTATTATGAATGGATCACTTTGAGCTCATAAACACTATAAATCAGTGTTTATGATCTTGAGTGATCCTATTAAGATCATTAGGTCTTTGCTTAAGCCTTGAATCACTTCATATGATTCTCATTGGCCCAAACTACCTAATAATCACCAAAATTCAGAATCTGACATCGCATAAAGCACAATGAATATGATCTCTGAAAACTTGATCAAATAAGTTTAAACTAGCTGTAATACTTCATATCAAACTCATAAAAACCAATTTAATCGATTAAATCCAAATAGATTGCAATTAGCTCAAAACTCATTCAATCAACCATCAAAAACCATCTCAATAAAATCAGTCAGTTCTGCTCGATTCAAATTAAGGGGAGGGAATCTATGGGAATATGGGCTGAATGGAATGCCCTTAATTTGTTGTTTGAGCGATTCGATAGATCTGAAAGCTAATGAGCTTCAGATCTATTGAGTTCTCTCGTGAGTGGGTGATTGGTGACAAAATCGTGTATCAAGTGAGTGAACATGTACTGTGGGGTGAAGAGGGAGAGGAATGGACATGTGGATGGCAATGGAATCGTCTCCTCTGATCTGAATTGATCAAAGGAGGTGAGGTTTATCTTAATCTATTCTTAAGCTAAACTACAACAACAATGAATTCCATCATCTAATCTAATCCTAAACTAATCTAAATTACACTAACTACACTGAAACTGATCTAGAAAGTAGGAAAACTACTCTACAAAAGCATTAAATCCTAACTAACGAGAGGAATGGGACCTTTGGTTCTCCACCTGGTGGATGGAGAGGAAGAAGAGAGGGAGAAGGTGCTCCAACAGATGGAAAACTCGCTAGTGGAGTTCTGGGTCCCCCTTAGGTGCTACAATGCCTTTAGCGGCGAGGAGAGTCAGAGAGGAAGGCGGAGCTTCACTGCCAATGGCAGTGAAACAGAGATAATATGAGGAGAGGAGCTGGAGTGGATGAATGACCGGTTCAAGGGATGTAGGAGGGAGTCAATCCTTTGCTCGCAAGCTCAAGTAGGGGTTTAAGTAGGATGGGCACTGGATGAAAGCATCGTAGTGGTGCGATTAGGCACCTAGGGCATCGACGGTGGAGATGGAATAGCGAGCACGCGCGAGGTCCAAATCAAAATGCGGTTGTTGGATGGGATCTGGGTAAGGTGGTGACCTCATGCGCCGGAGCGCGTGAAGCTTCGAATGGATCTGGACCACAAGATCAAGAGATCAAGGATCAGACGGTCTAGGTTGGCTGTGTTCTTGAGCCATAGTAAACCTGCACGGCTGGAGCAGGTGTGAAGGTGTAATTGCAAAGAAGCCCAAAGTGGCAAAGGGGTAGAGTTTTTGTAGCGAGGCCCATAAGTGGTGAAGAAGTTCTGTAGAGCCACCCCTAGAATTTGCAAAGAGGTCCTTGCTAGCTATCAAATCAATCCTTGGAGGTTTTTAAACGAATAAAATGGTTATGACTTAAGGACCTAAGTGAGAAACCATAAATGCGAGGTCCTAACGATGTCCAAATGCAATAAAGTTTTTATTCGAGCATAATTGAAGATTTTGGAAGTTAAATTTACTTTTGATTTGAAGTTTTGAACTCAAATGTTTATTCAATTTGCAAATTGATCATCAATTTATATTAATGAATAAAATATCTCATTTAATGACCTAATTTTGCATTTTTAACATAGATTTGATGTTTTAGGTCTTTTTCACTATTTCCCACACTTAACCCATTTCATGTGTTAATTTAGTAGTGTTTAACCTAGTTTCTAGCTTAACTTGGGCATTGTAATGACCCGTTACATTTTTAACCGGTTAAGATGTCTGGAGTTTCAGTCAGACGTCTGGACACGTGCCCGGACGTCTGAAAGTGAGATTTTTCGTACTACGCTTCGCGCTCTGCGGGCAGGCGGCACGTAGAGGTTTCTCTCTCCCTGCACCCACCCCCTGCAAACCTTAATTCCCCTCCTATTTAAACCCCTCCCCTCCTTCTCATCCCCTCACCACCAGTCACCACCACCTCCAGCGCCTCCTATGCAGCTATGGTGAGGCCAAACGAGAGTGGCGAGAGGGGGGCGAGCGAGGGAGAACGAGAGAGAGGAAGAGAACATGGAAGGTTGGAGGGCCTTCGGGAGCTCGACGGAGCTCGCACTGTCGACAGTGAGCGCGTGCGCAAGGAGGACACTGGTGAGGAGCTGCTCAAGCTCCTGTAGCTGCTGGAGCTGTTGCTGCGGACGGAGGTGTGAGTGGGGCGAGCTGTTAGGAGGTTCTGGTACTGGAAGTTTTCCAGTATCAGACATCTGGCATGATGTCCAGACGACTGGCGAGGCACCCAGACATTCGGACCTGAGACCGAAGTTTGAAAGCACGTATATTGCGAGGCACATATCTTCCTGTGCCATGCATATCATAGCGCAGGGGATGTCAGTTGACCGTTGCGTCTGTAGGCGATCGTACGTAGGTGCAGGCTTTGGGAAGGCGTGCGGTGTGCTTTTCCAGGTACTTTTGGATGTCTGATCACGTCGCCAGACTTCTGGAGGTGCTTCTAGACAATCGGAGACCTTGTCAGACGTCTGGAACTGCCCCCAGACGGTTGCAGAGGGAGTTTGGACATCTAAATCAGCCACAGGAAGGGTAAGATGAGTTTTGATGTCTTTTAAGACGTCTGAGATTAGTCCCAGCCATCTGATTTTGGTCAGTAACCGCATTTTTGGCATGTTTAAGGCTCAAACGGAATCGGATTTCTGCAAACGATGTACCGTTGTTTTCCACTCGAGTTCCTCTACGTGTTCATGTTGAGTATCTATTATTTTGAGCTCTTCTAATGTACACTGGTTGCTGGTACAGGTTACCAGCCAGTGGCATGTTCGAGGCCCGCAGAGACGACGAGATCTGCGGCACAGGCCCCCATTCCTCCCGTGATACCCGGTAGAGTGGTTTAACTTAATTGTTAATATTTAAATAAGAATGTACTTGGTTGGAATAATCGGATTGAACTCTAGGAAGTGGAATGAACCCTAGGGTAGAAATGAATGAGCCTGTTTGAGCTGTACTATTTACTTGAATGAGTGGTTAAAATAAATTGCTAGCAAATGCCTTTAGTATAATTACGAGATGCATGTTAAAATACAAGCTGTCTGTATGTAAATGAGAATTGAACTGTGAAACCACAAGTGCATGTTATGATTGAGAACTGAATTATGAAAACACGAGCTGCATGTATATGAGGAACGAGTTATGAAACATGAGATCTAGACCTGGATAAATGAGATGAATATGAGCATGAACCCTACGGGGAATTAGGAGTAGAACTTCTGTGGATGAAAGGAAATCTGGAATGTAGACGGGAAGTGTGCTGGCCCCTGTGTACGCGGTACTAAGGAGAGCAACTGTCCCTTTTTAGTGTAGAGCGAAGCTAGCCTCCCTTAGGTTGAGACCCGGGGTTAGGATTGGCCACTCTACACCGACTCCTGTTGGCCCTCGCGTATGTGGTACCGAGGCATGCTACTAGTGTAAGGAGGGAGATAGCCACCCTACACCGACTTTGTTAGGCCCTTTGGGTAAACCGGGGTAGTTAGACGAGGGTGCGTGGACTGTGGAGGGGCGAGACCCCTATTTGGTTATGAGGGGTGAGACTCCTGTTCTGAGAGGGCAAGGCCCTATACTATTCCGTGCTGTACTTTGGGTGTACCCGCTAGTTGAAACAACTGACCGCGTGTCAGTGCGGGGTAGCTACTCATGCGCTTATCACGCGTGCCGTAGTCACCGTTACGTCTTGACAGTGACCTCGGGGTGGTTGACTGGGTGTAGGACTACCACGGGGGACTCTCCTGGCCAGGAGAGCACCACGTGTACCTTCTACTTTACGAAAAAGACTATAATCAAGATCGTTCCCACAAGGAACATGCAAGATCAAGAAATACTTGGATACCTGAGAAATAAATGAACCAGAAGCACATAAATGAGATAAATAGAAATGAGAAATAAACCTGTTGTTGTTTTACTGTACTTGTACTTAAAAATAATGTAAACACCACTCTACTCAGCGTTCGCTGACTCTGTCTTTTCGTAACCCTATTCAGGACCAGGAGTTGAGCAGCTCGAGTTTCCTACTACAGAGGGTGCTGGGCTTAGCCGAGCCTAGCCGTAGTTGTTTTTTAGCTCTTTCGTTTTCTACTGTTGTAGTGAGTAATGGACACCTAGTTTTCTGTTTCTGTTACTTTCTGTTTCCTTTTTATTTTCTATTGTTGTTGTGGTGGCATGTACTATGTTTTTGAGATAGTTGTTCTACTTTCTTTACTGCTTCGTACTTTTCTTCTGCTTAGTTATATTGCATGGGTGAATGTGGTTTATTTTTCCTGCTTTTGGTTATTTCTTGTTGGACAACTAGGTCTTGAGATTAGTCGAGGCGAGCCGGACTCTGATCTTGTAGGGATTCGGGAATCGGGTTGTAACAAGCATTTTAGCTATGATGAACCACACCTCATCATTCACCTGCGAGTATCATTTGGTTCTCCCCAACGCTCTATTCAGGTAGAAACAAGAAGGTGTAAGCACACCATTGCTCATCGCATGATTATGAAGGCTGAATTGCAGCAACATCGTGCTTAAAAATGAGGGAGTATAAACACTTCTATGATTCAAATAGAGCAAGTATGAATTACTATCTCGTTGAGCCAATTATGCATTGAATTAACTTTTTCATGCTTTGAATAATGCTAGAATTGTCAAGTATATGTCACTATTATCATATTACAGCTGGAAACATTTTCTTTTGTGTGGATAGTATCCTACCATAAGTATGGAGGATGCCTTAACTGACGAGCATCAGTGGTTAATCCTCCATTCATTATTGCAAAGGAAATAAGAGGGCCAATATGGAGGCAGACACTTCACTCGTGCTGCCTGACAAACGACACAGGAGGAATTTATCTAGCAGACCAATTACCACGTTGGCTTCAAATGGTTCTATAAGTGCTTTGCTCATTATTGTAATACATATCTCCTTATTAGACGGTTAGTGGACACTGGAGATTGGGTATGGGATAGGGATTCCTGCATGCTTATCCCATTACATTATGTAGGTCAATGGAACCATGTAAGTATTTGTACTACTGTTGCTTTTCCTTTTCGTCTCTAACTTCTTTCCCTATGAGTAACTAATTTCCGTTCAACAGCTTCATGGCTATGATAGGTGGCTCCAACATCGCTGCTTCCCCCAATATACTTTAGTGGGGATGATTTTGAATTAGTGGGTGTACAACTTGGTTGCCCACTTAAGTTATGTTGTTGAACCTTCAATTATGCCGATGATATTTGAAGTTAATCATAAACCTCTACTACTGTACTAGGAGCTTTATTTCATAAGTACCCATCATGTTATATTGGTTATCCCTTCTTTAGTTTTTTAACTCATTCACGCATACTTATTTATATCCTATTTCGTATTTATTGTTGCATTGTGGCTAATCATTCATGTGCAGGATATTAATATGACCATGCCCCCTTTAGTGCAATGGTGGCTATGATGAGAGCTTCTATTATAATTATTAAGTATATCGAGGGTTAGTTTTTGGTAACTAAGGATGGAGATGATGATGTTGGCTATGTAGGCAAACTAATTATATTTGTACGCATGGCACGGATGGCTATGTTATAGCAACCACATGTGAGGTGAAATTTCATTATTTGCACGATGTGGATGGCTACTTTGCAGTAACCCCATGAGACAAAATGAGGAACAAATACAGATTATTAATTACCATCCATAACTAAACTCTAATCCAATGACAGTTATCATATATATATATATATATATATATAGCAACCTGAGCTTAGCACAAATTCAATATCACCATATTTTAATGCTTAATTTACAGATGCCAGGTTCTACTTTTCTACATGCTTGCAGTAGGTAGTAATTTCTTCCATTGGAATTATTGGCTACTGTTATAATTTTTGAATTATTTATGCATTACTGTAGTCCATTCCTCTTCATTACATATATATCTACTTTAGATTAAAGTTTCTGGTAAAATTAGGAACCAACACCATTCAAAATTATTCCTAATCAGGTTTCTTGTTCCTTGAATACTACATAGTTATATATATTTCTTCGTACCGGTGTTATTGCCATATCAATTCTTTACATACGTGAAACGAGAAGCGCACACATCCAAAGTTAAGTTCATCTACATTGTAGTAACTTTTACAATTCATATTTCATAATTGTCAGCAAGTATTCTTTTTGGCTCTTGTCAAGTTTCCTATAACTATTATTGTCAATTCTCTTCACATAACATAATTCCATGTTATTTTGTACTTATACTTTGTAGTGTATAGCTCCATTCAATCGTAATTGTGACTATCCTCATATCAGTTAGCCTAATGTTTTAACTATTTATGACTGGTAATCTCTGATAACGTACTTGATGCAACTGCATGACTTCAACCAACTATTTACATTCAACAAAATTCCACAAATTTATTATTCAAATTGTAATGTTGTTATTAATAGTTTTGTTGATACTGTAAACACCTCTATTTTGATGCACCAAAATTATGCTTATAGCTAGATTAACATTTCAGGACTATCTCAGATTAAAGCATTAAAGAGTCTTTCAAGTCAAGTGCAGATAGTTGCTGATGTATGTCTTCTCATCTTTATTTGAGTTTAGGACATTATTGTAAGGAACCTCAAATAAAACTTATACGGATTTTTTATGTATCTTTTCAAAACCAAGCTTTTAGGGTTATTGATCGACCAAATTAGTTAATTGATCGACCAAATCACCTTGATCGACCAACTAACTTCATTAACCGATTAAATCACCATTTTAGGAAGTTGAGAAATATCCTTTTGATCTACCAACAAAGTTAATGGATCGATCAATTAATGATCGATCAACCATTTTAATTGATCGACCAATTACCTTTAATTGATAGACCAATTTAATTTCTTATTTAGGAAAAACTTTTAGTATAAATAGAGGTCGTATGCAGCCCATCTTTTGATAACTTTAAAATAGAAATACTAGTAAAAAATAGAGCTTCTTGTGCTTATTTCAAAGGCCTTCATGCCCTGTTCTTCACGTTCTTCGAAAGCACGGTGCCTCGAACCTCTGCGAAAAATCAGTTTGATCTTTTATTGAGGTTCCATAGAAGTTATTCCTGTTATTCTATTTTGTTGTTTTGATTTATGGATCCCAAGTTTGTTGGAAAGATCCATGGTTATTGTTTTTGCTTCTTTTTAAGATCAAAAGGGAAGTGGTTGTAAAAGGTTGTGCCACCCTCGTTCAAGTGGTACGTTTAGTGAATTGACTAGCTTAGACTAGTTGGAAAAATCCTAATCTAAGAGGCTTATATAGTGGTTTTCACTCAGATTGGGTTTCCACTATAAATTAGGTGTACTCTGTACATGAATCTCTGGTGCTTTATTTTTTGATCTATGCATATATTTTTAAAGCAATACTATTCACCCCTCCCCTCTAGTATTTAGTTGTGATCCACAGGATATTCTCCTACTCTCACTTGGTATCAGAGCCTAGTTGTCCAGAAGATGTCAAAGTCATCTGTCGACACATACACTGAGGGGCAATTTGCTGTTCATCCTCCTCTCTTTGATGGGATGAACTACGGATATTAGAAGACTAGAATGCAGATCTTTCTAGAATCCATGAACTTTGAGGTATGGGACATCATCGCCTCCACACTCGTCCTAAAATCAAGGAAGGAGTGGCGGTGACACTAGATCAAACGAAGATGGCAACCCACAATGCTAAAGCTATGAATGCAATCTTCTGTGAGCTTTCGAGAGCAGAATTCAATCGCATCTCTACTTGCAAAACAACCTATGAGATCTGGAGCATCCTCGAAGTCACCCATGATGGGACAACTAAGGTAAAAGAAACTCGAGTAAATTTACTAACGTAGAATTATGAGCTTTTTAGGATGAAGAAAGGTGAGTCAATCATGGAGATGTTCACGAAGTTTATGGACATCATAAACTCTCTAAGAAACCTAGATTAGGAGATAAAAAATGAAGCCTTGGTAAGAAAGATACTTCGATCACTCACCATTGATTGGGAGACCAAGACTACAACCATACAGGAGTCGAAAGATCTGTCTACCCTAAAACTAGACGATCTTTTCGGAAGCCTTATAGCCTACGAAGTTTAACTTCAACACATGAAGGAACATGAAGATGAAGGAATAAAGAAGAAAGCTATAGCCCTTGAAGCCATTCAAGAATCTGAAGAAACTTCAAGTGGAGAAGAAGAGAAAGATATAGCACTTCTGTCCATAAAATTCAGGAAGTTCCTCAAGGATAAGAATAAGAAGAACTGGAGGAAGAAGAAAGAAGAAACTAAGAACGATGCAGTCATCTGTTACAACTGCAAGAGAAATGGATACATCAAGAAGGATTGTCTGCTTCTCAGGAAGGAATCAGATAAGAAGAAGAAGCACTTTAGAAAAGATGGAAAGAAGAAAGCTTTTACTGCAACTTGGGATGAATTAGACTCAAGTTCACAGGAAGAAGAAACCTTGGGAGAAGAAGCTCTTCTCGACCTTATGGCACTAGAAGATGAGGTAACCTCCTTTACCCAAGATGAATTATTAGAAGCATTCTTTGAGATGCATGATATAGCAAAATCATTAAAATCATAAAACAAAAACCTAGTAAAACCATTAGGTAAAGAAAAATCACAAAAAGAAGTACTTGAAAATCAAAACAAAGAGTTATCTGTTGAGATCGTTGCATTAAAATCACAGGTAAACAACTTAAACGTAGATATAGACAAACTAAAAGAAAACTCTGCTATTCTGTTAAATGACCTAACTAAATAAACAAATGGAAGTAGAAACTTGCATAAATTATTAGGAATACAAACCCAAAGCATCACAAAATTTGGGTTAGGCTATATACAAAAAAATAACCATGAAGCATCAAGTTCTAGCCAAAGCAGAGAAAAAGGTAGCTTGCTAAAGCAGGCAACGTGAACTAACCACTGTGGACCCAAACAAAAATGGGTACCAAAAAGTATTTTGCGATCTTGTTTTGTAGGTTCTGTAGATTACAAGAAGTGGACTTTCCAACAAATCAATGGAACACTGAAGCCACTTTATCAAACAAAGCCTCACAATCACTAACCATTATAGGAACCAAGTGAGTTTTTAGGAACAAACTTGATGAATCAAGAAATGTAGTTAGAAATAAAGCTAGACTTGTGGCTTAAGGATACAATCAAGAAGAAAGAATAGATTTTGATGAAACATATGCACCTGTTGCTTGACTAGAATATATTAGAATGTTGCTAGCTTTTGCAGCCCATATGGAATTCAAACTCTTCCAAATGGATGTCGAAAGTACCTTTCTAAATGGATTCATCGAGGAGGAAGTCTTTGTTAAACAACCTCCAGGATTTGAAGATCCGAATCATCTAGAACACATATACAAATTAAACAAACATTATATGGTCTAAAACAAGCTCCACGAGCATGGTGTGATGGATTAAAAACATATCTAATTGACAATGAATTTAAAATTGGTCAAATAGATCCAACCTTATTTACCAAAAGAAAAGAAATGATCTCTTAATAATTCAAATAAATGTTGATGATATTATTTTCGGTGCTACTAATGATCTATTATGCCAAGACTTTGCAAAGGTAATGCAGGATCAGTTTGAGATGAGTATGATGGGAGAACTTCGGTTCTTTCTCGGACTTCAAATTGATTAGCTGTCCTTTGAAATCTTCATATCTCAAACGAAATACACAGTAGAGATACTGAAGCAATTCTCGTTGGACAAAGTCAAAGGTAAAGAAACACTTATGGCAGCTTCTACCCAATTGAAAATTGATGACACAGGTAAATTAGTAGATAAAAAACTATACAGAAGTATGATAGGATCTCTATTATATTTAACTGCAAGTACACATAACATTTTATTTTGTACTTGTTTGTGTGCTCGCTTTCAAGTAAACCATAAAGAAACACATCTAAATGATGTTAAAAGAATACTTAAATATCTAAACAACACACAAGACTTGAGACTTTTTTATCTGATGTCAGACACATTGGAATTATATTCCTTTTGTGATGCTGCCTATGCAGGTAGTTTCACAGACTGTAAGAGTACTAGTGGAACTTGTCAATTTCTCAAAAATTTCCTACTCTCTTGGTTCTTTAGAAAATAAAATATTGTATCACTATCCACAACTGAAGCAAAATATGTAGTAGCATCTTTAGCTTGTTCACAACTATTGTGGATGAAACAGACATTACAAGACTTTGGCCTATCTTATAAGAATAACAAAATTTTGTGTGACAACACAAGTGCTATTAACCTATCCAAAAATCCAGTACAACACTCTAGGACTAAACATATAGATGTTAGAGATGATTTTCTTAGAGATTATGTCTTAAAAGGGGATATCAATTTAGAATTTGTTAACACAGAAAATCAACTAGCTGATATATTCACAAAACCATTACCAAGAGAAAGATTTAATCAAATTTGTCATTCACTAGGTTTATCAATATTAAAAGAACTTAATTAACTAGCCTAATGAATGTATGTTTTTCTTTTGATCGATCAATATTGACCATATGTTCTATTTGTTTCTATCTTTATTTTGGCATGTATAACTTAATTTTCCTTAGAACATTTATATTCTATGCACTGTTTATCTAGACTCTTTATTTATGCATGAAGATTATCTCCTTCAATTTTATGTCCCTTTTTAGCTCTCCTGTATAGCATGATATTTCTAATGCTTGAATTACATGTTTAAGGGGTAGTTAAATGTAAAATCAACAGCAACATATTTTACTTTTTGCTGAAACAAAAAGGGGGAGATATTATGCACCCTTTTAAATTTCATAATTATCATTTTGTTATCATCAAAAAGAGGGAGAATGTAAGCACCTCTATTTTGATGCACCAAAATTATGCTTATTGCTAGACTAACATTTCAGGACTATCTCAGATTAAAGCATTAAAACGTCTTTCAAGTCAAGTGTAGATAGTTACTGATGTGTGTCTTTTCATCTTTATTTGAGTCTAGGACATTATTATAAAAAACTTCAAATAAAACTCAAATACGATTTTTTCGCGTATCTTTTCAAAACCAAACTTTTAGGGTTATTGATCGACCAAATTAGTTAATTGATTGACCAAATACCTTGATTGACCAACCAACTTCATTAACCGATCAAATTAACCCATTTTAGGAAGTTGAGAAATATCCTTTTGATCGACCAACAAAGTTAATTGATCGATCAATTAGTGATCGACCAACCATCTTAATTGATAAACCAAATTGCCTTTTGATCGACCAATTATCCTTAATTGATCGACCTATTTAATTTCCTATGCAGGCAAAACTTTTAGTATAAATAGAGGTCGTACGTAGCCCATCTTTTCATAACTTTAAAATAGAAATACCATTAAAAAATAGAGCTTCTCATGCTTATTTCAAAGGCTTTCGCACCTTGTTCTTCACGTTCTTCAAAAGCACGATGCCTCAAACCTCTGCAAAAAATCGATTTGATTTTTTATTGATGTTCCATAAAAGTTATTCCTGTTATTCTATTTTGTTGTTTTGATTTACGGATCCCAAGTTTGTTGGGAAGATCCATGGTTGTTGTTTTTGCTTCTCTTCAGAATAAAAAAGGAAGTAGTTGTAAGAGGTTGTGCCACCCTCGTTCAAGTAGTATGTCTAGTGGATTGACTAGCTTGGACTAGTCGGAAAAATCCTAAGCTGGAAGGCTTAGGTAGTGGTTTTCACCTGAATTGGGTTTCCACTATAAATCAGGTGTACTCTGTGCATGAATCTCCGGTGCTTTATTTTTTGGTTTGTGCATATATTTTTAAAGCAATACTATTCATCCCTCCCTTCTAGTATTTAGTTGTGATCCACAGGATATTCTCCTACTCTCAAATACAAACAAGTACATTTCATAGACTTCAACAGCCAACCAATTATATAATTTGGAGTTATATTACCTTCCAACTTTCTAACTTCTATTGTTTATGCAGGTTTGTAACAATTGTTCTTCCCCCCTGATGTAGGTCTCTAGCCACTGATATGTTCATTTCTAATGTTATCTATTATTTAGGAGTTATATTATTTAGATTGGTTATTACTTATCTTCTATGACTTAAGATTCACCTTATTGTTAATATCTTTGATTTTCGCTTCCACCAATATCTTCCTCGTTGGTTCTACTACTTTCAATTAAATTTTGTCTCCTGAACATTTCTACTTATAAATTACTTCTCCACTCAAGATTGAGCCATGGAATTACTTGCAGTTAGTAATTTACTCTTCTATGAAGTTATTCTCCTGTGCTAACGATAGATTTTCATCTAAGTGCTATGTCATTATCTTGTTGGTCCTTTATATAAACCCTTTGAAAATATTCCATTCTCGGAATTACATGATTGGTTTGAAAGCAGGTGAAATGGTTTTCAAGCAACTCCTACTTGTCGACGCTTAATCAATTTTCTATAACCACCTTTCTCCGCACTCGTTACCCAATTTCTTTTCTTCTTGGTTTGCACGCTATATCAAGTTTCCTATGTTCAACCTTTAGAAGTGAATCCCAACCATTTACATTGTCAGCATTTACTTAAGCCAATGTATATTCCAATTCATGCCATTATATTGAATTTTGGTACTTTCTTTCTGATTCAAATTTATTTCCCTTCTTTACTATTAATTCTATGTATTGACAGCTTTATAAAGGTCATTGTGCAATGATGACACCTCTCACAAATAACTTGCATTCTATTCGAGAGGTCTTCTGAGCACACATTTTTCAGGTCATTACTACAATTTAGGTCTTCTCTCTATGGCTTACAAGATCATCGTGGCTTATCAAGCATCAACAACCTACATGCTACTTGAAATTCTTCGGGGCCTTTTCATATTGAAGATATATTTTCTATTTTTCTAATAATGTACTACTTTCAATTTTGTAAATGTTGTCATGTTGTGAAAATTTTCCCATGTACATTTTTGACAGCTTGTAACATATACAGTGCCTTCAATAAAATCAAATTTTCACATATTCTTACAGCCTTCCCCTTTCAATTCCATTCAGGTGTACTTTCTTATCGTAGATGAGGTTTAATGAAGGGATTGGGAATTTCAATTATGTACTCGATCCATGCAATTTCCGTTGTGGTTATTTATACCACTACGTTTCTCATCCACATTACGATACCTAAAGATATAACATCAACAGTAATGACAACTTATCTTCCCCTCTATAATTGTCATATTTACATCCAATTTCAGAACTTAATATCACATATATTTTATCCAATATGACATGCCCTTTTAACAGACGGCAAAAAGCAACTGCATAAGTACCGTCGCTGTTTCCTTTTCTTGTTGGTTACAAGGAACATCCGACATCGAAATATCATTCGCCCAGCGGACGGATTGGATCTTTTGCCGTCGTTTTATAACCGACAACAATGGGATTTCCCGTCGCTTATTAAAAAAGCGATGGCATTTTTACAATACTTTTTCCCACATTAACGCGTCACTTTTTGAGTTTTGGCGTTGTTTAAAATAAAACGTCGTTGCTTATAAAGTGACTGTAAAAATAATTTTGCCGTCACTTTCTCAAATAAGCGATGGCAAAAACCTTTCATTTGCTACAAAAACTTACATTTTTTTGCTGTCGGTTCTTAAAATAACCGATGTCAAAAATATTTTTCTTGTTGCTTTATGTAACAAGCAGCAGGAAATAGTCACCTTTATTAAAAAAAAATACCTTTTAACACTGTTGGTTATTGTAAAAACCAACGGGAAAGGTAGGATTATTTTTTTTTTAATTCTAAAACATGCACTGTATACCTGTAGAGTAAATCACCAAGCCTTAAATGCAAGCAATCCCGTGGTTATTTTAGTTGAAAGAAAGGAGCAATAGCTGGCACTTCATCTTAATATATCTTACCAGTACAAGTTCAAATAGGGACATGAATGGGAGCACACTAATTCCAAATTTTCCCATGAATGAGTCCTTACACATGGGTCAAATTCCTCTACTTCTGCTGATGACAGGAGGAAGCTTAGGCTACATGAATAGTCACAAACAAGGATTCGAAAAGCCAAGGATCTAGTGAGAACATTTTGTGAATTAATTGTAGTATGTGTTCCTCCCCTTTAAACCTCGTTTGTTGAATAGAAACTAAGAATTAGAAAAGCTTAGGGCACTTCGAGTGTATGGGCCAGCCTGGATTGGTTTCACTAGTCCAATCATGAAACCAATCCCTTATGTTGAATGAATACACTGCAGTTTCATTTTCAGCATCAATCAAGCCAAAATCCCAAGTTCTAAAAACTTTCCAAAGATAAGAAGACGAACTCAAGTATGATAAGCAAATCTTTTCAGAATAATATGGATATAAAAGTTAGGCCCTAGCAGCAGTATTCAAACTATGATTCTAACTCTAACCTAAGGAAATTAAAGGAATATCTTATAATCTGCATGGAGAGATGAATAAAGAAGACTGCAGGCAACTGAGATGGACATTACACACTAAAAGACACTAGAGATAATCGAGTAAAAGAGATACAACTAATGATTGTGTGATAGTTGCAAGATGACAAAAATAAAGTAAAAGACAGTTTATTTTACTTGCAAGATGTAAAATTAAACATAAAAGTTTTAAGGACATATGTAATAATTTTAAAAAGGAAAAAAAATTAAGCTCTGAGGAACATGAATTAAACAAGGAAGAGCTAAGAAGAAGATCCCAAAATCAAATGCAAGGACAAAGTAAAATTGGAGTAATGTGATAATTGGGTTCAGGTAATGAACTGATCCTCTAAAGTTCATGCACTCACCTCCAACAACAAAGTACTTATAGGAGTCATGCAATGCTAAGGGAAATTAGGAAATTAAATAAGATCCCAAGAATAGGTGGAAGCTTAACAATTTAGCTTGGGGATTCATAAGACTAAGTTGGAAAAATATACAACATAATGGCTAAGCTTGCATAATCTACCAGCCAACAACATAAAAAAGGAAAAACCAAAAACAATAAAAGGGGCAGAAACCACAAAACATGGCACATGGGCACCTTCGCTCTCATTGTTTCTACATTTGCTTTCAAAATCCTACTGTTAACAGTAGCTTCATTAAATTTCTGGTTTATTTCTGTGAGACGCTTAAGCAAGGCTGAATTTTCAACTCTCAACTGTGAAACCTTCATAGGATAAACAGATGAAAGTTAGCAATTAGTAGACAACCAAATTACAAGATAAAGATGATGAGGTCAAACCTGAGCTTCAAGATCACTTAGATGTGCTTATTTCCATCTCCTAGATCACCGTGTTGACTCTTGATTTGAAAGCATCTTATATAATAGCAAAAAAGTCATAAAAAATATCCTATAAATACACATAGATAAGAACCTCATTGGAATAGAAAAAAGATCCATAGACAGATGCAGCTTCCAGCATCTAGAATACACGTAGTTTTCACATATGAATTTGTTTGGATAGTGAACATCTAAGTACTCATATAATCTTCAAGAAAAATAGAGACAGATAGAACTTGCACATGTATTCTCGACTGAAATGAGCATGTAGTTCACCTATCAAATAAGCCAAAGTAGCCAATGACCCCTATTAAGACCCAAAACCCCCCATTTCATACATCTAAGAACTTCATCACACCCAAAAAAAAAAAAGATTAATGGACACAAACACTTTAGCAGGAAATTAGCGTACATCTGATTTCACAAGAAATCAGTAAAGGTGCTCGTGCTCCCATGGAAAAAACACATTATTTTTGCGATTGAGAATTTCCTTGATGGAATTGGAATTCAAGAAAAATAGCCCAATTCCTCCCCAAGCAACAATGGTTTATGGGTGATGAGTTCATTTTAATGGACTATTATTACGCCTAAGTTGACTTTAATCTTATCTTTTTGGTTTGTTAATAACTACATTAAGTTATAGAATGTTTACATGCATCATTATTTAAGTTTACATCTATTTTATTGCATTCTATAACTTAATATGTAATGATTTTATGTTTTTATGTTGTAGGAATGATATTGGGAAAGAATAAGGAGGGGGGATAAATTTCCCCAACAAACAGCCGGCTCAATCTCTTCCTCATCCTCAGCCAAGTTCAACACATCCCTCAACAAATGCAAACAGTCGCCGACCAAAATTAGAAAAGGATTTTTGAAAATCCCTTGAGAGGCGGAGATAAAAGAGGCACTTGCACATGAGAGGAGAGGATCTTCATCTTGGGGGTCTTCTTCTCCCCTTAGCGGGGACCCAATTGTGAGAGGAGCGTGCATTGTGGACCATCACCACCCCCCAATGCCTCCAACCAACACCCGCACCAGCGCCCTGCTAGACCGCCTGCAAGTGCGCGACGCCAAGCCTTCCACCGCCTGCACCCTCTCCACTGCAGGCGCCACCTTCCACCACCTGCGCGCATGCGCCCTTGCGGGCCCTTTGCAGGTGCAGCCCCACTGTACCCTCGCCACGCAACCACTCGTAGGCGCTCAAGCCAGCACCGCCTGCAGGCGCTCGAGCCACCCACGCCCATAGGCGCTGCGCGCCCTCACCCGCGCAAGGACACTCCCTCTACAGACCGTGCCTCTTGTCTTCTTCGTCTTCCTTGTTCTTCCAGCAGTAATGCACAAGAAGAACCCACTGCAGCAGCTGCGCCCGCACCCCTAGCATTTACCCCACTGCAGTAGACTGCGCAGCGCCTCAACGCACCCACGCGCGAGCACACAGCCACAGGCACGCCACAGGCCGTGCGCACATCGTGCAATAGAACCAAACGCCGGTGACGCACCCCCACCGTCCGGCCACCATCGTCCACCACTCCCCGCCGCACCACCACCGGAGTGTTCCTCTCCTCCGACCCAGCTCCTCCGACGACTCTTGTAGCCAGTCGCGCCTGCTCCTTCACGCGAGGAGGAGAGAGTAGAAATCCTCTGTTTCTCCTCCAATTAAAAATTACGACTTTTGCCATTGCTGGTATACTATTCAGTTATTTACTGAATAAATTTATTGATGTGAATTTGCATAGATACCCTTTTATTCAGTTGAAATTATTTGGGGTGGAATGTCTCTATTGAATGAGATCGAGCATGTCATACTGATTATCGTAAATAAGCTACATTTTATTAGAGATTAATATTTATGGTGTTTTCCTATGCCAAGATCACTTGTTAACAAAATATTATATGGTGGTGATTTTGCATCTAAACACCTACATTGTTGATTAATTGGTTAAAACGAGCAGTTATGTGAGAATAAGAATCGCACGAATTGGCATGCACACCCATTGAATTTCCCGAATAAATGAGACACTATTTACTAGTTTAAATAGGCCAATTCCTCCCTGTGGAGATGACCTAACTATTCGTGGTTAAATTCTGAAAATTAAAATATTTTGAAAAGTGATTTTCTACTATGCGATTAAATACAACAACACATCATTTTATGTTAAAGTTTTCAACGAAAATGAAGATTGCTCTTTCAAATAGCACCGTTGTCGGGGACGAAACACGCCTATTAATTTTTTCGGGAATTTTATATTATTTTGATGCTATTTTAAAAGCTTTTCTAAATTATTGACATTGGTTCTCTTTGTGTGCACGAATTGAACGACGAACGCGACGGGCGCGCACGGCAGAGACGATCTTTTTGGTGGACCTTGACGCCACCTGGAAGCCAGCAACAAGAACACGTGGGCCTTGATCCCACACACATAGGCTTACGGAGAGCCTACTTTTGATTTAGTCAGTAGAGCTTAGTTTAGATTTAATTTAGACATTAGAATTTAATTATTGTCTTTTGGACCCTTGTCGGGTATTTTTGGCAACGTGTTCCTAGTGCATCTTTATTTCTTATTGATCTTGTATGCGGGAGCGTATTTTCGGGAACGTATTCCCATTTATTTAGATTATAAGACAATTCGAATTATTTGAACAGCATGTTTGTTAGTTAGTTAAATTAGGTCTGTTTGCTTATTATTATTATTAAAAAAAAAAAACAAACTGCCTGCTAGAAGCTGCATATCTATAGGATGACCATCTAGGACTGAATGAGCAGCATCTAGTTTATTTTTACTACATTGCATTCATTATTGCACGAAGAAAGCTAGAGTAAGGTACGTCTTCTCTTGAGCATCAATTACCTGTCATGCATATGCATTGAACCTAAATCTAAGACCACTAAAGTGCTTAAATCAAATTAATTTAGTGGTCACTTTAAAAATTGGGACTGCTAAGAGGTTGGACTTTAAAATCTGTGACTGAAAATTGTGTGTAAAAGGATCTTGTTTGCGAAATTTCAAAAATCAAAACACGATCGTATATTTGCACAACTGAGACACTGTGCACCTCACACATAAGGTCACTAGATAAATTTCTACCTCTCCTCTTTTGCACAACAAGGGAAGTTAGTCAGAAATCAACAAGCCTATCCACCAAGTTACTTCGGTTCCTCGTGTGTGGGCTCGATTCAAGACTTCCATCCCTTGCGAGTAGGTTATAGGCACCAGCGAAGGTTGGCCTAGGAAGTGTAATTTTTGCAAAACTTGTTTGACCACCAACTGAACATTTAATTCTATGACCTATAATCTACTAAAAATAGATCCCATTGAATTTGTGTTTGCTTTGACAGTAGAACTCTCTAGGAAGTTTCTGCTTGTTTTTTGAATTCTTCTAAATCCTAAGAGAGTTAAAATTATTTTGCTTAAAGAAATGGATCACCCTTACTCCTATCATTTAGATTATCAGAGTCAATACTTCCTATCTTTTAATCAGGATCCCATGCCCCAAGCGTATCCATCCTTTGATGGGTACATTGATAATTCATGGGATCATTCTTATTCTTATCCTGGGAGTACTGGCTTGATAACTCCCACTTTTGAGCAGAGCTTAGGAGTACGATTTTCCAACCCTGAAATCCCTACTTCCATGCAAACACCCAACCCTCCCACCCTTCATGATTTTCCATATCGAGGTTGGACCGATACCCTTAGGCAACCAGAGCCTGAAATTGACTATCCTTCCCAACCTGATAATAGTAGCCTCTCCTCTTTTACGATAGAAATGAAAAAACAGCAAAAGGAAATGATGGAATCCATGGGAAAGATGTTGAGGAATAGTCAACAGTTAAATGAAGAAATAAGACAGCTTAGTTACACGCTTCACAATAATTCTGATCCCGACCCATATGATCATGATCATGAAAATAATTCTGAGGAAACCATTGACAATAGGGATCTAGTTTTATGTAGCTATCACTTAGACTCTCCCAATGAGACACAGCCACTAGAGGACAACGATCATAGTGATTATCCACCTGAGCTTTATTGGAGTCAAAAGCAAGGGAAGATGATACCTCTTGAAGGCCTTGACCCCAATGACAGTATTCTCCTTACACCTACCAACCTGGGTCAAGGTTGTATTGTTCCTATCACTTCCCCTATTAATTATTTGGTGGAATCCCATTCTACCCTTAGTGAGTCTACTCCTCACCCTCCACTTAGGGAATCAACACCTACCATTCAACATCCTGAGGATTTAAATGCACCCAATGAAGGTGACCCTAAGGGAATGGATGATGAATTAGATCAATTTTGGTCTCAGGGATACGAAGAGTCTATTTCAGAGGATGAGGATGCCCCAATAGAGGAACCTGAACTGAAAATTTGGAGTGAATTACAAGGGAATTATTTATTATTTGAAGATTTACCTCCAGAGGATATAAATAATATGGTGAAATCCAGATTCCTCCCTTCTTTTGAGAGTCATCTTCCATCAAAACAAGAGTTGATATTAGAGGAGGACAAACAAAATAGTGAGAAGCCTAAGGGAGACTCTCGGGGACAAAACATGTCAATTAAGGATTTATACCCCGAGAAGAATAACGAATTCAGTGATATAGGCTTGCTCCAAAATATTAAGATTGATCCTCCTTTAGGAATAATTAAGGATACTGATCCAACTCCTAATGAATCACATATGCACCCTGACAAAAATTTGAGTGAACCAAACGAATTCGGGGATGAGCTTAATGATAATGATTACGATATTTTAACCCTGCCATCAAAGAGTTGTAATTTGGAGTCTACCCTTGATTCAAATATGACTCCGACCATTAATGCTAGGCAAGGTAACCTGAAGTTGTCTACAACTGTTAGGGAGTATACATAATCTGAATCATTGTTGGAATTGGACCTAACATCGACTAAGCCCTCATTGGACTTAACCATTACCTTCCAACACTACAAACAACCCTAGTACTCCCTAACCGATCCTTTGCTCAGATCTCTGCTCATGTACATTCTTTATGGAGAACATATCAGGCCAGTACATCCTCGGGTAGAATGGCGAGTGTGGATTGATGCTTGTACTTTTACTCTCTCCATTCAAGGGTTTGAACTTATAATTATTATATCTTTTAAAACCCATCCTGCTTTGGAGGATCCTTGTTATCCTCCACTTATTCCGTTTCAGGAGGCCTCTTTTCATATTTGTTACGAACGTGCGGCTTCAGACGTATTTTAAGATGTCTGGGAGGTGGCCTAGACGTCAGACCAGACGTCCGGAACTCCTTCCAGACGTCTGGGATTCGATTTTTTCGACACAACGGCTTCGACTGCGTGCCTGAGCGCGCAGACCTGCGAGCGCATCTCTCTCTCTCTTTCCCTCTCTCCTGCAGCTGCAGGATGCGCCCTCAGTCCTCTCTCTCTCCTCCTCGTGCGGCCTTAAAAGGCCACGCCCTCCCCCTCACTCCTGTCACCTCCGCCCCCTTTCCTCTTCTCCTTCCAGCCGGTGCGCGAGAGCGGGCGCGAGTGAGCGGCGGCAACGACAGCCGCGGTGAGCGTGGGAGGAGGTGCTGCGCGTGGGAAGAGGCGCTCGGCCGGGAGGGCGAGCTCGCCGGGCTGCTAGGGCTGGCCGGCGGGGGAAGCAGCGGACGCGGGGTGACGCGGGAGGCCTGCTGCAGCTCGAGCAGCAGGCGGGCGAGGTGCGGCGCGGCCGAGTATTGCGAGCGGAGGGCGAGGAGCGCCCTGATTCTGGAATTTTCTCCAGAATCAGACGTCTGGTCTAACAACTAGACGGCGGGGTGGACGTCTGGAGGACTGTCCAGACGTCTGAAAGGTGAGTTATTCCTTCTTTCTTCCTCTTCTTCGACTGATCGTACTAAGAGAGAGGAAATGGGTACGCGCAGGATCTGAGATTCACATCCAACGCGAATCAGACGTCTGGCTGCAGTGCCAGACGACGGGAACGACTTCCAGACGTCCGGGGTGACCATCGGACGTCAAGGAACTAGGCCAGACGCCCCCGCAGGCTTCTGGACGTCTGAATGACCACGCAGAGCAAAGGTAATCTCTGATCCATTTTTTAAGACGTCTGGAAGAGGTTCCAGACGTCTGATTTTGCACTGTTTCGTCGTTTTCGACCCATTTAGGGCCCGTTCGGAGTCCGTTTTCCACGTTTCGAGTTGCGTGCTTTTCGGAATTACATCCTCTACCCGTCTACAATAGTTGTATACTATTTTGAGAAACTCCTTGTGTTTGATCTTTGTAATAGGACCCCGTTCCGTTGCAGTCTCGGGGGTTGCGGAGGCACGCGGGATTCCCGACCACGCCCCCAGTACTCCTGTTGTAACCGGTAGAGTGGCTTTTAAGTTTATTAGTATAATCTGTTAATTATGAACCATAAATAGAACCTAGGACATTGCATGAATCCTAGGAATGAGAAACTAGAATGAATGGTAGATCCTAGGGTGTTGCATGAATCCTAGGGCTGGAAAACTAGATTGTATGATAGATCCTAGGGTATGGCATGAATCCTAGGATGGGAAGAACTAGTGGAATATATGAATAACTGTAGTCTTGGAAAATGTGGAAAGGAAATAATAGCTACCTGTAAATTGGTTTAACAACTGCCTGTTATGAATAAATGAGCATGTCTGGGAATATGGGATGTATGAATGTGAAACTGGGAAGGTGAAACCTGAATGTGCTGAGTTAAAAGAACTGGAACCCTACGGGGAATTAGGAGTGGAACTCCTGGAAAGAGAAAGGAATGGAACTGAGAAGGAAAGATGTGGTAGAGTGCTGTCTCTTGGGTACGTAGTACCAAGGGAAGTACCTATACCTGTTTAGTGTAGAGCGGAGCCAGCCGCCCCAGGGACCTGGGGTTAGGACTGGCCACTTTGTACCAACTTGCTGGCCCTCGTGTACGTAGTACCGAGGAGAGCTACTAGTGTAGGGAGGTACTACCTACCCCACGGGCCCCGGGGTTCTGCTAGCCTCCTACACCGACTTGTTAGGCCAACTAGGCAAACCAGGGTAGTCAGGCGAGGGTGCGCGGACTGTGGAGGGGCAAGGCCCCTGTTTGGTTACTGTGGAGTGGTTGGACCCCTGTTACTGAGAGGGCTATGCCCTGTACTGGTTCCGTGCTGTGCTTTGGGCGCACCCGTTAACGAAAATGACTGACCGCGTGCCAGTGCGGGTTAGCTACCTGTGCGTTTATCGCGCGTGCCGTAGTCACCGTTACGCCTGTCCGTGACCTTGGGGTGGTTGACTGAGAGTAGGATCACCACGGGGGACTCTCCCGGCCAGGAGAGCACCACGTGCTACTTCTACTGTTCGGAAAAGACTGCAATCAAGATCGTTCCCACGAGGAACATTCGAGATCAAGTGAAGGATCTGAGAAATAGATAAATTTTGAGACAATAGAAAGACGTAATTAAAGAAAGTAACAGAACATAACAGCTACTGTACGCTCTACTGTTTCTTTTGTTTTAGTTGCCACTCTACTCAGCGTTTTGCTGACGTGTTACACTCGTTACCTTTCAGGACCAGGTGTTGAGCAGCCAGGGTCAGCGGCTGCAGAGGACGCTGGGCCGAGTAGGGTCCAGTAGAGTTACCACTGTTCTCTTGTACCTCTTTTTGGTTCCACTGTAGTGAGTAGTTCTTGTTACCGTTGTACTTTTCTTTACCTGCAGTTTCATATTATGTTATGAATGTTGTTCTACTGTTGTGGTGGTATATACTGTAGTGGTTTCTTTCCTTACTGCTGTATTTTCTTACTGTAGTTATATTCATGCTGAATGTGGTTTATTTTACTACTCTTTTGGTTACTTCCTCGTTGGACGACCAGGTCTTGGGATTAGTCGAGTCGGTTCGATTCTCGTGTCTCGTAGGGACTCGGGAATCGGGTCGTTACAAGATGGTATCAGAGCAAGGTCGTCTCGAGAAGTGAATCAATTGACTGGAAAATAACCAATTCACATGTCTATAACTAGAGTAGCCACCACAACATATCTTTTGACATGAACTCTTAGACGTTTTCGTTAGGTACTGTTCCGTACTGACGTATTTTGTTTGTTTTGCGTCTCCTTGTAGGAGATGCCTCGTTGCGGGACTGGCGAGACTGGCCGCGGGCGCGGCCGAGGACGAGGTCGGCGAGGTGGGCGTGCCATTGCCGACGCCTCAGTGGACCAGCCACTGCTCCCGGGCATCCAGGCCCTGGACCTCACCCGGCTGATACGGGACATTGTACGAGAGGAGCTCCACCCACCGCCTCGGGCGCCTCCTCCTGGGGCTGTAGAGGGGGAGTCCTCTGTGGGACCACACGATGGACACGGCGCTGGACACAGGGGAGGGGATGGGCTGCTGCTGCCCCCACCTTCCTCCGACACTTCTGTGCATGAGGCACCTTCTCCTGGAGGTTCACCAGCACCTCCACTGCAGTGCCACTTCGAGCTTTTCAGACAGTTCAGGAAGCTGAAGCCCCCCTCCTTCAAGGGGGATGAGGACCCGACCGAGGCAGAGGACTGGCTTGAGCAGCTGGAGAAGATCTTCGACACCCTTCGCCCCCCGGTGGAGTGCCGCGTGGCCTTTGCCACGTACCAGCTGGAGAGTGCGGCACACAGGTGGTGGAGGGCGGTCCGGGGACAGGAGAGGGACGAGCCGACCTGGGATCGGTTCGTCGCCCTCTTCTGCGAGCAGTACTTTCCCCAGACGTGGCAGGACCAGAGGAGGCGGGAGTTCCACACTCTCCGCCAAGGGACGATGACTGTGAGCGTGTACCGCACGCGTTTCTTGGAGTTGTCCCGCTTTGTAGCGACAGCGGTAGCCACTGAGGAGGAGCGCCTTTGGAGGTTCACCGAGGGGCTCCGGCCTGCGATTCGGGGGTATGTCAAACCCCTGAAGTTGCCTACGTTTTCGAGGGTGGTGGAGGCAGCCATGACTTATGAGGAGACCAACCCGTCCGCGCGAGACACTGACGGCGAGCGGAAGAGGCCCTTCCAGCCAGACTTTTCATAGGGCCGGCGAGAGAGGAGACACGTGGCGTCCGCAAGAGAGCCGTCACGTTTTACAGGGCCCTCAGTGGCCTTTGGGGGCCCTCGACAAGGGCCAGTCGCCAGCACCGGAGCCCCGCCCAGCTGACAGCAGGGACCCACTGAGGGCGGGAGTCGGGTTCCCCTCTGTTACCAGTGTGGCCAGCCGGGCCACATCAGGAGGGACTGCCCATCTAGGGCAGGAGGTCAGCAGATACTCCCCGCACGGAGCACTGGAGGGCCCGCAGGAGGCCGCGGTTCCCAGGCTCGAGGAGGAGGACAGCAGTCACGAGGAGGGTACCGGCCAGCACCTACCCGTTCGACGTAGAGTGTGGCTGCTTCGTCCGCACCTAGAGCAGAGGGGCTTATCAACGCCCTGACACACAGGGATGCCAGAGCTTCGGGCTCAGTTGTGGTAGGTATGGTTTCAGTTTCCGGCAGACTCGTTTACACACTTTTCGATTCCGGCGCTACACACTCGTTTGTCGCAGCCAGTTTCGCAGTTAGTTTGGGCCAGGATTATACGCTGTTAGAGAATCCGTTCGTAATCAGAGGTTCGAGTGGTCAGCTGTTTGTAGCTGAGGAGGTGTACACGGATTGCGAGGTCAGCGTCGGGGGACATAGCTTGCCAGCTGACCTGACTATGATACAGATGGAGGACTTCGGAGTGATTCTGGGGATGGACTGGCTGTCCGCTTACCACGCCTTGGTAGACTATTTTGAGAGGAAGATTGTCTTCTTCATGTCGGAGTTGCCTTCTTTCGAGTTTCACGGACAGCCAGTGGACGGAGGCTTCAGGTGCATTTCGGCACTTCGGGCGGCGAGACTTTTGAGCCAGGGGTGTGAGGGCTTCCTAGCTTGTGTGGTGGCAGAGCCCAGCCCTGTGGCAGACTTCCAGAGTATCCCGGTGGTCAGAGAGTACCCTGACGTGTTTCCAGACGAGTTACCAGGACTACCGCCCGAGCGTGAGATCGAGTTTGAGATCTCACTAGTACTAGGGACCAGCCCCATCTCCACCGCGCCATACAGGATGGCACCACTTGAGCTATGAGAGCTCAAGTCTCAGTTGCAGGACCTTTTGGAGAAAGGTTTCATGAGGCCCAGTGCGTCTCCCTAGGGAGCCCCGGTACTGTTTGTGAAGAAGAAGGATGGGACCTTACGCCTTTGTGTGGACTACCGACAGCTGAATAGGGTCACCATCAAGAACAGATATCCGCTGCCGAGGATCGACGACTTGTTTGACCAATTGTGGGGTGCCACGGTGTTCTCTAAGATCGACTTGAGGTCGGGATACCACCAGTTGAGGATCAGGGAGACCAACGTCTCCAAGACAGCTTTCCGCACCCGGTATGGACACTACGAGTTTTTGGTCATGCCGTTTGGGCTGACCAATGCCCCCGCTGCTTTCATGGATCTGATGAACCGGGTGTTTAGACCGTACTTGGACCAGTTCGTGGTGGTTTTCATAAATGATGTAGTCATCTATTCTAGAGATCAGACGCAGCACGGACATCACTTGCGGATGGTTCTGGACACTCTGAGATGACGTAGGCTGTATGCCAAATACAGCAAGTGCGAGTTCTGGTTGAGGGAGGTGACCTTCTTAGGTCATGTGATCTCTGGAGACGGCTTGGAGGTGGACCCAGCCAAGGTCGAGGCAGTACTCAGGTGGGAGAGACCGCGTTCAGTCACTGAGATTCGTAGTTTCCTGGGACTAGCAGGCTACTACAGACGATTCATCAGAGGTTTTTCACAGATCGTGCATCCTATGACACAGTTGACCCGGAAGGATGTGCCCTTCACTTGGACAGAAGCCTGTGAGGCGTGTTTTCTGGAGTTGAAGGAGAGGTTGACCTCGGCTCCCGTGCTCACCATCCCTGACAGTAGTGGTGGGTTCGTTGTGTACACGGACGCCTCCTTGCAGGGGTTAGGAGGTGTGCTCATGCAGAGGGGTCACGTTGTCGCTTACGCTTCACGGCAACTGAAGCCCCATGAGCATACCTACCCTACCCACGACCTAGAGTTTTCAGCGGTTGTCTTCGCGCTGAAGACCTGGAGGCACTACTTGTACGGTGAGACCTTTGAGATTTTCACAGATCACAAGAGCCTCAGATACCTTTTTGATCAGAAGGAGCTCAACATGAGACAGAGACGTTGGTTGGAGCTCCTGAAGGACTACGACTGCAGCATCTCCTACCACCCGGGAAAGGCCAATGTGGTGGCTGACGCCTTGAGCCGTAAGGTGCCTGCGCACTTGGCCAGTTTACAGTTACAGAGTTGGAGCCTTTTGGAGGAGGTGGGCAGCTGGCGACCCCTGGAGTTACGGGGGCACTGTGGGGCAGTGACGGTGACACGACAGACTAGGTCAGAGCTGATAGACCGCATCATCACAGGACAGATGGCCGATCCGTACTTGCAGTCCTTGCGCGACAGAGTACTGTCAGGAGACCCAGGGGACTTCTCTTTCATAGACCAGGTGCTGCGCCTGAGGGGACGGTTGTGCGTTCCCAGAGACGAGGAGCGGTTGAGAGAGCTCCTGATTGAGGCACACGGTTCCAGATTCACCATACATCCCGGAAACACGAAGATGTACCACGACTTGAGACGCGAGTTTTGGTGGAGGGGGATGAAGCGGGATTTGGGTGAATTCGTGCAGCAGTGCTTAGTGTGCCAACAGGTGAAAGCCGAGCATCAGAGGCCTGCAGGGCCGCTGCAGCTGCTTCCAGTGCCAGAGTGGAAGTGGGAGAGCAACACCATGGACTTGGTGGTGGGCTTACCTGTTACCCAGCGAGGGCACGACGCTGTCTGGGTAATTGTTGATAGACTGACGAAGACGGCACGATTCCTGCCGATCCGAGTCACTTTGGGACCAGCACAGTTGGCAGAGAGGTACATCCGCGACGTGGTACGACTACACGGAGTTCTGCGGGAGATCGTGTCCGACCGGGATACCCGCTTTACGTCCCAATTTTGGGCTGAGTTTCAGCAGGCCCTGGGGACGCGGTTGAGGTTTAGTACAGCTTACCACCCCCAGACGGATGGACAGTCCAAGCGCACGATACAGACACTTGAGGACCTTTTGCGTGCCTGTGTACTGGACTGGAGGGGCTCTTGGGAGGAACACTTGCCCCTAGCGGAGTTCGCATACAACAACAGTTATCACTCGAGCATCGGCATGGCTCCCTACGAGGCTCTGTACGGACGGAGGTGTACGGCACCCTTGAGTTGGGTTGAGGTGGGGACCAAGTGGGAGGTTGGCCCCAGGTTGATCCGGCAGAGTCAGGAGGTAGTCGAGCAGATCCACAGGCGACTCTGCACTGTCAGGAGCAGACAGAAG
This sequence comes from Thalassia testudinum, assembly GCA_037157565.1. Classification (NCBI taxonomy): domain Eukaryota; kingdom Viridiplantae; phylum Streptophyta; class Magnoliopsida; order Alismatales; family Hydrocharitaceae; genus Thalassia; species Thalassia testudinum. The sequence continues at coordinate 40,847,173 of JAZHRO010000014.1, forward strand.
AGCTACGCGGATCGGAGACGCAGAGAGGTGCAGTTTGAGGTTGGGGATCACGTCTTTCTTCGTGTTTCGCCCATGAAGGGCCTGCAGCGGTTTGGGGTGAGAGGGAAGCTCGCGCCGAGGTTTGTGGGGCCCTTTGAGGTCTTGGAGCGGGTTGGACCCGTTGCTTACAGGCTTGCCCTCCCCCCGCAGCTTTCTGGTGTGCACGACGTGTTCCATGTGTCCAACCTCAGGAAGTACGTAGCCGATCCCAGTCACGTACTGAGTCACGAGAACGTCGAGGTGGGCGACGACCTGACCTACCCCGAGTGGTTAGTGCAGATTCTCGACCGAGCTGTCCGCAGTTTGAGACGAAAGCAAGTACCCCTGGTAAAGGTTTTGTGGAGGAGCCAGCGGTACGAGGAGGCTACCTGGGAGCCTGAGGCAGCAATGTGGGAGCGGTACCCAGAACTCTTCGCGGGTACGTCTTTTCGGACCGGCTTCGGTCCTCTTTGAGTTTGTTATGGTTATTTTGACGTCTTCCCCGCACCCTAGTTAGCGTAAGTTTCGGGGACGAAACTTCCTTTGAGTTTGTTATATTGTTACGAACGCGTGGCTTCAGACGTATTTTAAGACGTTTGGGAGGTGGCCTAGACGTCGGACCAGACGTCTGGAACTCCTTCCAGACGTCTGGGATTCGATTTTTTCGACACAACGGTTTCGTCTGCGCGCTTGAGCGCGCATACCTGCGAGCGCATCTCTCTCTCTCTTTTTCCCTCTCTCCTGCAGCTGCAGGCTGCGCCCTCAGTCCTCTCTCTCTCCTCCTCGTGCGGCCTTAAAAGGCCACGCCCTCCCCCTCACTCCCGTCACCTCCGCCCCCTTTCCTCTTCTCCTTCCAGCCGGTGCGCGAGAGCGGGCGCGAGTGAGCGGCGGCAACGACAGCCGCGGTGAGCGTGGGAGGAGGTGCTGCGCGTGGGAAGAGGCGCTCGGCCGGGAGGGCGAGCTCGCCGGGCTGCTAGGGCTGGCCGGCGGGGGAAGCAGCGGACGCGGGGTGACGCGGGAGGCCTGCTGCAGCTCGAGCAGCAGGCGGGCGAGGTGCGGCGCGGCCGAGCATTGCGAGCGGAGGGCGAGGAGCGCCCTGATTCTGGAATTTTCTCCAGAATCAGACGTCTGGTCTAACAATTAGACGGCGGGGTGGACGTCTGGAGGACTGTCCAGACGTCTGAAAGGTGAGTTATTCCTTCTTTCTTCCTCTTCTTCGACTGATCATACTAAGAGAGAGGAAATGGGTACGCGCAGGATCTGAGATTCACATCCAACGCGAATCAGACGTCTGGCTGCAGTGCCAGACGACGGGAACGACTTCCAGACGTCCGGGGTGACCATCGGACGTCAAGGAACTAGGCCAGACGCCCCCGCAGGCTTCTGGACGTCTGAATGACCACGCAGAGCAAAGGTAATCTCTGATCCATTTTTTAAGACGTCTGGAAGAGGTTCCAGACGTCTGATTTTGCACTGTTTCGTCGTTTTCGACCCATTTAGGGCCCGTTCGGAGTCCGTTTTCCACGTTTCGAGTTGCGTGCTTTTCGGAATTACATCCTCTACCCGTCTACAATAGTTGTATACTGTTTTGAGAAACTCCTTGTGTTTGATCTTTGTAATAGGACCCCGTTCCGTTGCAGTCTCGGGGGTTGCGGAGGCACGCGGGATTCCCGACCACGCCCCCAGTACTCCTGTTGTAACCGGTAGAGTGGCTTTTAAGTTTATTAGTATAATCTGTTAATTATGAACCATAAATAGAACCTAGGACATTGCATGAATCCTAGGAATGAGAAACTAGAATGAATGGTAGATCCTAGGGTGTTGCATGAATCCTAGGGCTGGAAAACTAGATTGTATGATAGATCCTAGGGTATGGCATGAATCCTAGGATGGGAAGAACTAGTGGAATATATGAATAACTGTAGTCTTGGAAAATGTGGAAAGGAAATAATAGCTACCTGTAAATTGGTTTAACAACTGCCTGTTATGAATAAATGAGCATGTCTGGGAATATGGGATGTATGAATGTGAAACTGGGAAGGTGAAACCTGAATGTGCTGAGTTAAAAGAACTGGAACCCTACGGGGAATTAGGAGTGGAACTCCTGGAAAGAGAAAGGAATGGAACTGAGAAGGAAAGATGTGGTAGAGTGCTGTCTCTTGGGTACGTAGTACCAAGGGAAGTACCTATACCTGTTTAGTGTAGAGCGGAGCCAGCCGCCCCAGGGACCTGGGGTTAGGACTGGCCACTTTGTACCAACTTGCTGGCCCTCGTGTACGTAGTACCGAGGAGAGCTACTAGTGTAGGGAGGTACTACCTACCCCACGGGCCCCGGGGTTCTGCTAGCCTCCTACACCGACTTGTTAGGCCAACTAGGCAAACCAGGGTAGTCAGGCGAGGGTGCGCGGACTGTGGAGGGGCAAGGCCCCTGTTTGGTTACTGTGGAGTGGTTGGACCCCTGTTACTGAGAGGGCTATGCCCTGTACTGGTTCCGTGCTGTGCTTTGGGCGCACCCGTTAACGAAAATGACTGACCGCGTGCCAGTGCGGGTTAGCTACCTGTGCGTTTATCGCGCGTGCCGTAGTCACCGTTACGCCTGTCCGTGACCTTGGGGTGGTTGACTGAGAGTAGGATCACCACGGGGGACTCTCCCGGCCAGGAGAGCACCACGTGCTACTTCTACTGTTCGGAAAAGACTGCAATCAAGATCGTTCCCACGAGGAACATTCGAGATCAAGTGAAGGATCTGAGAAATAGATAAATTTTGAGACAATAGAAAGACGTAATTAAAGAAAGTAACAGAACATAACAGCTACTGTACGCTCTACTGTTTCTTTTGTTTTAGTTGCCACTCTACTCAGCGTTTTGCTGACGTGTTACACTCGTTACCTTTCAGGACCAGGTGTTGAGCAGCCAGGGTCAGCGGCTGCAGAGGACGCTGGGCCGAGTAGGGTCCAGTAGAGTTACCACTGTTCTCTTGTACCTCTTTTTGGTTCCACTGTAGTGAGTAGTTCTTGTTACCGTTGTACTTTTCTTTACCTGCAGTTTCATATTATGTTATGAATGTTGTTCTACTGTTGTGGTGGTATATACTGTAGTGGTTTCTTTCCTTACTGCTGTATTTTCTTACTGTAGTTATATTCATGCTGAATGTGGTTTATTTTACTACTCTTTTGGTTACTTCCTCGTTGGACGACCAGGTCTTGGGATTAGTCGAGTCGGTTCGATTCTCGTGTCTCGTAGGGACTCGGGAATCGGGTCGTTACAATATTCCCTTTCTTATTCCTAGACCTCCCCAGGTAGCCAACGTGATTTTCTGCTTTCATTTCTTCTGGTGAGCATTTGGAATTACATTGCATCATCAGCTCACCAACATCCGTGGCTACCTGTTTTCTAGGCGTACACTGTTACGCATATTTTTAGGGCCTAACCTTTTCTGTCTAGAACTAGACTTACAGGTTCCTTCTAAGTCTGGCTGCTGACATAAAATGCAGTGCTTGTTGGGTGGTAACCCAGCAGTCGGAATAACACCATTGTCAGGTGATTTCTTTCCTTTCTCCCCCTATTTTAATTTTACAATGGGGACATTGTAGGATTTAAGCATGGGGGGGTGCATTTTGCATTTTAGGAAGTATTCATGCATTTAGGTTAGCATATAAAAAAAAAAAACTTCTCTTTTCTTGAGCTGAATGGGTTAGTCCCTAGCAAAATATCTTTGTCATTGGAGGTTTTTCTTCCTGAATTATTTCTTTAGTTTAGAATCCAGTACATTTATTTCACGTGCACGTAGTCTTGGTAATGGATCCTTGAGGAAAACCAATAAGCATTTGTAGTCTACTAAACCCTTGGACAGTTCATAGGGAGTCAAGCATACTATCTTCTAGTAGATCCACCTCATATTTGTGAGAAGAAAGTAGAGAGATTACTGGTTCGCTAAGTCTAGTGCAAGGACTCTTAAGTTTTGGATAATTAGATGATGATACTTCTGAGTTAGGCATAGTTTTCGCTCTCTGTTCCTGTGTGCGTACTTTGTGTGAATTCCTGAGAGTCACCAAATAAGGCAAATACATAGAGATTGAGTCTTAATAAAGCTATGACTATGGTGGATGGTTACGACCATCCTTCATAGAGTCCTCGGCTCAAGGAGGGTAATAGTGTCAAAGGTCAGAAATACGCTTGTCCTATCCATTCCTTTCCGGTGCCGAGAATAGACACTTCCACCAAATAAGCCACACAATATCCTCTTGACCATCATCATCCCTAATAATGCCTCATAAATAAAAGTTTGTGTCGTATTATGTTGATTTATGAAAAAAGAAAAAGAGAGAAAAGAAAAGAAGGAAAAGAAGAAACAGAAAAAAAGAAAAAAGAAGAGTACAAGTTTATAATGTAACATTGTTTCTGAGGCAACAGAACACCTATCGCGTTCCACCAAATATGACCCATACCTACCTTTTAGTATTACTGATCGCCCGATACTGGCTAAGGACTCTAACTTAGTTGTAGAGTTATTATGACTTTAATAGAAGTGTGGATGCCATGTGAAGCCACCAAACAGTGAGTATAATTATTAAATCTGGCGAGATTTGTGATCTTAGAAAGAAAAGAAAGAAAAGAGTGAGCGCCCAGGAACATCAAGAGAGCACAGTTGTTTAGCCTCTCTCAGAGTTGACTCGTCTAATAGTCTAAGAAATCTAGAGTCTGTAGTACTAGACTACATGTAGCAACAGATGAGTGTGTGCCACCAAACAAAAATCCATTCAACTCGATATCTCCTACCAAGCCAAAAGCCAAGGTCAAATTACAGATTATCTTCTGCTTTATCCCTGAGGGAAGTAGTTGCTTATTCCGAAAAAAATATTTACCAAGGGTTAAGTACGAACTCCCAATGCGAATTGGCTTTTCACATTGATCTGTTACTTAGGCTATCATCACTTTAAATTTGTCTGGATCTCTAAAGTTTTGAAATAAGAAAAGAAGAAATCTTCTGATTATTTTTATTATTTTTCATTTTTTGCTAGGGACTAGCAAATCTTAGGCATGGGGGTATTTGATGAGTCCATTTCAATGGATTATTGTTACGCCTAAGTTAACTTTAATCTTACCTTTTAGGTTTGTTAATAACTACACTAAGTTATAGAATGTTTGCATGCATCATTATTTAAGTTTACATCTATTTTATCACATTCTATAACTTAATATGTAATGATTTTATATTTTTATGTTGCAGGAATGATATTAGGAAAGAATAAGGAGGGGGGATAAATTTCCCCAACAAACAGCCAGCTCAATCTCTTCCTCATCCTCCGGCCAAGTTCAACACATCCCTCAACAAATGCAAACAGTCGCCGACCAAAATTAGAAAAGGATTTTTGAATATCCCTTGAGAGGCGGAGAGAGGAGATAAAAGAGGCACTTGCACATGAGAGGAGAGGATCTTCATCTTGGGGGTCTTCTTCTCCCCCTGGCAGGGACCCAATTGTGAGAGGAGCGTGCACTGTGGACCATCACCGCCCCCCAACTCCTCCAACCAACACCCAGCACCAGCGCCCTGCTAGACCCCCTGCAAGCGCGCGGCGCCAAGCCTTCCACTGCTCGCACCCTCTCCATTGCAGGTGCCACCTTCCACCGCTTGCGCGCGTGCGCCCTTGCGCGCCCTCTGCAGGTGCAGCCCCATCACACCCTCGCCATGCAACCGCCCGCAGGCACTCAAGCCAGCACTGCCTGCAGGCGCTCGAGCCACCCACGCCCGCAGGCACTGCGCGCCCTTACCTGCGCAAGGACACACCCTCTGCAAACCGCGCCTCTTGTCTTCTTTGCCTTCCTTATTCTTCCAGTAGCAACGTGCAAGAAGAACCCACTACAGCAGCCGTGCCCACGCCCCTAGCATGCACCCCACTGCAGCAGACTGCGCAGTGCCTCAATGCACCCGCGCGCGAGCGTGCAGCCGTAGGCACACCATAGTCCGCGCGCACACCGTGCGGCAGAACCAAACACCGGCGACGCACCTGCACCGTCCGGCCGCCGCCGTCCACCACTCACCGCCACACCACCACCAGAGTGTTCCTTTCCTCTAACCCAGCTCCTCCGACGACTCTTGCAGCCAGCCGTGCCTACTCCTTCACGCGAGGAGAGAGGAGAAATCCTCTGTTTCTCCTCCAATTAAAAATTATGACTTTTGCCATTGCTAGTATACTATTCACTTATTTACCGAATAAATTTATTGATGTGAATTTGCATAGATACCCTTTTATTCAGTTGAAATTATTTGAGGTGGAATGTCTCTACTGAATGAGCTCGAGCATGTCATACTGATTATCGTAAACAAGCTACATTTTATTAGAGATTAATATTTGCGGTGCTTTCCTGTGCCAAGATCACTTGTTAACAAAATATTATATGATGGTGATTTTGCATCTAAACACCTACATTCTTGATTAATTGGTTAAAACGAGCAGTTATGTGAGAATAAGAATCGCACGAATTGGCATGCACACCCATTGAGTTTCCTGAATAAACGAGACACTATTTACTTGTTTAAATAGGCTAATTCCTCCCTGTGGAGACGACCTAACTATTCGTGGTTAGATTCTGAAAATTAAAATGTTTTGAAAAATGATTTTCTACCACGTGATTAAATACAACGACACATCATTTTATGTTAAAGTTTTCAACGAAAATGAAGATCGCTCTTTCAGTGGGATCTAAAAGCAACCAATAACAAATCAGATTTTTATAGTCGTGTTAGTAGGATAAGGAAAACAAAATTATACCAACTTCCGAAAAGGAAGGAAAAATCACAAAATTAGATTACATTTCATTTCCAAATTATCAAAACTTGGCATTACACAGAAGAAACTGACCAATACATCCCCAACAGCAAGGAAAAGACAATGTTTTTGCAGAAACGTTGGGAACCAACAAATCCACAAACCAAAACACAAGCAAATGAAATCACAAGACATTCCCATGGGAACCCAAATCCCCACCCCATTCATGCAAAAACCAAAAGGGCACAGAACAAAACACAAACCAAAGCACCATTTTCCCCAACTAATTAAAAGTTATACTTCCTAGGAATATGTTATCTTCCCATTACAGCATACTAGGAGATGGTATGCCATTGTATAGGATCTCTTACATGCATATCACAAGCTATGCATATCATACAATTTCTACAATAGAATAGGACTTTAAAACAGTTTAAAGAATAGCATGTTAAACTAGAATAGTTTAAAGAATAGCATGTCAAACCAAGCAACTTACCTTGTTAATTAAGTTCCATATGCCATTACGTGGAAAAATATCTTCTCCATTTCCTAATTTCAACTGTAGAAAATTGAAGAAATACCATAACACTTAGGATAACATGTCAAAGTTATAGACTATGAATGAAAGAATATAACCTTATATGCAGAGAAATTGAAGTTAACCTTTGGAGGCTGCAACACGCGAGCCTCAATTGGAGTGAATTGATTGCTAATTATAATTCCATAGGCACGCAACATTGGTTCAGAGTCATAAGTACTATTTTTCAGGGCCTAGGATCAACAAACCATTTAAACTAAAAGTAAGAAAAACTTAAAGCAGTTCAGTTTGTAACTCCTGAATAGGTTTATTGTAATGCAAAACATAGATCGCTGAGAGCCCTCATTCTCTCTTGAGGCTTTTGCCTTGATTTCTCAACAAGAGAAAATCATTGGAATGTTGAGAGTGCTTTGGTATATCTTTGCAGAGAAACAAGTGAGCATAGGTACTGTTAAGAAAAGGTGTTAACAAAAATAGCCGTCCAAACCCTTGCCCAAGTCAAATCCTAAACCCTAGCCCAACCCAACCACCCTAACCCCTGCCCAACTCAAACCCTAAAACCCTAGCCCAAGCACCCTATACACAACCTAATACCAAATCTAAACAACATATATTAAACCCAACCCGACACAAACTAAACATCATCCAACCCAAACCCTAACCTTAAGCTAAACCCCTTGCAACCTCATAGCCATCATCTAACTCCATCCCAATCTTATGCATCATCCTACCCAAATCCTAATAAAACCTGACCATAACCTAATAAAACCCCAACCATCTAATATATTGAATATTAATGAATTTCAAAAAATTTTGACAAAGTTTCTTCTTAAATATTTCATTTCTCACATAAAAGTGCATTTCGAAACATCACACCACCTAATAAAAGTGGGTACACCCCACTGTAAAAGTGCAACAAATAAAATGCATAAATGGATACGAAAACACATAAAAGACAATATGTGGGCACACTCCACATCTATTAAAATCCTAAATTGCCATTTAAAACATAAATAAAAGTGGGCACACCCTACCTTTAATTTAACAAAAACACATAAAACACAGTATGTGGGCACACCCCACATTTAACATGATCCTAAAATATCACGAAAATAACTTTAAAAAATTTAAAATATATGTATGAAGCATCAAGAGTGATTGTCGTCAACTACCTGCAATTTCAATGACAAAAAATTAATGAAATATCTTCCTATTATGGTTTTAATAACTTAAGTACTTAATTTAAAATTTATGAGAAGGAAATTAAGGAAGAGGAGATGGAGATGGTAGGAGGGAAGGAATGATGGGGAGGGTGGTAGTTGGGAAGAGGAGGAGAGGGATTACGAAGGGGATAATGGGGAGGGTGGTAATTGGGAAGAGGAGGAGGAGGAGAGGGAACAAACAAGGAAGAGGAGGAAGAGAAGAGGGGGCAGATTGTCGGAGGAGGAGGCAGGGAGGAGGAGGCGAAGAAGGAGGTAGGGAGGAGGACGCGAAGCAGGAGGCAGGGAGGAAGGGTGGAGGAGGTGCAAAGGAAGAGGAAGAGGAGAAGGAGGAGATATGGAGGAAGAGGAGGAAGGGAAGATGGGGGGAGGGGAGGAGGACTCGCATGAGGAGGAACGACAGAGGGTGATTCTCACGCATGCTTTGAAAATAGAGATATCGTAGTAATATAATGCGCGAAAACGCTCGTCAAAAATAATTTATTAAGATAACAAGATTTGGAGTCCTTGTTGTTCATCTCTAGGAGGCATTTATGGAAATGCAAATTTGAAATCAATCTCGCTCGCTCTACTTATTCAAAATCACATGTCGATTTATGCTAAGTTCGTGTTGATGCATGACATGCTGTTGCCAGAATATCAGAAATTGAAAACATGCAACTTTAATCACACCAAAAGATGATAAGCAAGCACATGGTGATTTTCAACAAATATATATATAAATAAAGATGATGATAATAGAGTTGCAGAGCACCGGTAGCGGAATGCTTGTATAGGGAATGTAAAAACTAACAGCTAATAGAAAACGACTACATACATGAATCTACAGGGGATTATGCATGCATCATTGGGGAAGAAGTAAGGAGCTACACTACTAAGCAGTAATAAAGGCAGTAAAACTCTGAAGAACTATAATATAATCTATCAGAACTAAGGGCATTCAGAGGTGGGCTCCGATGTCCTTTGACTTGGTTAAGAGGAGGAGGGGCGGCCAATGGTGCTTAGGCCAGCCCTTGAAGAGAGGTTGAGGAGGTGATCCAACATCTTGGCGTGGTGATGGTGGTGGCCATGGTGAAGCTACTCGTGAAGGTGGAGTGGAGGTGGAATGAAGCTAAGCTAAAATGGAGCCAAGAGTGAATGGGTGCAAAGTGCCACCCCTTAGGTCTTTTTATAGACCTAAGGGAAACTCTCTAGAGAATTATGGAATTCTCTAGAGAGGCCTATGGTGGGAGCTCGTGGGAGAGTGAGAGAGAGGATGGATGGTGGTTTTTAGATCCACTAAATGTGGATCTAAAACTTGAATGGCTCTTGGTTGCTATTTTTAGTAACCAAGGCAACAACACATGGTAGAAAGTTCTAGAGAACTCTAAGCTAGTTATTTTTGTGTGGATGGTGTGTGTGGGTGTGTGTGGGCCGAAACTTAGGTGGCTAGGTTGATTAGGTTAGGTTCTAGTGGGTTTGGGTCAATGTAGGTCTCAAATTAGGGTTGTAAACCCTAATTCACTAAGGTAAAGTGCAATTAAACTTAATACAAGTTTAATTGGGTGTGTGGAAACCTAATTGAGAGTAAAATAATTCAATTAAGTCAGGTCTAGGTCAATTGGACTCTCACTGAGTCCAATTGGACAGTGTGTGCTGAGATTAAGGCTCAATTGGACTCAATGAGTCCAATTGAATAGACTGAAGAGATTGACCATGATCCAAGTCAATTAGGTTTAGTGAGGACCTAATTAGGTCCTTAGGGATGTCTAGAAATGATGTACTAGGGTTAAGGCGCCTTAATTTAGGTTCCTAGGGGGTTAGAATTGGGTTTAGGGAGCTAGAGATCCAAGATAAGGCTTAAATCTCAAAACAGGGTTTGGAGGGCAGCTCTGGATGTCCAATAAAGTTATCAAATGTCTTATAGTGAAAAATAAAAAATCCAGACTTATTGTCTGGACGTCAAATCAGATGCAGGAGGGATTCTATGTTCTGTCTTGGGTATTTTGTAGAAATTGGACGTTTAATAACACTGCAGAAGTGGGTTTAATGTGTGTGGGAGTTGGCTAAGGGTTCTGGACGTCCTATAACTCATCTGAACGTCCAGATAGAGGCTGGAATTAGGGTTTTAAGGTTTCCTAGGGTGCGGTGACCTAATCTAAGGGTGGCTAAGGCTTAGGGAGGCTTTTAAGCTGTCCTAAGGTTAGGATGAACCTAAGTTCTTCACAATTTATTGATTTATTCCTACTTAATAGAATAACATATCTTAACTCCTTTACATTATTATCTACTGCATCTAATCTAGGTCTTCCGCTCCAGCTCTGCTCAACACCAGTTATTCTTTATTCTTCAGATCTAGCTTTAGATCTAGCTTCTGATCAGCTTATTACTTGCAATTGACATAATGCACCTAATTAGTACATTATAGCATTGTTTTATACATAGCTAAAAGAAAGCAGTAAAGGTGCTAGTAATGCTTATGCATGCATGAATTACCCTAACTTATGCTAAGTCTTAGCCTAATTTAGGTCAATTGAAACTTATGATTGCTGCGCAATCATAGCCCCATGCCTAAATCTTGCTAGTTCCTAGCAAATGCGAGACTAAATTAGTCACAAAAGGGTCCCTAAGGGATTGATTATTTTATCAAGTGTATGCCTGGAGATTTTTCTCCTTTTTGTTTTCATCCTATGCTCTAAAAATCCAGACAATCATGAAAGTGTAGCTATATAGCTTTTGCAATGGATTCGAGAAAAACTAATTCACCTCTAAAGCCTATACTTGACCCCTAGTAAAAATTCTAGCGGGATAGGAAGACTTCTTCCCTCGGGGTATTCAAGATATTCTATGAATTCCACCTGGTTTTAAGCTTAGGTAGAGAATCTTTGAGTGAAAAGATTATATATTTGGTGGCTTACTCTCGACTGGTGTTACTTAGAGATTAGTACTATAGAATCTAGATTCCCAAATTATTACGTAACTCAACTCAGAGAAAGACGAGAAAACCTATGCTCTCTTTTGGTTCCTTTGTATTCATTCTCTTTTTTTTTTTCTTTTTCTTTTCTTTTCTTTCTTTCCCTTAGAGCTCACAATCTCACTAAATTCACACATATGACCTGTATTTAGTGGTCTCACTTGGCATTAACACTTTAATTGAGTTCCTATAACTCTAACACTAAGTTAGAATTCCTCAGCCAGTATTCGGGTGGTCAGAAACATAAGAAAGGTGGGTTAAGGCCATATTTGGTGAATCTCAAATTTATTTGGTGGTATTGCCTCAATGCAACGAAATAAACACTAAATATTCACTCTTTTTTTCTTTGCTTTTTCTTCTTTTTCTAATTTTTTTTCAATTTTTCTTTCTTTTCATCATTTTTTTTCTTTTTCTTTTTTCTTTTTTTATTTTTTTTCTCATTTTTTTCTTTTTTTTTTCTTTTCAACACAACACAACTAGCACACATCTATGAACTTTATTGAGGAGCCACTATTAGGGATTGGTGGTACTCAAGAGACATTGGGTGGCTTATTTGGTGGAAGTGCCTACTCACGGCATCGGGAGAGACGGATAGGACGGTGTATTTCTGAACTTGACATCAATACCCTCCTTCAACCGAGGATTCTGTAAAGAATGGTCGTAACCATCCACCCTAGCCCTAGTTTTATAAAAACTCGCTCTCCGCGTATCTACCTTATTTGGTGGCTCTCAAAATTTCGCACAAAAATGTATACATAGGAACAGAGAGCGGAAACTATGCCTAATATCTGAGTATCATCACCTAATTAACTAGGATTCTGGATTCCTTACACTAATCTTAGAGCACTAGTACTCTCTATTCTCATCTCACATTTGGTGGATTTTTGGAAGAAAATCTGCCTGACTCCCAAAACACTATCTAGCTTTTGATCTAGCTTCTGATCAGCTTATTACTTGCAATTGACATAATGCACCTAATCAGTACATTATAGCATTGTTTTATGCATAGCTAAAAGAAAGCAGTAAAGGTGCTAGTAATGCTTATGCATGCATGAATTACCCTAACTTATGCTAAGTCCTAGCCTAATTTAGGTTAATTAAGGCCTATGATTGCTGCGCAATCAAGGAATGATAGGGAGGAGGTGTAGAGGAAGAGGAGGAGGAGGAGGGGCAGGAACCAGGGAGGAGGAGGGGGAGGAGTTGAGGAGGACGAGGGGTAGGGGGCTGGATCGCAGCAGGAGGAGGAGGAGGAGGAGGAGGAGGAGGAGAGGCAGCGGTGGCTCTAGGAGGAGGACGAGGAGGAGGAGAGGCAGAGGGGGCAGGGAGGAGGAGGGGGGAGCTGGCGGATGAGGAGGAGGGCAAGGAATTAGGGAGGACGAGGGGGAGGGGGTGGATTGCAGGAGGAGGAGGAGGAGAGGAGACGGTGGCTACAGGAAGAGGATTAGGAGGAGGATAGGTGGAGCGGGTGGGGAAGAGGACGGGGGCGCTGGCGGATGAGGAGGAGGAATTAGGGGGGGGGAGGGGGCGGATCGCAGGAGGAGGAGAGGCAGCGGCTGTAGGAGGAGGACGACGTGGAGGAGAGGCGAAGGGGGTGAGGAGGACGATAGTCGAGGAGGAGAGGTGTAGGGGGCGAGGAGAAGGAACGGAGGAGGGTCTCACCTAAGATGGTGAGGAAAGGCGGCGAGGTGGAGGGGGCTCGCCAGGAGGAGGAGAGGCACCGAGGAGGCAAAGGGGTAGTCGCTCGCGAGGAGGGGGGTAGATGCTAGGAGGAATATGAACAGTATGGGGGGATTGGGCTCTGCCCGCGTGTAGATGACCCAACATTTGACGTCGGTTTAATTAACAAGCAATGGCAAATGTTGCCTCAAAAAGTTTCACTGTAACAAAGGACATTTGCAGTCACTTTATTAACCAAACGACGGCAAATATATATATTAAATCTGCCGCCTCTCTTCTTTGTTAGCGACAAGGGGGCATATTTACACCGCCCCTTCGCCGTCGCTTAACAAGAGAAGTGATGGCAAATCCTACATTTGCCGTCGCTTGTTGAACCGATGGTATAACTCATTTTTCTAGTAGTATATACATTCTCCACATCCTTTTTAGACTCAACTAATTAGACTTGAATACACAAAACTATTTCCATTCTTTCGTCAATGTAACACAGTGACGGTTAGTTCTTATTCATTGATGTTGAAATCAATTATATATGCATATCAATTTTTCATTCCCTTATATAAATACTTATACTACCAAAACATGTTCGATAACCCTTAACTTCAATTTCACATTCGTTGCTAATTTTTAAATATTCTAACACTTCATCTTCCTCTATTTCTCATTTTCATTCCATATGAATTTCAGAAGTTACAGGTACACATACCCATATTTAGAAAGACAAGGACATAATTTGGCAAATGATATATTTCAAAACAATACATTCAACACTCCTTCTAAGCAAATATAAAATAACATAGCTTACAACTTATTCCCTAGACTTATTCCACAAACCAAACACATAACTTTCTATATTGGCGAATATCTTACCAAATGAAGTTTACAAAGTTGAATAAATTAGTTCATGATGTACTTTAAAATTTATGCCTTACTACTAAATAATCATATTTGAAAAAGGAAAACATAAAAATTATTTCCAACTCCATAACATCAACAAGGGGCAGATTCTTGCAGCCACTCAAATGGGATTAGATTTGCTGTTCAAAAGAGAGGGGTGGACTTGGGATTAAATCCCTGAAACACTTTAATGATGCCTTGCTACTTAAATGAGCTGTTAAACTTTTGCAAGGAGATTTGAAGCCATGGACTGTCCTGATCAGAGACAGATATGGTGCATCCAACAGTGTGCTGTCCAGACTTTAGCCGAGCTGTCCTTCTCCTTTTTGGAAATCAGTGACAAGGGCATTGGCTGATCATTTCCACCTGCTGCAGCCGTCACTTGGAGATGGTAGGTCCTTCAGTTTCTGGAAGGAGGGGTGGTCTGGGCTGGGTGTCTTGAAGGAGCTCTATCCAAGAGCTTTTGCTGCAGCATTTGACAAGGATGCCACTGTCAGCAGGGTCTGGTCCTGCAGCAGCAGCTGGAATCTATTTGATGAGGAATCCAGCAGGAGAGCTACTCGACTGTGGGAAGAAAGGAGGAGGCTAATTTCAGACCTTGAGAGCTTCAGACCTAGGCCTGGAGTGGAGGACAAATACCTTTGGGAGGGGATTTATAGTGTCCAATCTGGCTATAACAGAATGTTGAGCCTTGAAGATGGATGGAGATGCGATTCCATTGACAAGAAGATCTGGTTGTTAAAAATTCCTCTCAAGGTACAGATATTTCTTTGGCTATGTAGGAGAGATGGATTGATCACAAGTGATCTGCGACACAGAAGGTTGGGAACTGATCACCATGTCTGTTTTTTGTGTGAGATGAATACTGACAATGTAAATCAGCTCCTTTCTTATTGCCCTGTCATTGATGCTATTTGTAGAAAGACATGTCAGGAGCCATTACTAGAGTGGGATTCTATCTGGCATAGGTTTGGTGTGAGAGGGAAGCCACATGTACACATGGCTGCCACTATTTGGTGTGTATGGAAGGCAAGAAATGAGAGACTTTTTCAGGAGAGACCGGTATGCTGTGAAAGTATTGTAAGAGAGTGCTGGTCCCTCATACACTTTTGGGGATCTCTTTTGTAATTTCTCTTACATGTTTATATAATATACTGCTCCGGACTGCTATCGTAAGATGATAGCTTTCCTTTCTGTTTAAAAAAAAAAATCAACAAGGGCCAAAAACGTCATTTGCCATTATCTCCCCCACATAAAATTACATTCCCTACTACTTATTCCACCAATTTATTCCGCTTACCAAACACCTAATAAGAATAACTCAATTTCATTCCTCATCTTATTCCATTAACCAAACACCCAACCGGAATAACTCCATTTTATTCCACCACTTATTCCACTAACAAACACCTCAAGTGGAATAACTTTATTCCTCCACTTATTTTACTACCAACCAAACACTAAAACATACTTACCCCACCATTTATTCTACTCCTTCAACTTATTCCACAAACTTATTCGACTTACCAAACGCCACCTTAGACTTTTAGTTTTGGAGAGCAGGGGGAGGGGAGGGCTTGAGAATCTGAGATTGAGTGGGTGCAGGCGTGGGGAACCGGGGGAGGCTTCTTTTTTTTGTTTTTTGTTTTTTTACATTCTAGACTGGGAATGGGAGGGGAGGCGAAAAGGGTTAATTTTTTTTTCTTTTTTTAAATCAAATAGGTTTTTAATATCTACATAAATGTATAATTACATCCACATATACTTTTATTTGTATGTATTTTTGAACTCGAAGTTTTATTGAACGAGGATACACTATGTTCATATTCGGTTTGTTAAGCTAACGAACAAAGTTTTAATGTTCATGTTTGGTTAGTTTTTTTTCGAACGAACTTTTACCAAACATTTCATTGAACGAATTCGAGTTGAATTCGAATTATTCAGTTCGATTAGCAGCCCTAACCCTCAAGTAGAGGCGAATAGCCCATGTCACAAAAGCATTTTATACGCTATTTCGAGTTTGTTGCACACGAGGTGGGACTAAATCCCAACCTCCTTACTTACATGCACAACCGAAGAAACTTGCGGTAATTGGAGCTGCAGCAGCTGCGTCTTCTTTGATTGAGAGCCTAGAAAGCTCTCCCTGGATGTAGTCTGCGATTGCTGGAAGCGATTGTAAGGATGGAGGTCCGAGTGACGGCAGCATATGATGGTGGTGATTTGACAGTGAGGGTGGAGGTCTAGCGACAACCTAAAATCAAGAATACGGGCTAATAGCCTAAATTAAAGCGCTCAATAAGGTCACCGGAGGACGACGAGTGCAACGGTGCTAGTGGAGAGGTGAATGGAGCATCGTGGTGGCCAGCCAAAGTCGGAGACAATGTTGGCGGGATGGGTTGGTCGGCCGGTAGATTTATAGGTCAAATCCCTAAATTTCTTGAGGGATTTTGACCTACAAGTCGTTGGGAAGATTATGGTGTTGTTGTTGTGGAGTTTGGTGTCATGATGTGGTCTCATGGCCTAGCCGAAGGTGCGATCGGTGCTGGAGAAGATGAAGGGGGGTAGAGGTGTGCGGTGATTGAATTAGGTTCCTAAGGGCTAATTCCTAAACTAGGGATAGAGAAGGAGGTAGGGACCTACTCTATTGGAAGAATGGGGGAGGAATCCATGGTGGCGTGACATGCTGATGCCGTGGATGAAGAACTCTCCGTTGATTAGAAATGGCAAGGATGAAGGTGGAGGAGACCCTTGCTTTGATCGGTGAGGAGCGGACGAACTTGAGGGAGATAGAGGACCTCCCAATTTGATCATTGGGAGTCCTGAAGAAGCTATGCGAGAATCTCACCGAAGTCATGGTTGGAGATGGTTGGTGGGAGAAGGGAAGAGGATTTTTGGCTTCTACCGAAGGTTCATCAAAGACTTTTCCAAACTTTCCAAACCCTTGACCGACCTTCTAGCCAACGACGCAACTTTCCACATGTCTCCTGATTGCACCCAGGCTTATCATACCCTCCGGGACTTAGTCTCCACCGCACCGGTACTTCAACCCCCAGACTGGTCCCAGGGTTTTGAGATTATGTGTGACGCATCAGATTTTGCCATAGGCGCTGTCCTGGGACAAAGGCAAGACAAGAAGCCCGTGGTGATCTACTACGCGAGCAAAACGTTGGACGAGGCCCAGCGTAATTATACGGTCACAGAAAAAGAGTTGCTTGCTGTAGTCTTTGGATTGGAAAAATTCCGATCATACTTACTGGGATCCCACGTGACTATCTACACCGACCATTCAGCCATCCGGCACCTGTTGGCCAAAAAGGATGCAAAACCCAGGCTCATCAGATGGATCCTGCTTTTGCAGGAATTTGACCTGGAAATCCAAGACAAGGCCGGATCGAAAAATGTGGTGGCTGACCACCTGTCAAGACTTCATCCAGACCACATTGGACCCTCCCTACCTCTATCTGATACCTTCCCTGATGAACACATCCTAGCCGTGCAAGACAAGAAAATGCCATGGTATGCTGACTATGTCAACTACCTGGTTATAGGACAAACCCCGCACAGCTGGTCCAAACAGCAACGGGACAGGTTCTTGGCTGAGGCCAAGCACTATTTCTGGGATGATCCCATGCTGTTTCGCCTCTGTGCTGATCAGATCATCAGGAGGTGCCTCCCCGAAGACGAGGTTCAGAGTGTGCTTTCCTTTTGTCATGACCAAGCATGTGGCGGCCATTTCTCTGGCAAGAAAACAGCTGCAAAAGTTTTGCAGTCTGGATTTTATTGGCCGTCCCTATTCAAGGATGCACACATCTTTGCCAAGACTTGCTCACGATGCCAAACACTAGGGACAATGACCAAAAAAGATATGATGCCCCTTCAGCCCATTTTGATTGTCGAAATTTTTGACGTTTGGGGTATCGATTTTATGGGCCCCTTTCCACCATCCAACGGCTTCGAGTATATCTTGGTCTCGGTAGACTATGTTTCCAAATGGATTGAAGCCGTCGCCACCCGACGATGCGATCACAAGACGGTCATGGACTTTGTAAAGAAGAACATCTTTTCCCATTTTGGAATACCCAAGGCCATGATCAGTGATGGTGGAAGCCATTTTATCCATTCCCAGTTCCGTGCCCTACTTAGAAAATACGGGGTAAACCACCGCATTGCCACCCCGTATCATCCACAAACAAATGGGCAGACTGAGGTCTCAAACAGACAAATCAAGAACATTTTACAGAAGACTGTGAGACCTGACAGGAAAGACTGGTCCACACGACTTGATGATGCCCTGTGGGCATACAGGACCGCTTTTAAGACCCCGATAGGCATGTCACCTTACCGCTTGGTCTTTGGCAAAGCTTGCCATCTCCCTGTCGAATTGGAACACCGGGCTTACTGGGCTGTTAAGCAATGTAACATGGATCCCCAGTTAGCTGGTGCGCAAAGGACTCTTCAATTATCTGAGCTTGAAGAAATTCGTCGGGACGCCTTTGACAATAGTCGGCTATATAAGGAGAAAATGAAAGCCGTCCACGACCGACTCATTCATAGGAAAACCTTTGAGCCAAACCAACAAGTCTGGCTATTTGATGCACGCCTGAAACTCTTTCCAGGGAAACTTAGGTCCAAATGGACAGGACCATTTCGGGTGGTCAAGCCCTATTCCAATGGGGCAGTCGAAATCGCCGATCTTAATACCGGGCACACCTTTACAGTCAATGGTCAAAGATTGAAGCATTTCCTGGCCCAGGTACCCCCCAAGGAGAGTGTCACCCTTGTTGAGGGCTGACACCAGGCACCGCCCAGCTGGAGGCGTTAAACTCAGCGCTTCCTGGGAGGCAACCCAGCGGATTCAGACTGATCTGGTAGTTTACGTCACTCAGGTACTATCTTTTTGAACCCTTCTGCATCCATGCATCTGCCAATGAGGACATTGTCCAACTTAAGCATGGGGGGGATGGTAAATTGCATAATCCTGAGTTTAATTAATCAGTCTGAATGAATAAATTAATTGATTAAAAAAAAAAAAAAAAAATTGAATTTAGGAAGAAAAAACTTAGGCATTAGAAACTTGCCAATAGTGGGAAATAATACAAAAAGAACTTAAACGCTTAGACTTTTCAGGCCTTCAGGCTTAATCAGCCCTAGTGTCCATTAAAATATGGATTTAGCGGCGAATCCTTGCAACTTTAAGCTATTCTAATCCACCTAATAAATAAGGTGATAAGTATACGACTTATCAACTCATCCTCTAACTCAGGAAAACTTTGAGTCTAAGCATCTGCACACATTTCTGCACATACTCACTTCTCGGAGATTTTGACAGAAATTGGGTAGCTAATGAACTCTCTAGGGTGGTATGGCTGGCAAGTTGTCGTGGGTAACAGCCCATTGGCAGGTTGTCCAGAACCCAGCCACAGGTCATTTCTTTTTCACTGCCTCTAGGTACATTTGAGATTAGGGAAGCCACCTACGTAAAAAAAAATAATAATTAAAAAAAAAAAAAAAAAAAAAGAAGAAGAAAAGAAAATAAACCACACTTCACCGCACAAGTATGGCTGGCAAGTGATCGTGGGTAACAGCCCATTGGTCGGTTATCCAGAGCCCAGCTCAATAATTGCACAAAAAAAGAAGACCAAAAACACCTAAGGAAGAAGCGGGGAAGTAGTACAAGCCGGGGAGATATACACTGGAAAATCCTTGTGTTGACCCCAAGTAAAATGAACGCAGGGAGAAAGCTGCCAATCGAACAAATACACCTTCAGGCAAAAATTTATTTTCTTTTCCGGTCACCTAGAGGCGTAGAAACTCGAAGTCTGTCTCAATTACCGTTAAGTAAGTCTATCACAACATTCACACCAAGATGCTTAGCACTTAGGGTTTTGACCGAGTTTTGGGTGGGTTGGGTAGCCGTAAAAAGTTACCAACCCACACTGAATTCTAAAAATTCTAAAAAGACATATATAGATATATACGTATACATAAGTATAGTTATATATACAAAGCAAGGATTCGGGCGATTCGTATTTTGGCAGACACCCGGGCGCTGCTTAGTCTTTGTAGATTAAGATCTTCGTATAGTTCCTCTTATTAACAAGTAACGAAGTGCCTAAGCAATTACTTCTTGAATTCGCCAAAGAAATAAAGGCTAGAATAAACCTTGCTAGGGACTAGCAAGGAGTAAGCATGGGGGTATGATAACACCACGCAAGGGGGTAGTAATTAGGTTGAATATGGCCCATCTTTAGAATAAAAGGCACAACATAAAGTAGAATAGGAGCATTGCATGCATCAAGTACCAAGATTGCTTATAAACTGTATTAATGGCCATTTGTGTAAAGCATTTGTCAAAGCAGGCCTCAGATGAGCAATCGGACCGCACGGATGGATTCAGGACGACGAACGGAGTCTAACGGACTCAAAATCGGCCAAATCCGACATCCGGAGCTCCCACAATGGGCCCAAGAAATCCTGACCGTTGATCTGGAGATCAACGGCCTAGAACGCGCCACGTCGCCCCGCCCCCGCCGCCCGCACGCCCCCAAGCCAGCCAAGGACGCATCTCGGCCGTTGATCTTCGATCGAACGGCCGAGATCCGCGCGCTCGCCCGCGGTCGCCGCGACAAAGCGCGGGCGTGGCGCAACGGTTAGCGCGCACGCCCGCGTTGCGGCGACGCGCGTTCGATTCGCGCGGAGCAAAAATCGTCTGCGGGCAAAGGGCGCGGCAAAATTGACCCGCGCGATCAGAAGCGAGCGGCTAGGATCGCGCCACGCGGCGCGACGACAGCGCCCCACCTCCCACGCGCGCGCGCACGCCGGGCGGAAACGCGCGCGCGCACGCACGCCCGAAGCGCGATCCTAGCGCAGGCGCGGGAGGATCTCAGCCGTCCGATCATCAATCGGACGGCTCTCGTTCGACGTCCACGGATCGCGCCTGAAGAGAGAGAGGGGCGGGCGGCTGACCGGCGGCAGCAGACCTTCACCGACGTATATGGAAGCGGTTTTAGCGACGTTCTGGATGTCGCTAAAGCACATTCTTCTTTTAGGAAGCCCTTAACTCTATTTAAACCCCCTTCTACCACCATTCAAGGCATCCTCTCCCACTTGCAACTACTCCACTCCTCTCCTAGCTAGTCTTAGGCACTCTTGTAATCGCCGGAGACGACGAGCCGCCGACGGAGCCTCCTCCACCGCCGTGGCTGCCTCGTCGCTCTCCACTCTCTCTCTACCTCTCTCTCTCTCTTTTAAGCTTTCATTTACTTTTGTTGAAGCATGTATTTAATATTGTAAACCATGAACTATGAATGCATGTTTAATGAAATTGTTTTTCATTTAGTTGCCTTTTTAATTTCTGTTTAAAGTGCATGATCAAAACCAAGAGCTTTCTAACCCTAAACTCTCTCTATCTCTCGCTTTTCAAAACCGTTTCTTTCGCAAGCAAAACTCCGCCTTTTTCGTGACAACAAGTGGTAAACAAAATCCGATTTCCACGCCTCCCTGAGATCGACACTCGGACTCACCTCCGTTTACTTCTTTTAAAACCGACATATCAAGTGCAACTATAACGACACCTCTTAACACACACGCACGAAGGCACGTCAGCGATCATTCAGGACATTTATCTCTCGATTTCAACTAATTCAAGCTAGTTGTGGTGAATGATGGTGTTACCATCAGTAGGGTTTTCACTTATTTTCTTTCCTTTTGAATTCGTACATGTAGGAAAGGATATTGGGGTGGTTTTGGATGTTGAATTGAGTTGTGCATGAGATCTTTGGTGTTGTACGTGTGTTTTCACCCTTTTGGTGGGGTATATAGGTGGAATTGGGATTTTTCTAGTTAAGGGTCACCCTAAGGATTTTAAGGGGGTTTGATTGGTGTAAGTTGCTCCTTGTATGTGTGAGGATTTGTGGTTAATGTTTCATGACAATCAGTGGTGAGAAGTGGGGGTGTTTTGAGGCTTGGATGGTGTTGTTGGCAGGTTTGTCTGGCTGCAGTAGCATGCCCTAACATTAGGTGATTGTTACCTAACGTTAGGTGGCTGCTGGGTGGCCTCCTAATGTTAGGTAACAGGTACCTGATTTTAGGAAGCCTATTGAGTCTACTTGTTAACTTGAAATTAGGGTTTCTTAACTTATGGAACCTAAGGAGTGATTAAGCCTAGTTTGTAACCTATTTGGGGGTCTAGTAGGTGCCTTAATAGGAGGGGAAGTAGTTAATTGCAATTAAACCCTAGATGTGTATGGGATGTTTCTAATTGAGCTTGAAGCTCTCTAATTGGACTAAAAGTGATCTGAATCAGCTAAGCAACGAATTTAACCTCACATGATGACATAAATGACTCGGTTCGAGTCTAATAAAGGAGATGCTTGGATCCTAAGGTCTTCAATAAGATCCCAAGTGATCCAGTAGATCTTTAGGATTGCCTGATTTGGTACCGATCAGGGAAGAAAGAACTTATGAGCGATTAGGTCAAATAGGTGAGCTAGTTAGGTGAGACACCGTGACTTTGTGGACAATTAGTTCACTGTTGCGAGTTAGAAACCCAGGAGTTTGGTAGCTTGAGTCTACTGGAGCTCAACCTAGGGATGGGAATAGTTTCTAGTTGGGGTATTTCTAGGTGGCATCATCAAAATGAGGCACTGGGAGGTGTCTTGAGTTTGAGTCGATGAGAGGTGCTCTGAGATCTAAGAGTGTAATGGTTTCTAGGGTTCTCAAGTTCATCACTTGAGGGATCCTGAGTGGAATAGTTTCTAAGGATCTCAGGTCCGTGACTCGAGGGATTCTGAGTGAAATTATTTCCAGGGATTCTTGGGTGATGGGGATCATGCAGATCTTAAGTAGAATAGTTTCTAGAGATCTGGATGGGCGAGGGAGCGTGGGATCTTGTGTGGAATAGTTTCCAGGGATTTCGACATTGGGAAGCATGCGATCTTGAGTGAAATAGTTTCCAAGGATCACGGGCAGCGGGAAGTCGCTCCCTCCGAATCTTTGGACTGGGTACTCAAGGATGTCATGTGTGAAATAGTTTCCAGGGACTCTGAGTACAGTTAACGTTCCAGCAACTGAAACGAGTATCCTTTGTCTGGTGGACATGAGTACTTTTATCTTTCCTCTGGCCAAGGAGGGCTTAAGGTACAAGTGTATCATTGGAGAGGACACATCAAGATCTCTTTTAGTATGAAGGGTTGATTTAGTCACTCCAAGACTCAGAGTGGTAGGTAACAGGATCTTGGATCATAGGATAGTTATGTTAGAATGTGTAGCATTAATCAAGGGAATGGTTAGTGGGTTGAGACCACGGTGGTAGGTCGGGTTGATCTGGGTTAGGATTGAAATCTAAAATTTTGTGTTAGGCTAGGGATCTAGCCGGTTAGCGAAACTATACACTCCCTTATTTTTATTGGATTACAATAGTTGCTTATACCCTACTGAGCCAATTGGCTCATCCCTACTTTGTGACCTAATTTCAAGTGTTGTCATGAGTCGTCAACATGCAGGATTTCGATGTAGTGAGGGATTCGCTGCGCACTACTAGACAGGTAACATTTATGCTTTAGTTATAGTTATTTTCTATTTAATTTGTGCCATCCCCTCGTACTTTCTTCCATTTTGTTGATTAATGGAATGCTTTGGTAGCTTGACGTTGCTAATGCAACCTGAATTAAATAAACTAGTGCCTTCTTTTGTTGCCACCCTTGAAACCCTGACCTTCAATTAGGGACCTGGGTTTTGGGGTATGACATTAGATCCTTGACAAACACCCTTGGTCTGATAGATCTAGGTTTCTCTGGAAAAGATTACACGTGGTCCAATAAAAGAAGACCTCAGTTCTTAATTAAAGAAAGACTAGATATAGTTTTTGTTGCAATAGATTGGTTAGCAAGTTTCCTTAATGCAGGGGTGTTGAATTTTCTAGCAATTAGTAGCGAACATAGTCCTATACTGCCAAGGCTAGTAAGGAAGCAAATCAGATCTAAAAAAGTATGGAGATTGGGTGCAGAATGAAATATGAGGTATGACTATTCTATTGTAGTAGAGAAAGGATGGAAAACTGAAGGAATAGAATGCAAATCTGGAAATGAGGAGAAAAATTAGCAAATGATCTTAGAAAGTGAAATGCAAGATCTGATGTAAACTGGAGAAAAAGGAAAGATGATAGACATTTAATCCTAGTTAGCAGCTATTCAAACTAGGTAGCCTAATGAAGCTGAATGGGAGAAGGAAAGGCAGCTAATAAATCAATATGAGGAGATTTTAAGTCAAGAAGAAGTTCATTGGTTCCAAAGATCTAGAAAAGATTGGATTCAAAGTGGTGATAAAAATACTAAATATTATTACATCTATATGCAAAGCAGAAGGAGGAAGAACTTGATTGATTAGATTGCTTTGCCAAATGGAGAAGAAATGGGTGATCCAAAAAAGATAAAAGAAGCTTTTTTCAGCTTCTATAAAAATTTGTATTCATCACAGTCATCTGGTGTTAATCCAAAAGAACTATTTTCGCCACAAGATTGGCCATCAAGTGTGGAGGAAAGGTGATGCATACAAATACCTGACGAGGATGAGATAAAGAATGTTTTATTTTCTATGCACCAATATAAAAGTCAGGGCTAGATGGTCTCCCAGCTTTTCTATACCAAAATAGTTGGAGTGTTGTCAAAACAGAAGTGATATAATTTGTGTAGAGTTGCTTTGCTAAGCAAATTATGCCTACTCCTATGAGTCATACATATTTGGTGCTTGCCCTAAAATGCAGTCTCCTACTCAACCAAAGAATTTTAGGCCAATTAGCCTGATACATACTTTGTATAAGTTGGTTGCGAAGATAACAACTAGGAGAATCAAGCCCATTTTGAAACAATTGATTTCAAAAAATCAATTTGGTTTCCTTTCAGGAAAATAGCAAATAATATTTTGCTAGCAAAAGAAGTGCTTCATGTGATGAAGACTGCAAAAAGGAAGAAAGGAGTAATGACTTTAAAATTAGATATGGGGAAAGCCTTTGATAGGATTGAATGGGATTTTCTGTAATTCTGTTTGACTCAGATTCATATTTCAGAATCGCTAGTTAAATTGATCATGTCATGCATACAATCCACATCTTTTCAGGTGTTGGTCAATAGTGAGCTTATGAATAAAATTATCCCAACAAGTGGCATCAGACAAGGTTGCCCGTTATCGCCCTATATTTTCATTCTTTTCTTGGAGTATCGTCGAGGAGCTTGGAAAGAGCCTTGCGTAGTGATATTATATCAGGGTATAAGGTACACAAAAGTCCCCCCTGTTAACACATCTTATGTTTGCGGATGACACAATGTTCGTTAGAGCGGATGACAGGGAGGCATGGAACTTGAAGAGTATTCTGGATTACTATGAAAGATGTTTTGGACAAAGAGTAAATTATGAAAAGTCCAAAATATTCTTTAGCAAAGGTACATCCGAAGATCAACAAGAGAAAATTCTGAACATAATCAAGGTTGGTAATATGTCGAAGAAGGAAATATATTTGGGAAGCCCTATTTTAGATGATGCAAGCAAGGGAAGACTAAAGGAGGAGGTGCTTGCAATGTTTAGCAAAAAATTGGCAAGCTAGAAAAGCATGCTACTATCTCAAGCAAGAAGAGGGATATTGATTCAAGTAGTTCAGCCATATACCTTGTCAATTGATGGCTACAAATTTATTTTCAAAAAAGTTATGTGCAAAGTTGGATGGTATGATAAGAGACTTTTGGTGGGGGGTGGTAGAAGAGAAAAAGCAATTGTACTTAAAAGCCCTGGAAAGTGATATGTAAGCCAAAACACATAGGTGGAATGGGATTTAGATCGTCAAGGTTTGTTAATTTGGCCTTCCTTTTAAAAATATGGCCGCTATTCTTTCAAAGGGATGGACTGTGACAAAGGGTAATTAGAGGAAAGTGTTTCCCTTATGGAACCTTCTTTGAATATATGGTCAAGCCAACAGACTCTATCTTTGTGAAGGGTCTAGCTGTCATCAAGGAAACTCTTCTTAATAATATTTTATGGTTGGTAGGGAATGGTAAAGGTGCTAATACATGGAGTGATCCTTGGATGAGTGAGCAAGGGAAAACTCTTACTCTTATCCGTCATGATGCTCTGCAGTTAATAGAGGCTTCAGAGCTGCAAGATGGGAATGTGCAAACATGCAATAGAGAGATTGTTAGTAATTGCTTCAGTAGTTTGATGGCTGAGAAAGTGATCAACACCCCAATACATATAGAGAAGATTTACTAATTTGGAAACCCCACCCAAAAGGAAGCTTCTTGATCAAATCAACCTAGATGACTCTACTGAAAGAACAAGGCATCACATCTGGTCTGACAAATAAACCGATTGTTTGTTGCAAAAAAAATTATGCTAAGAAAGATCTTGCGCCTAAAATAAGATTTTTCTTTGGAGGGCAATGGTGAATGCGCTTCCTTTGAGGAAAACTAGGAAAACTCTGCAAAAAAAAAGAGTGCTGATGATCCTGTCCATTCGTCGATTGGGTACTGAGGATTGGTCACATTTGCTAAAAGACTGCCCTTTTATGAAAGCTGTTTGGTTCTATTGGGGACTTATTACATTGCCTGAATAGGATGTTTGGGTAGATTTTGTTGACAAAATGGCATAATCGTTTCATTTGGTAGGGAAACAAAAAAATATGATCTTTTATCTCTTACATTCCTTATGGTTATATAGGTGCCAAGTGGTGATGGAGAAGATTATAGCATATCCGATGACACTTATGAAATACCTATCAATATGGAAAAATTTTACAATGGGAATGGAAGTTTAGATGTGCCTTTAGTTATTGAGACCCAACAAAATTTACAATTACAATTGTTGCACATAGAGTGATTATATAATAATGGTCGATGCGGCAATGGGAGATTCTAAGTCTGTGGTTGCTACGTTTTGTATGGATAAATGTGGGAAAATTGTGATGGTCTCTTCACATGTAGTTAGGGTCTCTAATAATGTGGAGGTAGAAACTTGGGCAATCTACTATGACTTGTTATTGGCCATCCATCAACAGTTGCTGGAAGTAATAGTTTTATTAGATGTTATTATTCTAGTTAACCAAATTAAAGTTCATTTGCAGCTTTTTTGGAAGATTAAATTTATAGTTCAACATTGTACCTCGATCGATGCTTCAAATACATCAGAAATTTTCGCTTGCAAAAATCTGGAGAGCTATGATCCATAAGTTCCATAAGTTAGCTTGATTCTATTTAAAGGAAACTCTTCTGTGAGAGCGTGATAATCTTCCTTGTGAGTAGTAATGCAAGTTTTTTTTCTCGCAAAGAAAAGAAACATTGTTTGTACCTTGGTGCAGGTCTAAATAAATACACCAGCACCGAAGGTCTAAGGGTAAACAATCCCCTAAAACCTGCCCTTTGGAACTCTACTTCAAATCGCTGCCCTCAAACAACACATTGCTGCCCTCACTCATCGGGCATTGCCAGCATAGAAGTTCATCGCTACCCTCTGTCGGGCTCGCGATCACCAATAAGTGGTTGTCGTTGCAGGTCTCTCTTTCACACGATCTGCGTTCTATCTCTCATTTGATCTTCCCCGCCTCAAGCAGTAGTTGCGATGGCGGCTACAGCTCCATGTAAGGGCGACGTGATCTCTTGCGTTCTTCGAATCTGAATGCCCACTTGATCGAAGAAGAGAAGATTGAAAGAAGATTAGGGGCGAGTGAGTTTTTGATCTCTATTACACCCTCATTTTGATCTCTACTGCTATATAGAGTTGATCAGTGGTAGATTTTCAGGGATTTAGGGTTCGCATGTTGCTGTTCTCAATAGTGTTGTGGATCCGGAGAAGTGATCAATCGGGGATTGGAAAGGGTAGTAGATTGGTGATCATGAAATGTCCATTGCCTCTCCGCCTATGATGCTATGGACAAGATCAATGGGTGTATGCTTGCTGTGAGACACGCGTGCCATGAAGGCATTTGATGAAATGCCCAAGAGAAGCATCATTGGTTCGGGGGCTAATCCAAAGGAAGGCATTCGAGCACAACTACTCAAATAGACATAATGGCCAAAACTTAGTAGGGGTGCTAATCCAATGAAAGAATATATTTGCAGATACATGAATTACATGATTTCTGCTAATAAGGTGTTTGTGTTGCTTCTAGGTAGTTGGGCGGTTGCTTCTATTTTGTGCTTAGATAGACTGCAGAGCTGTTATTGTAGAATAGTTAGCGTAAGATTTTTTTGTTTTTTGTTAAAAGTGTTGTCCTAATATGAATTGGACACTTTCTTCAGAAAAAAAAAGACCAATTCAACACTCTTTCATTGCTTACCAAGTGACCCCGTGTAATCCTTATTATATCTTCCTTCCAATTCATTTTTGTTTGTTGCTTACCATGAGACCTGAGATAATCTTTATCATAGCTTCTTTCCAATTCATTGCTATTTGTTGCCTCGCAATCCCAGGTAGCATTTGGCTCTTTGTACTTTTACAACCAAAGTTGGTATCCCATATCTAGGCTGCCCTGACCATGTCAATTGCAACCTGGTTTCGGGTCTGGCTCCTGTAGTTGTACTGTTTCTGATGCAGAGGTTCAGTCATTTCCTTTCAATCCTAACTATTTCCTTAGAGAGATATTACCGCGGAAACATGATGTCAACGTCATTTTCTTTGATGCAGTTACTTGCCAAACAACCTTGTCAGGCTGATGGACCACATTCTCAATCCATTTATCTATTCCCTTTATACATGGATGTAATTTGTAGGGGCTAGAAGTAATATGCTTTACTTTCTTGTTGGTGTTCTATGTCAAAAATCTGTTGGTGCCTGTTTTAACTGTTGGGTCTTTAGTCAACAAATTTCCAGAGGGTGATTTTATATGGACTGCATGGTTCTACACTCATACTAGTCCTTAGGATTGACCTTTGCCTTTTAAATCTAGTGGATACTTATCTTTGTATTGGAAACCATGTTAAGTTGTTTTGTAAGTCATACTCAATTGTAGTATCTGTTTATTTGGTTTTTGTTCCTTTGCCTGTCTTGTTTATCTCTGCATCATGAAATGGTATTTTCAAGCTATAACTCTATCAGGTTACATGTTTGCAGCTCCTGAACATAGCTCCCTTTTGTTTTTGGCAAATCATGGCCTATTTGAGTTTTCCACTGGTCAATGACTTGTGCATTTCACATTGAGCCGTACGAGCTATCATGAAATAAATATTCGTATTAGTAGAAGATTACTTTGAGAAGTGGTCTAAGTGCCCATTGCATCTTTTCATTTTGCTTAGGAGCTGTGTGACTCTGCTTATCTAGTCAATTTGTGCCTAAGTGGATGCCCAGGTGGTGAGATTGTACCTAGGCTAGGTAATGTGAAGCATGTCTGGGTGGATTTCTGGAATTTATGTTGTGTACTATAAGTTGCTTATGCAAGGTTTCATCCCTCATTTTCTTCTATTTCCTCTCGTAATTGAGGGCTTAAGAGATAGATGTTTTGCTTCTTGAATATTTTGCTTGATAGATAATGCTTGTGGTGTTCTTTTTTGTGTAAATTCTTACAATCTGCTTGTTTGTCTAGACTACCGTGTCTTTTATACTATCATGGTGTCTCAAATGTATAATTAATAAGTTGATGCCATTTCCTAACTGACCATTGCTGGCTGCTGAAAGCAACCTGTCTTATTTCATCTCGTAAAAGTTTTACCTTGTGAAATAGATTACAATTGTGTGAACATGGAAGATACCTACTGAGTAAGGGGTTTACATCATGTAGGTAAGTTGTTGCTCATTGTGGTGGCCGGGCATCTACGACCATCTTTATTTTAATAATGCTTGTGCCTTTTCTTTTGTAAGTGGAGACTAATTTATAATTATAGCTTGTCCCCACGGAGAATCTTTCCACCTCATAGATAAGTGGTGGTTAAATTTTAATTGTGTTATCACTTGTCAATTTGAATTAATTTGTTCTTCTCTTCTCTATTATTCCTCTGTGTTGCCATTGGGCGTAATGCACTGTATGTTAGACATATCTAGGATCGCGGAAAAGCAGGTTGTACAAATCTGAGAAGGATATAACATTGTTGACATCAGCTTTGGATTGAGTTTGCATTGTAAGTCCATGCTCACACACGAGCGATTTAGAGCATGCTACTTCTCACCTGGATGTGTGCCTGGAAAGTGGAATTTGGTATGGAAAAAATGCACTTATCCTTGCTTTAGAAGGACATGTACTTATTACAACTTTTTTAAAGTGCATGGAGTAAAACTCCTGTGGAGATCTAATGCAAGTTGCCTTTAAAGTTGGACTGGGGAATCCTTGGCACAGGCGACAGATTTTGCAGGCCAATAGATCTTTCGACATCTTTGTGCAAGAAATGCCGACTAATGTTGGGGTCCACTTTCTTGCCCTTATGGAATAAGTTGCTATTGGCAGAAGAGAGTGTGGAGAGGAAACCTGCAGTTGGCTTTGGGTAATTAATGGCTGTCCTTTGGTGATTGTGGTCATGGAAGTTTTAGCATTGCAATCACCAATTTACTTTCTCCTAAATGTTTTGTATTAGAAAAATTTTGAGGGTTAGGATCCACAATTTGTCTCGTTTGGTGGCAGTGCTTTACGAAAGGTGAGGAAGACTTTTTAACTGTGAAGGCCTAAAATTTAGACCATTGGTGTCAATTGTTATGATAAATATGTTGACCCAAAAAAGGGGAAATGGTTGAGCACTTGCCACAATTTGTCAAGGCAAAAGAACAAATGATAGGTGGATCCATTTGCAAAGGAAAGGGGACACCCTAAAGTGGTGTGGGAGGAATTCAAAAGCATTAACAAGCCAGAAGTATGCTATTCGTATCAAATGGAATATGCTATTTGTGTTGAACGGATGTCAACTGTTCCACGCGAGTGAGTTTGAATAGCGATTACTGGAGCATGGATTGCTGCTGGTCTTATTTTTTGCGTTCCCTTCGGAGGTGGTTGATTAAAATCCCATATGGACAGTAGAGGATATTAGATATGGTAATGGAGAATGTTGGGAGTGCAAAAGATGTTCGTTCCCCTTGAGGGTGTTAAGGCTTCTAGCTAGCATTTGAGAAGAGGAATTAAGAAATTGGTTTTTTTTTTCCTGAAAAGTATGAGAGTGGAATTACATGAGGTGTTAGCAAAATATGGAATTAAACATATCATCAGAGAAGGGAAATCAGAAACTTTTGGTGTTTAGGGTATTAAACACCATCACATCAGGGAACTTTTGGGATTGCTGTAATTTTACCCTCTGATTCCAAAATTAAGAGTTCAATTTAGGAATTAATGAATTCCAGAATTAGCGTTGTCAAACATGGAATAAGATGCCAATTGTTGCAAACAAACAATACCCTAGTGAATTATGACCTACAAGTTTGTAAACTCTACATATCTCATGCAGTGTCTGCATTAGGCTTGTGGATGATGGAGCTTTAGCTATGAAAACAGAAGTTCCCATATCCAAAGCAGTTGAACAATGTAAATAAGAAATACATGATAATATCAAAGCATAAATTGTAAAGAATAAGATTGCATATATTGGTAGTTGGTATTCAATCGGTAAGATCACCAACTAAGGAGTATATAGTATGTGGGTGATTAATCAGGATTAATTGCTTAAGCATTTTTAAGTATTTAAAAATTTAAATATAATTATATATATTATTATATATTATATATATACATATATATAACTTGAAAATATACACATATATATTAGTATTATATTTTTGACAAGCATGTTCTCTTAAGGAGACCCGACAGGTAACAAGGAGGGCGGTGGTACTGGAGGACTGGGGAGAATCGGAGAGGGGCATATGTTTAAGATTTCATTAGGATTCAAATGGAGGGGGAGGGGGATGGA
Organism: Thalassia testudinum; assembly: GCA_037157565.1. NCBI lineage: Eukaryota > Viridiplantae > Streptophyta > Magnoliopsida > Alismatales > Hydrocharitaceae > Thalassia > Thalassia testudinum. The sequence goes on from JAZHRO010000014.1 coordinate 40,879,110, forward strand.
GAAGTTGGGTGGGGTTCTTTTTCTCTTCGACATGTTAATCAAGACACAAAAAATTGAACCCTTAATATTCAATCGGATGATTAACTAATCGATTAATTGGATAATCAATTGATTAATTGGTCCACCTAATTATAGGCTTGAATATTGATATGCAGTTCAGTTCCCGACCGTATATGATTAATCGGTCAATTAATCGGTTGCATAAATTGATTTTTCAACCTTGGTAAAGAACACTTGAGTTTATGTGGAAATTCTACTCATGAGGAGTGGGGAGAACATTACGGGAGAAGAGTCCTTTGTGCATGTGTTTTTGTTTATTTTTCTTCAAGAAACAAGTGAGGAGTATGTGACTATTTATAGGCCATCACATAGTCTACATGCCCACAATAGATAATTTGGTACTAAATTGTCACTTACACGCAATTCTCTTAACACTTCTCAAGTTGGAGCATAGAATGCTTAACTTGTAACATAAAGAAACCCTTCTACAGAGTGGAGAAAAAAAAAAACTTTCTCAACTAGTACAACAGTCTCTCCTCAGCATACAATGACTACACTCTTGTTTATGCCTGTAGGCAAGTATGCTGATAATGGCACATCAGCGAGGCTGAAGCATGATGATGAACTACTATAGTTGGCTCAAACATGGGGCTCTTCTATGGAGATCTCGATTGGTGCTGGTGACTCTCTCTTCAGTATCCCTGTTATGGGCTTTCCTCTGAAGACCTCAAAATTGGATTTTTCCTCTGGAGTTCACGAAATTGGAACTTTCATATAAAAACCTAACATGGGCCCATTCTTTGAGGATCTCAAAGTTGGATCTTCCTCTTGGAGACTTCAAAATTTTGAACTTCTCAGAGTTGTGGTTTCTCATGAAGTGACCTCAAACAAAGGGACTCATAAATGAGGGATGACTATAATAGGATCCATACTCCCCCTTTTTCCCATACCCCATACTCATATGAGAGAAGAAATAAATATAGAGAAGATAGAAAATGAATAAGATTAGAAGAGAGCTTCTCCCTCCCTTTTCTTAACATTCATCCTTTTTTCTTTCATTTTTTTCTTTCTTTTTATTATTTTTTTGATAGATTTCTTTTTCTCATTTTTTTCATTTTGTAAAATTTTCCTCTCGTTTTTCTTCAATATTTTCCTCTCCTTTTTTTTTACTCGAACTCACCTTTTTTTTTTGAAACCTAATAGAGACCAAAATAAAGGGGAAATAAGGGTCAATACCTTCTTCGCTGCTCCATGCCTCCTTGCGAGATCAACAGCACGATCTCTACCTCTGCCAGCTGGACCTCATTTCTTCTCTATCTTCCCCTTTTTAAAGCATTGCAATTGCCACTCGCAGGAGGATCTTGTTGCTGATTTAGTTCTAGCAAGATCTCTACCATACCTCCAACATCGCCATCGCCATTGCTGCGATCTTCGTCGGAGATCGCTCCACCTGATCGTGATCGCTGTTGCTACTTCTTTACTGTAAATCTCTTCTCCTTGCTCTTCTCGAGCATCACTAGCAGTCGATCATGGCATCTGGGGGTGCTACAACGTTGTAGCCCCCTTTTGCGTTGCCGCTAGACCTAGCGTGGATTTGGGTAGTGATGTGCATACATCTAAATAGCCAAAAATATCTATTAATGCATGTTCTTAGTGTCATATTAGTATCATATATTGTAAATATTCAATAAGATGCATAATTATGCATTTAGGTAAGTTGTATAAATTGTATAGTAATTGTCTCATTTTATGGTTAGGGATAGGGCGATTTTTAATCAGGGTCTCGGATCGAAGATCCAACCATACGGATCTGATCAGGGCGACGATTAGAGTTTAACGACTCAAAGATCGCCCTGATCGGACATCCGTAGCATCAGATAGAGATCGAGGAAGCTTAAAGATCAAGGGCCAAGATGGTGCCAATCTGCACTTCGGACGACAAATCTGATCACACGGATGGGTTCGGATCGAGGATCGCAGGTTAACAGCGCAAAAATCGGTCCAATCTGACACCCGTAGCACTGTCTACAACACAGATGGATGGTCAAGATGGTTCCACGTGGCACCATCTTAGCTGCTCGATCGGCCCTAGGGACCCATCGCTGCTTTTCTTCTTCACCTACTCGACGAATCTCCGCCATTGGTTGCCCATCCAACGTCTGAGAATCGGCCACGTCATCGCTCATCAACGCTTCTCATCTAAAGGTAAAATCAACGCCTGATCTCGACCGTCGGATGAAGATCCAACGGTCGAGATCGACCGTTCACAAAACCATCATCGAGCCTCAATCGCACGCGTAGCACAGAGGTTAAGGCACTGCGTCGATAGGAGGCAAGCGTTCGAATCGTCGAATGACCTCTCCTCGCGCGTGGGCGCATTGTCACAGCCGAACGATCAGAAATCAACAGCCTGGATTGTCTGATAGGATGAACGCGTGATTCGACGCGCGGAACTCATGCGCGATCGATTGTGCGATCAGGCGGTGCGAAGCTAAAGCGTGGTGCGGGTGAGGACGACTTTAAGCTGTCCAAGCTTGAGATCGGACGACTGATATTGTCCAAACGTGGGTGTGTGTTTTAGGCGCAGAAGAGAAGGCGCGCGCAAAGCGCTTACACGTCGCCCACGACGGGCTTGTAGCGACGTTTAATTCCGTCACTAAAGGTCCCTTAATTAACATTTTTAGGTTAAAATGTCAAAATTGCACCGAATCTTTGCAACTATAAAAGGGGACCGCTATCTTACGAAATTCTCATCTCTTCCTTCTCTCTTCTTCTCCAAAGCTTAAGAGAAGCTTGTCCCACACCCGGGATGCTCCTCATGAGTTAAATCCAAGTTTTCGATCCATTCCGGAAGTGAATCCTGCGACGATGACGACGTGTTGCCTCGTTCCCGTTCTTCCAACTTCGTCCTCCTTCCCGCCTCGTCCTCTGTCTTCCAGGCGTCGCTTCCATCTGGCTCGTCCTCCAAGTATTCGTCGAGGAGGATAATATCTCGCTCCCTTCTTTTATCACTTTTTAGAGTAAAATTTCCCACTTTCTAGTTGTAACAGTTTCTTACTTTCTAGTGTAATCATTTCCTATATTCTTAGTTGTAAAAACATTATTCAAATACCAAGTGATTGTTCTCTCCCTCTCCTCTTTTATTGTCTATATCGATTCCATTGTGATTATTTCGGCTTTTAAAAAAATATACAAAAAAATATAATTGCGGATTTTGAGATTGACGTAGCCTCTTTGTGTTTGACCTGGAACTTCTTTACAGATTTTCGGTATAAATTTTATTTGTTGAACGGATTTCTTCATGACTCGAACTGCAACGACGGGTTTTCGAATCCAACTGCGAACACGTAGTTTTCCGCTACCGACATTTTGGCGCTGTTGCTGGGGAGGCAACGATTTTCGATTTTCTTTCCGCATTTCGCGCACTTTACTGTTTTTTAACTTGCTTTATCTCTTGTCTATTATTTTGCAGATACCTTGATCAGGGAATCGTCAAGTAGTAGATTGGAGTAAAGTGCAGCTGAAGACGACTGTAAGTGCTCTCCATTTTACCCCCTCCATAGATTTCATTTCACAACATTAATTCAAACTCCAATTAACCTAGGTGTTTGCATAAATCCTAGAATTAATTTGGTTGCTTAGATTTCCATCCACATTCATTTCACCCTCGCATAAAAAAAATCAACAAAAAGATACTTTTGTGGAATAAATCACACACACACAACATACACCCACATTCAAGACACATAACCTAATTGATTCTTATCTATTCAACCAGATTCTGATTTGTGAAACTGGTACACAAAAATCAACATATAAAAGAGTAGAAATCAGTCTAGGTCAATCGCTTTGTGTGCCTAACTCAGTGGTGCAATTGTGGCCAATTGTTTGAGTTGTTTGGGTCGCACCACTTAACTTAAAATCAACTCATCAAGTAGCTTCCCCTTAGGATTTTCAATTTAGGTCAATACCATGCACTCCACTTTATTTTTTATTTCAAAATGAAAGTGATCTTCATTTGTGCTTGAAAACCTGGTTTGCCTTAAACTTGATTGAATTAAACCTAATTCTAAATCCTAAAAGCTACTTAAGCAAGATTCGAACCTTAAAATCTACTCATCACAAATAATCTTACTTGAAAACCCTGGTTGTGTATGTACTCACACATATTCAATTGATCATTAATGGCACAACTCATTTTAAGGGCCCACCACATTCCATAAGCATTACAACCCCAGGCTTAAATAAAATCAAGTAGACGTTGGCTTTAAGGACTGATTCACTCTTCGAGGTCCAGTCTGCGATTGTTTACGATTAACCTGCTTGTACTGATCAATCTGATGTCTAGCTAGGGGAGTAACGTCAAACGATCGCTGCTGGGGGGTACACTAAGAACCGGAGGTGCAATCCGAAGAAAGAATCTTCTCCCCAGTCTCTCGTTTTAATTGGTTGGATTGAGCAGACACAAGTAGAGTAAATCGTTTATAATCTTACGACGGATTATGAGAGTTTGTAGATTCTTAGGCTACCCCACTTAAGGACATGCTTGCTTTGTTTTGCTGCAGGGTTCTTATCCCCAGTCCTTCCGACCTTTTCCTAGTTTATACTGGGAAGGAGGTCATTGAATCCTTGATTGGAAGGACCACTAGAGTATTCTAGGAGACGTAGATTGGATTTTGGCCAAATTGATCCTATGGCTGATCAACAGCCTCCTCTTCCTCATGATCCACAGGAGGTATTTCAAAGGTAGCTGGAACAAATGTAGAGAATGGTTCCAGAGAATGCAGGGTGCTCAGCCCTTGAAGGGTTTTTATGATCTTCAAATTATAGGGAATGTCTCGGCATCCAGATTCCTGTCAGAGATATAGAAATCATGCCCCAGGTGTTAAGCTTGATCAAACATTTCCACGGGCTTGGCTCCGAAGACCTGTTTCAGCATCTGGAGGATTTGACCACTTTGGTCTAGACCACCAAGGCGTGAAATGTGAATGAAGCAGTTGATCATGAAGCTCTTTCCCCACTTTCTTAGGGATAAAGCTCCACATTGGTACAAGATCATAGGAAGGCCGATCGCGACTTGGAACGATTTGAAATCAGCCTTCCTGAAGAAATTCTTCCATGTCGGACGTACCAATGTTTTGAGACAAGCAATTACTACCTTCACCCAGCGGCATAGGGGAGCAGTTTCATGTTGCCTGGGAGCAATTCCAGGACTTATTGTGGAGGTGTCCATACCATGAGGTGTCAAAATGGAAACTCGTGCAGATCTTCTACCATGAGTTGACTGAGCAACTTATAAATCACGTGGATGCTTCTTGTGGAGGCAATTTCCTCAACAAAGACGCAGATAGCGCGCACGATTTGTTTGATGAGATGAGCGAGAATTCGATCAATCATACCTCCATGGATACTTTTAACTGGTCCTAACAACCCAGATCAAATGTCATTGAAGTCCATGACTCTCATTCATTCGATATGGAATTGGTTTGCAATAAACTAGATAATGTGGACTTTGTTACTAAAAGGATGGAGGAGTGGATGGCTGGAAATTTAATGAATAATTCTCGATCCACTTAATCCCAAAATTTGGGATTCCATTCGTCGCAAGCTCCTTCCGGACAGGAGTTCGTGAATCAACTTGATGCGGCTCAACCTGTGAGTCAGCATTATTCGGAACCCCACGGGTTCCAAACTGGGACCTTTGATCCTAGTTTCTTTGATCCCTCCCTTTCTTTCTCTCCATCCTCGCCCTATGAGAATGTCTATGCTGTACAGTAGAATGTTAGGTCCAACCCTTACTCTAATGCTTACAATCCAGGTTGGAGGAACCACCTTAACTTTTCCTGGAAAAACTCGGGGCAGCAGACCCAATTTCGACCTAGCAACTATGCTTCGCAACGACCAACGGGTTAGGATCACGTTTTCACTCTACTGCTCCCGAATCAAGTCAATTAGCAAGCTTAGAATACCCGTCAACCCGTAGGGCAGACTGATTTGAACCGACAAATGGTAGAGATGCAAGGATCTATGCTCCAGCTCATGCAATAAATGAAAACTTCGCTGGATAACTTTCAAACTGGGTTCATAGCTAATTTTCGACAACCCGAATCTCTACCATCTCAATCTGTACCCAACTCGTAATTTTCAAAATCTAGGCAATCAAGTCCATGGGTCGGGAATCAGAGGGACCCACATGCACATGCTCAGGTGGTTGAGTAGGGTTCTTCTTCCTCAAATCAAAGGTTTTTGGCTAATGAAGCCCCTTTAATATTTCCTAGCCCTCTCGAAGACCCAAATTTGTATGCATCTGCTAATTCAGTTACTTTGAGGAGTGGAAAACAAACTTAAGATCCACAACTGCACTGTTCTGATCTACCGAATCCTGAAAAGTCTGAGGAGAGAAAGGAGAACTCCGAAGAAGAAATCAAGGTTCAGGAATTTGATTTAGAAGATCCGACTCATGTTCCTTTTCCTGAGGCCTTGATTAGATCAAGGAAGAAGTCTGTTGATAGTAATGAGGAGCTTTTGAATATTTTCAAGAATGTTGAGATCAATATCTCGCTCCTCGACACTATCAAATATATACCGGCTTACATGAAAATTTTAAAGGATTTATGTACACAGAAACGTAAGTCGAGAGAATCTGTTCCGAGGAAGGTGGTACTCTTTGAGCAAGGTGGTCTGTTATCCTACACCACCTCCCTTAGAAAAAGAGAAATCCAGGTACTCCTTTCATCGGAGATTACACATTTGATAGAGCACTGCTAGATCTGGGTGCATCCATTAACCTAATTCCAACTTCTCTTTACAAGAAGTTCGGATTAAATGAATTTCGGTCGACTTCAGTAACGCTGTAGTTAGCGGACCGTTCGGTCACAAATCTACGAGATGTTATTGAAGATGTTATTGTCAAGGTTAAGGATTTCTATTTTCCTATAGATTTTCTTATTCTTAATATTGATGTACCTGAGAATTTAAGGAACACGCCCATCATTTTGGGGCGTCCGTTCCTAGCTACCATCAAGGCCAACATTAACTGTGAAAGCGGTAACATGAAAATCGCTTTTGGGGATCAAAGAATGAAATTGGATATTTTTAAGGTGATTAACAAATTCGAGGATTGTGGATTTATTGAGGAACTTGAGGACGATAACGTGAATATTGAAACTCGCATGGCGGTTTCTGTATTTGAAAGTTCCTTCTTTGATGATGATTTGGACTTGCAACCCTTTATGCCAAACTTGCCACCTACTGAAGAGGTTATTGATTTTGTTCACTCTCAACCTCTTCCTCTTGATGAGTCTTCATCAGCATCTTCCTTATCTTCAATCGTCAACCCGCCTCAGCTTGAACTGAAATCATTTCTTGAGAATATGAAATATCAGTTTTTAGGACCACATAAGACGCTCTCTGTGATTATCAGTGCTAAATTAACAAAAGAGCAGGAAATTAAACTGATTAAGGTCCGAAAGGAACACAAGGAGGCAATTGGTTAGACCATTCATGACCTTAGGGGGATCGAGTCATCTTACTGCAATCACAGAATATTATTGGAAGATGGATCCTACCCTTCTCGCCAAATGTAGAGGAGATTAAACCCAAATATGCGAGAAGTGGTCAAGAAGGAAATTATCAAGTGGCTTGATGCAGGAATCATTTATCCGATCTCTGATAGTCCTTAGGTAAGTCTCGTGCAAATTATTTCCAAGAAAGTTGGGATTACCGTTGTGACTAACGAGAAAGGAGAATCTGTCACAACTCGTTTAGCTTCCTCTTGGAGGGTCTGTATCGTTTATAGGAAGTTGAACACAGCCACGAAAAAGGATCATTTCCCTTTGGCCTTTATTGATCAAATCCTTGAAAGGCTAGTCGGGTAGAAGTACTTCTATTTCCTTGACGGTTACTCATGATACAATCGAGTCCCTATCCATCCCAAGGATCAGGAAAAAATGACTTTCACCTATCCCTACGGAACCTTTGCTTTTCGTAGGATGCCTTTCGGCTTATGCAATGCACCCACGACTTTTCAAAGGTGTATGCTAGTCATATTCTGAGACATGGTGGGAGAGTTTATGGAAGTCTTCAGGGATGATTTCTCTGTTTTCGGAGAATCGTTTGATTCTTGTTTGGCTAATCTTGAAATGATTCTTAAAAGATGCATAAAAATAAGACTGGTCCTTAGCTGGGAAAAGAGTCATTTTATGACACAAGGCATCGTCTTGAGTCATGTAATCTCTGAATGGGGTATCGAAGTTGATAAAGTTAAGGTTGATGCTATCTTTAAACTTCCTCCTCCCACATTTGTTAAACAAATTAGATCATTTCTTGGTCATGTGAGATTCTATAAGAGGTTCATCAAGGACTTTTCTAAGATTGCTCGCCCTTTGAGCAACCTTCTCGCCAAAGATGCACCATTTAATTTCAACGAATCATGCTGTAAGGCATTTGATTTTCTTAAAATGGCAGTCACTTGTGCTCTGGTGTTGCAACCACTGGTTTGGACAGCCCCATTTGAGATCATGACCGACGCTTCTGATTATGCGGTCGGGGCTGTTTTGGGTCAAAAGATTGATAGGAAGCCCTCTGTCATCTACTACGCTAGTAAAACTCTGGACAAGGCCCAAAGGAATTACACTGTTACTGAGAAGGAATTACTAGCTATGGTATTTGCTTTGGAGAAATTTAGGGCTTATCTTTTAGGGTCTCGTGTCATAGTATATATCGACCACTTGACCTTGAGAATCTCTTGGCCAAAAAGGATGTTAAACTCCGGCTTATTCGATGGATTCTTTTGCTTCAAGAATTTGATCTTGAAATCAAGGATAAATTCGGGGCACAGAATGTGGTGGCGGATCATTTTTCGAGACTCTTGAGTGATTCATCTCATCCAGATATTCCGATTGTTGATACTTTTTCGGATGAGACTATCCTTACAGTTTCAGGTGTCCAATCCCTGTGGTTTGCTGACATCGTTAATTATTTGGCCGTTGGTCAAATTCCTTAGGATTGGACCAAGCAACAACGGGATAGACTCAAATCTGAGGCTAAATATTACTTCTGGGAGGACCTTGAACTGTATCGCATCGGCTTTAATCAGATTATTCGCCGTTGTGTTCCGGAGATTGAATTCAAAGGTATACTCGACTTCTGCCATGCATCTGCGTGTGGTGGACATTTCTCCGGGAAAAAGACGGTTGTAAAAATTTTGCAATCTGGATTCTTTTGGCCGTCTTTATTCAAGGATGCCCAGGAATTCTCGAGGTCGTGTTCCGGATGCCAGATACTTGGAAGCATAACCAAGAGATATGATGGCCCTAAACCCGATTTTTCCCGTCGAAATCTTTGACATTTGGGGCATCGATTTCATGGGACCCTTCCTCCCTTCATTTGGACATCAATATATTCTCGTCACTATTGATTACGTGTCCAAGTGGATTGAGGCCATTCCGACCCGAACCATTGACCACAAGGTGGTCATCAATTTCGTCAAGAACATTTCAGTCGGTTCGGGATTCCGAGGGCCATCATCAGCGATGGTGGTTCTCACTTCACTAATGCCCAATTTCGTAATTTATTGGTAAAATACGGGGTAAATCACAGAATCTCCACACCTTACCATTCCCAGACGAATGGACAAGCCGAGATCTCCAATCGGGAGATCAAGAATATTCTTCAAAAGACGGTTAGGCCTGATCGTAAAGACTGGACTCAAAAGCTTGAGGACGCTCTTTGGGCCTACCGCATGGCGTACAAAATGCCTATCGGCATGCCACCATTTCATGTGGTGTATGGAAAGGCGTGCCATTTACCCATAGAAATTGAACATAGGGCATTTTGGGCAATCAAGCTGTGCAATATGGATTTAAGTTTAGCAGGAAAGACTAGGAAACTCCAACTGTGTTGGAGCTTAGAAATGACGCGTACGAGAATGCCAAGATCTATAAGGCTCGGACCAAAACTCTTCATGACCAATTGATATCCTGCAAGAGCTTTGAGCCAAAACAGAAGGCCTGGCTCTTCGATTCTCGACTTAAGCTCTTTCCCAGTAAACTTAGGTCAAATTGGAACGACCCGTTCATCATTGATCAGATTTTTCCAAACGGGGTTGTTCAGATTTCTAACCTAAAGACGGGTAATTCATTCAAAATCAACGGTCAACGTTTGAAGCTTTTTATTGACCGTATTGTTCCAGAATCCATCTCAGACACGGTTGCTCTCATCATATTGTGATCTCTTTGGCTGGACTCTACCTAGCTGATGACATTAAACTCAGTAGTTGTACAGTCTGACTCAGAGCTGACCCGAGCATCATATTCAGGTGATATCTTCTACATTCTACCTTCCTTTCATGTCTTTTATTCTCAATAAGGACATTGCATCAATTAGGCATGGGGGGGTGAATTCATTTCTGAATCAATTTGTCAGCTATGTGAAATTCTTGTAAATTCTACATATTTTCTTTTATATATATATAAATTGAATTAGGAAAGAATACTTGGGCATTAGGACTTTTTAATCTTAGGAAATATTACAGTAGGATCTGAACACTAAGACCCTTCAGGTCTTTGGGTTTAATCAGCTCGGGTATCCACTAAAATGTGGATTTGTTTATCGAGTCCTCGCCATCTTGAATTCTATTTTAATTTTATTAAATGAGTTTGGGTGATAAGTACACGACTTATCAACCCACCCTCTGATTTGAGGGAACTTTAAGTTTAGGCATCTACACACTATTCGTCACTGACTTGTTGTTCGGCGATTTTAACGGAAATTGGGTAGGTAATGAACCTTCTAGGGTGGTATGGCTGACAAGTTATCATGTGTAATAGCCCATAGGTAGGTTGTCCAGAGCCCAGCCATTGGACCATTCTTTTCCTGCTGCCTTTAGGTAAATCTTACACTAGGGAAGCCACCTACTTAAAAGGAAAAAGAAAGTTCAAAAAGGAAAGAGAAAGAAAAGGAAAAGGAGAAAAGAAAGAAAAAGAAACGAAAAGAAATAAGCCATACTTCATCGCACGTGTATGGCTGGCAAGTTATCGTAGGTAATAACTCATTGGTAGGTTGTCTAGATCTCAGCTCAAGAAATACACGTAAAAATTCCTAAAACACTTAGGAAGAAGCGGAGAAGTAGGATAAGCCAGAGAGATATACACTGGATTCACCCTTGTATTTACCCCATAAAAATAAAAGTAGGGAGAAAGCTATCGGTCATATAGATACGCCTTTAGGCAGAATTCTTTTTAAGGTCACTTAGGGGCGTAGAAACTCGAAGTCTGTTTTATTTGTCGATCAATGAGTCTATCGCTTTCACAAAAAAATGCTTAAAACTTAGGGGTCTTATCAAGTCTTGGGTGTGTTGAGTGGCCGTAGAAAGCCGCTTTGTAACCTTAAACTCAAAAATCCAAAAAAATTAGAAAAGAAGAAAAAGGTGAAAAAGAGATCTTTCTTTGAATAAGGCGAGGTCTTAAGGCGGTCTGCATTTTGGCAGATACCCGGGCGCTGTTGTGTCTTTGAAAGTTCTGGTTCTAAGTAAAAATTTCTTAATGTTAAAATTGACTTGTGCCCGAGTAATCCAACCCTAATTCATTTATAAATAGCATATAATTTTTGCTAGGGACTAGCAAAAGATATGCATGGGGGTGTAATGTGTATACATCTAAATAGTCAAAAATGTCTATTAATGCTTGTTCTTAGTGCCATATTAGTATTATACATTGTAAATATTGCATAACATGCATAATCATGCATTTAGGTCAAGTTGTATAAATTGTATAGTAATTGTCTACTTTTATGGTCAGGGACAAGACGATTTTTACTCAGGGCCTCGGATCGAAGATCCAACCATATGGATTTGATCAGGGCGACGATTGGAGTTTAATGACTCCAAGCTTGTTCTGATCGGACATCTGTAGCACCAGATAGAGACCGAGGAAGCCTAAAGCTCAAGGGCTAAGATGGTGCCAATCCGTACTTCAGACGACAAATCCGACCGCACAGATGGGTTCGGATCGAGGATCGCAGCCTAACATCGCGAAAATCGGTCCAATCTGACACCTGTTGCACCGTCTACAACACACAGAAGATGGACGATCAAGATGGCGCCACGTGACGCCATCTCAGCCACCCAATCGACCCCAAGGATGCGCCTCTGCTTTTCTTCTTCACCTGCTCGACGAATCTCCACCATTGGATGCCCATCCAACGTCTGAGAATTGGCCACGTCACTGCTCATCAGCGCTTCTCCTCATCTGAAGGTAGAATCAATGTCTGATCTCGACCGTCGGATGGAGATCCAATGGTCGAGATCGGCCATTTGCAAAAGCATCACCGCGCCTCAATCGCATGCGTAGTACAGTGGTTAAGGCACTGCGTCGGCAGGAGGCGAGCGTTCGAATCGTCGAACGGCCTCTCCTCGCGTGTGGGCGCATCGTCACAGCCAAATGATCAGAAATTAACAGCCTGGATCATCTGATAGGATGAACGCGTGATTCAACACACAATCGAACACGCGATTAGGTGGTGCGAAGCTGAAGCATGGCGCGGGGAGGACCATAAGCCGTTCGATCTTGAGATCGGACGACTAATATCGTCCAAGCGTGGGCATGCGTTTTAGGCGCGGAAGAGGAGCAGGCGCACGCGCAGCGCGCACATGTCGCCCACGATGGGCCTTTAGCGATGTTTAATTCCATCGCTAAAGGTCCCTTAATTAATATTTTGAGGTTAAAATGTCCCAATTGCCCCCAATCCTTGCAACTACAAAAGGAGACTCCTACCCTGTGAAATTCTCATCTCTTCTTTCTCCTCTCTTCCTCTCCAAAGCTTAAGAGAAGCTTATCCCACACCCGAGATGCTCCTCAAGAGCTAAATCCAAGTTTTCTTCTCTGTTCTGGAAGTGGATCCCACGACGACGACGACGTATTGCCTATTCTTGTTCTTTCGACTTTGTCCTCCGTCCCGCCTCGTCCTCCGTCTTCCAGGCGTCACCTTCGTCCGGTTCATCTTCCAAGCATTCGTCGAGGACGATAATATCTCTCCCTTTTTTTATCGCTTTGTAGAGTAGAATTTCCCGCTTTCTAGTTGTAATAGTTTCTCGCTTTCTAGTGTAATCATTTCTCGCTTTCTTAGTTGTAAAAACATTATTCAAATACTAAGTGATTGTTCTCTCCCTCTCTCTCTCTCTTGTTGTCTATATCGATTCCATTGTGATTATTTCGCCTTTTAAAAAAATATACAAAAAAAATATAATTGTGGATTTTGAGATCGACGTAGCCTTCCTGTGTTCGACCTGGAACTTCTTTACGGATTTTCGATATAAATGTTATCTGTTAAACGGATTTCTTTGCAACTCGAACTACGACGGGTTTTTGAATCCAACTGCGAACGCATAGTTTTCCGCTACAAACAAGTAGTTCATTAGAGTGGCTAGTGTCGCCAATGCTCCGCGATGCTGTAGAAGTGTCGCCAATGCTACCTAAGCACTGTTGCAAGTGCCACCATTGTCATCCTTGTCCACACGTCACCTCATGTGATGCTGAAATCACTGAAATTACCACCTCTTCTACCTAATCTCGTGCCTCAACTCTTGTTGCTATCAAGTGTCACCAATATCAACTCCAATCTTGGCACCGTCGTTACCAATGATCTCAGATGATCGAGTGGTGGAGCGAAGATGAGGATGACTACTGGCACTCTCATGAGGAAGCACACATGCCTCAGCAAGCATGCTGTCAAGTGTTGCTCCTAGGTCAAGTCCAGCGACGCATAGCTAGGACCAACATCATTGGCTGTTGCCTCACCATGTTCTCCATCAAGAAGATCCCCCTTGAGCATTGGATGGAACTTTGATGCCTCCTTGCCAGACTTCCTACTCTTCAAACAAACTTGGAATAAAAAATAGAACTCCATAAGATAAAAAAAAAAATTTAGAATAAAAGATAATTCCCAAGATTGACTTGCTTTGATATCAAGTTGAACAATATAAAGAAGTAAAAATGCACGATAATATCAAAGCATAAAATGTAAAGAACATTGGGTTTATGTGAAAACTTTACTCACGAAGAGCCGTGAGAAAATCATGGGAGAAGCATCCTATGGGCATGTGCTTCTGTTTATTTTTCTTCAAGAAACAGGTGAGGTGTATATGCTTATTTATAGGTTATCACACACTCTACAGTCCTACAATAGATAATGTGGTACTAAATGGTCATCTACACAATATTCTCAATAAAAGTTGTAATCGCATGCCCTACATGCTTTGCCATGTAACTTAGGTTTGTGGTTGACCATAGTATGGCTAATCCTTTATGGTGTTGCTTTTATTTACCATTACAGTGGATGTGTGTGCTTTAGGTTTTTTGCTGGGGATGTTTGCTACTTGCGCTCTTTGTGACCTAGTGCAACATAGTCAATGATAAAGGATGGGGGAGGGTGTGGATGGAGATGACCTACATCACCCTATTGATAATTTAGTAGGTAACCAAATACATGGTCAAGGGATTTTTCTGCCATCAAAGTCAAAATTGATGTTTGCATTCTGCCATGTAGATTTCCGCTTGCTCCTTAAGCTCAAGGTGTGACCTTGTTGGATAAGGTCAATGTATTGTAATGTGCCTACTTGGGCACCTTAATTTATCTCGTAAACATTTAGGTTTTTGGCTAGGCTAGGCCATTTTCTAGGATGACCTTAAAAAAAGACCTGAAACTAAGTTTGGCCAAGCACAGTCCTTGATGTGTTGGGTTTGGTTGGGTTGATGTCTAGGTCGATGTTTGGTTTGCATTTATCCAATAAGTTATGCGGTATTTTTTTTATTAGAGTTGCATCCATGTTTTATAAATATATTCTTTGTTATAAATATGTAAAGTTAGAGCATGTTAAGAAACTCAAATTGGAATTAACTAAAGTTGCATTAAAAATGCGATTAATGAATGGATGAGAGATTTTTTTAGGCTTAGGTGACCTTAAAATTGGGTAGGCTGGGCATCGCCAAGGTGAAAAAATAAAACTCAAGCTCAACTCATGAGCGATAGGGCCAAAACTCAGGGAGGCTTGTTTGGAGCCTTATTTCCTAAGCTGAAGCTTGGCCCACGAGTAGGTTGAGCAAGTTGAGTGGGTCGGGTCTTGGCCAACCATTTAGGGTAATGGAAGGTGCAATATATGCTTAGGTTGTATGATCGGGATTGTAAGGTAGAAGGATAGACTACTGTGAGGTGTATGCTCATTGCTTTTATTTAATTTTTTTGTTAGTTAGGATATGAATAGGCAGCTCTTTTGGTGTGGGTATGGTGGCATAGGATTGCTTGATTCTTGGAATTGATTTATGGTAGGTAAACAATGGGGTTTATGCATGTTTACCTGTTAGGACATAGGATCAAGGGAGACTTTGTGTGGTCCGAGGTTGTGTGGCGTATGTGACATCTCTAGAGCTGCATGACTGTGAGGGAATATTCATTGGTTGGTGATTGCACAATAATCATAGGACCTAATTTACCTGAATTAAATTAGATTTTAGCTTAACTTAGGAACGATGCATGCATATCATAATTTTTATAATAGTTAATTTGTTAGCTTTATAAATAATAATGCTATTTTATGCTTTAAAAGAGAGACGATATTAATTATAGATGATTTGGGACTGCATAGATCAGACCGTACGAATTTGATCAGGACGGCGATGGGAGCTAACGCTTCAGGAATCGTCTTGATCAGACTTCCGTAGCATCACATTATAGTCCATAGAAGATTAGAGGCTAAGGAGCAAGATAACACAAACCTAAGCCTCAGATGTTAAATTCGACCGCACTGTTGGATCCTGATTAACGATCGCAGTCCAATGGCACAAAGATCAACTCGATAGGAGCCCTGTAACACTAATTACAAAGGCAGGAAAATAAATGGTCAGGATGGTGCCGTGTGGCACCATCCCAATGATCCACCACCGTGCCCCCAACCACTGAAGGAATAATGTGGGCCATTGGATTATCATCCAGCGACCACGATCAAGTCACGTCATCCACCGCCGTGCCCTTCATCAAATGAGTTCATCTCAGTCGTTGGATCTTCATCTAACGGCTGAGGCAACGAGCGTGACAAAACCAAATCGCAACACAAGAGGCAGTGCAGCATAGCGGTTCGTGCGCTCGCACGCAAGCGTGAGGTGCGCATTTGACTCATGCTCAATGGAAATTCGAAGAGGCGATGGAGCGTGGGCGTGTTTGGATCGTTGAATTAGAACAAGCGGCATGGATGCGGCCATGTGGCGCAACGAGGAACGACGGATAAGGCGGTGCCTGATGGATGCTCGATCTGACGTCAAACCTGACGCCACGCTAGATGCGGAGTGGGCGCTTGATGAAAGGCGGTGTTGCGCGATCCTTTTAATCCGTCCGATCGCGAGATGGGATGACTGAAATCGAATGAGCGCGTGTGTGCATGAAGACGTGCGTGGATTGGATGCAACAGCTTGGCATGCACCACGTGTCGCCATCTGGTGCATTTCGCGTGTTTAAGGCACGTGGAAGGGTATTTTGAGGCACGATTTGGTCCGTGGACCTCCCGATCAACGGATTTGATGGCTCCAAGGTTGTACGAGTTAGGGAGCCAAAATACTTGCTTTGACTCTCATTTTAGCTATAAAAAGAGCCCTAGGATCCCCAGTTGAGAGGCAACTTCTACTAGAGACATTTTTAGCTTCTCTCTCTGCAAATGTTCTTCGATTTTCTTCTTGGTGTTCTGGATCTGAAGTGCTACTACACTTCGCACAAGCATCCAACAAACAACGCCGTCCATCTATTTTCTCTCTCTATTCTTTATCATAGTTGTTTTAATTCCTAGTTTGAGAACTATTTGTTATTAGTAGTAAAAATCTAATTCTTTGAATATTTGGTCTCTGTTTCTATATTGCATTAGGATAGATTAGTTAGTACAAAAAACTTTCAAAATTGTGTTTTGCCTCCCTGCAAACGACTTAGGACTCACCGATTCTGATTTATAAATTTATTTGTTTCGACGTGATTTGCATTACAACGATAGAAATAATATTTGACGTGTTTTGCAATGAACAGCTGGTTCAATCTACATACCTTTACATCTCAGGTTGAGTTTTGTTTAATAATTTGAGGTTTGGAATCGATTATTAATTAGAACGAAGAGGAAATGGCTTGACTATCAATTCATTAAGTAATTGGTTATAGCCAAATAGCGCTATGAAGGTGATCACTTGGGGTAATTGGGTGACTAGGCGATGTGAAATCGGGCATTGTTGCCTCTGAGAAATTCTAGGTGTTGGTCTTCAATCAGGCAACCCACCTCGTTGCCTCAAACATGCCCTTCACCCTCATTGCCTAAGTTATGCTCTTCGCCCTTTCGCCTTGTTGCCTCATTCGAATTTGTCGCCTCGACTCCCCCTCCCATTCCAAATTAGGAAGTTAATACTTAATATAAGTAAATGGACTCGAACGACGAATGTACGACCTTTCAACTTCCCTCGCATGTATCTTACGAATCAACTCCATCGAAGAAGTTGGTCATCTCCATTGTCGCTCTGAGATCTACGACTTCTCGTTGTTCCACCACTGCTTCTCCCATCGTCGTCGTCTCTTCTACTTTATGTGGTTTTGCAGCTTCTGCTTCACCACTACTTGATCATTGGCAAGATCAGTTCTCTACCATTTCCTTTGCCCCCATTGCCTCCACTAGCTTTTGCTTCTTCTTCCTTGAAAACCAACGAACTCTGCTGACTTCTTACTTCTCTGAAAAGTCATGAATGAAGTCCATTGCTGGTTCTTCTTTTTTTGGAGTCTCAACCTAAACTTACTATATGCCAAATTATTTTATTACGTTCGTCCTACGTTGTATTAACTATTTAGGTCCTATCGTATAGATCAATATACACAGACAATGCTTATAAAGTTGTGTAAATAAATGATATAAATTAGAATTATAAATCATATACGTATGTAATGTAAACCATATAATAAATAATAAAATAATTAAATAATATTACAAATAATTTTATTACAATACAATATATGTCTATAATATTATATAATTAGTAGATATCATTTACAATATATTATGTATAATTTATATATAAAGAATGTTTTATATAAAGCATAATATAAATAATATTAATTCTAAAATTACATACAATATATGTGTATAAATTAGTACATATTATATTGTAAAGATCCATTCTGTTCTGAGTCCTGAGTCCTTTAAGATGTCTGGACTGTCGGTCAGACGTCTGGAAATTGAAAACTTGGTACGTAACTTCGCGTTTGCGCGTGGGTTGTGCGCAGACAGTACCGTTCTTTTCTCTTTCCCTCTTCTCTCCATCCGAACCCTAGTGCACACTTATAAAACCCTTCTCCCCCTTCCTCTCTTCCCCAGTTCACCCCAGCCACCTTCCTTCCTCTCCACTGCAGCGAGAGGGTCGAGCGCGAGAGAGGGTGCGAGAGCGAGCGACGAGGGGGAGAGGCGGCGTGAGGAGAGGAGGAAGAGCTTGAGCTCGCGAGCTCGTGGGAGCTCGCTAGAGGACGCATGGCCGGAGCGACGCGTGTAGGAGTGCGTCGGGGGAGACGTCCCCGACACTTGCTGCAGGCAAGGAGGAGAGGCCGCGGCGAGGAGCAGAAGGTAGTTCTGGTTCTGGGATTTTCCCAAAATCAGACGTCTGATGTGCCATCTAGACGATGGGTTGGACGTCTGGTGACGACATCGGACGTCTGAAAGTAGTGTTCTGCGAAGGTATGTTCCTCTTGCGGATACGGCCATGCAGGCCGCACCGCAACTTCTATCTACATGGCTAAATATAGGTGATATGGTCTGTCGCGTGCAGGGATAGCTTCGGGAAGGCACGGGGCACGCCCTCCCACGCGTCTCGGACGTCTGGACAGCTTACCAAATGACCAGAAGCACTTCCAGACGACTGGAGGAGGGGTCGGATGTCTGGAGCTTGGTCTAGACGGTCAAGAAGGGGTTCTGGACGTCTGAAGTTGACGCATGAATCTGAGGTGAGACTTTGGATTTTTTTAAGACATCTGGACCTTGTGCCAGACGTTTGATTTAGGTCTGCAGTCCTGTTTTTGACCCGTTTAGGGTCCGTTTGAGGTCCGTTTTACACAAACAAGATATCTGTGATTTCCTTGTGAGTTCTTCTACATGTTAGAAGTCCTTCTATGCTGTTCTAAACATTCTGTTGTGGTATGTCCTTTGGTATGAGACTTCGATCTCTTGCGTGTTCGGGGCCTGTAGAGGCACGTGAGCCTGCCGTTCGAGCCCCCAGTACTCCCGGATTGTCTGGTAGAGTGTGTTCCCTTGTTTTAATTATAAATCATAACTGCATATGTGAAATTGGATAACTAGAAACTTAGGATGTGGCATGAATTCTGGGACGAGAATTTCTTGCATTGTTTGTATGCGTGTTGAGATTGCAGTATGAAATGAATGAATAGAAATGTAGACAACTGCTTGTTAATAAATAAGAGCTGCCTGTGAAATATGAAATGCCTGTGCTAGTTAAACGGATATCTGTGACATTACTTGTTGTATATACAAATTGTGGAAATACGAGCTGCATGTGTAGAATTTGAGAATGGAATTGTGAATGACGAAACGTGATATGGAATAACATGAGGAAAACGAGCATGAACCTTATGGGGAATTAGGAGTAGAGCTCCTGTGGACAAATGGAATGGATCTGGAAATGTGAGTGGGAAGTGTGTTGGCCCTTGAGTATGTGGTACCAAGGAGAGCGTCTGCCCTTGTTTAGTGTAGAGCGGAGCTAGCCGTCCTTGGGTTGGGACCTAGGGTTAGGATTGATCACTCTACACCGACTTCCTTAGCCTTCGCATTTACTGTATTGGGGAGAGTTACTAATGTAGGGAGAGCTAGCCACCTCATAGGATCCAGGATTCAGCTAGCCACCCTACACTGACTTGTTAAGCCCACTGAGCAAATCGGGGTAGTTAGACGAGGGTACGCGGACTGTGGAGGGGCGAGGCCCCTGTTACTGAGAGGGCTAGGTTCTGTATTGTGCTGTATTTGGGCATACATGCTAGCGAAAACGATTGACCGCGTGCCAGTGCGGGGTAGCTACCTGTGCGCTTATTGCGCGTGTTGTAGTCACCGCTACGTCTGTTCGTGACCTCGGGGTGATTGACTGGGTGTAGGATCACCACGGGGGACTCTTCCAGCCAGGAGAGCACCACGTGTGCCTTCTACTCTTCGGAAAAGACTGCAATAAAGATCGTTTCCACGAGGAACATGTGAGATCAAGAAAGAGATCTGAAAAGTAAACCAATGGATGAAAAGGAATGACTTTTAAAATAAAATCATTGGAAAAGATAAATTACATGTTAACTTTTATTGCTTTAGTTAGTTTGGTTACCATTCTACTCAGCGTTCGTTGACTCCGTTTTCCCATACCCTTTTTAGGTCCAGGTGTCGAGCAGCCCGAGTCACCGGCTGAAGAGAGTGCTGGGCCTAGTCGAGTCCAGCAGTAGTCTTCCTATTGCTGTACTTTCTTTTGTTAGTGAGTTTAGACTCTTATTACCATTTACGTTCTGTACCTTGTTTACGCTTTACTGTTGTGGTTGTTATATGTATTGTTAGCAGCTTTTACTTCCTTTATTGCTGTACTCTTTTACTGTTAGTTACTGGCATGGTGAATGTGGTTTACTTTCCTGCTTTTTAGTTATTTCTTTTTGGATGATTGGGTCTTGAGATTAGTCGAGTTGAATTGTTCTCGGATCCTATAGGGATTCGAAAATCGGGTCGTAACATATATACAGTACATATGTAAATTACAGAAGATGCATATTGGTATATACTATATATTATATATATAATATGCATAAATCAAAATAGAAATAAAGTAATATAGTAAAAATCAAAATAATTTTTTGGAAGGAAAAAGAATTAGAATTATTTACGGTACAAAATCTACAAATAGTACAAATAATAAAAATAAGTTAGTATTATATGTTACTTTTTTAGTATGATAAGTTTATGGGTTACTTTTTTATACAATATATGTTGCTAGTACTATTATATGTGTAACCTATGTTATATACTAACTTTATACTATTGTAGTTGGTAATATAAATAATACAAATATTATAAATAAGTTATTGTTATAATTTAAATATGTATATGTCGGAGAATGTTGGTTTTAGTAGTACATCATGAGTTATGGGAATGTGGAATATGTGGTGGCTTATAAATAGGCTTGTACCTACTTAGTTATTTTTTGAGAAGAAATACAGAGACATCAGCCTTATCAGGGTTTTCTTCCGTGATTTTCTCTCCGTTCTCCGTGTGTGAGGTATCCACATAAAATCTAAGTGTTCTTTGATGTTTTATTATTTTGATATTTTACTTGTGCTTATTATAAAATTAAACTTTACTTCAGAGTAAGTTGATTCTTAGGTTATTTTTAGATTATGCTTATCATTATTGTTAAGATCGAAAATCAAATACTTTTAAGACGTCTAGGAGTTTACCAGACGTCTGGACGCCTTCCCAGACGTCTGGAAATAAATTTTTGCGTGCGTGCGCATGCAAACTGAACCCGTCGACCTGCAGACGCTTTTTCTCCCCCGACGCCTTCAAATACCCCTCTCCCCCCTTCCCTCTCCCTCACTCGCCACCCCACCATCTCCTTCCAGCGTGAGCGTGAGAGAGAGAGAGAGAGCGAGGGCTGGGTGCATGCGGAGTGGAGGTGCAGCGAGAGGGGAGAAGAGGGAGAGCGCGTGAGGAAGAGAGAGAGCTTGCCGGAACAGTTCGGGGCTTGCCGACGGGCGCGCAGCGGGAATGTGGTGCTGGGGAGGTTACCCCGGTGCTGCTGCAGCTCAGGCAGCAGGTGGGCGAGTCTATTTTTAATTCTCTACTATTGTGGTGGTATGTACTGTAGTAGTTCTTTTATTTGCTGCTGTACTTTTGTTACTGTTAGTTACGTGCATGGTGAATGTGGTTTACTTTACTGCTTTTTGGTTACTTTCTCGTTAGATGACTAGGTATTGGGATCAGTTGAGTCGGTCCGATTCTCGTGTCTTATAGGGATTCGGGTCGTAACAAGATGATATCAGAGCAAGGTCGTCCCGAGAAGTGAACCAACTGGCTGGAAAATATCCAATTCACGTGCTTGTAACTAGAGTAGCCACCACAACGTACCTTTTGACATCTGTTTTAAGGTTGGCTCGTTGAATATCGATTTGTATTGACGTCCTTTCTGTTACATGTTTGCATCTTCTTGCAGGAGATGCCTTGACGAGGAGGTAGGGAGGCGGGTCGCGGACGCGGCCGAGGACGAGGTCGGAGGGGCGGGCGCGTTGAGCCCGACGCCTCAGTGGACCAGCCACTGCTCCTGGGCATTCAGGCCCAGGACCTCACTCAGTTGATATGGGACATCGTGCGAGAGGAGCTCTACCCGCCGTCACGAGCGCTTCTCCCGGGGGCTGCGGAGGGGGAGTCCTCTGTGGGACCACGAGGCGGACATGGCGCTGGACGTTGGGGAGAGGGTGGGCCTCCATCACCCCCACCTTCCTCCGGCACTTCCGAGCACGAGGCTTCTTTACCGAGGGGCGTACCAACTTCTCCGGAAGTTCCTCACTTTGAGCTTTTCGGACAGTTCCGGAAGCTAAAGCCTTCTTTCTTCAAGGGGGATGAGGATCTGACCGCGGTGGAGGACTGACTCGAGCAGATCAAGAAGGTTTTTGACATCCTTTGACCCCCTGTGGAGTGTCGCGTGGCCTTTGCCACGTACTAGTTGGAGAGTGCGGCACACAGGTGGTGGATGATGGTCAGGGGTCAGGAGAGGGACGAGCCGACTCGGGACTAGTTCGTCATCCTCTTCTGCGAGCAGTACTTCCCCCTGACGTGGTAGGACCAGAGGAGGCAGGAGTTCCATACTCTTCGCCAAGGGACGATGACCGTGAACGCGTACCGTATGTGTTTTCTGGAGCGTTCTTGTTTCGCAGCGACAGCCGTGGCTACTGAGGAGGAGCGCCTTTGGAGGTTTACCGAGGGGCTATGGCCTGCTATTCAGGGGTATGTCAAATCCCTGAAGCTGTCGATGTTCTCGAGGGTGGTGGAGGCAGCTATGACATATGAAGAGACCAACCCGTCCGCACGCGACACTGACAGCGGGCGGAAGTGGCCATACCAGCCAGACTTCTCATAGGGCTGACGAGAGAGGGGCACGTGGCGTTCGCAGGAGAGCCATCACGCTTTGCAGGGCCATCAGTGGCCTTTGGGGGCCCCCGACAAGGGCCAGCTGCTAGCACTGGACCCCCGCCCAGCCGTCAGCAGGGACCCACTGAGGGCGGGAGTCGAGTCCCCCTTTGCTACCAGTGTGGACAGTCGGGCCACATTAGGAGGGACTGTCCGTCTAAGGCTGGAGGTCAGCAGATGCTTCCCACGTCGAGCACTGGAGGGCGAGCAGGAGGCCGCGGTTTCCAAGCGCGAGGAGGACTGCAGTCACGGGGAGGGTACCGGCCAGTGGCTACCTGTCCGACGCAGAGTGTGGCTGCTTCGTTCACACCTTGGGTTGGGGGGCATATCAACGCCCTGACACACAGGGATGCCAGAGCTTCCGGATCAGTGGTGGCAGGTATGGTTTCACTTTCTGGCAGACTTGTTTACACGCTTTTTGATTCTGGCGCTATGCACTCGTTTGTTGCTGCCAGTCTTGTGGTTAGCTCGGGGCAGGACTGTGTGTTAGAGGATCCGTTCGCGATCAGAGGTTCGAGTGGTCAGCTGTTTGTAGCTGAGGAGGTGTACACAGGTTGTGAGGTCAGTATTGGGGGACACAGCTTTCCCGCTGACCTGATTATGATACAGATGGAGGACTTTGGCATAATTCTGTGGATGGACTGGCTGTCCGCTTACCATGCCTTGGTGGACTGCTTTGAGGGGAAGATCGTCTTCTCCATACCGGAGTTGCCTTCTTTCGAGTTCCACGGGCAGCTAGTGGACGGAGGTTTCAGGTGCATTTTACACTTCGGGCGGCGAGACTTTTGAGCCAAGGGTGTGAGGGTTTCCTAGCTTGTGTGGTAGCGGAGACCAGCCCTGTGGCAGACTTCCAGAGTATCCCGGTGGTTAGAGAATACCTCGACGTGTTCTCAGATGAGTTGCCAGGATTGTCGTCCGAGCGTGAGATTGAGTTTGAGATCTCACTGGTACCGGGGACCAGCCCCATCCCCACGGCACCGTACAGGATGGCACCACTTGAGCTGCGAGAGCTCAAGTCTCAGTTGCAGGATCTTCTGGAGAAGGGCTTTGTGAGGCCCAGTGCGTCTCCATGGGGAGCTTCGGTATTGTTCGTAAAGAAGAAGGATGGTACCCTACGCCTTTATGTGGACTACAGACAGCTGAATAGGGTCATCATCAAGAATATGCATCCGCTGCCGAGGATTGGTGACTTGTTTGATCAGCTGCGATGTGCCACGGTATTCTCCAAGTTCGACTTGAGGTTTGGATACCACCAGTTGAGGATCAAGGAGGCAGACGTCTCCAAGACAGCTTTTCGCACCCGGTACGGACACTATGAGTTTCTGGTCATGCCGTTTAGGCTGACCAATGCCCCCGCTGCCTTCATGAATTTGATGAACCGGGTATTTAGACCGTACTTGGACCAGTGGTGGTGTTTATTGATGATGTGCTCATCTATTCTCGAGATCAAACGCAGCATGGACAGTACTTTAGGATGGTTTTGGATACACCGAGATGACGTAGGCTGTACGTCAAATATAGCAAGTGCGAGTTCTGGTTGAGGGAGGTGACCTTCCTGGGTCATGTGATCTCCGTGGATGGCTTGGTTGTGAACCTAGCCAAGGTTGAAGTAGTGCTCAGGTGGGAGAGACCGCGTACAGTTACTGAGATCCGCAGTTTCTTGGGACTGGCAGGCTACTACGGGTGATTTATCAGGGGCTTCTTGCAGATTGCACGTCCTATGACAGCTGACTCGGAAGGACGTGCCCTTTACTTGGACAGACGCTTGTGAGGTGTGTTTTCAGGAGCTGAAGGAGAGGCTGACTTCGGCTCCCGTACTCACCATACCAGACAGTTGTGGCGGGTTCGTTGTGTACACGGACGTCTCTTTGCAGGGGTTTGGGGGTGTGCTCATGTAGAGGGGTCACGTTATCGCTTATGCTTCGCGGCAACTGAAGCCCCATGAGCATAGCTACCCTACCCATGACCTAAAGCTCGCAGTTGTCGTCTTTGCGCTAAAGACTTGGAGGCACTACTTGTATGGTGAGACCTTTGAGATTTTCACAGATCATAAGAGCCTCAGATACTTGTTTGATTAGAAGGAGCTCAACTTGAGACAGAGACGTTGGTTGGAGCTCCTGAAGGACTATGACTGCAGCATTTTCTACCACCCGGGAAAGGCCAACGTGGTAGCTGAGGCCTTGAGCCGGAAGGCGCTCGCCCACGTGGCCTATTTACAGGCACAGAGTTGGAGCATCATGGAGGAGATGGGCAGTTGGCGGCCCCTAGAGTTACTAGGGCTCTGTGGGACAGTGAAGGTGACACGACAGACGAGGTCGGAGCTGATAGACCGCATCATCACTGGACAGATGGCCGACCCGTACTTACAGTCATTGCGTGACAGAGTGTTGTCAGGAGACCCTGGGGACTTCTCTTTTACAGACCAGGTACTGCCCATGAGGGGACGTTTGTTTGTTCCTAGGGACGAGGAGCTATTGAGAGAGCTCCTGACCGAGGCACACGGTTCCGGGTTCACCATACATCCCGGAAACACAAAAATGTACCGTGATTTGAGACGCGACTTTTGGTGGAGAGGGATGAAGCGGGATGTAGGTGAATTCGTATAGCAATGTTTAGTGTGCCAGTAGGTGAAGGTCGAGCATCAGAGGCTTGCAGGGCCATTGCAGCCATTTCCAGTGCCCGAGTGGAAGTGGGAGAGCATCACCATGGACTTGGTGGTGGGCTTGCCCGTTACCCAGCGTGGACATGACGTAGTCTGGGTGATCGTTGATAGATTAACGAAACATCAAACACTTTTGAGACGTCTGGGAGTTGGTCTAGACGTCTGGTCAGATGTCTGGACGCCTTCCCAGACGTCTGGAAATAAATTTTTGCGTGCATACGATTGCGAGTCTGCGCGCGTAGATTGAATCCACCGATCTGCAGACCCTTTTTCTCCCCCGACGCCTTTAAATATCCCTCTCCCCCTTCCCTCTCCCTCACCCACCATCTCCTCCTTCCAGCGTGAGTGTGAGAGAGAGAGAGCAAGGGCAGCAGCTGCTGCCGGGTGCGTGTGGAGAGTAGGTGTGGCGAGAGGGGAGAAGAGGGAGAGCGCGTGAGGAAGAGAGAGCGAGCTTGCTGGAGTAGCTCAGGGCCGGTCGATGGGCGCGCAGCGGGAGCGTAGTGCAGGGGAGGTTACCTCGGTGCTGTTGCAGCTCAGGCAGCAGGCGGGCGAGCGCGGCGCGGCCGTACGCAGCAGGAAGAAGGCGAGGAGGTTCTGATTCTGGGAAATTTTCCTAGAATCAGACGTCTGGACCTATGTTCAGACGACGCGGGCGTCGTCTGGAGGGAGCTCCAGACATTTGAGAGGTACGTATTCCTTCCTCCGCTTCCTTTTGCGGATACGGCTATGCAGGCCGTTCCACCGAATGTTCTATCTTGTGCCGTGTTAAGATCGTTTGCGTACGCGTGCAGATTTCGCTTTGGGAAAGTGCGGGACACCTTCCCACGCGATCCAGAAGTCTGGGCACAGCACAAGACGGCGGAGGGCATCTCTAGACATCCGGAGAGGCGGTCGGACATCTGGAACTGGGTCCAGATGGTTCAGCAGGACCCCTGGACGTCTGAGGAGCAACGCAGAGCGAAGTATAACCTGGACCACTTTTTAAGACATCTGGAAGGTGTTCCAGACTCTGATTTGAGTCAGAGTTGTCATTTTTGACCCGTTTAGGGTCCGTTCGAGGTCCGATTTTGGCGTTTAAAATTCCGTTCTTCTTAGAATTAGTTCCTCTACTTGTTTAAAATACTTTTATCCTGTTCTAAGTGGTTCCTTGTGATTGATCCTTGTGTTAGGTTCTCGTTCTGTTGCGGCTCTGGGGGTTGCGGAGGCATGTGGATCTGCCGATCATGCCCCCATTACTCCTGATTTTGCGGGTAGAGTGGCTCCCCTTAATTACTTACAAACATAAATGCATCTATTAAATAAATGATAGATTCCTAGGGTATGGCATGAATCATAGGACCTGAAAACTAGATTGAATAATAGATCCTAGGGCATGGAATGAATCCTAGGACCTGAAAACTAGATTGAATGATAGATCCTAGGGCATGACATGAATCCTAGGACCTGGAAACTAGATTGAATGATAGATCTTAGGGTGTGGCATGAATCCTAGGAACTGAAACACTGAAATAAATGTCTTGAATACCTTAATTGCAGTCTTGGATAAGTAGACAGAATAATGATAATTGCGTGTAATTGGATAACAGCTGCCTGTAAAATGTAGAGTACTGTTGCTAGTAACTGCTACATGTAATTCCTGTTGTTGGAAACTAAATTTGAGCTGCTTGTATATAAATTGATATTAAATGTTGGAAACACGGGTTAAATGTGAATGAAACGGAAATGATGAAACCTAATATGGCTTGGTCTGAGAAATATGAGTTTGAACCCTATGGGGAATTAGGAGTAGAACTCCTGAAAAATAAATAGAATGGAACTTGGAAAGTGGATGGAGAAGTGACCTGGCCCTTGAGTACAGAGTACCAAGGAGAGAGACTGTCCCCCCTGTTTAGTGCAGAGCGGAGCTAGCCGCCCCAGGGACCCGGGTTAGGTCTGGCCACTTTGTACCCACTTTTGACCTTCACGTACACAGTACTGGGGAGAGCTAATAGTGTAGGGAGAGTGCTAACCACCCTAGGGGCTCCGGGGTTCGGCTAGCCGTCCTACACCGACTTGTTATGCTCACTGGGCAAACCAGGGTAGTTAGGCGAGGGTGCGCGGACTGTGGAGGGGCAAGACCCCTGTTTGGTTATTGTTGAGGAGCTAGACCCCTGTTACTGAGAGGGCTCTGCCATATACTGGTTCCGTGCTGTGCTTTAGGCGCACCCGTTAACGGAAACGAATGGTCGCGTGCCAGTGCGGGGTAGCTACTCGTGCATTTACCGCGCGTGCCGTAGTCACTGTTACGTTTGTCAGTGACCTTGGGATGGTTGACTGAGGGTAGGACCACCACGGGGGACTCTCTCGACCAGGAGAGCACTACGTGTTACTTCTACTTTTCGGAAAAGGCTGCAATCAAGATCGTTCCCACGAGGAACATTCGAGATCAAGAGAAAGATCTGTGAAATAATTCAAGAAAGAGTAAATAGATAAATAAAAAAAGAAATTAAAAATAACAACTACTTGTCCACCTTTACTGTTTTCTTAGCTAGCTGGTTGTCACTCTACTTAGCGTTTCGCTGACGTGTCACATTTGTCACCTTTTTCAGGACCAGGTGTTGAACAGCTAGAGCCTGCGGCTGCAGAGGATGCTAGGCCTAGTAGAGCCCAGTAGTTATACTTTGCTGTACCATTTTTCTGTAGTAGTGAGTATTTCTGTTTCACTTGTACACTTTTATTGTAATCTTCATATTCTGTACCTGTTTTTAATTCTCTACTATTATGGTGGTATGTACTGTAGTAGTTTTTTTATTTGCTGCTGTACTTTTGTTACTGTTAGTTACTTGTATGGTGAATGTGGTTTACTTTACTGCTTTTTGGTTACTTTCTTGTTGGACGACTGGGTCTTGGGATCAGTCGAGTCGGTCCGATTCTCGGGTCTCGTAGGGATTCAGGAATCGGGTCGTAACAATTATATTCTTAGAGAGTTCATACGAGGCAATAGGAAGTTGAAGAAGATGGAGGTGAGGCTCTCTCGCGAGAGCGAAGAAGTCGGAGGAGGTGATGGCGACGGTAAGAATTGCTTGGTCCTCCCTGCTGGCGGCGATCAGCAGGCGAAGAAGACGATGGTGATGATGGAGGGACGTTGCTGGGCGTGATTGATTGTCGTGAAGATCTCGCATGAGATCGCAGCATGGATCTCAATATTGAGCAGCGCAGGATCAGTGGCAATGGCGATCTATTGATGGCGCTAGCATTGATCTCGACAACATTGGCGTTTGAGATGTTAGGCGGTGTTACTGCATTGCTGTTGGAGCGAGGAGCGATTTCTGGTGAGGAGTGTGGTGATCTCACTTGATATGTTTTTTGTATCAGGAAACGTAAGTAGTAAAGAAGAAATCGAAGATTGTAGTGCTGTTGAGCAAGGCTCGAAATGCTGATTTCAATGCCGTTTCAATAAATTTTCAAGTGTGCATTTCGTCGGCACGTTGAGGGCATGCCATGGAATTACCTGTGTTTCGACATCTGATTTTTACGATTTTGATGCCTAAAAATTAGTTCATTTCGGAGGCATGTCAAGGGCATGTCGGAGGCACGTTGATGCATCCCTAAATTTATTGGACTCGTGCTGCACATTACATGGACATGATGTTTGAGGATTTTGAAAAGTTAGAGAATGTAAAGAAGACTCTCAAGAATGCATTGCAACTGAGTATCTACATATATACGCATCCTTCGATCTTGAAATTAGTGATGTAGTTCACAAGAGAGTTGTTAAGGCTTGCAGTGACAATATTTGTTACGTCTTTTTTTCTTTGTGGAGTATTCCTAGGTGAAGGGCAAATTTAAGGAAGATATTTGTCACGTCTCGATAATCCTCTCGACGGCTCAGGATTTAATCACCGGGTGTGCACGTGCCAAGATCCTTGCTACCAAGTGGCTGAGGTTATAGTTCGTAGTCCTATCAATTGGCTATGTCTTAGGAAAATTGATTTTAAGTTAATCGTTGGTTCGAAACCTCTCGAAAATCTAACTGAGATTTCCTTGTTTATTTGATATTTTTCCAAATACGTACCTAAAGCCTATGCCAATGCATACGCACCACAAAATGTATAGGTGGATGCACCTCACAACTAAACCATGGAATAGGTAAAAGCAATAAAACAAAAGCAGGCACACCTCACATTCAACAATGGTAAAAAAAACATGGAAAAATGAGAAAATAAAGCTAAAAATCATTATGCATAATCAACGATAAATTCACAATATGTGTTTACGACATTGCCGTACAATAAACGACCTAAAACTATATGCAAGTTTAGCTATGAGAGTGCATTGACTACAACATATACAAAGTCCAAGGTTTAAATATACAATCTTTAAACAACATAATCCAACTTGCTACCAATCTAACCAAGAACATCAACTAAAAGATTTACATTAGATACTACCAGTCTACCCAAGAGAAAGAGGCAAATACTCTATTATCAGCCTAGGTCCTCCTAAGCCTAACTCCCACGAGACATCACTTATACCACGACAATGGACACCTGAAAATGGGTCACAAAAGTAGGGATGAATCAAGCAGCTTAATAGGGACAAGATCACGTGTAACAATCGAAACAAAGGATACTGTATGGATTTTTGCCCTATAAGTCCAACAAAAGTAGTTAAGAAACAAGCTAAGCACGTATCTTTTCCTATTTTCCATCATTTACCCAAATTTCACTAGCATTGTAGGCTAACTATAAGCTCTCTTTTCTCATTTACCTGGATTTATTCACATGGTTATTTAGCTTTATTATAACATGACTTATTCTCACAATTCCACATTTGGCTTTCTCAATTCCAATGCACGTGGGTTTCGGAATCGACCCTTTAATTTCGGTGCCCACTAATTCCACCCCTCCCTCCATATGGAACTAATTTTGTTCCTCCATGTTAGACGGAGTTCCGCATGCCCCTTGCCGCTCTTGTGCCCTAATCCCTTTGTCGTACCACCATCGACTAATTGTTGGAGACTTCACGACCTCAACCACCCTCTTTGGCCAAAGCTCTAATCGATCATGTTGCCTCCATGAACACTCATCATGGAGCGATGATGGCAAGGATCGTACCTCTACGGGGTCTAGAAGTGGAAGCATTTGATAAGTCCCAACCCCTTTTCGATTTGTTATATGATTTTGGGGCATTGTTTGCGGGTATCTTTCGATCGTTTGTGTTCTTGATTGTTGGATTTTCTATGGGTTTGCACATGATTTTGATTTTGATTTTTCGATGAGCAATAGGATAGGGTTTTGTCTTGGCATTTATTGTGGTTTTTGGTCTATCTTATGCTTAAGGTTTGCAGTGAACACCAACCTTTGGCTTGTGGTGGAACTTTTTTCGCTTCCCAAATATTCGATGGTGTTGGGGTTGGGGTCTTCCATGAACAACAAGCTTTGTTTTGTGATGGTAACTTTGGCCTCTACGCAGCCCAGTGCAGGGCTCTGTTTTTTGTCATAATGCCTTCACATCTGTGTCGAATTAAAGGAAGCATTGACTTTGTGCTATTGGGTGGTTGATATTGCTGGCTGTGTGCAGCTGCCGTGGTTGTGATTCCAATATTGCGTTGTTTCAAATGGACCTCTACATTCCCAAGCCTGTTTGATAGCTAGGTCCCAAAGTCCTTTTCAGTGAGTATTGAATTCCCAATGTTGCAGTTGTGAGTGTATTGTTCCAAGCCCGTGCATTGCCTTTTGTTCAAAGTTGCATTAGATGTAGTGTGTGAAGTCTATGTGTAGTCCCCGAACCTTTCAGTGAGTCTTCGTATTAAAGATGAGGTATGTAAGTCCCAAGTCCTCGTGTTGTGGATGGATTAGTGATTCAAAGTGGAGTGAGATAAGGAGTTGTGTGAGGAGGCAATGTTAATGTAAGGGCCTTGAGTGGTTGCTCCTAGCCATCCTATGGGTGGTTGTTGACTTACTGATCGAGGGGGAAGAGGAAGATGGTACTTGTATCCATCCTATTTTCTTCTATAAGCCATTGTATGGGTGATTAGTGCTGTGCCTAACTTAGATTTTTTGTATTGGGGTAACAAACATAGGTGGCCTAAGGAGATGCGTAACATGGAGGAGTTGAGGGCAAGGCACATTAGGCTAGGGGGGTTCATCGTTAACAGATATGTACTTGGAATCAATTGATTTAGTTGGTTTGATTAGTTAGTGATTTGGGCGTTGCCCATCTTTCTTACACATTGATTTCATCCCACTTATATGGGCATTTTTTCTTACGCAAGGGTTGCTGGTTGCATTCCAATTTGATGATGTTTAAAGTTCACATCTAGATTCCACATGTGATTTTATGACGAGGGATGTAAACGGGTCGGGTTCGAGTCAGGTTTGGCTAAATCCATACCTATACTTTACCCATTTATCTATCAAGTACAAAAATTCAAATCCATACTAGTATCTATCTACCCATTTACCCATAGGATACTTATTTATAAATTGATCTAGCAATCCAATCGTGTCAAATTAGAGTTAAAGAAGAAGAAAACTCTATAACATAATTCATTAATTGTTTGTTTTTAACCAGTTTTAAACATAGGACCTTAGCTAATGTAATTTTATTAATCTCTACTAAAATTATTATAAAAAGAGCCTTTTAAGAGGAATACTTTAAAAAATAAAAATATAAAAAATACAAATAAAGACTAAATACAAATACCTTTCAAATGAAAAATCCTCATCTTCAAAATAAATATTTAATGAAAGTTTTAGAAGTATTCTCAACCTTCAAAATAATTGAGGGAATCACGAAGAAAATTAATTTTGGGGGAATGTGGGACTTAGGGTGATACTTATATATTTTGGGTAAATGAAGATTTTATTTAGGTATTCAGGTAGGGTAATCGGGTATAGATTCGTACCCATATCCAAACTTGATCAGGTTTTTTTGGATAAAACTCATACTCGAATCCGATTGGGTTCTGGTTAGATTTTACTAATTCTTTTCGGGTTGGGTTAGGTTGAGATCACCAAAACTTGATCCATGTTTATGACCTTAACTTTATTTATTGGTTTACCTTCTCATACTCATTTTTGATAGCTTCATGTTGCAAAATTTTGTCGGAAACCTTTGACTCCCACACACTGAACGCTATCTAAAAGCAATTGTTGCACTGTTTTAGGTCCTATATTGTTACCCGGAATTTACTATACAAAAGTTTTCATAGCCTCTTTAGAGTTTCTATGGAAATATTTTGGGTGGTCAATTTTTAATGGTATGGGTATATATTGACCAAGCAATTACCATCCACTATGTCTTGAATACTGAAGGTGGGCCACGGCTCATTATCCATCTTTACCATGGAAGTTCAAAACACCTTGACCGATCATATTTAGATGAACTACACTAGGAAGGCTTTTGGTTTGGATGGGAGCAAGGATGTCACAAATATGATAGAAAATGGTGGTGATGAAAAGGTAGGTGGTCATGTCAAATAGCTATCCACACTTGGATCTAGATTTTAGTTATCTAAATATTTTAGTTGGAAAAAGGTATATTATTAATGGGGTGTATTTTAGTACTTGTTGGTAAGGATTTGAATAGAAGAGACCAAGGACTTGTAAGCTATTAAGAAGGAATCATGTGAAGACTGATTTTGGTATGTTGTAAAAATTTGCCAATCATAAATGTGGATCTTTATTTTGGATCTTTAATTAGGATTTTTATGACATCATGAGATTGCAGGAGCATTTTAGTTAGTTGATCTGTTCCCTTACTTTTCAAACGTGGTAAACAAATACACTTGTGAGTTAATGAAGTTTGAATCTTTTCACACGAGACCATGGCCATATCCATGACCCTTTTGGTCCTCATACAAAGATAAGATCTATATCAAACTAAGCATGATTTTCCTTACATTTTTATTATTGTTACTAATCATTACTTTCATATTATATTTGGACTCTTTTTCTGTGCTTCTAAGAGGGATCTGCAACAAATTTTCTTTGGTCTTTGTGGCTTTTACTTATTTTTTTCTCTAAATATACTTGTTAGATGTTAGAGTAAACTTCATGAGTTGGATGAGCCTTCAGAATTTGACAAATTTAATTATTTAACATTAATTATCACGGTATCTATGTCCTTGCATTTTATACCAAATAAATAAAATAGACTTCAACTTTACTTTTTCAAACATTTCAACTTTGATTCTACAAACAGTGATGGGCATAATATGTACTAAACAACAACTACAGTTGTAAGATTTAGAGGAAATCTCCTAATGTAAGAAAAATCAAAGGCTGTATTAGCCTTCTTGGAATTATACATTTTATATTAACTGCAATAATTAATTAAGGAAACAACAACAATAAATCAAAACATGTAAAGGAAAAAGGTGAATAAGAAATAAGATAGCATGATGCTACACAGATGCAGCACTCCTAACACAATGAACACACACGGTTAACCCCTTAATTTGCTAGAAGTTAATATATGCTTTGGTGATTAGCTATTTTAAAAAAAAATTTCATGCTGATCAACAATTTTATGTATCACTTTTGGTCTTCTATTTATAAATAGGAGATAACATGTTAAGTAAAATTAGTATTCCAGATAACAGATTGGTAGCTCAATCTTTAAATTCAGATATTGCTGTATTTTTATCTGAATTTTCAATTCTATCCCAAGTTCAAGCATATTGTTGGTGGACGAAGTTGAAAATGAGAGGCTACCCTGCAAGCTCATTAGAGCTTGTAGGAGTTCTACCTGACCTTACTTTAGCAGATTGGACAATCGGTATGTCATTAGGATTCCCAAATTGAAGCTCTTTTATATTTTGCTATAACTTGTTTTAAATGTCATGAAAATAAAATAGCAATGTCAGCTGTTAACTCGTAGACCTGAACGCATTTTAGCATGAGTCGGACGAACAGAAACCCACTTCTAGTTATGGATGATTTTGAGCGAAGTGGATTCCAGAGTAAGATTGGAAGCTTGTAAGAATCTTGCTAGACCAGCATGATCGAGGGCATAGGGAAGGCAAATCCTTTACCAAACATGCGTGGGCTGAGATTGTGGTCGAGTTTGAACAAGAGACTCATTTAGGTTATGGTCATCATAAAATCCTCCACAGATGGAAAACTTTGAAGAACTTTCGAAGTTACCGCCATCTCCTTAACATGAGTGGATGGGGCCTTGACCCTATTACCAAGTGTCCCGTTGCACCTTCTTTGTCTGTTTGGGGGGAGATACTACCTTTAATTCAACCATACTTGCATTCCCATATCCTAAGTTTCCATTTTCATAAAAATTTCCTTATTGACTTGAGTTTTTTTAGTTGTTTTAACTACCACCAAAACTATAGAAATTGAGATGTGTTGTATATCTATACTATGATGAGATAAGCATCATAGTAGGAAATGACACTGCTACTGGAGAGCATACAATGACCTCGCAATGATTGTCAGACTCATCAGATGATGATGTGCCCCAGATGTAGATCTAGACTTGTGCACCATCGAATCATCAATCTATGGGTACAATCTTCATCAATTACTCACAACAATCATACTCCATGGA
This sequence comes from Thalassia testudinum, assembly GCA_037157565.1. NCBI lineage: Eukaryota > Viridiplantae > Streptophyta > Magnoliopsida > Alismatales > Hydrocharitaceae > Thalassia > Thalassia testudinum. The sequence goes on from JAZHRO010000014.1 coordinate 40,914,545, forward strand.
TCTAACGGGTCAAATGGTTGGATTTGATCTAAATGACAATTGTTTTAGCTTTGAAGAGTTGTTAGATTTCGGTCAACCTCCATATTTCGGGATTAACTCTGGTCATCCTTCGAACCCTATGATGTTGTAGGGCAATGTTACTGTGTACACATCTGCTTCATCCTCGAACCCCTTATAATGTCCCGACCTGGGTCGAGAAACTCTCACACAGAGCTCGCCCTTGCACTCCCCAAGTGTTGGAAAAGGGAAGCAAGCCAGTGGAGAGAGTAGTTCAACTGGAGAAAAATAATGATGAACAAGTATCGGTCATCCAAATGCCCAAATATCAAAAGGAATTTCACAAATAAGTTCTTTTTTGAAGGATCTCAACCATACGAGATTCCAGTCGAAAAAGACGGATAGGACTGACGAGATCGATCAATGTCATGCAATGGTCACGGAGAGAGTTCCGAACTTTCAGCAGCGGATATGGTTACACTAGCACAGTATTTTGGTTGGAGTTGAAATCGTGTAATTTCAGAAATGTTGTCAGCAACCCTGATGCCTTCATGACTTGGCTTAACACCGTTCTTAAGTAGTTTTCTAATCGATCTCGTATTGTAGTAGTTTATCATTGGTCTTTTCTTTGCAACTATAACATTGATGGACAGTACTAAATTTGCTACTGTTTGCTGTATATTGAACATTTCCTTTTTTTCAGTATCGTAATAGTTCAACGATTTACGTAAAAATCCAGTAGTTTTAATCTCCGCATTCCAAACAATTACTTCACTTTTTAACTTCCCTTCCCAATCCATGGATATTATTCATGCTCGAAGTTTTGTATTTAAGGTATGTCTAACTCTAATATTTCGGAATTGAAAATTACCACATTTGATAGCTTAATTAGCTCTAGGTCGTGCTCAGATTCTGAGTATGGCTCAAGTGAAGAAGACATAGCCCTTGTGGAAATGATGGTGCGTGTGTTAATGATGTCCCAACTTGTGATTTGACAGCGAGTTCCACGTAATACTACACCAATGACAAGACACACATGGGTGCACCACGTGTTGGGTGGTCACCACGACAGAACAAAGGATGAGTTTCAAATTAGGCAAAGACCATTTATGGCTTTTGTCGATCTTGTCAAGAGTAGAACCAACTTAAGGGATACGAGAAACACCACAGTTGAAGAGCAACTTGTAATTTTCCTCTCTGTTTTGTCTTACAGAGGCTCAAATCGCCAATTGATGGAGTGATTTCAGCATTTCGGAAAGACAATAAGTTGATACGTAAATTGTGTTGAGGTAAATCATGAAATTGAGGAAACTTTTCCTAAGAACTCTTGGATCTGATGCACCTACTCTTGAGGACATTAGGGATAATTCAAAGTTGTAACGACTCGGTTCCCGAGTCCCTACGAGACACGAGAACCGGACTGACTCAACTAATCCCAAGGCCTAGCCGTCCAACGAGGAAGTAACCAAAAGAGCAGTAAAATAAACCACATTCAGCATGAATATAACTAACAGTAAGAAAATACAGCAGTAAGGAAAGAAACTACCACAGTATGTACCACCACAACAGTAGAACAACATTCATAATATAATTTGAACTGCAGATAAAGAAGGTACAGCGGAAACAATAACTACTCACTACAACGTAACAAAAAGAGGTACAAGAGACAGTGGTAACTCTACTGAACCCTACTCGGCCCAGCGTCCTCTGCAGCCGCTGACCCTGGTTGCTCAACACCTGGTCCTGAAAAAGGTAATAAGTGTAACACATCAGCAAAACGCTGAGTAGAGTGGCAACTAAACTAATGACAACAGTAGAGTGTACAGTAGCTGTTATGTTCGATTACTTTCGTTATTCACATCTTTCAATTGTCTCACTATTTCATTTATTCCTCAGATCTTTCTCTTGATCTCGAATGTTCCTCGTGGGAACGATCTTGATTGCAGTCTTTTCCAAAAAGTAGAAGTAGCACGTGGTGCTCTCCTGGCCGGGAGAGTCCCCCGTGGTGATCCTACCCTCAGTCAACCACCCCAAGGTCACTGACAGACGTAACGGTGACTACGGCACGCGCGATAAACGCACAGGTAGCTAACCCGTATTGGCACGCGGTCAGTCGTTTCCGTTAACGGGTGCGCCCAAAGCACAGCACGGAATCAGTCTAGGGCAGAGCCCTCTCAGTAACAGGGGTCCAACCCCTCCACAGTAACCAAACCGGGGCCTTGCCCCTCCACAGTCCGCGCACCCTCGCCTGACTACCCTGGTTTGCCCCAGTGGGCCTAAACAAGTCGGTGTAGGAGGCTAGCAGAACCCCGGGGCCCGTGGGGTAGCTAGTGCCCTCCTAACACTAGTAGCTATCCTCGGTACTACGTACGCGAGGGCCAGCAAGTCGGTACAGAGTGGCCAGTCCTAACCCCGGGTCCCTGGGGCGGCTGGCTCCGCTCTACACTAAACAGGTACAGGTACTTCCCTTGGTACTACGTACCCAAGAGACAGTACACAACTACATCTCAGTTCCATTCCTTTCTCTTTCCAGGAGTTCCACTCCTAATTCCCCCGTAGGGTTCCATCCCTTTTACTCAAACATCCAGGTTTCACTTTCCAGTTTCACATTCTTACAATCCATGTTCTCAACCACGTTATTTATTCACAACAGGCAGCTGTTAATTCAAATTACAGGCAGCTTTATATCTCTTTCCATTTTCCAAGACTGCAGTATTATACATTCCGCTAGTTTTCCCATCCTAGGATTCATGCCATATCCTAGGATCTATCCTACAATCTAGTTTTCCAGCCCTAGGATTCATGCAACACCTAGGAGCTATCATTCCATCTATTTCTCATTCCTAGGATTCATGCAATGTCCTAGGTTCTATTTATGGTTCCATAATTTAACAGATTTTATTAATAACTTAAAGCCACTCTACCAGGTACAACGGGAGTAATGGGGGCGTGGTCGAAAATCCCGCGTGCCTCCGCGACCCCCGAGACTGCAACGGAACGGGGTCCTATCACAAGGATCAAACATAAGGAGTGTCTCAAAACAGTGTATAGCTACTGTAGATGGGTAGAGGAATTAATTCCGAAAAGAACGCAACTCGAATTGCGGAAAACGGAACCCGAACGGGCCCTAAACGGGTCGAAAACGACGAAACTGTGCAAAATCAGACGTCTGGAACTTCTTCCAGACGTCTTAAAAAAGTGGATCAGAGAATTACCTTGTTCAGCGTGGTTTCCCAGACGTCCAGAAGTCTGCGGGGACGTCTGGCCTAGCTCCCAGACGTCCGATGGTCACCCCGAACGTCTGGAGGTCGCTCCCACCGTCTGGTACTACAGCTAGACGTCTGATTCGCGTTGGATGACGAATCACCGAGCCTGCGCACACCCATCTCTCTCCCTCAGTACGGTCAGTCGACAGGAAGAAGAAGACGGAAAACTCACCTTTCAGACGTCTGGACAGTCTTCCAGACGTCGACCCCGCCGTCTGGCTATCAGCACAGACGTCTGATTCTGGAAATTTTTCCAGAACCAGGGCGCGACTCGCCCTCCGCTTGCGACGCCGCGCCTCGTCGCACCTCGTGCGCCTGCTGCTCGAGCCGCAGCAGGCCTCCCGCGTCGTTCCGCGCCCGCTGTGCTTCCCACCGGTCGGCCCTGGCAGCCCCGGCGAGCTCGCCCTCACGACTGAGCGCCGCTCTCGCACGCAGTACCCCCTCCGCGCTCACTGCGGCCGTCGCCGCCGCAGAACCCCGCTCCCGCTCTCGCGCTCGCTCTCGCGCACTAGAAGGAGAAGAGGAAAGGGGTGGAGGCGACGGGAGGGAGCGCGTGGCCTTTTAAGGCCGCGCGAGGAGGAGAGAGAATCGCGGCAGGGCATCTGCAACCGCAGAGGGAATAACGGATATGCGGGTCTACGCGCTCAGGCGCGCAGACGACCCGCGCGTGTCGGAAATAACTGATTTCCAGACGTCTGGAAACGATCCCAGACGTCTGGTCAGACATCTGGATGTGATCCTAGACGTCTGGGCCACCTCCCAGACGTCTTAAAAGACGTCTGGGGCACGTGTTCGTAACAATATAACAAACTCAAAGGAAGTTTCGTCCCCAAAACTTGCGCCAACTAGGGTGCGGGAAAAGATGTCCAATTAACCATAGCAAACTCAAAGAGGACCGAAGCCGGTCCGAAAAGACGTACCCGCGAAAAGCTCCGGGTATCGCTCCCGCATTGCCGCCTCAGGCTCCCAGGTAGCCTCCTCGTACCGCTGGCTCCTCCACAAAACCTTTACCAGGGGTACTTGCTTCCGTCTCAAACTGCGGATGGCTCGGTCTAGGATCTGCACTGGTCGCTCGGGGTAGGTGAGGTCGTCGCCCACCTCGACGCTCTCGTGACTCAGTACGTGACTGGAATCGGCTACGTACTTCCTGAGGTTGGACACGTGGAACACGTCGTGCACACCAGAAAGCTGCGGGGGAAGGGTAAGTCTGTAAGCAACGGGTCCAACCCGCTCTAGGACCTCAAAGGGCCCCACGAACCTCGGCGCGAGCTTCCCTCTCACCCCAAACCGCTGTAAGCCCTTCATGGGCGAGACACGAAGGAAGACGTGGTCCCCAACCTCAAACTGCGCATCTCTTTGTCTCCGATCCGCGTAGCTCTTCTGTCTGCTCCTGACAATGCAGAGTCGTTTGTGGATCTGCTTAACTACCTCCTGACTCTGCCGGATCAACCTGGGGCCAACCTCCCACTTGGTCCTCACCTCAACCCAACTCAAGGGTGCCGTACACTTCCGTCCGTACAGAGCCTCGTAGGGAGCCATGCCGATGCTCGAGTGATAACTGTTGTTGTATGCAAATTCTACCAGGGGCAGGTGCTCCTCCCAAGAGCCCTTCCAGTCCAGTACACAGGCACGCAAAAGGTCCTCAAGTGTCTATATCGTGCGCTCAGACTGTCCGTCCGTCTGGGGGTGGTAAGCCGTGCTAAACCTCAACCTCGTCCCCAAGGCCTGCTGAAACTCAGCCCAAAATTGGGACGTAAAGCGGGTATCCCGGTCGGATATGATCTCTCGCGGAACTCCGTGTAGTCGTACCACATCACGGATATACCTCTCTGCCAATTGTGCTGGTCCCAAAGTGACTCGGACCGGCAAGAATCGCGCCGTCTTCGTCAGTCTATCCACTATTACCCAGACTGCGTCGTGTCCCCGCTGGGTAACAGGTAAGCCCACCACCAAGTCCATGGTGATGCTCTCCCACTTCCACTCTGGCACTGGAAGCGGCTGGAGCGGCCCTGCAGGCCTCTGATGCTCGGCTTTCACCTGATGGCACACTAAGCACTGCTGCACGAACTCACCCACATCCCGCTTCATCCGTCTCCACCAAAACTCGCATCTCAAGTCGTGGTACATGTTCGTGTTTCCGGGATGTATGGTGAATCTGGAACCGTGTGCCTCAGTCAGGAGCTCTCTCAACAGCTCCTCGTCTCTGGGAACGCACAACCGTCCCCTCAAGCGTAGCACCTGGTCTGTGAAAGAGAAATCCCCTTGGTCTCCTGACAGTATTCTGTCGCGCAAAGACTGTAAGTACGGATCGGCCATCTGTCCTGTGATGATACGGTCTATCAGCTCTGGCCTAATCTGCCATGTCACCGTCACTGCCCCACAGTACCCTCGTAACTCTAGAGGTCGCCAACTGCCCACCTCCTCCAAAAGGCTCCAACTCTGTAACTGTAGACTGGCTAAGCGTGCGGGCGCCTTACGGCTCAAGGCGTCAGCCACCACATTGGCCTTTCCTGGGTGGTAGGAGATGCTGCAGTCGTAGTCCTTCAGGAGCTCCAACCAACGTCTGTCTCATGTTGAGCTCCTTCTGGTCAAAAAGATATCTGAGGCTCTTGTGATCAGTAAAAATCTCGAAGGTCTCACCGTACAAGTAGTGCCTCCAGGTCTTCAGCGCGAAGACAACAGTTGCCAACTCTTGGTCGTGGGTAGGGTAGGTATGCTCATGGGGCTTCAGTTGCCGCGAAGCGTAAGCGACAACGTGACCCCTCTACATGAGCACACCTCCTAACCCCTGCAAGGAGGCATCCGTGTATACAACGAACCCGCCACTATTGTCAGGGATGGTGAGCACGGGAGCCGAGGTCAACCTCTCCTTCAGCTCCAGAAAACACGCCTCACAGGCGTCTGTCCAAGCGAAAGGCACGTCCTTCCGGGTCAACTGTGTCATAGGATGCGCAATCTGCGAAAATCCTCTGATGAATCATCTGTAGTAGCCTGCCAGTCCCAGGAAACTGCGAATCTCAGTGACTGAACGCGGTCTCTCCCACCTGAGCACTGCCTCGACCTTGGCTGGGTCCACCGCCAAGCCGTCTCCAGAGATCACATGACCCAAGAAGGTCACCTCCCTCAACCAGAACTCGCACTTGCTGTATTTGGCGTACAGTTTGCGTCGTCTCAGACTGTCCAGAACCATCCGCAAGTGCTATCCGTGCTGCGTCCGATCTCTAGAATAGATGAGTACATCATCTATGAAAACCACCACGAATTGGTCCAAGTACGGTCTAAACACCCGCTTCATCAGGTCCATGAAAGCAGCGGGGGCATTGGTCAGCCCAAACGGCATGAAAAAAAACTCGTAGTGTCCGTACCGGGTGCAGAAAGTTGTCTTGGAGACGTCGGTCTTCCTGATCCTCAACTGATGGTAACCAGACCTCAAGTCTATCTTGGAAAACACCGTGGCACCCCGCAACCGGTCGAACAAATCGTAGATCCTCGGCAGCGGATATCTGTTCTTGATGGTGACCCTGTTCAGCTGTCGGTAGTCCACACAAATGCGTAGGGTCCCATCCTTCTTCTTTACAAATAGTACCGGGGCTCCCCAGGGAGACGCACTGGGCCTCACGAAACCCTTCTCCAGAAGGTCCTGCAACTGAGACTTGAGCTCTCGCAGCTCAAGCGGTGCCATCCTATATGGCGCGGTGGAGATGGGGCTGGTCCCTGGTACTAGTGAGATCTCAAACTCGATCTCACGCTCGGGCGGTAGTCCTGGTAACTCGTCTGGAAACACGTCAGGGTACTCTCTGACCACCGGGATGCTCTGGAAGTCTGCCACAGGGCTGGCCTCTGCCACCACACAAGCTAGGAAGCCCTCACACCCCTGGCTCAAAAGTCTCGCCGCCCGAAGTGCCGAAATGCACCTGAAACCTCCGTCCACTGGCTGTCCGTGAAACTCGAAAGAAGGCAACTCCGGAATGGAGAAGACAATCTTCCTCTCAAAACAGTCCACCAAGGCGTGGTAAGCGGACAACCAATCCATCCCCAGAATCACTCCAAAGTCCTCAATCTGTATCATAATCAGGTCAGCTGCCAGGCTATGTCCCCCGAAGCTAACCTCGCAATCCGTGTACACCTCCTCAGCTACAAACAACTGACCACTCGGACCTCTGATTACGAACGGATTCTCTAACAGTGTATAATCCTGGTCCAAACTAACTGCGAAACTGGCTGCGACAAACGAGTGCGTAGCGTCGGAATCGAAAAGCGTGTAAACGAGTCTGCCAGAAACTGAAACCATACCTGCTACCACCGATCCCGAAGCTCTGGCGTCCCTGTGTGTTAGGGCGTTGATACGCCCCTCAGCTCTAGGTGCGGACGAAGCAGCCACACTCTGCGTCGGACGGGTGGTGCTGGCCGGTACCCTCCTCGCGACTGCTGTCCTCCTCCTCGCGCCTGGGAACCGCGGCCTCCTGCGCGCCCTCCAGTGCTCTGCGAGGGGAGTATCTGCTAACCTCCTGCCCTAGATGGGCAGTCCCTCCTGATGTGGTCCGGCTGACCACACTGGTAGCAGAGGGGAACCCGACTCCCGCCCTTAGTGGGTCCCTGCTGTCGGCTAGGCGAGGGTCCGGTGCTGGCGACTGGCCCCTGTCGAGGGCCCCCAAAGGCCACTGATGGCCCTGCACAACGTGACGGCTTTCCTGCGGACGCCACATGTCTCCGTTCTCGCCGGCCCTATGAAAAGTCTGGCTGGAAGGGCCTCTTCCGCCCGCCGTCGGTGTCTCGCGCGGACGGGTTGGTCTCCTCGTAAGTCATAGCTGCCTCTACCACCCTCGAAAACATAGGCAGCTTCAGGGGTTTGACATACCCCCGGATCGCAGGCCAGAGCCCCTCGGTGAACCTCCAAAGGCGCTCCTCCTCAGTGGCTACCGCTGTCGCTGCAAAGCGGGACAGCTCCAAGAAACACGTGCGGTACGCGCTCACAGTCATCGTCCCTTGGCGGAGAGTGTGGAATCCCGCCTCCTCTGGTCCTGCCACGTCTGGGGAAAGTACTGCTCGCAGAAGAGAGTGATGAACTGGTCCCACGTCGGCTCGTCCCTCTCCTGTCCCCGGACCGCCCTCCACCACCGGTGTGCCGCACTCTCCAGCTGGTACGTGGCAAAGGCCACGTGGCCCTCCACCGGGGGACGAAGGGTGTCGAAGATCTTCTCCAGCTGCTCAAGCCAGTCCTCTGCCTCGGTCGGGTCCTCATCCCCTTTGAAGGAGGGGGGCTTCAGCTTCCGGAACTGTCCGAAAAGCTCGAAGTGGCGCTGTAGGGGAGGTGCTGGTGCACCTCTAGGCTAAGGTGCCTCGTGTACAGAAGTGTCGGAGGAAGGTGGGGGCGGCAGCGGCCCATCCCCTCCCTCGTGTCCAGCACCGTGTCCGTCGCGTGGTCCCACAGAGGACTCCCCCTCTGCAGCTCCAGGAGGAGGTGCTCGAGGCGGTGGGTGGAGCTCCTCTCGTACAATGTCTCGTATCAGTTTGGCGAGGTCCTGGGCCTGGATGCCCGGGAGTGGTGGCTGGTCCACCGAGACGTCAACAACAGCACGCCCACCTCGCCTACCTCGTCCTCGGCTGCGCCCGCGGCCAGTCTCGCCAGTCCTGCGACGAGACATCTCCTGTAGGGAGACGCGAAATAAAACGGAAAAACGTCAAAACAAACGGTACATAACGAAACTTCTAAGAGCTCATGTCAAGAGATATGTTGTGGTGGCTACTCTCGTTATAAACATGTGAATTGGTTATTCTACAGTCAGTTGATTCACTTCTCGGGACGACCTTGCTCTGATACCATCTTGTAACGACCCGGTTCCCGAGTCCCTACGAGACACGAGAACCGGACCGACTCAACTAATCCCAAGACCTAGTCGTCCAACGAGGAAGTAACCAAAAGAGCAGTAAAATAAACCACATTCAGCATGAATATAACTAACAGTAAGAAAGTACAGCAGTAAATAAAGAAACTACCACAGTATGTACCACCACAACAGTAGAACAACATTCATAATATAATTTGAACTGCAGGTAAAGAAGGTACAGCGGAAACAAGAACTACTCACTACAACGTAACAAAAGGAGGTACAAGAGACAGTGGTAACTCTACTGGACCCTACTTGGCCCAGCGTCCTCTGCAGCCGCTGACCCTGACTGCTCAACACCTGGTCCTGAAAAAGGTAACGAGTGTAACACGTTAGCAAAACGTTGAGTAGAGTGGCAACTAAACTAAAGACAACAGTAGAGTGTACAGTAGCTGTATGTTCGATTACTTTCATTATTCACATCTTTCAATTGTCTCACTATTTCATTTATTCCTCAGATCTTTCTCTTGATCTCGAATGTTCCTCGTGGGAACGATCTTGATTGCAGTCTTTTCCAAAAAGTAGAAGTACCACGTGGTGCTCTCCTGGCTGGGAGAGTCCCCCGTGGTGATCCTACCCTCAGTCAACCACCCCAAGGTCACTGACAGACGTAACAATGACTACGGCATGCGCGATAAACGCACAGGTAGCTAACCCATACTGGCACGCGGTCAGTCGTTTCCGTTAGCGGGTGCGCCCAAAGCACCGCACGGAACCAGTCCAGGGCAGAGCCCTCTCAGTAACAGGGGTCCAACCCCTCCACAGTAACCAAACCGGGGCCTTGCCCCTCCACAGTCCGCGCACCCTCGCCTGACTACCCTGGTTTGCCCCAGTGGGCCTAAATAAGTCGGTGTAGGAGGCTAGCAGAACCCCGGGGCCCGTGGGGCAGCTAGTGCCCTCCTAACACTAGTAGCTCTCCTCGGTACTACGTACGCGAGGGCCAGCAAGTCGGTACAGAGTGGCCAGTCCTAACCCCGTGTCCCTGGGGCGGCTAGCTCCGCTCTGCACTAAACAGGTACAGGTACTTCCCTTGGTACTACGTACCCAAGAGACAGTACACGACTACATCTCAGTTCCATTCCTTTCTCTTTCCAGGAGTTCCACTCCTAATTCCCCCGTAGGGTTCCATCCTTTTTACTCAAATATCCAGGTTTCACTTTCCAGTTTCACATTCTTACAATCCATGTTCTCAACCACGTTATTTATTCACAACAGGCAGCTGTTAATTCAAATTACAGGCAGCTTTATATCTCTTTCCATTTTTCAAGACTGCAGTATTATACATTCCACTAGTTTTCCCATCCTAGGATTCATGCCATATCCTAGGATCTATCATACAATCTAGTTTTCCAGCCCTAGGATTCATGCAACACCTAGGAGCTATCATTCCATCTATTTCTCATTCTTAGGATTCATGCAATGTCCTAGGTTCTATTTATGGTTCCATAATTTAACAGATTTTATTAACAACTTAAAGCCACTCTACCAGGTACAACGGGAGTAATGGGGGCGTGGTTGGAAATCCCGCGTGCCTCCGCGACCCCCGAGACTGCAACGGAACGGGGTCCTATCACAAGGATCAAACACAAGGAGTGTCTCAAAATAGTGTATAGCTACTGTAGACGGGTAGAAGAATTAATTCCGAAAAGAACGCAACTCGAATCGCGGAAAACGGAACCCGAATGGGCCCTAAACGGGTCGAAAACGATGAAACTGTGTAAAATCAAACGTTTGGAACTTTTTCCAGACTTCTTAAAAAAGTGGATTAGAGAATTACCTTGTTCAGCGTGGTTTCTCAGACGTCCAGAAGTCTGCGGGGACGTCTGGCCTAGCTCCCAGACGTCCGATGGTCACCCCGGACGTCTGGAGGTCGCTCCCGCCGTCTAGTACTACAGCCAGACGTCTGATTCGCATTGGATGGCGAATCATCGAGCCTGCGCACACCCATCTCTCTCCCTCAGTACGGTCAGTCGACAAGAAGGAAGAAGAAGACGGAAAACTCACCTTTCAGACGTCTGGATAGTCTTCCAGACGTCGACCCCGCCATTTGGCTATCAGCACAGACATCTGATTCTGGAAATTTTTCCAGAACCAGGGCGCGACTCGCCCTCCGCTCGCGACGTCGCGCCTCGTCGCACCTCGTGCGCCTGCTGCTCGAGCCGCAGCAGGCCTCCCGCGTCGTTCCGCGCCCGCTGCGCTTCCCACCGGCCGGCCCTGGCAGCCCCGGCGAGCTCGCCCTCACGGCTGAGCGCCGCTCTCGCACGCAGCACCACCTCCGCGCTCACTGTAGCCGTCGCCGCCGCAGCAACCCCGCGCCCGCTCTCGCGCTCGCTCTCGCGCACTGGAAGGAGAAGAGGAAAGGGGTGGAGGCGACGGGAGGGAGCGCGTGGCCTTTTAAGGCCGCGCGAGGAGGAGAGAGAATCGCGGCAGGGCGTCTGCAGCCACAGAGGGAATAACGAATATGCGGGTTTGCACGCTCAGGCGCGCAGACGACCCACGCGTGTCGGAAATAACTGATTTCCAGACGTCTGGAAACGATCCCAGACGTCTGGTCAGACGTCTGGATGTGATCCAAGACGTCTAGTCCGACGTCTGGGCCACCTCCCAGACGTCTTAAAAGACGTCTGGGGCACGCGTTCGTAACAAAAGTACTACCTATATTTTAAGGTAATTCTTTGACGTCTACTTTTTGTTCATGACTTGTGCACTTAATTGATAGGAGTCTAACGTAATCATAACGTCCTTATTTCTATAATGATTGAATTGGAGTAATTGATGGTTGTGTGTGTGCTACTGTTGGTAGATATCGTTGCAGAAAAGGTTGGACGAACTAGAATGTCTTGGCGGCTGTTGACTTCAACATGGAGTTCTTCTACGTTGTCATTGGTTTTGAGGGCTTAGCGGCGTATATGCATATATTGAATTGAGCTTTAGAGTTTGGTAAATTTCATGTTCCACAGGGGAAGTGGTACTTGATTGTTCTAGGTTTTGCTAATACAAACATGTTTTTAGCTTTATACCGTGGTTTGTCTTATCACTTGAATGAATATAGGGGAATGATATATCAAAATGTGAAGGAGATTTACAACCACTATCGTGCGTAGTTAAGAAACGTTGTGGAGAGCACTTTTGGTACTTTGAGGTCACGATTTCGATTGCTAGATTAGCATCCATTCTATAGCATCAAGGTCTAGTGTCAACTGGTCACGGCTGCTTGTATCATTCATAACTTTCTCAGACGTTATGATCCAGAGTTTCATAGGACAGTTTAGGAGAATCACAATGTTGTTGATGACAATGACCCAGACGGTGAGGTGGATGGGTCTGATGTTAGGGCGGATGAGGTTGTGCATGACCAGGTTGCCCGTAATTTATGGGTAGATTGTACGAGTTGGCGACGAAGAGGACGTTAGTCAAAGAGCACTATTTCTAGTAATTCCGTGGAAATTTACTTTCTGCCTGTCTCTTTGGCATTTAACTATCACTTTTTTAGTTCGAGTTTTTGTATTGAACTCTTATATGGTTGACCATTTCAACAAATCCTTAACTTGTTATTAGACAATTAAACTATGTTGCAAATGTGAAGTCATTCATTGATTATTTGGGTATAACAATGCACGGATGGAGGTTGCACCACAACGTGGACCACTTTGGTTTCATGGTCGAAAATGTGCATGCCCTGTGCTATGTAATCTCATATTGCCATAGGAGAATGGACATGGCGAGACGGTATTGTAAAGGTTATTCTACATATGTTCTTGGGTGACGAAGTGAGTAGTATGTATTATACATCACATACAATTTTTTGCCATTTAATTCTTGAGTGTAACGAAGTACCACTAAGGATGTGGGTACATGATAGCTGTAGAGTTGCATGAATCAATGCCCTCATCAATAAGAGCGGAGCTGATATGCTTAGCAGCTTTGGTTGGTAAGATGGAGAGGAAATTCATTCAAAGTACGATGTGGAGGGATGACAGTAAGGATCATGTGGATTAGCTAGTGGCTCGCAACACGAAGTTCGAGCATGAGATTGAGGTGATAAATGAGTAAGTCTAGAGGCTTCACTTTGAATTGGAGGAAGCTAAAGTGCGGAATGTAGATTTGCAATAGAGGATAGCGAACGTGGAGATTAAAATGGTTGTTCGTAGTGTTGAGGAACGTCATGAGGGAGTGGTCAATCATTTCAATAACTTAAGGATGTAGCCTACTATGTTTTTTTATTTTATATCGTTGTTGCACTTTATTATGATGGCTAGATATTGACTGCCATTAGTGCTTTAATCATTATAGTAATGGTATTACATGACTGCGAGTTATTTTCTCTTCTAGTTGCAATACACTGCAACCTTCATTTCCTCTTGTTTAAGTTCTTTTTTTTTTCATCGCTGGGTATGTTGTAATTCTAAGATGCCACGTCGATTTTTCCCTTGATGTGATGACATGGGTACCATTCTGGTTATAAGGGTATACCAAGCAAAGTTGAGGGAGGATGGAACGTAGGTTCCTATTCGAGGAGTGGATGGTGTGATGTGTCCTGCTCATTCAACTTGGACTATAATGTCGACCTACTAGTTCAGGAGGTGATGACCAGATGGAAATCCTCAAGTGAAAGTTCATGCTAATAAACAGATTGTTGCAAAACGACGGTTGGACTTGGTGCGATGTACGATTTATAGTAGTTCTATTAGCACTAGAGGCATGAGATATGGTATGTGATAATATTTACATGAAAGGAAGACACCTTGTCAAAGAAGAGTCGAATCATGGTGTAAATCCCCCTTATTTTGTAGGTGGGTGATTTCGATGTTGCTAGCATGTAGGATTCCCTGTTCTCTAAGTATCGCATGATGGAGGATGTCCTGGTGTCTGAAGTTTAAGCTATTGTAGTATCTTGTAGGCCATGTATTTGTTAATGTTTGTCATGCATGATTGCTTATGTCTATTGTTGTACTAAGTAATAAACCTAGAACCATGTATGTTGGGCTATGCTATGGTGACTCATTTCATGCTAGTTTGGTAGTACGTACTCTTTGTGATTTTTTGGTATATGGTAGTTGTTAGGTAGCTTTATAATCAAATTATCTGCTTTACTTGTTTGCTTCTTTATTTTTGTTACGTATTTTACAATTAGTAGTATTAATGTTTATGTATATACCTTTTCATATTGCTGAGTAGAAACATGTATACCTTTATTCCCAAATGTTTATCTTACAGAAAGCTACATGGGCCAACTTAATGAACACGAGAAATAAATAAGATATATGAGGCAACAAAATTCCATGTGTAAGTAAGAACCACAGATTATTCCAAGTAGTTGCATTTATAAGATGTATTAGTTTCCAATTTATTGGAAATTTGCTTGAAATTCAATCTTCTATTAGGTGTTTTTTTAAACATTGAAGAAAATATTAGAACCAAATAAACGAGACATCTAGAAGAGAACATTGGCGGTTAATAATTGTGAATCACTAATCATTTTATGAAAGTGACGAGAAATTTGTGTCCTTGGCATTGGAAGTTCCTTTTGATTGTATATTTAGCTTAGATTACTCTAAATATAATGTCATAACATATCATTGGGTTAAAACCATTAATTTCCCCTCGACTTTATGTTGCATGGGATTGCTGTATTGTAGTTGTTCATACGATGCTAATAGTTAAGTGTAGATGGTAAAATATAGCTTCCCTTACCTTTGTGTTGCATGTGATTGCTCCATTGTAGTCATCCGTGCCATGCATATATGTAAGGTGGTGTTGTCTATGCATTTACCTAATGACCAAGTCAACACATGAGTAATACATGTAAAAGCATTGCCCTCAATATTGGTAAACCAATTTTTTAGAGCTTTCATTATAGCCATTGTACAAGAAAATGCTACCTTACTATTTCGTACAACTATTTTGTTAGTGCAAAAGCAATATAACAAAGTATATACATAAAAACCAATACTATTAATTGCAAAATATGTTACAAAAACAAAACAAATAGGTAAAGCAGATAATTTGATGGTAGAGCTACCTAACAACTACCACATATAAAAAAACCACAAAGAGTATGTACTACCAAACTAGCATGATGAGTCACCATAGTATAACCCAACTTGTATGGTTCTAGGTTTACTATTTAGTACAACACCAAACATAAGTATTCAAGAATGACAAATATTGATAACATACTCATGGTCTGCAAGATACTATAACAGCTTAAACTTCAAACATTAGGACGTCCTCCATCATGCGATACTTGAAGAACAGAGAATCCTTCATGCTAGTAGCCTCGGAATCATCCACCTATAAAATTGGTGTCTTCCTTTCCTGTAATGTTATGTATTATATTTCATGCCTGTAGTGCTAGTGGAACTACTATAAAGCGTACATCGCACCAAGTCCAGTTGTCGTTTTGCAGGGGTTTGTTTATTAGCATGAACTTTCACTTGAGGATTTTCCATCTGGTTATCACCTCCTGAACTGATAGGTCAACATTATAGTCTGAGTTAAATGAGCAGGCCACATCATTCCATCCACACCTCGAAGGGGAACTTGCGTTCCATTCCCCCCTCAACTTTGCTTGGTATATCCTTATAACTAGAATGGTATCCGCGTCGTCACACAAGTAGAAAAATCGACGTGGCATCCTAGAATTATGACATACCCAATGATGAAAAAAAAAATGAACTTAAACAAGAGGAAGGATTGTTCGCAATGTATTGCAACTAGAAGAGAAAACAACTTGTGGTCATGTAATACCAATACTATAGTGATTAAAGTACTAGTGGTGGTCTGCATTCGGCCGTCATAATAAAGTGCAACAACGACATGAAATAAAAAACATAGCAGGCTACATCCTTAAGTTATTGAAATGATTGACCATGGCATTCCTCAACATTATGAATTACAATTTCAATCTCTAAGTCCGCTATCCTCTATTGCAAATCTATATTCCACGCTTCAGCTTTCTGCAATTCAAAGTGAAGCCTTTGGACCTGTTCATTCATGACTTTAATCTCATGCTCCAACTCCATGTTGCGATCCACTAGCCAGTCTACATGACCCTTATTGTTATCCCTCCTCATCGTGCTTTGAACGAGTTTCCTCTCCATCTTACCAACCAAAGCTGCCAAGAAGGTCAGCTGCGCTCTCATTGATGAAGGCGTCGGTTCATGCAGCTTTGCAGCTATGCTGTACCCATATCTTTGGTGATACTTTCGTTACACTTGGGAATTAAATGTCAAAGGATTGTATGCAATGTATAATACATACTACTCACTTTGTCACCCAAAGGACATACGTAGAATAACCTTTGCAATATCATCTCGTCCTGTCCATTGTCCTGTAGCAATACGAGATTGTACAGCTTGTGGCACGCACGTTTTCGGCCATGAGACCAAAGTGGTCCACATCGTGGTGCAACCTCCATTTCTGCATTATTATACCCAAATAATCTATGAATGACTTCACATTTGCAACATGGTTTAATTGTCCAATCACATGTCAAGCACTTGTTGAAATGGTCAACCATATAAGAGTTCAATTAAGAAACTTGAACTAACAAGGTGATAGTTAAATGCTAAAGAGAAGGCAGAAAGTAAATTTCCACGGAATTACTAGTAATAGTGTTCTTTGGTTACGGTAGTCTTTGTTGCCTACTTGTGTAATTTGCTCATAAACTGCTGGCAATTTGATCATGCACAACCTCGCTTGCCTTGACATCAGACCCATCCACCTCACTGTCTGGGTCATCGTCATCAACAAATTGTGGTTTTCCTCAAATGTCTTATGAAACTCTAAATTGTCTGTATCGTAACGTATGAGAAAGTTATGAATGATATAAGCAGCCATGATCATTCGACGCTGGACCTTGATGCTATAGAACGGATGCTGATCTAGCAATCGAAATCGTGACTTCAAAGCATAAAATGTGCGCTCCACAACGTTTCTTAGTTGTACATGATGATGGTTGTAAATGTCCTTTGCATTTTGATATACTCTTTCCCTATATTCGTTTAAGTGGTAAGACAAACCATCGTATGGAGCTAGAAACCTGTCTGTATTAGCAAAACCTAGATCAACTAGGTACCTCTTCCCCTGTAGTACACGAAATTTACCAAACTCTTAGGCCCAATTCAATATATGCATATCTGCTGCTGAGCTCTCAAAATCAGTGACAACATAAAGGAACTCCATGTTGAAGTCAACAGCCGCCAGGACATTTTGACTCATCCAACCTTTTCTGCAGTGGTGTCTGCCAACTTGTTCAGTTGGTACAGTAGTACGCACATAGCAACCATTAATTGCTCCAATACAATCTTTGTGATTACGTTAGACTCCTATGCATTAAGTGCAAGAGTTATGAACAGAAAGTAGACGTCAAAGAATTAGACGTCAAAGAATTACCTTAAAATATGGGTAGTAATTTGAATTATCCCTAATGTCCTCAGGAGTAGGTGCATCAGATCTAGGGGTTCTTAGTAAGAGCTTCCTCAATTTCATGATTTGCCTCAACACATGATTTACGTATTGACTTACTGTCTCTCCGGAATGCTGAAATCATTCCATCAATTGGTGATTTGAACCTCTGTAAGACATAACAGAGAGGAAATTGCAAGTTGCTCTTCAACTGTGGTATTCCTTGTGCCCTAGTTGGTTCTATTCTTGAGAAGATCAACAAAAGCCATGAATGGTCTTTGCCTAATTTAAAACTTATATTTCATTTTGTCGTGGTGACCACCCAACATGTGGTGCACCCATGTGTGTCTTGTCATGGGTGTAGTATTACGCAGAACTCGTCGAACTACAAGTTGGGACATGACTAACACAGGTACCATCATTTCCACAAGGGCCATGTCTTGTTCTTCACTTGAGCCATACTCAAAATCTGAGTTAACCTAGAGCTAATTGAGCTATCAAAGGTGGTAATTTTCGATTCTGAAATATCAGAGTCAGACATACCTGAAATATGGGACTTCGAGCATGAGTAATATACATGGATTGGGAAGGGAAGTTAAGAAGTGAAATGATTATTTGAAACATGGAGATTAAAACTTGGCCTTTTATGTAAATCGTTGAACTATTAGGATACTGAAAAGAAGGAAGTGTTCAACATGAACATAGTAGCAAATTTAGTACAATCCATCAATGTTATGGTTGTAAAGAAAGGACCAATGATAAATTACTACAATGCGAGATTGATTGGAAATTTACTTAAAACGGTGTCTAAGCCAGGTCATGAAGGCATCAGGGTTGCTGACAACATTTTTGAAAATTGCACGATTTCGACTCTGGCGAAAATATTGTGCTAGTGTAATTGTGTCCGTAGTTGAAAGTTTGGAACTCTCTGTGTGACCATTGCAAGACAGTGATCGATCTTGTTAGTCTTGTCTGTCTTTTTCATCTGGGATCTTGTATGGATGAGATTCTGCAAAAAAGAATTTATTTGTGAAATTCCTTTCGATATCTAGGCGTTTGGATGGCCCGTACTTGTTCATCGTTTTTTCTCTCCACTTGAACTACTCTCTCCATTGGCTCGTTTTTGGTTTCCAACACTTGGGGAGGGTAGGGGTGGGCTCTGTGTAACAGTTTCCCAACCTTGGTTGGGACGTTTAAGGGGTTTGATGATGAAGTAGATGCGTATATAGTAACATTGTCCTACGACATCATAGGGTTCGAAGAATGACCAGTGTTAATCCCAAAATATGGAGGTTGACCGGAAGATAGAAGCTCGAAGCTAAAACGATTGTCATTTAGATCAAATCCAGCCATTTGACTCTTTGGATCCATCTAGTATGATTGTTGTAAGTAATTGGTGGGGATTGTGTCCAAGGATTGATGATTTGATGGTGCATGAGTCTCGATCTGCATCTGGGGGACATCGTCATTTGATCAGTTTGATAATTGTTGCAAGGACGTTACATGCTCTCCAGTATCAATGTCACTTTCTACTATAATATTTATCTCATTATAGTATAGAAATACAACACCTCTCAATTTCTATAGTTTTGGTGGTAGTTGAGACAAGTAAAAAACTTGAGTCAATGAGGAAAATTTATGACAATGAGAATTTAGGACGGGAATGCAAGTATGGTTGAAGCGAAGATAGTACCTTCCCCCAAACAGATGAAGAAGGTGCAACGGGACACTTGGTCATAGGTCAAGGTCCCATCCACTCATATTGAGGAGATAGTGGTAGCTTCGAAAGTTCTTCAATGTCTTCCATCTGTGGAGGATTTTATGATCATAAGTCTCTTGTTCAAACTCGACCACAATCTCAGCCCATGCGTGTTTGGTAAAGGATCCGCTTTCCCAATGCCCTCGATCATGGTGGTTCAGCAAGATTCATATATGCTTCCAATCTTGCTCTGGAGTCCACTTCTTAAGCTCTTTTAGACCTCAACCTAGTAACTGACGTGCCTTCGTGCGTGTGTGTTAAGAGGTGTCGTTATAGTTGCACTTGATACGTCGGTTTTAAAAGAAATAAACGGAGGTGAGTCCGAGTGTCGATCTCAGGGAGGCGTGGAAATCGAATTTTGTTTACCACTTGTTGTCACGAAAAAGGCGGAGTTTTGCTTGCGAAAGAGACGGTTTTGAAAAGCGAGAGATAGAGAGAGAGTTTAGGGTTAGAAAGCTATTGGTTTTGATCATGCACTTTAAACAGAAAGTAAAATGGCAACTAAATGGAAAATAATTTCATTAAACATGCATTCATAGTTCATGGTTTACAATATTAAACACATGCTTCAACAAAAGTAAATGAAAGCTTAAAAGAGAGAGAGAGAGAGGTAGAGAGAGTGGAGAGCGACGAGGCAGCCACGGCGGTGGAGGAGGCTCCGTCGGCGGCTCGTCGTCTCCGGCGATTACAAGAGTGCCTAATACTAGCTAGGAGAGGAGTGGAGTAGTTGCAAGTGGGAGAGGATGCCTTGAATGTTGGTAGAAGGGGGTTTAAATAGAGTTAAGGGCTTCCTAAAAGAAGAATGTGCTTTAGCGACATCCAGAACGTCGCTAAAATCGCTTCCAGATTCGTCGGTGAAGCCCTCCTGCCGCCGGTCAGCCGCCCGCCCCTCTCTCTCTTCAGGCGCGATCCGTGGATGTCGAACGAGAGCCGTCCGATTGATGATCGGACGGCTGAGATCCTCCCGCGCCTGCGCTAAGATCGCACTTCGGTTTCGCGTGCGCGCGCGCGTTTCCGCCCGGCGTGCGCGCGCGCGTGGGAGGTGGGGCGCTGTCGTCGCGCCGCGTGGCGCAATCCTAGCCGCTCGCTGCTGATCGCGCGGCTCAATTTTGCCGCGCCCTTCGCTCGCAATTGATTTCCGCTCCGCGCGATTCGAACGCGTGTCGCCGCGACGCGGGCGTGCGCGCTAACCGTTGCGCCACGCCCGCGCTTTGTCGTGGCGACCGCGGGCGAGCGCGCGGATCTCGGCAGTTCGATCGAAGATCAACGGCCGAGATTCGTCCTTGGCTGGCTTGGGGGCGTGCGAGCGGCGGGGGCGGGGCGACGTGGCGCGTTCTGGGTCGTTGATCTCCAGATCAGCGGTCAGGATTTCTTGGGCCCATTGTGGGAGCTCCGGATGTCGGATTTGGCCAATCTTGAGTCCGTTAGACTCCGTTCGTCGTCCTGAATCCATCCGTGCGGTCTGATTGCTCATCTGAGGCCTGCTTTGACAAATGCTTTACACAAATGGCCATTAATACAGTTTATAAGCAATCTTGGTACTTGATGCATGCAATGCTCCTATTCTACTTTATGTTGTGCCTTTTATTCTAAAGATGGGTCATATTCAACCTAATTACTACCCCTTTGCGTGGTGTTATCATACCCCCATTCTTACTCCTTGCTAGTCCCTAGCAAGGTTTATTCTAGCCTTTATTTCTTTGGCGAATTCAAGAAGTAATTGCTTAGGCACTTCGTTACTTGTCAATAAGAGGAACTATACGAAGATCTTAATTTACAAAGACTAAACAGCGCCTGGGTGTCTGCCAAAATACGAATCGCCCGAATCCTTGCTTTGTATATATAACTATACTTATGTATACGTATATATCTATATATGTCTTTTTAGAATTTTTAGAATTCAGTGTGGGTTGGTAACTTTTTACGGCTACCCAACCCACCCAAAACTCGGTCAAAACCCTAAGTGCTAAGCATCTTGGAGTGAATGTTGTGATAGACTCACTTAACGGTATTTGAGACAGACTTCGAGTTTTTACGCTTCTAGGTGTCCGGAAAAGAAAATAAATTTTTGCCTGAAGGTGTATTTGTTCGACTGGTAGCTTTCTCCCTACGTTCATTTTACTTGGGGTCAACACAAGGATTTTCCAGTGTATATCTCCTCGGCTTGTACTACTTCCCCGCTTCGTCCTTAGGTGTTTTGGTCTTTTTTGTGCAATTATTGAGCTGGGCTCTGGACAACCGACCAATGGGCTGTTACCCACGATCACTTGCCAGCCATACTTGTGCGGTGAAGTGTGGTTTATTTTCTTTTCTTTTGTTTTTTTTTTTTCTTCGTAGGTGGCTTCCCAAATCTCAAATGTACCTAGAGGCAGCGAAAAAGAAATGGCCTGTGGCTGGGTTCTGGACAACCTGCCAATGGGCTGTTACCCACGACAACTTGCCAGCCATACCACCCTAGAGAGTTCATTAGCTACCCAATTTCTGTCAAAATCTCCAAGAAGTGAGTCTGTGCAAAAATGTGTGTAGATGCTTAGACTCAAAGTTTTCCTGAGTTAGAGGGTGAGTTGATAAGTCGTATACTTATTACCTTATTTATTAGGTGGATTAGAATAGCTTAAAGTTGCAAGGATTCGCCGCTAAATCCATATTTTAATGGACACTAGGGCTGATTAAGCCTGAAGGCCTGAAAAGTCTAAGCGTTTAAGTTCTTTTTGTATTATTTCCCACTATTGACAAGTTTCTAATGCCTAAGTTTTTCTTCCTAAATTCAATTTTTTTTTTTTTAATCAATTAATTTATTCATTCAGACTGATTAATTAAGCTCAGTATTATGCAATTTACCATCCCCCCCATGCTTAAGTTGGACAATGTCCTCATTGGCAGATGCATGGATGCAGAAGGGTTCAAAAAGATAGTACCTGAGTGACGTAAACTACCAGATCAGTCTGAATCCGCTGGGTTGCCTCCCAGGAAGCGCTGAGTTTAACGCCTCCAACTGGGCGGTGCACAAACAAGAATGGCTTGGGTCAAGGAGGTCTGTACAAAATCAACCAGACCCAAAATCAGAAGTCCACAGATGCGAACAAGGTTGTGGTGGAGTCCCGTTCCTAAGGGGCGGGAATTCTGTATCATGCATGCCCGTGTCAGATCCTCTCTTACTCTGTGGGCATGCAAACAAGTTGCTGTGGACGAACGCACCCCAAATATGACATGCCAGACACTAGAGATGTAGGTTTTATATTCAGCTTGTGTCCCCATAAAATTGTAATCCATCGAAAGTGTATCAATTCTAGTGCATTCGGGTTGCGGGATCTTTATTCTGGTTGGGCAGGTAACAAAGTCCAGAGTTTCATACTGAGCCCTACAACCAAGCATGAGTCTTCTCTTCAAAAACGAATCCATCTCTTCCGCAACTATGGTTTCATTGCTCATTCCCTCCAAGCCCTTGATCTCAAGAATACTTTCTTCAACCTCCTTTGTATCAGATTCACTATTTGGGGTTGCATTAGAGGTAGGGTCAATTTCATCCTCTAGATCATATTCTTTCTCTCGGCCCTCCTCCAAATTTGTGATGGGGATTCTAACCGATTCATAATCAATTTCTTTGAAATTGTAACTCCATTCTCCATCTCCGACGTTGGCTGCTACTCCCACCGGATTACTTGTCTTGAGCCGATTAGATTCAGATTCCAAGGTCTCTCCCCTCACCTTCTCAGTTTCCTCCTGATGTTTGTTCTCAATGCTCCCCAAATTGTATTCCAAGGAATCCTTACTTTCCTTATCCACTGAGCTATCCAACTCCTGAGGGGTATCAATGGTGGACTGAACCAAATCAGGATGACTAGGTGTAGTCCAATTGATCATGGTAGGTCCTTGCTTTATGAATTCCATGAATGGCGTTGTATGCAACAGCTTTCTTTGGCCTTCTTCCCCCAATTGTTGGAACAACTCCAACATGGCATGTTGCCCTTTAACCAATTCTTGATTCTGTCTGTGTAGTTCTAACTGGAGGTTATCAAGAATTGACATGGTGTCATTTGGTGTCCTTTGGATTTCCTCCTTGAAATCCAGGTTAAGAGAGTATGGTTGAGGTTGTGGATCAGAATCCATATTGGTGTTTAGGTTCTTGGGTGGGTCCTCTATTCTGTCATGTTCAGGGTCCAGTTCTTCAAGAGGAACCATTCTCTGTTTGGTCCTACTCCAGAATAGTTGAGGTTCTAAGTCCTCCTCCCAGTCAGATTCTTCATCAGGGGACGAAATCAGAGGTTGATGATCCTGGGATTGCCTAGATTTCTGATCATTTTCTGATTTCCATTTGTCTAGAACTCCTTCTAATCCAAAGGTCAAGTAGGCAAGGTTGTTGAATTCAAATGACCTTTCTTGATTATTATCTTGAGATGGGTAGGGTTCTTGGTGTTCTCCTAAAGTGTAGGTCCTATCACAGTAGAGCGGGTCGGACCTAAATGAGGAGGCATCGTGAGGACAATCAAGATATGGAGCCCCATGATTTGAATCGTACCCTTGGGTGGCTGTGTTAGTTGTATTCCAATAAGAAGTTGGTGCGGTTTGGTCATAGTTGGGCCAAGAGGGATATTCAAGGTTGTACCCCCAACTTGGTGGTTGGTTAGCCCAAGTAGGCTGCGAGTATGGTCCACTTGGGTTAGCATACGAATCCTGTTGGGGGTAGTTTGGGTAAGATGGATAGGCATTGAAATCCATGGTTTGGAAGAAATGGAGGGATGTGGGAAGAACAGATGCGAGAGTTGTGTCCTCAACCAAGCAAACAAGCCTAGTCCTTATGGTGTATTCCTTAGAAGACCTAGAAATCTCACAAAGGTTGATTAAGTTCGTAAGCACTGGACTCCCCTTTCCGAGGTTAATCTGGCCAGGTTGATTACGAGGGGATTGCAGGGAAGGTTCTTCCTTTGGCTTGCGCCTCCGGTTCCATAGACCCCACAACCGCGGTCGTTTGACACTGCCCCGCAGCCTAGTCACCAGATTCTACCAAGGGAATGAAAGCCAAGTGCCTAGCGAACAAAACCTCACCTTTTGAGACTTAACTCAGTCCTGCCTAGGGCACGTCTACTCATTTTTAAAGGGTTAGGATAGTGCTTGTGCTTAGGGTGATGTGATGAGGCGTTGATTGGGGTGGTGCCTCTTAATTGTCCACTTTCAAAGTGTGTGCTTCTAGCAAAACATGGTTTTCAAGCAAGGATTTTTAAGGTGTGGTGTCTTTTAGTATTTTATCCTTACTTTAGTGCTTTTTAGGGTTGACGTGTCTTAATGTTTTCAACCAAGTTTCAGTGGGCACGTCAAGTTCTGCACACAATTTGATGAAAGTAGATTTCCTTTTTCTTCTGTAGAGGCTCTAAAACCCTAGTGTACTCATCCTAATGATCATGCAGCTTCTATTAGATGAGTCAGTTTTAGGGTTGAGTGGTGCGGCCCAGGTCAACTCATGGTGGCTTCACAAACACCACTCAAGAAAGAAAAGAACACTCCAATAATTTATTCAGCATATTAGAGTGTACATTTTTTTGTAGGGTGATGTGTTAAGAATGTGGGTCAAGCAATCATTCACCACGCCAATTTTTTTAGTTTTTTACAATTTTTTTAGCTTTTTCACGCAAGCAAACAATGAGAGACAGGTTACTCACTATCGTTCCTCGAGGCGCCTACTCCCTTGCTACCGTCGGATGCGTCGCTTCGCCGTCCATGCGCCGAATTCCTGCAACCACCAAGTAAAAAGGAAAATAGGGCATTAGACGATGTGAGAATGAATGTGGAATGGAGGTGATAAAAACAAATCCGTTGCCTCCCCGGCAACGGCGCCAAAAACTGACGTGCCTTCGTGCGTGTGTGTTAAGAGGTGTCGTTATGGTTGCACTTGATACATCGGTTTTAAAAGAAATAAACGGAGGTGAGTCCGAGTGTCGATCTCAGGGAGGCGTGGAAATCAGATTTTGTTTACCACTTGTTGTCACGTAAAAGGCGGAGTTTTGCTTGCGAAAGAGACAGTTTTGAAAAGCGAGAGATAGAGAGAGAGTTTAGGGTTAGAAAGCTATTGGTTTTGATCATGCACTTTAAACAGAAAGTAAAATGGCAACTAAATGGAAAATAATTTCATTAAACATGCATTTATAGTTCATGGTTTACAATATTAAACACATGCTTCAACAAAAGTAAATGAAAGCTTAAAAGAGAGAGAGAGAGAGGTAGAGAGAGTGGAGAGCGACGAGGCAGCCACGGCGGTGGAGGAGGCTTCGTCGGCGGCTCGTCGTCTCCGGCGATTACAAGAGTGCCTAATACTAGCTAGGAGAGGAGTGGAGTAGTTGCAAGTGGGAGATGATGCCTTGAATGGTGGTAGAAGGGGGTTTAAATAGAGTTAAGGGCTTCCTAAAAGAAGAATGTGCTTTAGCGACATCCAGAACGTCGCTAAAACCGCTTCCAGATACGTCGGTGAAGCCCTCCTGCCGCCGGTCAGCCGCCCGCCCCTCTCTCTCTTCAGGCGCGATCCGTGGATGTCGAACGAGAGCCGTCCGATTGATGATCGGACGGCTGAGATCCTCCCGCGCCTGCGCTAAGATCGCGCTTCGGTTGCGCGTGCGCGCGCGAGTTTCCGCCCGGCGTGCGCGCGCGCGTGGGAGGTGGGGCGCTGTCGTCGCGCCGCGTGGCGCAATCCTAGCCGCTCGCTGCTGATCGTGCGGCTCAATTTTGCCGCGCCCTTCGCTCGCAATTGATTTCCGCTTCGCGCGATTCGAACGTGCGTCGCCGCGACGCGGGCGTGCGCGCTAACTGTTGCGCCACGCCCGCGCTTTGTCGCGGCGACCGCGGGCGAGCACGCGGATCTCGGCCGGCTTGGGGGCGTGCGAGCGGCGGGGGCGGGGCGACGTGGCGCGTTCTGGGCCGTTGATCTCCAGATCAACGGTCAGGATTTCTTGGGCCCATTGTGGGAGCCCCGGATGTCGGATTTGGCCGATCTTGAGTCCGTTAGACTCCGTTCGTCGTCCTGAATCCATCCGTGCGGTCCGATTGCTCATCTGAGGCCTGCTTTGACAAATGCTTTACACAAATGGCCATTAATACAGTTTATAAGCAATCTTGGTACTTGATGCATGCAATGCTCCTATTCTACTTTATGTTGTGCCTTTTATTCTAAAGATGGGTCATATTCAACCTAATTACTACCCCCTTGCGTGGTGTTATCAGTAGCCTCAAAATCGTCCATAACTAGAGGTGGGTTTTTGTTCGATCGACTCATCTTAAAATACGTTTAGGTGTACGAGTTAGCAGCTGACATTGCTACTTTGTTTTCATGACATTCAAAACAAGTTATAGCAAAATACAAATGGGCTTTAATTTGGCAACCCTAATGGCATACCTATTATTCAGTCTGAAAGGTAAGGTAAGGTAGAACCCATACTAACTCTCATGAGCTTGCAGGGTAAGCTTTCGTTTTTAGCTTTGTCCATCAACAATATGCTTGAACTTGAGATAAGGTTGGAAATTCAGATAGGGATACAACAATATCTGAATTTAAAGACTGTGCTGTCAGTCTATTCATTAGGAATACTAATTTTGCTTAACATGTTATCCTCTATTCATAGATGGAAGATCAAAAGTGGCACTTAAAATTTCTAATCAGCATGAATTTTTTTTGAAATAGCTAATCACCGTAGTATATCTTAACTTCTAGCAAGATAGGGGGTTGGCTATGTGTGTTCTGTATGTTAGGAGTGTTGCAGTCTATGCTGCATCGTGTTATCTTATTTCTTATTCATCTTTTCCTCTTACATATTTTGATTTATTATTGCTATTTTTTTAATTAGTTATGATAGTTAATATAAAATATACAATTCCAAGAAGGCTAATATAGTCTTTGGTTTTTCCTACATTTGGAGGCTATCCTTTGAATCTTACGCCTCCAGTTGCTGTTCTGTACATATCTTCCCTTATTGTTTGTAGAATCAAAGTCAATGTTTAAAGAAGTAAAGTTGAAATATATTTTATTTATTTGGTTAAAAAGCAGGAGCATATATACCTTGATGATTGATGTTAAATAATTAAAATTTTTAAATTCTGGTAGGTTCACGCAATAGCTTGCTGTTGATTCATGAAGTTTACTCTGACATTTAATTTGTATATTTAGAGACAAAAAAAAAACCACAAGGACAAAAAAAACACTTGTTGCAAATCCCTTTTAGAAGCACAATCAAAGAGTCCAAATATACTATAAAAGCAATGGTTAGTAACAACAATAAAAATGCAAGGGAAATCATGCCCTCTGATATAAATCTTATCCTTGTATAGGGATTAAAAGGGTCATGGATATGACCATGGTCTTGTGTGAAAAGATTCAAACTTCATTTACTCATAAGTGTATTTATTTGCGACATTTGAAAAGCAAGGAAACAATAGATCAACTGAATAAAATGCTCCTATTTTGCTAAAGCAACAATCTCATGGTGTCATACAAATCCTAATTAAAGATCTAAAACAAAGATCCACATAGACTATTGACAAATTTTAATTTTTAACATACAACATACCAAAATCAGTTTTCACATGATTCCTTCTTAATAGCTTACAAGTCCTTGGTCTCTTCTGTTTAAATCCTCGCCAGCAAGTCTTAAAATACACCTCATAAATAATATAACTTTCTCCAACTAAAATATTTGGATAACTAAAATCCAAATCCAAGTGTGGATAGTTGTTTGACATGACCACCCAGTTCTACCTTTTCATCATGACCATTTTTTGTCATATTTGTGACATCCTTGCTCCCATCCAGTGTTTTTCAAATAGAATTTCATCACAACATAAAGTTCACTATCCCAAGCATTCTAAGAGTAATTTCAGTGTGTACAGTATTCAATCTCTCCAAACCAAAAGCCTTCCTAGTGTAGTTCATCTAAATATGATTGGTCAAGGTTTTTTGAAGTACCATGGTGATGAGGCTCAATGGCCACCCTCTGAGCCACTAATGGTCATCAAAGAATTTGTTGACGTTAGGAACGTAATGTAGCCACAAGTAATGCATCACAAGGGGATGGTCGGACCTTCTAAGTGTTCGGATGGTCCGACTCATCGCCCTACAATCGATCGCAAGAGAGATGAAGAAGTTGGTGACCTAGTTCCACCGCAAGGGGTGTATGTCTGTAGGGAGGATGGGCCTAACTCTACACTAGTATTCATGAGGTTACAAGATTTCTCCCTCCCCCTTACTCGAGGCCTCTCTTCCCTATTTATAGTATGGGAAGAGTTGTAGCTTAGTGAGATTTTTTCCATGATCTTTGGTACATTTTTTGTCAGCCTGCTTATCTGCTATCAGGTTATGGGTAGCTACTTCCATCCTGTCGCGACTTTGGCCTTGCGTCGAATCTTCCAGTGGGTTGAGCGGAGTCAGGTCTGAGTTCGGCTGATTGTAGGCGAGTTGGGTAATATCGGACTTGCCTAGTTACCCTGTAATCGGGTAGTCAGATCTTTTGCTGAGTTGTGCGTGGAGTTTTGGATCTAAGGGTAATTTTTTCCCCTCATCATATGCCCCCACTCTCTACCTAGCGTAAGCTGCCAAGAGAGTAGTTAAAGCACTTAAAATTCCACGGTAGATGATGCCCCCAAATGTGTTACCAGCTGAGACAAAGCTGGTAGGACATTTATTATGAAGGAGGAGTTGCAGGATGCCGATAGACAAGGTTGGGCGGTTTGCCTCTGTTTCGTGTCGATCATAGGAGGCCAGTTGCGAGGAAATTTTTCCTGACTTTGTGCCAGCTGGGGTGGCGGCATAGCTACGCAGGTGTGTTAGCCATGTTTCTAGCCATCTTTGAGAGGCAATGTTTGTCTTTGATAGGGGGCCTAGCGCTTTTTCGTGCCTAAGGCTTCGTAGTCATCCCTAAGAGGTGACACTTCATCAATTTGGGCGTGGAACATAAGAGCCTGAATCCTTGCCAGCCTTAAGAGGTGGGATTATGTGATATGGAATCGTGGGGCGTGGGAGCCCTAGCTCCTGCTGGCCTTAAGAGGCGGCTTTTTATTAGATTGGAATGTGGGACACAGGAGCCCTAGTTCGTGTTGCCCTTAAGAGACGGTGATTTATCAGATTGGAACGTGGGGCACAGGAGCCCTAGTTCGTGTCGGCCTTAAGAGGCGGCTGCTACCCTTAAGGGGCGGCTGCCGACCTTATAAGCCAGTGCACAGGAAATTGTTTTGTCGTGTAGTTAGGCAAGATGGATATTAATTGTTGCTGACATGAGGGGTCGTGACCTTGAATGTCGTATTTGTTAGTGAGGCGACAGATGCTACTGTGGCGTCGGGATATATTCCCAGGGTGATGCAATGCACAGAATATTGACTGACGATTTTGTCAGTCTGGGCATACTGCTGTGGAATCCGCACCGTATCCTGGAGGATTTTGTCCCTCAGGAACCCGCGCCTTGGGGTAGGGGTGTAACCACCTTGGGGGGGTAACAAATAAAGGTTGGGGGTATGATTGGAGTTCATGCTCCTCCAGTCTTCTATTTCGTCCAAAGTTGTTTTGAGGAAGTTTTGCCTTTGCTTATTCTCGCGTCCAAGATTTTGTTGTTGGATGTGGTTGTTTGGTGGAGTGGTTGGACAACTGTTGTGTTCGGGCCTGGGGGCGAAGGTAAATCCAGTTTGCTGCTCCTGTTCAGCGCATGGGCTGAGGCGAAGGTTCTAGGACTTTTGCAGTTGGGATGCCTGTCAAGGCATTTCCAGCTTTGAGGGGTGCCTATTCTTTGTGGTCAGAGGTATGTTTGCCCCTTTCTTTGTTCCTTTCATATTTGTTTTGACTTGCCCTTTGTCGTAGCCTTTAGTTGGTTCACCTGGTTGGACGACTCTGGGTGTTGTGGCGGTTCTTCCCATTGTGGGACTCGTTCCATGTGGGGGAGGCCCATGAGGCAGGGCAAGAAGAGGGATTCCTCTTGTTTTTGAGGAGTTCAAGAGGAAGCATGCAAGAAGTAAAGAAGAGGCAGAACAGGTTCCCTCAAAGCGTCTGCAGGGGCAGCTCGGTGGGATGTTCGTTGAGAGGGAGTCAGTTGCGTCCGCTCTTTCGAATCCAAGTGGGGATGAGGCAGAGGATGTCCTAGTGGGGTCGTGGTCCCCTTTGGGTCCGCCTGGATCACCCGAAGGATACGTGGTCGCAAATGCATCGATCTGGGCTCGGGTGGAGGCTGCTTCCTCGGGCAGGCTTAGCGTCTTTGCCACCCTGCTCGGCTCCCTTGGTAACTCCACGGGGGTGGTGCGGGAGCTGCTGCTACAAGTGGCTCCTCGTGGGGCAGTGTATTTGCCTGACCAAATATGGGGCAGAGCTTGATGAGGGCGATGACAGGAGCAGATTCTTTTGGTCAGATGGCTCCTGCGTCGATCGCCCAGATAATTGGGTATATCTGGGGATCCTTCGTGAAAGGGCCTATTGGAGGCCTCGTGTCTATCGAAGTGGTGTCCACCTAGGTGGGTGTTGGAAGTAGCGCCCTTTTTTGGAGAGGGTACTCTGGTAGCAGCAACGGGTTGGGTATTGTGTCTTGGCTGCTTGAGGAGCTGAGCGAAGCTCGTCGTAGTTTAAGGCGATTGGCTTGCGTGGGCGAGGAGTTAAAGGAAAGTCTTGTCGGAGCACCTAAGGTGGCCGTCGTGGCTCGTCAAGACTTACCCAAGCACTTGTAGGCTTTTCGTTCAACCATTCTTCCTCTGAAGGAGATGCATGTCCTGGAAGTAGGACACTCCTCTATTGTGGCAGGGGGGGGGCATAGAGTGCCTAAGGGTTGACCTTGCCTAGTCCTGGGAGCTCGCAGAGGATGGGGGCAAGAGGGCACTCAACTGGGACAGACCGACTCTTGAAGAGGAGGCCCCTAAGTCGAGTTCGTCAGTGGTTGCGAGGCCACTAGTCCTGACGTCGCTCGGTTACCCTTGTCACCTAGGGTAGGCACCTTCGAAGACTGGGGATGAAGCCACTGAGTCCTAATAAATGGCGTTGCCATTATCCTTGTATATTCAGCATTAATTTGCCCCCTTTTTTTTCTCTTTCTTTGTTGTGGGTCAGCTGGGGGTGATGGTCTCGGGGAATGTAACGGGTAACATTTCTTATATAAAATAGGAAAGCCTTTTATTGCTTGTTGTCTTATTATATTGAATTGCTCACATGCCAAGTACGAGGAATTGGTTTGCCGCTTAGGATTTGTTTTTCGTAGGAGTCGCGTGGATTGCTTTTATGAATTTTTGTTTGATCCCTTTCATGGGGCGTTTAATTTCTCGCTCGAATAGCTCGGCATGGGGGCTTCCCTTTCTTGTCTGACCTGGCATTCTTTTTAGAAGGTCGGGTTGCCGGCCTATCTGCTATAGGCGACTACCGTCACCTTATTTCTTTAGGCTTGGGTACTCATTCGTCAGCGAGTCATACAGGTGTGCTTGTTAGGCGGAGAGGGTTGCTGGTGGTAGTGGCAGGGAATCCATGAGGTACACTCGGTAATAATGGTGTGTGGCCCATGGAGGCCTTTTTGCAAGTTCTGCAGCTTGCTTGTGCGCTCGATGCCTCGTCCATTTGGTTTCGTAGGACTGACTTTAGCTGTTGCCTTGGGGTGAGGCGTGAGATCTTTCTGGACATAGGAGATAATTGTGTTGGTTGTCAAGCGAGCCTGTGTCTTGGCCGCAACATACTTGTGGAGAGGAGTGTCAGGGGATTGCTGTTTTGAATGTGGCTTGTTATGGAGATGGGGCTGGCGGGAGAATGTCGCCGGTGGTACTCTCTTTCCAGGTAGGAAAGTGGTGTTGGGTGGCATCTATCGGTACTCGGTGCTTTGTTTGGGACCTTAGGGGTGCCCTTCTTGGAATAGCCGGGCTGGGGGTGGTTCCCTTTAGGGCCTCCATCCAGGATGTTTCCCTCATGAGGTAGCATGAGGAGAGGGTAAATAATCCTGCTTAATTAGCTGGCTTTGAAATGGAATGCCTTGGGTTGTTGGGCGTTGCTCCATACTCCACTTGGTCGTCGAGTGCTAGGAGTAGCTTGTCAGCGCACTTCTGAGTAGCGCTGCCTGGAGCGGGCAGGGTTATACCTGCTTTGGAGTTGGCTGTCACAATGCATAGGTTACAGGATGGATTTGGGGGTGGGATCGTTGGTCAGAAGGGTGAGGCAAAAATTGGTCCAAGGGGTGATTTTGCCGACTAACGCCTGTATCCTTTTCTAGGTGCTTGAGGGCTCAAGGGCCATGATTGCTTGGATCTCATCGTAGTTGTTTTTTTCTTTTTGTCTTTCTATTGGAGACTAAGGGCCTTCGTCTGGCTCTTTTTGTGCTGCTCTTGGGTGGGAGCAACAACTCCCCGAGGGATCAAGGTCCGCTCTTGACTTGGACGAGCTTGATGGAGTCATCAGGATAGAGTTGAATAATTGCAGTTGGAGAGCCTAGCTAAATTTCTGAAGTTGTTGGTGGGTAAGCTGGATTTTCTTTCCATTAAGGGACTCAAGCCTGACCATCTGATCTTGACTCAATACCCTTGCTCTTCGCAGAGGCAGGGGCTGGAAGCATGCGGGGGTTGGTTGTTGGGCAAACAATTATGTCCAAAAAGATCGCTATTGATCTGGTCATTTCGGATGCGGTTATTCTATTGTGAGACCTGTCCTTATTGTAGGCGGATAAAGGTTTGCCAATTTGGTCTTAGGGTGTAATTCTGCGATGCATCGGTCTGCTTGACTATTCCCCTAGCATGCTATTGAGGAATGGGGAAAGTGCAAGCAGACATTTGAATGGGTTGACCTTAGGAGGCGGCAACGAGAGCTAACTGCGAGTGCCTGGATCTCTATTGTTGGAAGTCTAAGTGCGTGCCAGTGTTATGTTGGGTGGGACTTGGGGTGTACGAGCCCGAGCTCCTGGTGTCGTTGCGAGGCGACGTGCGAACTGGAACGTGGGGCGTGGGAGCCCTAGTTCCTATTGGCCTCAAGGGGTAGCACAATATTGAGTAGAACATTGGGCATGGGGGCCCGAGTTCCTGCCATCCCTTCAAGTTAGCAGATGCTGCTAAGATTGAAGTGGTCAAAACTCCGCTAGTGGGCGATGCCTGGCTTTTTTTCTTAAGCTGGGGAGTTATGAGTGTAAGTGGCCAAGGTGCTCTTTTGAATTAGGCGACTCTGTGCCAAAGTGCTTTTCTTGCCACCCTTGAGAGGTGGCATGAAGCGCACTTGCCTTTGTTTATTGTCAGCCTTAAGAGGCAACACCTTATCTGATCAGAACTTGGGATGTGGGGGCTCAAGTTCCTATCGTCCTTAAGAGGCAGCATTATATCAGGTTAGAACATGGGGCAGAGGAGTCCTAGTTCCTATCGTTCTTGAGAGGCAGCTTGATTTTTAAATGGAACTCTGGGTATGGGGGTCCGAGTTCCTACCGTCCTTATGATACGATGCTATATCAATTGGAACGAGGGCCATGAGAGCCCTGGTACCTACCGGCCTTATTAGGCGATTGCTGGCCTAAGGAGGCAGCGTCATGAGGCATAGAGGGTCGATTTCCTACCAGCCTTAAAAGATAGCTTGCCTGCTGTAGGAGGCGGCAGTGTAAGGGAATGTAAGGCGCGTCCGCCTGAGTTCCTGCCAGCCTTAAGAGGTGGCTTGCGAGGGGAGCAAAGGCCGATCTAAGCCTGGTTCCTGTTGGCCTTAAGAGGCAGCTACCCAGGTGGAGATGTGACGTAAGTGTCACCTTCCGCGAGTGATGGCCAATCGCAGCAGGGAATAAGTATTTGTCTTGGCTATGACAATACCGGCCATTAATTGCCATTAGGATGAGGCGATGGCCTCGAATGCTGTGGTTAGCATTAATGGGACTGCCCTCTCTATGGCGAGGGATATGTGTGCAGGGGTCATTTAATGCCCACCAACCTAAGGAGGTGGCTTTATAATTACTAGAACGTGGGGGGACGCCCTAGTCCCTGTTGTCCGTAGGCTGTGGCCTTTCGACATGTTCGCCTTATCCCATTTGGGAGTGGCAATCTGTAGGTCTTGGAGGGATCAAGGTCCCTTCCAAGCTCAACGAGCTTGGTAGCATTGTGAGGGAGAAGTATGGCCATGGCTGAAGAGCTTGGCTGCAACCCCAACATCGTCAGCAGATCGGTCGGGTTCACCTCTTGCTGGGTTGCATGGGCTTGGTTTCTTTTCCTTCCACCCTTTTCCATGGTCTGGGGGTCTGGGTTTCCAAGGTCGATCTAGCTCGATCCTTAGGAGTTTTTTTTTTTCTAGCTGCGTGACTCTCATGCGTTATTTTTACTTCTTGAGGAGGTTGTAAGTGTAAGGAGAGGATTTGGCGGAGGAGATGGATTGGCGGGCAATCGATGATGTCGTCCAATGCTTACCATCAACCCGGCCTCTTCGAATGTGGCCGCCTGGTTGAGGTGCCTATCCCTTTCGTAGGCGAACAAGGGAAGGCTAGTCTCTCCCTTCGGCATAACTTTATGTTTGCCAAAGGCCCGCGACTGAAGCGGCTGGTGGAGGGAGAGATGTTATTGTCTATCGATGCCCTTGGGCCATAGACGTCTTACCAGCAAGGGCATCACTAGAAGCGGATCTGTGTGTTCTACCTGATGAGTTCGAGGAGATAACAACCTGGACGCCACTTGCTCGATGATGCTTCTTTTGACCCTACAGAGGAGTGAGGAGGGCGTATTGAAGTGCCTACTCAGAGGGAGTGGCTTGCTGGCATTAGTTGGTGTTGACCCCAAAGATAAGCTCGACCTCTGTACCAATGGGCTTGGGTGACGAGAGGTGAGCATCTTGGGGTAATGCGGACATTGCCGCTAGGACATGGTGGTATTCTGAGATTGCCAGGGTGTCATCGCTTGTTTGACCAAATGGGGTGTCGATCTACCTTACTCTGGATGAGGGTTGTATTAAGTCCTCGAAGTTGTCGGAACTCCCTCTTCCAGCCTCCTTCGAGGACCTTAATTATAGCTCTCGTTTCACTTGATGAGGTGGGCCAGGTCTCCACGTCGGGTCTGGGACTTGACTCGGTCATGTAGATGCCATCATTCTTTGGCAGTGTCTCTAAGTCTTGCAGAACTTGATGTAGGGCCTGAAGTTAACCTTTCTCTTTATGGATCTAGGTGGCAACAGGTCCTTACTTGTGAACCAATCCCCCGTAAACACATCTGCCTAGTTCGTGGCTAGGGGCTTGTATTCCTTGAAGGACCTGGGCTGTAGTAGTCCCACAGGGGGGTGGGGGTGTCACCATAAGTAGGTCCAAGTGTTTTGTTGGATTAGGTAGGGAGGCGAACAATCGGGATGCCGCTTGCTTGATTGTACCCTTCTTGCTTCGGTGAAGGGTGTGGAAGGCACTAGGGAGAGTCGACTCGGAAGGAGTGGCTCGGCGGCCTGAGGTAGCATCTACCCCAAAGATTCCCTTGACCTCCGTGTAGATACGTTTGTCCAACTGGAGGTGAGGACCCCGAGGTGACGTGGGTGTTGTTGCCAGGCTTGGGTGGCGGCGCTCTGCTTGAGTAGGGGAGCCAGGGTGACACTGCCTGCTCAGCTGGGCAGGGTGTCAACCCTTCTAGCTCTTAGTCTATGAGGGGACCATTTAGGCTACTCGAAGTTGTTGGAGCTTTCCCTTGTGGCAATCTTCAGGGCCCTCCATAGGCCCCCTGTCTATTCCTTGGCTCTTATTTCACTTGATGCAGTGAGCCAAGTTCCCATGTCGGATTTGGGACTCAATTCGGTCACGTAGATCTCGGTAGTCCTTTGTGGCATGACCTCGAGCCTTGTGACAGTTGTAGCAGGGCTTGGGGTTAGCCTTCCTCTTTTACGAGTCTTGGCGGGGTCAGCAAGTCTTCGTTGGTGGATCAAACTCCCGCCAACACCTTCGCCTGGTTTACGGCCAGGGGGGCGTGATCCTCAAGGGACTCCTGCTTTGTCTGGCGAGGCCTGTGGCTGCGGCCCTGGGTGGGCCGTTTGCTCCTTTGGTTAGGGAAGGTGGCCCTTCGCTTGTGGAAGCAGCCACCTCCACGGACGGGCGTTGGAGGATGCTAGCCAATGGCACTCCTCTTCTGGAAGGCTATAGTTGTCATTTTGACTCCTGGCCAGCTGGTCACGGGAGCGGAAGAAGTTATCCTGCTCCGTGAACCTCGTGGCTCTGTCCCAGAGTCTTGCCACGTCCCTTGGAGGGGGGGGGGGGGGGGGTTCGTCGACGTCGTACTAGGACCTTTGAGTTAGGGGGTCTAATTTGAAGTACTGGCGGTTATCATCTCATGGGGCCTCTTGCACTTGAAGTACTGATCCTTGACCCGAACCAGATAGGTTTGAAAGGACTAAGTCTTTCTCTGTTTGACTTCCGATAGCTTTCCGGGGTTATTCCTAACCCTTTTTCGCTTAGCGAAGTGCTGGCAGAACATGCCCGCCTGACCTTGGGAGCAAGCAACTTGTCTGGCGAGCTGGCTGACTAGCCGTTCATGGGGCACCCCGTACAGGTTATGACGAGAATACTCGACGGAGTGCTAAGTCGAAGCAGCTGTGCATTAGCATCATTTGGTGGTAGCTTCCAACGGGACCGTTGGGGTCCGTCGTTCCACTACACGGGATCATCACCTGCTGCTTGAGTTCCCTAGGCAAGGGGGCCGTCTGCACCTCCTTTATGAATGGGTAGGTGGTGACGTCTACGCATGGGCATATACCCCCCACTGCTCGGGTGACTTGGCGGACTATCTCTAGAGTGGAGCTCCCACTACCAAAAAGGGGTTGAGCGCTTGAATGCTCCCCCAACAACGGCGAGAGTGGGCTTCTGGTGGGTCGGAGGGGGAGCTTTGCATCGCTGGCTACTAAGCTTGTGCTCTAGCCTTTTGAGTCACTTGCACAAGCAGGCGTTTCTCTCTACCACACGCTACCATTTCGACTGCTCGTCGCTGGGGCTTGAAGTCTGGGACTCTTTTAGTTGGATTTCGCCTCTAGCCTTTTGAGTCGTTTGCGCAGGTGGGTGTTTCTCTCCTCTACCACACGCTGTCATTTCAACTGCTCGTTGCTGTGGCTTGAAGTCTGGGACTCCTCGAGCTAGATTGCGTCGAACTCCCAGACCTATCTCATTTCGGGGAGCTTTACAGTGAGGGGTTGACAGTCTGGGAGTCCTCCCTTGCTCACATCTCGAGGAGGGAGTTTCACTTAAGGGCCTCGAGCAGTTAGTCGGGTCTCACCGGGTTCCCTTTGTTGGGATCGGCATGTTGAGGGTGTCATTAGGACAGAGGCACAGGACTCTGACCAGGTCTCCTCCAGGGTGGCCATGAGAGGAGTCGTGAGAGGGCGTGGTGGAGGTGTTTCCCTCCATCAAGTGGATGCTTGGAAGAGCATGGTATTTTTGTTAACGCTTCCCACAGACAGTGTCATTTGATGGGGCTCGATGGCCATCGTCAGGGCCACCGATGGCCATCAAAGAATTTATTGATGTTAGGAACGTAATGTAGCCACGGGCAACGCATCACAAGGGGATGGTCAGACCTCTTAAGTGATCAGATGATCTGACTCATCGCCCTACAATTGATTGCAAGAGAGACGAGGAAGTTGGTGACCTAGTTCCACCACAAGGAGTGTACGTCTATGGGGAGTATGATACTCCCAACTCTACACTAGCATTTCCGAGGTTACAAGATTTCTCCCTCCCCCGTACTCGGGGGCCTCTCTTCCTTATTTATAGTATGGGAAGAGTTCTAGCCTAGTGAGATCTTTTCCATGATTTTTGGTAGACCTTTTATCAGACTGCTCATTTGTTGTCAAGTTATGGGTAGCTATTTTCGTCCTGTTGCGACTCTGGCCTTGCGCTGAATCTTCTAGCGGGTTGAGCGGACTTAGGTCTAAGTCCGACTGGTTGTAGGCAGGTCGAGTAATATCGGACCTGCCTGTTTACTTTGTAATCGGGTAGCCGTATCTTCTTCTGAGTTGTGCGTAGAGTTTTAGATCCTAGGGTAGTTTTTTCCCCTCATCACATGGTAAAGATGGATAATGAGCCATGGGCCACATATAGTATTCAAGACATAGTGGATGATAATTACTTGGTCACTATATGCCCATACCATTAAAAATTGATCACCCAAAATATTTCCATAAAAACTCCAAAGAGGCAATGAAAACTTTTGAATAGCAAATTTCTGATAACAATATAGCACCTAAAATAGTGCGACAATTGCTTTTAGATAGTGTTTTGTGAGAGTCAAAGGTTTCCGACAAATTCTCGCTACATGAAACTATCCAAAATGAGTATGAGAAGGTAACACAATAAATAAGGTTAGGGTCTTCAAATCACATGTGGAATCTAGATGTGAACTTTAAACATCATTAAGTTGAAATGCGACCAACAACACTTGTGTAAGAAAAAATGCCCGTATAAGTGGGATGAAATCAGTGCATAAGAAAGATAGGCAACGCCCAAATTGCTAACTGATCACACGAACTAAATCAGTTGTTTTCAAATACATACCTGCTAACGATGAACTCTTCTAGTCTAATGTGCCTTGTCCTCAACTCCTCCAAGTTACGCACCTCCTTGGGCCACCTGTGTTTGTTACTTACATACAAAAAATCTAAGTTAGGAACAAGAGCACAGCAACAATCACCCATATGATGGCTTATAGAAGAAAATAGAATGGATACAAGTACCCTGTTGCTCTTTCTTCTCGATCAGTAAGTCAATAACCACCCATAGGATGGCTAGGAGCAACCACTCAAGGCCCTTATATTGACATTGCCTCCTCACATAACTCCTTATCTCACTCCACTTTGAATCATTGATCCGCCCACAACATGAGGACTTGGGACTCACATGCTTCATCTTTGATAGGAAGACTCGCTGAAAATTTGCAGGGACTACACATAGACTTCACACACCACATATAATGTAGCTTTGAACAATAGGCAATGCACGAGCTTGGAACAATACACTCACAACTGCAACATTGGGAATTCAATACTCATTGAAAACTTTGGGACTTAGGTGTCAAACAGACTTGGGAATGCACAGGTCCATTTAAAACATTGCAATATTGGAATCACAACAATGACAGTTGCACATATCCAGCGAAATCAACCACCCAACACAGAGTCAATGCTTCCTTTAATTTGACATAAATGTGAAGGCTTTATGACAGAAAATAGAGCCTTGCATTGGGCTGTGAAGAGGCCAAAGTTACCATCACGTGACAAAGCTTGCTGTTCATGGCAGACCCTAACCCCAACACCATCAAATATTTGGGAAGAGGAAAAATTTCCACCATAGGACAAAGGTTGGTGTTCACTGCAGACCTCAAGCACAAGACAAACCAAAAACCACGATAAATGCCAAGATGAAACCCATCTGTTGCTCATCGAAAAATCTGAATCAAAATCATGCGTGAACCCATCGAAAATCCAACAATCAAGAACACTAATGATCGAAAGATACCAGCAGAGAATGCCCAAAATCATATAACAAGCAACAAATTGAAAAATGGTTGGGACTTATCAAATGCTTCCACTTGTAGGCCTCGTAGAGGTAGGATCCTTGCGTCGTCGCTCCATGCTGAGTGTTCATGGAGGCGACATGGTCGATTGGAGCTTTGGCTGAAGAGGGTGGTTGAAGTCGTGAAGTCTCCAGCAGCTTACTCGATGGTGGGACGACAAGGGGATTAGGGCATGGGAGCAGCGAGGGTATGTGGAATGCCGTTTGACTTGGAGGAACAAAATTGGTTCTGTGGGGGGAGGGGGGTTGGAATTAGTGGGCACCGGAATTGAGAAAGCCAAACGTGGAACACCACCTGAAGGTGAGGAGGGAAAAAAAATAGTGCCTAGGTAAAGTTTCTGCAGGAGCTTGTGCTAAGCTGCAGCAAGGTGACCTCTTCCACACTCTGTTCTCTAGCTTCTGAAAATTTTCTTGAGTATAAGATCCCTTATTGGGTTTCGACTCTAAAATTGACTCCACATCCAGGTAGATTCATCATCTCCAGCCTCCCCTTGATAATCAGCTGGATCACCTATCCCAATCACCCAAATCATTTCCACCTTTGTAACCTCCTTAAGATTGGAGGTACCTTTTTTTTCATTTAAAAAATTCCAAGTACTTAATTGTGGACTTTACTCGTTATTCTTGTACTCAATTTGTCACTTCGGTTGTTGAAGATGTTGGCTTCTAAATGCATACTCATGTGTATTTATTTTGAGGTTATGTCACTTTAGTTGTATCTCAGTTACTTTTGATGCAACAGCATAGATGCTAGGCTAACATATTTTCCTTTTCGTTAAAAAAATCAGGGCCAATGACCCAAAGTTGACTTCAAGGGGAAAAGTTGTACCCTTATCTTTTGTCTCTCTCATTGCTTTTAATTATTGGAGATCTCAAGAAATAACCCGTTACATTATGTTACGGAATAAGGTGTAGGGTTTCTTCTACGGAACAAGATATTTCATTTCCTTCAACTTGGTATCAGAGCTAAGTTGAGGGCACCACCTAAAAGAAAATCCTAATCCTCCATCATCCCCCCCATCCCCTCAGCCACCATAGCTGTCCCTGTTGGCAGCGTCGCCCACGTAGTCCACAGTCGCCTAGGCCGCCTCCTCCCACTATTCCGCAACCCAGGCAACCAACCAAGCCACTGAGGTCGGCTCCTCCGACGCTTGAGCCATCGCCGAGGCCTCCCGCAGTCGATCCTCTCACTGGTGAGGCCTCCCATAGTTGGCCTTCGATCAGTGGCCCCCTCCCAAGCCGCAATCCAGTTCTCCCCTTCTGGTTGTCCTCTCTTTCTCGTTGCCTTCGTGTTTGGCAGTAGGGAGAGGGCACACGAGTGCCTATGTCTGAGTGGAGAATTCTTGGAGACCGTTGTATGGATTTCTAGATCCGAGAATCCTCTGCATGGTGGTTTGATGGTATATTTCAACACTTTCTTATAGATATGGACTGTGTATTCCCCTGTTGGATAACATTTCAGGGTGTGTATTCCCTGTTGGTGTATTGAGAAGTATTTTACCATGTGTTTGTGGGTTTTTAGGGGTGTATATTTCTCAAGTTGTGATTATTTTCAGATCTGATTTTTGAACTAGTCTTGGTGGTTGTGACTGTTGAAGATACAATATGGCCTCCTCTTTTGAATTAGGAGTAACCTCAGAGTAAGGTGGATAGGTGGGAGACACGGGTGTGTAGAAAATCCTATTTTTTGCACCCATTGTGAAGTTGGATGAGACCAACTACCTCCATTGGTCTCAGACTTTCCTTATGATAGTGGAAGGACATGAGAAGCAGCATGTGCTCATTGAGATGCTACCCAAGCAGAAGACAGGCAATTATGCCACATGGAACAGGGATGACACTATGATGAGAGCCTGGATACTAAATAGTGTCATTTCTCGAATTGGTGATGAGATTATGTACTATAAATCTACCAAAGAGATGTTGGATGGTCTGAAGGTAGCGTATTCACATAAACTCACTTCCACTCAAGTGTTTCAGAATCATTATGATTTGTGTCACTTGAAGTAAGAGAATATGTCCCGTTCATAGTACTATTCCACTATAAAGAGGCTATTGGAGAAGTATAATGCATGTCGACCTATGTGCACCTCTACTACTTGCAAGGATCAGAGAAAGGAGTTTTCTGCCCATATATTTCTTGCAGGCCTGAGTGATGATTATGCAGCTGCCAGATCTTTGATTCTCACCTTATTAGAGTTACCACCTATTGAGGAAATCTATAGGAGGTTAAGCAGATTACAGGTGTAGCGTACACATGAAGTGACTTCTACTCCTCTTTCCTCTACCCATGCAGCTATTGGTGCTTGTGACAAACAGGGCCCTTTTCGAAGAGGATGCAGTGATGGTATTCGTGGCAAGCCTACTTGCACGTATTGTGGTCAGCTTGGTTATATTGAGGCCAAGTGTTGGAACAAAATTGGGAGGCCGACTATAGCCAACCAAGCCACTGTTACTACTGCTTCAGAGACTATGCCAGAGTCCATTACACATGTAGAGGTAGATTATGATTTAGTGGTTCAGTTCCTAGCCTAGCTGACACATGATCAGGGCCAGTCTTCAGGCACAATAGCCTATACTTTTGCTTCTTCAGGTATGACTAATATCTAGTTGATAGATTTTGGTGTGTCAGATCATCTCACTGGGAATTCCTAGTGTTTTGGAGACATGTAGGGAGTTCCACAGGGACGTTCAGTCCAACTGGTAGATGGTAGGTATGCTTCTATTTTTGGTAGGGGAGGAGTGTCAATTACTCTTATACATCCCTCAGATTTGTATTATGTACCTGATGTGGCCATGTGGTTGCTTTTTATTAGTACTATTACTAAACAGTTGAACTGTCTTGCAATATTTGATGATGTTGGGTGTATCTTTTAGGAATGCATGATGGGGAGGACTATTAAGACCCGTGCTGTTTAAGCCTTTTAAGATGTCTGGACTTTAGGTCAGACGTTTAGTAAGACGTCTGGATTGAGGGTCAGACGTCTGGTAAGACATCTGAACTCATTCCTAAACGTCTGAAAATTGAAAATCTTGGGTACGAACTCGCGTCTGCGCGCGTGCTGCGCGCAGACAGTACCCTCATCTTTCCTTCCTTCTCTCTCTTCTGCCCCAGCAAAACCCTAAACACCCACCATATATAAACCCCTCCTCCACATTCATTTCCCTCACTTCCCAGCCACCTTCCTTCTTCCCTCCAGCGAGAGCGGCAGAGCAAGCGAGAGTGCGGGAGTGGCGTGAAAAGGAGAGGAGTTGAGCTTGCGAGCTCGCGTAGGAGCTTGCCGGTGAGTGCATGGCTGGAGTGGCGCATGCACGAGACGGAGGAGTGCGTCGGGGAGGTCCTCCCCGACACTGCTACAGCCGGAGCTGTAGGCGAGAGGACGCGGCGCGGCCACGCGTGGTGCGAGAGGGTGGAAGCAAGCTCTGGTTCTGGGTTTTTCCCAGAATCAGACGTCTGGAGCGACATCCAGAAGACATAGCCAACGTCTGGAGGAGGTTCCAGACGTCTGAGGAGGAAGTCTCGCGAAGGTACATCCCTTTGCGGATACGGCCATGCAGGCTGCTCTACCGATACACCTTTTGCATGTCCGATTTGAGAAGATCGGATATCTGCTTGCAGGATTCGCTTTGGGAAGGCGCGGGACACGTCCTCCCACACATTTCAGACATCTGGGCGACCTACCAGACGACGGAAAGCGCTTCCAGACGTCCGGAGAAGTGGTTGGACATCTGGAACTGGGTCCAGACGGTCCAGAGGAGTTCCTGGACATTCAAGGATTTGCGCAGGGCTTGAGGTATGACACTGTACACTTTTAAGACGTCTGGAAGTTGTTCCAGACGTCTGATTTGAGTCAGAAACACTGTTTTGACCCGTTTAGGATCCGTGTGAGGTCTGTTTTCCATA
This sequence comes from Thalassia testudinum, assembly GCA_037157565.1. Lineage (NCBI taxonomy): Eukaryota > Viridiplantae > Streptophyta > Magnoliopsida > Alismatales > Hydrocharitaceae > Thalassia > Thalassia testudinum. Next base: position 40,958,233 of record JAZHRO010000014.1, read on the forward strand.
AATAAGATACCGATGTTTTCTGTGGGATTTTCTCTACTTGTTAGAAGACTTTCTATACTGTTCTGAATATTCCCTTGTGATTGATCCTTGTAATAGGATCTCGTTCCATTGTAGGTTCGGGACTTGCTGAGGCACGTGAGCCTGCCGTTCAAGCCCTCACTACTCCTAGGTTTACTGGTAGAGTAGCTTCCCCTACTTTAAATACAAACATGAATGCATGTGTGGAATAAATAATTAGAACCTAGGGTTTAGCATGAATCCTGGGACTAGAAATATTGGAATGTCTGTATTGAATGAATGGATTGCAGTCTTGAATGAGTAAATAGAATGATAATAATTGCCTGTAAATGAATAACAGTTGCCTGCGAAATATGTAGTACTGGTGCTAGTTAACTGTTGTATATAACTTTCCTGTCGCACACGTAAAATGACATAATATGAGCTGCATGTATATAATTTGGAAATGGAAAGGTGAATGTTAAAAACACGAGCTACCTGTGAATAACCTAAATATGGAAATGTGAATGATAGAATTATAAGTTGCATGTGTATATCCTAAGAATGGAAATAGAAATGATGAAACCTAGTATGGAATGGCATGAGGAATATGAGCATGAACCCTACGGGGAATTTGGAGTAGAGCTCCTGGAAATAAATGGAATGGAACTGGGAATGTGAGTGGGGAAGTGAGCTGGCCCTTGAATACGGAGTACCAAAGAGAGCGACTGTCCCCCTGTTTTGTGTAGAGCGAAGCTAACTGCCCTTGGGTTGGGACGTTGGGTTAGGATTAGCCACTCTGTATCTACTTCTTGGCCCTCTTGTACATAATATCGGGGAGAGCTACTAGTGTAGGGAGAGTGCTAGCCACCCCACGGGGCCTGGGGTTCAGCTAGCCACCCTACACCGACTTGTTAGGCCCACTGGGCAAACCAGTGTAGTCAGGCGAGGGTGTGCGGACTGTGGAGGGACGAGACCCATGTTTGAGTTTTAGGGGCTAGACCCCTATTACTGAGAGGGCTAGGTCCTATGCTAGTTCCGTGCTATACTTTGGGAGCACCCGCTAACGGAAACAACTGACCACGCGTCAGTGTGAGGTAGCTACCCGTGCGCTTATCACGGGTGCTGTAGTCACCGTTACATTTGTCCGTGACCTTGGGGTGGTTGACTAGGTGTAGGATCACAATGGGAGACTCTCCCGGATAGGAGAGCACCACATGCACCTTCTACTCCTCGGAAAATACTGCAATAAAGATCATTCCCACGAGGAACATTCGAGATCAAGAAAGAGACCTGATGAATAAATCAAGTGGTAAAAAAGAATAATTAGTTAAAGAAAGTAATTGAAAAACAACAGCTACCTGTCCACGTTTACTGCTTTAGTTAGTTGGTTGCCACTCTACTTAGCGTTCGCTGATGTTTTGTACTCATAATCGCTTTTCAGGTCCAGGTGTTGAGCAGTCAGAGCCTACGGCTGCAAAGGGTGCTGGGCCCAGTAGAGCCTAGTAGTTGTAGTTTCTTGTTGTACTCTTTTCTGTTGTAGTGAGTAGTCTCTTGCACCTTTGTACTCTTACATTCTGTATTTTATATTATTGTATCTGGTTACTTTTCTACTGTTGTGGTGGTGTGTGCTATAGTAGTTTTACTTCTTTACTGCTGTACTTTTGTTACTGTTAGTTGCGTAGCATAGTGAATGTGGTTTGCTTTCCTGCTTTTTGGTTACTTTCTCGTTGGACGACTGGATCTTGGGATCAATCGAGTCGGTCCAGTCTCGTGTCCTGTAGGGATTCGAGAAGCAGGTCGTAACAAGGACGATTGGTGGTGGATATGAGGAGGGGGTGTCTACCGGCTAGTTCAGAGTAGAGTTGCTGCAGTATGTCAGTTCACTTCTGCTGGCAGTGCCTTACAGTGATACAGATGATTAGGTCATCCTTCTTTGGGTAAATTATGTCGGCTCATTCCACATCTCTCGCTACCATCAAGATCCAGTGTGATGCTTGCCAGCTAGGGAAGCACCATAGAGCCAATTTTCCAGTATCTACGAGTTCCAATAGTTTTGGTTGTTTTGACTTAGTGCATTGTGGTGTGTGGGGTTCAAGTCATATTGCAGACAGAAATGGTAATTGACGTCAAATTCGGCTAGCTTCATAGCCCATCTGATCTGTTGTGCTGACCCCGCAGGCTTGTGTAGTATTCACCAGAGGGGGTAGTCTGATAGGATCATTGTTGTGTGGGCTTGGAAGTATGGGCGTAGCTTCCGTGCAACGGTAATGAGGGCTAACCCCAATTTCTCGATGACCATGTACTTGGCTTCCTCACCTTAATAGGTTTTACTGACGAAGTACATGGGCCGCTGAACTTCGCCTCAATTGCTAACTAGGACGGCGTTGACGGCCGAGGTGGAGGTGGTTAAGTACAGGGAGAGAACTTCCCCGGGTTGGGGGGTTGTCAGGATGAGGGGACTTTGGAGTGTACTCTTGACTTCCTCCAGAGCCTTCTAGTAGTGGGGAGTTTAGTGGGCGGCATTGTAGCCTTTGCCTTTTTTTGTGCACTCGAAGAAGGGTATGCACCTGTCGGAAGATTGTGATAGGAATCGGCTTAAAGAGGTGATTTTGTCGACCAATGACTGCAACCCTTTCAACATGCCTAGTATCTACAGGTCTTCAATCGCCTAGATTTTTTTCGGGTTGGCTTCGATTCCCCGACTAGAGATCAGGAACCTTAGAAACTTACTGGTCGAGATGCCAAAGGTGCACTTGTCAAGGTTTAGGCGGAGGCGGGTGTTCCTTAGAATTGGAAACACTTCGGCCAAGTACTTTTGGTGTCGTGAGAAGTTCGATCCCTTCACGAGCATATCATAAATATTAACCTTAAATGATTTTTCTATTATTTTTGCGAAAATCATGTTTACGAATAAGCCCCTGTTTGTGATGGAGGTGTGAGGCATGTCGGCTGAGGCGAGGCTGATCTGCTAGTACTCGCTGTAGGCGTCCAGGAAGGACATGTGGGATTGTTCGCTACAGGAGTCCACCAGGGAGTTCACCCTCGGCAAGGGGAACTTGTCCTTCGGACAGGCTTCATTCAAGTTGGTGAAGCCGACACACGTGCTACTGGCCGTTGGCCTTTACCATTATGACGTTTGAGAGCCATGCCGAGTACAAGGATTCTTCAATGAATTTCGCATCCAAGAGCTTTTCTACCTCTGCCTCAGCCGTCTGCCACTGCTCGGTCGACTTCTGTCAGTGCGCCTGCTTGAGTGCATGGGTGCACGCGTGAATGTTCAGGTGATGCTGAATCAGGGACGGTTCCACCTTGGGCAGGTCGTTGGGGGACCAAGCGAAGATGTCCACATTGGCTTGAAGTAGGAGCAGCAGCTCTTGCACTACGGAGGGTGCAAGGACCGCTTCGACTCAGACGAGCTTAGTAGCGTCGTTGGGATACACATGTATAGCCATGGCTGACGAGCCTGGCTGTAACCTCGAAGTTGTCGGCTGATCACTAGGGATAGTTTTCTGCTGGAACACCTGGATGTGGTTTCTTTTCTTCCCCCATTTCCGTGACTTGGGGGCTTGTGGTTCTAGAGATCGCTCCAGCTTGATTCGGAGGAGCTCTTGCCTGGCCGACTGATCCCTGTGCACCATTCCCACTCCGCGTTGGGACTGGAAAAGCACGAATTGGAAGAGAAGGGGATCAGCTGGAAAGCGTGGCTAGTGGGATGGTCAAGGATGCTGTCGAAAGCTGTTGTCAACCCCGCCACTATGAATGCAGCTATGCGATTGTGGTGCCTGTCCCCGTTGCAGACGTACAAGGGGAGGCTAATCTCCCTTCGACATTACTTTGTGGTTGCCGAACCTGGCATCGGGTGAATCGAAGGGGCTAGGTTCTCTTTCGTGAAACCCAGCTGGCGTAGGGTTTTGAGGAAGAGGACGTCCACGACGCTTCCTTCGTCGACGAAGAGTCGGGGCTGTTGTTGACCGTCTAGCAAGAGCGTTATCAATAGCGGGTTAGTGTTCCGTCGGGTCGGGGAGAGAGGCGAAGAGTCGTGAGGCTGCCTGCTTGACCGGGCCTCTCTCGCCCCACTGAATAGTGGGGAAACTGCTAAGGGCCGACTACTTGGAGGGGCTAGATTACTGGCTTAAGGTGGCATTGAAGCCAAAAATGACCTTGACCTCCACACTTGCAAGGGGGGTGGTGAGCATATTGAGGTGCCCTAGGTATGGCCACTAGGACCTGGCGGTGGTACTCGGTTGGCGAGAGTAGGGGGGATATCGCTTGCTTGAGGCGGTGGGCTGTGGTATCGTCAGGCTCATGGGCCTCAGTGAGTACCACATTGATTTCATGGAGGTTCTAAAGTCTCTCCTTGTAGTAATCCTTCGAGCCTTCCGTGGGCCCCTTGCCCTTATCTTGGCCCTCATTTCGCCTAACAAATTGGGCCAGGTTCCCATGTCGGATTTGGAACTCTATCTGGTCGCATAGATCGGAGCAGTTTTTGGTGATGTGGCCCCGAGCCTTATGATATAGTAAGGCTCGATGTCCGCCTTCCTCTTCATCAGCTTAGGCGGGGGTTGCAGGTCCTTGTTTGTAGAACATACTTCTGCTAACATGTCTGCCTGGTTCACGGCTAGGGGAGTGTATTCTTTGAAATACTTCTGCCTGGTCTGGCGGGTTCCATTGTTTCGGCCTCTGCTGGGTCAGTCGTTCCTTCGCTCTGCAAAGCTGGCCCTACAATTGTTGAAGCGGCGACTTTCGCGGATGGAGACGAGGGAGGAGTTGCCTGGGGTTCGCCTCTCGTGGTCTAGGCTGGCATCTTCCTCAAATCCTTTGACCAGTCAGTTGCGGGAGTGGAAAGAGTCATCTTGCTCTACGAACCTTGTGGCCCGGTCCTAGAGCTCCGCCGTGTCTTTGGGTGGGAAGTCGTCTTTGTTATACCAAAACCTCTGAGTCAAGAGCCTTAACTTGAAGTATTGGATGACGATGGTATCATGAGGTCTCTTGCACTTAATGTACTGGGCCTTGAACCGGTCTAGGTACTATCGGAAGGACTCGCTCCACTGTCAGACTTCTGACAGCCTCTCAGGTTTATCTCTAACCCTCTGTTGTGTAGCGAAGTACTAGCAAAACTTGTCGGCTAGGTCTTGGAAGTAGGCGATATGCTCTGTCGGTAGTTTGTTGAACCACTCATGGGCCATGCCGGATAGATAGGATGGGAATACTTTGCAGAGTACTTCGTCGGGATAGCCGTGCACTAGCATCATCTGGCGGTAACTCCCAACGAAGCTATTGGGGTCCACTGTCCCATCATATGGAACCATGACGGGTTGCCTGAATCTCTCAGGTAGGGGGGCTATCATCATCTCCTCAGTGAAGGGGTAGGTGGTGACGTAGGCCCGGGGTCAGATGTCGCTCATAGCTCGGGTATCCTAGCGGACGATCTTAGGGAGCCATCCCCTGCTGCCAGTTGCAATGAATTGAGCCCTTGAGATCTCCGAGGTAGGTGGGTGAGGTGCCTTCGATGGGTTAGGGGGGACTTTGCCTCTTTGGCTACTAAGCTCGCGCTTTAGTTGCTCGAGCTGTTCGCGCAGGTGGGCGTTTTCGTCCTCTACCTTGCGATGCCATCTCAGCTACTTGTCATCAGGGTTGGGTTGGCAGGTCTCCCTCTGTGGGGGTGGACTGAGCTCTTGGATCTGTTTGATCTCTAGGGGCTTCTCCGTTACTGCGATTTTCTCAGCCCTGAGAGCCGGCAGTTTAGCCCGAAACTACTCTTTCCTCTCCTGTAGCTCAGGGAGGCACGCTCATGGTCCTCCGGTGGTTGAGTAGGGACTCCCTTCTTGCTTGGCTTGGTCGGTGGCTAGCATCGCTTGGACATCGATATGCTCGACTTGGTCCAATCCGGTGCTTTCTCGGGGTCAGCGCGGGAGGAGTTGCGAGTCGAGAGCCATTGTGTGGACCTCGAAAGGTAGGAAATGTTATCAATCGACAATCGTTTCTCATAGAAGGCATCAATTGATGGCTGCTATTAATAACCTGGTAGTGTATCTGCTCAGAAAATCTTGGTAGAAGCGTGATCGGCTCAGGAGTGTAGATTCCTACAGGAGGGGGTGAGATATGCGTGACGTATAAAATGCGGAATAAAAAGATAACAATCTCACAAAATGAGCAATTTCACAATGTATACAAGTATTTTTAGATGAAAACCCAAATCGGGTGAAAACCACCACCTACCTCTCGAGTTAGGATTTTCCGATCGATCTAGTCGATCAAATCGACTATACGAGCTACTTAAACGAGAGTAGTTCAACCTCAATTACAACTACGCTATAAATACGAGGGTAGCGTTCCTCAACCCTTCCTCTTCACAAGAAGGATTTTATCCCTCGATGGAGACGAGAATTTGCAAAGTGAATATTCAAACAATAAAAGTACAACAATCCTATAGAGCCACAAATATTAAAACCTAGCTTCTATAGGAGTTAGGAAACTTCCCTTTGGTGGAAGTGCGTCGGCTTGATGCAGGTTCGTGAACCATGCGGCGGCACTTGGTCGCTCTCGTAATCTCGGAGGGAGAGTGGGTGCGCAAACGAAGGTGGTGCTCTCAAGTGTGGGCTTGATGAACTAGGAGAGCAACAACACTTAAGAATGATCTTCCTCACTTGGACAAAAGATGTGAAAATGCTATTCAAGGTGTGTCTTGGTGTGTGTCTACAGGGCAAGGGTTCTCCTCTATTTATAGAGGACATAGGAAGGCTTTGGAAGGCCTTGGATGGCTTCCATAGCCGTTGGGTGCAAATTCAAGGCAAATCAAGTCGAAATTAGGATCAATTATGATTCTAACAAGGTCATCAGACGTCTGATTCAAGTATCAGATGTCTGGAAAACCTGTTTAAGGTGTTTAGGAACTAAGTCAGATGTCTGATTCTAGGTGGGTTTCTTTCCTGACTTGGTTTAGACCTAAATAGGGTTCTAGTGTATTTGCATCAGACGACGTACAGGACGTCTGGCACTAGGTCTGGACGTTTTGAAACCTATTGTACAGCGGGAATGAATTCTTAAGATAGGTTAACGGCTAGAAAATGTTACAAAGGAGATTTTAGGTCAGTCGAGACAAAACGTTCACATATTAGACGTCTGGGGTTCTCTACGAATGTTTGATATAAGGCTAATGGTCATTTCCCTCAACGTTTGCATAGGAAGCCAACGTTCCACTAATTGGACGTCTGACACAAATATCAGACATCTTCTGAGACGTCTGGAGTAAGGTTAGGATGTCTGATTTCATCAGATAGAAATTACAAAGTCCAGCCTATATTATTGGACGTCTGAGTCAACAGTTAGACATCTTAAAAGTTACTATCAGGTGTCTGTTTTCCAGATTTGATGTCTGATTAGGCTGTCAAAACCCTATTTTGATTTTCTAAGTTCTCTACAGAAAGCTTAAGTATCCAAGGGTTGTGCAGGTGCTCCTAGGACTACTTTAAGGGTTCTTTGAGGCTCTTTAACATAAGATCTAAGAAATAAATAAAGAGCAAAACAAAGAAACAAAATTACAATAAACACGATAAAAGGAAATCTATCATATTCTTATCTTTATGCTTCTTCAAGCTATCGCTCCTCACGAAGCTCCTCTGTTCTCCGTCAAGCTTTTCCAATCTGTCATGGATGCGAGCTCGAACTCCGTCTAAACATGTCTCCATTTGCAATTAACCTGAAATCTAAGACTTCAAGTGCAAATGTTAAATAACATGTGTTTTGTTATCGTCAAAATAAACGATCGTGGTGCTTTAGCACCAATAGAAAGATCCTGCTAGGAGCCTGAGATCGATCCGCTCAGAAGATATCACCGGGAGCCTTATCCCAGGACTATAAATAGGTGGGAAGGCACTCAAGTCCCCCCCCCCCCAGGCAATCCGAGAGAAATCGAGAGATTGTATACTCTGTAACCTTGCAAAATTCTAGTTCATAGTTGGGAGTTCTATCCTCCCCCCAAACGTACACCCCTTGCGGTGGAACTGAGTAATCAACTCCTATGCCATTTGTGAGATTGCTTTGATCTCTTGATCGGAACTCCCATTCTAGGGAATCAGATCACTTCTTGAGTCGGACACTCCGCATCCCCGAGGCACCGATCAGTCATAGATATTATTTGCTATTTGTGGATGATTTTTCACATTTGACATGGATAGTTTTTATGAAAAATAAATCAGATATTGGCTCTTATCATTCAGTTTATTGCATTTGTGAAGACTCAGTTTGATGTGTATAAAGACTATCAGAAAAAATAGTGCACTAGAATTTTGTACTAAGCAACTAGGCACTCTGTATGCTTCTCTTGGTATTGTACACCAAACCTTCTACTTACAAACATCACAACAGAATGGGGTGGCAGAGCGGAAGCATAGACACATTCTGGATACAGCTCGTGCCTTGCTGATTCAGAATAGTGCCCTATATCTTTAGTGGAGGGATGCAATACTGATTGCATGTTATTTTATTATTTGGCTTCCCTTTTCTGCGCTTTATGAACAAGTACCCTGGACATTGTTATATCTAGATGCTGATCTATTCTTGGTGCCACCCAAGGCATTTGGATGTGTTGCTTTTGTTCACTCACTTGCAGCTGGCCATGACAAGCTTGCCCCAGAGCAGTCAAGTGTGTGTTTCTTAGCTATTGTCGAACATAGAAGGGACAGATGCTTTGACATGATCCATAAGAAGTAGTATATCAGTGCGGATGTTACATTCCATGAGTCTATTCCCTACTTTTCCACATCAGCTCATCAGTTGCATGATGTGGAAATTGTTGCACGTATGCCTGTGCCTCCTGTATCCATGGATGATTTCTAGGTTAGTAGTGCCACTCCAAAGCAGCCTGTCGGTTCACTCAGAATTGTACCGTCATATGAAAGAACATTTAAGGGCTCTACATATTAGAGAGAGAAAGTTACACACCCCTTCCTCCCCTATCCCTCCCGAGCCACCACTGTACTCCTGTGATCAGGTACATATTGAGCGCACTAACAGTACTTTTATTGATGTTTCTCCAGGTCTACCTAATGATGCTGATGTTCCGATTTCCATTCGGAAAGCCTCTCGCTCCTATGCTTATTATCGTGTGGCTGGAAGTGCATTGTCTACCCACTCCTTGGGTGTTGTATTTCAAGCCTTTATCACTGCAGTGCTTAACTCTGAGATTCACATATCTTATCAGCAGACAGTTATGAATCCACATTGGAAGGTGGTGATGGAAGAAGAAATGTCTGCCCTTCGTAACAGAGGCACATCTTGTTGGCCACTTGGGAATTGGCCTTGTTACCTTCTAGCGCACATCTTGTTGGAGCAAGGTATGTTTTTACCTTGAAATACAATCCTGATGGGTCTTTCTCGATACAAGGCTCGCCTCATGGCCAAAGGATTAACTCAAACTTATGGAGTGGATTTCTTTGATTCCTTCTCTCCAATGGCTTGACTCTAGTGTTCGCATTCTTATCTTTGTGGTTGCGTACTATAGATGGACACTTCATCAGCTGGATGTAAAAATTGCCTTCTTGTATGACAATCTTCAGGAGGAGATATATATGCATCAGCCTCCAGGTTTTGAGATTTAGGGGGAGTGCGTGTGTAGACTATGTAAGACAATTTAGTCCCAAAGCATGGTTCCAATGATTATCAAAGACATTGTCTATGGTTGGGTTACGAAGTTCTTCGTTTTACCACTCTCTATTTGCGAGAAAGACCAGTAGGGGTGTTGTGGCTTTACTTGTATATATAGATGACCTTATTCTCACAGGTGATGATGTGGTGGTATATCCCAAGTTAGGGTGTATTTGGCGCAACAATTTGTTATGGACCTTGGGAGACTTAGGTACTTCCTAGGTATTGAGATTGCCACAGGCAAGTAGGGAATTGTCATGTCTCAGAGGAAGTATGCTTTGGATATTCTTCAGGGGGCTAGTATGCTTAGATCTAAGAGAGCAAATATCCCTATTGTTACGACCTGGTTCCCGAATCCCTACAGGACATGAGATCGGACTGACTCGACTGATCCCAAAACCCAGTCGTCCAACAAGAAAGTAACCAAAAAGCAGGAAAGTAAACTATATTCACTATGCTAAGCAACTAACAGTAACAAAAGTACAACAGTAAAGAAGTAATCTACTACAATACAAACCACCACAACAATAGAAAAGTAACCAGGTATAGAAATAAAAACTACAAAATATAAGAGTACAGAGATGCAAGAAACTACTCACTACAACAGAAAAGGAGTACAACAAGAAGCTACAACTACTGGGCTCTACTGGGCCCAGCACCCTTTGCAGCCGTAGGCTCTAGCTGCTAAACACCTGGACATGAAAAGTGGTTATGAGTACAAAATGTCAGCGAACGCTGAGTAGAGTGGCAACCAACAAACTAAAGCAGTAAAGGTGGACAGGTAGCTGTTGTTTTTCAATTACTTTCTTTAACTACTTATTCTTTTTCACCACTTGGTTTATTTATCAGGTCTCTTTCTTGATCTCGAATGTTCATCGTGGGAATGATCTTGATTGCAGTCTTTTCCAAAGAGTAGAAGTCACACGTGGTGCTCTCCTGGTCGGGAGAGTCCCCCGTGGTGGTCCTACACCTAGTCAACCACCCCAAGGTCACGGACAGACATAACGGTGACTATGGCACGCGCGATAAGTGCACGAGTAGCTACCTCGCACTAGCACGTGGTCAGTCGTTTCCGTTAGCGGGTGCACCCAAAGCACAGCATCGAACCAGTATAGGGCCTAGCCCTCTCAGTAATAGGGGTCTAGCCCTTAAGAACCTAATAGGGATCTCGCCCCTCCATAGTCCCCGCACCCTCGCCTGACTACTCTACTTTACCTAGTGGGCCTCAAAAGTCGGTGTAGGGTGGCTAGCTGAACCTCGGGTCTCGTGGGGTGGCTAGCTTTGTCCCTACACTAGTAACTCTCCTCGGTACTGTGTACGCGAGGACCAAGAAGTCGATACAGAGTGGCCAATCCTAACCCCAGGTCTCAACCCAAGGGCGGTTAGCTCCGCTCTGCACTAAATAAGGGGACAGTCGCTCTCCTTGGTACTCCATACTCAAGGGCCAGCTTACTTCCCTACTCACATTTCCAGTTCCATTCCATTGATTCTAGGAGCTCTACTCCTAATTTCCCATAGGGTTCATGCTCATATTCCTCATATTATTCCATACCAGGTTTCATCATTTCTATTTCCATTCTCAGTTTATACACATGCCACTGGTAATTCTATCATTCACATTTCCATATTCAGGTTATTCACAAGTAGCTCGTGTTTCCAACATTCACCTTTCCATTTCCAAATTATATAAAGGCAGCTCATATTATGTGTGCGACAGAAAAGTTACATACAACAGTTAACCAGTACTATATATTTCGCAGGCAATTGTTATTCATTTACAGGCAATTGTTATCATTCTATTTACTCATTCAAGATTGCTATCCATTCATTCAATACAGTCAATTCCAATATTTCTAGCCCTAGGATTCATGCCATACCCGAGGTTCTAATTATTCATTCCACACATGCATTCAGGTTTGTATTTAAATTAAGGGAAGCCACTCTACCAGTAAACCCATGAGTAGTGGGGGCTTGAATTGTAGGCTCACGTGCCTCAGCAAGCCCCGAACCCGAAACGGAAATAAGTCCTATCACAAGGATTAATCACACAAGAAAATACTCAGAATAGTATAGGTGGTATTCTAGCAAGTAGAGAAATTTATATGGAAAACATCGGTATCTTAATTGCGGAAAACAGACCTCAAACGGACCATAAACGGGTCAAAAATAGTGTTCCTGACTCAAATCAGATGTTTGGAATACCTTCCAGACGTCTTAAAAGGGTCCAGTAACGTATCTAAGCCTCTACACCAATCCTCAGACGTCCAGGAACTCCTCTGGACCGTTTGGACCCAGTTCCAGACGTCCGTTCACCACTCCAGACATCTGGAAGCGCTTCCCGATGTTTGGTATGTCGCCCAGACGTCTGAAATGCGTGAGAGGGCGTGTCTCGTGCCTTCCCGAGGTGAACCTTGCGCGAAATCCACCAAATCTCCTCAAAAAGGCATGCAACAGTGTCTTAACGGAGCGGCCTGCATGGCCGTATCCGCAAAGAAGACGTACCTTCGCGAAGTCTACTCCTCAGACGTTTAGAACCTCCTCCAGACGTTGACTAAGTCGTTTGGACGTCGCTCTAGACATCTGATTCTGGGAAAAACCCAGAACCAGAACCTGCTTTTGCTCCCTCGCGCTGCGCGTGACCGTGCCGCGCCCTCTCGCCTGCAGGTCCAGCTGCAGCAGTGTCGGGGAGGACCTCCCCGGTGCACTCCTCCGCCTTGCGCATGCGCCGCTCTAGCCGTGCGCTCACCGGCAAGCTCCCACGCGAGCTCGCAAGCTCAACTCCTCTCCCTCTCATGCTGCTCTTCTCCTCACGCCACTTTCGTGCTCTCACTGCTCTGCTGCTCTCGCTGGAGGGAAGGAGGAAGGTGGCTGGGGAAGTGGGGTGGAACGAGAGAGAGGAGGGGGGCTTTATAAGAGTGTGGGTTTAGGGTTTTGCTGGGGGCGGAAGGAGAGAGAAGAAAAACGAGGGGGTGTACTGTCTGCGCGCAGCATGCGCGCAGACGTGAGCTTATACTTAAAATTTTTGATTTCCAGATGTCTGGGAATGAGTCCCGACGTCTGACCCTCAGTCCAGACGTCATACGAGACGTTTGACCTAAAGTTTGGACATCTTAAAAGGCTTAAACAACACGGGTCTTAACATCATAACTTAAAGGAAGTTTCGTTCCCGAAACTTGAGCTAGCTAGGGTGCGGAGAAAGAATAACATACGCATAACAAACTTAAAGAGGACCGAAGCCGGTTCGAAAAGACGTACCCTCAAAGAGCTCCGGGTATCGCTCTCGCATCGCTGCCTCAGGCTCCCAGGTAGCCTCCTCGTACCTCTGGCTCCTCCACGAGACCTTCACCAGGGGTACCTACTTCTGTCTCAAACTCCGGACGGCTCTGTCTAGTACCTGCACTGGTCGCTCGTCGTAGGTTAGGTCGTCACCCACCTCGACACTCTCATGGCTCAGAACGTGACTGGGATCGGCGATGTACTTCCTGAGGTTAGACACGTGGAACACGTCATGCACACCAGAAAGTTGGGGCGGAAGGGCAAGTCTGTAAGTAACAGGTCCTACCCGCACCAGGACCTCAAGGGGCCCCACAAACCTCAGCGCAAGCTTCCCTTTCACCCCAAAACGCTGTAGGCCCTTCATAGGTGAAACACGAAGGAAGACGTGATCCCCAGCCTCAAATGCACCTCTCTGTGCTTCCGATTGGCATAGCTCTTCTGTCTGCTCCTGACAGTGCGAAGTCGTCTGTGAATCTGCTCAACCACCTCCCAACTCTGCCAGATCAGCCTGGGGCCAACCTCCCACTTGGTCCCCACCTCAACCCAACTCATTGGTGCAGTACACCTCCGTCCGTACAGAGCCTCATAGGGTGTCATGCCGATGCTCGAGTGATAGCTGTTATTATATGCAAACTTTGCCAGGGGCAAGTGCTCCTCCCAAGAGCCTCTCCAGTCCAATACACTGGCACGCAAAAAGTCCTCAAGCGTCTGTATCGTGCACTCTAACTGTCCGTTCGTCTGGGGGTGATATGCCATGCTGAACCTTAACCGTATCCCCAAAGCCTATTGAAACTTAGCCCAAAACTGGGACGTAAAACGAGTATCCCAGTCGGATACGATCTCATGTAGAACTCCGTGTAGATGTACCACGTCGCGAATATATCTCTCTGCCAACTGTGCTAGTCCTAAGGTGACTCGGATCGGCAAGAAACGTGTCGTCTTCGTCAATCTGTCTACGATCACCCAGACTGCGTCGTTTCCTCGCTAGGTAATGGGCAAGCCCACCACTAAGTCCATGGTGATGCTCTCCCACTTCCACTCTAGCACTGGAAGTGGCTGCAACGGCCCTACAGGCCTCTGATGCTCAATCTTCACCTGCTGGCACACCAAACACTGCTGCACGAACTCACCTACATCCTGCTTCATCCCCCTCCACCAAAAGTCACGTCTCAGATCATGGTACATCGTTGTGTTTCCGGGATGTATGGTGAACCTGGATCCGTGTGCTTCAATCAGAAGCTCTCTCAACAACTCATCCTTGGGAATGTACAAACGTCCCCTCATGCGCAGCACCCCGTCAGTAAAGGAGAAGTCTCCAGGGTCCCCTGACAATACTCTGTCACGCAACGACTGAGGTACGGGTCTGCGATCTATCCTGTGATGATGCGGTCTATCAGCTCTGGTCTTGTCTGCCGTGTCACCGTCATGCCCCATAGTGCCCCAGTAACTCTAAGGGTCACCAACTGCCCAACTCCTCCATGAGTCTCCAACTCTGTGCTTGTAAATTAGCCAAGTGGGCAGGCGCCTTTCGGCTCAAGGCGTCAGCCACCATGTTGACCTTCCTCGGATGGTAGGAAATGCTGCAGTTATAGGCCTTCAAGAGCTCTAACCAACGTCCCTGTCTTATGTTGAACTCCTTCTGATCAAACAAGTACCTTAGGCTCTTATGATCTGTGAATATCTCAAAGGTCTCATCGTATAGGTAGTGTCTCCAAGTCTTCAGCGCGAAGATGATAGCTGCCAGCTCTAGGTCGTGGGTAGGGTAGCTATGCTCATGGGGCTTCAGTTGCCGCGAAGCGTAAGCGACAACGTGACCCTGCTACATGAGCACACCCCCTAACCCCTGCAAAGAGGTGTCCGTGTACACAATGAACTCGCCATTGCTGATCGGAATGGTAAGCACAGGAGCCGAAGTCAGCCTCTCCTTCAACTCCTGAAAGCACGCCTCACAAGCGTCTGTCCAAGAAAAGGGTACGTCCTTCTGGGTTAACTGTGTCATAGGACATGCAATCTACGAGAAACCCCTGTAAACCGCTGGTAGTAACCTACCAGTCCCAAGAAATTATGGATTTCTGTCACTGTGCGTGGTCTCTCCCACCTGAGCACTGCCTCTACCTTGGCTGGGTTCACAGCCAAGCCATCCCTTGAAATCACATAACCTAAGAAGGTCACCTGCCTCAACCAGAACTCGCACTTGTTGTATTTGGCATACAGCCTACGTCGCCTCAATGTGTCCAAAACCATCCGCAAGTGCTGTCTGTGCTACGCCTGATCCCGCGAGTAGATGAGCACATCGTCGATAAATACCACCACGAACTGATCCAGATATGGCCTGAACACCCGATTCATCAAATTCATGAAAGCAGCGGGGGCGTTGGTCATCCCAAATAGCATGACCAAAAACTCGTAGTATCCGTACCGGGTGCGGAAAGCTATCTTGGAGACGTCGATCTCCTTGATCCTCAACTTGTGGTAGCTAGACCTTAAATCTATCTTGGAGAAGACCGTGGCACCTCGCAACTGGTCAAACAGATCATCAATCCTCGGCAGTGGATACCTGTTCTTGATGGTTACTCTATTCAGCTGTCTGTAATCCACACAATGGCATAGGGTACCATCCTTCTTCTTCACAAATAATACCAGGGCTCCCCACGGAGACGCATTGGGCCTCACAAAGCCTTTCTCCAGAAGGTCCTGCAACTAGGACTTGAGCTCTCGTAGTTCAAGTGGTGCCATCCTGTAAGGTGCTGTAGAAATGGGGCTGGTCCCCGGTACCAGTGAGATCTCGAACTCGATCTCACGCTCAGGCGGTAGCCCTGGCAGCTCCTCTGGAAACACGTCGGGGTACTCTTTGACCACTAGGATACTCTGAAAGTCTGCCACGGGGCTAGGCTCTACCACTATACAAGCTAGAAAGCCCTCACACCCCTGGCCCAAAAGTCGCGCCGCCCGAAGTGCAGAAATACACTTGAAGCCTCTGTCCACCGATTGTCCGTAAAACTCAAAAGAAGGCATCTCCGGTATGGAGAAACGATCTTCCTCTCAAAACAGTCCACCAAAGTGTGGTAAGCGGATAGCCAGTCCATCCCCAGAATCACGTCAAAGTCCTCCATCGGTATCACAATCAGATCAGCGGGGAGGTTGTGTCCCCCAACACTGACCTTGCAACCTGTGTAAACCTCCTCAGCTACAAATAGTTGACCACCCGGATCTCTGATCACAAACGGATCCTCTAACAACACACAGTCCTGTCCCAAATTGACAGCAAAACTAGCAGTAACAAATGAGTGCGTGGTGTCGGAATCAAAAAGTGTGTAAACTAGTATGCTGGAAACTGTAACTATGTCTGCCACCACTGAACCTGAAGCTCTGGCATCTCTGTGTGTCAGGGCGTTGATACGCCCCTCAACTCTCGGTGTGGAAGAAGCAGCCACACTCTACGTCGGACGGGTAACCGCTAGTCAGTACCCTCCCCTCAACTGCTGTCCTCCTCTACGCGATTGGGAACTATGGCCTCTTGCTCGTCCTCCAGCGCTCGATGCGGGAGGCATCTGCTGACCTCTAGCTCTAGATGGGCAGTCCCTCCGGATGTAGCCCGGTTGACCACACTGGTAGCAAAGGAGAACTCGACTCCCGCCCTCGGTAGGTCCCTGTTGATGGTTGGTTGGGGGTCCAGTGCTGGCAGCAGGCCCCTGTCGAGGGCCCCCAAAGGCCACTGACGGTCCCGCAAAGTGTGACGGCTCTCCTGCGGGTGCCGCGTGCCTCCTCTCTCGCCAGCCCTGTGAGTAGTTTGGCTGATAGGGCCTCTTCCGTTCGTTGTCAGTGTCACATGCGGCCGGGTTGGTCTCCTCATATGTCATAGCTACCTCCACTCTCTCGAGAATGTTGACAGCTTCAGGGGTTTGACATACCCCTGAATAGCAGGCCGGAGCCCCTCGGTGAACCTCCACAGGCACTCCTCAGTAGCCACACCTGTTGCGGCGAAATGAGACAGCTCTAGAAATCGCGTGCGATACGCACTCACGGTCATCGTCCCCTGGCGGAGAGTGTGGAACTCCCGCCTCCTCTGATCTTGCCACGTCTGGGGGAAGTACTGCTCGAAGAAGAGGGTGACAAACTGGTCCGATGTCGGCTCGACCCTCTCCTGACCTCTGACCGCCCTCCACCACTTGTGTGCCGTGCTCTCCAACTGGTACGTGGCAAAGGCCACGTGGCACTTCACATCGAGGCGAAGGGTGTCAAACACTTTCTCGATTTGCTCGAGCTAGTCCTCCGCTTCGGTCGGGTCCTCATCCCCCTTGAAGGAGGGGGGCTTCAGCTTCTGGAATTATCCGAAAAGCTCGTAATGGCGCTGAAGTGGGGAAACTGGTACACCTCCGGGCAAGGAGGGCTCGTTCTCGAAAGTGTCAGAGGACGGTGGGGGAGGTGGAGGGCCACCCCCTCCCCCACGTCCAGCATTGCATTTGTCTTGTTGTCCCATAGAGGACTCCCTATCCACGTCCCCAGGGAGAGGTGCCCGTGGAAGCAGGTGGAGCTCCTCTCGCACAATCTCCTGTATCAGCTGGGCGAGGTCCTAGGCCTAAATGCCTGGAAGTAGTGGCTGGTCCACTGAGACGTCAGGCTCAGTACGCCCGCCCCTCCGACCTCGTCCACGGCCGCGTCCGCAGCCCACCTCAATGATTTCACGTCGAGGCATCTCCTACAAGGAGATGCGAACACAAAACAGGAAGACGTCAATTCTAATGGACATTCAGCAAAATGACCTCAAAACAAATGTCAAAAGGTACGTTGTGGTGGTTACTCTAGTTACAAGCACGTGAATTGGTTATTCTCAAGCTAGTTGGTTCACTTCTCGGGACGACCTTGCTTTGATACCATCTTGTTATGACCCGGTTCTCGAATCCCTACAGGACACGAGATTGGACCGACTCGACTAATCCCAAGACCCAGTCGTCCAACGAGAAAGTAACCAAAAAGCAGGAAAGTAAACCACATTCACTATGCTAAGCAACTAACAGTAACAAAAGTACAGCAGTAAAGAAGTAAACTACTACAGTACACACCACCACAACAGTAGAAAAGTAACCAGGTACAGAAATATAAAGTACAGAATATAAGAGTACAGAGATGCAAGAAACTACACACTACAACAGAAAATGAGTATAACAAGAAGTTACAACTACTAGGCTCTACTGGACCTGAAAAGGGGTTATTAGTACAAAACGTTAGCGAACGCTGAGTAGAGTGGAAACCAACTAACTAAAGCAGTAAAGGTGGACAGGTAGCTGTTGTTTTTCAATTACTTTCTTTAACTACTTATTCTTTTTCACCACTTGGTTTATTTATCAGGTCTCTTTCTTGATCTCGAATGTTCCTCGTGGGAACGATCTTGATTGCAGTCTTTTCCAAAGAGTTGAAGTCGCATGTGGTGCTCTCCTGGTCGGGAGAGTCCCCCGTGGTGGTCCTACACCTAGTCAACCACCCCAAGGTCACGGACAAACGTAACGGTGACTATGGCACATGTGATAAGTGCACGAGTAGCTACCTCGCACTGGCACGCGGTCAGTCATTTCCGTTAGTGGGTGCGCCCAAAGCACAGCATGGAACCAGTATAGGGCCTAGCCCTCTCAGTAACAGGGGTCTAGCCCCTAAGAACCCAACAGGGGTCTCGCCCCTCCACAACCACGCACCCTCGCCTGACTACCCTGGTTTACCTTGTGGGCCTAACAAGTCGGTGTAGGGTGGCTAGCTGAACCCCGGGTCCCGCAGGGTGGTTAGCTCTCTCCCTACACTAGTAGCTCTCCTCGGTACTATGTACACGAGAGCCAAGAAGTCGATATAGAGTGGCTAATCCTAACCCTGGGTCCCAACCCAAGGGCGGCTAGCTCCGCTCTGCACTAAATAGGAGAACAGTTGCTCTCCTTGGTACTCTATACTCAAGGGCCAGCATACTTCTTCACTCACATTTCCATTTCCATTCCATTGATTCTAGGAGCTCTACTCCTAATTCCCCGTAGGGTTCATGCTCATATTCCTCATGTTATTTCATACCAAGTTTCATCATTTCTATTTCCATTCTTAGTTTATACACATGCCACTGGTAATTCTATCATTCACATTTCCATATTTAGGTTATTCATAGGTAGCTCGTGTTTCCAACATTCACCTTTCCATTTCCAAATTATATACAGGCAGCTCATATTATGTGTGCGATAGAAAAGTTACATACAACAGTTAACAAGTACTATATATTTCACAGGCAACTGTTATTCATTTACAGGCAATTGTTATCATTCTATCTACTCATTTAAGATTACTATCCATTCATTCAATACAGACAATTCCAATATTTCTAGCCCTAGGATTCATGCCATACTCGAGGTTCTAATCATTCATTCCACACATGCATTCAGGTTTGTATTTAAATTAAGGAAAGCTACTCTACCAGTAAACCCAGGAGTAGTGAGGGTTTGAATGGCAGGCTCACATGCCTCAACAAACCCCGAAGCCGCAACGGAAACAAGTCCTATCATAAGGATCAATCACACAAGAAAATACTCAGAACAGTATAGAAAGTATTCTAACAAGTAGAGAAATTTATACGGAAAATATCGGTATCTTAATTGCAGAAAACAGACCTCAAATGGACCCTAAACGGGTCAAAAATAGTGTTCCTGACTCAAATTAGATGTCTGGAATACCTTCCAGACGTCTTAAAAGGGTCCAGTAACGTACCTAAGCCTCTGCGCCAATCCTCAGACGTCCAGGAACTCCTCTGGACCATCTGGACCCAATTTCAGATGTCCGACCACCTCTCCGAACGTCTGGAAGCGCTTCCCGTTGTCTGGTATGTCGCCCAGACGTCCGAAATGCGCGGGAGGGCATGTCCCGCGCCTTCCCGAAGCGAACCCCGCGCGAAATCCACCAAATCTCGTAAAAAAGGCATGCAATAGTGTCTTGGCGGAGCGACCTGCATGGCCGTATCCTCAAAGAAGACGTACCTCCGTGAAGTGTACTCCTCAGACGTCTGGAACCTCCTCCAGACGTCGGCTAAGTCGCCTGGATGTTGCTCCAGACGTCTGATTCTATGAAAAACCCATAACCAGAACCTGCTTCCGCTCTCTCGCGTCGCGTCGTACCCTCTCACTTGCAACTCCAGCTGCAGCAGTGTTGGGGAGGACCTCCCAGACCCACTCCTCCACCTTGTACATGCGCCGCTCCAGCCGTGCGCTCAAACTCAACTCCTCTTCCTCTCATGCTGCTCCTCCTCTCCTTCTCACGCCATTCCCGCGCTCTCACTGCTTTTCTGCTCTCGCTGGAGGGAGGGAGGAAAGTGGCTGGGGAAGTGGGGTGGAACGAGAGAGAGGAGGGGGGCTTTATAAGGGTGTGGGTTTAAGGTTTTGCTGGGGGCGGAAGGAGAGAGAAGAAGGAAAACGTGGGGGGTGTATTGTCTGTGCGTAGCACGCGCGCAGACGCAAGCTCGTACTCAAAATTTTTGATTTCCAAACGTTTGAGAATGAGTCCAGACGTCTTACCAGACGTTTGATCCTCAGTCCAGACGTCTTACCAGACGTCTAACCTAAAGCTCAGACGTATTAAAAGGCTTAAACAGCACGGGTCTTAACACCTATGGATCCACAGGTTCACCTATTTGATCACTATGCTCGGCTGATGGATAAGAAGACATATAGGTAGTGTTATAACCCTGGCATCAAACGTCGTTTAAGATGTCTGGGAATTAGTCTAGACATCTGGAAGCCTTCCCAGACGCCTGGAATTAAATTTTTTCGACGTACTGGTTCACGTTTGCGCGTGCTCACGGGTCTTAACACCTATGGATCCAAAGGTTCACCTATTTGATCAGTCTGCTCAGCTGATGGACAAGAAGACATATAGGTAGTGTTATAACCCTGGCATCAAATGTCATTTAAGACATTTGGGAATTGGTGTAGACGTCTGGAAGCCTTCCCAGATGCTTGGAATTAAATTTTTTCGGCGTAGGGGTTCGCGTCTGCACGCATGCATGCGCAGACTGAACCACCGCCCTCCTTCTCTTT
This sequence comes from Thalassia testudinum, assembly GCA_037157565.1. Classification (NCBI taxonomy): domain Eukaryota; kingdom Viridiplantae; phylum Streptophyta; class Magnoliopsida; order Alismatales; family Hydrocharitaceae; genus Thalassia; species Thalassia testudinum. The sequence continues at coordinate 40,979,211 of JAZHRO010000014.1, forward strand.
CCTTCCTCTTTGCAGGCGCAGACAGCTTTTTCTCTCTCTCCCCCCTCGACAGCCTTCAAATACCCCCTCTCCTCTCCCTCACCCTCACTCCACCGCCCTCTTCTTCTCCTTCTTCCTGTTAGCGAGAGAGTGAGTGGGCGAGGGCAGCCGCAGCGGTTGCTGTGAGTGCGTCGGGAGGAGGGGCTGCTGCGAGGGAGAGAGAGAGCTCGATCGCGAGGTTGCGAGCTCGCTGGAGCAGCCAGGGCTGGCCAGCGGGTGCGCAGCAGGCACGTGGTGCTGGGGAGGAGCTGTTGCAGCTCAGGCAGCAGGCGTGCGCGGTCCAGCACAGCCATGCGCTGCGGGCGGAGGGCGAGGAGGTCCTGATTCTGGGAAAATTTCCCAGAATCTGACGTCTAGACATACGTCCAGACGACGCTGGAGACATGTGGAGGGAGGTCCAGACGTCTGAAAGCTACGATATTTTTACCTCCCTTTTTTTCGCGTGTACGGCCATGCAGCCGTTCTGCCAAGGAGTCCTGCTCATTTCGTGTTGAGGACGATCGCGTGTGCGTGCAGGTCTCGTTCGGGGAGGCGTAAGGGCACGCCCTCCCACGCAGATCGGATGTCTGGGCACAGCACCGGACGACAGAGAGGGTCTCCAGATGTCCGGAGTGACAGTCGGACGTCTAGAAACTAAGTCCAGACGGTTCAGCGGGGTTCTGGACGTCTGAAGGACCGCACAGGATTAAGGTATGACCTGAGCCATCTTTTAAGATGTTCCAGATGTCTGATTTTGGGCAGACTTGTCGTTTTTGACCCGTTTAGGGTCCTTTCGGAGTCTGTTTTCCACGTTTCAAGTTTCGTTCTTCTCAGATTTAGTTCCTCTACCTGTTTACAGTAATTGTATACTGTTTTGAGTAGTTCCTTGTAATTTATCCTTGTGTTATAACCCCGTTCCGTTGCGGCTCTGGGGGTTGCAGAGGCGCGCGGGCTTGCCGGTTACACCCCCAGTACTCCCGATTTTGCGGGTGGAGTGGCCCCTTTCATTATTTATCAAAAATTATGCCCTTGTGAAATGATTAATAGATTCTAGGGTATTGCATGAATCCTAAGACTGAAAAACTAGATTGAATGATAGATCCTAGGGTATTGCATGAATCCTAGGACTGAAAAACTAGATTGAATGACAGATCCTAGGATATGGCATGAATCCTAGGACTGGAAAACTAGATTGAATGATAGATCCTAGGATATGGCATGAATCGTAGGACTGGAAAACTAGATTGAATATATATATATTGCAGTCTTGGAAAAGTAGAAAGGAAATGATAACTGCCTGTAATTGGTTAACAGCTTCCTGTTTATGAATGGATAATTACTGTTGAGAACATAGGCTATATGAATACAAAGCTGAAATGATGAAACCTAAATTGGCTGAGTTAAAAGAGCATGAACCCTACGGGGAATTAGGAGTAGAGCTCCTGAGAAATGAATGGAATAGAATTGGGGAAGTGAGCTGGCCCTTGAGTACGGAGTACCAAGGAGAGCGACTGTCCCCCCGTTTAGTGCAGAGCGGAGCTAGCTGCCCTAGGGACCCGGGGTTAGGTTTGACCACTTTGTATTGACTTTTGGCCCTCGTGTACACAGTACCGAGGAGAGCTACTAGTGTAGGGAGAGCACTAGCCACCCCACGGGCTCCGAGGTTCTGTTAGCCTCTTACTCTGACTTGTTAGGCCTACTGGACAAACCAGGGTAGTCAGGCGAGGGTGCGCGGACTGTGGAGGGGCAAGACCCCTGTTTAGTTACTGTGGAGGGGCTGGACCCCTGTTACTGAGATGACTCTACCCTATACTGGTTCCGTGTTGTACTTTGGGCGCATCCGTTAAGGGAAACGACTGACCACGTGCTAGTGCGGGGTAGCTACCCGTGCGTTTATCGCGCGTGCCGTAGTCACCATTACGTCTGTCAGTGACCTTGGGGTGGTTGACTGAGGGTAGGACCACCACGGGGGACTCTCTCGGCAAGGGGAGCACCACGTGTTACTTCTACTTTTCGGAAAAGACTGCAATCAAGATCGTTCCCATGAGGAACATTCAAGATCAAGAGAAAGATATGAGAAATAAGTCAATAATGAATAAATGGAAAAATAAAGGAAGAGATTAAAAATATAACAACTACTGTCCACCTTACTGTTTTCTTAGCTTTTGGTTGCCACTCTACTCAGCATTTCGCTGACGTGTCACCTTTATCACCTTTTCAGGACCAGGTGTTGAGCAGCCAGAGTCGGCAGCTGCAGAGAGTGCTGGGCCTAGTAGAGCCCAGTAGTTTTACTTGTGTAGTACCTACTGTACTTTTCCTTCTGTTGTGGTGAGTATTTTCTGTTACCACTGTACTCTTTTCTTGTAAGCATTATGTTTATGTATCTGTTTATTTTTTTACTGTTGTGGTGGTGTATACTGTAGTATTTTTTTTCTTTACCACTGTATTTTTTTACTGCTAGTTATATACATGGTGAATGTGGTTTATTTTACTGCTCTTTTAGTTACTTTCTCGTTGGACGACTGGGTCTTGGGATCAGTCGAGTCGGTCCGATTCTCGTATCTCGTAGGGATTCGGGAATCGGGTTGTAACAGGTAGCTTGTGGGAAAGTTGCTCTATTTGATTTTTACTAGGCCAGGTATTAGCCTTGCAGTAGGTAAGTTAAGTCAGTTTTTAGACAGGCCTAAAGATGAGCATTGGCAGGCGGTAATGCAAGTGTTGAGGTATGTCGAGGAGGCTCTAGGCTGGGGACTTTTGTTTCAGAAGGGAGCTCCTATGTCTGTTGTTGGGTGCTTTGATGCTGCCAACGCAGGTGATATTGGAGATAGGAGGTCAACTACAGGTTTCTGTAGCTTTGTTGTGGGAAATCTGGTGACATAGAGAAGTAAGAAGTAGAGTGTTGTGTCACATTCTAGTGCCGAATCAGAGTACCATGCTATGGCACATTGTTGCTGAGATGATCTGGATACGATTATTGTTGAAGGATCTCCATGTTACTGTTGAGGAGCCCATGGAGATGTTCTGTGATAACCGAGCTGCTACTTATATAGCCAATGATCCGATGTTTCATGAACGGATGAAGCATGTCGAGGTAGATTGACACTATATTAGAAGTTTGATTTGGTAGGGTTTGCACTTCCTGTTTAGTCTCGTTAAAGTAAACTGCAGACATGTTCATCAAGCCTTATCATGCCCCTTGTTTGAGAAGTGGAGGAACAAGTTGAGTATGGTGGATATATATGCTTCAACTTGAGGGAAAGTATTTTATTATATTATGAGGGTGTCTATGTAATTTTTATTTTTGATTGAAGTCATGTAATATTTTTCCTTACCTCTCTCCATAAAAGAAGTGTAAGATTTTTTTGATGGAATAAGATATTTCATTTCCTTCCAATTTAACCTAATTGTAATTATGGATTCTATTTTTTTACCTAGTTAAGAGTTATCTTGCATTTAATCATTGATTCCATTTTCTCAAGGGGGTGTGAGTCTGAGCTTACGAACGTAAAAAGTAATTGTTGTTCTGGTGTGCAATCTACCACTCTATTATATATTGAAATATTTAGCCATTACACTGATGGCTTTATTGAACTGTATATCAGTGAATTTTAATTTAATTTGAATGTTTTGTGCGTGTAGGTACCGGTGAGGCATGCAGAGTTTTTTTGTTATTTTATTTGTATAAAAGATATAAATTTTTTGTTACGTAATTATATAATTTGATTGTTATGATACTATGATCGATATAAAAAGAATGTCCAATGGTGTTCCTTTAATAAAGAGCTTTACAATCTTCTTATATTGAAATACTACTTGGAAATATTGTTCCATCTTAGTTGCACACTTTTTGACATTGACTAGAATAATAGGTTTGTAGGAGCATAAATAGATCGGTGAAATGAACTTTAGGTTGATGATTTTAACTAATAGATATTGATATATATTTGAGTTTAGAATTTCATTTTAATTAATATGCATGTAGTTTTTCTGTGTATTTTAAATGATGTAATTGCATGTCTCAAATCATGTAACAAATCCAAACAATAATGCTTCTTTAATGCATTTTAGGGGCACTCTTTGCACCTTCCTAACGTCTCCTATAATGCTTCCTTAATCATATAGCAAATCTAAGGAATAACTTGCAATGAGCAATGTAGTGCTATTTGAACATGGGGTGGTTCCTCAACTCTTCTAGCAACACCACTAACTCTTCTTAGGTTAGTACGATGGAAATGCGTTACAAACATCCAAGGACAACTCTCATTCATCCAAAATGGATGTAAAACAACGAAGTGAATGTAAAAGCTGCCACATAGAAACTTCTATAAATTTTCAAATTATTAGAAATCATGAAATATGAAAGACACCATTGAGGATGATTTGAGTATGTTGACATTGTACAGTTGCGTGTTTTTGTGAATGATTTTGAAAAATTTGACCTAGTAGCTTATGAGTTGTAATTGCAAGCCATGAAGAATTATTGCAAGTAGGGAGCTTGAAATGTGATTTAGTTCAATGCATGTTGGCTTTGCTTAAATGGCTCAAAGTTCATCTTTGATTGATATAGGGATTGATATGAAGATTGGCATTTATATAAAGAAAGTTGACTTTTTTTATAACATTTAGGTAAACATAATTGTTTTTAAGATATTTAAATAAGTCGATCGTTATTACCGACATTCATGTAAAAATCACCAAATAAATGACATCCCACGTAACTTGTCATTAAGAATTCGGCTAATGCCATTGAGATTTTCTTTTATCTTTCGAAAAAAAAAAGGTTTCAACCACTCAATAAAGGTAAAGATTACTAGTGGGGTGATCACCCTCCTTAACCCTTAAACTTCCTTGAGAATTACATTACAAAACGTTTGAATTTAATCTTTCATCTTTATGTTCACCCTCCTATTTATTAGGTTCACATGTTTTATCTTCGTCTACAAAGATTTTATTGATCTTTCTTGGGATATTATTTCCTTCTCATGGCCATTGAGATTTGAGATTGAACAGGTTGACTTTCTTGTCTTCCATGGTCACACATTGGGTAGGTATTATTGTGAATCAAGCTTGCCATCTTTTAAGGAAATAACATGCTAGGTAGGGGTGTATACGAGTTGGGTTGGATCAGGTTGAGATTCAATCCAAACCTAACCCATAATTTTTTGATGGGGATTGTTTCAACTCAACTTAACCTGTTACACAATTGAATCCAACTTAATCCAACCCAACTAATAAAAATCGATTTGGGTTAGGTTGGGTTGAACAGGTTGATTAATTAAAAGACTCATAAGTTATGTTTATTTCATATATATTTTTTATGTCTTTCATACTTAATAACAAAACATTTTAAATTTATAAACAACTTATATCTTCTAAAAAAGTATATAAAATAGGTAAAATTAAAATAAACTTGATAGTTGTATAATAGTAATTACCTATTTCATATAGAAAAGTAAACACATATTATAAGATATTTATCTTATCGATGTATTTTTTTCATAGATGTTGATATTTAAAATAAAGAATTAGACGAGAATCAAAATAATTTTTTACTAGTAAAGAAAAATTTAACATCTACGTGTGGATGCCTTTTAATTCTTTTTAAATAAAGAATAAGATGAGAACCTAAATAATGATGTCTAATTTAAGCATCAAAGTTTGAATGTTTAATCGAAGTTTCAAATAATTTAGACTAAATTAAAGGAATGTAAAGAGGGGGAGGATGGTTGAGAGATGATGTGGTGGCTATTAGCTATAGTGAAGGAGGATGACCGGTGAGGGGATGGTAAGTTGTGTGGTGGTGGTGGTAGCGACTCTAGTGATGGGCTAGGACGAGGGGAAGGTAGAGAGGATGGTGGATGATGGGTAAGGGGTGGTGGGCTGTGTGGTGGTGGTAAATCAGTGGTAGTGGACCAGCGGCTCTGGTGGTAGGCTCAGGCTAGGTAGAGGGAAAGTAGTGACAACGATAGATGGCTGGTGAGGGGGTGGTGGGCTCAGTGGTGATGGTGGTGGTGGTGGTGGGAGTGACTCTAGTGAAGGGAGGTGGTGGTTGTCACTAATGTAGAGGAGGAAGAGAGGAGGGAGGAAGATGTTAATTTCGATTGGTAATGACGAGAACAATGGTGACAACAAGAAGGAAGCTGTAAGAGAGGTTGGTGGCAATGACAAGAGATGAAGCTCGATTTAGGGCTTGCGAGTGAGGGAAATTGAAAAGAAGCGTATGATGGAGAGCACACAGGAAAAGGGAAAAATGAAATTAAGGTAGTGACGTGCGTTATTTACGTAGTTTTTTTTTGTCACCTTTAAAATTTAAATAAGGTGGCTTTTTTCCTTTAAAAGTTTAATGGATACTCTCGTGTGTTTGTGTGTATGTGTATCAGATTAAATCAGGTTGCGGGTTGGATTGGCTTTATTAGACCTCAAATCAATTCAACATATTTTTTATCGGATTGAGAAAATCTCAACCTAATTCAATCAAATCTAAGTCACAATTCAATCCAACCCAACTCAATCGAGTTGGGTTTAAGTTGAACCTGATCCGTGTAAATCCCTAATATTACGTGGGAAATTGGGCAATGCTTGTTCTTGTGTTTGTCGAAATGGTTTTGCTTCGTGGATGTTGGGATTGGTGTTTGTTCCTATGGTTTGGAGTAAGATCCACGGGGGTTGAGTGTAAATTGGCTCAATCTGTTTGGTTCGAGAGGTTGATGGTGACGTGGAGGGGAACTTGGAGTGCTATTGAATGTAGTCTAACGGGTTTGGATTTGGAGTTCTAGATGCGATGTTGGAGATGACAGATTCGAGCTGCTCTTCGTGTGTATATATGTTGTGTTTGAGGTAATTATAGGTGGATGTTTGTGGTTGTGAAATCTCATTCTGTGTATGGACCTTATCGTACAAGTTATTTCCGCTTCGCTTTTTGCAGAGTCATTGTTGTATGTTGGTTCTAGGTGACAAAATTATTGTTTCTTTGGTGGCTTTTATTTTCTTTGGTGATAGGTTTTTATTTTTATTTTTTTCTTCTGTATCTTATTTCTGAATATTTTTAATGATGATATTTAAATTTGATTTTTTGTGGCAGGAAATGCAGGTTAGTGACATTTGTGAAGGTTGAAGATTTGAGAATTATTTCATTGTTTTTTTTATATTTTATTGTATATATCATTTGAGATAATAATTTATGTTTAAATAAATTTGTATATATAATACTCATGAAACGTAAGTCCTTGATAACTATATTTTTTATTTTTTATTATTAATGCTTAGTGTTTTTGCGATGTGTCTTATTTAGATTATATTATTTATGATTTTAATTATTTGTTTGCACGTCCAATTAATTTCATAAGAGAATGTTTAATTTTTACATGATATATGATAAAGAAAAGACATTAAACACGAGAACACCTCTATGTTAGTATATTTGAGGTATATTCTTTTATATTCATCGAAGACATACGGACGGTAACATTAACAAAAATGAGCGTCGATGTATGTCACATGAAGTGCAATATACCTTTTGTCTGTGGCGATGGTTTTGCGATCAATTTTTTTCGTTGCAAAATATTTTGGCACCATATTGAGAAATTTTTGTTGGCGCTATCGACCAACGCCGATGGTCACATTTGTCGCTATCGGCATGATCAGAAAATTAGGAGCTCTTCACAACAAGATTGCGGCTATAACTCCAAGTACAATATCAATGTCGATACTTTTAGTTGGTATATTTTACAGGGATGCTTGGTAAATAAATTAATTCACGTTTACGGTTATCATGAATGTTTTTAAAATTTTTTTCACCGTTTCAACGTAAATTCTTACCTAATAATTTTTGATTATTTTTATTTACTTTTACTATTAAAAATTATCTACCACATCTTCTACTTTTATTTTAAATAATAAATAAATATCCATCAATATTCTTCACTCTCGATTATACTATTAGATAAATTTCTATTAAAATTATATTAATATATTAATTATTTTAATCCTATATTTAATATTCTCCTTATTCCACCATACAAGAAAATATCATATTCAATTATTTCGTTTTAACCTTCGACGCAGCCTTAAAAACAATAACCCAAATGACTGCTGCTGTAGATTTTGGAATCTACGGTGACGGTCGTTTTGAGTAACCATCCGCATAAGCGCGGGCTGTAGCAGTAAGAATTTGTCATATTTTGTTTTATTTTTCTTATTTTATATGTCTGTTCCGCATATTTTGCACATATCTGTATATTAAGATGTAGAATTAGATATTATGACTTTGTTTGGTTAGTTAAAATGAAATAAGTTGATAAGATATTTAGTAGAAGGATCTGTAATAATTAGTATAATTATATTGTGGTAGTAGGTGATATTTTAATATTATAATATAGTGTGAATGGGTATATAATATTAAAATAAATATATTTTAATATATATTAAAGTTGATATAAATGAATAGATTATAGTATAGATGGATGTCGATGTGATGTGAATTGAAATTTTTAAATTTTTTTTAAAGGAAACCGTAATTCTTTCGTAACCCACGTCCAATTCCACTCCATGATCCGCTACCAAACATAGCTTAAAGTAACTTGTGACTCATTTTCTTCGACTTAAACATTCGAGAAGGGAATAAAGTAGTTCGGAGGCAATGTCATGGAATAAGTACGATTATTCGCAAGTATAGAATATGCTCCTTATCCCTCCAACCGGGTGAATGATGTCCACATCCTTAATCCTGCAACGACACGGGTCACGAGGGCGTAATCGCCTACACAGCCGGGTGTGTGGAAACACATTTGTGATACTGTGAATTCTTTGGAAGTAGAGCAAACCTCACTCCCTTGCGAACTCACAAAGGTTCTAAAGAAAGGGACACAGAGTACAATGCCTTAAAGTAAGCGAGAAGAAAAATACGGCCTTTACGGAAAACATGCTTCACTCTCAACTCAAGCACATTGACACGTACACAAGTACGTACTACATCTGGTCAACTTTCACCCCCTTGCCGTTTTACCTTTACGTACGGAGGGGAAACACAGAGAGAAAGTGAGGAGATGCATATAGATATAGGTAGGTAAGGGAAATTAACATGGAGGACGTTCTATAAATTCTCCATCCCAGTTTAGCCGATGTATCAAATGCAAGCAACGCAGGCCAGTGTGGTCAAACTCAACGCCTTCGCGAAGCTGTCTCCCTCTGGGCGTTGAAGTAGACGGCGGCCACCGGGAGGCCGAGGTCGTTTTCCTCGGCGAACTGGCGGGTGCAGAAGCTGTCCCTCGAGATTGGTGATGCCACCGCCTGCCTGCGTTTCTGCTTGAGCAGCACGAACACAAACCTGTGGATTCCAATGGTCGGCCTCGGGCTCTCGTAGGTCACCAACTCCCTCCCTATTGAATTCATTCCATGATTTGTCACTAAGTTCGCAGATTGTACATGTGTGCGTGTGTGTGTGTGGTTACATACCGAAGGATGCATCCGTGGTGCCGGGGATGTCGGTGACAAGCCTGCCGGAGTAATGCCAAACGAGAATGAACCAATAAGCAATTAAGGTTTGAAGCAAACATGCATAATTAATTAGTATATATATATATATGTTCAAGCCTATATATATATATATATATATATATATATATATATATATATGCTGGTTTGCTTAATTTCCCGGTAACGGCATCTATATATCTCAGTTTGCACCCGCTCTCTCACGTACGTAACAGTCGCTTGGGATGCGTTCGACGTTCAACATTAGGGAGGTCATATATATATATATATATATATATATATATATATGGTGCTAATTAATATGTTACCAGTGGACGTGCTCCCTCAGGTAGGGGTCGCTAGGTCCAGGGACGTCGGGGTCGGTCATGATCTGGATATATATATATAGTGCAAGAAAAGAGTCAAATAATTTGCTTGCCGATTCGAGAGCATTCTTGGTTAGTTTATTAGTGATGGTACGCACCAGAGTAAAGAAGGACCTCATATCGACACCTTGGACCTCGACCCTTGGTCTTGACGTCACGGCAGAAGGGTAGAACTCGTGGCCGTTGCAGACGAGCTTGTTTGAATTATAGGTGACGACCATCGTCACGCTGGGGTTGAAGTTGTCGAGGACCTCTCCGATCACCCTGCCGACAACGAGCGGCTCCAACACTCTGGCCATTGATCTGTAAGAAGAGTGAAGAGTTAAGGGAGGAGAGAAGGGTTGACAGTTGCGAGTAGAATGCTGCTTATTTGTATGGATCGGTACGGAGAGAGAGGGTACGAGAGTCTATTTATAGTCGGGCGCGCACACAAAAAAAAACATCTCACCAGAGGAAGGTGAGCCGTGCGATATGATGGAAAGTGGACAAGATAGGAAAGGGGACAAACGGCGCCCAGCGTTATCAACTCTTTGTGCCGGAGGAACAAGCATACAGTAAAAGCAAATAAATAAGTAAATAAAATGATAATAAATTATGGTACCATAGGTTTATCAGGGAGAATCCAAACGCGAAAGGAAAGGATAAAGCTCACGTCCACCGGCCTCTCGGTGCTTCTATGGGTGTGTAGGGTTCCCTCCTATTTCACTTTCCAAACCTTTAATCCACGCCATTTTGCATCATTAAAGTTTTCCTTTCCTTTTTCTGGTAAACGATTAATTGATGTATTATATTTTTAACACAAGGAAAAGAGTCAATCTTTCTCACCTCTCGCTCCCAGGAGACATAAAAAAGGACTAATTGCATATGACAAAATCTCACATTTCTCATTATCCACGGTTAGATATATATACAGGCGAAAGATAGCAAAACCTTTTGTGTAACATGTCAATTGATGAATCCACCTAGAGAAAAATTCGAGTTGAGATCCCATAAGCGTGGAGTCCAATTGACAACTCCATTGATAAACCTCCCACGTGGAATGACTCGAGCAAGGTCGGCATATAACAACCCTTGATGTAAATATATTTATATCATACAAATCATCTCTTTTTGCACGTTCTTAGACATAGAGTTGCATTATATATTATAAATATTGTATAACATGCATTATCTTACATTTAGGTTAAGTTGTATAAAGTTTAGGTAAATTTTCCCTTTTTGTGGTCAGGTAACAAGGTGACATTTAATCGGGGCCTCGGATTGAAGATCCAACTATACGGATCTAATCAGGGTGACGATCGAAGTTCAACAACTCCAAGATCACCCTGATTGGATTTCCGTAGCATCAGATGCAGTTCGAAGAAGATCATAGGTCAAGGGCCAAGGCAGTGCAAATCCGTACCTCAGATGACAAATCCGACCACACGAATGGGTTTAGATCGACGATGGCAGCCCAATGGTGTGAAAATCGATTTAATCCAACAACTGTGGCACCACCTACGAGCATATGAAGGACGGCCAAGATGGAACCACGTGGTGCCATCTCAGCTACCCAAGCTAACCCAGCTAAATGGCGAGAACCCGCCGTGTCCTCTCTCTCCTCGCATGCATGATCAGATCTGGACCATTGGATCTTGATCCAACGGCCATGAAGTCGCACGCTTTGAATCAAAACTCGCCTCAAATGCGTGTGTAGCGCGTTGGGCGAGTGCGCGTTCGCAAAGTGGAGGTAACGGAGTCGAGCCCCTGCATGCCTCAAATTGAAGGCATGGGTGGGGCACGATTGATTTCGTTCATTGGATGGCGATCGGGTGGCGGTGGAGGCGACTACGTGGCCGCACCAGATGCACAGGCGGGTGCACGCGAGATCGGACACCCAAGCTCACGTGCAATCTCACGCGTGGGTGTTGTAAAGGCCCATTCTGTTTTAAGCCTTTTAAAACGTCTAGACTGTCGGTCAGACGTCTGGACCCCTTCCCAGACGTCTGGAAATTGAAAATTTTGTACGCAGGGTCGGGTCTGCGCGATGCCTGCACGTAGACAGCCTTCCTCTCTTCACTCTCTCTTCTTTTATCCTCCACTGAACCCTAGCCGCTCCCTATATAAGATCCCCTCTCCCCCTTCCTCTCTTCCACCACCACCTTCCTTCCTTCCTCTCCATTGCAATGAAAGGGACAAGCGAGAGAGAGGGAGTGGGAGCGAGGAGCGAGGAGGAGTGGCATGAAGAGAGGAGGAGGAGCTTGAGCTCACAAGTTCATGGGAGCTCGTCGGAGGATGCACGGTCGGGGCAGCACATGCGGGAGGAGCAGTGCGTCGGGAGCGTCGTCCCCGACACCCTACTATAGTCGGAGCTGCAGACGAGGAGTAGGAGCTGCTGCTGCGAGCGGTGAGAGGAGCAGGAGCTCGCTCTGGTTCTGGGTTTTTCCTAGAATCAAACGTCTGGCGTGCTGTCCAGACGACAGGTTGGACGTATGGTGACGACACCGGATGTCTGAAAGCAAGGTTTCACGAAGGTACGTTCCTCTTGTTGTTACGGCCATGCAGGCCGCATCACAGACCCGATCTATGCAGCTAAAAGTGGAAGATTTGGTGTGTCGCGTGCAATGACAGCTTTGGGAAGGCACGGGATACGCCTTCCCATGCATTTCGGATGTCTGGACAGCTTACCAGATGACCGGAAGCACTCCCAGACGATTGGAGGAGAGGTCGGACATCTGGAGCTGAGTCCAGACGGTCAAGTAGAGGTTTTGGACATCTGAAGTCGACATAGGAACTTGAGGTGAGACCCTGATGACTTTTAAGACGTCTGGACCTTGTGCCAGACGTCTGATTTGGGTCAGTAGTTTTGTTTTTGACCCGTTTATGATCCGTTTGAGGTCCGTTTTACACAAGCAAGATAGCTATGGTTTTCTTGTGAGTTACCCTACTTGTTAGAAATCCTTATATACTGTTTTGAACATTCTGTTGTGTTATGTTCCTTGGTAGAGGACTTCGATGTGTTGCGTGTTCAAGACTTGCTGAGGCACGTGAGTTTGCCGTTCGAGCCCCCAGTACTCCCGGATTGTCTAGTAAAGTGGTTTCCCCCTGTTTTAATTATAAAACATGAATGCATATTTGAAATTAGATAACTAGAAACCTAGGATGTGGCATGAATCTTAGGACGAGAAATACTTGCACTATATGTATGCGTGTTTGAAATTGCAGTTATAAATGAATGAATAAACTTGTAAACAACTGCTTGTTAATAAATACGAGCTACTTGTGGAATATGAAATGCCTGTGCTAGTCAACCAGTTACCTGTGATGTAACTTGTGACATATGTTAATTGTGGAAATACGAGCTGCATGTGTAAATACGAGAATGGAAATGTGAATGATGAAAACCTGGTATGAAACAACATGGTGAATATGAGCATGAACCCTACTGGGAATTAGGAGTAGAGCTCCTGTGGATGAACGGAAAGATATGGAAATGTGAGTGGGAAGTGTGTTGGCCATTGAGTACGTGGTACCAAAGAGAGCAACTATCCCTTGTTTAGTGTAGAGCGGAGCTAGCTGCCCTTGGGTTGGGACCCGGGGTTAGGATTGGCCACTCTACACTGACTTTTGTTGGCCCTCGCGTACAGTGTACTGGGGAGAGCTACTAGTGTAGGGAGAGAGCAAGCCACCCCACGGGGCCCAGGGTTCAACTAGCCATCCTAAACCGACTTATTAGGCCCACTGGGCAAACCGGGGTAGTCAGACGAGGGTGCGCGGATTGTGGAGGGGCGAGACCCCTATTTGGTTCTGAGGGGCTAGACCCCTGTTACTGAGAGGGCTAGGCCCTATACTGTTCCGTGCTGTACTTTGGGCATACCCGCTAGCGGAAACGACTGACTGCGTACCAGTGCGGAGTAGCTACCCGTGCGCTTATCGCGCATGCCGTAGTTGCCACTACGTCTGTCCGCGACCTCGGGGTGGTTGACTGGGTGTAGGATCACCACGGGGGACTCGCCCGGCCAGGAGAGCACCACCTGTGCCTTCTACTCTTCGGAAAAGACTACAGTCAAGATCGTTCCCATGAGGAACATACGAGATTAAGAAAGAGATCTGAAAGTAAACCAATAGGTGAAAAGAAATGACTTGTAAATAAAATAATTGGAAAAGACAAATTTACCTGTTAGCCTTTACTACTTTAGTTAGTTTGGTTACCACTCTACTTAGCGTTCGTTGACTCCGTTTACTCTTAACCCCCTTTTTAGGTCCAGGAGTTGAGCAGCCCGAGTTACTGGCTATAGAGGGCGCTGGACCTAGTCGAGCCCAGCAGTAGTTCTTACTGTTGTTGTACTTCCTTTTTACTAGTGAGTTTTAGACTGCTGTTACTGTTCCTGTTCTGTACTTTCGTTCTACTTTACTGTTGTGGTGGTGATATGTACTGTTAGCAGTTTTTACTTCCTTTACTGCTTGTACTCTTTTACTGTTAGTTACTTTGCATAGTGAATGTGGTTTACTTTCTTGCTTTTTAGTTATTTCTTGTTGGACGACTGGTCTTGGGATTAGTCGAGTTGAGTTGGTCTTGTGTCCTGTAGGGACTCAGGAACCGGGTTGTAACAGGTGCGTTGAAGCAGAAGCAGTAGGATGGCTTTTAAGCCGTTCGATTGCTTGATCGAACGGCTGAGAGCCTTTGGATGTGCATAGGCGTTTGGGTGCCAGGAGAAGAAGAGGCACGCAAGAGTGGCATCTACGCCCATGTTCAGAGGCTTTAGTGACGTTTAAATATGTCATTAAAGGCCCTGAATTAATGTTTTATACATAAAATGACCTCTTTGCCCATTCAAACTTCACCTATAAATAGCCCTACGAACCCCACACTTTCTTCATCCCTTCCTCTCTTCTCTCACCCCTTCCAAAGCTCTAAGAGCTTGTCCCAAACTTGGGATGCTCCATTAGGGTTAAAAATACAATTTTTCCACATTCTCACCTCCTTTGTGGAGCATCTCGCAGTGGTTCTCTCATTGCCATTAGGAAAGCAGATCTTGCTACGACGTCGTCCTGCCCTGTTCTCCGTCGCCAGTCGTCATTCTCCTTCATCCCACATCTCACCACCTTCGTCCGGGCGCTCGGTCGTTGCGGCTTATCCTCCAAGTAGCTATCGAGGAGCATAACTTCTCTCCACCTTCTTTTATTGCTTTCTAGTATAGATTTCCCACTTTCTAGTGTAGATTTCCTTCTTAGTGTAGCTAGTAGTTGTAATGAACATTGTTCTATGGTAATGAAATCTATATTTATTTTATCTCTGTTTTCTCTTTATTTGTAATATTCTCCCTCTTTATTCTATTATTTATTCTTTAAGTAGATAGCTAGTTTAGATTCAATTTGACCAGCTAATCTGCTTCGTAACAAATAAAACAAACGTGGGATTTAATCAAATGCCCACCTCCCTGTATTCGACCTGGAATTCTTTTCGAGTTTCGGTTATATTTATCTGTTGATGGTTTTTCTTGCAAATCGTATTACGACGGATTTTCTAAACTCAAATCCATTTGCATAGATTTTTCGCATAAACAACCCCAAAAATCAAAACAGATATCAAAAGCAAAATCTACGCTTAAAATCGAATCCATTAACTATAATATTCTATTAAGTGAATTTAGGTGTAATTTTTGCAAGAAAGCCCCAAAGATTTTAAGTGTTTGCATTTCAATCCTTGGAAACATTGTAGAATGCAATAATACCACACATATCACTATCATACAAGATCGTAGTTGACCAACAGTCAAAATATATGTACCCCCTTGGTGACGGGTTTGGTCATTAGTTTGATTTAATTTTATTACTCGAAATTTCAAAAATGTTCCGAGGTCGAACTCAGGGAGTAAATTCGATTTTTTAGAAGCATGAAAATCACAATTTACAATACTGCAATGTTTTACAAAAAAGAATTGTAGAGAGTAAAAGTAGAATGTGTCTTCTCTTTTTTCTTTCTCTCCTTCTTGCTTTCTTTCTCTCTTTTCTTTGTCTTCAGACATCTAATTCTGGGAATTAGACACCTTAAGTAGCAACTTGCTACAGTGCATGTGTTCTTCTTCTCTTCTTTTCCTTTTCTTGGTCTTCTCTTTGGCTGCAGCTCCCTCCTCTTTTCTTCTCTGGCTCTTTCTTCCTCTTCAGCTCCTACTTCTGTACTGTGCTTCTTCCTCTTCTCTTCTTCTTCAGCTCTTGCTCCTTGGCGCGGCTAAGTCCTTAGCCGCTTCCTCTTCCTTCTTCTACTTCCTCTTCCTCCTTCTTCTTCTTTAGCTCCCCAGCACAGGCATGGTTAGGCAAAAACCTACCCCTACCCTCTCTGCGTCTCTTTCTCTCTATTTCTCTCTTCGGTACGCTCTCTCAGAGTTGGGTAATCGGGTCGGGAGTGTGCCCGGGT
Organism: Thalassia testudinum; assembly: GCA_037157565.1. Taxonomy (NCBI): domain Eukaryota; kingdom Viridiplantae; phylum Streptophyta; class Magnoliopsida; order Alismatales; family Hydrocharitaceae; genus Thalassia; species Thalassia testudinum. The sequence goes on from JAZHRO010000014.1 coordinate 40,995,483, forward strand.
CCAGGCGCACCGACGTGGGTGTGATGCGCGAGGAGTGCTAGGTCTAGGTAATCGGGTCGGGTGCCAGGTCCGCGTAGCGTGGGCACGGACAAGGCGTGAGTGGGCGAGGGGACCTCACCCCGTGTGACTAAGGCGATAAGCCTTTGTCACTTTTTCAATATATGTCGCCCACAGTGCTCTTGCGTTTACGAGGTGGGACTAAATGTCCCACCTGCTTCTGCTGGTGCCCATAGGAGGAGAACTCCACCCAATTGGAGCAGCTGTGGGCCTTGCAAAGCCTACTCTCAAGCTGGATTTACTCGCACACTCAACGAGCGTCACCTGGAGTCCTGAAGCCTGGAGCGTGGGGCCTAGAGCTCAGAAGCAAGCAAGCTTGCTTACGCGTTAATGGCAGACGGAAGCTCAGATCTGCATGACACAAGAACGGCCTTGCGGCCTTGTCAAACAACAGGAAAACCTTCGCTATATCACGGCGAAGGTGAAGCAGGGGTCGGCGTGGCTCAGGATGACCTAGGCGTGCGTGCCTAGGTCAAACTGTGACCGTGTGTGTGGGTTTGTTTGGGGTAGTGTGTGGTACATGTGGTGGGCGATGGAGAGGTGAAAGATGATCAGTGGAAGGTGGCGATGCTTCTGCGGTAGTTGGCGAGGCGTGTGAGTGTGTGGAATGATGGATGCGCCTTCATCGGTGGTCGGTCGGAGGTGGAGAAGATGGTGGTGGTCAGTGGTGTTGAGGGGTCGAAATAACAAATTGACAAAGGGGAAATAAAGAGGAGAGTAAGGGCAACTTAGCTGGCAGGTTAGGAGTGAATGGGGAAGGTGGAGATGGTGAATGATTGGTACTACCGTTGCCAGAAACGAAGGCACCCAGGGGGAAGAGACGACGACGAGGAAGAGGAGTTGGAGGGTGCCCGCTGGTACGGCATGGCGCGGCGGAGGACGGCGGAGGTAGCTCTGCCACTGGTACTGCGGCAGAGCGATGAGAGAGGATGGGGAGAGTCGCCGGAAGATCTGGGCAAATGGCCAGAGTTTGGAGTAGATGAATTGGAGGGGTAGCTCAGGCCAAATGGAGCTTGAAGGATGCGGCAGAGTGTGTCACTCCTTAAATAGGTGAAGGCCGGTCGGGAGGCGCGCGATAGCGGCGGGAAAAATCTCACCGGAGGTATGGCAGATCAGAGACCCATACCTCTCGCACATTTGCACGAGAGGTATGGCGGTCTTCAGGGCATGAGGGGCGGCCCATGCGGTAGGGGGCTCCGCAGGGAGCTCTGCGGAGCCCCCCTTTCAAATCTGGGGTCAACTCCCCAAGCAGGCGCGGCGCCATCCTCCGTGCAAAATCATCGGAGGTATGGCCTGTTGCTGCAGGTGGCAGAAGGACCTAAATGAAGAAAATGATGAGAAAGCTAGGGGGCATTTGCAAGAGTTTCAAAAAGTTGAGGGTCTGAAAGTAATTTTGAGGACCAAATTGCAATGTGGGTCAAGACGACCTTCCCTTAGGTCTAAATTTTGGTATGAAGGTAATTTGGACCTAAGGAATTCAATGGTAAAATTGGATTTTAGGTTTGACCATGTTTGACTAGATATTTTGCACAAAAACCCACATTAGGTCAAAAATTGGGTAAGGACCTCAATCTAGGTCAAAACAGGTTCCAAAGGCCAAATTGAGGGTTCTAAACCCTAAGGGATATTTTTCCATGAATTTTAGAGGGTTTAGTTGATTTTTATCTTTCCTGGAACTTCTTGAATTAAAGTGGGTTTGTTTTAGGGTTGTAGAATGTCATTTAATTCCTAGATTTTGTCATAACCCTTTTCAGACCAAATCATCCCACTTTTTCTCCTATTAAGTCCACTTGACCTATGTCTAGACCCTTAGAAATCCTGTGGATGTACTGCAATGGTAAAATTACAATTTATCCCCTTTGTGTCATGTTTTCTTCTCATATTAACAATTCATGAATTAGGCCTTCCCTTAAGTTATGTAGGAGCTTTTGTTCACTTTATTAGGTTAAAATGTGTTAGTTAGGGTTCATGATGAGGTTCTCATCACCCCTCAAAGCAGTAGCAAGTACACTCTAGATATAATAGAGTACATTCCATTACCAACATAGAGTTAGAGTACAACTTTGTATTGGCTTTGAGCCATCCAACATATAATTTCGTAAATACAAAATAAAGGATAGCTATAGTCATCTACTTGTTTAGCTGAAATAAGAGATGGTCCTATGAGGTCTATATGGAGTTGTGCTTGATCTTTTAGACTTGGTCGGAAGGAAAGAAGATAGTCATATGAGCCAAGTGGCCCAATAAAGGATTATCTCAATTTGAAAAGGGCTAAACCAATCTTCTTTCCTTCCAACCAGGTCTAGAAGATCAGGCACGACTCAAGGCAGACCTCGCAAGACCATCTCTTGTTTCAGCTAAGTTGGTGACTATAACTATCCTTTATTTTGTATTTATGAAACTATGTTGGATGACTCAAAGCCAATCGAAAGTTGTACTCAAACTCTATGTTAGTAATAAAATGAATTACTCTTTTATGTCTACAGTGTACTTGCTGCTACTTTGGGAGGGTGCATGTATTTTGACTATTGGACAATTGAGATCTTGTATGTTAGTGATATGTGCACCCAAATCTAAATCAGAGCGTTACATAGGAAATGGATCTAGGGTTAGATGAGGAGTCCAAGAATGCTAATGGACTGCTAGTGTTAGAATTCATAAGGGATGCCCTAAGATTAAGTTAGATGACCATTCTCTTATATGGTAATCCTAATAATCTTCCCAAATGAGAGGAAAGCATCATGTCAAATTTTTAAGCACCTTGATTAAAGGTTCGAAACAACTATCAAAGATCCACCTTAAGAGACAAGAACAACCCTACTCATGATAGAAAACTATGGTAGGAGAAGATACAATAAATGCGTGTATCTGAAGAGAAGCCGTTGTCCTTTCTTATAGGACATTGAGCCACTTAGGAATGGCATATTATCCAACACCAATATGATAGGATCCTCCATTAGTTCCATGCTCTCACATGACCTTATAAATCAAATAAGGCCCCTATTTCAGCTACCCACCATTGCTAAAGGTAGGAGGGCATGACCGTAGAGGAAATAGTAGGGAGAAGCCAACCCTTAAAGTGAGAGGATTCCAACCAATGCTGATTCAACGATTCATTGCTAACCATGTCCATTCAATTAGAATAACATCTTATCTATTTCTTTGCAAAGTAACCCATGTGATTCCATATATAAGGGCATATGACGACCCATAGGATTCCATATATCAAGACACATGACGAATCCTACAAGGGTATGTGAGTACATGCCTTTATGTTAATGCATGGACTAGGGCATGAAGAGATCCATGTATGTACTTAAAAACATAGAAAGAACAAATGAGCAATCTTCCCTAAAATGTAGCCAATTCTTAAGTGTGAGCTTAAGTAGAATCCTTACAAGTTCTTTTCTCTCTTTCTCCCTTTTAAGCTAGCCCTACCAACATTGGTTGAGGGACTTACATGCTATGATTATTGATTCATTTGATGCCATCTATGTAAAAATAAACTACTTTATTTTTTGCAATGGATCTTGGTCGACAGTTGGAGAGAGCCATCATTGAAAGATACACATGCCAGTAATTCCACCTAAAATGGTTGGCATATGCTTAGGGACTCATGGGTTCATCTAACAAAAGCTAATTCTGATGGTAATTGTGGTAAAAAATGGCTTTTTCTCCATAGTTTATAAAATGTTGGCATATAAGAAAACAATGGTTATCCTATGTCAATGGTTTAAAAATTGCTAGCATAGGTTTTATGAAGTGCAGAAAATTAGGTTGTATTAGAAATGATGCCCTAATTTCACATCTTAAAAACCCTACGCATTCCTCCTCTCCACTTTGTGTTGCTCCTACCCTCCTTCATGAGCTCCCTTTCCTCTCCTCACCCTTGTGCATTCTTATGGTGTCGACAATGATGACTGCAATAGTGCCAGCATCCTGTTGACAGAAAGCATTTTCGCGCATTTGAAAGTTGTCAGAATTGTAGTATAGTCGCGCAAAAACGTTCGTCAAGAATATAAGTTTGTGAAAATAACGAGACTTTGAGTCCCGGTCATTCATCTCTGGGAGGCGTTTGTTTAATTCTGAAATCGATTTTTTATTGCTCTACTTTATCTAAAATCATACGTCGGTTTCCAACCTTCGAATTAAGATCTCGCCACTTCTATTATGAATTCTGATTATGTGCGCATGCGTTAAATAGATAACAAAGGTAAAAGTATGAGTTTATAGAAAATGCATCTATAGTTAGGTTTTCTATATTTTCCAGAACTGACATGCTTGTTGCAAAATATGTATATAAGTGAAAAACAGGCAACTTGAATCACGTAGAAAAAATGGCAACCAATAAGCTCATGGTGATTTCAAACATAGATATATATATATATAAAAGTATATTTTTTTTTCATTCATTTAGAGATGTGTTTGCAACATGGAATGTAGAGGAAAGCTTGTACAGGAATGCTTAAAAATGTAACTCTAGCTAGTAGAAAATGATCGCATACAAGAATCTACAGGTACATTTTGCATGCATCATTGGGGGAGAATAAGAACTACACTACTAAGCAATAAATAGAAGCAGTAAATGTAACGAGCTAGCTACTAATCTATCAGAAAGTGAGGGCATTCGGAGGTGGGCTTCGATGGCTGTAACGACCCGATTCCCGAGTCCCTACGAGACACGAGAACCAGACCGACTCGACTAATCCCAAGACCTAGTCGTCCAACGAGGAAGTAACCAAAAGAGTAGTAAAATAAACCACATTCAGCATGAATATAACTAACAGTAAGGAAATACAGCAGTAAGGAAAGAAGCCACTACAGTATATACCACCGCAACAGTAGAACATTTATAACATAATATGAACTGCAGGTAAAGAAAAGTACAGCAGTAACAAGAACTACTCACTACAGTGGAACAAAAAGAGGTACAAGAGAACAGTGGTAACTCTACTGGACCCTACTCGGCCCAGCGTCCTCTGCAGCCGCCGACCCTGGCTGCTCAACACCTGGTCCTGAAAGGTAACGAGTGTAACACGTCAGCAAAACGCTAAGTAGAGTGGCAACTAAAACAAAAGAAATAGTAGAGTGTACTGTAGCTGTTATGTTTTGTTACTTTCTTTAATTACGTCTTTCTATTGTCTCACAATTTATCTATTTCTCTGATCCTTCACTTGATCTCGAATGTTCCTCGTGGGAACGATCTTGATTGCAGTCTTTTCCGAACAGTAGAAGTAGCACATGGTGCTCTCCTGGCCGGGAGAGTCCCCCGTGGTGATCCTACTCTCAGTCAACCACCCCAGGGTCACGGACAGACGTAACGGTGACTACGGCACGCGCGATAAACGCACAGGTAGCTAACCCGCACTGGCACGCGGTCAGTCGTTTCCGTTAATGGGTGCACCCAAAGCACAGCACGGAACCAGTACAGGGCAAAGCCCTCTCAGTAACAGGGGTCCAACCCCTCCACAGTAACCAAACAGGGGCCTTGCCCCTCCACAATCCGCGCACCCTCGCCTGACTACCCTAGTTTGCCCAGTGGGCCTAACAAGTCGGTGTAGGAGGCTAGCAGAACCCCGGGGCCCGTGGGGTAGCTAGTGCCCTCCCTACACTAGTAGCTCTCCTCGGTACTACGTACACGAGGGCCAGCAAGTCGGTACTGACGTGCCGTAGTGCGTGTGTGTTAAGAGGTGTCGTTATAGTCGCACTTGATACGTCGATTTTAAAAGAAGTAAACGGAGGTGAGTTCGAGTGTCGGTCTCAGGGAGGCGCGGAAATCAGATTTTGTTTACCACTTGTTGCCACGAAAAAGGCAGAGTTTTGCTTGCGAAAGAGACGGTTTTGAAAAGCGAGAGATAGAGAGAGAGTTTAGGGTTAGAAAGCTCTTGGTTTTGATCATGCACTTTGAACAGAAATTAAAATGACAATTGAACGGAAAATAATTTCATTAAACATGCATTCATAGTTCATTGCTTACAACATTAAATACATGCTTTAACAAGAGTAAATGAAAGCTTAAAAGAGAGAGAAAGAGAGATAGAGAGAGAGTGGAGAGCGACGAGGCAGCCACGGTGGTGGAGGCTCCGTCGGCGGCTCGTCGTCTCCGGCGATTACAAGAGTGCCTAAAACTAGCTAGGAGAGGAGTGGAGTAGTTGCAAGTGGGAGAGTATGCATTGAATGGTGGTAGAAGGGGGTTTAAATAGAGTTAAGGGCTTCCTAAAAGAAGAAGGGGCTTTAGCGACATCCAAAGCGTCGCTAAAACCGCTTCCAAAAGCGTCGGTGTAGCCCTCTCGCCGCCGGTCAGCCGCCCGCCCTGGTCTTCCTCTTCCCGCGATCCGTGGCCGCTGAACGAGAGCCATCCGATCTGAGAGCCTTCTGCACCCGTGCTAAGATCGCGCCTCGGGCGTGCGTGAGCGCACGCGTTTCCGCCCGGCGTGCGTGCGCGCGTGGGCGCTAGGGAGCTGTCGTCGCGCCGCGTGGCGCTATCCTGGCTGCCCGCTGCTGATCGGGCGGCCTAATTTTGCCGCGCCCTTCGCTCGCCTTCGATTTCTGCTCCGCGCGGCTCGAACGCGCGTCGCGGCAATGCGGGCGTGCGCGCTAACCGTTACGCCACGCCTGCGCTTTGTCGCGGCGACCGCGGGCGAGCGCGCGGATCTCGGCCGTTCGAACGAAGATCAACGGCCGAGATTCGTCTTTGGTTGGCTTGAGGGTGTGCGAGCGGTGGGGGCGGGGCGACTTGGCGCTCTCTGGACCGTTGACCTCCAGATCAACGGTCAGAATTTCTTGGGCCCATTGCGGGAGTTCCGGATGTCGGATTTGGCCGATCTTGAGTCCGTTGGACTCCATTCGTCATTCTGAATCCATCCGTGTGGTCCGATTGCTCATCTGAGGCCTGCTTTGACAATTGCTTTACACAAATGGCCATTAATACAGTTTATAAGCAATCTTGGTACTTGATGCATGCAATGCTCCTATTCTACTTTATGTTGTGCCTTTTATTCTAAAGATGGGCCATATTCAACCTAATTACTACCCCCTTGTGTGGTGTTATCAGGTACAAAGTGGCTAGTCCTAACCCCGGGTCCCTGGGGCGGCTGGCTCCGCTCTGCACTAAATAGGTACAGGTACTTCCCTTGGTACTACGTACCCAAGAGACAGCACACTACCACGTCTTTCTTTCTCAGTTCCATTCCTTTCTCTTTCCAGGAGATCCACTCCTAATTCCCTGTAGGGTTCCAGCTCTTTTAACTCAGAACATCTAGGTTTCACTTTCCAGTTTTATGTTCTTACAATCCATGTTCTCAATCACGTTTATTTATTCATAGCAGGCAGCTGTTAATTCAATTCACAGGCAGCTATTATTTCCTTTCCACATTTTCCAAGACTGCAGTATTCATATATTCCACTAGTTCTTCCCATCCTAGGATTCATGCCATACCCTAGGATCTATCATACAATCTAGTTTTCCAGCCCTAGGATTCATGCAACACCCTAGGATCTACCATTCATTCTAGTTTCTCATTCCTAGGATTCATGCAATGTCCTAAGTTCTATTTATGGTTCCATAATTTAACAGATTATACCAATAAACTTAAAAGCCACTCTACCGGTTACAATAGGAGTACTGGGGGCGTGGTCGGGAATCCCGTGTGCCTTCGCAACCCCCGAGACTGCAACGGAATGGGATCCTATCACAAGGATCAAACACAAGGAGTTTCTCAAAACAGTATATAGCTACTGTAGACGGGTAGAGGATTTAATCCCGAAAAGCACGTAACTCGAAACGCCGAAAACGGACTCCGAACGGGCCCTAAACGGGTCAAAAACGACGAAACAGTGCAAAATCAGACTTCTGGAACTTCTTCCAGACGTCTTAGAAAGTGGATCAGAGGTTACCTTTGCTCTGCATGGTCTCTCAGATGTCCAGAAGCCTGCGGGGGCGTTTGGCCTAGTTCCCAGACGTCCGATGGTCACCCCGGACGTCTGGAAGTCGCTCCTGTCGTCTGGCACTACAGCAAAACGTCTGATTCGCGTTGGATGCGAATCTCAGAACCTGTGCGTACCCATCCTCGTGCTCAGTACGGTCAGTCGAAGAAGAGGAAGAAAGACGGAAATAACTCACCTTTCAGACATCTGGACAGTCCTCCAGACGTCCTCCCCGCCGTCTGGTTGGAAGTCCAGACATCTGATTCTGGAGAAAATTCTAGAATCAGGGCGCGTCTCGCCCTCCTCTCGCGACGCTCGGCCGCGTCGTGACTCGTCCGCCTGCTGCTCGAGCTGCAGTAGGCCTCCCGCGTCACCCCGCGTCTGCTGCTCCCCCCCACCTGCCAGCCCTAGCAGCCCCGGCATGCTCACCCTCACGGCCAAGCGCCTCCTCTTCTCGCATAGCACCTCCTCCCGCACTCGCCGCGGCTGCCACCGCCGCCGCTCGCTCGCGCTCGCACTCGCTGGAAGAAGAAGAAGGAGAAGCAGAGGTGGTGAGAGTGAGGGAGAGGGTGAGGCTTTTTAAAGCCTCGCAGGGAGGAGAGAGAGAGCGGAACAGGGGGGGCAGCGCCTGCGGAGGAGAGGGAAAAAGGGCACCCACAGGTCTGCGCGCGCAGGCGGGCAGACGCGACCGCGCGTACCGCCGTAACCGAATCCCAGACGTCTGGGAGGGGTTCCAGACGTCTGGTTCGACGTCTGGGCCACCTCCCAGACGTCTTAAAAGACGTCTGAAGCCTCACGTTCGTAACAATGGCCTTGGAGTGGTTGAGAGGAGAATGAAGGGCGGCCAATGGAGCTTAGGCCGTCCCTTGGAGAGAGGTGGGAGGAGTGATCTAGCATCCTGGAGTGGAGATGGTGTCCTTCATGGTGGTGCCCAACTCGTGGAGGTGGAGTGGAGATGGAAGTGGCTAGCCTAAGTGGAGGTGGATGTGAATGTAGCCAAGCATGTGTGGCCAAGAGTGGATGGGTGCAAATGGCCACCCCTTAGGTCTTTTTATAGACCTAAGGGAGTCTCTCTAGAGAAGTGTGGAACTCTCTAGAGAGAATCCTATGAGTGGTCGACCAAGAGAGAGAGAGGTGGTTTCTTAGATCCACCATTTGTGGATCTAAGAATTGAATGCCTCTTGGTTGCTAAATTTGGCAACCAAGAGTTGGCGCCACTTGAAGAGAGTTCATTCAAACTCTAGAGGAGTGTGTGTGTGAATGGGTGTGTGTGTGAGTGTGTGTGTGTGTGTGTGTGGTTGTGCCCTAGGTGGCTAAGAGGTCTAGATTAGGTTCTAAGGGGTTTGGGTAGTTGTATGCCTTGAATTATGGTTGCAAATCCTAATTGCTAAGGGGAATTTGCAATTAAACTTAACCCAAGTTGAATTGAATGAGTGTGAACCAAATTGAGAGTGGAATAACTCAATTAGGTTGGGCTTAGGTCAATTAAACTCTCACTAAGTCCAATTGGACTTGCGTAGGTTGAGATCTGAGCTCAATTGGACTTAATGAGTCCAATTGACTTAGGTGATGGTAATTGACTTTGATCTAAGTCAATTGGGTTTGGTGAGGACCTAATTAGGTCCTTAGGTAGGTCTAGAGGTGATGTACTAGGGTTAGGACACCTTAATTTAGGTTCCTATGGGGTTGGGAATAGGTCTAGGGAGTTAGAGATCCAAGATCAAGGCTTGATCTCAAAACAGAAACTGGAGACTAGTTCCAGACGTCCAAAAATAGGATCAGACGACTTATACTCAAAAATCAGAAGTCCAGACTTTAGGTCTGGACGTCCATTCTGAGTCAGGGGGAATTCTGGATTCTGTTTTGGGTATTTTGCAGAAATTGGACGTCTGACAAAGTGTCTGGACATCCAATAACACTGCAGAAGTGGATTTGAAGTGTGTGGGAGTTGGCTAAGGGTTCTGGACATCCTATAAATTATCTGGACATCCAGATAAGGGTTGGAACTAGGGTTTTAGGGTTTCCTAGGGTGGTGTGACCTAATCTAAGGGTGGCTAAGGCTTGGGGGAAGTCTCTGGGCTATCCTAGGGCTAGGATGGACCTAAGCTCTGCACATTTTACTGCTTTATTCCTACTTAATAGAGTAGCATACCTTAACTCCCTTACATCATTATTCCTACATCTAATCTAGGTCTTTTGCTCCAGTCCTACTGCAACGCTCATTATTCCTGATCAGCTTCAGATCCAACTCCTGATCAGCTTATTACCTGTAATTGACATAATGTCCTTAATCAGCACATTATAGCATTATTTTATGCATAGCTAAAGTAAAGCAGTAAAGATGCAAATAATGCTTATGCATGCATGAATTACCCTAACTTATGCTAAGTCCTAGCCTAATTTAGGTCAATTAAGACCTATGATTGCTTCACAATCACCTGCCATCACTTCTCTAGTATGATTTGCTCCTTTAGCGATCTCATCCTTCAAAGGACTCCTTGCTTCCTTTGATATTCCTCCTCGTCCTTTGCTTTATCTAGTCTTCTCTATCTTGGTAATATTACCCTCCAATTTTTCCCTCCTCCTCCTTCAAAACATGGATCAAAGAGTTCCCTACCATTCTCCTCCATGGTGTTCTCTAGTAGTGCAATCTTCTTTGCTTCCTTTCCTATGTGTCCTTACTTTCTTGAAGAGACATTGAAAGCACACTTCTCAAGATTAAGGCGGAGCCAGGTGTCTCTTAAAACTTGAAACACCTCAGCTAGATTTGCCAAATGCCTAGAAAAACTCAACCCCTTCACAAGCATATTTACAAGGCATTGATAAGTTGCTCCTACATTCTTTAAGCCAAAGGACATGCCTCTATATTGAAAAAGACCTTTGTCAGTTGTGGATGAGGTATGAGGCCCGTCTGCAGGAGCTAAACTTATTTGGTGATAGCCACTATAGGCATCTAGGAAGGACATATGAGACTGTCCATTACATGAATCGACAAGGGCGTCAATCTTAGGTTGGGGCAACTTGTCTTTAGGGCAAGCTTCATTTAAGTTGGTGAAGTCTACGCACATTTGCATCATTTGCCTTCCAGACCATGACTACGTTGGATAGCCGGGTGGGGTAAAGGGATTTCTCAATGAATCCCACTTCTAGAACTTTATCATCCCCAGAAGCAGCTGCCTGCCACTGCTCCGCAGATTTGTAACGGCGAGCCTATTTAACTGCTCAAAATCCTGGCTGGATGTTGAGGCAGTGTTCAATCAATAATGGATCAACTCTTGGCAGATCATTGGTGGAGCAAGCGAAGACGTCTACGTTAGCTCTTAACAGAAGGAGAAATTCGTAGACTTTGGAGGGATGAAGATCCACTCCTACTTGAACAAGCCTATTGGCTATGTCAGGTAAAGCTGTGTCACCATGGTAGAAGAACCAGGCTATACTTCTGGAGCAGCCAGTAGGGTTGCTGGGTCTTCCTGATGAATCACCTGAATTTAGTTTCGTTTCCTCCCCTACTTTTGTGGTTTGGGGGGTCTCCTCTCCATTGAGCTTCCATCTCAAAGCACAAGAGTTCACTCTTGGCAGATTGATCCCCATGAATGATTCCAACACTGTTGTGTCGCGAAAGTCATTGTTTAAAGTATGTATAGCATTGTAGTATAGGACGAAAATCACTACAGCATTTAAAATTTATAAACTCGGGAAATAAAGATGAGTCCGAGGTTGTTTGTAAAGAGCAAATTGAAATTCACACACTAATCATAGTTAACAATAATGAGCACAATAAGATATTCAATGAATAATAGAAATTTACTCAAAATGATATTAATGGTAGCAATTGTATCTCAAGAAATAAGGGATAAATCATAAAAATGGTGATTTAAATTACTAATTAATCTCCCACATTAAGCACATATCCCAAATATCTCAATCAATTCAATTTCTCAACAGTGGTCCTTGAACCACTTGCCACGTCAGATAATAACTCAAATATGTCCACAGTATCATATCAAGGCCAAGTCAGATGTTGGCCACAACCCCCAAATGACTTAAATATCAAGCCAAGGCACCTCAAGAATGCACCTAAATGTTAAGCGTGAATGACCATGCATCTCGAGGCACACACACGTATCCTATTACAAAATCGCCTCCCACCCTCCTCAGAAATTCCTTTCTCTTTCTCTTTAACCTAGTCAACACACAGGTAATTAGATCCAGGTCATGGTCCAGGCTTGCGTGCATGTGGCATGGGCGAGGGTGCGTGAGTCACGTCCATGGGGGACCTCACCCCCTGTGCGTACGAGGCAGACAACCAATGGATGAAGTTGCTTTTATGTGCTGTGTAGTCTTCATCCCACACAATGTGGGACTATCATCTAGGTTGTCTTCTTCACTCATAGCAGTGAGGTGATGCTTCCCAATTGGTACTGCTAGGATTACTGCTTCGGCTAATTGGAGATGTAGCTTTAGTTGAAATGTGTTTCCACAACTCCAGGTGGTGGAACCAAGCTCTGAGAGGTCGATGGAGTGCTATGGCGATGATGATGGAGAACGAAAGGCTAGCGAGAACTTGAGAAGCACAAAAATGGCCTTGCGGCCTAATCAAAATAGTTCAGGACCTTTGTCGGGCCATGGAGAGTGTGGCGGCATTAGTGGCAAGGTGATTGGCGCGCTAGGGCGGTTGGACATGGTTGGGGTAGTAGGTCGTTTGGTGGGTAGGTCGTCGGGGTGGAGTGAGTGGGGGCCCAAATTAGGTTAGGGCTTTTGATGAGGGTGATGTGGTGGAGCTTTTGGGAGTGGTGGCGGGGTGATTGGTACAGTGTAGTGGTGTGGCGACCTCGTCGGAGGCGGAGAAGATGATGGGGGAGGTAGGTGAACAACGACTAAATTGGGATCCTAAGGAGCTAACTCTGAGCTAGGGAGAGAGAGGGATAGATAGACCTACTCTAATGGATGAAAGGAGGGGGTTTTGGCACCAATTGTGATTGGCTGACTCCAGAGAGGGTGAATCCTCCGGTGATGAGGACGGCAAGGCGGAAGGGGTCAAGGCAGCCCTGGCTTTGGCCCACCAGGCATGGATGAAGGTGGGGAAGATGTTCCCTCTACCTATTGTATGTGGTAGAGGGCAATGAAGGGGAATCGAGGAGCTCGCTGGAGATGCGGTCCGAGGTGACCGAGGAAGAAGAGGAAGAGGCTTTTTGGCCTAGAACCGAGCTCATAAAGAAGGTCTTGACTCGAGGGGTTTAAATAGGACCTCTTTAGGCCCTCAAATGTTCAATTCAAGCAAGTTCTTTAAGCTTCAAGGTTGATCTGCAAACTTGGAATTTCCAAGCTTCGTCGATAAGATTTTGGCATTGGTTGATCTTGAGACATGATTCAACCTATAGAGAATTAATTTAGGAGCAATCTCTCTAATTTTGGAGAGATTTGAGCGAGCGATGAGCGAAGAATCTTCGCTCGAAGTCGACTGTGGAGCTTGCATTCACACAAATGGAAGCAAGGACCTAAATGAAGAAAATGATGAAAGTTTTGGGACCTATTTGTAATATACTTGAAAGTTAAGGGTCTTATTGAGAGAATAGAGGTTTGAGGGACTAAACTGCAAACTAGGTCAACATGGATTCTGATTGAGCCTAAATTTTGGCCTTAACGTAATTTAGACCCAAGGAATCTAAAGATGAACTTGGATTTGAGTTTTGGCCACGTTTGACTGGCCAATTTGCACAAAATCCCAAATTAGGGTAAAATCACATATGAAACTCTGTTCTAGGTCAGAATGGGTTTAGATGGTCAAATCAAGGATACTAAACCTGTTAGAATATTTTTATATGAAGTTTAGAAGGTTTAGATAAATTTTATATTGACGATAACCTCTTCAATTAAAGTGGGGCTGATAATTAGGATTTTGTGTATTGATTCGGTTCTCGAAGTATGTGAAATCCTCTTTCTGTTAGTGCTGACCCAGTTTATAGTCTTTAATGCTCAATTATCCTTTAATTGACCCCTTGGTGATCCCGTGGTTACTCTGCATTCATGATGTGATGTTAAAACCACAAATTTAACTCTATTTTTAATGTTTTCTCGTCAAAAAGATCTAAGTGGAATTACTGTCCTCAGGCGACCATTCAGGAGCTTTTATCTCTTGATTTTGACTAATTCAAGCTAGTTATGATGAATGATGGTGTTACCATCAGAAACCCCAGAGTATGGAAAAGCATAAATTGAAAATAAGAGGGAATCACTTGGAAAGTGAGAGTTGTCGGGTGGCCTATGATGCCATCTAAAGTAGTCGCCAAGCTTGCCACAATAAATGTAGTTGTTCAGTTGAGGTTTCTGTCTCCACCATATAAACATTGGTAAGTTAATCTTCCCCTTGAGCATTACTTTGTGGTTCCTGAAACCCACCACCTGATGTGATGGTGGGGAAAGATGTTCTTCCTTAAATTCCAATTAAACAAGGGTTTTAAGGAAGATGACATATATCGCACTCCCCTCATTAACTAGGAGTCGTAGCTGAAGTCATCCTGCTAGTAAAAGAGTTACGAGAAGCAGATCCGTATGGTCTACCAGGTTTGGGAGGGAGGAGAAAAGCCTTAAGGCTGTGTGCCTAACGGTGTCTCTCTCAACTCACTAAAGAGTGGGATATATTCCCCAAGAAGATCCACCTTCAAAGGAGCCGGTTAGCGCACGAGGAGTGATGTTGGCTCTGAAAATAACGTCCACTCGCTCCTCTGCTAATGGTTCTCGGGAGGAGGCCGAGTGAGGTGAGAATATCCCCCCTATGCAGACAGCCTGGCCCCTCACTACCATTGATGCCAAAACCTGGCGATGGTATTAGAGGGACGGGAGTTCAAGTGATATCCCCTATTCGACCATCACCATCATGGGGTCCACCATAACCTAATCTTCAAGGAATAGCACATTTACTCCCCAAAGTTGCTGGAGCCTTGGTGAGGGACTCATCATATCTCCTAATTCACCAAAATAAGCTAGTTTACCTAGTTAATTAATTAGGAATAACATTAAAACAAGGCTACTTATGTAATAAGCTAATAATATATAAGGACCTTAATTATATCATAAAATATATTAATTATTGATTAATAAGCATTCATCTATATTTAATTAATAAATAGGACTTAAACCTAAGCATTTAGCTATTTATAATTAAGCTTATATGTATTATATAACATAAGTTAATAATGTAAGTAATTGTATTAACCATTACATTAAATAATGCACAAGGGATCAAAAATGTAATTTTAGGTCATAAATATATTAGTTAACATATATATAACCTATAATAAAAAGTTGGAAAAGAAATAAATTAATTTTCACTTTTAAATAATAACTTTACATTTTAGTCCTTGGAATTTAATGCAAATAAGTTCTTTTTATTAAGATTAGGTCCTTAGATATTTGCATCCAGGTCTCTTGAGCTTCTTCCTCTTTTCTTCTTCCTTTTCAATGGTTGATGACATTTAATGAGCCATTGCACTCTGATCGTTGACAATCTGATGATAGAGTCTCTTTCCCTTGGCCATGAAGCTTCTGTGTAACAAACTCTTGAAATCCAACGACTTAGATGTCTTGTTACACTACAATAAAAAGTACATAAGGCAACAAAAAAATAATGATGATTAACAATATTCGTCGTTATGTTTTAAACATAACGATGATTTAAATTATTCGTTGTTATTTTTTTTGAAATAATGATTTCACATATTCGTCATTAAACTTATCAAACAACGAAAAAAATTGTTGCTATTCATTTTTTATTATGACTAATAATTGTTATTATACTATTAATTATTAACCCAAAAAAATGAGACATCATATATAATTTTTTCAAATATAAAATCCTCTTCTTTTCCCCTTCCATAGATACACATTCCCACCCAAACCCTTGCTGGTCTCTCCTACGTTCATGAGCTCTCCCCGATCCCTTGATCAGCACCGATCGCAAGCTCTTTCGATCACTTCCACCATTGACCTATGACCTCTCCTGCAATCACAAGCTTTCTGGCAATCCTACTGCTACATCTCCCCCACTGTCGTCAATCCGCTGCCCCATTGCCCCTACTACCGCCACCTCGTTCCCACGACTGCCCAACTGAGCATCTCGAGCTCTAGCATCATGTTGATCGGCACATCCTCCCCCTTCCTCATTGATGTTGATCTGGGTCTCTACGACGACAGGGGAGAGGCGATCCTGAGCACCTCCGTTACGTTGGTTGCAGGCGATGATTGCCACATGCTTACGGCTCCCAAGAAGGGTTGCTACGCGAGGTTCTTCCCCTACCCAAAGGCCCCGCTGCGACGTCTCCTCCTCTCATTCCCCAAGGGAGGGTAATATCCTCAACATTGGGGCTCTTAGGTGAGCAACGCGGGTGACGTGAGGAAGTTGGAGTTCAGGAGCCTCTTCTATGGCTGCTCTTCCTGTTGTTACAGGATCACTGATTGCGATGCCCTCTTCATGTATGAGTACGTCTAGGGCATTTCGACTAGCTCCAATGATGATCAAATTTGTGTTCCTGAAATTACCCATTGGATTCGTGTCAATTGGATTAATACCATCTTCAATAGATACCAATGAGATCTCGTGGCATAAGAAGCTAATGAATCAGTGTGACGAGGTGTGTTGAGATCGTGGAGGTCATTGGTGCTCGAGATCATAATGTGGATGGACATCCTTCCAAGGGGATGGGGTGAGGATCTATGCCTTCCAACTGTTTGATGAAATGCTTCTAAATGTTTGTTCCCTTTGATATATGTTTGATGTACTTCTAAATGCTTTTTCTCTAATCTCTTTTCATAAGCATAACATATGTTAGGATCTTTCTTGCAAGGCATCCTATGAAGTAGGCCAATGTGGAAGCAAAGAATTTTCTTAAATAGGGTAATTAGGGATGAATATTCCTTAATTACCGTAATGGGGATTAAAATTTATTAATTACCGTTACTTTACATCCTCTTATGTAACAATTCCTCAACAAGGACTACCTTACATCTTCTAGGTAACAATTGTTGCTTCCTAGATCCCAATCTTGTCTCATATTCATCATAGCAATGATAGAATATTCTCATAAAGGAAGGATTATTTTTGTTTTTCTCACGTGGATCACAATGAAGAATTAAATAGATTGGGATGAGATAAAGAGGTATCTTAATACTAGATTAGAGTGAATACTGAGATCTGGCTACTCATCATACCCCCATGCTTAGGTTTTGCTAGTCCCTTAGCAAACAATTCATTAAAATGCAAAGCAATTTAAGTATCAGCAAGGTAAGTGTGATGAGATATCTTTTCTTCTTTTCATTTTTCTTACAGTGTTAAGTGTTTCAAGATGATCTTTAAGATGAAATAATTTTCCTGATAAACCAACTGTGTTTATGTTTGGACATTGTGAGAACCTTATTACTGAGGAAGACTGACCAGGACTTAAGACTTAAATGACATAGACCATCTCTCGACTAACAAGGACTCTTGATATTTAAACCTTAAGTCAAATTCCAGGACTCAGGGGATTTTACAGCGACTTAGAATGCTACGAGCTTATGGTTGTGCTTTGTGATAAGTCAGGACTAACTAGGTGAATTCTAAAACTCAATCCCAGGGTTTCACTTCTTTTTAAGTTCAGGTTGGTCCTAGCTTCAGCTTGTGTTTTCGGATTGACTCTAAAAAAATGAGGATTACTCAAGCCCAACTCTTATTGCATTTGTGGCTCAAAGAATATTTGGTGGAACAACAGGGTATTCTTATTGAACCCTGAAAACATTTTTGGTGGAACTTTTGTATTTACAGACTTGGAGAACATACTTGACTTATTCTAAAGAACTTTCTTTTTGAACTTCTCTTTTTCTCTCTTTTTCTTTTTTGTCAGTATGTCTCCGACAACTTTATTTGGTAGAGCACACCTTATTTGGTGTGTGAGTTCTTTGGTGGAAAGAGCTTCTCCTAGACACAAGACTAAAGACTATGACAAAGAGTCTTTCTGCACGCACAGGTAAGGACTCCACCTTCCCTCATGAACACTAAGGTTGAATTTCATATTCGAAAGGTCTTTCCTGACAATGTGTTGTGTAAGCCAAGGTTACTTAGACTCCTAAGTCAAAGCAAACCAATGAATCTTGTACTGGTGACTCAGGTACAAGTATACATCCTAAAGTTAGGAGAGATTGTGGTTTATCTTGTCAAAGCTCAAAGTGTATTAAGCCAAAGCTTGAATGAATCAAGCTACAGTGGCCCGGAAAGTCAAACCAGCAAAGGTTGAATATCCATAAACACTTATTCTATTTTATTTTCAGCTAGAAGATCATAGTTAAACACTTATTTTTTTTCGTTTCAGATTCTTCTCTCCTCAGAAATTTCTTTGGAGTTCTCCCTTAACAATAAAGTGCATGTTCCTTATTGTAGTTTTGGAGTTTTTTTTATGTTTTGTGATTTTTTTGAATTTTTGGCTTTGTAATTTTTTTTCAAATTTTTCAGAATTTTTCATTTTTTTTTGTATTTTTAGATAATACTATATACTATATTATGGTGTGTCTACAATTGCATTTTAGTTGAATGGTTCACTATTTACACACCCCCATGGTTAAATGTTGCAATGTCCTCATTGAATGAATAGGGTGGATGCAAATGCATGCTCTACTTTTCACTATCCTAGACTGGGTGACGGAAGGAAGTCAGAATGAGGAGATGAAATCTCTATGCGGACGATTTCAAGTCTGATACAAGATTAGAGTGGAAAGTCGGGCTAGGGAGTGAAATGCATGACATATGTGATTATGATTGTATGCTAAAAATGCAAAGGTAGACACCTAATGCAAATAAAGGTGGAAATAAGAAGGGTGAAAACAACTATATACAAGGATAGGTTTTGTGCTAAGTTTAACGCCTTCAGCTAGGCGTAAACCCAGTTGATAGCTCAAAAGGTAGGTGCGAAGTGGTGGAATTGACAAGTTTGAGATCATGTGGCTCAATCAAAGGTTTTAGTCTTTGTCCATTGACGGTGAAAGGTTTAGATTTGTCAATCTTAGTGATCTCAAAGGCTCCATTATCAAAGATTCTCATGATTTTGAAAGGTCCAGTCCATTTGGATCTTAGTTTCCCTGGGAAGAGTTTCAGTCTAGAGTCGAAGAGAAGGACCTTTTGACCAAGGTGAAAAGATTTCCTACGAATGTGACGGTCATGGAAGGCCTTAAGTTTATCCTTATAAATCCTCAAGCTCTCATAAGATTCATTCCTTAACTCATCTAACTCGGAAATTTGCAATCTTCTGTGATCACCGACCTTCTCTAGGTCCAAGTTACACTTTCTGATGGCCTAATAGGCTTTGTGCTCAAGTTCTACGGGAAGATGGCAGTATTTCCCGTACACAAGTCTAAAAGGAGGCATGCCTAATGGGGTTTTGTGAGCTGTCCTATATGCCCACAATGCATCAGAAAGGTGGGAAGACCAATCCTTTCTATCAGGTCGGATGGTAGTCTGTAAAATCTTCTTGATCTCCTGGTTGGACAATTCAGCTAGTCCATTGGTTTGAGGGCGATATGGTGTAGCAATCCTATGTGACACCCCATACTTTTGAAGTAGAGACTGAAAATGTGTGTTTCTAAAGTAAGACCCTCCATCACTAATGATAGCTTTTAGTACCCCAAATCTAGAGAAGATAAAATCTTGAACAAATTGTGTCACAACTCTATGATTGGTAGTCCTCGAGGGGATGGCTTCTATCCATTTGGAAACATACTCAACTGCTAACAATAAATACTTGAAGCCATATTATTTCGAAAAAGTTCCCATGAAGTCAATGCCTCAAATGTCAAAGATTTCGCACACTACGATCGGATTCAAGGGCATCATGTCTCGGCGGCCAATACTGCCGAGAGACTGATAGTGTGAACATGCCCTACTATATTTGTGTGCATCTTTGAAGATCGTGGGCCAATAAAAACCGCTCTAGAAAATCTTTGCAGCAGTCTTTTTGCCATAGAAACGACCGCCACACGCCTAGTCTTGGCAGAACGATAGGATGCTCTCTATCTCCTTATCAGGGACACACTTCCTAAGAATTTGGTCTTTGCAGTGCTTGAAAAGCCATGGCTCTTCCCAGTAATAGTGCTTAGCTTCAGATCTAAGTCTGTCTTTTTTATGTCAAACCCAATTAGTGGGAAGGATTCCAGAAGCCAGGTAGTTGACAATGTCAACGTACTAGGGAAGATCAGAATGAATGACCAGCAATTGCTTGTCAGGGAAGTGGTTGGAAATAGGCAAAGAACGAGAAATCGCTTCAGAAGGAAGGCGGGATAAGTGGTCAGCTACCACATTCTGCTTTCCAGCCTTGTCATGAATCTCTAAATCAAATTCCTGTAGAAGTAGGATCCATCTAATCAAACGAGATTTCGCATCCTTCTTGGCGAGAAGATGTCGAACTGCAGTGTGGTTAGTGTATACTATATTGTGGGAACCTAAAAGATAAGGTCAGAATTTTCCCAGTGCAAATACTACAGCTAGAAATTCCTTTTCTGTGATGGTGTAATTCCTCTGAGCTTCATCTAAGGTCTTATTAGCGTAATAGATGACTGTGGGTTTCTCATCCAATTTTTGACCAAGGACAGTCCCTATTGCATAATCAGAGGCATCATACATGATCTCAAAAGGGTGAGACCAATCCGGAGGTTGCAGTATTGGTGCCTTGGTAACCAGATCACGAAGTGTCATATTGGCACGAACATAATCATCAAAGATCTGGAAGTCTACGTCCTTAGAGAGGAGATTGGTGAGAGGTTGGGCTATTTTCGAGAAATCCGCTATAAAGCGGCGATAAAAACCAACATGCCCGAGAAAAGATCTAATCTGTTTAACCGATGAAGGTAGTGGTAGTTCAGAAATCAATTTTACCTTCGTACGGTCAACCTCTATTCCTCTCTCCGAGATAAGGTGACCTAATACTAGTCCTTCTGGTACCATGAAATGAGATTTCTCCCAAGAAAGTACCAGATTCACATTTATGCATCTTTGCAGGACCTTAGTCAGGTGGTCTAAGCATGCATCAAATGTGCTCCCGAAGATCGAGAAGTCATCCATGAAGACTTCTAAGCAATTACCTATCAAATCAGGAAAGATTGTAAACATACACCGCTGAAATATAGTAGGTGCGTTGCACAATCCAAAAGGCATCCTACGAAATGCAAAGGTTCCGTAGGGGTAGGTGAACGTCATTTTTTCCTGATCATTGGGGTGAATCGCCACCTGGTTATATCCTGAATAGACATCCAAAAAGTAGAAAAATCTATTT
Source organism: Thalassia testudinum (assembly GCA_037157565.1). Classification (NCBI taxonomy): domain Eukaryota; kingdom Viridiplantae; phylum Streptophyta; class Magnoliopsida; order Alismatales; family Hydrocharitaceae; genus Thalassia; species Thalassia testudinum. Next base: position 41,016,758 of record JAZHRO010000014.1, read on the forward strand.
CCCATCAGTATTTCAAGTATCTGATCAATGAAGGGCAATGGGAAATGATCTTTCTTCGTGGCCTAGTTGAGTTTCTGGTAGTCAATACATACTCGCCACGAACTAGCAATCCGTGTTGGGATGACTTCTCCAGAATCAGTGGTTATGCGGTAAGTCCAGCCTTCTTAAGCACAACCTGAACAGGACTTACCCACTAGCTATCAGAAATGAAGAAGATAATTCCGTTATCTAACCACTTAATCATCTCATTTTTCACCACCTCTTGAAGTGTAGGGTTCAATCTACGTTGAGGCTGCCTAGTAGGTTTAGATCCTTCTTCAGTGAAAATCCTATGTGTACAGTAAGAAGGACTAAAGCCGGTCAGGTCAGAGAGGCTCCATCCTATATCCTGTCTCTGTGCTCTCAGGACAGATAAGAGCCATGATTCTTGATCAGATGATAAGAAAGAATTGACAATCACAGGATAGGTCTGATCAGGTCCTAAGAAAACTTACTTAAGAGAATCAGGGAGAGGTTTGAGCTCAACAGGTACAGGATCAGATGAAGGAGCAGGTATGGAGATTTTAGGAGATCTTAGAGACACTAATGGAATAGGAGGTAAGTCCTCAGTCTCTAAAGCTGGTGTCTCAGTGAGAGTCAGGTCAGCATCCAAAGAGTGTTGAGGTTCTAAATTTAGTGAGTCAATTAAGGTATCCTCAACCAACCGATCCAAAGAATCCAAGGAACAGATTTCCTCAATTAAACTACATGACGGTCCTCTTTGAACCTAAAAAATATCAATTTTTATCTTCTGATCTCCGAACTTCAATTCTATTAGACCCTCCTCACAATTAATGTTTGCCTTGGCCATAGCCAAGAAAGGTCTTCCTAAAATGATAGGTGTGTTCTGGATATCCTCATGTACTTCCATGTCAAGGACTATAAAGTCTACAGGAAAGTAAAAATCCTTGACTCGCACTATAACATCTTCCAACACTCCCTGAAGTGTCTTAACTGACCTGTCAGCTAATTGTAGTGACACCTCGATTGGCTTCAGATTGCCAACCTTGAAATGTGTCAAAAGAGAGGTTGGGATAAGATTGATGGAAGCACCTAGGTCAAGTAATGCTCTGTTAAATGTGGTGTTACCTATCATGCAGGATAGGAGAGGGGTGCCTGGGTCTTTCATCTTAGTAGGGAGGGTATTGGATATAATGGAACTAGCTTATTCCGAAAGGATGATTAGACTACTCAGTTTTTGAATCCTTGCTTTATGCTTAGGTGTACATAGGTCTTTTAAAAACTTAGCGTAAAGAGGTATGTGGCGAATTGCATCCAACAAGGGGATGTTTATGTGGACTTGCTCAAAGAGCTTAAGCAAATCCTCCTCAGGTGCCACATAGGTCTTTTTCTTTCCTTTCACCTTCTTCTTTAAAGCCTCTAGAAATGGTACAGAAGTGGTGACAAGAGGATCATTCCTAGGTAAAGGAGAAGCAGGAAACAGTGAATTAGATGGAGGAGTGGAGGTAGAAGGCTCAGGAAAAGATGTAGAAGCAGAAATAGGTGGATCTACAATGCTTCTACCACTCCTAGTAACTATGGCATTCATTTCAGCCCTAGATGTAGATGGTAGTTTAGAACTAGGTAGCAAAGGTGGTTGGGTTTGTGGATAGGAAGAATTTGGATCAGTGTAAAATTCAGTGTCATGCAAGGGTTGTGAAATGACATGTGCTTGACCTTGTACTGCAGGTCTAGGTTGAACATACCTCTGGGTAGGTATGTTCCTACGGTTAGGTTATGCTTGAGACGGGAGTGAATGTGATTGATGGGATTTCGTCAAGTGTGATAGCTGGGCTCTCATCTCAGCTAAAGCCATGTCCTGTCTCTGCTACATAGCAATATTCTGTTGTTGCATATCAGCAAGAGCTTTCATGATAGACCCCAATTGGTCATCTCTTGTAGGCCAAAGTTGAGAGTATTGGGCGAGCCTGGGTTGGGGTTGCTGGTAGGCATGTGGTGGATATCCGTGTGATTGTGGAGGTGGTGCTCGGATCGGGTTGTGCTGTGGTAGTGCAGAAGGTTGTTGAAAAGGAGGTCTTTGTGAATTTCCCGACCATGAGAAATTTGGATGATTACGCCATCCAAGGTTGTAAGTCTGTGCAAATGGGTCATTGTGAATGGCGTGGAGCTCCTCCGAAGCTCCAAAAGGTGCAGGGAAGTCAGTTTAGGGAGAAACAAATGTTCCTCCAACCGATGAAGGATATGGAAATGAATAATCTGGTAGTGCAGATTGTGTCACGGATAGGTTATTCACAGTTTCCCTCCTAGTGGGAAACTGGGAAGAAGTGTGTTGTGCAAGTGACTGAGAAGGAGATGATGAAGGTTTAGAGAGAAATTTCCATACTTCATCTACTTTCTTCTCGATTAAGCCCACCTTATCCAGCTAACTAGCCACTATTTCTAAGTCTCTGCTACTGGATTGGGCTTCGTGTACCCCCAAATGTGAGTGGGAATGTGAGGGCTTTCTATTAAACATGCTCATCAAAGCATTGTTAATAGAGTTCTCGGCCAAACCTTCAAAGAGCTCAAAGGCTGAGTCCTCGTCCCGACACAGGAAATTGCCTCCACAAGCGGCATCTACAAAATTTCGTGTGTCATCATGGAGCCCATGGTAGAAGATCTGGACCTGTTGCCAGTGTGGGACACCATGGTGGGGACACTTTCTAAGAAGCTCATGGAATTTCTCCCAAGCCTCGTGCATTTGTTCTCCTGAATTCTACGTGAATGTGGTGATATCACGCCTTAAGGCGTTAGTGCAGCCTATAGGAAAATACTTCTTTAGGAACTCATGTTCCAAAGAAGTCCAAGAGTCTATAGGTGTAGTCCGTGCGAGTGTTCTAAACCAAAAGGCGGCCTTATCTTTTAATGAAAAGGAGAACATTTTCACCAAAAGTGTGTGCTGATCATGGCCTTGCAGACCCAGGATTTGAGCAAGATTTTTTAGCTCCTCTAAATGCTAAAAAGGGTCCTCAGAAGAAAGTTCATGGAAGTGAGGTATAAGTGCAATGATGTTCGGCTTCAGTTCAGCATCACGACCCCCATCAGGATATTGTACCACATGCATAGGTTGGGCAAGTGCAGGATTATAGTAATCCTGTAGTTGGTGTCTACGAGGTTGAGGTGGTGCCTGAGGGTTTCCAGGTTGAGGCGGTTGTTGGGGGTTAGCTAAAAGATTAACAGCTTGAGCAAGATATTGCCCTGTTGGGTTAAGGTATTCATTTGTAGTTGTGTTTCAAATAGGTGTTGAAGATGAGGCATAGGTCCTCTCTCTGGGGGTGGGTTAGGAAAATTAGGATATGGTGGAGGTTGGAACCTATGGATTGGTGGTGGTGGTGGTGGAGGATGTGCAATAAGATGTGGAGGAAGTTCTTTGAAATCCTCGAATTGTGTTGAATCATGATCATCCTCTTGATGTGTAGAATAGTGAATAGGAGTTTGAGACTCGAGAGGTAAAGGGTTGGAAGTGGAAGGCAAAGAAGTGGACGTAGTTGCTTGGACATCAGCACCCAAGGGGAGTACTAGCTCCGGGTTCTGGGATCTCCTACCTTCCATTGAGTTGGTTTTTGAAAACGAATTTAAAAATTAGTCACAACTAAATGGAAAGGACTAATCTAGCTCAATCTCAAATGAAATCAGAAAATCCCAATCAAATCTCAATCAAACAATAGACCAATCAAGCGAGAAAAATTGAATTTTACCTAGAGGCTGCTACACAAAATAATATAGTACGCAAACAATTATTTCAAACAATTGTACGCATCCTAAGATAGACCAATCGATGTGCAGACCTCTAAAATCCACTGGGAGTCTGGATAAGACTGGCGTGCGAATTCAGATCCTGTGGTTGCAGAAGGAGATGAGGTAGAAATTAGTGTATTGTGATCTTAAGTGATCGTGCTGTGTGCATGATAGTAATCAACATAATGCGGTAAAAATCTTAGTCAAGGTTTCACTCAATTTTAATGTCTCCTTTTGATTTAATTCAAGTGATTATGAAATGAATTCTATGCTTCTCGTCTCGCTTTTTAATCAATTCAATACAAGAGATGGTCTTCTTAGATTTTAAGTCAAATGCAATAATGGCAGGAGTTTGAGAAAGGTAAAGAATGCGTGCTTGACTCCAGCAATCTACAATATGGAAATTTGACTTGGAATTAAAATCTAGTAGATAGAATGTGCAACCTAAAATGGTTGCCCAAGGGTATACTACTACTAGATAAAGCTGATATCTTCTTGAATTTTTGATTTTATAATTTTTTTTTTGAATTTTGAATAATGCAACAAACAAAAACAAAGAAATAAATCGATACGGACAATCGCGTCGATGAGAGATGAGTTTGAGAGATAGAAAAATAGAGTCCAGAGAATCCACAATTATTATAATAATGTGTGAGAACAGGCTCTCACAACTTATAACTAACAAATAGTCCTAAGTAATATACCTAAGTTTAACTAAACTATGCTATACTACTACTCCTATAGCTGCTCTGAGGGAACACTCCGCTTGGATGTCGAGTCAGAAGCGTAGTGGATCCACCAGGAAGACAACCTCCACCTGGAAGATGATGCTGCTCCTACTCGTCAAGTTCTATGGTAAAACAACAAATGATTAGTAAAAGAATGAAAGACTATATATACAACAAAGAATTAGTCAATAAAAGAATAATTATGTACAAAACAATGAATTTGAATGAATGAAAATAAGAATTATATACAAATGAAGAATTAAAGAGTAATTTTGGCATATAGAGAGTTGCCCCCTCGGCAACGGTGCCAAAAATAATAATCGACTTCTGGAAAAACGATTTGTATATAAAAAAGAAATGTCATTGTTGTTGTAGTATGTGTCACAAATACAAACCATTATCGCACCAATTTTATTTAATTACATAATTTTTACTGATTTATTCCAGGACATTCACTGGGAGACAGTTATTGATTTATATCACTCTTTAAGTCCAAGATTATTCTTTAATTTCAAAAATGATTAATTTTATATACAATCAATAATGAATGAATGAATGAATTCATAAGGAATAAATTAAGAGTTTGATTATGTACAAAAAGAGTCAAAGAAAATGCTTACATAAATCTACTTACAAACAAGCATCAAATAATATATAGATATATTCTATACTATCTATTTGTAAGTTATATTACTAACACTTACATAAATATACACTACTAACTAATATTACATATCATACTAACTTAACTTAATATACTAACATATACAATAACATATATATAAGCTACAACGACAAATACAAACGTCGTTAGACCCCAGAAAAACTATATACAAACTCTACAGCAAAAATTAGGGTCTATAGTGACACTTATCTTACTTTTAGCGACAGTTTATTCTATCAGTGAAAATATGTAGTTATATATATAGCTATACTGCTTATACGTATACTTATTATTTATCTTATACTTATTTATTTATATATACATATACATTATCCATTATACAAATACATATACATTTCTTCTTCCTTTATTACCTCTGAAGCCTCTTCTGAGTTCTTCATCTTCTTCCTTATTTAAGCCGGTTACTCCTCTGTGCTTAATGAGTCATTAAGGCCTTTTATTACTTAACAAAAATTTGTTAATTGGCAGACACGCCTTTTGAGGGATACACAACACCCGAGGACTGGTTGGGACCAAACATCTACTGAGCGTGCCCTAATTTCTTAATTAGGTCGCTTAATTATGTTTTTAGCTCACGTTTAGGCTTAACCAAGCCCTTGCACACACTCTGACCCCCAGCCCACTCTCATGCACATAATCGGATCAAATGCTCAGTGTAAATGCTTAGATGCTCGCGTTTTCGGGCGCCCAACGCCCGTGACGACTGACCGGTAAGAGAACTTTTTACTCTTATACTGCTTAGTCTGTCCGACGCTAAACGATGTGGCACTAACTGTGCCACAGCTGCACGTTGGGTTTCAGGTGAGGCAGTGTTGATTCCAAAGTTTGGCCCTCGATTTGAGGGCCATAAGTTATTAGAAAATAAAAGTAAATTATAGGATAATAAAGTATTTACATAGTACTATACAATTATGTAGTTAATTTAAAATTTTAATTATATTTACTATATAAATAAATTAGCTGAAGTATACGGTTTATACATAACTGATTTTAGGTTTTGTTCTTTAATTACGTATAAATTAGTTATTAAATAGTCTAACTGACCCTGTACTGAGTTAGTATACATGTTTAAATATTTTATAAACATTTTTATTGTATTTTACAAGTTTTATTTTTATTTTATTTACATTGAATTATTATAATTTTAGATTGTTTAAGTTGTAGATTAGGTTTAAATAATATAAACAATATAAACATACTTAAATTAGCTTAAATTACTTAAAATACAGTAATATGCATATACAGTATAAGTTAACTTAGTTTTAACTTAATCTACTAATTTATTTTAATTTAACCTAATAACTTAACTACCAACTTAATAAATTATTTATTTATTCTGTAAATATAAGGGTTTAATATGTTTATAATATACATATAAATACGTCTATACAATATTATAACTTACTATGATTATTTATAGAGGTTATTAATTTATATAGCTATTTAGTACATATAAATTAATTTACTTAATAATTAGTTATATAATTAAGATATATACAGTATAATCTAACTGAAAGACATAATTTACATACTACAATATATACATAAGCTATTTATATTATAAATATATGTAATTTACATTATAGATTAATAAGCTTACTATATTGCTTATATATACACTTATATACATATTATACAAAGGATTTTTAATATTTTTAGGGTTTTTTCACTTTTTATGATTTTTATATTTGTTATGGAGGTAGGAGATGAGAGGGAAAGAAATGGATAAGGAGAAAGAGGTGTTTTTGGCATTTTTATGTTTACTTTCTTTTATTAAGTTTCATGGTATACAAAGCCGTCGACTAGTAAATTCTGCCAAGTCAGGGTTCTGATTGCTATGAAACTTGGTATGTATGTAAAGAAATACCTAATCTTCAATCAGACAGGTTTATTTTATTTTTTTTAGATTTTTTATATGATTTTTATTTAAGTCCAACGTTCACACATTCTAGGCCTTTTAAAGGTTCTTAAGGTGTGTTAAGGTTTAGAATTGATCCTAAGGAGTCTAAAAGGTAGTAAACTGCCTCAACAGTCTCAGTGTAATACATAACAAAGATAAAGACATTTAAGCACAAAAATCAAAGTGGATTTCAATTACTTATACTTAATTGGACAGTTAGGCTTAAAGTATAGCTAACGAAAGAGATTTAAAATAGATTACAAGCATTTACTGAATTTAAAAATGCAATGGAAATCACATGAAAGCTTGTTTACAATCCAAAACACCTTTAATACAAGTCGGCTATCTAATAAATCACATCAAAGACCTACTATCCACCAAGTTATCCAGACAGCCATCTTCTATTGAAACAGCAGAAACATAGCATGCTACAAAATTCAATAAATGCAGCACAGTAGCTGTTATGTTTCTATCAGCTGCTACAAACCAAGCTTCATCCCAGATGGCTTAACTGTTGCTGCAGTTAGTCCATCTGAAACTAAGTTAAGTCTGCAGCAGAAACAAAGCTAAATCAAACTTGTGTCTCCTGATTTAGCCATTTCTATCCCAGATCAAATTCTAGACAGCCTGATCAGGGATTTAAAAGAGCTAATCAGGGAACACTTAGCTGGAATTAAAGGGGGGAATGTAGCTGCTATGGCAACACTTTACGCTAATTCTGGGATTCAACAACACAAACATAAAAATCACTAAATCAACTTCTGACAAGGGTTTTAAATTCACATAAAAGAAAACATGCTTAGATGTTCAGCATAAAAGCCAGATTCCTTGTCACAAATATCACAACCAATCAATTCATAAAAACTATTAATCTAACTCTTTCTAATGCTATAGACAACATGTAGAAAGAGTTAGGATAAACACAAGAAATCCAACAACTGAATCCCAGGATGTTACACATCTTAAAGGATATTGAGAATCCCTCAAGAGAGAATCAAACTCTCAGAAAAACCAATCAGATTAGAATCCCTAATAAAGCCTCAATCAACATGGTTGATCTTCCTTGGCTCTACAAGGCATCCACACATTGGAATCCTCGAAAATAACAAATTAGATTATGGCTCTTCTGAGATGAATTTTGACATCAGAATCATCTCAGATTCCTTGCCAATCAGTGAATAAAAATCAAAACTCTTCAGTTTGCAAGATCAAAGCATTCAAAACCCAAATGAGTAAAAATCTTTGAAATCTGAATTCATGAAAAATCTGGCAAACTGATTCACTTTTTAGCTCAGATCAGGGGCTTTTGTGAACAAGATGGAGTGAGTGAGAAGCCCCTAATATGATTTTTGATGCAAATTTTAGATCTGAAGTGGAGACCATTCAAATCTGAAATTAGGTCTTATGAGTGGGTGGATTGCGAAATACAAATCAAGGAAAGCAGAAATGGGATGAAATCATGTAGAGGAAGATCAAAATGAACTGTGGTAGGGTGAATTTGTTCCCCTATGATCTGGGATGATCAGAGGAGGTGAGGAGGGAAAATTGCTATGCTAAAGCTACTCCTAATGCTAAACTAATCATAACAGCAATTTAACTACTAATTCTACATCTAATTCTACTCTAATCTACTCTAATCTATCTATCTAATGCTACAGCAAATTTAGAAAACTTTAAAACTACTCTAATAGGAAGAATGGGACCTGTGGGTCCTTAGCCGATGACTAAGGAGGAAAAAGGGAGGGGAAAAAGCTCCAGCAGAGTGAAAAGTTTGCTAGTGAGACTTCTGGGTCATCCTCAGGTGCTACGTGGTCCTTAGCGATGAGGAGAGTCAAAGAGAAGTCGGCGATTTCACAGCCGGTGGCTGTGAAATCAAAGAATTGGTGAGGAGGGGAGACTTGAGTGGAGGAATGATCGCTAAGAAGGTAGGAGAGAGCAATCCCTTGCGTGCGTGACCACTGAGGTGCTTAAGTAGTAATCTCAGTGGCTCAGATCACCGTGCAAGTGAGGATAGGCAATGAGGGTATCGGCGGCAAGGATGAGAGGAGAGGAGAGCGCGAGCTGCCAAATTGAAAATTAACCGTAGGATGGGATCTGGGGTTGGGGTGAGCATACATGTCGCTTCGCGCGAAGCTTCTATTGAGATCGAGCCGCAGATCAAGATCAAGGGAGAATGGACAGTCGAGATCCTCCGTGTTCTACGCACGCACAGTGCACGTGCGGAGGCTGCAGGTTGCTGGGGTCTAATGGAAAAATTGCAGGGAGAGGCCCCTTACAAAGGGGTAGGACATTTATAGGCGAGCCCATAAGTGGTAGGAAATCACAACTGAATGGTCCTTAAGGGCTTTCAAAGAGGTCCCTACGGGTTACAAAAAAGTCCAGGAAGGTTTTCTAATGAAGAAAATGTGATGCACAAAGGACCTAAATGTAAAATCTATGTTTCAAGGCCTTAATGATGTTCAAATGCATTCAAGTTTTTATATGTGCTTAATTGAACATTTGAGAAGTTAATTATACTTTTGATTTGAACTTTTAAACTTGTTTGTGTGTTCAATTAACACTTAGATCACCATTTGACCTTTTTCTCAAGAATATCTCGTTTTATGACCTGATTATGCAATTTTAACACAGAATTAAGGTTTTAAGTCTTTTTCTTTGATTCCCACACTTAACCCTTTTTATGTGTTAATTTGGTATTGTTTAACCTAGTTTCTAGCTTAACTATAGCTTTTTAGCTATGATGAGTAGCCACTCATCAAGATCCATCTTGGAAGAGGAAACAAAGCTTTATGTTGGTCTTTGGCTACCTAATCCCACCCTTCTCCTTTAGCAGACCTGGGATGAGCCAAGAAAATGCAAGAACCTGATAGGACTCCTAAATATTGCAAGTGTGATACAACCTGAAAGCCTAGAGGAGCCACATGCTGACTTGACAATAGGATCGTCAGGTTCATCTCCACAAGTTACATTTTTGGAAAACTTATTGTGATCTAAGGTACCTTTCAAAACATCCTAAAATAAAAATAAATTGATTTTCTTAAATACTAGGAATCTTCCTTGAAAAGGAAAACCACAGGATCAACGTATATTTTCATCAGGGTTAGAAAGCTACCTGGTGCTATAAATCCTACAAGGAGGCCATCTCTAAACTCACCATCATCGGAAGCCCTACTTCAAATCCCTCTTTGCATGATTATTGCAAGTGCCACAATGGGGATCCCTCTGCTAGTGGGCCACGGTAAATCTATGAGCTTTTTTTATTGAAAGATAGCAGTAAATCTGTTACTAACATGCAATAACAATGATTTTTTCAATATCTTGTAGTTTTTATAAATTAGCTCTTCAGTAAAGTAGAATAATTTGGCATGATTATTAGCTTGACTAAAGTTCAGCCATATCACAACTAGTAGTACGAATCATTCGCATCAGGGTACATGTACCACAATAGAGCGGAAGCAACAAGGTACATGTATATCACACAGCTAGCATTATTAATCTTTGATAACCTCACAACCACATCCACCATTGGTAACTTCTATGGATTAACTAATATTGCTGCTCCAACTAATGTGCAGATGGAAATAATGGCACAGTAGTAGCAACCTTTGATGTTGCAACAATAACAAATGATGATGAGCAGTCAGCAACCTTTCCAGTCGCAAGTAAATCCATCATTACTTGCATAGATTCCTAATATCTTAGCATTTAGCATCAGTTTTTCCTGCTTTGTGTTTGATGGGCCATCCCAAGAATGTCCCATTGATAATGCCTTTTAATTTTCCTGTCCCTTATCATATTATACATGTATAGTTAGAAAAGAGATCACCCTTGTTAAAGATAACCACAATCTGTGAAAGATTAACATAAAAATGCAAGAGAATCTCTGCCCCTTATTCTATTTCATGTGTTATTTGATAAAAAAAGAGAATCTCACTATCCACTTTGGTGTTCTAATCATTACCAACATGAACCTGAAATTGACTGTCATGCAATAGATTCCACATAGTTGAAAAATAAGGTTTTGCAGAGAAATTTTGGCTATCATATGCATTTTAGGCTGAGCTTGAACTGTATAAGCTCATTTCTAACTTGGCAGATTGGATCATGATTGTCTTTAACATGCTTGTAGTGATCATAATAGTTGGGAAAAACCAAGTTGGTGATGATATGAAGGAATTGGAACAACTTCTTTAATAGTTGTAGATTTAGTTAGCTTCCATTGCTACTATATATTGTGAATCTATGATATATTGAAGATATATAAAGTATATATAGACTGCTTTTTTGGCATATATCTTTCTTTTAAAGAGATATTGATAACTTATCTAGGCATCTTATATTTGAATGATGAGCATTAATATCTCATTCTATGTTTGGAAAATTGTAGGCACTGTTGAGAAAGATCTTAGGAGTTTGATGCCTATACTTGGTGATAGGAAGGTTAGTCAACTTTTCTATGTTTCTAGCAATTTTGTCTACACTTACTTTCTTATATCATTGTATATTTTTTATTTCTTACAAGATGTTTGTTTGAAAGTTCAATAGGAAATATTTGACACCTTGAAAAGTTCTCATGAACCAAGTGTAATTTACAGATCCTACTCTTGTGACTTCTCCATTGGCCAATTTGGACTTGCTACCTTTATTGCATGCATGATACATGATAAATTGTTTAGTCTATGAGAGCATAAAATATAAATATTTTGAGTCTATCGATCAACCTAGATTTATTAGCTTCTATTATCAATTAAGTTGGTATATGAGTACATGCCTTTGGGACCCTAGGCAATCATTTTCTTGGTAAAGTTTGAAGTAGAGCAGATGACATACGTTATACTATTTTAACATCATAACATACTCTCTTGCTTCATTTTTGACTCTCAATGTCCAGAGATTGGTGTTCAACTTGTAGCTAGTTAAATTTATGATACATTTTTCTTGTACATTAATTTCTTTTTTGAAACTATCCTATTCTTTGTGGACTTTGCATTTTTTGGGCATGTGTGGTCCTAATGCATCTTTTGTATAGTAATTTGATTGCATTTTCTAGTTATATTTATGATTGTCCTGATGCCCTAAAGAACAAATTATGGTGGTCCAGGATGTGGCAACACCATCTGGTTTACTAAGAAACACTCTATAGCATGTATCTTCTTTAATTCTTATGGTAGGTTCATCTTCTTTCTACTACACGAGATCAATGAAACTTCCAATGAGAAGAACCTTGCTATCATTTATAGCTGGGTGCTTATCATGACTGTACTTATTAGTATTGAAACAAAAAGAAATTGATCCATTTTTATATATACTTGCATTATAATTGAAAATTCTATTATTATTAGTATAGCTTGTTACATAGTGGGAACTATTATAATGAGTATTTTTCTCTCTTCTTTTATAGTGCAATGACTTTTTCTTATGCAGTCTCCTGAGGATGTAGTGATGAAATTTTCATCTCTTGTTGAACAAGCAACTTAACTTTGTAAAACATGTTATAAGTGTGCCTTCATTTATCTTTTATTCATGAACTAAAACTTTGATGTGGTAGACTTTTTTATGTAGATGGTATCTATTGTGTGGTACCTCTATTTTAGTGTAAGTTGGTAGTTATTTAAAATTTTTGACTAGTTTAGATTGTTGGATTGTTTTTAGTTTTTCATGATCATGAAAATAAAGTAAATTTTTGGTCCCTTCAAATACACTCTACAATGAACCTTGTCCACAATTTTTAGGTGCATTTTGTATAAAGTTTTCATTGGAAAATTTCAATTTGTATGGAATATTGTAAAAGAATTGCCCATTTTATAGGTAATTAAAATAAATTATAAGTATGTTACATTATGAGAGTTTTAAAGGATTAATAAATTTTTGTATCCTATTTACATTATGATGAATTAATCGTTAGCATATTATTCACAAGGTGACGAAAAAAATCATTGTTAAAATAAAGTGAACATACTGAAAAAATTCGTTGCTAAATTTAAAATTTGTGATGATTTTAGCAATGTTTGTATTCGTTGTTTGAATTTGCCAACAAATATATTATTCATTGTAGATTTAACAATGACTCATATAGCAATGAATATGGTGACAAATAAATTATTTGTTTGTAAGTCATATAACAAAGATTTATTTGTCGTTATCTTTATAAAATATTTGTCACCTTTGACCCTTTTTGTTGTAGTGTTAGAAACCTTGACTGATGTAGGCTTGCTTCTCGTCGTCAGAGATGACGATGGACATTTTTAGGAGCCTAGACAAATTCTTGGCCAGATTCTTCTCCCCTAAATCTTTGGTGGACTATAATACCCTATACCTGACCTCCGATGAATGGGATCAGCTCCCTTCCCCTTCCCCCATTATAGCTAATCAATAGGCTATTCTCTCCTTAACCTCTGGCAACCTCTCACCTCTCTATTGGAGCAACACTGATGGAGCTACTCGTCTCTCTCACCTCCTCTTCCTCTCCTTTGCCCTGCCAATGGTGAAGGAGCATCCCATTCCTCTCTATCAACACTTCAATTTCTTATTGGAGCTCTGCACTCACCAAGTTTGATTTCATTCTTCGCTTTAGCATGCTAAAGCCAGAGTACTTCCTCACCATGTCGTCTAAGTAAGTAGCTCTAACTCTTAGGCATAGTCTCTAGGTTAATTCTAGGCGAGTAATTGGTAGTTTTAGCTAGTGTAATCATTCAAGCCTCTCACCTCCTTCTCTGACTTCAGCAAGGCTACTCCAGCCTTGTTCGGGCTTCAATTCGTGAAATCAACACCCCCTCCACCTTTCTCACTTCTCCAGGATCATCCTCCACATTCCCCTTTCCTTGATTAGCTATTAAACACAATACACCTGATTTTATTCAACCTCTGACCACTGTTGTCTATGGCGGAGGTTGGAGGAGTTTCGATCACATAATTAATCATCTCTCCACCTTCGTAATACCTCCTAGAACAATTTGCCTCGATCAATTGATTAAGGCATTTCTTATTTGATTCTGACAAACTCAAGATTCCTCTTAGATTAATTTGAGTTTGCTTTATTGTTCTAAACATTTAATGAGCAAATTGATGTATTCTTGAGTTTCATAAGAAGCTTTTGGATCTACTCTTGTGCTATTTAGTTAAGATTTGATATCTGATGAGTAAATCCGACGATCATCAGAGCTCCAATGAGCTCCAGCGACTCAAATCTTGAGCACAGGTGCTTAAATCCACTCGTAGCGTTATCAAAACACTTAAGAAGACAGTTGAGATTAACTTCCAAGAATTCCACTAGAGTTTTAGTTATTAATCTTCTCTGATCGTCTCCTTCCTCAGCTCCGACAGAGTTGAGCACAACGTACCCCTTGTCCTCTGAGCATAATAACAAGTTCTAAAGCTTCAGCAAATTAATTTGAATTTACATCTAGCCTTAGTTTATTAGATCTTTGAGTTGCTCCACAGACCAAAGCTCCTTAGGACTCAGGCGATGAATTTGGATAATCAAGGAATTGAATCAAAATCCATTCTTTTTTATTTCATCGAGTTCTAAGTTGATTTAGAATAGATCTGGGTGGTTAATTTGATCTGATTTGAGTTAGAGCTTAAAGTCAACTTTTAGTCTAATTTAGTCAACCTCTAGCCACCATGGGATCTTAGAGCTCTTGAACTCGATGTTAGGAGTTGCTAAGTGTTTGTTAGGTTGTCAAGGAGCTGTGAGAGTCAATTTTAATAAGTTCTAAAGTGAAATAGAGCTTGTTAGCATATCAGAGCATTTTGGGTTCTTCAAGTCTACAGAAGGGCTTGATTGAGTTCTAAATGAGATTCCAACTATTTCTGTAGTCAACTAGATGCAATTTGATCTCCTATAGGTGTTTCAAACTGATTTAGAAGCTCTAAATTACTAATTGAGTTAATTTTTAGCTCCTTTCCCTTACTCTATTGGTCTGATTCTAAGAAGAAGTTCTAGGTGTTCTTCATGGTGTAAAGCATTCATCTATGCTTGTTTAGTTTCTGGAGTTGTTGTAGGCATTGAGAACTTTATTAAGATCGAGGAGAGAGAAAGATTAGGATATCGAACACTGCAGGCATTTGAAGTGAAGAGCAGTAGCTGACGTTCAACCATGGCGAGTAGTCATCTTCATCAATCGATTTGAATATGGAAAAGAGATCCAATTGAGAAATTGATTGGATAAATCAGAAGCTGGAATAAATCTTTGAAGAATTGGGGTTTCAATCTGTGAAGTTTCAATGGGAATTGATCGTAATTTGGTGAGGAAATCATTGCTGGAGTCTGGCCTGCATGTGCATGGAAGGAGGGGGACTCTTTAGTCCCACCTCGAATGCTGAAAATTGCCTGTGGCAATATAAGAGAAATTGCACCCACTGCCCTCCCATTAGCCTTCAGGCCAGCATAGGCGAGCGTGCCTATTATCTGATTGACCATTGACCTATTGTGTAGCCCGTGAGGGGCAGCCTGTGGGTATGAGATTTAATCCTATAGTGACACATGGCCACTGATGTAACTGTGGTCTGACCTGTAGGGGTTGTTGATTCAGTTCAGAGTGCACCACGTGTCCAAATCTTTTTAGAAGAAAAAGAGTTTAAGTGTTGTGTGTGATTTGCCTTGTGTTGTGTAAAGACTAAGTGTTCTCAACACTTAGTAAAATGTAAAGGTAACTAATAAATTGCTTAGTTGTTTTAAGACAACTTTTTACCATTTTATTATGCAAGTAATGTTCATCATTATTATGGAGTTGATTGCAACGTGAATCATGTGATGAGGGCAACGCAGGGAGACGAGGGAGGTGATGCCGGTGTTGAAGTTGGTCGATGGCTTCGGGAGGAGGCAAAGAGGTGGTCGACAATGATGGTGGAGGGGAGTTGGATGGAGAGAAAGGTGTAAGATTTCACACTAGAGGGGCGATGAATGGTATTGTATCAAAATTTGATATAAATAAAATGCAATCACACACACATTCACCACAAGACACAAGAATTTTTATGTGGAAACCCAACCTGGGTAAAAGCTACTACCTAAGTCTTCTCGACTTAGGATTTTCCAATCTATCGAGTAGATCAAATTCACTATACGTGTCACTTAAACCGAGAGTGGCCCAACCTCAATACAACACTACTTACACAAGGGTAATGTACCTCAAACCCTTCTACTCCACGAAGAGAATTTTGTCTCACAAAGGAGATGCGAATTCGCCACGCGAATACTCAACCAAAAAATAAAGTACAAAACAAAATCCTATAGAGCCACAAAATGTAATGTTGAACTTAAGCTTCTATAGGTGAAGAGACTTCCGGAATGTGGAAGAGATTGATGTGAAACATGTAGCAAAGTTTTGATGCTCTTGGATGTGGAGTGTGGAGCTTGGAGAGAAATGGCAGATTTTCTCTTCTTTGATCTCTTACTAAATGTGTATAAAATGGTGAAAAGTATTGTCTCAAGATGTGTGTGGCTAAGGAGAGGTTCCCCTTTATTTATAGAGGTCTTGGAAATCTTCAAGATGGCTTGGGAGAGGCTTTATAGCCATTGGGATTAAGTCCAAGAGAAATCAAGCCGAAATCCAATGAGATCAAGATCATAATTAGGTCTGACAGCATAATCAAACGTATAAAATATAGGACAGACCATATGCAAGCAAGCCATTGGGTATTGGATGTCTAATCCTATTATTAGATGACTTAAAAGTCATTCTTAGACTTCTAATAAGGACAACTGATTACTATTTTGGTTTACTAAGTCGATTCTAGGATTTGTCTAAGAATCTTAAGGATAAGTGAGTGTGTATAGAACCTAGTGATAAGTGCCAGTTTATCATCATTCTTATGCATTAAAAAAAAACCTAGCTCTTAGGATTTTACTCCGCAAACGGATTTTTGGGCTGCATTTAGACATTAATTAGGTTAAGCATGCATTGCACTTTTTATTGTCTTTTTAATGTGTTTTTATGAGAGTTAGGGATATACAGATTACTAGATGTTGACACGTCTTGATCATGTTTTAATAGTTAGTTACGTCGTATTATAGGTGACCAAGCGTTGTCAACAAATAAAAGTTTATTACTCGAAAGCCTAAGTATCCGAGGTCAAACACAGGGAGCAATTGGAATTTATTACTAATCTCAAGAATGTAATTTAACACTTAATTACTCAACACTTAATTCAAAATATATAAATGCATGAGCTTAAAAGTCAATTATGGCAAAAAGAAGGAATTTGGACGTCTGATCATGGGATCAAACGTCTTAAAAGATGTTTCCCTTATTCTTCTTCTTCTGATTTTCTTCCTTTCTTCTTTGTGCTTCTTCTTTCTTCTCTTGCCTTGCTTCTTTCTTCTCCTGCAGTATCTTTCTTCTTCTTTTCTCTGCGGGTCTTCTTCTTCTTCCTTCCTTGGTTCTGTTTCCCCTTGCCTTCAGCTTCTCTTCGTCTTCTGCTTGTCTTTCTCTTTCTTTTCTCTACTTTCTTCTTCAGTTCCTCTTCTCTTTTTCCTTCGCCTCTTCCCTCTGCATTGCCTTTCTCTTTTTCCTCTACGAAGGCTTCCTCCCTTCTTCTTTTCCCTCGTTAGCAACGGCTAAGTGTCAGCTTCGCTTCTCCCTTCTGCCTTCCCTGCACAAACCAAAGAGGAGCAAAACCTATCCCTCTACCCACACCCGCGTCTCTCTCTCTCTGTATATCACTCTTCAGCACGCTCTCCCAGAGCCGGGTAAACGGGTCGGGTCGTGCACCTGGGTCCAGGCGCACCGGCGTGGGTGTGGTGCGCGAGGAGTGCTCAGGATGGTTGTCGGGTCGGGTCACCAGATTCGTGTGATGAGCTTACGGACGAGGTGGTGAGTATAGGTGAGGGACCTCACCCCATGTGTTATCGGAGGCGATTGGCTAATATCACAAAATCAATATAAATCACTCCAGCGCTATACAGCTTACTGAGGTGGGACTATTGTTCCATCATTCTTTCTCGCGCGCCCACAGGAGTCCGTCCTCCAATTGCAGCACTGCAGGCTTCGCGGCGCCACTCTCTGGAACAGATTACTTCGTGAGGCCTCCCCGAGTTAACTGGACCTAGGATCCTAAAGTATTGCAACCTGGAACAAGCGTGCAGCTTCCTTGAGTCACCGTTAATGGCGGCTGGAGCATGAAACTTGCTTGACACAAAAAGAGCCTTGCGGCTTAATCAGACCACAGGAGCACCTTCGCCGTGTCACGGCGAAGGTGAGGCGCTAGGTGGCAGGTCGCGGGGCGGCCTAGGCGTGCGTGCCTAGGTCACTCTGTGACCGGCCAGATGGGTTTGGTTAGGGGGTAATTGTGGAGGCGTAGAGGGTCTGTGGACGAGTGGAGGATGTTCAGTGAGGTGAGGCGAAGGTTATGCGGTGGTTGGTGAGACGTGTGGGGCTGCGGAGTGATCGGAGCATCTCGCCGGAGGGTGGCTGGAGATGAAGAAGATGGTGGTGGACAGCGGCGGTCGAGGAGCATTTGGTGAAATAGAAGGAAGGAAATGAAAGAGGGGATAGAGACGAATAGTTCTAACCTAACTAAGAGGGCGAAAGGGGAGAAACGGGCGGCTGGCAGTACCTGCTATCGCTAGAGAAGAAAGTGTCTAGTGGAGGAAGACGACGGCAACGAGGCTAGGGCGGCTCGCACGGGTGTTGCGTGACGTAGAGGAGGATGAGGAGGATAGCTCTGCCATTGGTTTTGTGGCAGAGCGACAAGGAAGAGGTGGGGGGCTCGCCGGAGCTCGTTGGACCCCTTGGCCGGAGAAGAAGAAGAGGAAAATTGAGGTGGAATCCTGGCCAAGTCGAGCTGAGGAGGTGCGGCCGGAGATGAGGGTTAATTTATAGGCATAGGCAGGGACTCCTGTGCTTAGAAGCCAAGCTTCCAAGCACGGGAATCCTCGCCGGAGATGGAAACAGTTAAGTACCCAAATCTCTCGTGCGTTCGCATGAGAGATTGGGTGAAAATCAGGGATCATGATTGAGTTCAGATGGAAGGGCATTCCTCAGAGAATCTCCCTTCCAAATCTAGGAGATCTCTGAGGAATCAGAGAGTATTCCCTCTCTAATCCTTGTCGAAGTAGGATCTCTCCCCAATAATGGCAGAGGGACCTGCTTGTAAGAGTTGCAAGGAAGTTATGGGGGTTTAAGCAATGACTTTCAAAAGATAGGGACCAAAATGTAATTGGGTGTACTAATTTGCAAAGTATGTCAAGATGACCACCTCTTAGGTGTAAATTTTGGTACAAACCTAATTTGGACCTAAGGAATCCAATGGTTGATGAGAACCTTATCATGAACCCTAACTAGCACAATCTAATACAAATATGTGTGAAAAAGCTCCTACAAAACCCAAAGAGAGGCTTAACTCAGAGAATTCTGAGTTAAAGAATAAAATAAATCATCAGGGGTAAAACTGTAATTTCACCAATGCAGTATGCGAACCGGGTAATTAAGGGTCCAAACACAGGTTAAACAAGCTTAACAATGAGGAAAGTGGGATGATTTGATTTGAAAAGGGTTATAGCAACTTCTAGGAATTAAATGACATTTTGTAACCCTAAAACAAACCCACTTTAATTCATGAGGTTTGAGGTAGGATAAAAATCATTTAAATCCTTTAAAATTCATATAAAAATATGCCCTAGGGTTTAGAACCTTCAATTTGGCCTTTGAAACCTATTTTGACCTAAAATGAGAACCATGCCCAATTAATGACTTAATTTAGGTTTTTACGCAAATTGATCAGTCAAACATGGTCCAACCTAAAATTAAAATTCACCATTAAAATCCTTATGTTCAAATTAGTATATTATAAAAACTTGGGCCTAAGAAAAGACCATCTTGACCAACTTTACAAATTGGTCCTCTTAATTTACTTTTTAACCCTTATCTTTTGAAACCCTTACGTTTAGGCCCCCAACTTCTCGTCATTCTTTGCAGAACGATCCTCCCTGCCACTTCTGCGCAGTGCCATGCCTCCGACAACCTTGCGCGGAGGATGGCGCTGCGTAGGGCAGGGCGGCCGTCCTCTAGAACAGACGGGAGGTTCCCTGCGACATCCTCTATCGCAGGGACCCTCCCTTGCCCTCTGCCATCAACCATGTCTCTCGTGCGAACGCATGAAAGGCATGGGTATCCTCTCCGGCCACGCTCCGACGAGGCTGGCACGTCGCCACCTTGGTCCCCTCTCCGCGCCAAGGCCTTTATATGGAGCGGCAAGGTCTGCCGACTCCTTCAAGCTTCCTCTGGCGGAGAAATACCCCCCACTTCATCTCTTCCCCCTCCAGTCAGAGCGCCTGAGCTTCCGACAATCTTCTCCTCCTCCTCGTCGCTCTGCTGCCCTACCTGCAGCAGAGTTTACTCTGCCCTGTCGTCCGTGCCAAGCTGTACCAACTGGCGCCCTCCAACAACCTCCTCGTCGTCGATACCCTCCTCCTGGGCATCTTCGTCCTCGGCTCCGGCAGGCACGAGCCAGGCGCTGCTCTCTCCCCCTTCGTTGAGTAAATAGGTACAAAGTTTCCTCTCTCTCTCCCTTGTATTTTCCCCCTTCTAATTTGCCATTTCAACCACCCAACCGCCACTGTCAAACTCCATCTTCCCCATCTCCGATCGCCTTCTCCGGCGAGGCCATCCCACTTCCACAGACCTCCTCACCCCTCGCCGACTACCTCAGAAGCTCCACTCAACCGTTACCCCCTCTCCATTCACTGCCAATCACAGCCCAACCACCCCCCGAATAGACCCAATTCCGTGCCCACATTCTGACCTTGGTCCACCTCCACAGGCGCTCTCGTGCCTCGCCAACCACTGCACTGCCTTCGCCACACTCAAGCGAAGCTTCCCACGTTTTCTGATGTGGCCGAGAGGCCGTCATTGTGCTTTCAGGTCAGAGCCCCCTCGCCGCCATTGTTAAGCTACTGCAACTCCTTCGCTCGCAGCTCCAGGCTTCCTCCAGCCCAGGCGCACATCCCAGGCAGCGCGGATTGCTGCTGCGAATACGCCCAGGCTTTCGATTTGGGTCGCGAGCCTCACGGCTACCCCAATTGGCAACAGCTTCCTCAGCCGCGGGTGTGAGATTTGGAGGTGGGATTTTAGTCCCACCTCGTAAGTGTGCGGCCGCATGCCCACAATTATATTGAAAAAGTGTATCAGGCTATTTGCTTTCGATGCACAAGGGTCAGGTCCCTCTCACCCGCATGCAGCACGCCACGCGCTCGCTCGCCCTCGCTCACGCTCATGCCCCGCGGGTCTGGGCCGGATCCGACTACCTGACCAAGCACTCCTCGCCCACCACCGCAAGCCGGTGGGCCTGGTCCCGGGCGCACTACCCGAACCCGATTACCCGGCTCTGAGAGAGCATTCCTAAGAGAGATTCTGAGAAAGAGAGAGACGCGGGGAAGGGGTAGGGGTAGGTTTTGCACTGACCACTATGTGTGTGCGCAGGAAAGAAAGAAAGAAAGAACAAGAGAGGAGGAGCGGCCGAAGCCTTAGCCGCACTGAGCAGCTGAAGAAGAAAGGAAGGAGAGGAGCTGAAGAAGAAGAGAAGAAGCCGCACTGTAGCAAACCACAGTTAAGTCGTCTGAGCATCAAGTCAGACGACGAAAGGGCAGCAGCCAGAGCAGAAAGAAGAGGAAAAGAAAAGGAGCAGAAGCAGAGAAGAAGAAGGAAGAAAAGAAGAAAGAAGACACAGTCACAAGCACGGAAAGAAAGAAAAAGAAGAACAGAAGAAGCAAAGAAGAAGAAGAAGAAAAGAAGAAGGCAGGAAGAAGAGAAGAAAGGAAAGAGAAAGAAGAAGAAGATCACCACAGCCACAGGCTAAAGAAAAGAAGAAGAAGAAAGAAGACAGGAAGAAGACTCTGCAGGAGAAAGCAGAGAAAGAGAAGAGTTACTACAACCATAAATAACCATCACGACAAAACAAGCTCTTAGCGGTTACTAATGGTGAAGTTAGATTTTAGGTCTGACCACGTTTAACTGGATATTTTGTGCAAAAACCCAAATTAGGTCAATTGATGAGCTAGGACCCTAATCTAGGTCAAAGTAGGTTTTAAAGGCCAAATTGAATGCTCTAAACCCTAGGGGATATTTTTCCATGATTTTTAGAGGGTTTACTTTATTTTTATCCAGACCGAAACTTTGTTGAATTAAGCGGGTCTGTTTGAGGGTTACAAGATGTCATTTAATTCCTGGTTTGCACATAAACCCATTTCTGATTGAATCAGCCCACTTTTCATCTTATTCATACCATTTGACCTAGGTTTTGCTTCTGAGAAATCCCGTTTATGTACTGCAATGGTAAAATTGCATTTTTAACTTTTATTTCATGTTTTCTTCTCAAAACACTTATTCCTTCAATTAAGCCCTCTTCCAGGTTATGTAGGAGCTTTTATTCTCTTTATTAGGTCAAAATAAGCTAGTTATGGCTCATGATGAGGCTCTCATCACCAGATCCCTAGAACCCAAGCACTCAAGAAAGCAACTGGTGAAGGAGAAGCTCTCACCAGCTGGAACTCAGCTTGATCTAGCTCGCCATAGCTGGAATTCAGCTCACCTGAACTAGGGTTAGCTCATCCTAGCTCCATTCAGCTCATCTCACCTGAATGGTAGCTCAAGAGAGCTCATCTTAGCTACCCCTAGCTCAAGTCAACTCTGATCTAGCTCAACTTAGTTGAGTCTAGCTCATCTTAGCTCCTATTAGTCCACAGGAAGCTCTAGCTAGCTCAGCTGAGTTGACTGGAGCTCACCCCAGCTCAGGTCCAACTACATCCAGCTCCACTCAATTCTAGCTAGCTAAAGATGAATTCATTCTAGCTCAGGAAGTTCAAGTCCAACTCTCGGGGACTCAACTTAGCTAAACTTAGTTGAGCTAAGCTACCTTAGCTACCTCAACCAGCTCAATCCTTCCCGGGAGCACTAGACCCAGCACACCTCAACTTAATTCAGCAGAAGCCAGCTTACTTTAGCTTGGCTTAGTAGCTAGCAAAGAACTAGCAAGCTAAGCCAACTAGAGTAGCTCCATGCTAACCTCTTCAGCAGCTGTCATCTCCATTTCAAGCTCCAGA
This sequence comes from Thalassia testudinum, assembly GCA_037157565.1. Lineage (NCBI taxonomy): Eukaryota > Viridiplantae > Streptophyta > Magnoliopsida > Alismatales > Hydrocharitaceae > Thalassia > Thalassia testudinum. Next base: position 41,039,890 of record JAZHRO010000014.1, read on the forward strand.
CTTCTCCTCCTCAACTCCTCTCTTCAAACCCAAGCTCCAATACCTCCTCCTCTACTCCACTACTAGCTAAGCTAGCTTAACTTAGCTTAGCTAGGCTCCAGCTCCCTTGGCAATCCACCACCTAAAAACCCTCCTTAGCTAGCTCTACCAACTAAGCCCTACCTAAGCTCACCTAAGCTAGCTCCACTCTACTCCTTTTGGCGCCACCACCTAGCCTACCCACTACCACCAAAAGACACCACTAAATGGCGCCAAAACCACCTATAACTACCCTTGTTTTGGTGCGAAAAATTCCCTCCAAAAATCCCCCCATCCTAACCCTTCACCTACCCATATAACCCATCCTAGCCACCCACCTACCCCTCCTTCTAGAATCCTACTTGGCGCCACCTAAGCCCCCCTTCTAGAACCCATTTTGGCGCCAACTTCAAGGGATGCCACCACCCATAACCACCACCTAGGTAACCCTTGGGTTGGCACCAATCACCCTTAGCCCTAGGATCCCGAACTACCTCCCATATCCTATCCTAGCCATCCATTCCAAGAGCCACCTATGCCCCCTTCCTACTCTATACAAACCCATCACCCACCACCATTTTCCTTCATCCTCCATTTAGTGAAATCTACCTTATACCCACCTCATATCTACGGCCAAGAAGGAGTAGAGAAGAAGACTAAGGGGTCACATCACCCGCCCCTTTGGTGCCTTCTTCTCCCCATTCCTTCACCTTGTGCCACGCCAAGAAGGAGGAGCATTCCACATTAAGGAGGATGGCCAGGCATTGGAGGAGAAGGGTGGCGCATGCCAACCCTTAGAGGAGATCATTGAAGGTGGTAGCTTCCACCATAGAGGACACCATTTTCAAGGAGAAGGAGGAACCCCTTTTCAAGCTTAGGAGCCACTAAACTTGGAGCAAGAAGCTTCCTTTCTTCACCAGATTTTGCAAGAGGACTTGTTTTTTTACTGCTTTTATATTTTCCATTTCAAGTAAAAGCATTCCTCTACATGTTTTTGTAAAACACAAATTCTATCAAATTAATTTGCTTTCTTTTCATATTTTTTTTGTTGCAATTATTTTATCTTTGTTCTAGCACTTTTTCACTCCCTCTACCTAATTACTCTAGGCCTCCACGTGCCTAGAATGAGCTTAGGGAGGGGCTCTACTTGTCACTTTAGTAGTAGTGTAGTGAGTTAGGTGTTAGTTGTTTTCCGTCAACAATTCGTATATTGCCTTCGTTATTTCAAAACCCTAAAAAAAATGATATAGTTGAAAAGACCAAAAAGAAAGGTGATTTCTATTTCCAAGAAAGTGACCTAAATTTTGCAAACATATTGCCTCCTTGGACGATCGTAGATACCCCACTATCTAGGTTTATAAATTTAAGATTTGATCGATTTTGCACGTTACAATGACGTATTTTACAAACTGCATAATTTTCTGCATCACTTTTTGGCACCATTGCTGGGGAGGCACGGCTTTGTTTGATATTTCTCTTGCTTAAAGTGGATCCCATCCCCTTCTCTTTCTTTTCTCTTGTGTGTGCAGGAGCTATAGGAAGAAAGCGAAAATTTGGAAGTGAGAGCTCAAAGTTCTTTTCTTCTCGCGATTCTAGGTTGGTTTCTTCTTTCTTGTCACACTTAGCTTAAAAGACTACCAAACTACACTAAACTTGGCTTTCAGGACCTTAAACAACTTAATTAAGTGGAGGGGTGAAGTTTAAAATTCATTGTTTGCTTGTATGCTTCATTAAACACCACTCCAATTCAAGTGTTGGTATTCTATTTTTTGGATCCAGATTTCCATCTGGACTTGAAAATTCAATTTCTGACACCACAAGCCTCCTAAAATCTCAAAATTTCACCCAGTGATTCCAAATCAGGTAAGGAACATCTGTTCCAAATTTCAGATCAATTGATTTTGTATTTAATTTTTCAAAATTCATGGACTACAAAGGGGTCACACCCTTTTTATGAAATTTATCTTTCTGGAATCCTTGTAAAATTCCACACATCATATAAAATCACTAAAATTTTTTGAGGCCGGTGGTGGTACAGAAAGTCCAAAATAGCCACGAGTATCATTTCTGGACTTTGACACCAGCACAAATAAAAATTCAAAACAATTATCAAATAAATTTCTAAAATCTTAAAAAAGTTTTTTTCTGGAATCCTTGTTTGATTTTCTTTAGGTTAGTAGTGTTGTTTGACTTGTTTCGACCACTACTTAATATAGAAAACCTAAAAATAACTCATTGGTAGTAATTTTCTGCCTTAGGATCAAATTGCATTAGGATTTTCCTTTGTATTTCTAGAAAATCACTTTTAAAGGAAATTGACCATCACCCATACAACCTTTTTTTCTATTGTGGAAGTTTCAAACTTGTTTGAACATTTGAAAAAAGGAACCCTAAAACACATTAAATTAAATTGAATCCTAAAAGACAAAAATACAAAAATTGTGTGACAACTTATTTTTTTTATTTGGAACCACTTTCCAATTTCTGCACACACACTAAAACTTGAAATAACAGGGCAACAACCCAGTAAACGCCCTCAACATTTCATGTGCACTTTAGTATCCTAGACCTAACTAAAATCTGTAGCAACTTGACCCCTAAGGTTTCATTAATTTAGGCTTGCTATATAGGACTTAAGTTTTCTCTAGTTAATACTAATTCTGTCATCTATATCTGGTGTTTAGGCTGAGGGGCCATGTCAAATGACTAGACGTGGGTTTGTACAAGCACCTAGGGATCTTCTTGGGAAATTCTTGGGCCCAAGCCTCCCCTTAAGTAACTTGGCTAGATTTGTTGACAGAACCGGTATTCACTTTGATTACTTATTTCCTAGGTAGACCAAGTCTTAGGTTAATTTCTCGGGAGTCACGATTAAGTTAGGTCTAGAATTTGATTTCTTGTGTGCACACTTCTCTCATCTCCATCTCTTCTCCTCCCCTCCCGTTCTTCCATTTTATGCACGGGCGACGGTCTCAAAATCTGCACTTGGAAGGACCATTTGATTTCGCCCCCCGCGCAAAAGGACCACTTTTTCTATCTTCTTCTAAAAATATGGAAAATCAACAAAATAGGTCCACTAACCCTTCCACTTCCACCTCTAATCCCATCTCTAACCCCACTACTAATCCTAATTCTGACCCTTCCACCCATAACCCCCCCACATTTGACTTCCAGCACCTAGAGCTCCCTAATATTGATTTGCCTCAATCACAACATCAAGCCCCCCAGCCTGATCTCTTGATAATGATGGCCGAGCAGATTGCTAAATTAAATGCCAATCAAGAAACATTGACTAGGAACATCCAAAACCTAGCCAATCAAAGGCCAAACCCACCACCTCGTCAGTAGCCTATTATTCCTCTAAAAGATTTTTATAATCTGTCTTCTTATGAGGAACGACTAGGGGTGGTCATACCAGAGGGGGACTTCGAGATCAAGCTAGCAGTCCTGAACCTGATTAAGCACTTCCATGGCCTTCCTAGGGAAGACCCTTTCAGCCACCTTGAAGAGCTGACTCTTCTTGCACAAACAACACGTTCCCGAAATGTGCAAGAAGACCTATGGCTGACGCGGCTATTTCCATTATCTCTTAAAGATAAGACCTCCTATTGGTTCAAGACCATTGGCCGACCCATCACAATTTGGCCTTAGCTCAAGAGCGCCTTCCTCAAGAAATCCTTTCCCATAGGTTGTACTAATTCCCTGCGAAGATCTATTACGACCTTTCAACAAAAATCTGGTGAGACTTTCCATGATTCTTGGGAAAGATTTCAAGATCTCTTAAGAAGTTGCCTGCACCATGAGATTCCTTTATGGCAGCTCGTGCAAATCTTCTATCATGGATTAGAAGATCAAATCCGACATTTCGTCGACGCCTCATGTGGTGGCAACTTCTTGAATGAGGATGCTGAGAGTGCCTATGACCTTTTTGAAAAAATGAGTAAAAACTCATTTAATCAAGCTTCCATGAACACATTTTGCAGAACTTCCAACCCGCAGTTCGGTGTTCATGAAGTAGGCACTCAATCTATTCCTGTAACTCAAGATGATCTTCAAATGATTGCACAAAAACTCGACTAGATGCACATTAATCAAAAGAAGATTGAGGAAAGACTTGCCACATCAAGCCAAGCTCCACACAGTCCACATCTAACCCAACCTAACTTTCCACGAAGAGAAAATTTGCACAATCTCAACACTACTCCTGCTGATTATTACCAGTATTCTGAGGTTGCCCATGATTCACTGGGGAATTACAACTATCTAGATCTTAACCCCACTCAAAATATTTCTGCCATCCAGGAGCCATTTAAAAATTCTTCCAATTAGAAGAACTACCCAGACTACTCCTAGAATAATCAAGTTCCCCCTCAACCAAATCAATTTAATGGGTATGGATCTAATTCGACCTTTCATCCTAGGCCATCCCAACAAGATATCAATGCCCAGATGATGAGAACCCTGCGAGACATGCAGACAAAAATGACGGAAGTAACTCGCACCATCACAAATTTGAATAATCAGATTGGGGTTACTCCTACTCAAAGACCTACAGGACATCTTCCCTCCCAACCCATGCCCAACCTTAATTACCAAAGGAACCAATATCCGGGTAGAAATCTACACCACCTGAATCAGCCTCCTACTAATCCACCACCTCAGTAGCCTCCCAGGTTTCCACAACCACAGGCCCCCCGACCTCCTCCAAATAATAATCCGACCGCACATGCAGTTACGTTGAGTGGGAAAACTACCACTGATCCCGGGCCTTCACAAAAGCCTGGTGAAATCCCCATCCCTGTGCAAATTGACTCTCCACCTCCCCATCAGGAAGAAAAAGCAACACAAAAATCTCAAGACACGACTCCTATCCCTTTTCCACAAGCTCTCCACCCCACCACCAATAGAAAAAAGAAACCTGAGCCCACCACAGAAGAACTCATGGATCTATTCGGGCAAGTTCAAATCAATATTCCTCTCCTAGATGCCATCAAATATATACCTGCCTACGCCAAATTTTTGAAGGAGATCTGTACTCCTAAAAGGCAGTCCAAAAATCTAGGACAGGTACATCTTTTGAAGACAGTAAGCTCTGTCATACAGAGCAAGTTGCCTCCTAAGATGAAAGATCCGGGGGTGCCATTAATTTCAGTGATTATTGATGATACTACCTTTGATCGCACCCTCCTTAATCTTGGTGCCTCAGTTAATATCATTCCCACAATTTTATTTGAAGAATTTTAGATCGGTGAATTAAAACCCGTCGAGGTTACCCTGCAATTAGCCGACCAATCTACAATCAAACCTCATGGGATTGTTGAGAATGTTTTGGTCAAGGTCCAGAATTGTGTCTTCCCTGTAGACTTTCTGGTCCTTAACATTGAGGTACCCAAATCTTTATTGAATGCCCCAATAATCCTTGGATGACCCTTTTTGGCCACTGCAAAGGCAAATATCAATTACCACACAGGCAAAATGGATATCACCTGTGCAGGCCAAACTATCACTCAAGATATTTTCAAATCCTCCAAGAGATTCCATGATAATAACTTTTTTGAGGACTCAGATACTGAAATTTCAAATATGGTGGAGACAATGTTGATAGATACCCTTACCAACCATAATATTTTTGAGGAATCAGATTCAGAATCAGTGGTTGACGAAATATGTTATTTAGAGACTTGTCTTGACCAAAAATTCATTCCTGATGAACCCCCTATTCGCCCTGATGCATCCACTCTTCACTCACCCCACCTTTCCACACTAACTTCACCCAATCCTCACCATCCCTTTCCTGACCCCTTTCCTATGGACCTGCCACCAGCCCGCCTGAGTTTGGCATCCAACCTGATTTAAAACCATGGCCAGACTCAGACTACACTTATTATTTTCCATCCAACTTTGATTCCAATATTTCTTTTAATCAATTTTCTAAGGATCCAGAAGAAGACACTTTTTATGCGGGCATCCAAGTGTCCAACTATTTACATGATTTTCCGTCTTCCGTGCATACCTTCACGCCCGGCTAAATGGCGTAAAAGATAGCACTGGATGGGAGGTAACCCATCATTTTTCCTGCTTTCCTTTTTCCTTTCTTTTGCTAGGTTTTGACTATCCTAAACCTGACGCCCTTCACTAAGGTAATCCCTTTTCCCTCCTAATGCATGACATTGCATATCTTGAACATGGGGGTGTTTTTAAAATTTTGATGATCGATTTAGAATTTTCAAAATCTAAAAACATGCATTTTTCTTTAGTCATTTTATTTTCTTGCTTGCATACCAAAAAAAAAAATGTTGAAAACTTTTTGAGGAAAAATTTCAAATTGGAACTAAGATTGAAAATTCACTTTTGGTACAATGGGATTTAATATTTAACAAACTAGGGATGAGGATACGGATCTGATCATTAGAATCTGAGGGTTTATTTTTTAGACTAGATTAGATATCCTTCTCCAAAATTCCACTTGAACTTGTGATGGTTCAGGTGACTTGATCCTCTTTTGTAATATGGAAAGTATCTGGCTTAGTTTCTGATTCAAAAACTTGCATTTCTTGCGGAACTTCCTATGTCAAATTTCATACACAAGACAATAAATAAAAACTACTAAAAAATAGAAAAAACCCTTGTTTGGCCTTAGTAAAAGTCTGAAGCAGATCATTGGTTTGAGTTCCCACCGCCGAGGAGGAAAATGCCTCCTTTGAGGATGCGATGTCAACATGTTACCGCCTCGGCGCTGCTCCATATCTATATTTCATATCTTTAGAAGGAGCATTAAAGCGCATTTTAGCAGCTCAAGTGTCTTAGATGTTGCTCTACCTATAGTATCGGAGAAAGAGCTTGAGTTTGCTTGGAGCGTCCCTTTACATCGCATTATATTTTGGGGTTGTAAGCTCCTGCGTGGTGTCATGAATAGTGATATCCTGAAGTACTGGCGCTAGAGCCCCTCGAGGATTGGTAACGAGAATGATGATCCCGTCACATCTGTTGTAAGACTAAGCTAGAAATAAGCATGGGGGACAAAAAAAAGTTTTAAACAAAAAACATGCCCTTATAAATGTTGGCTTTTCACAAGCACAGACACAAGGTTTTAAAGGTTATTGCAAGTTGTGAATCAGATTCAAGAGCTAGAAAAATCCTAAAAATAAAAATTTCAAGTCATTTGAATTAACAAGGGGTTAATCTGTGAATTGTTTTAAGGATATATTGATCCTATTTTTGTCTAATTTTTGGATCCGAAAATAAATTCCAATGTTTATCTTTAACAAATCCCGTGCCTCCTATGTTTAGATCAACCAAGGTCCCTTAATCCTTTTCTCCTCATCGAAAAAATTAGATTTCCCAAAAATTTCATTTTATAAAATTAAAGTTTTGCTAAGAGACTAGCAAAAGATAAGCATGGGGGTGTGATAAACGCCAGTTTATCATCATTCTTATGCATTAAAACAAACGTAGCTCTTAGGATTTTACTCCGCAAATGGATTTTTGGGCTACATTTAGGAATTATTTAGGTTAAGCATGCATTGCACTTTTTATTGTCTTTTTAATGTGTTTTTATGAGTGTTAGGGATATACAGATTACCAGATCCCTAGAACCCTAGCACTTAGGAAGGCAACTGGTGAAGGAGAAGCTCTCACCAACTGGAACTCAGCTTGATCCAACTCACCAAAGCTGGAATTCAGCTCACTTGAACTAAGGTTAGCTCATCGTAGCTCCATTCAGCTCATCTCAGCTGAATGGCAGCTCAAGAAAGCTCATCTTAGCTAACCCTCGCTCAAGTCAACTCTGATCTAGCTCAACTTAGCTGAGTCTAGCTCATCTTAGCTCCCATTAGTCCACAGGGAGCTATAGCTAGCTCAATTGAGTTGACTGGAGCTCACGCCAGCTCAGGTCCAGCTACATCCAGCTCCACTCAACTCCAGCCAGCTGAAGATGAATTCATTCAAGCTCAGGAAGCTCAAGTCCAACTCCCGAGGACTCAACCTAGCTCAACTTAGTTAAGCTAAGCTCCTTAGCTGCCTCAACCAGCTCAATCCTCCCCGAGAGCACCAGACCCAGCTCACCTCAGCTTAATTCAGCAAAAGCTAGCTCACTTTACCTTGACTTAGTAGCTAGCAAAGAACTAGCAAGCTAAGACAACTAGAGTAGCTCCATGCTAACCTCTTCAGCAGCTGTCAGCTCCATTTCAAGCTTCAGACTTCTCCTCCTCAACCCCTCTCTTCAAACCCTAGCTCCAATACCTCCTCCTCTACTCCACTACTAGCTAAGCTAGCTTAGCTTACCTTAGCTAGGCTCCAGCTCCCTTGGCAATCCACCACCTAAAAACCCTCCTTAGCTAGCTCTACCAACTAAGCCCTACCTAAGCTAGCTCCACTCTACTCCTTTTGACGCCACCACCTAGCCTACCCGCTACCACCAAAAGACACCACTAAATGGCACCAAAACCACCTATAACTACCCTTGTTTTGGCGCCAAAAGTTCCCTCTAAAAATCCCCCCATCCTAACCCTACACCTACCCATATAACCCATCCTGGCCACCCACTTACCCCTCCTTCTAGACCCTACTTGGCGCCACCTAAGCCCCCCTTCTAGAACCCATTTTGGTGCCAACTTCAAGGGATGCCACCACCCATAACCACCACCTAGGTAACCCTTGGGTTGGCACCAATCACCCTTAGCCCTAGGATCCCCAACTACCCCCCATATCCTATCCTAGCCATCCATTCCAAGAGCCACCTATGCCCCCTTCCTACTTTATATAAACCCACCACCTATCACCATTTTTCTTCATCCTCCATTTAGTGAAATCTACCCTATACCCACCTCATATCTATGTCCAAGAAGAAGGAGTAGAGAAGGAGATTAAGGGGGCACATCACTCGCCTCTTTGGTACCTTCTTCTCCCCATTCCTTCACCTTGTGCCACACCAAGAAGGAGTAGCATTCCACATCAAGGAGGACAGCCAGGCATTGGAGGAGAAGGGTGGTGCACGCCCACCCTTAGAGGAGATCATTGAAGGTGGTAGCTTCCACCTTGAAGGACACCATTTTCAAGGAAGGAGAACCCTTTTTAAGCTTAGGAGCCACTAAACTTGGAGCAAGAAGCTTCCTTTCTTCACCAGATTTTGCAAGAGACTTGTTTTTTATTGCTTTTATATTTTCCATTTCAAGTGGAAGCATTCCTCTACATGTTTTTGTAAAACACAAATTCTATGAAATTAATTTGCCTTCTTTTCATATATTTTTTTGTTGCAATTGTTTTATCTTTGTTCTAGCACTTTTTCACTCCCTCTACCTAATTACTCTAGGCCTCCACATGCCTAGAGTGAGTTTAAGGAGAGGCTCTACTTGTTACTTTAGTAGTAGTGTAGTGAGTTAGGTGTTAGTTGTTTTCTGTCAATAATTTGTATATTGCCTTCGTTATTTCAAAACCCTAAAAAAAATGATATAGTTGAAATGACCAAAAAGAAAGTTGATTTCTATTTCCAAGCAAGTGACCTAAATTTTGCAAACATATTGCCTCCTTGGACGACCCTAGATACCCCACTATCCAGATTTATAAATTTAAGAGTTGATTGGTTTTGCACATTACGACGTATTTTACAAATCGTATAATTTTTCACATCACCTAGGTACTTATATTATGGCCTCTTTAAAATTAATCTAAGAAAATAAGGAGCAAACAAAATATTACAATGGCAATATATTCTAAGTCTGATTCTTCATTCTTCTTTTTCAATCTTTGTATTAAATGCTTCATCTTTACGCTCCTTGATGCTTTTGTCCTTCCATCAAGTTTCTCCATTCTTATATGGGCTTGAGCTTGAGTTCTTTCACATTTACTTCTATTTGCATTTTGACTTGAAAACTAAATCTTAAATGTAAATGTTAAATGACAAGCATTTTATTATTACTAAAGTTAATGATCTTGGTGCACTAATAGTAATAATCTCCTTTTTTTATGATGACAAAATCATAAATAATAATAGTAAAAAATCTCTCCCTTTTTAACATTGTCAAAAAGGTTTAAGTTTAAACAATTTATCCTATAACTCCCCTTTAATTCATCCTCTTCTAAAATTGCGTTAACTCTCCCTTCTTTGTCATAATTAATAGTAATATGCTTTTCTAAAGTCTATTAATTACTCCCACCTTTTTTTGTGACAAAGCAAGAGAAATATGCTCTTCTAAAAATTATTAACTCCCTCTTTTTGACATTATAAGAGAAACACACTTTTCAATTATCTCCCCATTTTTGATATAATTTAGGAGATGAGTTTATTTTCCTTAGTAACATGAACTTCTATGTTAAATTTAAAAAATACAAGGGTTGCTAGTGATCTCACCCTTTTTAATCGAAATATAGCTCCATAAGCTTTAAAATCTCCCCATAAATACATGCATTTCCATGAAAATTTTGAACCAACTATTGCTAAGGATAATCTCCCCCTTTTCAATGTAATTAAACCATATAACAAATTTAAATTTCTCCACCTATCTTGACACTAATAGATCACCGAAAATAACTTTTACTTCCATTGGTATGGTTTCCAACCTCCATACCCATTTGGTTGTCCAAGTATCTTCATTCTTCCTTCGTGAACTCCATAGAGGTAGCATCTCGAATCAATAGAAGTGGTTTGGAGACCTACAAAACAAGAATTGACTAAGCATTTTGGTACTTACATCTTTTTGGCTCCACGATGGTTATCCCTTCTTGACCAAGGTTGTGGTTCATTTGGATTCCAACCTTTTGACCTTTGTGCATAAAATCTTTTCTTGATGTGTCCATTTTCAAACTTGCCATTAACCTTAGTTTTTCCTTTAGTGAATCTATCTAACTCACTTAACAACTTTTCAGAATTCTCTTTAAGACAGGCAAGGTCATTTTCAATAACACTCATTTTCCTTTTTAAAATAGAAATTTCAAATTTAAGTAAGTTATTCTCTTCAATCAATTTATTATTTTCTAGTATTAAATCCTTATTCTCCAATACAAGGGCTTTCTTTTCAAATTCTATAGAACTAAAATTGATATTCAAATTTTCAATTTTGGAAACTAAATCATTTTTTTCAAATTTCAAGGAATTGAAAGCCTTTCTCAGATTTTTGTTTTCTAACTTTAATGACTTGCTAAGAGTATATAATTCTTCTAAAGCTCCATGTAACTCAACAAAAGTGAAAGAGTACCTCATTATCGTCGTTTTCTTCTCCATCTTCCTGCTATCATCTGTGATGGCCATGAAACCAAGGCATGTGGTTTCATTCTTTGGTTCCTTCTTGGGTTCTTCTTCATCCCCTGAGCTTGTGCCGTCCCATGTAGATTGGAACACTTTCTTCTTGTTTTTCTTCTCTTCCTTTTTCTCCTTATTCAACAAAGGTCATTCCGATCTAAGATGCTCTTTCTTGTTGTAATGATAGCATTTAACCGGCTCCTCCTCTTTCTTCTTTTTCTCCTTCCTTGATTCCCTAAACTTAACAAACTTGACAAATTTGTTAGCCAAAAAATCAAGTTCCTCATCATCGAAACTTACCTCGCTATCTGAAGTGGCTTTAATGGCAAGTATCTTCTTTGGCTCCACAAAATGTTAGGTGCTTCTACCATGTTTTAGAAAATAGATATGTTGTAGTATAGGCAATAAAAGTGTCACAATACTTAAATTTGTAATTGCTCAAAAAATCATGAGTTTCGAGGTCGTTTGCAAGGAGCAAATATAGTAATTTAATCAACCAATCACAACAATCACAAATAATGATGTATCCAATTAATATTCAATCACAAATATGAAAGCAATCAATTAATGCTCAAATTGTATCTCAGAACAAAAAAATAATAGAGAGTAAAAATGGTGGTTTGAACCACCAATTTTCCTCAACAATTAGGCACAATTCCCAATTCAAGATCATATCTCAAGTTCAATCAGTAATCTCAAACCAAATCAAAGCCACAATCAAGGCTTGGGCACCTCTAGCCCAAAGCACCTCAAACGACTTAACTATCAAGCCCAAAGCACCTCTGAAATTGCCTGAGTGTAGGCATGAATCCCGAGGTAGCACAGTGCAAAACCCCCCTCCTTCCCTTAGAAATTTTCCTCTTTCTCTCTCTTCAGAATAGGGTAATGGGTATTCGGGTAATCGGATCCTGATTGAGACCAGGCATGCGTACGTGGGGCTTGGGCGAGGAGTGCACGTGAGGCGTGAGGAGGGACTTCACCTCGTGTATCTGAGGCGAAAATCTAAGGGAGTAAAAGCATTAAATATGTGTTTTAAAAACAAAAAGCCACGATGTGGCATGATGTGTCGCAGTTGAGAATCTTCATCCAATCGAAGCCGCTACTGCTGCTTCCGTGGTCAGTTGAAGCTACATGTGCCTTCATTCTATTGAGCTGCATCTGCTGAACGTGGAATCAAAGCCAAAGATGATTGGTCAATTTCGGACGACGTCAGAGATGATGATCGATGACAGTAATAGCGACCTGCAAAGAAAATATGGCCTAGGGCCCAATCAGAGCACTCTGAAGTATCGCCGGTGTATGACGAATGTGATGGTGGCAGTGATTTGGTGTTTGGTACAGTGTGGTTGCCGGACGACGTCAGTGGAGGCGGCTGTGTGATGGGTCATCTGGTGGTGGGTTTCAGTGGCCAAACTCCCTAATAAGCTTGGGGCTTTTGGTCGCTGGAACTCATGGATGGTCGTGGTGGTGGTAGTTTGTGGTTTCGTGTCGTGTAGTGCCTGTGTGAGCTTACCGAAGCTCATGCCGGAGATGAGCAAGACGGAGGTGAATGTGCGTGTGTAGTGAGTAAACTTAAAAACTAAGAACCTAGAAAGATGCTAGAGAGGGAGAGAGAAACTTTAGAGGACTTAGTGAGGTGAGAGAAGGTGAGACCACATTCGACGTTGGCCTACCGGACGTGGGGAAGATGAAGTCATCGGCAAAGGAAACAACGATGAAGACGAGGTCAACGGTGCCCTTACTTGGGTTGACAAGGTGCGCGAGGAAGAGGGGAAGAAGTTGGTGCTACTCTTTGGCCGGATGTAAGCTCGAAAGTGGGAGGCAAAGGAGATTGCCAGGGTCGAAGAAGGAGGTGGCTGGAGAAGGAGGAAGAAGGTGATTTCCAACCAATTCTTGGCTAAGGAGTATGCTAGGAGATGGGGGAGTTTATATAGAGGAGGAATTAGGTCTCAACTGCCAAGAATTCTTGAATTGGAGTCGTGATTTTGGAAGCTCAATTTCCTTAATTCCCACGAGCTCACCGAAGCTTTGTGGTTGATATTAGGATTCAAGACCAAGCTCAATCAAAAGGGGATCTCCTAAAGATCAATCCCTCTAATTTTAGAGGAATTTGATTGACAAATCAAAGAGAACTCCTCGATTGAATGTCAGCAGGTTGGGTTTGAAGGTTCTGTTCAGACCTTAATGGCAGCAGGGACCTATGTGCAAAAGTGACAAGAAGTTAGGGGTCTTTTGGTAAGGAAAGTTGAAACCTAGGGGTCTAGATGTGAAAAATAGAGAATTTAGGGGCAAAAATGCAAACTAGGTCAGGATGAACTTTGATTGGGTCTAAATTTTGGTGTTAACTTAATTTGGATTCAAGGAATCTAACGGTAGACTTGGATTTGAGTTTTGACCATGTTTGACTGGGTAAATTGCACAAGAACCTAAATTAGGATAAATTCCTGTCTAAATCTTTGTTCTTTGTCAAATGGGTTCAGATGGTTAAACCAAAGGTACCAAACCTCTTAGAATATTTTTTATTGATTTTTAGGAGGTTTAGATTTAATTTATCTCTACTAGAATCCATTCAATTTAAGTGTGGTTGAAAATTAAGGTTTTTAGTGATATTTTAATCATTGAAATGTGTGAAACCCTGATTTAGTCAATGTGAGCCCACCTTTTAGTCTTTTAAGTTCATTTTACCTTAAATTCACCATTGATCAACCCCTTGGTCAATCTACATTTTTTGTTGGATGTTAAAATGATAGAATTAACCCTGATTTCTTGTCTTCTCACATTCAATTCAGATTGAATTACAATCCTTAGACAATTATTTAAGAGAATTTATCACTTGATTTTCATTAATTTAAGTTATTTATGATGAATGATAGTGTTACTATCATACCCCAATGCCTAACTTTTGCTAGTCCCTGGCAAAATCCTATGGACCAAACCAGATCTCTAAGCTCGATTTTAACCGTCAAGATGCCTTAGTGAGCCAGATCTCTAGAAATCAGATCAAAATACCAAAAATAAGCCTAAAGGTACTCAAGTACTATCCCAGATCCAGACTGACCTCAACCTTTGGTTTGCCATGAGGTTTTTAAGGCACGCAAAAACTGCCTGGAGGATTATTGACCCCAGCAGTTAAAGCACCCATGCATATACGTAGCAAGTCCAGGTTCAGTTTGCCAGTGCACTTTTGATAAGAGAGATAGAGAAGGATATTTATTTTGAGAGTTTTCTCTCTTTTTTTTTATATTCCCCTAAATCCAACGTCGAATTGGCTCTAAACACGGTCTGTATCGGATTCCTTGTCCCCACCATCAATTCTCGAAGGGTCCCTGGCTTTCGATGCTTTGGATAGCATCGCCTATGGAAACCCCAAAACCTTGGCTTTCGACACTTCGGGATAGAGTCGCCCATGGTGTTCTATAGCTAAATTCAGGCCTTGGCAATCGATATTTCGGAATAATCCCGCCCATGGCACCTGAAGCAGCACAAGGTGCTTACGTGCCCTCGATAGGATATTTTGATATCATAGGAGATAAGCACTGAGGAGACGATATGTTATTACGCATCTTCGAGGGGAGTATTTTTCATTCCTCTTCTTTGCGCCGAGAACTTGTCCAATCAACTTGTGTCTTCGAGCCGCTTCTAAGCTAGACCTTCAGGAAAAAATTTTTAAGAACAGGACATTTTTGGCATTATTCTTCATTAAGCATACTGAACCAAACTGGTGTATGATTTTTGAGTGCCTATGTTACCAAGTCCCCCAAACCAAAGGGCAGGCAACGGGGCCGAATAATCCCAAAGTCTTGGACTTAATACATTAGCCTCGCACTTTCCTCAACCTCTTGAGGATTAATCCAGATCTTAACAAATACATGAGTGTTTAAGCCCAAGAATAGGCCCAAGAGGCTTAAGGTCGATATTCGTCACTTATCTCCTAAGCTTTAGCCCTTCAGGTCTTAATTCATCATCCAATCCAGCTTAGAACTTAAGTGAGTTCCTTATTTAATTACAGGGACTAACGCCATTGTTTTTTTGTTGATTGCTCCTTTTCTCTATTTTTCCTTTCCTCGTCTTTTTCCTCCTCAAGAAAGATTTTTCGTTCAATTCAAAAAAATTTCCTCCTTTTTCTCCCTTTTTTTTGAATGAAACCCCTCCATGAATCGAATTTCACAGCATTTTACACTTTAATACCCCCCATGCCGAAGATTTGCAATGCCCTCATTGTAAATTAAGTGGGTTCGAGTTCAGCTTAGATCGAACATTAGAATAGGTTTGGGTGGGTGGTGAACAGGTTAGGATAACTGTTATAGATGATTTCAAGCTCTGATACGAATATCAGAGGTAGAGTCGGCCGTTCTAATGGACGAACCTTAAAGTGCAATATGACTTCAGCTTAGAGATAGGTCAGAAGGGTCTCAGGTTTTACAAAATGATGTTTTGCCTCCTATTAAGTGCTAAGTTTAACGCCATCAGCTGGGCGCAATGTGGCTCAGGGAGAATGGAGATTAAAAGATACCGCAGCCAAATTCAAATCGGTGAGTTCGAGGAATGGTTTCAGTCCTTAACCGTTCACAACAAATGGTTCTGAGTCATGCTTGAGTCCACTAATTTCGACAGCTCCATTTCTGAAGATTCTTCGGATGAGAAAAGGTCTGATCCATTTTGATCTTTGCTTTCCTGGGAAAAGCGTGAGCTTGGCATCAACGAAAAGCACTTTCTGACTAGGATGGAATGATTTTCACAACATGTGCTTGTCATGGAAGGCTTTGACCCATTCTTTGTAGATACCCAAGTTCTCGTACACATCATTGCGCAACTCCTCGATCTCACTCATTTGTAGCTAGTGGTAGATTCCAACCTTCGTGAGATCTAGATTGCACTTCCGTACTGCTCAGTAGGCCTTACGCTCCATCTCTACAGGAAGGTGACATGCCTTTCCATACACGATCCTAAATGGAGACATCCCTAGCTGGGTCTTATGGGTGGTCCTATTGGCCCACAAGGCTTTCAGAAGTCGGGTGGACCAATCCTTCCTATCAAGCCAAATAGTGACCTGAAGGATTTTCTTGATCTCCCGATTGGATAGCTCAGCCAATCCATTAGTCTGGGAGTGATAAGGAGTCGAGATATGATGCGACACCCCGTACTTTTTCATCAGGGACTGGAAGTGCACATTCACAAAGTGAGGCCCACCATCACTGATGATGGATTTAGGAACCTCAAATCTATAAAAGATGTTCTCCTGAATGAACTGGAGAATAACTTTATGTTCATTTGTTCTTGTGGGTACTGCTTCGATCCATTTCAAGACGTGGACAACAGCAAGTAAGATATAGTTAAAGCCATTAGATCTGGGAAAGGGTCCCATAAAATCAATTCCCCATATGTCAAAGATCTCGCACATGATAATCAGATTCACGGGCATCGTATCACATGGGCACATGTTGTCGAGGGTCTAACAATGGGCACATGCCCTACAATAGGATTGTGCATCTTTGAACATAGTGGGCCAAAAGAACCACACTGGAGGATCTTCGCTGCGGTTTTACGCCCAAGGTAATGGCCACCGTAGGCCTAGTCATGACAAAAAGAGATGACATCATTAACCTCATCACCGGGAATGCATCTTTGGATTACTTGGTCATTATCGATGTGAAATAGATAAGGATCCTCTCAGACATAGTAGTTGGCATCAGAAATCAACTTGTTCCACCGAGAGGTTGCCCAAACAGGCGGAACTTTCCCCGTAACCAAGTAATTCATGATATCAGCGAACCAGGGAAGTCCATTAATGGCCAAGAGATGTTCATCCGGAAAATTCTTGGTAATGGACCTAGACGGGTCAATGATCGAAGAAGGAAGGCGAGACAAATGGTCAACTACCACATTCTACTTTCTTGCCTTGTCATGAATTTTGGGATCAAATTATTGCAACAGCAAGATCCATCGGATTAATCTAGGTTTCACATCCTTCTTCATAAGCAAGTGCCTCCCCACAGTGTGATCCGAGTAGATGATGACATGGGATCCTAGGAGGTATGATTTGAATTTCTCCAAACCGAATACTACAGCCAGGAGCTCTTTCTCCGTAATCGTGTAATTACGCTGAGCCTCGTCCAATGTCTTACTGGCAAAATATATTACCACCAGTTTCTCATCGATTTTTTGCCCTAACACCACTCCTACTGCATAGTCAGACGCATCATACATGATCTCGAAGGATTGAGACTAGTCAGGGGATTGTAGGATTGGAGCTTGGGTAACTCGATCACGTAGGATTCCGAATGCATGAATGCACTCACTTGTCATCTCAAAAGGTGTGTCCTTTGAGAGAAGATTCATTAAGGGATGCACGATCTTGGAGAAATCAGATATGAATCAATGATAGAATCCAACGTGCCCCAAAAATGATCTGATGTCTTTGATCGAGGAAGGCATAGGTAATTTGGAAATCAAGTTCACCTTAGCTCGGTCAACTTGGATACCTCTCTCAGATATGAGGTATCTAGGCACAATGCCCTCAGGAACCATAAAGCGGCTCTTTTCCTAGGAGAGAACCAACTTCACGTCGATGCATCTTTGGAGGATCTGGACCAAATGTAGGAGGAAATCATCGAAGGATTCACCGAAAATCAAGAAGTCATCCATGAAGACTTCAAGGTATTTACCTACTATATCAGAGAATATGGCTAGCATGCACCGCTGAAAAGTGGCAAGTGCATTTCAAAGCTCGAATGGCATCTTGCAAAACGCGTATGTACCATAGGGGTAGGCAAAGATGGTCTTTTCCTGATCTTCGGGATGGATTGCCTCTTGGTTATATTCGGAGTACCCATGTAGGAAATAGAAAAATCGATTTCTCGCCAGCTTCTCGAGAATCTGATCAATGAACAAGAGTGGGAAACGATCTTTCTTCACAGAGACATTTAGTTTCCGATAGTCTATGTAGACTCTCCATGAGTTCGCAATTTGAGTCGAGATGGTTTCTCCAGATTCAGTCGTAATCACGGTGAGTTCTACCCTTTTAGGCACAACTTGGATGGGGTTGACCCAGTGGCTGTCAAAGATCGGGTAGATGATTCCTACATTAAACCACTTGATAATCTCCTTTTTCACAACCTCTTGTAGATTTGGGTTTAGTCTTCTCTGCATTTCTTGAGATGGTCATGAGCCCTCTTTAGTATAAATATGATGTGTGCAATACAAGGGACTTATTCCAATCAGGTCATCTAGAGTCCATCCAATGGCTCTTCGATGTTGCTGGAGGACAGAAATCAGCTTTGTTTCCTGATTAGGAGTGAGTCGAGAGTTGATAATCATAGGAAACGTTTGATTCAAACCCAAAAATACATATTTCAGATGATCTGGGAGGGGCTTTGATTCAAGCACTAGGCTATCAGCAGCGGGTGGGGGTTCGAGATTGGTGTCAGAAGACAAGGTGGAAGCTAAGGATAAATCCAGATCAGCTTCGAGCTTCTTGATCTATGGGTCAAGATCTTCTTCTGGTTGAGGTTTTTGGGAGAATCAAGTTTTCCTCTGTAATCAGTTCCTTAACCAAGGAACTAATGTCACAAACATCTTCAATTACCCCGCAGTTTATTCCTTTCTGGGCCTTAATGATATCGATCCTCAATGCCTTATTCCCGAATTTCAACTTGATCTAGCCCTCTTCGCAATTGATATTCACCCTAGCTGTGGCTAGAAACGGTCTCCCTAAGATGATCGATGTATCTCTCATATTTTCAGGAGTATCCATGTCTAATACAATAAAGTCCACCGAGAAGTAGAAATCTTGTTTCCTAACTAGAATATTCTCGAGAACTCCTCTTGGTGACTTTATTGATCTGTCAGCCAGCTGTAGAGTCACCTCAGTTAGTTTGAGCTCAGTTTCTTTAAAATGATCTAGTAGGGATGTGGGGAACAGGTTTATGGAGGCTCCTAAATCCAATAAAGCTCGATCGAACTCTAGGTTTCCTATCTTACAAGAGATCAGAGGGGTGCCAGGATCTTTTCGTTCTACGGGAGTTTGCTCAAGATGATAGAGCTGGCTTCCTCAGACAACACAATCGGACTCCCGTCATTGCTTTGCGGCTTACGCTTTGGTGTGTGTAAGTCCTTCAAAAATCGCACGTAAGCTAATATGTGGTAGTTCGCATTCATCAAGGGGATGCTTATTTGGACTTATTCAAAGAGCTTAACCAAGTCTTCCTCGAGTGCCACAGGTTTGAGTTTCCTATTTCCTTTGGTCAAGGCCTCGAGAAATGGAACCTTTGTTGGTTCCTCTAGGATTGGTTCAAGATCTGGATCTAGGATAGGTGTGTCTTGGATGACCATCCTAGGGGTAGGCTCCGAACTACCAGGGCTAGAGTGGCTAGGATAAGGTGGATCCTAAGTTGTTTTGCCACTACGTGTAGTAACAGCATTTAGGTCTGCCTGGTTTAGGTTCGAAGTTGGTAAGAGTGGTTGATATCCCTAATATGATGTGGAAGCCTCCATCCCGTCGAGTGATGGTGCAGAAGGGGCCTGATAGACATAGTGAGTATGGCTCTAATTTGGATTCATAATGCCCCTCTGGTTTGGCATGTTATTTGCATTCGATAAAGGTTGGGAAGGGAATGCACCAAGCTGGTGACTCCCAGCCATCTGTGAAGTTGATTTTGAACCTTTATGATTTCTGCCTTATGTTGTTTTTGCATCTCAGTGTTGGTCTTTTACACCTCAGCCAAGGTTTGCAAAATCAAGTTCATCTGATCTTCCTTTGTAGGCCAGGATTGGAAATTCGGGTTGGGCCTAGGATAAGCGGGCTGATATGGTCGCGACGCTTGTGGTCGAGGTTGGAATTGAGGTCTCGAGTTCTAATTATTTCCTGACCACACGAAATTTGAATGATTGCGCCATCCAGGGTTATATGAGTTGGAGAATGGATCATGCTGGATGGTGTGGAGTCCTCGCAGGTCTACGGAACTCCAGAGTAATCAGAGTATGAGGGTTTAGAGTCCCCCAACTAGAGTAGGATGATTCGAAGTATCCTCTGAAACCAGAATCAGATGAGGTTGGATACGCGTCCATCCCTTGATATGAGTGGTGGTGAATATTATGCATGACCTCCCTACCTGAGGATGGATGTACATACGTGTTTTGCTGTGAAGAGGTAGCTCTCTGTAGATGTCGAGTCAATTTGTCCACCTTCTTCTTGATGATGGAGACCTTATCCAGGCAGCTGGCCACCAACTCCAAGTCAACAGATGCGGATAGGCCTTGTGTCTCGTGTGCCCCTCGCGTGTTTGTCAATGCACTAGTGGTCGTCCGTTCGAACACACCCATGGACTCATTGTTTATGGAATTCTTGCACATGTTCTCGAGAATCTCCCAAACGGTATCTTCATGGTTACCCATGATGTTGCCACCACAGGTTGCATTAACAAATAATCAAATGCCCTCACAGAGTCCCTGGTAAAAAGACTAGACTTGTAACCATTTAGGAACTCCATGATGAGAGCATTTCCGTATGAGATCCAGAAAGCAATCACATGCCTCATGAAGTGGTTCTCCCACATTCTACGTGACATGTGTGATCTGGTGCCTTAAGGCATTAGTGCGACCAACTGGGAAGAATTTCTTCAGGAATTCATATTGTAGTTCCTCCCATGTGTTGATCGGTCAAGTCGGGGTTTGGTACCAATTAGCAACCTTGTCCATAAGAGGGAAGAAATACATCTTCATGAGCAGGATGTCCCGGTTCTGAATAGGTGGTCCAAAGGTCTGGGCCAGATGTTTCAGCTGTTTGATGTGCTGGAAGGGGTCTTTGGGGTTTAAGACATGAAATTTGGGGATCGTGTTGATCAGATTCGACTTTAATTCAGTGTCAGCTCCTCCAACCAGGATTAGCACCCTAGGTTCGATTGTTATTGCTGCAGGATTGTAGTGAACACTACGAGGGATTCATGAATGCATGGAATAAATTAGTGAGGCGCTATAATTGATTCTGAACATTAGGCACTTCTTCTTGATTCTCCATGGATGCAGATGATGGAGAACCGGGCTTGGATGTGGAGGATCGGAAGAAATCTCTATCTGATCAGACGAGAACACAAACAATTGGGTCGGGGCTTGATTGTGAATTGCTAATGGAGTCCTCAAGACTAGTCTTAAGGGCCTCCTCCCGTACATGTAGTATGGAATCAGATGAGGGACAGAATATGTGTTAAACCCAATCGAGGCACCCAAATAGGCTGGGTGACTATGGCGGTTCAAGGCAGATGATACCTTTGGATCAAAAACTTACCCACTTGAGAATTACTTGGCCAGCCAAGAAGGGAGAGTCCTACAAGGACCCCTACACAGTGGAGCATCCCCACGGGTTATAGGGTTTCCCCCACCCGACCTTCCTTGTCATCGCGATTCCAAGTAGACTGGAATGTGTGAGCTTGACTCCTAAGTCTACCAGTGTTAATCCTGCTTGTGGCTTGAATTTCACTTGAACTTAATTTGATTTGTAACCTAATTTGGAGGTTGGTTGATTCACAAAGTGACCCAACTTCACCTAACCTGTCATAAAGTTGAGGATGAGGTTTGGGTCAAGAACCCAAATCACCCTGAGTTGGTTCTCAAACAGGTTATTAGGTCCCAAATTTTACCGATCTAAGTGATTATAGAAACTTGATTTTAGGGTCCACTTGATTAGATCAATTCAACCAAAGGCTTGGGTAACACACAATGTAGGAATATATTTCCTTTTGAAGCAAGCAAGTGTGTACTCCTGGAACCCTAATGTGGAAACCCTAGATTGGCTCTATTTCCAAGTCCAATTCTTCCAAAAGATGGTACCTTGGCCTCAATTAAGAAGGTGAATAGCCCAAGGAACCTTATGTCCCTAGTAGGTGCGAGTATTAGGATGAAGATCTCTAGTCAAATTGAATCAAATCAGGAAACTTGAATGATGATTACTAAATAAGTAAAGTAAGTTGATCCTAATTGATTTCTTTTTCAATCTTTCCAAGAGAGAAGGAGCTTAAAGAAGAAGGAAATGTGATTACCTGCCTCTGGTGTGGTTGCTTGTGTGGTTGACCTTCAGATTCACCTACAACAACACAACAAAGTAGATATAGCAAGTTAAAATCAATCAAAAAGTGTGATTAGTGATTGAAATTTGCGTTGCTCCCCGCCAACAGCGGCAAAATGTTGGGCGCTTCTACTGTGTTTTAGAAAATAGATATGTTGTAGTATAGGCGATAAAAGCATAACAACACTTAAATTTGTAATTGCTCAAAAAATTGTGAGTTTCGAGGTCATTCTCAAGAAGCAAATATAGCCACAAAATGTAATGTTGAACTTAAGCTTCTATAGGTGAAGAGACTTCCCTCATGTGGAAGAGATTGATGTGAAATGATAGTAGAGTTTTGGTGCTATTGGATGTAGAGTGTAGAGCTTAGAAAGCAATGGCAGAGTTTCTCTTCTTTGATCTCCTACTAAATGTGTATAAAATGGTAGAAAGTATTGTCTCAAGATGTGTGTGGCTAAGGAGAGGTTCCCATCTATTTCTAAAGGTCTTAGGAACATTTAAGAAGGATTGGGAGAGGCCTTATAACCGTTGGGATTAAGTCCAAGAGAAATCAGGCTGAAATCCAATGAGATCAAGGTCATAATTAGGTTTGACAGCATAATCAGACGTTTAAAATATAGGTCAGACCTTGTGCAGACAAGCCATTGGGTATTAGATGTCTGATCCTATTATCAGACAACTTAAAAGTCATTTTCAAACGTCTGATATCATTGTTTGACATTTGATATGGCCAACTGATTACTATTTTGGTTTACTAAGTTGATTCTAGGATTTGTCTAAGAGTCCTAAGGATAGGTAAGTGTGTCTAGGACCTAGGTACTTATATTATAGGCTCTTTAACATGAATCTAAGAAAATAAAGAGCAAACAAAATATTACAATCACAATATATTCTAATTCCTATTCTTCATTATTCTTCTTCTTCAATCTTGGAGTTAAATGCTTCATTTTTATGCTCCTTAATGCTTTTGTCCTTCCATCAAGCTCCTCCATTCTTATATGGGCTTGAGCTTGAGCTCCTTCATACTTGCTTCCATTTGCATTTTGACTTGAAAACTAAATCTCAAATGCAAATGTTAAATGACAAACGTTTTGTTATCATCAAAATCAATGATTGTGGTGCACTTGCACCAACAATGTGTTAAAGGAGGTTGTGTGCGATGGGTGGGGTTGAGGGAGAAGATGGGTCACGGGTGAATAAAAGGTTAGGGTAAATCATTAAGGGGTGAGGGGTGATACAAAGGAGACGAGGTCGGGGAATGACCATGCAGAGGTGCGAGGGGCGAGTGTCCTCATTGTGTGTGGTTATGGGTTGATCTATTGGTGTGTGAATGTTAACAAGGCGAAATCGATTTTTTTTTTTTTTTGAACTGTGAGGAAAGCTATCATGAAACGATAGCAATCAGGAGGGCAATTTATTTCAAATTAAACAAAAGTTACATATTGGATCCCCATCTATGTATGAGGGACCATCACTCATTTACAATTATCTCACACCGAATTGGTCTCTCCTGAAATAACTTTTCATTTCTCGCCCTCCACACACACCACAAGGTGGCAGCCATACACCTATATGGTCGTCCAGGTGTAGTAAACCTCTGCCAAAGGGATTCCCAGGTAGGTAGAGGTTCTTGACATATTTTCCTCCATAATTTGTCTATGACCAAGCATGAGGAAAAAATATGAGACACACTGTCAGTATGTAATCCACAGAGATAGCAGATGTTTAACGTTGTCCCCATTCTTTTATGTCTAAAGTCACCTGTGATCAAGCCTTCCCTCCTGCAAAGCCACAAGAAAATTTGCACTTTCAGTGGAATCTTCAATAGCAATATTTTCTTATCAATCGGGTCAGTCTCCACATTTGTGTTTGACCTGATAATCCTTTCATAAGCCTGCTGCACTGAAAACTTCCCATTCCAGTCATATGTATCAGCCGCACCCTATCTGGGATAGATCTGCTGCAATGCAGATAGCAGGTTCTGCCTGTCCTCCCACTGCCGTGTACCTATTCTGCACAATTCAGACCCTTCAAGCCTCCAACAATTCCCTGCAGCAGACCACAGGCTGCTAACAGGGGCTCCTTTATCTGCAGCTGTAGCATGTGCTCTTGGATAAGCATCTCTTAACATCCCCATAGTTGACCACTGCTCATTCCACAAACTGAAATCACAGCCATCTCCAAGCTTGGGCTACATCAAATGCCAATTGGTTTTAATTGCTAGGATGACCGATCTCCAAGAAGGGGATGGTTTGATTGGATGTAACCTCTTCAGTGCATTGTTGGAACCACCATAGTAGTCTCTGATCAGGTCTGTCCAGATTTCTTCCTTGCCCTCAAAGATCTTGATCGCCCATTTGATCAGAAGAGCCTCATTGAATTCCTTAAGTGCCTTAATCCCCAGTCCATCCATTTCCTTTGGCCGGCAGATCTGTTCCCATTTCACAGACTGCATGAATCTCCCCTCATGACCTACCCCTTTCCAAAAAAATTTCTTCCGCATTACGTCCAACCGTTTCCAAATAGATTTCGGGGCTTTAAAGATGCTGAAGTAGAACACTAGGATGGAGGCTATCACTGAATTTAGGAGAATTAGTCTCCCACCCTTTGACAAAAATTTACTACTCCACCCTTCCAGTTTGACAGGGATCTTATCGAAAAGAACATTCCAATCATTCTTCTTCATTTTCGCAGATCGTAATGGCAATCCCAGATATTTAATTGGCAGCTTAGACTGAGGTGTACCCAATGTAGTCGCTAGTGTGTTCTGTTCCTGCTCATTCATGCCAAAGCATATCAAAGTAGACTTTTCCCTATTCAATTTCAGACTTGAGATATCTCCAAATATCTTCACCATATGCCCTAAAGCATGGGCAGCAGAATTGGACCCTTCCACAAAGAAAATCGTATCGTCTGCATACTGTAAAATAGGAGCCAAAGACCTCCTGTTGGAAAGTGAGTATCCTCTGATGACCCCCACCTTTGTCATTTTACATGCATATCTTGCGAGCCCATCAACTGCAAGATTAAAAATCAAGGGGGCTAGAGGACATCCTTGTCTAACCCCACATTGAGGTTGAATCCAAGCACCACATGGTTTCCCATTGATCAGCGGGGAGAAGGAAGCAATTGTGACACATCGCTTCATCCACTGGATCCGTAAGGGGGGAAACCTCTCCTTTTGAATACCTCCCAGATGTATGGCCATGAAATCGAGTCGTAGGCCTTTTGGAAGTCAACTTTCCACATAAATACCTTACATTTCCTTCTGTGCCATCCACTCACCATTTCTTGGGCCATAATGAAAGATTCTTGGAGGGATCTGTTGGGTAGAAAGGCAGATTGTATAGGGTGAATCAAGCTTTGTAGAACAGTTCTCAATCTGTTTGCCAATATCTTACTCACCACTAAGTAGATGGAGTTTGATAAAGAGATCGGTCTGAAATCTTAAAACTTCTCAGCTCCCATAGTCTTTGGCAATAAGAAAAGATAAGATTTATTGATCTTATTGAAACCTGCATTGCCCTTCTCAAACTCTCTTATGACTTCCATCACCTCCTTACCAATCACGCACCACATTTCTTTATAGAAGAACACTTGTATACCATCAGGTCCTGGGGAACCTTCCATATTTAGCTCTTTAATAGCGTTCATAGTTTCCTGTTAAGTGATAGTAGCTGTCAGTTGAGAGGCTCGATCACTTGTAACTCTTGACGCATCATTCACAGCCATTCTCCATTCCCCTCTCTTTGTTGCCTGAGAAGCCCCCCTGTAGTACCCAATAGCCTCTATCCTTATTTCCTGCATAGAGGATTGTCTGTGCCCCTCTTTGAGAATGGAATAGATATAATTTACTCGCCTCCGAGAGCTGGCCGCAAGGTGAAAGAATTTTGTGTTGGCATCTCCCTCCTTGAGCCACAACTATCTTGACCTCTCCCTCCAATCAATCTCCTGTTTGAAATCTTTCTCCACTACCACCCCCTGCCACATTCTTCTATCTGCAAGCTCCTCATCAGATAGAGGGCCTGCTGCTTCCTTAGAATCCAGCATCTGGATGTTGTTCAAAGCCTCTACACGCCTCTGCTGCCTCAGTGTGATCACAGTATCACCATATTCTTTCAGAACAGTACGTAGAGCTGCCAGATTGGAGGCAAACCTGATAGTAGCTAAGCCCTCCACCTGTTTGGTCTGCCACCATGAGCCAATCATCTGATGGAATTCAGGTTCTCTCAGCCAAGATTTTCTAAACTTGAAGTATGAGCCTACTTGGATCTCTTCACCACTATCCCAGACCAATGGAGTATGGTCAGAGAAAGGGCGATCCAGACCAGCAACATTTGACAATTGAAATCTATCAAGGATAGTCACATTCCCAAAGAATCTATCAATCTTAGATAATAAGCCATTACCATTACGCCAAGTGAACTCAACTCCTGATGATGGATATTCATTCAGACCAAGGGATTGAACTACCAACTGAAATCCAACAGTTGAACTGTTTGTAGCACCATATGGCCTATCTGTCCCTGTCAGCACACAATTGAAGTCTCCTCCTATCAGCCAAGCTTCCCCTTGCACTAGTTCAGCCACAGCAGCCCAATCCTCCCATAGTTCCTGTCTCATAGATGCAGCACAAGGGCCATACACACCTGTAATCTAGATAATATCATGCCCCTGGTGAGTTTGGAACTTGCAAGTCATCAGATGTCGAGCCTTGTGTACATCCAAAATGTGTGCCCAAGCCCTTCTCCACCAAATAACGATGCCCCCCGACCTACCATGTGCATTAAGCATCACACATTCATTCGCCCCCACAGCCATCATGTCATTCCATACTCTATCAGACTCATTCTCAATATGAGGCTCTTGAATGATCACACAATCGATCCCCCACTCTCTCAAGTATCTCATCAAAGAAGTCCTTCGGCTTTTGTCGCACAACCCGCGCACATTCCATGTGAGGATTCTCATCTTCCTTCATGAGATCCCTCCCCCCTTTGGCTTTGACATTTATTGACCTGCATAATTGCAGCAACCGTGTTTTCATCCAAAAGCAGATCAGACTTTGGTTTCCTCTGTCTAAGTCTATAGGGTGACCTGCCCTTACCAGATTTGGTATTAGATCCAGTACCAAATTTTAGACCCTCCACCTCTTGCATCCTCTGTTAGGTCTTCAAAGAGTTAGGAAAAATCTCTTTTAACACCTGCATCTCACTGTCATCAGCATTTGGTTGTGCATTCCCTGCATCTTCAATCACAGGCATCATTGTTTCCTTCCTGATTGACTCCACCTTCTCCTCAACCATCATCGCCCCCCTTTCCCCCAGATGGTGGTCCATGCGCTTTTTTGTTATCGGAGCCTCTTCAGGAGAAGGCCTGCACAAAACCTGCAAGTTCACCTCTTCAATAGCTTGTAAATCAGACAGCTTATCGTGCATCTCCTTCGTAGCAATGTCACCCACAGTAAAACTCAATTGCAATAGCCAAGAGCTACCCCCACATCTCAAGATCAGTCTGTCAGGGATCGACCCTGATTTGAAGACATCAACCATCACTTTCAAAACCCGTCCATCGCCCTCCATCAACACTACTTCCGCATCTTCTGCCATTAGGGCAAATCCAAATATCATGGTCGCCACCACCTCCCTTGACCTCAGGTGTAGCGATAGACCTTTGATCTCAAGTCTCCCTAACCTGGACCCTAATCTCTGAGGTGGCCTCTCCATCAAAGCTCCATCAAAGGGGGAGACTAACCTCCAAATCACCATTAGACCATCAAAAGAGCTTGATTGAAAATGCAACCTTTCAACATCCATCATCCCCAAGCCAAAGAGCACAAATCGTGCAGGTGACAGGAAAGCAATTTGCCATGAGTTGGTCAATGGAGAGAGAGGGCTTACCAGATTGTGCAGGTTTTCTGAGGTTGGGCTACCGGTCATTACCTCTTCGATCAGTGCCCCTCTCAGTATCAACTCTGCCGCTCTTATGTTCTCTGTCATAGGAACCTCGACGTCGACTGTGTGACCCCTATAGGTACGAGGGGGCGGTGGTGGTGGCAGTTGTGCCCTAACATTCAAATCTCCAGTGCGCATATTTGAACGGCCTTTCATCTGCCCATCAGTTGTCTTACATGAATCCCACTTGTGGCCGTAGCCACTACACGCCAGGCACACAATGGGAGAATGACATATAGCCGACATATGGCCTCAACGTCGGCCACCGGAAGCACACGATCTTTCTGTTATCCCTTGAGCTCCCTCTATATGCCTTCCTCATATCCGCCTCCCTTCTACCAGTAGCGTCAGATCCTCTCCTCTCCTTCCGCCTCCACGCTCTAGATCTCCATGTAGTCCAACCCTCGTCGTCCCAGGTTCTACCGCCGACCGCCCCATGGTTGCCTCCCATCGCCGACATGGTCTCCCCCCTTCTCATTGGTTTCCAGCGAAATCGAATTTTAAAATAAAGCGTTGTAATATAGTTGAAATTGCTTTGAAAACAAATCTAATTTATTACTCGAATTTAAAGTCTGAGGTCGAACACAAGGAGCAAATGGAATTCATGCACTAAGCTCAATGAATGCAATTTGAACACATAATATTACTCAAAAATCTAATAAAAATATAAAGCATGAGTATATGGATAATAAGAATAAATGTAGCTACAAATAGAACTGAGGACTTATGAAGAATTGGATGTCTAATTTTGTAATCAAACATCTTAAAAATGAAGGGCCACAGTGCTTTTTTTCCTTCTTCTTCTTTCTCTACCTTCTTTCTCTAATTTCTCTTTCTTCTCTGGCCTCTCCTTTCTTTCTGTCATTGGATCCTTCTTCTCTTTGTCTTCTCTTTTCTTTACCTTCTCTGTCTTCTTCTTCCTTCTTTTTCTTTGCCTTAGCTACTCTGTGGCTCTTTTCCTCTTCAACTCTCTTCTGATTTCTACCTTAGCTTCTTTTCCTTTCTTCTTCTTCGCTTGACCCTTCTCCTTCCTTCTTCCTTTTCCTTCCTTGGATTTGGCTAAGTGTGGAGCCAAGCTTTCCACAACAAAACCCCCCTTCCCCTGCATAGTGTTGCTCTCTTCTCTCTTCTTTATTTTGGTTCACTCTCCCAGAGCCACATTCGGGTCGGGTAATCGGACCTAACGGAGGCCCAGGTCCAGGCTCACCGGCGTAGATGGTGAGCAAGGAGTGAGTCAGGTCGGGTAAACGGGTCGAGGCCAGATCCGCGTGGGCAGTGCCACGGACGAGGCCATGAGAGGGGGAGAGGGACCTCACCCCGTGATTAAGAGGCAATAAGGCCTATGCACAAAAACAACTTATGTGCATATGCCTGCTCACCCACTTCCGAGGTGGGACTAAACGTCCTACCTCCCTTGCGTGCGCTGCAACAGAGATGCCGGGCTTGATTGGCGAGGCTGCACGGGCTATCGACCCCAATTGGTAGCCTGAACACACTCGCACCTCAAATCCATGTCACTTGGGACTTACGCCTGGAGCGGACGGACCTGGAGAAGCTCGCAAGCAAGCTCCTTGCTATTCATCAATGGCAATGACCCTCCTGTACCTGCAATCACGCAAACGGCCTCGTGGCCACGTCAGAATGCTTAGGAGGCTTCGCTGAGGCACGACGAGTATACTGCGGTGGTCGGCGTGGTGTGAGACTGCCTGAGTGCGCGTGTCTAGGGCAACCTGTGTGCGTGTGAGTGGGTGTGTTTGGGGGCCCTTGTGGGTGAGTGATGGTGTGTATGGAGTGAGGGGTTATGTTTAGTGAGGTGTTGCAGAGCTTATGGGGTGGTTGGCTAGGCGAATGGAGGTGCGGAGCGACAGCGATGCCTCACTGGAGGTCTGGCCGGAGGTGAAAGGGATGATGGTGGTGAAGTGCGTCGAAGGGTGTTTTTGAGAGATAAAGAGGGGAAAAAGGAGTAGAAGGGAAAAGGGACTTATCTAGGTGTAAAGAGAGAAAAGGGGAGGCAGGGATGGCGGCTGGCTTGTATTGCCGTCGCTGGAGATGAAGGCGCTCAGTGGGGGAGGACGGCAAGGATGAAGGTACTGCAGAGGCGTCGGCGGATGCTGCGTGACGCGGACGAGCAGGAGGAAGAGGAACATGCCATTGGTGTTGTGGCTAGGCAACAAGGGAGAGAGGGGGAAGTCGCCGGAGCTTGATGAGTCAACTGGCCAAAGGGGGAGAGATGATTTTGAGGGGTGTTTTCGGCCAATTTCAAGCTTGGGAGATGTGGGGTGACTTGGGTTTGCTTAAATAGGCCCTCGAGGATGGATTTATTCTTGGAAGACAAGCTTCCAAGCAAAGGAGGTTCACCGGAGATGGCAACTTGGAGACTCGAATCTCTCATGCGTTCGCATGAGAGATTGGGTGCCAAACAGAGCCTCAAATTAGGTTCATACTGGAGGAGATTTCTCAGAGAATCTCCCTTTCAATTTTGAAGGGGATTCTCTAAGAGATCAGGGAGTTCTTGCCTTTGCAATCTCGCCAAAGTAGGATTCCCTCCACTATAATAGTGTAGGGACCTAATTGCAAAGAATGAAGAAGAAGTTAGGGGGATTTCTGCAAAGGTTTTCAAAAGATAGGGGTAGAAATGTAATTAGGCTGGACCTATTTGCAAAGTGGGTCAAGATGAATTCCTCTTAGGTCCAAATTTTGGTACAAACCTAATTTGGACCTAAGGAATCCAATGGTAAAGTTGGATTTTGGATTTGACCACGTTTGACTGGGAAATTTACGTCAAAACCTAATTTAGGGCAAATATTTGTCTTAGACCCCAATTTAGGTCAAAATAGGTTCTAAGGGCCAAATTGAATGTTCTAAACCATAGATAATATTTTTTCATGATTTTTAGAGGGTTTAGGTGAATTTTATCCTGACCAGAACCTTGTTAAATCAAGTGAGTCTGTTTTAGGGTTACAAGAAGTCATTTAATTCCTAGAATTCACATGAACTCTTTTCTGTTTGAACCAACCCACTTTTTATCTTGTTAAGACCATTTGACCTGTGTTTAGCTTATGAGAAAACCCATTGTTGTTATGCAATGGTAAAATTGCAGTTTTAACCTTTGTTTCTTACTTTTATCTCAAAATGGTTATTCAGTGAATTAGGACCTCCAGTTGGTTATGTAGGAGCTTTTTGTTCTCTTCTTTAGGTCAAAATTAGCCAGTTAGGACTCATGATGGTGTTCCCATCAGTGAAGGTGGAGGACGAAAGCAATGCCGTGAGGAAGGGGTGAGGATGAAGGGATGATGGAGGAGGATGAGGAAGAGTAAGGAAGGAGAACTGTACAACATTTGTGGCTATTGGAGGGAGAGGAAATCAGCGAGGAGATAGCAATTGGAGAGTGGAAGGAAGACTACGATTGAGGTAGCAGCTGGAGGAAGTAGAGGGCTTTAGAGTGGATAAAATTTTGTTTGGGCGAGGAACGAAACTGGCGAATCATTGTCTTTATTATACCCAAAAATGTTGTTTAAAATTTCAAGGATGTTGTAATGTAAAATCGTTAACAAATTATTTGACCCATAATCCTTTTTAATTATTCAAAAATCTATTATCAAATGTCTATTTTCTTAACGTAACAGTGTGTTGTTTTTTTGTGGCAGTGAGCGGCTTATATATTTACCTCTAATGTTATTTATCATTTGACAAAAAATAATTAGCAGCATATATTTTTTTTGCCTCCATACTATGATTTAAAATTTATAATAGTAATACATTAGGCACATATAGTGGCATACATATTTATCACTAATACTAATTATTATTTGACAAAAGACTTATAATGTCACGTATAAAAAAATTGCTGCTAAATGTCATTTTTCTTGTAGTGAGACCAACTCCTTTTCAAAAACATCATCTTTTCCTTTCATGCTAGAATTCAGGACTCTATGATCACATGTGAAATTCATTTATCCAAAGAGTGAACACATTTCTCTGATATGCTACATGCATAGACCAATGAAGTAGATTTGTGTTAACCTTTCGAGGGCTTATGTATCTTCTATTCCCTCACACACACCAGCTTCATGGTGCCAACACTAAGGAGGTGCATCAACCATTAGTCTGCCAAATTTGTATCTTCTTGAATAGAGACACATATTTATCTCAATTTTAAGGATTCACCTTCTTTAGTCGGATAAGACGTCTGGAATGTCAGTCAGACGTCAGGACATATGTCTGGACATCCAAAAGTAGGAGAATATCGTACATTCTTTTCACTCTACACACAAGCGGCGTGCAGAGTCTCTCTCTCTCTCTCCTCCACCCCCTCACTCGAACCCTAAAACCTCCCTATTTAAACCCTCCATCCACTCCACACCCCATCACTCGAGCCACTGCCACCTCCACCTTCTCCTTGCGTCAGCCACGCCCCACCAACCTCCCGTCTTTGCTGCAGTCACGGCGAGGAAGGAGAGGAGCCGGTGAGGGAGAATGGGGAAAAGTGAGATCGAGAGAGTGTGAGGGAGTGAGAGCATAGGAGAAGGACGACGGTCGCGAGAGCTTGGTGGAGCTTGAGGAGGAGTTTATGGAAGAGAGGAGGATGCCGGCGGGGAGCTTCTCAAGCTCCTGTAGCTGCTGAAGCTGTCGCTACGTCGTCTTAGGGTGGAGGCGCGAGCGGGGCGAGCTGCACAGAGGAGTCCTGGTACTGGAAGTTTTCTAGTATCAGACGTCTGGAGGGTCGACCAGACATCTGGAGAGGCATCAGGACATCCGAAGCTGAAGCCGAACGTCTGAAAGAATAATATCGCGTGAGGTATGTGTTTCATGCGCTACTTTCCGCCATGCAGATCGTAGCACAGGAAATGTTTAGCTGTTAATGGGTCTGCATTTTTGTACGCAGGTGCAGGGCATTGGAAAGGCGCGTGGTGCACCTTTCCAGGCACTTTTAGACGTCTGACCTTATCGCCAGACGTCCGACGACACTTTCAAACGACCAAAGACATAGTCCGACGTCTGGAACTTCCTTCAGACGGTCGCAGAGAGATCTGGACATCTGAGTAACCCGCAGGAGACACAAGGTAAGATCTGACATCTTTTACGACGTCTGGGACTAGTCCCAGATGTTTGATTTTGGACAGTAACCGTGTTTTTGGCCTGTTCAGGGCCCAAATGGAATCGGATTTCTGCAAACGAAGTACCATTGTTTTCCATTCGAGTTTCTCTACGTGTTAATGTAGAGTACCTACTATTTTGAGCTCGTCTGATGTCAATTATTTGCTGGTACAGGTGACCATCCAGTGGTATGTTCGGGGCCCACGGAGACGACTAGATCTGCGGTGCAGGCCCCCATTCCTCCCGTGATACCCGGTATAGTGGTTTATTATAACATTAAGATTTACACAATGAAAGAGCATGTTTAGAATACTTGAATAAACCTTAGGATGGAACATGAACCCCAGGGTAGAAACAAATGTGAATGGTTGAGCTACTCTGTTTACTTAAGATGCATGTTAAAATATGAGTTACCTGTATGTGAATGAGAAATTGAACTGTGAAACCACGAGTTGCATGTATATGATTGAGAATTGAATTGTTAAAATACGAGTTGCCTATATGTGAATGAGAAATTGAACAGTGAAACCATGAGTTGCATGTATACAATTGAGAATTGAATTGTGAAAACATGAGTTGCCTGTATATAGATGAGAAACGAGTTATGAACCATGAGATCTGAATACTGATAAATGGAACAAATATGGTACGTGAACCCTACGGGGAATTAGGAGAACTCCTGGATATGAAAAGGAATTCCGTGTGTAGACGAGAAGTGAGTTGGCCCTTGTGTACGCAGTACCAAGGAGCACAGTGGTTCTTTTAGTGTAGAGTGGAGTTAGCCGCCCTTGGGTTGAGATCCAGGGTTAGGATTGGCCACTCTATACAAACTCCTGTTGGCCCTCGTGTACGTGGTACCGAGGTGTGCTACTAGTGCATGGAGGGAGCTAGCCACCCCACGGGGCCCGGGGTCAAGCTAGCCACCCTACACCGACTTTGTTAGGCCTGCTGGGCAAACTGGGGTAGTCGGATGAGGGTACGTGGACTGTGGAGGGGTGAGACCCCTGTTCTGAGAAGGCAAGACCCTATACTGTTCCGTGCTATACCCTAGGCGTACCTGCTAGCGGAAACGACTGATCGCGTGTCAGTGCGAGGTAGCTACCCGTGCACTTATCACGTGTGCCTTAGTCACCGCTACGTCGCGATAGTAATCTCGGGGTGGTTAACTGGGTGTAGGACTACCGCAGGGGACTTTCCCAGCCAGGAGAGCACTACGTGTTCCTTCTACTCCACGAAAAAGACTACAATCAAGATCGTTCCCACGAGGAACAAGCAAGATTAAGAAATACTTGGATCCTTGTAAAATAAATGAACCACTAATATATAGATGAGATAAATAGAAATGAGAATAAAACCTGGTTGCTTATTTTACTTTACTGGCACATAAATAATGTAAACACCACTTTACTCAGTATTTGTTGACTCTGTCTTTTCATAACCCTGTCCAGGACCAAGAGTTGAGTAGCCCGAGTTTCCAGCTGCAAAGGGTGCTGGGCTTAGCCGAGCCCAGCAATAGTCGTTTCTTTCTAGCTCTTTCATTTTTCTATTGTTGTAGTGATTAATAAGCATCTATTTTACTATTCCCGTTACTTTCTGTTTTCTTTCCACTGTTGTTGTGGTGGCATGTACTATTTTGAGACAATTGCTCTACTTTCCTTTACTGTTTCATTTTTCCTTCTGCTTAGTTATAATGCATGTGTGGATGTGGTATTATTTCCTACTTTTGATTATTTCTCATTGGAAGACTAAGTCTTGGGATTAGTCAAGGCGAGCCAGTCTCGGGTCCTGTAGGTATCTGAGAACCGAGTCGTAATAAGATGATATTGGAGCATGGTCATCCCAAGAAATGAACCAAATGGTCCAAGAATAACCACTCACGTGCATATAACTAAGATAGTCATCACAACATATCGCTTTGATATTTGTTTCAAGCCCAGGATCTTGCCCAGCTGATCAGAGTCATCGTGCGAGAGGAGCTCCAGCAACCTCCTCGGGCACCTCTTTCTGAGGACGTGGAGGGGGAGTCCTCGGTGGGACTGAGAGACCGTTGCAGTGCTGGACGAGTAGGAGGGGGAGGGGGTGATCCTCCACCACCCCCACCACACTCTGACACTCCCAAGCATGAGCCCTCCTTGCCTAGAGGCATGTCCGTTCCCCACTGCAGCTACACCACGAGCTTTTCAGAAAGTTCCGGAAGCTGAAGCCCCCCTCCTTCAAGGGGGATGAGAGCCCGTCTGACGTAGAGGACTGGTTGGAGCAGATAGAGAAGGTGTTCGACACCCTTCGCCTTCCTGCGGAGTGTCATGTGGTCTTTGCCATGTATCAGCTGGAGAGCATAGCACACAGGTGGTGGAGGGCAGTCAGAGACCAGGAGGAGAGAGAGCCAACGTGGGACCAGTTCATAGCTCCCTTTTGCGAGCAGTACTTTCCGCAGACCTGGCAAGGCCAAAGGAGGCAAGAGTTCCACACTCTCCGCAAGGGGACGATGACGGTTAGCGCATACCACACACATTTCCTGGAGTTGTCACGCTTCACCCTGACAGCTGTGTCTATTGAGGAGGAGCACCTATGGAGGTTTACGGAGGGGCTCCCACCTACGATTTGTAGGTATGTCAAACCCCTGAAGTTGCCCACTTTCTCTTGTGTAGTCGAGGCAACCATGACTTATGAGGAGACCAACCCGGCCGTATGAGACACTGACGGCGAACGGAAGAGGCCCTACCAACCAGAATACTCTCAGGGCCGTCGGGAGAGGAGGCACACGACACCCGCAAGAGAGCCATCTCATTCTACAGGGCCACCAATGGCCTTTGGGGGCCCCAGACCGGGGCCAGTTGCCAATATCGAACCCCCGCCCAACCACCAGCAGGGACCTACTGAGGGAGGAGGTCGTGTACCCCTCTGCTACCAGTATGGCTAGCCTGGTCACATCAAGAGGGACTGCCCATCTAGGGCTGGAGCACAACAGAAGCTCCCTACACCGAGCGTTGGAGGCCGAGCTGCTAGTCGTGGTAACCAGGCGCGTGGGGGAGGACAGCAGTCATGAGGAGGGTATCAGCCAACTGCTGCTCGCCCGACCCAGAGTGTAGTTGCTTCATCTGCACCGAGAGCTGAGGGGTGTATCAACACCATAACACACAGAGATGCCAGGGCTTCGGGTTCTGTGGTGGCAGGTATGGTTACCATTTCTGGCAGATTAATGTATGTACTTTTGATTCTAGTGCCACCCACTCTTTCGTCTCTATGAGTTTTTCCATCAGTTTAAGGCAGGGCAGTGTATTATTAGAGGTTTTGTTCCTGATCAGAGGACCAGGTGGACAGTTGTTTGTAGCCGAGTAAGTTTACACAGACTGCGAGGTCAGCATAGGGGGACACAGCCTCCTCGTTGACCTGATTGTGATCCAGATGGAGGACTTTGGCGTGATCTTAGGGATGGACTGTTTCGCAAGGAAGATCGTCTTCTCCATATCGGAGTTGCCTCCCTTTGAGTTTCACAGTCAGCTGATGGACAGAGGTTTCAGATGCATCTCCGTGCTTCGGGCAGCGAGGCTTTTGAGTGAGGGGTGTGAGGGCTTCTTGGCCTGTGTAGTGACAGAGCCTAGCCCCGTGGTTGACTTTCAAAGCATCCCGGTGGTCTACGAGTACCCCGACATTTTCCCAAAGGAGCTGCCAGGACTACTGCCTGAGTGTGAGATTGAGTTTGAGATCTCACTAGTACCGGGGACCAGCCCCATTTCTATTGCACCGTACCGGATGGCACCGCTTGAGCTGCGAGAGCTCAAGTCACAGCTACAGGACCTGTTGGAGAAGGGCTTTGTGAGGCCCAGTGCATCCACGTGGGGAGCCCCTGTACTGTTTGTGAAGAAGGACGGTACCCTTCGGCTGTGCGTCGACTACCAGCAATTGAATCGAGTCACTGTCAAGAGCAAGTATCCACTGCCTCGTATCGATGACATTTTTGACCAGTTACGAGACGCTACAGTGTTCTCCAAGATAGATCTGAGGTCGGGTTATCACCAGTTAAGGATCAGGGAGACCGACGTCTCCAAGATAGCTTTCCATACCCGGTACGGGCACTATGAGTTCTTGGTCATACCGTTTGGGCTGACCAATGCCCCTGCTGCCTTTATGGATATAATGAACCGTGTGTTCAGGCTGTAGTTAGACCAGTTTGTGGTGGTGTTCATCGACAACATACTCATTTACTTGCGGGATTAGGCACAGCATGGACAACATTTACGCATGGTCCTGGATACCTTGAGGCGACGTAGGTTGTATGCCAAGTACAACAAGGCAAGTTTTGGCTAAGATAGGTGACTTTCTTGGGCGACGTGATTTAAGGAGATGGATTGGCTGTGGACCCAGCCAAGGTAGAGGTCGTACTCAGGTGGGAGAGGCCACACACAGTGATAGAGATACACAGATTTTTGGTACTGGCAGGTTATTACCGGTGGTTTATCAAAGGATTCTCTCAGATTGCTCATCCTATGACTCAATTGACCCAAAAGGACATGCCCTTCACCTGGAGCGACGAGTGCGAGGCATGTTTCCAGGAGTTGAAGGAGAGACTGACTTCAGCTCCTATATTTACCATTCTAGACAGCAGTGGCAATTTCGTGGTTTACACCAATGCTTCATTGCAGGGGTTAGGGGGTGTGCTCATGAAGTGGGGTCACGTTGTTGCTTACACTTCATGGCAACTGAAGCCCCATGAGCATAGCTACCCTACTCATGACTTAGAGCTAGCAGCAGTTGTCTTTGCGTTGAAGACATGGAGGCACTACCTTTACGGTGAGACTTTCAAGATCTTCACAAATCATAAGAGCCTCAGGTACTTGTTTGACCAAAAGAAGCTTAACATGAGACAGAGACGTTGGTTAGAACTCCTGAAGGACTACGACTATAGCATCTCCTACCACCCAGGGAAGGCCAATGTGGTGGTCGACGCCTTAAGCCAGAAGGCACCTGCCCACTTGGCCAACTTACAAGCACAAAGTTGGAGACTCATGGAGGAGGTGGGCAGTTGGCAACCCTGGGAGTCACGAGGGTACTGTGGGATAGTGACAGTGACGCGGCAGACACGATCATAGCTGATAGACCGCATCATCACAGGGCAGATGGCCGACCCGTACTTACAGACACTGTAGGGCAGAGTGCTAACAGGGGACTCAGGAGACTTTTCCTTCTCAGACGAGATACTACGCATGAGGGGACGCCTATGCGTTCCTAGGGACGAGGAGTTGTTGAAAGAGTTCCTGAGGCACACGAGTTCAGGTTTACCACACATCCTAGGAACACAAAGATGTACCATGATTTGAGACGCGACTTCTGGTGGAAAAGGATGAAGTGGGATGTTGGTGAGTTTGTTCAGCAGTGTTTAGTATGCCAGCAGGTGAAGG
The DNA here is from genome assembly GCA_037157565.1 of Thalassia testudinum. Classification (NCBI taxonomy): domain Eukaryota; kingdom Viridiplantae; phylum Streptophyta; class Magnoliopsida; order Alismatales; family Hydrocharitaceae; genus Thalassia; species Thalassia testudinum. Next base: position 41,078,653 of record JAZHRO010000014.1, read on the forward strand.
CCGAGTACCAGAGGCCTATAGGGCCGTTGTAGCCACTTCCTGTACTAGAGTGGAAGTGGGAGAGCATCACCATGGACTTGGTGGTAGGTCTACCCGTTACCCAACGGGGACACGACGTAGTTTGAGTGATCGTAGACCAGTTGACGAAGACAGCACGGTTTCTACCGATTCGAGTCACTTTTGGGCCAACACAGCTTGCAGAGCAATACATCAGGGATGTAGTACGCCTGCACGAAGTTCCTTGTGAGATCGTATCCGATAGAGATACTCGTTTCACTTCTTAGTTCTGGGTAGAGTTCCAGCAAGCCTTGGGGACGCATCTGAGGTTTAGTACAGCCTACCACCCCCAGACCAACGGGCAGTCAGAGCACACGATACAGACACCTGAGGATCTCCTACGTGCCTGTCTACTAGACTGGAGAGGCTCCTGAGAGGAGCATTTACCCCTGGAAGAGTTTGCATACAATAACAGCTATCATTCGATCATCGGCATGGCACCTTATGAGGCCCTGTACGGACGGAGGTGTACTGCACCCTTGAGTTGGGTCAAGGTGGGGACCAAGTGGGAGGTTGATCCTAAGTTGATCCGACAGAGTCAGGAGGTGATAGAGCAGATTCACAGACGACTCCGCACTGTCAAGAGCAGGCAGAAGAGCTATGCTGATAAGAAGTGCAGAGAGGTGCATCTTGAGGTTGGGAATCACGTCTTTCTCCGTGTTTTGCCCGTGAAGAGCTTGCAGCATTTTGGGTTGAAGGGGAAGCTTGCGCCGAGGTTTGTAGGGTCCTTTGAGGTCTTAGAGCGAGTAGGACCCGTTGCTTACTAGTTTACCCTTCCTCTCCAGCTTTCTAGAGTGCACGACGTGTTCCACGTGTCCAACCTCAGGAAGTACGTCGCCAATCCTAGTCACGTTCTGAGCCACGAGAGCATGGAGGTAGGGGACGACCTAACCTATCTCGAGAGGCCAGTACAGATACTAGACAGAGTCGTTCAGAAACTGAGACGAAAGTAGGTACCACTGGTGAAGGTTCTATGGAGAAGCCAGCGGTACGAGGAGGCAACCTGAGAGCCTGAGGCGGCGATGCGAGAGCGGTACCTGGAGCTTTTTGAGGATATGTCTTTTTGGACCTGCTTCGGTCCTCTTTAAGTTTGTTATACGTTTTTACGTTAGTTCGCTCCCTATGTAGCTCAAGTTTTGGGGACAAAACTTCCTTTAAGTTTGTTATGTTAAAATGACCCGGAACCCTTTTTAGTCGGATAAGACGTCTCGAATGTCAATTAGACGTCTGTCCAGACATCTGGGCATATGTCCAGACGTCCGAAAGTAGAAGAATATCGTACATTCTTTTCACTCTACGCGCAAGCAGCACGCAAAGTCTCTCTCTCTCCTCCACCCCCTCACCCGAACCCTAAAACCTCCCTATTTAAACCCTCCATCCACTCCACACTCCACCACTCAAGCCACCACCACCTCCACCTTCTCCTTGCGTCGGCCACGCCCCACTAGCCTCCCGTCTCTACTGCAGCCACGGTGAGGAAGGAGAGGAGCCGGCAAGGGAGAATGGGGAAGAGCGAGAGCGAGAGAGTGCGAGGGAGAAGGACGACGGCCGAGGGTGCTCGGTGGAGCTCAAGGAGGAGTTTGTGGAAGAGAGGAGGACGCTGGTGGGGAGCTTCTCAAGCTCCTGCAACTACTGGAGCTACCGCTACGTCATCTGAGGGCGGAGGCATGAGCGGGGTGAGCTGCGCAGAGGAGTCCTGATATTGGAAGTTTTCCAGTATCAAATGTCTAGAGGGTCAACCAGACGTCTGGAGAGGCGTCAGGACATCCGGAGAAGTAGGACGTTTGAAAGCATAATATCGTGCGAGGTATGTGTTTCCTACCCTACTTTCTGCCATGCAGATCATAGCACAGGAAATGTTTGGCTGTTAATGGGTCTGCATTTTCATATGCAAGTGTGGGGCATTGGAAAGGCGCGCGGTGCGCCTTTCCAGGCACTTTTCGACGTCTGACCTCATCGCCAGACGTCCGACAGCACTTTCAGACGACTAGAGGCATAGTTCGATGTCTGGAACTTCCTTCAGACGGTCGCAAAGGGATCCGGATGTCTGAGGAACCCGCAGGAGACACAAGGTAAGATTTGACATCTTTTAAGACGTCTGGGACTAGTCCCAGATGTCTGAATTTGGACAGTAACCGTGTTTTTGGCTCGTTCAGGGCCCAAACGGAATCGGATTTCTGTAAATGAAGTATCATTGTTTTCCATTCGAGTTTCCCTACGTGTTAGTGTAGAGTACCTATTATTTTGCGCTTGTCTGATGTAAATTAGCATTGGTACAGGTGACCTGCCAATGGCGTGTTCGAGGCCCACGAAGACGACGAGATCTGCAATGTAGGCCCCCATTCCTCCCGTGATACCTGGTAGAGTGGTTTACTATAACATTAAGATTTGCACAATGAAAGAGCATTGATGAGAACCTCATCATGAGCCATAACTAGCTCATTTTGACCCAATACAAAGGATAAAAGCTCCTATATATCTCAAGGAAAGGCTTAACTCAGAGAATTCTGAGTTTGAGAAGAAAACCAGTCACAAGGGGTAAAAGTGCAATTTTACCAGTATAATCTGCATACAGGGTAATTCTGGGCCCAAACACAGGTCAAAACAGCTTAATAAGAATAAAAGTGGGATGAGATGATCTAGCAAGGGCTACAGCACTTCCAAGGAACCAAATGATAATCTGTAACCCTAAAACAACCCACTTCAATTCACAAGGTTCGAGGCAAAGTAAAAATAGAATAAACCCTCTAAAATTCATAGAAAAATAATCTCTAGGGTTTAGAACCTTCAATTTGGCCTTTAGAACCCATTTTGACCTACATTGAGAACCATGCCCAATTAATAACTTAATTTGGGTTTTTGCGCAAATTGACCGGTCAAACAAGGTTTAATATGAAAATAAAATTCACCATCAGATTCCTTAGGTCCTAATTAGTCATGTATAAAAACTTGAGCCTAAGAAGAAACCTCCTTGACCGAATTTACACTTTGGTCCTCATATATTTACTCTTTGGCCCTCAACTTTTGAACCCTCGCATTTAGGCCCCTAACTCTCCTTCGTTCTTTGCAAACAGGTCCCTCCTGCAAAACCCTGCCAGCACCATGCTCCGGCGACCTTGCGCGGAGCATGGCGCCGCGCAGGGTGAGGTGGAGGACCTGGCAAGTGTACCGGGGGTGCCCTGCGTCGTCAGCCGTCGCAGGAGCACCCCCATGGTCACTGTAGCCCCCCATACCGGCCGTGCGAACGCACGGACGGTATGGGTTCGAATTCCGACCATGCTCCGGCGAGGGAGACACGTCGTCTCCCTCCACCTTCCTCCCTGCTTCAACCCTATAAATACCCCCCGCCGCTCCACCGACCAAGGCAGCCTGGACCTGACGGAGAAAACCCCCAGCTTTCTTCTCTTCTTTCTCCGGCAGACGCTCACCAGCTCCGGCGACTTCCTCCCCCTCCACCTCTTCGCTCTGCCGCACTACCAGCAGCAGAGACCTCCTCCCCTGCTCTTCTCGCGCCACGCCGCACCCAGCTGGCGCCTCTCCAGCCTTCTGCTCGCCGCCGCCCCTCTCCCTGAGCATCGTCTTCTCCGGCGACAGTCGATACGACTGTCGCCCTGTTCCTCCCCTTTCGTCCCTGCAGTTAAGTTAGACTTACTCCCCTTCTTCTCCTCTTTCTTTCCCCGCTTTCGATTTAGTCAATTAAGCCCTCTACCGACCCTGTTCACCCTCATCCTCTCCGCCTCCGACCACCCTCCGGCGAGCCGCTCCCATCACCTCAGCAACCCACACGGCTCGCCGACTACCGCAGAACCTCCGCCTCCTCACCCTGATCCTCTTCCGCCCCTCCACTTCCCACCAAACACCCTCTGCAGACCCACCGAACACACCCACTCCCTCGCTCACAGTTTGACCTAGGACGACCAGACAGCCCCATCTCGCCCCCTGCAGACCCCCTGACCACCTTCGCCGTGCCACGGCGAAGGTCCCCCGCCTGTCTGATCTGGCCGAGAGGCCGTGCCATTGGTTTCAGGTTCCAGGCCTTGACCGCCATTGGCGAGGAAGCTCGAAGCCTGCTCAAGGTTGCTCCAAGCCGAGATATCCCAGGTTGAATAGCCACGGCCAGCGCGGAAGAGTCTCGCGCACACACCCTGGCCCTCAATTGGAGCTGTGCGCCTCAACAGCCGATGCAATTGGGAGCACCATCCCTGCTGCAGGCGTGAGAGAATTGGGGTGGGACATTTAGTCCCACCTCGGAATCTCTCAAAGGCGCGCGGATGCATAAAGGCAAAAACTGCCTTATGCTGTTTGCCTCAGTTACCACGGGGTGAGGTCCCTCTCACCCGACCCGACCCGACTCGGCCTCGTCCGTGACCACGCTCCGCGGACCTGGCCCGACCCGATTAGACTGACCTGCACTCCTCGCCCACCACGCACGCCGGTGGGCCTGGACCCGGGCCTGACCCGAACCCGATTACCCGGTAGCGCTCTGGGAGAGCTTCCGAAGAGTGATTTCAGAGAGAGAAATACGCGGGGGAGGGGGGTAGAGTAGGTTTTTGCCTTGACGAATAAACTCTGAAGTGTGCAGGCCAAAGAAGAAGAAGCAGACCCGCTGAAGAAGAAGGAGCTGCTGCACTGTAGCGAAGGCATTGTTAAGTCGTCTCAGCACCGCGGCAGACGACGGAAGGACAGCAGCTCAAGAAGGAAGAGCAACGGCCATCGCGAAAGAAGAAAAAGAGAAGTCAAGGCAGGTGAAGACAAAGAAGAAGAAGGAATGAAGAGAAGCAAGAAGCAAGAAAAGAAGAAGACGATCTGACGAAAAAGAAAGAAAGGAAACAAGGAAGAACAGAAGAAGAAAGCAGAAGAAAAAGAAGAAGAAGAAGAAGAAGAAGAAGAACAGGAAGAACCAAAGACAAAGAGGAAGAAAGAAGAAAAGAAGCAGAAGCCAATTTTTCATCTCTCTCTCTCTCTTTATTTTTGTAATAGAACTTGTATATCTCTAGAATATAACTTGCTCCCTGAGTTCGACCTCGGGAACTCTTTTATTTTTCCGAGTAAAAAAATTTTTATATGATACGTTGGTAACAACCGGTTTTACTACAACGATATAACACGAAACCGGTCGACGAACCATACGCCATATCATTTTGGCGCCGCTGCCGGGGAGCAACAGCTATTCTAGAGGTAAACATTCCTGTATCTTTTAATTTCTGATAATCTCCTCTCTTTTGTGCAGCTACAGGAACTCAAGAAGACAAGCAACCACACGACAACCACTCCGAAGACAGGTAAATCTTTTCTCTCACTATTAACCCCTACACTCTAAAGAGAAAGAAAAGAAAAGAACAAGCAATATAGGGCTAACCTGTCTTCCATATTTAGTAACCATAAAAGTTGCATGTTTTCAACTCATTATTTCTGCACACTATCAAGGGTATTTAAGGGCTAACACATTCTTGCTTGAGCCCTAATTACCCAACAAAGAATTAACTGGACCAAGTAGAGCCAACCTAGGATCCAACACTAGGGATTTAGAGACACACTACTTAACTCAAGAATTGAGAAAACCAAATGAAGTGTGCCCAAGCCCTTGTCTGAAAATACCTATACAAGAAAAATCCTAAACAATTGGCTCTCTCTAAACACTTGAACCCTAAAAGACAGGACCTAAAAGCTCTTAAAGAAAACAATAGGTAAAGTTGACCCCTTGGGTTAACCAACCTTAAATTAGGTCACTCTTTGCACCTAAAAAGACTAAAGTTCAAGTGAAACCTTAAGCACCCTGATCTTAAAATTGGTAGACTTAAGAGGTCAAGATCCCCATTCTGGTCTACCTGGAACCGCAGTGACAAGAGAGGTCGGGTGGGGGAAACCCTGTAACCCGTGGGGACGCTCTACCGTGTAGGGGTCTTCGCGGGACTCTCCCTCTCTGGCTGCCCAGGTAATTCTCAGGTGGACGATCTTTCTGATCAAGGGGTCCATCTGCCCCGCACCTCTATAGTCACCCAACACATTTTTGGGTGTCTTGATTGGGTCCATCACCTTCTAAACTTACCTCTCCCAACTGTGCATGTACGGAAGGAGGTCTCTAAGACCACCCTTAAGACCTCCTTTAGAAATTCACTCTCGTCAAGGCCAAGCCTCGACGCCCGTGTTTGTGCAGCAACACCCTCACATTATTCTCTCTTCTGATTCAGAACCAAGTTCTTCTTCTTCCCCCATCATGGCTCAGCCAGTTGAGGAAGAAAATAATCTGGAACACCAGCTCCAGCGACTCAATGACCTCTTCCAAAACTTCGTGCACCCACCACAGCGTCCTATGATGCGGGACCACTACAATCCTGCTGCGATGGCAATTGAGCCTCGAGTTAGAATCCCGATTGGAGGACCTGATTCCGAACTAAAGCCCAACATGATTCACGCTATACCTAAATTCCATGGGCTTAATTCTGAAGATCCCTTCCAGCACATCAAACAGCTTAAGCATCTGGCCCACACTTTTGGATCAGATGCGCAAAATCGGGATATTCTTCTCATGAAGATGTTCTCCTTTTCTCTTATGGACAAGGCCGCCCATTGGTATCAAACTCAGACCCGGCCGATCAACACTTGGGAAGAACTTCAATCCGAGTTTTTGAAAAAGTTCTTTCCCGTTGGTCGGACCAACGCCTTGCGCCATCAGATTACACACTTCACTCAACAATCAGGAGAACCTCTCCATGAGGCATGGGATCGTTTTCAGGATCTCATGAGGAAGTGCCCCCATCACGGAGTTCCTAAATGGGAACAAGTCCAATCTTTTTACCAGGGACTCCGTGAGGACATCCGCCTTTTCGTCAATGCAACCTGCGGAGGAAACATCATGGGTCAACATGAAGACACCGTATGGGAGATTCTCGAAAACATGTGCGAGAACTCCATCAACAATGACTCCATGGGATTATTCGACAGGACGAATACCCGCGCAGCGACGAATCTTAAGGGAGCACATGAGACGCAGGGCCTGTCCGCATCAGTCGACCTGGAATTAATGGCCAGTCGATTGGACAAGGTCTCAATTATTGAAAAGAAGGTGGATGAGCTGACTCAGCACTTGCAGCGAGCCACCTCTGCGCGTAACTCCTTTGCACAACCTCCTTCCACACAGGAGACTGTGCAAAACATCCTACACCGATCCTCCCCTGGGATGGATCCATATCCGTCCCCATCTGATTCTTGGACTGGAAGATCATCCGATCCTTTCTTCACCAGCCGGGGGAACTCCATTCCCCCTTTCCCTGATTCTCAGGAGGTTCCTCAGACCTGCGAGAACCTCAACGCCATCCAGAACGACCCATTCTCCAACACTTACAACCCTGGATGGCGAAACCATCCAAATTTTCAGTGGGCGGGAAATTCTCAAACCCAAAGACCACCTTTTCAGTCCCGCCCACAGCCCTCTCATCACTACCAGCCACCTCAGCCTCGGCCCAACCCTACTTATCCATCAGGGCCAAATCAAGATCAAATGTCCTTAATCCTTCAGACTCTGGCTGACATTCAAAAATCGAATGCGGCCATTCAAAAACAGCACAAGGACGAGCTTACTGAAGTTAAAACTCAGCTGGCCCAGTTGGCAAATTCTCGCCAGCCAGGCACACTCCCTTCCCAACCCCTTCCTAACCCAAATAACGTGCCAACCCAGAAGCGCGTTATGAATCCAAATTTAGGCCACGCTCAATGGATTTATCAGGCCCCTACTGCCCCATCTCCAGACGAGATGGAAGCCTCTACTTCTCGTACGGGATTTCAGCAGCAGCCACCCCTCCTACCAAATCCAAACCAAAATCAGGCCGGATTAAATTCTGTAACAACACGTAGTGGTAAGACAACTCAGGACCCGCGTTATCCAAACCACTCCCAGCCTGATAATCATGACCCTAGGATAGTTATCCAAGGTACCGCTGTTCCAGACCCACAACCAGGACCTATCCTAGAGGAACCAACCAAGATCCCGTTTCCCGAGGCCCTGACCAAGGGAAAGAAGACCACCAAACCCGTGGCCCCTGAGGAGGACCTGGTCAAGCTCTTTGAGCAGGTCCACATAAACATCCCCTTGATGGATGCAATCCACCACGTACCAGCTTACGCACGATTTCTAAAGAATATATGTACACCCCAGCGTAAGCCGCGAACCAAGGGAGGGAGCCCAATTGTTCTGTCAGAGCAAGCCAGCTCTGTAATCCTTAGTAGACTCCCACCCAAGGCAAAAGATCCTGGAACTCCCCTGATCTCCTGTAAGATAGGTGGTACCCAATTTGATAGAGCATTGTTAGACTTAGGAGCATCTATAAATCTGATACCCACATCCTTACTTGACCATCTGGAAAAATCTGAGCTGAAACCAACTGAGGTGACATTACAATTAGCAGATCGATCTATAAAGTCACCAAAAGGGATTCTCGAGGATGTTATCGTAAGAGTGCGGGATTTCTATTTTCCAGTGGACTTTATAGTCTTAGACATGGATGCACCTGAGAACCCTAGGGATACACCAATCATTCTAGGGAGACCTTTCTTGGCTACTGCTAGAGCCAACATCAGCTGTGAGGAGGGCCAAATAGAGCTTAAGTTTGGAGATCAAACACTGAAAATTGATATATTTAAGGCCCAACAAGGAATTAATTGCGGCGTCATCGAACAAATTTGTGACATCAAGACTTTGGTTGATGAATCACACCTCCAGAATGACTTGAGTATGCCTCATCAACCACAGAAGGATCTTGACCCGCAAACAGAGGAGTCCAATCCGGATGTGAACAACCCAGTAACTCCCACCCTTGAACCTCACATCTATACTGAACCACCCGCTGCTGCTGAAAACCCCATCCTCGAACTGAAACCCCTTCCTGCTCATTTGAAATACATCTTTTTGGGTTCTAATCAGACCCTTCCTGTGATCATCAATTCCAACCTCAATCCTGAACAGGAATCCCGTCTGATTGTTGTCCTCCAGCAACATCGCAGAGCCATCGGATGGACCCTCGATGATTTGACTGGAATAAGTCCCTCTTATTGTACTCATCATATCTATTCAGAAGAGGGCACACGACCTTCTCGTGAAATGCAGAGACGCTTAAACCCCAATCTGCAGGAGGTCGTGAAAAAGGAGATCATCAAGTGGTTAGATGCCGGGATCATCTACCCGATCTCCGATAGTCGTTGGGTGAGCCCAATTCAGGTCGTGCCTAAGAAGGCAGGACTCACCACTATAACGACTGAGACCGGAGAAATCATTCCTACCCGATTAGCCAACTCGTGGAGAGTCTGTATAGATTACCGTCGACTCAATTCCTCCACGAAGAAGGATCATTTCCCACTACCCTTCATTGATCAAATTCTCGAAAAACTAGCGGGAAATAGGTTCTTCTGCTTTCTTGACGGGTACTCCGGTTATAACCAGGTGGCAATCCATCCTGAGGACCAAGAAAAGACCACATTCACCTGCCCCTTCGGAACATACGCTTTCCGAAGGATGCCTTTCGGTCTTTGCAATGCACCCGCTACTTTTCAGCGATGCATGCTTGCCATATTCTCAGATATGGTAGGTGATTATCTGGAAGTCTTCATGGATGACTTTTCAGTTTTCGGAGCATCATTCGACGATTGCCTCCAACACTTGGTCCAGATACTCAGGCGGTGCATCGACGTGAATTTGGTTCTTTCCTGGGAAAAGAGCCATTTCATGGTGCCTGAGGGAATTGTCCTGGGACACTCAATTTCGGAGAAAGGTATCCAAGTGGATCGAGCTAAGGTTAATCTGATTTCTCGCCTTCCTATGCCTAGCTCGATCAGGGACATCCGATCCTTTTTAGGGCATGTCGGTTTTTATCGACGATTTATCCCTGATTTTTCAAAAATCGCACGCCCCCTGACCACTCTTCTCTCCAAGGATGTTCCCTTCGAAATCTCCAAGGAATGCACTCAAGCATTTGAAATCCTGCGTGACCGAGTCACCCAAGCCCCGATCCTACAGTCCCCTGATTGGTCTCAACCCTTTGAGATCATGTGTGATGCATCCGACTTCGCTGTAGGAGCGGTTTTGGGGCAGAAAAATGACAAGAAACCTGTGGTCATTTACTACGCCAGCAAAACACTCGATGAGGCTCAGCGTAACTATACAGTTACTGAGAAAGAGCTGCTAGCTGTAGTATTTGCCCTAGAGAAATTCAGATCATACCTTCTGGGTTCCCATGTCATCATATACTCGGATCACACGGCTGTGAGGCATCTCCTTGCAAAGAAGGACGCGAAACCTCGATTGATCCGATGGATCTTGCTGTTGCAAGAATTTGACCTCGAGATTCGCGATAAAGCGGGAAAACAAAACGTGGTAGCTGATCACTTGTCCCGTCTTCCTTCTGAAATGATAGACCCTTCCGGACCCATCACTGAGCATTTTCCCGATGAGCACCTGCTGACTATTGGTACTAGCCTTCCATGGTTTGCTAATATTGTAAATTACTTGGCATCTCATCAGACCCCGTCCGATTGGCCGAAGGCCAAGAAAGACAAATTACGCTCCGATGCCAAGTATTACATTTGGGAAGACCCGTACCTCTTCCGCATAGGTGCCGATCAGATCATCCGGAGATGTATCCCGGAAGGGGAAGTCAACAATATCCTCTCTTTCTGCCATGACCAGGCATGCGGTGGCCATTTTGCCGGGCATAAAACCGCATCAAAAGTCCTCCAGTGCGGCTTTTACTGGCCCACACTGTTCAAAGACGCATACAGTCATTACAAGGCATGCAGTCGTTGCCAGACTTTGGGCAACATGAGCCATCGCGACATGATGCCTATGCAACCGATTCTAGTATGCGAAATCTTTGATGTTTGGGGGATTGATTTTATGGGCCCCTTTCCTGTTTCGGATGGTTTCGAATACATTCTGTTGGCTGTGGACTACGTGTCCAAATGGATCGAAGCCATACCGACCCGAACCTGTGATCACAAAATCGTTCTCAAATTCATTCATCAACACATTTTCTCAAGGTTCGGGATTCCTCGTGCAATAATCTCTGATAGGGGGACCCATTTCACAAATGCTCAGTTTAGGTCACTGATGACCAAATACGGGGTGTCTCACCGAATCTCTACTCCTTACCACCCCCAAACTAATGGTCTAGCTGAGCTGTCGAATCGGGAGATCAAGAAAATCCTACAGGTCACTGTTCGACCTGACAGGAAGGACTGGTCGTCCCGACTTCCGGAAGCATTGTGGGCCTATAGGACCGCCCACAAGACCCAATTGGGCATGTCTCCCTTTAGATTGGTGTACGGAAAGGCATGCCACCTTCCCGTCGAACTGGAGCATAAAGCCTATTGGGCAGTACGGAACTGTAATCTAGATCTTTCCAAGGCTGGGACCCACAGAAAACTCCAAATCAGCGAGATCGATGAATTACGCACAGACGCGTACGAGAACTCGCAAATCTACAAGGAGCGGGTTAAAGCCTTCCACGACAAACACATCTCGAGAAAGATCTTTCATCCTGGTCAAAAGGTCCTACTCTTTGATGCCCGACTCAAACTCTTCCCAGGAAAACTGAGATCTAAGTGGGTCGGACCATATTTGGTCCGACAGGTTTTTGGAAATGGAGCAATCGAAATCAGTCCACTCAGCCACGATTCTGAACCTTTCATCGTGAATGGTCAAAGACTCAAGCCGTTCATTGATGTAACTTCTACTGATTTGGCTGAGGCATCTCATATCCTCCTTTCCCCTTGAGCTTATTGCGCCCAGCCGATGGCGTAAAACTCAGCGCTTAACGGGAGGCAGCCCGTCATTCTCTTTGAAAACCTGAAACTTGTTCTGACACCTTTCAGCACTCGAAGTTCACCCTGAACTGAGACCCCCTAGGTTACAATGAGGACATTGCAAATCTTAGGCATGGGGGGGTAGGAAAGTGCAAAAACTTGTAAGAAAAGGTTTCAAGCAAAAAAATTCACATATGCCAAAAATACCATAAAAATTAAAAAAATTTTTTCGAAAAAGAATAAGAGGAAAAGAGGAGAAGGAAAATTTTGTGAAGGAGAAAAGAAACAAAATGAAAAAGGAGCACAAAATTATAAGAAAAGTTGATAGTCATTAGTAAGGAACTAAGGAATTAACCTAAGTTCTAGACCTCATTCAAGAAAATAACTGAAAAGTGCACAATGAGATTAGTAAGAATGCAAACCTTAGGCATTCTTGAATAGACTCTTAGTACTCATTAAGATCTGGACACTCCTCAAGAGGTTGAGGATAATGAAAAGCTGAAGTATTAGGTCTAAGGCTTAGGGAGTATTCGGCCTCGTTAACTAATTTTTGGTTTACGGGACTCAGTAACCTAAGCACCCTAATCTCACACACAGCCTGGTTCAGTAAGCATAAAAATCAGAATCACGCAGAAGCGTCGCAAAAATCTGAAAAGAACACCTAGAATAGGAATGGCCGATCAACACAAGTTGATTTGGACGAGTTCCCAGCGCGGAGAGGCGGGAAATCCCCTCGAAGATGCGTAACAAAATATCATCTCCTCGGTGCTTGTCTCTTAGGATATTTACATATCCTACGGGGGGCATGTAAGCACTCTGCTGGTTCAGATTCCATGGATGGCATTATCTCGAAATGTCAATTGCCAGGGTCTGGATTCGGCCACGGAATACCATGGATGGGATTATCTCGAAATCTCAATAGCCAGGGTTCCGGGGGTTGCCATGGGCGGTGCTATCTCGAAGCATCGATCGCCAGGAACCCTTGAGGATTGATGATGGGAGCAAGGAATCTGATACAGACCGTGTTGAAAAGCCAATCCTAGACTAGAACTAAAAAGAAAAAGAGAGAGAAAACTCTCCAAACAGAAAAAACTTTCTATCTCTCTCTCTTACAAAACGCACTGCGAACTGAGCCAGGGCTAAAATCATTTCAAGCACGGGTGCTTTAACCACGAAGTCCAATAAACCTTAGGTTAGTTCTTGTGGGCCTTAAAAACCTTTGCTAAAAGACTGAGGCTAAGGCTAGACAGATTTGGATCTTGATTGGTACTAGAGTATCTTTTAGGCCTATGGTCAGCATTCTAACCTAATCTATGCTCAAATAAAAAAAAAAAAAAAGCACTTATCTAAAACCATTGAAAACTTCATGGTCTAGAACAAGGGTTGAAACCTTAAGTTTTTTTTGCTAAGGGACTAGCAAAAGCTAGGCATGGGGGTATGATGAGAACCTCATCATGAGCCATAACTAGCTCATTTTGACCCAATACAAAGGATAAAAGCTCCTATATATCTCAAGGAAAGGCTTAACTCAGAGAATTCTGAGTTTGAGAAGAAAACCAGTCACAAGGGGTAAAAGTGCAATTTTACCAGTATAATCTGCATACAGGGTAATTCTGGGCCCAAACACAGGTCAAAACAGCTTAATAAGAATAAAAGTGGGATGAGATGATCTAGCAAGGGCTACAGCACTTCCAAGGAACCAAATGATAATCTGTAACCCTAAAACAACCCACTTCAATTCACAAGGTTCGAGGCAAAGTAAAAATAGAATAAACCCTCTAAAATTCATAGAAAAATAATCTCTAGGGTTTAGAACCTTCAATTTGGCCTTTAGAACCCATTTTGACCTACATTGAGAACCATGCCCAATTAATAACTTAATTTGGGTTTTTGCGCAAATTGACCGGTCAAACAAGGTTTAATATGAAAATAAAATTCACCATCAGATTCCTTAGGTCCTAATTAGTCATGTATAAAAACTTGAGCCTAAGAAGAAACCTCCTTGACCGAATTTACACTTTGGTCCTCATATATTTACTCTTTGGCCCTCAACTTTTGAACCCTCGCATTTAGGCCCCTAACTCTCCTTCGTTCTTTGCAAACAGGTCCCTCCTGCAAAACCCTGCCAGCACCATGCTCCGGCGACCTTGCGCGGAGCATGGCGCCGCGCAGGGTGAGGTGGAGGACCTGGCAAGTGTACCGGGGGTGCCCTGCGTCGTCAGCCGTCGCAGGAGCACCCCCATGGTCACTGTAGCCCCCCATACCGGCCGTGCGAACGCACGGACGGTATGGGTTCGAATTCCGACCATGCTCCGGCGAGGGAGACACGTCGTCTCCCTCCACCTTCCTCCCTGCTTCAACCCTATAAATACCCCCCGCCGCTCCACCGACCAAGGCAGCCTGGACCTGACGGAGAAAACCCCCAGCTTTCTTCTCTTCTTTCTCCGGCAGACGCTCACCAGCTCCGGCGACTTCCTCCCCCTCCACCTCTTCGCTCTGCCGCACTACCAGCAGCAGAGACCTCCTCCCCTGCTCTTCCCGCGCCACGCCGCACCCAGCTGGCGCCTCTCCAGCCTTCTGCTCGCCGCCGCCCCTCTCCCTGAGCATCGTCTTCTCCGGCGACAGTCGATACGACTGTCGCCCTGTTCCTCCCCTTTCGTCCCTGCAGTTAAGTTAGACTTACTCCCCTTCTTCTCCTCTTTCTTTCCCCGCTTTCGATTTAGTCAATTAAGCCCTCTACCGACCCTGTTCACCCTCATCCTCTCCGCCTCCGACCACCCTCCGGCGAGCCGCTCCCATCACCTCAGCAACCCACACGGCTCGCCGACTACCGCAGAACCTCCGCCTCCTCACCCTGATCCTCTTCCGCCCCTCCACTTCCCACCAAACACCCTCTGCAGACCCACCGAACACACCCACTCCCTCGCTCACAGTTTGACCTAGGACGACCAGACAGCCCCATCTCGCCCCCTGCAGACCCCCTGACCACCTTCGCCGTGCCACGGCGAAGGTCCCCCGCCTGTCTGATCTGGCCGAGAGGCCGTGCCATTGGTTTCAGGTTCCAGGCCTTGACCGCCATTGGCGAGGAAGCTCGAAGCCTGCTCAAGGTTGCTCCAAGCCGAGATATCCCAGGTTGAATAGCCACGGCCAGCGCGGAAGAGTCTCGCGCACACACCCTGGCCCTCAATTGGAGCTGTGCGCCTCAACAGCCGATGCAATTGGGAGCACCATCCCTGCTGCAGGCGTGAGAGAATTGGGGTGGGACATTTAGTCCCACCTCGGAATCTCTCAAAGGCGCGCGGATGCATAAAGGCAAAAACTGCCTTATGCTGTTTGCCTCAGTTACCACGGGGTGAGGTCCCTCTCACCCGACCCGACCCGACTCGGCCTCGTCCGTGACCACGCTCCGCGGACCTGGCCCGACCCGATTAGACTGACCTGCACTCCTCGCCCACCACGCACGCCGGTGGGCCTGGACCCGGGCCTGACCCGAACCCGATTACCCGGTAGCGCTCTGGGAGAGCTTCCGAAGAGTGATTTCAGAGAGAGAAATACGCGGGGGAGGGGGGTAGAGTAGGTTTTTGCCTTGACGAATAAACTCTGAAGTGTGCAGGCCAAAGAAGAAGAAGCAGACCCGCTGAAGAAGAAGGAGCTGCTGCACTGTAGCGAAGGCATTGTTAAGTCGTCTCAGCACCGCGGCAGACGACGGAAGGACAGCAGCTCAAGAAGGAAGAGCAACGGCCATCGCGAAAGAAGAAAAAGAGAAGTCAAGGCAGGTGAAGACAAAGAAGAAGAAGGAATGAAGAGAAGCAAGAAGCAAGAAAAGAAGAAGACGATCTGACGAAAAAGAAAGAAAGGAAACAAGGAAGAACAGAAGAAGAAAGCAGAAGAAAAAGAAGAAGAAGAAGAAGAAGAAGAACAGGAAGAACCAAAGACAAAGAGGAAGAAAGAAGAAAAGAAGCAGAAGCCAATTTTTCATCTCTCTCTCTCTCTTTATTTTTGTAATAGAACTTGTATATCTCTAGAATATAACTTGCTCCCTGAGTTCGACCTCGGGAACTCTTTTATTTTTCCGAGTAAAAAAATTTTTATATGATACGTTGGTAACAACCGGTTTTACTACAACGATATAACACGAAACCGGTCGACGAACCATACGGCATATCAAGCATGTTTAGAATACTTGAATAAACATTAATATGGAACATGAACCCTAGAGTAGAAACAAATGAGAATGGTTGAGCTATTCTGTTTACTTGAGATGCATGTTAAAATACGAGTTACCTGTATGTGAATGAGAAATTGAACTGTGAAACCATGAGTTGCATGTATACGATTGAGAATTGAATCGTTAAAATACGAGTTGCCTGTATGTGAATGAGAAATTGAACTGTGAAACCATGAGTTGCATGTATACGATTGAGAATTGAATCGTTAAAATACGAGTTGCCTGTATGTGAATGAGAAATTGAACTGTGAAACCATGAGTTGCATGTATACGATTGAGAATTGAATTATGAAAACACGAGATGCCTGTATAAGGATGAGGAACGAGTTATGAACCATGAGATCTGAATACTGATAAATGGAACAAATATGGTACGTGAACCCTACGGGGAATTAGGAGAACTCCTTGATATGGAAAGGAATTCCGTGTGTAGACAGGAAATGAGTTGGCCCTTGTGTATGCGGTACCAAGGAGCACAGTGGTTCTTTTAGTGTAGAGCAGAGCAAGTCGCCCTTGGGTTGAGACCCGGGGTTAGGATTGGCTACTCTACACCGACTCCTTTTGGCCCTCGTGTACGTGGTACTGAGACGTGCTACTAGTGTAGGGAGCGAGCTAGCCACCCTACACCGACTTTGTTAGGCCCGCTGGGCAAATCAGGGTAGTCGGACGAGGGTACGCGGACTGTGGAGGGGCGAGACCCCTGTTCTGAGAGGGCAAGGCCCTATACTGTTCTGTGTTGTACCTTAGGCGTACCCGCTAGTAGAAACGACTGACCGCGTGTCAGTGCAGGGTAGCTACCCGTGTGCTTATCACGCGTGTCGTAGTCACCGCTACGTTGCGACAGTAACCTCGGGGTGGTTGACTGGGTGTAGGACTGCCGTGGGGGACTCTCCCTGCTAGGAGAGCACCACGTGTACCTTCTACTCCATGGAAAAGACTACAATCAAGATCGTTCCCATGAGGAACAAGCAATATCAAGAAATACTTGGATTCTTGTGAAATAAATAAACCAAAAATACATAGATGAGATAAATAGAAATGAGAAGAAAACCTGGTTGCTTATTTTACTTTACTTGCACATAAATAATGTAAACACCACTCTACTCAGCATTCGCTGACTCTGTCTTTTCGTAACCCTGTCCAGGACCAGGAGTTGAGCAGCCTGAGTTTCCGGCTGTAGAGGGTGTTGGGCCCAACCAAGCCCAGTCGTAGTCGTTTCTTTCCAGCTCTTTCATTTTTCTGCTGTTGTAATCAATAATAGACATCTATTTTACTATTCCTGTTACTTTATGTTTTCTTTCCGCTGTTGTTGTTGTGGTGGTATGTATTATTTTGAGACAGTTGCTATACTTTCCTTTACTGTTTTATTTTTCCTTCTGCTTAATTATAATGCATGTGTGGATGTGCTATTATTTCTTACTTTTGGTTATTTCTCATTGGACGACTAGGTCTTGGGATTAGTCGAGGCGAGCCGATCTCGGATCCTGTAGGGATCTAGGAACCAAGTCGTAACATTAAATCAACTTCTTAACCCAACCTACGTTACAACTCCAAATCTCCATTCAAAAACATTAATCCAACAATGGTTTTTAGAGAAGGTTGTTATCTCAATAAGAACTGAAAACAAGTAATCGAATCATTTTATGATTTCTTGATATGCTACCAGGTCATCTAAACCGTTTAGATTTACAAGTCAACACACATTGAGTTTATTCAATGTGACCAAGTATATCACCTTATTCATATCAAGGGACCCAATATGCACACGAAAAGTAAATTGGGTTTTTATTCAAATAACATGACCAAACTAATGTAACTCATATATTATCCAATGACTAATCACTAAGGACAAATAAATTCCAATAGACCTTCCCTTACCCCAAAGCCATTCTAGAACTTCTTTTGACCCCATGCTAACTACTTGCTAATCAAATGATAGTCAGTTGACTAAACAACATTATCTGTAGAGGCAACCTTCATGACGGTTGCATCACCACCCTTAGCTATCTTTGAGACGATGTGATGCTTCCTTGCAATATACTTGCTCTTTTGGTTAGAGAGAGAGAGTCTCCCTTTGCTTAGTTAGTTATGCAATGGCTCTCATATCGTAAAAATTAAGGTGGATACGAAAACGCTTAAAGATGTGGAACCATATCATGTCCGTAAGCCATTATACCAAAATTATCGCCGCTTATAAACCCAAGTGGTTTCCTAGATAAAGACTCTCAGACCAATCACTAAAAGAGGCAGAGGGAGAAACCTCCTTCCGAGCAAACTCAACCCTTTGCTCTCATTTATGCCTATATATCCAATCTTTTCTCCTGAGAAACCTCCTATATGTACAATCTTTTCAGGTTGTATTTGAGGGATCCAAAACCCTCCTGAGATGTGGTACTCTTCTAAGTTTGTATTGGTCATCAAATTTCTGACTCTTCATTCTGCAATTGCATGAATCTCCTCCAGTTTAAATGCGAGGTTGAGATCTCATCAGGGTGGTCGTTCCAAAAGACCCTGAAATTATGGTATCTCCGCAATTATCAAATTAGTATGTAAAACTTAAACCTAGTTTCTCCTACAATTATGTACTTTTGGTTCATATTTTAGGCCGTGGTAAGTTGTTTCCCCCTGCTTTCATGATCGCCCATCTCCATTCCACTCCCTTTAACCATTAGATCCTAAGATGTAATTCAGCTACCGTGCTTTTCAATCTTCCCTTGTTTATCGTGTCGCTCAATTCTCTACTATTTCATTTCCGGTGGCAGCAGAAAGAAATGTAATTATTTCACAAAGACAGAATGCTCTTTTTAGTTCTTTACCAAAACGAGCTCTCCCTGTCAATTTACTAAGCAGGCAGCTTTGGCTCGATTCCCATGTGATACGTTTGGTCGTTTCCCAAAATTATATATGATTTGGCGATGCCATCTTTTCCATTTTCGGAAATCAAAGGAAGGGATCTTTGATTGTGTTGCTTTCAGCTGGAATCCCTTTCTTTTTTTAAAGGTCTGTTCTTTGAAAGAATTTTCCACACGTGGTCACATTCCCAGTCATCAGTTAAGGGCATAAAGAGACGTAACCAAATATTACCAAATGCAGATAGTGCATGAGGTCGTCTTTCACAAAAGCGATGTAACATATTGTATAAAGGGAATTAAGCATCCTTATTTCACCCTGTCCGAAATTGCTTTATTCCGTCAATTAATAGATGCTTGTGAGCAGGGATGCAAGTCGGTTGGCTTCCGATCGAGTTCGGTTAGATCCATTTCTACGTCTATTTATGAAATTTACATCTATATCTTGTTTATTTATTTACGAGATATGAAAATCTAAATCTATACTCGTAGAGTTAAAAAAATAAAAAAAATCTATAACATGTTTCGTTGATTATTTATTTTTAAGAAGTTAAAAACATAAAAACTCTAACTATTTTAATTTTATTGATCCACAATGAATTTATTATAAAAAGGATTTTTTTAAGAAAATTAATTTAAAAATAAAAAATAAAAAAATATAGAGTAAGATAAAATGCACATATATTTCAAATAAAAATATTTTCATTCCAAAACAAATCTTAAATTATAATTTTAGAAGCCGTTCCAACCTTTCAAAATTATAGAGAGAATCATGAAGAAAATTAAAGTTAGTGAAATAAGGAACCTAAGGTGGGAATGTATATATCTTTATTAAATGAATATTTTATTCAGATATTTGGATCAAATAATTAAGTAGAGATCAATATCTATATCCATTTTCAAATTTGATTAGATTTTTTAAATAAAATTTATACTAAAAATAATTGAATTCAAATTAGACTCAACACATTCTTTTCGGATAGAATAGACCAATATTTACATCCCTATTTGTGAGCACTCCGATCTGCACAACGTACACCCACAAGCTCAATGTAATATGTCTTTAGAAAGGTATTACAACAGTTGTTTGAGCCGTGAGTTCCGTTGCGTTGCCGGTGCTTGTGTGGTCTCTTCAGTGCTTTGTGAGCTTGTTGAGTGCTCTCTCCATTTATATACGCCAAGTAGCGTGTTTCTTTGCGCTGCCGGTGTTTGCGGACTCTCCTGTGCTCTCTCGATTTACACCGCGCATTTCGGATTGATTGTTGCAAGCTATTTTGCATGAAAACAAAAATAACATGTATGTCCAAGAAATTAATCCACCTTGGAGTTGAATCTAGGCTCATTAGGATTGAATAGATGATCAATCTCGCTCCAACTACTTGATATCCATTGATATGGTATAATAACAGATGTCGATTGTATCTTACCGTACCTAGTGCATTGTTGAGGTCCACCAAAAACGAAAAAATTATTTTAGATGTTTTTTTTCTTTTTATTTTATTTGGTGTTATGTTTTTTTGAGTTCTCCGTCTTGAGGGGAAGTTACTTTCCCCCCTCCAAGGAAAGATAAGATTATCCTTCTCCCTTGTTTTTAGAGGTTGTATCCTATATCATTTTTATTTTCTTGATAAAATTTTTATTTCAAAAAAAAAAAACCTTACCATTCAAGTACATGTATATAAATAGAGATGAAAGAGGAAAAAAATTTTCTTCAATTAAGTCAGAGGTGTGCAAAAATGTAAAAATATAAGTTAACATAAAATATTAAGTGTCTCTTTAAATTAAATTATATCGATGATATTTAATTATAAAATAAATTATAAACATAATATCTAGGTATTAATCAATGATCTACTTGAGTTTTGGTTCAAATTATATTGATAATTTAATTTTAAATTTAATTATATATGTGATATTTTAATTTTAAATCAAATAAAATTAAAGATGAGAGATATTTAGTTGTGAATAAAATAATATCGATAATATTTCAATTTTATAGGTGATCTTTGAGTATGACTGATGTAATATAACCAAATAGGATGATACTCGATTTTCGAAGGACACGTGAACTTTTGCATAAATTTTTACGTTAAATAAATATGATCACGTGACAAATCTACGACTAAATTTGTGATGGAAGTTTCTCAATAAATAAGATGTAATTACAGTATGAGCTCATATCTTACGTTCCAGACAAAAAAATATGGCTAAAGTCCCGTCAATGAACAAATGTGTAGCATGTATTTTTTTCCTTTTTAACTTTTACGATATAAGAAAATACATGTTATAATATATTTTGTAATGTATGATTTTTACTTATATCTTTATTCAATGAAAAAAGTAAAATAGACTAGTTGAAGATTAAAACACATTCATTAAAATCAAACATATTTTTTAAAAATTAAAATATATCAGTTTAAAATCAAAATATACCAATTGACAATTAAAATATATCGATTCAAAATAAAAAATATACCGATAAAATACGTCAATTGAAACTAAATTAACTAATACATTAGTTAAAAATTAAAATATATCGACTAAAAATGAAAAGACATCAATTTATTTTGACTTTCCACTGGTGGAAATTAATTTTTCACTTGAAATATGATTTTTCACCTATGGAAAATAGTTTCCACTGATGAAAAACTAAAATACACCTGTTGAAATCACCACGTTCAGTGGTCAACTATGTTCTCACTCTGTACACTGTAAAATACATTGGAGCATGCGTTTCTTTACTTTTTTGACTTTTTACCTATGAGATAAAGTAACTTTAATGTAAAACAAAGCCATTGACTTCAAGGTAACTTCAATGAAAGATAAGGCTTGTCAGATGAGAAGTAATTGTACCTAGTCCTGAAAACAAATGATTCTTAAAACCTATAAGCTCTACACCCTCAACCTCTATCCCTAACCAGAGTCCTCTCTTCCTTGTAGGAGTCTCTCTTCCAACTCAAGTGTGTGCCTCCTCTTGCTCTACGCTTCGAATCTCTCTACTCTAAGCAACTCTTCAATTCCCTTTAGGTCTTCTTGCAGCTTCTCTATTGCCTTTCCTTCTCGTCCTTAAGGGGTTGTTTGACGAGGGGAATGAGAAAAAGGGAATTGCATTAGAAATTAGAAATGAAATTAAGGGAGGAATTGGGTGCTTTTCTCCTTTGGGTGTAAGTGGTGTTGTAGGATTATTTTTTAAAAATCTTTGCTTGGGGTAATAATGTTGTTTTGATTGTTGGAATGAAAAGGAGGAAGTTAAGTGGAATTCCTTTGTATGATTATGTGTTTGGATGGACTTGTTTAAGAAGTTAAGTGGTTAAGAGTTGCAATAGTAGAAAAATGGCCTTGATAAGTGATGTTTCTTTTTCTTATATATACGAAGATCATTACGTAAATATTATGATACAACATTATGTAGTATGATGTGCGCTATGTATGCATCGCATGAGGTGTAATTTGGAGGCAGTTGTAATCATAGTAATGTGATAATAAAATAAATTCTTAACTTTCAAATAGTAAAATGAATAATAGTGAGATCGAATCCCAACTTACCCATACTCTAATACTATCATGGGGGGTTGGTGAAGCTAGTGTTGTTTGATGCAACTGATGCTATGTTGGGGATGCAAATCTGAGTAAGCAGGTTGGAGCTCTCCAAGGTTTGTCTTGCAAGAGGATTCCTTGTCATATAAAAAAAAAACAAAGAATAGTGGTGTACCATGTGTTTTATATTGATGTTGTATTGCGTAAGTAAATGTTCCTTTTTTGGCAACCATCTGTTAGCTATTTGAACAATTTATACGTTATTTCATTAAATATGAAAAATAGAAGTAAAAGAAATGAGATAAATAGAATAGGAGAAGAATGAATTGGAGATGTAATATGAAATTTTATTCCCTCCAAATAGGTACATTTGTGTTATTGTATAATGTTACAAGTAACAAATTGTACTTAGGACATATAATTAACGTACCTAAAATGGGGGGAACACTTACAATTAGACACCTTACGTATAATACTATTAGGAGATAACATTGTTTGAAAGGGAAAATTTCTATAAATAGTTGCATGTGCTTAAATAGTCTCCATGTATAAGAATGTAATATATGATGGGAGATTGTTCATCATTACATAGATACGTGCATTTGCTCATTAGTAAACTATTCGAAGAAATTTAGGTGTGTAACATACCTTAATGGTGTTGATGTCGAAGTAGGGTTCAGGATGCTCTACACCAAAAGGGGAAATATTTCATTAGGGATTGTTTACATTGCTTGGAGATTGTAGATGAAAATTTCAAACTTGTAAAAGATGATTTTCAATTGTAGGGGTTGCTTGGAGTTGCTTCCCACGCTCCAACCATGCAATTTAGAATGCAAGGATTGTTGGACTATGAAATACCAACCATCCAACCAGCCCATGTCATTTCACTTACAATGATGCATGTAATCAATAACCTTTCTACGAATTTAAAAGAGCATTCATCACTACCCAAAAGAAGGCCACTATTATCACCTACATGTCAATTGTCATATATTACATAGTATAAATATCGACAGAATGATTTATAGAAATAAACAATTAACAATAAAATGAAAAAATGGTGATTAACAGTGCTATTGTATTTAAATTAGAACAAAATATTATATGGCATACCACGAACGAAAAATGTAACAAGACAGCTGATGATATAGATAATACCGTCAACATAATTAATATCAATACAACATAAAATACTAAAAATTACATATATAGTCCACCTAAGCTAATGTTAAAAATCAATAATTTGAATAGCTCCACTACCTAAGCAGACATTTGAATAGCTCCAATTCTGATAACTATGTGGTGAAGTTACAATCACATAGACCAATTGCTAAGGTTGTAATATGCTTCCTCATCGTATGGTGGCCTTATGCTTGAATTGCTTTTTTAGCCCCTTAGAGACGGTTGCAGAACTGTCGCTAATGGTCCTTAACCGTCTCTGAAAGGCTTTTCTGATGGTTTGGCAATCATCCCTAAAAATGACGTTTCAATTGATTTTTTGAGACGATTACTAAAAACTGTTCCTAAAAGATTGCTTTTGCGATGGTTGTTAGCCGTCTCTAAATTTCAAGCTAACATTTAAACTAGCTGTTACTTTTTTCTTGTGACATTTATAATCATCTCAAAAAATCATCAAAAATCGTTACTAAAGTTCAACTAACATTTTAAATGACCGTTGTGTTTTTTGTGACGCTTACAACCGTCCCTACAAACTGTCACTGAAAAGCTTTTGAATCATTGCAAAAAAGTAATTCAAACATCTTTGTACTCTCTAATAACATTTACTATAACTAACACTTGTAAGTAAGAATAGTATTTACTCAAAATTTATATTCACTTCAATTCATAAAATTCACACTTTAAGAATAAGAAAATCATAAGGAACCAAATATGAACTCATCTTCTATTCAAGAAAGTACAAAAGTAATTTTCTACATGCATACCAAATTCAAAAAAATCAAAGTTCCACACATGAAACTAACTGTTATATATATAAGCTATAACAAGGAAAGCTATCATCATTTCTTAATAAATCTATATCAGACTAAGATTCTGGCGACATTTCTCCTTCAACCATACTCTTCAATCTATTCAAATTCTCCTCCATGAATTTTTGATTGTGAAGCTCTTCAATTTTTTTATTTGCTTCTAATTGTGTATGCTGAGATGACATTGTTGCCTTGAGATTATGTTTTTCCTATGATTGTGAAGAGGACCCATGACTTCCATACCAATTGGTGATTATGACCCCACGACTACCACACTTTACACATCCAAGATACTCATTTGATAGGACTTTGCAGAATGCTTCTTCGAGAGATAGTTGTTCAATAGTATGGCCTACTTCATCATCTTCACTGAGAATTAGATTAACAAGTACCAACATTGCCTCCTACAAGACATTTACCAGGAATGACATTTTAACATTAATGTAGAACAGTTGATTTAGTTTTAGCATTGGAAAAAATCTATAGATAAATATAGTTAGATAACAGAAGTCTAAGAACCTCAATATAGCATCAAGATTGCATCAATCAAATAGAAGGAAAGTGACACAACCAACCGCACTAACATATTCATTTCTAATTTTCCAAAAGGATTTCATATTCATATTTTAACAATTAAATATGGATCAAAAGAGTGTAGATGGGATTAATGAGGTGAGACATCTTATTTTCTTAAGATATATACGAGTCAAATAGCCATCACATGAATAAAAAAATTCTGCTGATTACTAGTTATTTATTACATGTTAAATAAATATCACATTAATAGTTAAATAACCTTTTGATATTTGACATGTAGTTTTCTACCAACCAATGGCAAACATTCATGAATTTAATGATTAATAGATCTACTTATAAACACTATAATTAATTCAAAATACATGCAACTACAAAGAACTTTTTGTTATCCTACTATTTAACCGACAGATAATTCTATCATGACATGAATTATATTAGAAGAAACTTACAGGTAACTACCAAAAACCTACATGAATAATAAACATAAACTTAGATATTCTTCTTGACATTTTAAATCTATCCAAGAAATGCTTCCATTGCCCACCTTCTTACTTCTCAATAATAAATATATATCCATTCAATTAAGTTCATGTCCTTCCTTTTCATATTACATTAATTAACCAACACATATTACTAATAAATAAACGTGTGAGTAAAAATCTAAATTAGTAAATAATTCCTTATAAATTCATAACATAATTAGTTTGAGCTTTTCCTACCCAATCGATGGGTAGGATGGATGGCCTTCACGCAATTTTCACGATCTTTTTAGCCTCTTCTAATTTACATATATAACCAATTATATATTCTATATCCCAACTAATTAACAAATAACTATTGGTTAATTTATACCTTCGCTACGTCAGTAGTCTAATAATCAACAAGAATGTTCCAATCCACCAATTATACTCTTGGAGGTATATTCCGAAATACCTCAGCCAAATCCTTATTTTTAAATTACTTTAAAAAAAACACAGATATTATTAATATGATTTCAAAATGAAAAATTCAATCAACCTAACTAAACAAGTAATTAGATACATTCTCTTTCAACTTCACCCTATTCTTTCTATTTATGTCTCCAACTTACCTTAGAATAGCATTATCGTTGAATATATCTCTCTCATGAATAAATAGTGTGCAATAAATATAAATTTTACTTAAACTTAACTTTTTTATAATATTCAAAGTTTAAATATGAGTTGGTTATTTTTACCTCAACCTCTCATAAAAGATCATCTCTTTACGCACTTGTTACATCCTCCAATCTAATGTAAATATATGAATGTAGGAATATACAATGGTCCCTAGCCAATTAGCAAATTTCTGGTGATAACCTCCTACAACAACACATTTGTTGTCAAACTTTAAAGGACGATGCTCTCCTAGAATCGCATACTCAAGGTCCCTGTTAACCACTTTTCCCCTGGCACGTCATACTAGAAAAGAAAAGAAAAGGTCAATCATTTCCATTAATACAACAAATAAAATAAAACAAAGATATTTACAAATGCAATCACATTATATCTTTAGAAATGGAACCCTAAGGGTCATGACAGGCACTTACTACACGTCTTTCATGTTGAGTGCTCACCATATGCATAGAAGTTAACATTTGATTATATAATGAAATAAATAGAAGATCACATGCGAAATAAAAATAAATAAATAATAAAAAAAATTAAAAATGATTTATCCATTGATACCTAAACCAATAACCAAAATGATTAACTGGAGTTCATGAAAATAAATTTAACTCAAGTAAATAGAGACATTTTTGGGTTAACGAAAACCTAGTACCTAAAAGTCAAACCATTTGTTACACTTATGTGGAGAAACAATAAGGAAAACCTTATGTGGAGCCACTCAAGTATAAAACACCTTTAGCCTCATAAATCAAGCCTTGAATAATTCTAGGCTAGAGTATACAACAATATTACTAGCATTTCGCCTAGAATCACAAGAAGGTTACATCTCAAAGGCAAAAATGGGCCTTCCTACATAACAAAGAAACCTTGGACATCCCTGGTCTAGAAAGGTTTAGCCTCCATGTCAACCTTGGTGTTTGCCTCCCATGCTAGCAGTGGTCCATTGGAAGGAGGAAGAGTGGGGCAGTGTGGTAGTGGGAGTAACTTGCACAAGATGATCTATAAAGGTTAGGGTGGAGAAGAAAGGGAGAGAGATTGCATAGAGTTTTAGAGAAATAAAATCATGTATTTTGATTTAGTTTGTCAGCATATATACACACCTCTATTTTATTGGACCTACGCTTTTACAAAGCCAAGTTCAACTTGGCTCAATAAATAATCAAGTTTGGATTTTTGTTCAAGCTAGCTTCCTTTCATCTTTTGTTATTATTAGCTTTAAAGTATTTTCTTTATTTTCTATTTGGAATTCTATTTAGTTTTTTATTTATTTCATTTGTTTTGTGTTGATTAATGAGTTTGAAACATTTTAACACCACATAGGAAATAGGAAAAAAGTCTACTATTTTGACACCCTATCACAATTGTAATTGAATGCTTTAGTGTTTATTTGGGTTCAACTCTTTACTATTTTCAAGTCAACAAATTCAATACATAATAAACTCCAATAAAACCCCGATGGGAGGATATCTCCCAACTAATACAACCTCCCCGTGGGCCCATATAGAAATGGGAAATGCAAGCTCGTTCCCATGACAAATCCTACATCTCTCTCATCAACCAATGATTTATGGCTACTTCTCTATGTTTGAAAGCTAATAGTGGGAAATGATGTGAAATTTTATGTGAGGAAATCATTACTCTTTCACATACATGTTTACCACATGAAAAATGCAGGGGTGTATCCAGAGTTCATAAAATTAATAATTTTGGTCGTCATATACATCATTGTTATATTATTATTTTAAGTTTGATGGTAACACCATTATTAATTTTAACTAGTTAAAATTCATTAAATTCAAATGATAAATATTCCTAATTGATCATCTGAGGAACACAATTCCATACTGAACTAATCTGAGAAGATAGAAAAATAAGGTTAATTATGTTATTTTACTATTTGTTACGACCCAATTTTTGGATCCCTATAGGATCCGAGGCTGACTCGCATCGACTAATCTAAGATCCAATCGTCCAACAAGAAATAGCCAAATGCAGGAAAATAAACCACATTCACATATGCAATATAACTAAGTAGAAAAAACGTATAAGCAGTAAAGGAAAATAAATCTGTTGTTCAGTACATACCACCACAACAAAATAACGGAAAGTAGAAGCAAACAGTAGAATCAAACAGTAACTAAAAGTCCATTACTTACTACAACAGTAAAGAAATGAAAAGGAAGTACCAAAGAAACTACGGCTAGGCTCGACTGGACCCAGCACCCTCCGCAGCTGGAAGTTTAGGCTGCTCAACTCCTGGTCCTGAACAGTATTATGAAAGGACAGAGTCAGCAAATGCTAAGTAGAGTGATATCTATATTACCTAAAAATAGTAAAAGCATGTTTAATTCTCATTTCTATTTAATATATATATATATTCATTTCACCCATTTCTCTCAAGCATCCAAATATTCTTAATCTTATATGTTCCTTATGGGAACGTTCTTGATTACAGCCTTTTCCGTAGAGTAGAAGGTACACGTGGTGCTCTCCTGGCCAAAAGAGTCCCCTGTGGTAGTCCTACACCCAGTTAACCACCCCGAGGTCACTGTCAAGACGTAGCGGTAACTACGGCACGCGTGATAAGCGCACGGGTAGCTTCCCCGCACTGACACACAGTCAATCGTTTCCACTAGCGGGTACACCCAAAGTGCAGCACGGAACAGTATAGGACCTTGCCCTCTCAAAACAGGGGTCTCGCCCCTCTGCAGTCCGCGCACCCTCGTCTGACTACCCTAGTTTGCCCAGAGGGCCTAATAAGTCGATGTGGGGTGGCTAGCTGAACCCCGGACCTCGTGGGGTGGCTAGCTCCCTCCCTGCATTAGTAGCTCACCTCAGTACCACGTACACGAGGGCCAACAGGAGTCGGTGTAGAATGGCCAATCCTAACCATGGATCTCAACCCAAGGGAGGCTAGCTCTGCTCTATAAAAAAAGGGGACAGTTGCTCTCTTTGGTACCACGTACTCAAGGGCCAGTACACTTCCCGTCTACATTCCATGTTTCCGTCTATCCACAGGAGTTCTACTATTAATTTCCCGTAAGGTTCATGCTCATGTTCACCTCATTTATTTCGATCCAGATTTCATCATTCACAATTTATCTCTCATCCATATACAGGCAGCTTGTGTTTCCATAATTCAATACATACAACTGATGATTTCACAAGTAATTGTTCATTAATTACAGGCAACTCACAATTATAATACAGGTAATTGCTAGTAGTTTATCCCAATCAAGCATGCAAGTACATTATACAGCACAAACGGTTCATTCATTTCTCTATCCTAGGGTTCATGCCACATCCTAGGGTTCCATTCAGCTATTTCCACAAGCACATTCTTATTTAAATATTATTAACAGGATTAATCACTCTGTCAGGTAACACGGGAGTAATGAGGGCTCAAACCGCAGACCCAGATGTCTCTGCAAGCCCCAAACACACAGCAGGCTGAAACCCATATACCAGGGAATGCATTACAAATGGAGGGTTCAGAACAGTGTACAAATGACTCTAATACGTAAAGGAACTCGTGAGGAAAGTACAAGTATTTCGTTTGCGTAAAACGGACCCCGATCGAACCCCAAATGGGTCAAAAACGTGCCTACTGTTCAAAATCAGACATCTGGGAATAAACCCAGACATCTTAAAAGGTGTCAGATCTTTACCTGAAGTTCCTATGGTATCCCCAAACGTCCAGACCTTCTATGCGATCGTCTAAAGGCAATTCCAAATATCGGACAATGCCTTCAGTCGTCTGGACACACCTCTGGAAGTCTAGTGATGTGATCAGATGTCCAAAAGCGTGTGGTAAAGCATTCCACGCTCCTTCCCAAGGCTGCACCTGCGTACGACATCGCAGGCACGGTCAGCCGACATATACCCCTGCACTGCGATATGCATGACGCAGGGAAATACGTACCTTGCGATAAATGAGCTTTCAGACGTTTGGCCTTAGCTCCAAACATCCAAGTACCCCGTCAGCTGTCTGGACTCCACTCCAAACGTATAATACTGGAAAACATCCAGTACCAGGAACTCCTCGCAGCTCTCTCCTCTAGCTCCTCGCGCCGCCGCAGCTCCAGCTGCTGCAGAGGACCAGGAGGTTGCCTCCCCGAGCTCTCTCCTCCAGCACGTGCCCGTGGTGGTCGTGCAAGCTCTGCCGAGCTTCCACCGAAGCTCCTCTGACCTCAGCCTCCTCCTTCCGAGATCTCCTCTCTCCCTCGCTTGCCCCCCTTGTCACTCCGACACAGCACTAAAGGTGGTGGTGGCTGGTGTGTGGAGTGGAGAGGAGATAGGAGGGGGGGTTTACATAGAAGGCATAGGGTTTAGGGTTTGGGGAAGAAAGAGGAAGGGAGAGAGAAGATGAGGGTTCTGTGCACCGCCCGCACGCAGAGCGCAGTGTGCAGTACAAAAATTTCATTTTTAGACGTCCGGGAATGGATCCAGACGTCTAGACAGACATCTGACTGAAACTCTAGACATCTTAAAAGGCTAAAAGTGTGACGGGTCATTACACTATCTCATCATTAATGCAGAGTAACCAAGGGTTTGATCAAGGGTTAATAAAAGGTCAAATGAACTTAAAAGACCACAATGTGGACTAAAGTTGACTGAATTAGAGTTTCACGCATTTTAGGAATTAAAATATCACTAAAAACCTTAATTATTAGCCTCACTTAAATTGAAAGGGTTTTGGTTGAGATAAACTCAATCTAAACCTCCTAAAAATGATAAAAAATATTATAAGAGATTTGATACATTCACTTTGACCATCTGAACCCATTTTGACCAACAACAAATATTCAAATGAGAATTTATTCTATTTTGGGCTTCTGCATAAATTACCTAGTTAAACGAGGTCAAAACCCAAATCCAAGTTTACAATTAGATTCCTTGGATCCAAATTAGGATAATACCAAAATTTGAGCCCAATCAAAGCACATCTTGACCTAGTTTGCATATTAGCTCTTAAAATCTCTATTATTACACCCAAGCCCTCATCTTTCACATTTTTCTTACAAACACGCCCTTAATTTGTCATCTTCTTCGCAAATACCCCTACCGCCATCTTCCTCTTCTTCGTGGTTTGAACAGAGCGTCAACCTAAACTAGCCGACATTCAATCAATGAGTTGATTGATAGAACTTCTATAAAAAAATACCAAAACCAGCATAAATCTTCCTCAGATCCTTCCTGATCCATCAAGCCTCAATTTGGACCCAATCAATGCTAGAATCTCGCTAGCGAACTTGAAGTTTCCAAGCTCTAAAACCAGCCATGTAACAAGACCAAACTTGTTTGGTTTTGCCTCTAATTGAGGTGAAATGCCCTCTATATAAAGGTCCTACTTGTCCAAGCACAAATTTGCGCCCAATTACATAGGAAATCCCCTCTTTCTTCTCTCGCCAGCGAATTGTGATGCACTTCCAGAGCTCCTTAAATCTTCCTCTTCACCCTTCATTAAGCATAATAGGCTTAGGGATCTTGCTTGTTATTCATCCCAGGAGCTTCTCGCAAAGCTTCACGCTCTCAAACACCTTCCTCCGCTCCAGACACCTCTGCTTCTCCGTCTCTCATGTACCTCCGGTGACGTCCTCCTCACCTTCTCTCTTTAAATTAGTATAGGGCTTCTCCTTATCTACCCTTTAATTTCATTTTTGGAGCTTCTTGGCTCCTAATTTCCTCTCCTTTTCCTTCTCCGACGTCGGCAACGTCTCCGCTGATCACCGTCATCGCCGATCACCATCCACCCTCATCTGCCCTAATTAAGTTAGGCAAAAGCTCCCACTCACCTCCACAAACATTTTGCCTAACTTAATTGCCCCCTACACTGTCTCCTTCACCCTCTCCGACATCGATCGCCGGACCTTCGCTCACCTTCACGCTCTGGCCACCACACTCACTCACCAAATCACCGACACCATCACATTCGCTGTACTCCAACGATACTTCTAAGCATTCTAATTGGGCCCTAGGCCGTATTTTCTTTGCAGGTCACCGTCACCGTCACCGTCATCGAACATCTTTTTCATTGCTGTCAATCACTGTCTGGTGATCATGCATGGTGCCATCACCTCCAATCAGTGCGAAACACATCCAGGAGGCTTCCTAGGCCTTCAATTAGCCAAGGCAACAGTAGCTCCCAATCCATTTGGATGAAGCTCCTTCACGCAGCAAGTGTGAAAGAAGCACAGGGACTTTAGTCCCACATCATGCGAAGAGGATTCAAATTTGGCCTCATAACGTTCTTTGTACAGTGCCCATTGCTCAGAACATAGGGGTCGGGTCCCCACGCACGCATCATGCACACCTCACCTGTGCTCACACCTCGCGAGTCTGGTTCCCGGATCCGATTACCTGATTACCCATTTACAAAGAAAGGGGATTTTCTGAGGAAGGGGGGTTTTGTCCTCAAGATCTATGCCTAACACTTAGGTGAATTTTGACGGGTTCTACTGAGGCATCTGTGGCTATGAAATTGACCGATTAGGCCATTTGTGTGGCTTAAATTGATCAATTAATTAGGGTGTCTCATACCCTTTGAGCTTGAGAGATTAACCTAAGTGTTGAGGGTTACATTGATGGTTTCAACCACCATTATTTTTGCTATTTCTCTCTTTATTCTTTTTGTCTATTGACTTCGATATACTCTTGGCGTATATTGAATATATTTTATTAAGTTTTTAATTGAATATTGCTCTCATTGTTATATCATTCAATTAGTTGATTGAATTACAATACTTACTCCTTACGAACGACATTTTTCAAGCAATTACAAATTTTAAATGTCGATTCGATTTTCGACACTATAATACGACACATTTTTCTAAACTATGATGACTACCATTCAACAAGGTTTAAGTGGAATGTTTGAAAACTTGACTTTTCATTTGATGCAGTGGTGTAATCTTTTTTTTAATTTAATTTAATTTTGCAGGAGCAATATCCTATAAGTTAAGACAGGTTTCCGTTAAGTTGATGCTAACCTATGGTGTCAAGGGGTGAGGGGGGAAAAATAACAGTAGTTGGAATTTTACAACGTCTTATTTTCGGTTTATGCAAAAGCTAGATTTTCTACTCTTGAGACTGGTTTCTAAAATTTGTATTCAAGGTAAATGGGTGTAGACACCCCTTTTACAGGGGTCTTTATAGGTACACAAGGGAGAATAGTGGAAACTAAATTACTCAAGTATAAAGAATTGCAAGGATAGAATAAAAGAATTAGTTTCCTTTTATTTCCTCTCTTAATTTGTTTATGCGTTCCAAGAAATAGAGAGACAACAAATTCCCTCCAAATTCACTTTTTTTAAGCATCGAAATTGCGAAGAGTTTGAGCATCCATCTTTTTTCATCTATGATCGAAAAACATAATTACCCACTTCGGCAGGGTCAAATTGATCTGTGTTCGATGATTTCAGGAATTGTGAGTTATGTAATGGAGTACATAATAAAAACTCCAAGAAAACCAATCTTCTACTAAAAAAACAGAACGTATGCTCCAGGAAAATACCCTTTTTCCTATTGTCTAGTCAAAGAAAAACATAAAGATCGAACAGATTCCAAAAAAATTAAGTAAATAACAAAGAAAAAACAAATGAACATGCAATCTCAAAAGTGCAATCTGGTTGTAAGCTCAAAGAAATACCAACCATATCCATCAAGACATACCTTGATTGTAAGATATACAGAAGAACAAAAAGAAGACACCCAACAGACATTGTAGCAAACCTGATTGAGAGGGCGTCGATCGGAGGAGGCAGAGTAGGTGAAGGGCGTTGATCGAGAGGGGGCCGGTAGGGGGAGGCGATTGAGAGGGGGACGACAAGAGAAGGTGCAGGGCTTCTACGATTAAGAAGGGAATGGGAGGGCTTCTGCTTGCGATTGAGAAGGAGACGGGTGGGGATCGATGAAGAGCGATCTGCTACAGGTGGGAGGGGGATGGATGAGGAACTGTCGCAGTGGAGGAAGGGGGAAGGTCGCGCGGGGGGCGGGGGTGGGGGGGGAAGGTTTAGGTTACTGTAGACACGATTGGGTTTGGACGGGGGCCGGAGCGGTGGGGCGCGTAGGCTTCTCACCTTCCTTTTCCCTTATAATATTCTAAGGAATCCTTCACTTCCATGTACATTTGCTACAGTTCATCAAATCTTTCTTTAAGGAAGTTGTACTCAACTTTAATAGCCTTCGAAGTTAACTTTAAGTTGATGGAGTATTCACGGTAATGTCATCCCTACACATGACAATAAAGCAATGCATAAAATCAACAAGGTTATGTACCAGGGATTGTGACATTTGTAAGGACATTTAGCTTACATAATTCCCCCAAGGGCATACATACAAGACACTCCACTTTGATGGCAAGCAAAGGTGGTGTTGTTCCAACAAATGCAACGAGCATGATAAATCATAACTGCACTGTGGTTTATTTTTGGTAGATTATTGTCAAGAAGTTGATGAGCACACATATACATATATATGTCTAAATAATGTCTGAATAATGTTAGTTCCATCATAGTAAAGGTCTAATTGCATTTAGATACTTCATATTTTGTATAACTATATTTAGGTTAAACCAATATGCATGCAGGTTATTTTTATGTTGATAACCCTGTTTTTGAATTAGAATGGCAATATATGGTTTTATTGGAAGCTGAGTCAAGACTATATAGAGATCAATGGATGCTAGTGCTCTGGAGATCAAAAATAGGAAGAAATGGATCAAATGGTTCCAAGATGTTAGAAATGGTCAAAAATGAGTGCAAATGGAAGAGAACCCTTGAAATCCTAATCCTAAGGACAAAATGGACCAAGTCCTACATTATTTTTCCACCAAAAATCCATGTTTATTGATGTGATAATATATCTTGGAAGAAAATCAGTCAAGAACCTTCATTTCCAATCAAATAAACTTGATTGATTCTCTTTCCGTAATTCTCTCAAGTATGAATACATCCATTAAATATTTCCTTTAGGTTCACATTGAAGGCACCTTTAGAAACCTTGAGAGGCATTTTTCTATACCAATTAACATTCCAAAAAGATCCTTGGAAGTCCACCATCCATCTTCTAAAAATCATGTTCTTACTATCCATATTCTAGAATCCTAATTCTAAAATTCATGACAGCCTAACCCATCTTTAGTATTTTGGTCATAACATTTTCATTTTAAATCCAAATTGAGTGATTAATGTTCCATTTAAAAGATGATTTCAAGGGTTACAACTTTCCTTTTATGTACAAATTGAAATTCAGAAATTAAAGTGGCTGAAAATTTTAAACAATTAAGGAAAACCCTAAAGGGGTGTTACAACACTTTATAAATATCTTCTCCCTTGCCTCCATAGCCACAACTTCTATCTTCTTCCAAAACCTTAACCACCACCTTCATACACCATTTTTTTTTTTTGAAAAAGAAACGAATGCTATCGTGAATGATAGCAAATTGGAGAAAAATTTTATTAATTAATCAACTATATTACAATTACAAATATGCCCTCCATTGTCTCTCAAAAGAAAATTTTCCTTCACTATATTATTTACATCAACAAAGATGCCTCAAAAGACTGTCATTTCGGGCATGCCAAATGGACCATAGCACAGCTGCCATCTTCATATAGTGTGTACTCCTTGCCATGAAACAATTCCACAAATCTTCCCACATAGGTAGAGGGTTCCACATACTTTGTGCCATATTGTATCAGTTACAATGCATGTGGGAAAAAGATGTTGCACATTTTCAGTCGGGAAGTCACAAAGCGAACAATGTTGTGTTGGAGTTCCAAAAACTCTATGTCGTAGATCTGCCGTGACCATTCCATCCTGCTTAGAGAGCCATAGGAAAATTTTAATTTTTAATGGCAGCTGCAACTTCCATAGCCTTGCACACTCTAGATCAATCAATTCTGGAGCACCTGCAGTCTAAATGATTAATTCATCATATGCAGCAGCCCCTGAGAAATTCCCCCCTTTCCATTCCAGCCTATCCTCTCCTCCTTGCAGCAAGAAAGCACTTAAATTTTGTTGGAGTTTGGATCTTTCATCAGCTAAGTGTCCTCCCTGCCTAGAGTTGCGGTCAGGAACATTCCAAGGAAGATCTTCAACATTCCAACAGTCCCTTACTGATATGAGTTTATCCGTTGATGCATTAAATGCTCTTGGATATCTAGTCCCCAACACACCCAGAGAAGACCAGCAAGCTGTCCAGAACTTCAGATTGCAGCCATCCCCAACAATAACCTGAAATCTGCTCTTGTTCTCCTGCAAGGCTCTCCATACAGAATGCCGGAACGGAGATGGAGAGTTGGGCTGAATCGTGGACCTGAGAATATGGGATTCACCATAAGATGTTTGGATCAATTGGGTCCAACTCTTCCCACTGTACACAAAAAATTTTACCACCCACTTCAGTAGAAGAGAGTTACTGAATTCTTGCAAAGACCGTATGCCCATACCACCTTGTTTCTTTGGCAAACAAAGCTTCTTCCATTTAATTGGTTGAAAAAATCGGCTTGCTACAGCAGCAGCCCCTTTCTAGAAAAAACCTTCATACACCATATTGGATGTCCATAAACCTTCCTGTAAGGCTGGGTACCCTCTGTCAGTTGGTACATCTCCGTCTTCACGCTCGCATCCCATGCATTTTGTCGTTTTGCGAGATGACACATTCTTGTAGGAGGAGCTTTGCGAGGTATTAGCGGGGCTTAGAGCAGTCAAGATTTTCCACGTGGAGCCATGCACATCTCGATGGGTTCAAGGGTTCCTCTTACTCTTTGTCATTATGTTTGTAGAACTCTTGAAATATTTTAACATTGATTATTATTTTGTTTTAGATGATTTGTGTTCTTGCTATATCTGTGTGTGGCTAAATTTTTTTTCGCATGCGAGTGAGGGGTTAAGATCGAGATATTTTTATCGTAGGTGGGTTTTTGTTCGATCTTGTATGGTTGTTAGAAAATTGAGTTGTTTCATGCATGTGTAGACACATAGGATAGTCCAAGCCTATGATCTAGTATTCGAGTTGGCTTATAGTCTTAGTGGGTTTGTGTGGGACGAGACAAGCCTAGGGAAGAGCAACCATCAGCAATTTTAACTTGTCTAATTATCTTTTAGTTGACAATTCTAATTCCCAAAAGCTGTCGTAAAGTCTTTCATTGATTGATTTCCATTTCGCATATGTACATTTTTCCACATTTGCATTAATTCTTACTTAAGCTTTATAAACTCTCTGCAGTCAATTCTAGGAGTCAAAAAATCATCAAATATTTTTTCTCGTTAGCTATTCAAGTAGGAAAGATCCATACTAAATTTCAAAGTCTAAGGTTTTATAGAAAAAAAGATAAAATTTATAAACAGACTGGGGGGTCGCACAGAAATTAGAATGCCAAATTTCTGACTTGCCAAATTTTTAGCAAATTACATACAATTCCAATTAGTAGAAAATCTATGGCTATCTCTTCTTTACTAAATCTAGTATCAAGGATAAATTTGGTACATTTTTCTTGGGTACTTAGGTTTAGTGTTTGATTTGATTGGTGAGATCTGATTAGTGAGAGAGGGTCGGAACAGTCCTTCTGATTCTCTTGACTTGAAAAAAAAAAAGGAAAATATTCCCAAAAATATCAAAAAAAAATCATGAAGATGTTTAACTTATCATAGAATACATTTGTATAATCTCCTTAAGGATTTGACCCGACTCACACTTTACGCAATACAATTGAGTCACTGTAAGTTTTGGTGTGCGATTTTTATGACTTGCATGCAACACACACCAAATTTTGGCACCATTGCCAGGGAGGTGTTATATTATATTTCTTTAAGTTAGAAAGTATTTTTGTTCATAGCATCTTAGTTCATTCATTTTGCATTCGCAAGCCTTATTTTTATCTGTTTTGTGCAGGTTCGTGGGATTCATTGCAGCACGCGAGAGTGGGTTGCAAGAAGTTCATGGGTTCACATGAGGTGGCTGCATAGATTAGGGTTTAGATTAGATATTTTTGTCTTTCTTAAGTGAGAGTGATTTTTATTCTTGGTATTGTAATAACTAGACTCTGGGCTCTCTCTCTATCTTTATCTGATTGCCTGATTACTTGATTACACATGTGCATTAAAAGAGAACATTTACATGTGAAAGTGAGTCATTGATACTTAGAAGCAGTATATCCTTAAGCATTCATATTAGGATTAATTCACCTGCATCTAGATTTACCTTCCTTGTCAACTTTCATTTTTGAAGAGAGCAGGAGTCACGTATGCAACTCAACCCTCTTAGCTTCCTGCCATTCATCTGCATACTTTTCAACCTATGCTTAAAAGGTAAAGGAATATCACTTTGATTGTCTTGAAATCTATCCTTAAGTGAGAATATCTAAAAATCCATTAACTAAAGGAGAAACCCTAAAAGAGGTTCACGGTGTGGTAAAAGGCCTTGATTGAGATTTTCATTCCTCTATGTTGCTTGACACATATTCTTTGCATGAGGACTACACATAAGGTCACTAGGTTTTTCTACCTCATCTCTCAACACCACAGGAAGAGGTTGTTCGGAGGTCAACAAGTCTATGTCACCTGCACCTCAAGGAGTCTGGTGGTGAGTAGGCTCTACTCTAGACCTTCCTAGGCCTACTAGTAGGTCCTCTTAGGTCATTGTGTAGGTTAGCTTGTAGGGTATGTGATGTTAAACTCTCGCTTTATTAATTTGTCGTTGTTAAGTCATAGTATAGTGAGCAAGATAGTCTGCATATTTTTATAATTTATACTGGGTTAGATCCAGGTCGTTCACTGGGAGGCTAAATTAGCAAAATATTCACCAATTATTCTTAATTTATTCTTTTATTCCTTTTATTAAGTTAATAATGAAGATTCATAGTTAATAACTTAGACTTAATTACCTAGTTAAGTACAACTTATATGACTTAGACTACTTACTAGTAAGTTAATTAATACTAACATAGATTAGCTACTTAGATTATTAATTACATTACTTATAAGTCAATATATAACTTACTACTAGTTTAATTAACTATACTTAATTACTTAATCTAAGTTCTTAATTACAACTCTAATATACTTAGCTTAAATAACTTACTATCTAATAGCTTATATACTAAAATCACTTACGTAGCTAAATACTTAACTAATTACCTAATTCAAGTTACTGTAAGTTAATACCATACTCATATAAATTAGATTATATTCAAAATGTGAATTAATCGTAAGAAATCAAACATTAAAAATAAGCAATCAATTCCTCATGAATTTCGCAAAAAGAAATTTTATTAAAATTTCTTTTTGCACAATTCATAACAATTTCTAAAACAACTCTTTAATAAAATTTCTTTTTGCACAATTCATAACAACTTCTAATGAGCTATTATTTCTATTTAACATAAGGTAATATATATCTTCACATAAGCATGCATGATAGAAGCCTTCAAATTTGACTAAGTGTTGAAACACTAAGCCTTCATAGGACGCACAAGGCACAAGCATAGGCTTACTTAACAAAAATGATCCCACATTGCACATAGCTCCCAACTAAATTGACGACCCAGATTAACCAGACTAGATCACCATTTCATTAGCACGTGCCACGTGGCACCATCACCACCATTTGCGCCTAGAGGATACCCTCCAGGGCCACAGTCAATGTTCAAGACTAGATCAGAGGGCGTGTATGCCCACACGTGCTCAAGCATTGTAGTCGCTTTATGTTCAATTATCTTGCTTTATTAATTTATCATTATTGTATTGTAGCATAGTGAGCAAACTAGCTGACATATTTTATAAATTTATACTGGTTAGACTCCAGGTCATTCGCTAGGAGGCTAAATAAGTATTTTATTCACCAATTATTTTTAAGTTACTACTTATTATTAATTATAATAATTAACAAATTAATATATACTTTAACTTATGCTTATATTACTCAGTTAATTTATAATACGTTGCTTTGCTTAATTACTGACTATAAATTTATTACTATTATAATTATACTTATTTATAGTTTACTTACTATACATAACCTATAACTTAGCAAATACTTAAGTTACTTAACTTAATTAATCTATAAATAAAACTAATACTAAATATCTAACTTAATTTAACTTATGATACTTAAATAATTAAACTATAGATTTTAACTTAGTTAAAAATTTACTAACTTAACCTATATTAGTACTTACTTAAGGTATAACTACTTAATTAATACTTACATACTTAATTAGAGTATAATTAACCTACACACTTAAGCTATGATCTTAATTATCTAATTAGTTAATTAATACGTAATTATAGTGTGTTAATTAACCACATGAATAATTACAAAGAATAAAACATTTGATACGGCAATTACTCCAAAAGAACTAAAAGGAATGTGCAATGAATTACAAAGGAAATAGTGTGCAGAATGTTATTTTAGAAAAACACAAGAATTTCTCATTTATTTCATTTCAAAGTTTGGCATTAGCACCTAAGTCTTTATAACATCTCATTTAATCTTCATATTATATACACAGCCCTTCACAACTCACGTAACCCCTTAGAATTAAACTAAGTGTTGTGAGAAACACACATTGGGCTCCATTAAAAAGTTAATGGGCTTTTTCGCGTAGATCAACAGCCCATCAAGCCGGATCAGTCACTACTAAAGCCCATCCACTGAGGACATGTGTCATATGCCCACGCACAAGCATACACACCCACACATATGGTAGTTGATGGTAACACCATCATTCTTCATAACTAACCTAATTTAGTCAAAATATAATGATAAATGCTCTTAAATAACAATCAGAAGGTCGTAATTCCATTCTGAGTTGATTGCGAAAAGAAGACAGGAAATCCAGTTAATTCTGTTGTTTTAATGAGAAATCATGAATGCAGAGTAACTGAGGGGTTAATCTATGGTCAAGTGAATGTAAATTCCCACAAAGTGGGCTCAAATTGACTAAATCAAGGTTTCCTGTGATTTGAAGATTATTTTATTAATAAAAATCTTAATTACATCCTCACTTCAATTAAATGGGTTCTGGTGAAAACAAATATAATATCAACCTCTTAAAAATCATTGGAAATTATTCAATGAGATTTAGAACCTTCACTTTGACCAAAGGAAGACATTTTGATCAAAAATAGACTTAGGCGGGAATTTACTTCATTCTTGGGCTTCAAAGTAAATTACTTAGTCAAACTGTATCAAAACCTAAATTTGAAGTCACCATTAGATTACTTGAGTCAAAATTAGGTTAACCCCAAATTTTAAGCCCAATCAGAGTTTTTCTTGACCTAGTTTACATTCTAGCCAAGTTTACTTTGATTATTACACAAATGCCCCTAAGTATAGATTTTTATTGCAAGTAGGTCCTTCCACCACCTTTCTCTTCACCTAAACATGGCAATGTATAGCAGGGGAGAACTTACCCAAACTTGGATCTTTGATTGAGGATATCTTCTCCAAATCTTCACCAAATCCCTCAAAATTTAGAGGGATTGGTCACCAAATCCTCCTCTATCAATTGCACCTAACATTGAGATCCAATTTGAAGCATAGAGCTCCGGTGAACTCGAAATTGGAGGTCCTTCAACTTGCAAATATCCCAAGGGATTCAAGGCCAAATCTCCCTCTATATAAGCTCTGGCATGATTCTAAGTCAAATTTAGTCAAGAATGGACCTTGTTTCACCCCCTTCTTCACACACGACCACCTCCATCCTCGACTCCAGCAAGCTCCTCTGTCCACCCTCTTCCATGCGTGCTAGGCGTAAACCCTAGTGAAGAACTCCTACAAAGAATATGTATAATAAAAACAAAGGAGTTATGAAAGAATTGATTCAAAAATAGAAAAACAGATAAAAAACCACCCGGTCAAAACTTGTCCTGAAAATGCCTAGAATAGATCTCGCAGAACCAAAATCAGATTAGTATAAAAATCTCAGAAATATAATAGTGAAAATCAGATCTGATTTAGGTTGAGATGTAGAATATTAAAGCTTGAGGCAATTTAAAGAAATGATTCCAACCAAATTCAGAAGATCAGTAGAGTCAATTTTGATTCTCAATAATAAGTGGGTCATTTTGATACAATAAAGGCTGCTGATTCGAGTTTAGTGGATTATTTTCAGGGAGTATAGAGGACGGGTTGTGATTAGAATCAAAGTCCTGATTAAGGAAATGGACTTGGCCTTGATTTTGCCTAGGGTTTTGGAAATTCCTAGAATTTGGAATTGGTTGAGATGAAGAGTACCTGGCTGACGAGACTCAGCCAACTGCATGATCTGATTTCGTAAATCAGCCAACTCTACCTTACATTGCCTTTGGATCTCAGCGAGAGCTTCAGCATTTTGTCGCTGACTCTCTGACACAGCTCTCAAAATTTGGTCTAGCTGCATATCTCTAATAGGCCTAGAGTAATTCTGCATACCCATAGGATTAGGCCTTACATTTGGTTGCTGAGGAGGCAATGGAGGTGGGTTTAAATGGGTCTGATTTGGATAATTTGGTCTTTGATTTTGATTTTGATCATCCCAAGAAAAATTTGGGTGGCTTCTCCATCCAGGATTATAGGTATCCGAATATGGGTTTAATCTTGGAATATTTTCCTGGATAGCGTGTAAACCTAAAAGATATGGTGTGTTTTCTGCAATAGCAAAGGATGGGGAAAAGGGTGGGAAAGATTGTGAGACAAAGGTCCCTCCTTGGGTTGGTGCAGGAGTAGATAGAAAACCCAAGGAAGATGGATCTCTAGAATCCAGATTATTCACAAATTCCCTCCCCGTGGGAATTTGCGAAACAGGTTAAAGTGTGGGATTGTGTAGCAAGTAGAGGCGTAAGAGTTTTCATCGTATTTCGGACCTCGTCGAGATGCTTTGCTACGATATCGACTTTGTCCTGTTTCTTTGCAATAATTTCCAAATCCTTTGAACTGTACAGATACCGATCTCGTGAATGCCCTTGTGCAGATTTTGATGAGTCGTATTCGTGCCCCGTGTAAATTACGACATAGATGCATTATTGATCGAGTTTTCCGCCATCCCTTCAAATAATTCTGAAGCGGATTCTGCATTGCAATTTAGAAAATTCCCACCACAAGAGGCATCGACTACATTGCGAATGCCCTCCTGCAATCCATAGTAAAAGATATGCATTAGTTGCCAACGAGGGATGTCATGATGTGGACATTTCCTTTGTAATTCATGAAAGCATTCCCACGCCTCATGAATTGGTTCTCCTTGATTTTGATTAAAAGTTGTGATTGCTCGCCTTAAAACATTTGTTCGACCAATAGGAAAGAATTTCTTCAAAAATGTAGATTCGAATTCAGCCCAAGTTGAAATTGGTCTTGCTATAGTTCTATACCAATAAGCTACTTTATCTTTAAGGCTAAAAGAAAACAATTTCATAAGTAGGATTTCCCTATTTTGATTTCGAGGTCCAAGAGTTTGAGAAGATTCTTAAGATCTTCAATATGTTGAAATGGATCCTCAGATGCAAATCCGTGAAAATGTGGGATTAGACCTATAATATTTGGCTTTAATTCAGGATCATTCTCCCCAATAGGAATCCTAACATTAGGCTCTACTTGTGCATTAGATGGATTGTAGTTGTCTCTGAGTAGAGGCCTTGGACGAGGGATCGGTAAATCAGGAAGATCAAAACCCGCCTCAGGTTGAGGTGGAGGATGGGTTTGAAGATGTTGTAGATTGTTTAAGGCTGCTGTTAAAAGATTAATTTGTCTATTTTGCTCAAGCATCCTAAGATTCTGGTTCAGAAGCGCCTCATGAACGTCAAAAGGCGGCATCTCCCCCTGACCAGAAGAAGGGATCTCGGGATTCTGATTTTGCAATTGTTCCATATGAATAGATGAATCAGACGGGAAAATAAGTGATTGCTTATCTGCAACTGGCCTAGGATCACCTGTCAAAGAAGTTACAAGAGGCGGATGCAAGGATCACCTCCCATCCATAAATCAAAAAGA
This sequence comes from Thalassia testudinum, assembly GCA_037157565.1. Lineage (NCBI taxonomy): Eukaryota > Viridiplantae > Streptophyta > Magnoliopsida > Alismatales > Hydrocharitaceae > Thalassia > Thalassia testudinum. Next base: position 41,122,761 of record JAZHRO010000014.1, read on the forward strand.
ATGTGCAAAGGCACACTTACACCACAGAAAACAGTGGCACCAAAAACCCACAAAACAGCGCAAAAAATGCGGGTTTTGCTCTTCTTTCAAAGGAAAGAAGAGATTCCTAGAATACGCAAAAATACTTTGGATGCAAACAAGTATAGTAACAGTATCAAAATACGTCTCCTAAACTCGTGTCTACACAAGTGCATACCCTTAAGGCTTAAAGGTCTAAGGTCTAAGATCGAGACCACTCACTACTAGCTCCTTGGGGCTCTAGTAGTAAGATAGACTTGTTAATCTTCGGCCAAAGCCCTAAGAGGTGCAAAGAGGAGAGAGAGAAAATTCAGACTCGTGTGACTTTAGTGATCGCACTGCGTGCGTGATAGCATGCAACAGAAGATTGCGATAAAACCCGCATGCATTCTGCAAACAGAATTAAGTCACAATTTTTATTTTCCTATTTTTTACTTAATATTTTCAAAAATATGTCGAACGAATTAAAGTGACCACTTTTTAAGTATTTTCAAAGAATATATGTGGTCTTATTATTATTTCCAGGATAGGGATCTATGCGGTTCTTTTTCGCGTGTTTTCCCGCTGATGCGAGAAAAACAGTAGAAATTTCCCGAGTCAGATCGAAAAGTACTAGCAGATAAAATGCACTCCTAAAGGTGTATGCCTATATCATGCTGCTGCTAGTAAAAAAGGATGTATTTTTGCATTTTTTAATTTTTTATAGCTAACTAAATGCAACAATTCAAACTAACTAAAGACTAAGAAAAGAAATACTTACAATGATATTTATAAGGGAAAACAGAACTACGAAAACCCGCCTTCTTCCTGAGATTACCCGCAAAGGTAAACCTGAAAAGAAGACAGAAAACAAAACAAAAACAAACTAATTAAAACAAAACACTAAAAACAGTAAAATTGTGAATATAATTACAACTACCTCCTATGGCACCAAAATGATTATTACAAAATTATACCAGGGAATGTTTTGGTGAATTAAAAGATAGCCTCCCCGGTAACGGCGCCATTAAAATGATCATGTTACTCAACACAATTAATTAAGTTAATTGAGCTTAATTATGTGTAGAAGAAAGTAACTTAGGTTAACTCGAATTTGTGTTGGTTGAGTAGTATAGGGTCAAGTTAACCTAACATTTTAGATTTTATTACTTTTAACTGGTTGAGTCCAGGTCGTTCGCTAGGAGCTATAGTTTATTCAAAACTCACCAATCAATTCAAAACAACTAATAGGAGGTATAATTAAGTTAATTTTAACAACATGAATTTTGCCTAATGATTTAAATTTAAAAAATATGCAAAATTCCATAAGAAAACATATTTACTCAAATAATTTTTCTTTAATAACAAGTAAACATGTTAATTTCTATTTATTTCAAGAAATTAAGGTAATAGAAAGTTCTATTTGAAACATGCCTTATTACATCATTAAACTCAAAAAGAAATTAAAAATAATGCAAGAAATCAATGTATTTATTCTCTTTATCTTCACCCACTTTCTCTTCTTCTTCTTTTACCTTTCTCTCTTTCTCTTTTCTCTTTTCTTTTATTTATCTTCTATTCTTCTCTTATATTTCTCTCCTATCTTTCTCTTATTTTCTCGAGCTCTTCTCTTCTTCCTATTTTCTTCTCTTTTCTGCCTTTCCTCTCTAGTGCCTGCTCAGCCTTCTCTTTGTCTTCTGCGAATTCTCCTATCTTCCCTTTCCTTTCCTTTTTTCTTTCCTTTGCTTTACTCCTTAGCCTTTCTTCCTTACCTTCTTTCCTTAGCAACTAAGCCTTAGCATTTCCTTCTTCAACACTTAGCCTTCTAAGCCTTTCCTTATCTTTGTCTTATGAACCGGACCGGGTTTTCTTCTTTTCAACCAAAAATTAGGCTATTTATTGGCGACTTAGACCTTTCGGGGATACGCAACACCCTTTTCAGGGTAGGACCAGACCCTACTAGGTCCAAGCCTGATTCAATTTGTTTGGTTTATTTTCCAATTCAGAATCGATTCACGGCCTCCCAGGCCTCGCACACGCCCTCCCAGGGCTACACATCCGCACGCCACAGGTGCACACTCATAGGCACATACGCGCCACACACACACACACATGCTCAAATCAATGCTCAATCAATAACCGTGCAACGAGCGCTGACGACTGAAATGCCCATACAACAAAATTGTCTTATACTAAGCCGACCGCTCAGAACTAACCGATGTGGGACTAACTTAACCCCTCCCAGAGCAAACTTCAAGCAATGATTCCTAATAGCTCAGAGCTCCATTTCAAGTGAATAAAAGCTTGTTGGAAAGCTCTTGAGTTTCTCTACAAGATTATAGTGTCAATTTAATGTGAAGGAGAAGTTTTGCTCTTCGATTTGAAGGGCGAATCTACCAGTTTTCTATGGTATAAAATGGCTTGGATAGTGGCTCTCTATTCTAAGTCCTCAGACTGGACTTTCTCTCTCAGTTGATGTTCTAAATGGGTTATACAGTGAATTCTGCAGCTATTAATGTGGATACTAAGCTCTCAAGAGCTTCAGGTAGTGCATAGAAGCTCAAAGCTTCTTTGGAAACTTCAGGAAGTTGAAATCAGACATAGAAATGACCTAACAAACAACTCAAGACATGTTTAATCGATCAAAACAAATTCTAGAGGTTGTTATCAACTCATCTAGGCAGAATTTACAATCAAATCTCATCAAAAATTCATTGCCAACAATTTGGGTTCAAGAACCCAAACTGACAGTAATTGAAATCCAATAGAATTATACATTAAAGCTCACTCAAATCACTTTAAAATCATTCATAGATATCTCAGAATCAATTCAAACTCATCAATTAGTTAGATTGAATCCAGAATTGAAGAATCAAACTCAGAGTTGATTGGAAAACCTCGAATTTTGACTTTCTGTTTTATACCTTTTCACAGGGAATTAAAGCCTCAAACAACATCCTTTCAACCTCAGAAACCTGCTCAGACCCTTCAATAGGTGTTTGAACTGAAGATTTTAGGGTTTCAGGCTCATCGCCTGAGCTCTTAAAGTGGTTTGTTCGTCAGAACAACCCAGAGGTTGTTACACTAATTTAAACACAGAAATAACTTCAATGCACTGCACTGAAGCTTCTAGACCTATTAATCGTAACTTACAACTAACTGTCAAACTTCTCCAACTTTGCCAGAGTTGGAGAAGATGAATTCCTAACTCAAGCTCCAATCATCAAAATCTCAAATAAACAACCTCGGAATAATCAATGATCCTTAATTCGTCAATCTGGAGCTTGTCACCAAGTTCTACAGGCTGAAGAACAATTTTGACTCATCGGAGCTTGCCGAAGCTCCGATGAGTCCAGAAAAAGTGAATTTTATGCAAAGAATGAGAATTTGTGCCATTAACGACTTGAAAAGGTTCCTGAGGTCACAAGGAACCTCAGGATCAAGTTAATTCCTTTATTTGCTCATTAGAATACAGATTTAATAGTGAATTCATTTCTTAAAGAATTTGAGTCGGTTAATGCTCAGGACCTATTTTCCCACTCAATTAAGTGGTCAAAATAGGTCAAAAAATATTTGCGATCATAAATATATATATAATTAAGAATTTAAACTACTCCTGAACTGCCATTGACAGCGAGCTCAGGAGCTTAATTAGATTTAGGCGTTTACATTATATGTGGTATTTACTCTAATTATAACAATGATTAGGATCCTTTAGTGATGAAAAGATGGTGGAGGACCCAATGAAGGTGGAAATAAGATCGACTACTGCTGCCATAGATAGCAGAAGTAGTCGGTGGAGGTGGAAATGATTTAGGTGAATTAATGTTCAGATTAGTAATTAAATGTGATAGAAATGATCATGGAAGATAGAAGAATGTGGACAGTGATTCAAAAAGATGAAATTAATGCTCCTGACAAGCTCAAGGAGCTCACCGGAGTAGAGGAAGATGAAATCTAAATCTAACATTATGGCTATCTAACCTACCTAACTAACTAACTAAACTATCCTACTCCTACTCCTACTCCTACTTCTAGTCTACTGTTACCTGGACAAAGGGGTTAGAGGATCTCCGTCGACGGCTCATAACGGAGGAGGAAATCAGAGGATTGTTGAAAGATCTCCAGCGGCGATTGTGAGGTGAAGCAGAGGAAAGCTCCTTAGTCAGCGCTTGTGTCAAGAGACGCAACTGACTTCGGCGGAGTTCCAGAGCTGATGAAAATGGATGGAGGATGTCGGATAAGGTGGTGGAAGATTTCTGGAGTTGCGGAGTGAATAGCCTATCGAAGTCGACTACAGTGAAGAAGAGGGAAGGGAGCCAACTTGGTGGAAATCAGGGGGGTCAAGGGGTATGTATAGTCGACGGCGACTGAGAAGGAGGGGGAATCTGGATGTATTTGCGGCTAGGAGGAGGATAACCACTGGCGTCTTCTCCGACGCCGGTGAAGTTATCTCCAACCCTAAATTAGGATAAAGGCGTCATTCAGACCAGTGGACAAAAATGGGATGGTGAGCGCAAGCTCCAGGAACTTGGAGAAGAAGAGATGACGTCGGATTGGCGATGATCAAACGGTGGCTGCACCTTTAGTCGTCAACTGTTCAGTCAGGTGAAGAAGAGAAGAAGAAGAAGTATAGGGACCTATTCGCAGTGAATCCTAAGAACCTAAATGAAAAATAAGGACCCGATTGGAATAAAATGTAAGGACCAAAATGTAAACTCAGGTTTTCAATGTTTATTTTAATTTAAATCTTTTTCAACTTTTTATATATGATTGTAAATAAGGCAATTATTATATTTAGACCTTAAATTTACATTTTTGACCTTTTTAGATTAATTTATTTAATGTTACTTAAGTTATTACATACTTAGGTATATATTATGCTTAAGTTAGTTAACATATTAATTAAATGAATGATTGATAATATTTCAAGTCCAATTATTAATTAGATTATTAATAATATTAATTGGATGATAATATAGAATTTTTAACTTATTTTAAGGTCCTTTACTATTTAACCCTTATTTAATAATTAACCCATATATTCACATAATCCTAGCTAATTAACTAGGAAGACTAGTTAATTAAGGGTAATTAGAGATCAAGATGAGCTTCTCATCACCTATATTTCTTATTTGAAGTGATCATCGGTGGACCTTGCTTCTCTGATGTCGTTGAGCTTCATCCGACAAGCGAAACAGCACGAAAAAGCCCTCTCCTCGCGTGGATTTGTTGGAGGATTCCATTAGACCCGTTGGATTAGAAATCCAACAGTGGATCAAGCTTCAATCTGGAGGCCCTCGCTCGTAGCAGCTACACACAAAGATAAGCTCGGTGGATAGTCCCACATTGTAAAAAGCCAAATCAAATTTGGCTTCGTAAGGGAACCTGCCCCCTAAGGCATGCTTAATATCAGGGTGTCGGTTCCCCAAGCTCCTTACATGCACACACACACCCACCCATGCACGTGCGGGTGTGGACTCTGTTCTAGTTAGTTTGTGGGCCTGGGTCTAGGCCACTTTTGAGCGGTTCATTGGGCCTAGATTTGGGCTGGATTTTAAGTCTGACTATCTAAGGTATTGTGCGTGAATTGGGTTGGTTTTTGAGTTGGTTTGCGATGAGGGGCAAAAACTACACTTGGATCCAAAAACTCTACGGAGGATCTAGCTACCCGATTATAGGATAAACAGGCGGGTATGGTACTACCCGACCCGTTGGAACCAGCTGGGCTCGGACCTTGATCCATCCAATCTACTAGAAGATTCGATGCAACCAAGGTTGAAATCATGATAGGATGAAAGTGACTACCTACAACCTGACAACAGACAAGCAACCTAACAAAAAATGTACCAGAGATTGCTAGGCTAGGAATCTTTCTATGCTATAAATAGTGAGAAGAGCCCCTGAATGAAGGGGGCCGAGAGGGAAAGAAATCCTGTAACCTCATTAATACTAATGCAGAGTTGGGAGTATCATCCTCCCCCCAGACGTACACCCCTTACGGTGGAACTGAGTCACTGGTGAACTAGATTTTATACGCTAAAAGATTGAGTTAAAAACCATTCGTTGTAGTTGTGTAAAAATCTGCTATCAAATAAAATTTATAAACGAAACTCTGATAAGTCCCGGGTCGAATACAGGGAGGTGAATATTTGATTAAAAACTATATTTAGAATTAATTTACACAAAGCAAATTAGCTGGTTTAATTAATCTATGCAAGCTATTCTACTTAAATAATAAACAATAAAAGAGAGAGATAGAATAATACAAAGAAAGAGAAAAATATAGAGAGAATCAATATTTCATAATCACATGTTCATTACATCTACTTGCTACAACTAGAAAGCTGAAAATCTACACTATAAAGCAGTAAAAAGAGAGGGATGAGAAAATCCTCCTCAACGATTGCTTGAAGGATGAGTCGCATTGACAGAGCGCCCGGAAGAGGGTGGTAAGATGTTGGACAAGGGAGAACAGAGTTGGAGGATGGAGGATGGAACAGGATGGCATCGTAGTGGGATCCGCTTCCTGAATGGTAGCGAGAAGACAACCACGGGATGCTCCACGAAGGGGGTGAGAAGATGGAAAAATTATTTTACTCTAGCTCTAATGGAGAATCCCGGGTATGAGACCAGCTCATAGAGCTTTGGAGGAGGTGAGAGAAGAGAGAGGGATGGTGAAATGTGTGGTAAGGGTGGTCCTTTTATAGTTGAGGATATGGCGGCAAAAATATCATTTCAAAGCTTTAACATTAATACTAGGACCTTTAGTGACATTTATGATCGTCACTGCAGATAAGCTTGCTATAGCTGCGCCTCAATCTTCGTCGTTCGTCGCCGATCGGATGCTCCACCAAGTGCCATATCAGTGCCTCCACGCCTTTAGCCATTGTGTGCTTCATCGCGCCCAACCGATCTCAGTCGTCCAATCGTTCATTCAGACAGCTTAGATCACATAAGCACATTTCAACTTCACACGTTACGTGTGCCCGCGTGCGATGGCACATCATCGTGCACGTGCGCGTGCTCCTCCATCTGACACATCTAAGTCCGCCATGTAGCCGCTTCCACGACCGTTCAATGTTGATCGGTTGAGTCAATTACGTTGTGCCTCACCCTCATGCTCAATTGGAAGCCCGGCACTCTTCGAATGCGCAACCTGCCCCTTGCGATAAGGTGCTCGACCACTGCGTTGCGAGCGCAGATGGTTGAGATCTTGAATTTCCCCGAAAACGCTCTCCACCGTTGGATGATGATTCGACGGTGGAGATTAATCTGACGTTGATAAAGGAGGAGGCTATGGTGACCATGGGCAGCTTGGATGGCATCACGTGGCGCCATCTGGGTCATCCATTTTCCAATGATTGTAGATGGTGCCACGGATGTCAGATTGGGTCGATTTTTGCACCGTTGGGTTGCAATCATTGATTCGAACCTATCCGTGCTGTTGGATTTGTCATATGAGATACAGATTAACACCACCTTGCCTATTGACCTCTGATCTTCCTCAGACTACATATGATACTACGGAGATCCGATCAAGACGATCTTAGAGGCATTGGACTCCGATAATCACCCTGATCAGATTTGTATGGTCGGATCTTCAATCCGAGACCCTGATAAAAATTGCCCTATCCCTTGACAATAAAAAGAGGGAAATTAACCTATAATTTGTACAAACTAATCTAAATGCATGATGATGCATGTTATGCAATATTTATAATGCATGATGCTTCTATAGACCTAAGAACATGCGTAAATAAGCATTTTAGGCCAATTAGATGTGTGCACATCAATCACCAACCCCTTTCACCTCCCTTGTGATTGCTTATGATTGTTGGGTTGAACTTTCCACTTGTGTAGGAGGTTCGACCACATCCCCCTCGTGATGAAATTCTTGCGAATACGTGATGTTCCCTACGTCCATAAATTCTTTGATAGCCATCGATGGCCTTGACGGTGGCCCTCGAGGGCTATAAAATGGTGCCATCTGTGGGAAACGTCAACAAAAGTGTCACGTTCTTCCAAGCATCCAGTGGCTAGGAGGTGATGCCTCTCTAGCACCCTACTTCGAACTTTCTAATAAGAAAAACCTTTGCGATGGTCTTAACCACTTGCAACTCTAATCGCGCCCCCCCTCCTGAGGAGGTGTCCCCATATTCCAACAACACCCTCAACGTGCTGATCCCAGCAAGGGATGCAAGTATGACCCCACCGGTTGATCGACTCCACTCGCGGCCCCTCCCTCCTAAGGAGGCCCCGAAGCGAGACTCCCTCGAGATGTGGGCTAGGGTAGGGGAGTAAGAAGCTAAAGGTGACAATCTTGAATATACATTCATGTGCGTACTTCCCGCCCACTCGTGAAGGAGGTAGAGGAGACTCCTCACTAGAAGAGCCTGAGCATTCAGTCATGGCCCCGCACGAAAGGACAGCAGACTCCGATAGTTTCGTTGGAAGCCACCACTGAGTGATGTTGGTGTGTTGCTGCCCCAGCAGAATACCCTGTCAAGCACTCTCATTGTGCCTATCCACCACAGCCCATCAATGATCCACCAACCTGCGGGCCGAATAGATTACTGGTTCCTGGCAGGTAAGTCCTAGGGGCACTTCGACGAGTAGCGAAGGGTTAGGGACAACCCTGAGAAGCTGTTGGGAGCCGGACAGCGAGAGATTGAATCCTTCCGATCTTACCTGGATCGGTTCAAGGTTTAGTGCATTAAGAGCGTGAGGCCTCGTAAGGCTACGGCTGTCCAACACTTCAAGTCGGGCTGCTTGACTCAAAGGCTCTGGTGTGACGTCAATGATTGCGTGCCAAAGCACCCAGCGATGCTCTAGACAAAGCTGTAGGATTAACGAAGCAAAGCAACTCCTTTTGCTTCTGCAGTTGGTTGGCCGACGGTCTTGGCAGCAACGCCAGCCCTGTAGAAGTTAAGGGGGGCCTCTAGCAAGCATACCTCGGCTCCCATCCATGGAAGTGGCCGCTTCCATAAGTGGAGGATCGCTTTCCTAATAGTAGTAACTGGCCCACTGAGGGTTGCGAATATGGACCCAGCTCAACAAGGTGGGAGTCCTTTGAAAAATGTATTCCCTTGGCCATGAACTAGGCGGACGTGCTCAAGGGGAACCGACCCACTGAGGGTCATGATAATGAACCCCGTTAGACAAGGAGAGAGTCCTTTGAGAAATACACTCCCTTAGCCATGAACCAGGCGGATGTGTGATGATCCAATTCTCAACACAGTTAATTAAAGTTATCAGGATTAATTAATCGCGTAAAGAAATGACTTAGGTTAACTTGAATCAATTAAATCAATGTTGTTGGTTGTAGTATAGGGTCAAGCTAACTTAACATTTTAGATTTAATTCTTTTTAACTGGTTGAGTCTAGGTCGTTCACTGGGAGGCATAATTGTAATTTTAATTCACCATTTTTATTCTAATCATAATTAAATATTAAATTGATTAATTAAATCTATAATTAGTGATTATGTTAAGCATATGAACAATTTCACAAGAATTTAACTCTAATCATGGCAACTATTCCATTAATGAAAAAGAATTTACATGAATTATTTACAATGAATAATAGAGATAAAGGAATGATTATTACAAATGATATAAGATAAAAGACATAAAAAGATGTTTACAAAGAATATAAATGCCTCATACATTAAAAAGCTCAAACTCCCTTTCTCAGCCTTTAATCTTTGATCAAACATCTATTAAGAAAGATTAGACAACTTAAAAATAAATATTGGACTTCTGATTAACACATCAGATGTCTCTCCTCTCATGTTTTTATACACTTAATCATTTCTTCATTTAACTCATTCTCTCTCTATTTAATTTCTTCTCCCTAACTCTATTTCTTTCCCTTAACTCTTTATCTCTTTATCACTCTTCACTTCCTTCTAAGCTCTTCTTTACTTAAATTCTCTCTCCCTTCTCTCATCTTAACCTCTTCATTTCTCCTTCACTTGCCTTTATTGTGCATACTTTTCTTCCATAGTTAGTCAAATTCACTTCAACCTCAAGCCCATGTTCTCTTCTCTACTTAACAAAAAGTGTATTAATGGGCGGCATGGGCTTTTCGGGCATACACAGCATCCACTACGGGCGAGACCAAACCCTACTAAGCCCATACCTAGTTTATTTTAGGTGAATTTTTATCAATTTTGCTGATGCACAGTCTCTAGCCCATCAAGCCCACACGCTCACGCCCACCGAGCCCTCACACACATAGGTGTACTCACACACACCCGCACACGCACATACACATGCACACGCACATGCTCAATGAGATCAGAATGGTCAAATAGATTAGGTGCACCCAACGCTTTACAACTGAAGTGCTAGGTTCTCCTTTTCGTATTATACTAAAGCGTGGTGCCTTCAACTCTCTAGGTGGGACTTTCCCAACCGATTCTTCTAAAGCTGCGTCGCCGATTGAGCTTCAGATGTTGATTCTGATCGACTCACTTAACCAAATCAAGCTCACAATAGCTTGATTGAAAGATCTAAGATTCAGCTACTCAATTTTAATGTCAAATTTGACATTAGATCAGAATTGATTCATGGAATCAAAGCTTGAACATGGCCCTATTGCCATGCTCTGGAGACAACTCTGAAGAAATATTTCAGGTCAATTGACTTACGAAAAGGGTTAATACCCTTAGTTGAGGATCTGAGATGCTTCAAGGATGCATTCCGCTTCGATTAGAAGAAGAAAGGAGGTCTATGAAGCTCAGAAGCTTAAGAGCTTCAGATTTCACTATTTAGAGTTCTGATTTAAACTTGACTCAGTCTAGTGTGTAGATAAAACCATCTAGATTCCATCTGAATGTATTCAGAGGGTTAAAAGCGATTGTTCTAGGTAGAATTTGAACTTAAATCTAGACAAAAGAACCCAAAAATAGTATTGTGTTCCAAATGAACTGATGGGAACACCAACATGAGCCATAACTAGCTCAATTTGATCTGATTAAGTTAATAAAAGCTCCTACATATCTTTCAGAAGGCTTTAAGGGCACAAAACATTGATTTGAGAAGAAGACTAGAATATAGGGCTATTTCTGCAAATTTGCCATTCTATCACAAAAACAGAATAACCACGGGTTTTTCTCAGGGGTTGAATAAAGATCAAATACGCTTTAGAGTCTATTAAGGGGGTTCATGCAGACCGAAACGGGTTTTCATGCATTACGGGAATTAAATGACATCTAAAATCCTAAAAACAAACCCACTTAATTAACTGAGGTTCCAGTCATGATAAAATTCACCTAAACCCTCAAAAATTCATATAAAATTATTCTCTAGGGTTTGGTACCTTCAATTTGACCATCAGAATCCATTTTGACCTAAAACAAAGCCACAGACAGACTTTTACCCTAATTTGGGCTTTTGCATAAATCACCCAGTCAAACGATGTCAAAACCAAAATACAACTTCACCATTAGATTTCTTAGGTCCAAATTAGATTTGTATCAAAATTTGGACCCAGTCTAAGATTTTTTCGACCAAGTTTGCACTTTGGTCCAAGTATGACTTTCTTTATATCCAATAGCCCCTCAGCTTTTGAATTCCCCACAAAAAGCCCCCCAACTTCTTTGTCTTCTTCACAAAAAGGTCCCTGCTGCCTTAGAATCTTAATCCTACAACTCCAGCGAGCTTCATTTGGCAAGATTTCTCTAATTTCTTAACAAATTCTTCCCAGATTTGAAAGGGGAATTCATCAAGAAATTAGATTCCTTTTTAGTCAGATCCGAAGTCCAAAAAATCACCTAAATCTTCATGCAAATCCCTCAAAAGAGTGGGTTTCCAACTCCGATGACCTTCCAAGGTTGAAAGCTTGGATTCCAAGCTTCAACTGCCATCTACAGCCTATATAAGGACCCCCAAGACCTTCCCGGCCTCTGCAAGCTTGATTTTGGCTGGAAATTCCCCACATTCCTCCTTCCTACTCTGGCCGAAAGGCTCCTCAAGCTCCAATGATTCCTCCCGACCTCCCTCGTCATTTGTCTGCAATACCAGCGGTGGATTCATCTTCCTTGTCTTCCTCCGCGTCGCGCCATACCAGCAGGCGTCCCTCCCTCCGTCGTCCTCGCCGTCCTACCCTCACCGGTCTCACCTTCTTCCCCGGCGCCGACCACACCGCAACCGGCATCGTTCTCACTCCTCTTCGTCTGCTATCTACCTAGAAAAGTTCCCTAACTCCTCTACTTCGCACACACCTCATCACTACTCTGTTTCGACCACCGACTTGCTCGCACGCACTCCGTCTTCCACCTCGTCGGCGTACCTCCAACGAATTCGCACGGCCACCACACTCCACCAAATTGGCCGCCACATATCTGATAACACTGCATATGGGGGTGATAATTCTGTTAAATAGGACCCATCTTAAGAATAAAAGGCACAATATAAGTATAATGGGAGCATTGCATGCATCATATACCAAGATTGCTTATAAAACTGTATTAATGGCCATTTGTGTAAGCACTGGTCAAAGCAGGCCTTAGATGAGCAATCGGACCGCACGGATGGATTCAGAACGACGAATGGAGTCCAACAGACTCAAAATCGGCCAAATCTGACATCTGGAGCTCCCACAATGGGCCCAAGAAGTTCTAACCGTTGATCTGATGATCAACGGCCCTCGTTGCGCCATCTGGCGCCCGCTCACCGCGCACCGCTTCCACCTTCAGCCAGAAATCAAATCTCAGCCGTTGATCTCTGATCGGACGATCGAGAACTGCGTGCACGCCCGCGGTCGTCGCGACAAAGCAGCGGGCGTGGAGCAGCGGTTAACGCACACGCCCGCAACCACGCGATGCGGGATCGAGCTGTGCAGTGTGGAAAATTGAAGACGGCAACGCGCATGGAAAAATTGGGTCGCCCGATCAGTAGCGGGCGGTCGAGATAGTGCCACGCGGTGCGCCCTCAGACATCGATCTCCCACGTGCGCGCGCACGCCGGGTGACGACGCCCGTGCGCACACATGCCCAAGGCACGATCCAAGCGCACCCGGGTGAAGATCTCAGCCGTCCGATCTTCGATCGGACGGCTCTCATGCCGCGGCCACGGATCGAGCGCGAGGAAGAACGGCGCGGGCAAGTGACCGGCATGCTGGGGGCTTCACCGACGCTTTTGGAAGGGTTTTAGTGACGTCCCAGACGTCATTAAACCCCTTCTTTTAGAAAGCCCTTCTCCCTTTTTAAACCCCCTCCAACCACTCATTCAACTCATTCACTTCCCTTGCAACTATTCTACCCCTCTCTTAACTAGCTTTAGGCCCTCTTGTAATCGCCGGAGACGATGAGCCGTCGACGGAGCCTCCTCCACCGCCGTGGCTGCCTCGCCGCTGTCCCCCCCTCTCTCTCTTTTCCTTTCTTTTAAGCTTTCCTTGACTTTTATTTGAGCATGTATTTAATGTTGTAAGCTATGAACTAAAGCTGCATGATTAATGAAGTACTTTCCGTTCAGTTGTTTATTTTAATTCCTATTTAAGTTGCATGATCAAGCAAGAAACAACTCTAACCCTAATCTCTCCCTCTCCCTCTCTCTATCTCTCTCTTGCTTTTCAAACCACACCTTTCGCAAGAAAAACTCCACGCTTTCCGTGACAAGTGATAAGCAAAATCTGATTTTCACGCCTCCCCGAGATCGACACTCGGACTCACCTCCGTTTCTTTACTTTAAAACCGGCGTTGCAAGTGCGACTATAACGACACCTCTTAACACACACGCACTAGCGCATGTCAGTTTTTGACGCCGTTGCCAGGGAGGCAACGGATTTGTTTTGTCACCTCCATTCCACATCCATTCTCACATCATCTAATGCCCTGTTTCCTTTTTACTTGATGGTTGCAGGAATTCGGTGCTTGGACGGCGAAGCGACGCATCCCACGACGGTAACAAGGGAGTAGGCGCAACAAGTACCAATAGTGAGTAATTCTTCACTCATGATTATTTGCTTGCGTGAAAAAACTAAACAAATTGTAAAAGTTGAAAAAAACTGGCATGGTGTACGATTGCTTGACCCACATCCTTAACACATCACCCCACAAAAACATGTACACTCTAACATTCTGAATAAATTCTTGGAGTGTTCTTTTCTCTTTTTTTTGCGTGGTGTTTGCGAAGCCATCGTGAGTTGACCTGGGCCGCACCACTCAACCCTAAAATCAACTCATCTAATAGAAGCTGCATGATCATTAGGATGAGTACATTAGGGTTTTAGAGCCTCTACAGAATAAAAGGAAATCTACTTTCACCGAATTGTGTGCAGAACTTGACGTGCCCACTGAGACTTGTCTGAAAACATTAAGACACGTCAACCCTAAAAAGCACTAAAGTAAGGATGAAACACTAAAAGACACCACATCTTAAAAATCCTTGCTTGAAAATCATGTTTTGATAGAAGCACACACCTTGAAAGTGGAAAATTAAGAGGCACCACCCCAATTAACACCTCATCACATAACCCTAGCACAAGCACTATCCTAGCCCTTTTAAACTGAATAGACGTGCCCTAGGCAGGATTGAGTTTAGTCTCGAAAGGTGAGGTTTTGTTCGCTGGGTACTTGGCTTTCATTCCCTTAGTAGAATCTGGTGACTAGGCTGCGGGGCAATGTCAAACAACCGCGGTTGTAGGGTCTACGAAACCGGAGGCGCAAGCCAAAGGAAGAACCTTCCCTACAATCCCCTCGTAATCAACCTGGCCAGATTAGCCTTGGGAAGGGGAGTCCAGTGCTTACGGACTTAATCACCTTTTTTGGGATTTCAAGGTCTCCTAAGGGATACACCATAAGGACTAGGCTTGTTTACTTGATTGAATACATTTCTCGCATCTGTCGCTCTCCGCATCTCCTCCTGTTCTTCTCTAGTGTATGTACGGGAGACGCTCACTGCATCCCGAGTTGTTTGTTTTGGGATAGGAATCTAGGCGATGCGATTCTGTTAGGAACATGACTGAACCTAGGGTAAATGAGGTTGAGGATCAACCCCCACCAGACACAATGGCCATCATCCAAGCCCAAATTAATGCAAACCATCGGCTTCAGCAACAACAAATCCACACCATCATGCAGGCCATACAACGGTTACAGAACCCACAAGAACAACCACCACCACCTTTCCAAGGCATACAAGAGCAACCACCACTCGATATACCACCATTTCAGGATCAGCCGAGGCCCTTCCGCGATTTCTATAATCCCTCCACTATTAGAGTCGAGCCATACCTTAGGATCCCCGAAGGGGGAGATGATTTTGAGCTGAAACCGAATGTCTTAAGTCTGAACCAGAACCACTTTCATGGAAGATCAAATGTGGACCCCTTCCAGCATCTAGAGGATCTCGACCGCATAGCGCGAACTGTGAAACCTAGGAACATTAGCCTTGACATTGTTCTAATCAAGATGTTTTCCTTCTCATTAAGAGACAAGCCTTCTCATTGGCTTAGAACCCTAGGTAGACCCATCACCACCTAGGAAGAACAGAGGCATGCATTTTTCAAGAAATTCTTCCCCATAGGAAAGACCAATGCCCTTAGAAGAGCTACCACTACCTTTACACTCCAGGGTGGGGAACAATTTCATGAGGCGTGGGAAAGATTTAATGAACTCTTGAGGAAATTCCCACACCACGAAGTACCAAGGTGGCAATTGGCCCAGATTTTCTACCATGGTCTGGACAGCAACCTACGAAACTTCGTCGATGCCTTATGCGGGGGGAACTTCCTGAACAAAGATGAGGAGAGCGCATTTGAGCTCTTTGAGTTTATGAGCGAGAATTTGCTCAACAATGCCTCCATAACCCAGTTCAACAGGTCCAGTCAACCCCGTGGTGGGATTTATGAGGTACAAGTAAATTCTTGAATGGTTGACATGGACATCATTACCAAGAAACTGGATCGAGTGGAATTGGTGGACAAAAAGATTGATGAGCTACTGAACCAGACCAGGAACCCCTTACAGACTTTCTCCCTAGCAAAGGGAGTGCATAATGTTGACCTGGTCCAGCCCTTTACCCAATTGAACCTGGAACAACCCCTAACCATGTTCCAGGGAGGGACCTTTGCCCCCTCAACCCTTGATTACTCCCTTCCCTCTTCATCAACATCGACTATCCTCGAGGATGTGCAAGCTGTCCAAAGTTATGCGAAATCGTACCCTTTCTCCAACACTTACAACACTGGCTGGCGTAACCCCCCCAACTTTGGTTGGACAAACCAGAAACCATCGCAATTCCAAAACTAGCCCAGGCCAAACCAGCAGCCACACTTGCCCCCTATCAGTAAGGACCACCAGTTAGACCCCAATATAATCAAAATAGGGTGGCCCCTCCCCCACAAAATCAAATGGACACCCTAATAAAGATGATGGCTGACATGAACCAAAAACATCAGGAGGAAATGGCCTTGGTAAAGGGGTAGTTAAGCCAACTCTTGGACTGTAAGCAACAAGGATCCCTACCTTCCCAGCCACAACCGAACCCACGAAACATAATTAACAGAGGCCCCAATTCGCAAGGGTTCCAAGGCAATCCCGTGCAGGCTCACATGGTCCAGCCAACCCCACAAATACCCCCTGGGTTTGGTGCTTCTTCGTCCTCGTCTTCTCAAGGATCAACCCATGGCCCCAATGCCTCTACGAATGCGGTGACCTTGAGAAGCGGCACCAATACCCAGGATCCCAAATGGTCGACTCTCCCCGAGACTTCACCCGCTGAAATACCCAACTCAGAAGAGACACCAACCAAGGACCTAGAAATAGAACCAATCCACATTCATATACCCTACCCTGAGGCCTTGGAAACAATCAAGAAAAAGAAGAATGTTGTGGAAACTGAGAAGCTGTTGGAAATCTTTAAGCAAGTACAGATTAATATTTCGCTCCTTGAAGCCGTCAAACACATCCCTACTTACGCCAAGTTTTTAAAGGATGCCTATACACCCAAGCGTAAGCCGAGACCTCAAGCACCTAGGAAGGTTGTGCTCTCTGAACAAGTAAGTTCCGTAATATCAAGCAACCTTCCACTCAAGCGAACTAACCCAGGAGCGCCCCTGATTTCCTGCAATATCAGGGACATGACATTTGATAGAGCGCTCCTAGACTTGGTGCTTCTATCAATCTGATTCCAACAACCTCGTACCACCAATTTGGTTTTGGAGAGTTGACACCAACCCCTGTCACCATCCAGCTGGCTGATAGATCAGTGAAAACCCCGAAGGGGGTCGTTGAGGATGTGATTGTATAGGTTAAGGACTTCTATTTCCCGGTCGACTTTTTGGTGCTCGACATGGAAGTCCCTGAAAAATTACAGAACGCACCCATAATCTTAGGCAGACCTTTCTTAGCTACGGATAAGGCAAACATTGATTGTGACACTGGATGTATAGAAATCGCCTTCGAGGACAGGAAAATGCAATTGGATATCTTCCGGGCAACAAAGTCTTTTGATTGCGATTGTGTTGAGGAACATGATCCCGTGGAAACTCTGATCGAGGAATGCCTCTCCCTCTGTTCTGTATCAGAACACCAAACCCGTAATGACTGTTTTGACCCATCACCATCACTACCCGTGGACCTCTGTAAGGTTGAGTACCATCACACCACCATTTGAGGAGATCGATGTTGATCAACTCCTGCCCTTTCCCTTTCCATCAACTGTGGTTCCACCCGCACCTGAACTAAAACCATTGCCCGAGAACCTCAAGTATGTCTTCCTGGGACCTGACCAGACCTGACCAGTGATTATTAATTCTCATCTAACCAAGGATCAGGAACTCAGGTTGACTGCGACTCTTTCAGAACATCGGGCCACCATTGGTTGGACCATTTCTGACTTAAGAGGGATTAGCCCCACCTATTGCACCCATAAGATTTACCTGGAAGACGGGGCACGACCCTCCCGCCAGATGCAGAGACGTTTAAACCCAAACATGCGGGAGGTCGTTAAGAAAGAAATTATCAAGTGGCTTGACGCCGACATCATCTATCCTATCTCCGATAGCCCCTGGGTGAGCCCCACTCAAGTGGTTCCCAAGAAAGCTGGGCTCACCGTTGTCACCAATGATGATGGCGAATCCATCCCCACCCGCACCACCACGGCATGGCGGGTGTGTATTGATTATAGGAAGCTCAATGAAGCCACTAAGAAGGATCATTTCCCCTTGCCATTCATTGACTAAATCCTTGAAAGATTGGCAGGGAAGAAGTATTTTTGCTTCCTGGATGGATATTCAGGATATAACCAAGTCGCAATTGCTCCAGAGGATCAAGAAAAGACCACATTCACTTTCCCGTACGGCACGTTTGCATTCCGTCGAATGCCGTTCGGGTTATGCAACGCACCTGCTACCTTCCAGCGTTGCAGGCTAGCCATTTTTTCAGAAATGGTGGGTGAATACTTAGAGGTCTTTATGGGTGATTTCTCTGTATTCGGGAATTCATTCGACCATTGTCTAAGCAACTTGGAGAAAATCCTGAAACGATGTATCGAGGTTAATCTGGTGTTAAGTTGGGAAAAGAGCCATTTTATGGTTCAAGAAGGAATTGTCCTCAGTCACATCGTATCGCATAGGGGCATCGAGGTAGATCGGGCTAAGGTTGATTTGATTTCCAAACTTCCTCCACCTAGCTCAGTCCAACAGATTCGCTCATTTCTGGGACACGTTGGCTTCTACCGAAAGTTCATTAAAGACTTTTCCAAGATTTCCAAACCCTTAACCGACCTTCTAGCCAACGACGCCATATTCCACATGTCTTCTAATTACATCCAGGCTTATCACACCCTCCGGGACTTAGTCTCCACAGCACTTGTACTTCAGCCCCCGGACTGGTCCCAGGACCTTTGAAATTATGTGTGATGCATCAGATTTTGCCATAGGCGCTGTCCCGGGACAATGGCAAGACAAGAAGCCCGTGGTGATCTACTACATGAGCAAAATGTTGGACGAGGCCCAACAAAATTATACGGTCACAGAGAAAGAGTTGCTCGCTGTAGTCTATGGACTTGAAAAGTTCCGACCGTACTTGCTGGGATCCCACGTGACTATTTACACTTTGACCATTCAGCCATCCGACACCAATTGGCCAAGAAGGACGCAAAGCCCAGGCTCATCAGATGGATCCGGCTTTTGCAAGAATTTGACCTGAAAATCCGCGACAAGGCCGGATCGAAGAATGTGGTGGCTGACCACTTGTCTAGACTTCATCCAGACCACATTGGACCCTCCCTACCTTTATTTGATGCCTTCCCCAATGAACACATTCTGGCTGTGCAGGACAAGAGACTGCCATGGTATGCTGACTACGTCAACTACCTAGTTGTAAGACAAACCCCGCACAGCTGGTCCAGATAGCAACGGACAAATCCCATGCTGTTTCGCCTCTGTGCTGACCAGATCATCAGGAGGTGTATCCCCGAGAACGAAGTTCAGAGTGTGCTTTCCTTTTGTCATGACCATGCTTGTGGTGAATACTTCTCTGGAAAGAAAACGGCTGCAAAGGTTCTGCAGTCTGGATTTTACTGGTCGTCCCTATTTAAGGATGCACACAACTTTGCCAAGACTTACTCACGCTGCCAAACGCTGGGGACCATTACCAAGAAAGACATGATGCCCCTCCAGCCCATTTTGATTGTCGAAATCTTCGACGTTCAGGGTATCGATTTTATGGGCCCCTTTCCACCATCCAACGGCTTCGAGTACATCCTAGTCTCGGTAGACTATGTTTCCAAATGGATTGAAGCCGTCGCCACCCGCCGATGCGATCACAGGACTGTCATGGACTTTGTTAAGAAGAACATCTTTTCCCGGTTTGGAATAACCAAAGCCATGATCAGTGATGGTGGAAGCCATTTATCCATTCCCAATTCCGTGCCCTACTTAGAAAATACGGGGTGAACCACTGCATCGCTACCCCATATCATCCGCAAACAAACGGGCAGACTGAGGTCTCAGATAGACAAATCAAGAACATTTTACAGAAGACTGTGAGACCTGGCAGGAAAGATTGGTCCACACGACTTGATGATGCCCTGTGGGCATACAGGACCGCTTTCAAGACCCCGATAGGCATGTCGCCTTATCGCCTGGGCTTTGGCAAAGCCTGCCATCTTCTTGTCGAATTGGAACACTGGGCTTACTGGGCTGTCAAGCAATGTAACATGGATTCCCAGTTAGCCAGTGTGCAGAGGATGCTCCAATTATCTGAGCTCGAAGAAATTCGTCGAGATGCCTTTGACAATAGTCGACTGTATAAGGAGAAAATGAAAGCCGTCCACGACCGACTCATTCATAGAAAAACCTTTGAGCCTAACCAGCAAGTCTGGCTGTTTGACGCCCGCCTAAAACTATTCCCGGGGAAACTCAGGACCAAATGGACATGACCATTTCGGGTAGTTAAGCCATACTCTAATGAGGCGGTTGAAATCACTGATCTTAACACTGGGCACACTTTTACAGTTAATGGTCAAAGATTGAAGCACTTCCTGGCCCAGGTTCCCCCAAAAGAGAGTGTCACCCTCGTTGAGGGATGACACGGAGCACCGCCCAGCTGGGGGCATTAAACCCAGCGCTTCCTAGGAGGCAACCCAGAGGATTCAGACTGATCCGATATTTTACATCACTCAGGTACTATCTTTTTGAACCCTTATGCATCCATGTACTTGCCAATGAGGACATTGTCCAACTTACGCATGGGGGGTGGTAAATTACATAATCCTGAGCTCATTTAATCAGTCTGAATAAAAATAAATAAATAAAAAAAATTGAATTTAGGAAGAAAACTTAGGCATTAGAAACTTATCAATAATGGAAAATAATACAAAAAGAACTTAAACACTTAGACTTTTCAAGCCTTCAGGCTTAATCAGCCCTGGTGTCCGTTAAAATATGGATTTAGCTTTGAGTCCTTGCAACCTTAAGCTATTTTAATCCATCTACTAAATAAGGTGATAAGTATACGACTTATCAACTCACCCTCTAACTCAGAATAACTTTAAGTCTAAGCATCTGCACACATTTTTGCATAGACTCACTCCTTGGAGATTTTGACAGAAATTGGGTAGCTAATGAACTCTCTAGGGTGGTATGGCTGGCAAGTTATCGTGGGTAACAGCCCATTGGCAGGTTGTCCAGAACCCAACCACGGGACCATTCCTTCTTCATTGCCTCTAGGTACATTTGAGATCAGGGAAGCCACCTACGAAAAGAAAAAAAAGGAGAAGAAAAGAAAATAAACCACACTTCACTGCATGAGTATGGTTGGCAAGTGATCGTGGGTAACAGCCCATTGGTCAGTTGTCCAGAGCCCAGCTCAATAACTGCACAAAAAGAACCAAAACACTTAAGGAAGAAGTGGGGAAGTAGTACAAGCCGAGGAGATATACACTGGAAAAATCCTTGTGTTGACCCCAATTAAAATAAACATAGGGAGAAAGTTACCAATCGAACAAATACACCTTCAGGCAAATATATTTCCTCTTTCGGTCACCTAGGGGCGTAGAAACCCGAAGTCTGTCTGAATTACCGTCAAGTAAGTCTATCATAATCTTCACACCAAAATGCTTAGCACTTAGGGTTTTGACCGAGTTTTGGGTGGGTTGAGTAGCCGTAAAAAGTTACTAACCCACACTGAATTCCGAAAAAATTCTAAATATATATATATATATGTATAGTTATATACATTAAACTATATAACTATCAGGCGATTCTTATTTTGGCAGACACCCGAGCGCTACTTAATCTTTGTAGATTAAGATCTTGGTATATTTCCTCCTATTGACAAGTGATGAACTGTCTAAGCAATTACTTCTTAAATTCTGAAAGAAAATAAAGGCTAGAATAAACCTTGCTAGGGACTAGCAAGGAGTAAGCATGGGGGTATGATAACACTGCACAAGGGGGTGATAATTCTGTTAAATAGGGTCCATCTTAAGAATAAAAGGTACAACATAAGTAGAATGGGAGCGTTGCATGCATCATATACGAAGATTGCTTATAAAACTCTATTAATGGCTATTTGTGTAAGCACTTGTCAAAGCAGGCCTCAGATGAGCAATCGGACCGCACGAATGGATTCAGAACGACGAACGGAGTCCAACGGACTCAAGATCGACCAAATCCGACATCCGGAGCTCCTACAATGGGCCCAAGGAGTTCTGACCGTTGATCTGATGATCAACGACCCTCGTTGCGCCACGTCACCCCCGCTCACCGCACGCCACCTCTTCCTTCAGCTGAGAACTGCGTGCCCACCCGCAGTCGCTGTTACAAAGCGTGAGCGTGGCGCAACAGTTAGCGCGCACGCCCACACGCACACGACGCAGGTTCGAGCCACGCGGTGCGTAAAATTGAAGATGAAGGAGCGCGCGGCGAAATTGGGCCGCTCGATCAGCAGCGGGCGGCCGAGATCGCGCCACGCGACGTGCCCTCAGATCGTGAGCGCCCACGCGCGCGCGCACGCCGGGCGACGACGCCCATGCACACGCACGCCCGAGGCACAATCCGAGTGCATCCAAGGGAAGATCTCAGCTGTCCGATCTTCGATCGGACGGCTCTCATGCAGCGGCCGCAGATCGGGCACGAAGAAGAATGGCGCGGGCGGTTGACCGGTGGGCTGGAGGGCTTCACCGATGCTTTTGGAATGGTTTTAGCGATGTCCCGGATGTCGCTAAAGCCCCTTCTTCTTTTAGAAAGCCCTTCTCCCTATTTAAACCCCCTCCAACCACTCATTCAAGGCATTCACTTCCCTTGCAACTACTCTACCCCTCTCTTAGCTAGCTTTAGGCCCTCTTGTAATCGCCGGAGACGACGAGCCACCGACGGAGCCTCCTCCACCATCGTGGCTGCCTTGCTGCTATCCCCCCCTCTCTCTCTTCCTTTCTTTTAAGCTTTCCTTGACTTTTGTTTGAGCATGTATTTAATGTTGTAAGCTATGAACTAAAGCTGCATGATTAATGAAGTACTTTCCATTTAGTTGTTTATTTTAATTCCTGTTTAAGTTGCATGATCAAGCAAGAAACAACTCTAACCCTAATCTCTCCCTCTCTCTCTCTATCTCTCTCGCTTTTCAAACTGCACCTTTCGCAAGCAAAACTCCACGCTTTCCGTGACAATAAGTGATAAGCAAAATCCGATTCTCACGCCTCCCTGAGACCGACACTCGGACTCACCTCCGTTTCTTTATTTTAAAACCGGCATTGCAAGTGTGACTATAACGACACCTCTTAACACACACGCACAAGCGCACGTCACACCACTGGTTGCATTGACAAATAGCTTAATGTCATCATGGAGCCCGTGGTAAAAGGGGTGGACTTGTTCCCACTTCGGCACTCCATGATGGAGGCACTTACGCATGAGATCCAGAAAGCGATCCCATGCCTCGTGTAGAGATTCTCTCGCTCCTTGGGAGAAGTGCGTGATTTGGTGCTGCATTGTGTTTGTACGACCAATGGGGTAGAAGTTTTGCAGGAAGGCGGTCTGAAGTTCTCCCCATGTGTTGATCGTGTGTGGTTGAGTCTGAAACCAGTGAGCGACTTTGTCGGCCAAAGAGAATGAGAAGAGTTTTAAGAGTAATCCATCTCGATTCTGTACATCTGCCCCAAAAGTGTAAGCCAGATGTTTTAGGTTTTTGATGTACTGGAAATGATCCTCAGAGTTCAAGCCATGAAATTTTGGGGTCATATGAAGCATGCTAGGCTTGAGATCTACCTCGGGTCCTCCTGCGGGAATGTTGATTTGGGGTTCGATCTCCACCGCTATAGGATTATAGTGATCTCGCATTTGAGGACGCGACGATGGGTTGATGATGGCATTGATTTGATTTCAGAAATCATGGAATTGTTGCTCAAGGTTAGGTTGATCTTCTTGGTGATCCACGGTTGATAAGGGGAAACTAGGTTCTGAATTAGAAAATATGTCAATGTGATCAGGTTGTTGCACAAACACAGAAGTCGAGACTTGACCTCGACGAGAGTGAATGACTAATGGAGGACTCAAGGGTGGTCTTAAGGACCTCCTCCCGAACATGCACCGATGGAGTAGATAAGGGACAGAAGGTGATGGACCCAATCAAGACATCCAAATATTTTTGGATGACCATAGAGGTTCAGGGCGGATGATACCCCTAAGTCAGAAAGTCATCCTCCTGAGAATTACCTGGACAGCCATAAAGGGAGAGTCCCGCAAAGACCCTTATATGGTAGAGCATCCCTACAGGTAACAGGGTTTCCCCCACCCAACCTTTCTTGTCACTGAGGGTCCAGGTAGACCAGAATGGTGACTTGACCTCTTAAGTCTACTAATTTTAAGTTAAGAGCAAGGGTGCATATGATTTCACTTAAACTTTAAGATGTTTTAGTGCAGGGTGACCTAATTTGAAGATTGGTTAACCCAACAAGGTGAGTCAACTTCACCTGTTTGTCCTTTGAGAAATTTAAGTCCTTCTTTTAGTGTTCAAATGAAATTAAGAGCTTGATTTTAGGGTTTGCTTGAATAGATCAATTCAACCAAGGCTTAGGCACAAACTATTTGGGAAGGTTATTTCTTGATTAAGCAAGTGTGTCTCTAAAACCCTAAACTAGAAACCCTAATTGGCTCTAATTGGTCCAATTCAATTCGTCCAAATATAGTACTTAGGGCTCAAGCAAGAAAGTGATTGCCCTAGATACCTTAGAACCCTAAGTAGGTGCACAAATCAGGGTTGGGATGTTCTCTAGAATGTATCAAATCAGGCAACTTGTGATGGTTATTCTAAGAATAGAATGCAAGTAGCCCTAATTGATTTCTTCCCTTTTTTAGCTTTTCAGAATCAGGGGCTTTGGGGAAATTGGATGGAGTTTACTTGCCCCTGGAGTGTTCGGCTGTGCGGCTGATCTTCCTCCAATGAATCCCTGTCACAGATCACAGTCAAAAGAGATAGAGCAATTTAGTATCAAATAAGATATTGTAATCAAGAGATCAAAATTGCGCGTTGCTCCCAGGCAAAGGCACCCAAATGTTTATAGTGAATTCGTCGTTGTTTAAGAGATGCGTCATAGTTTAGGACAAAATCGCTCAAAACAGATAATATTTATACTTGAATGAAATTTCGAGGTCATTTGCTGGGAGCAAGTGGCAAATATGAATCTCAGGATCACAATATATAAGCAATTTCAGTCAAAACGTAATTCAGAATAATATGTCAAGAATACAAGTATCAGCGTGCAAAAATAATAGGGTGAAATGGGATCTAAATCACCAATTACCCATATACAATAATAGCAAATATCCAAATAGTATCAACTAATCAAACCAACTACACAGTGCACTCCCTATCAAACAGATTAGACAACAGAGCTACAGTGCCAAGAGGGCACTCTTCTTCTTCTTCTCTTCTTTCTCTACTCTTCTTCTGCTCTGTCTCCTTTCTTCTTCTCATGACTGTCGCCCAAGTGCCTGCAAGAGCAAAACCCCCCTCTACCCCTGCGCTCTCTATTTCTCTCTTCCCCTTGTATTTCTCAATTTTTGGTCAAAAGCTCAAGTAATTGGGTATTCGGGGCTCCGCGTACTTGGGACTACGGCTGCGAGCGTGGGTCGCAGCCGAGGTGTGAGGGCATAGGTAGGTGAGTGAGTGAGGGTGTGGGACCTCACCCCATGTTTTGAGGTGATAAGCATAGAACATGTTTTCAATTTATACCGCTTCAACTGCTTTCCCACTTCCGACGTGGGACTAAAGATAGCACCTTTCTTTGTGTAGCTAGCAGCAGCCGTTCCTTCATCAAATTCGCGGTCAAGCTATGGTCAACCACTCCAATTGATGATCCAAGAGTGGTCTTGGGATGATTCCACAGCAGCTGGAGTCGAGACCTGGGGAAGTCGAGATCTGAAGCAAGCTTCAAGTGAGCTTGAACTTGCTCGTTAATGGCGGAGATGACCTGAAGACCTGAAACAAAGTAAATGGCCTCTCGGCCATGTTAAACAAGTTAAGGAGCTTCGTATGAGTGCGGCGAATGTGATGGTGGCGGTGGCGTGTTGTGGGAGTGCGTGTGTGTGTAGGGCGAGGTCGGGAAGTGAGTGTGGCGATGGAGGTGTTCGGTAGGTGGTAAGGAGGGGCAATCGACCTAACTAAGTTAGGGCTTTTGCTCCTAGGATCGAGGCAGAGGTGGAGGGATATTGACGTGGGCTCATGCATGTGTTAAGAAGTGTCATTATAGTCGCACTTGCAACATCAGTTTTAAAGTAAAGAAACGGAGGTGAGTCCGAGTGTCGGTCTCAGGGAGGCGTAAAAATCGGATTTTGCTTATCACTTGTCATGGAAATCGCGGAGTTTTGCTTACGAAAAGGTGCGGTTGAAAAGCGAGAGAGAGATGGAGAGAGAGAGATTAGGGTTAGAGTCGTTTCTTTCTTTAACATGCAACTTGGATAGGAAATAAAGTAAACAACTGAATGAAAAATAACTTCATTAATCATGCAGCTTTAGTTCACAGATTACAACATTAGATATATGCTTAAAAATAAGTAAAGGAAAGCTTGAAAGAGAGGAAGAGAGAGAGAGAGAGAGGGAGAGCGGTGAGGCAGCCACGGTGGCGGAGAAGGCTCCGTCGGCGGCTCGTCGTCTCCAGCGATTACAAGAGGGCCTAAAGCTAGCTAAGAGAGGGGTAGAGTAGTTGCAAGGGAAGTGAATGCCTTTAATGAGTGGTTGGAGGGGGTTTAAATAGGGAGAAGGGCTTTCTAAAAGAAGGAGGGATTTAGCGACGTCCGGGACATCGCTAAAACCCTTCCAAAAGCGTCAGTGAAGCCCCCAGCCCGCCGGTCGCTCACCCGCGCAGTTCTTCCTCGCGCTCGATCCGTGGCCGCGGCATGAGAGCCATCCGATCGAAATCTTCGCTCGGGTGCGCTTGGATCGTGTCTTGGGCACGCGTGGGAGATCGCTGTCTGAGGGCGCGCCGCGTGGCTCTATCTCGGCCACCCGCTACTGATTGGGCAGCCCAATTTTGCCACGCGCCTCGCTGTCTTCAATTTTCCGCACAGCACGGCTTGATCCCGCGTCGCGTGGTTGCGGGCGTGCGTGCGGTTCTCGATCGTCCGATCAGAGATCGACGGCTGAGATTTGATCTCTGGTTGAAGGTGGAAGTGGCGCGCGGTGAGTGGGCGCCACGTGGCGCAACGAGGGTCTTTGATCATCAGATCAACGGTCAGAACTTCTTGGGCCCATTGTGGGAGCTCCGGATGTCGGATTTGGTCGATTTTGAGTATGTTGGACTCCGTTTGTCGTTCTGAATCCATCTGTGCGATCTGATTGCTCATTTGAGGCCTACTTTGACAAGTGCTTACACAAATGGCCATTAATACAGTTTTATAAGCAATCTTGGTATATGATGCATGCAATGCTCCCATTCTACTTATGTTGTGCCTTTTATTCTTAAGATGGACCCTATTTAACAGAATTATCACCCCCATATGTAGTGTTATCATACCCCCATGCTTACTCCTTGCTAGTTCCCAGCAAGTTTATTCTAGCCTTTATTTTCTGTCAGAATTTAAGAACTAATTGCTTAGACACTTCGTCACCTGTCAATAGGAGAAAATATACTAAGATTTTAATCTACAAAGACTAAGCAGCGCCTAGGTGTCCGCCAAAATACGAATCGCCCGAATCCTTACTTTAATGTATATAACTATACATATGTATATGTATATATATATATATATAAATATATATATATATATAAATATATATATATATATATATTTTAGAATTTTTTTGAAATTCTGAGTGGGCTAATAACTTTTTACGGCTACCCAACCCACCCAAAACTCAGTCAAAACCCTAAGTGCTAAGCATCTTGGTGTGAAGATTGTGATAGACTCACACAACGGTAATTCAAACAGACTTCGGGTTTCTATGCCCCCAGGTGACCGGAAGAGGAAATATATTTGCCCGAAGGTGTATTTATTCGATTGGTAGCTTTCTCCCTACGTTTGTTTTAATTGGGGTCAACACAAGGATTTTTCCAGTGTATATCTCCCTGGCTTGTACTACTTCCCCGCTTCTTCCTTAAGTGTTTTGGTTCTTTTTGTGCAATTATTGAGCTGGGCTCTGGACAACCGACCAATGGGCTGTTACCCACGATCACTTGCCAGCCATACTCGTGCAGTGAAGTGTGGTTTATTTTGTTTTCTTTTCTTCTCCTTTTTTTTCGTAGGTGGCATCCCTGATCTCAAATGTACATAGAAGCAATGAAGAAGTGGTCCCGTGGCTGGGTTCTGGACAACTTGCCAATGGGCTGTTACCCACGATAACTTGCCAGCCATACCACCCTAGAGAGTTCATTAGCTGCCCAATTTCTGTCAAAATCTCTGAGGAGTGAGTTTGAGTAAAAAAGTGTGCAGATGCTTAGACTCAAAGTTTTTCTGAGTTAGAGGGTGAGTTGATAAGTCGTATACTTATCACCTTATTTAGTAGGTGGATTAGAACAGCTTAAGGTTGTAAGGATTCGAAGCTAAATCCATATTTTAACGGACACCAGGGCTGATTAAGCCTGAAGGCCTGAAAAGTCTAAGTGTTTAAGTTCTTTTTGTATTATTTCCCGCTATTGATAAGTTTCTAATGCTTAAGTTTCTTCCTAAATTCAATTTTTTTTATTTTATTTTATTTAGACAGATTAAATGAGCTCAGGATCATGCAATTTACCACCCCCCCATGCTTAAGTTGAACAATGTCCTCATTGGCAAATACATGGATGCATAGGAGTTCAAAAAGATAGTACCTGAGTGACGTAAAATACTGGATCAGTCTGAATCCTCTGGGTTGCCTCCCAGGAAGCGCTGAGTTTAACGCCTCCAGCTAGGCGGTGCTTCGTGTCATCCCTCAACAAGGGTGACACTCTCCTTTGGGGGAACCTGGGCCAGGAAGTGCTTCAATCTTTGACCATTAATTGTAAAAGTGTGCCCAGTGTTAGGATCAACGATTTCAACCGCCCCATTAGAGTAAGGCTTAACCAGTCGAAATGGTCCTGTCCATTGGGACCTGAGTTTACCCAAGAAGAGTTTTAGGCAAGCATCAAACAACCTGTTACGAACGTGGCCTCAAGACGGTTTTTAAGACGTCTGGGAAGTGGCCCAGACGTCTAACCAGACGTCTGGGATTTAATTTTTGCGGCGTATGGGGTTGCGTCTGCACGCATGCACGCGCAGACCTACACCCGCCGCTCTCTTCCCTCTTTTTCCCTCTCTCCTCCTGCAGGGCACGGCGCTTCTCTCTCTCTCTCCCCGCACGGCCTTAAAAGGCCCCTCGCCCTCTCCCTCACCCTCATCTCCTCCGTGTCCCTCTTCTTCTCCCAGCCGGTGCAAGAGCGCGAGCGAGCGAGTGAGCGGCGGCAGCAGCGGCCGCGGCAAGTGTGCGGGAGGAGGTGTTGCGCGAGGGAGGAGACGCTCGACCGTGAGGGCTCGAGCTTGCCGGGGCAGCTAGAGCTGGTCGGCGGGGGAGCAGCGGGCGTGGAGTGTCGCGGAGGGGTTGCTGCAGTCGAGCAGCAGGCGGACGGGGCGCGGCGCGGCCGTGCGTCGTGGGCGGAGAACAAGTCGAACTTTGATTCTAGAAGTTTTTCCAGAATCAGATGTCTGGGCTTCCAACCAGACGACACTGAAGACGTCTGGAGGACTGTCCAGACGTCTGGCAGGCAAGATATTCAATCTGCTTCCTTTTTCGAGCCTTCGTCTGCGACTCGTCGTACTGAGAACAGGTGTGGGTACGTGCAGGTTCTGCTCAGGAGGGCGCAAGGGCTCGCCATCCCACGTGAGTCGGACGTCTGGCCGCAGTGCCAGACGATGGGAAGGACTTCCAGACGTCTGGGGTGACCATCGGACGTCTGGGAACTAAGCCAGACGCCCCCGCAGGCTTCTGGACATCTGAGGGACTACACAGAATGAAGGTACACTCTGACCCACATTTTAAGACGTCTGGAAGAGGTTCCAGACGTCTGATTTTGGGCAGTTTCATTGTTTTCGACCCATTTAGGGCCCGTTCGAAGTCCGTTTTTCGCGTTTCGAGTTGCGTTCTTTCCGGAATAAAATCCTCTACCCATTTACAGTAATTATATACCATTCTGAGAAACTCCTTGTGTTTGATCCTTATGTTAGGATCCCGTTCCATTGCAGTCTTGGGGATTGCAGAAGCACGTGGGATTTCTGACCACGCCCCCAGTACTCCCGTTGTAGTTGGTATAGTGGCTTTTAATTTGCTTAATCGAAATTGTTACAATTGTGGAACAATTAATAGAGTCTAGGGCACTACATGAACCCTAGGACTGAGAAACTAGATTGAATGATAGATCCTAGGGTATCGCATGAAACCTAGGACTGGAAACTAGATTGAATGATAGATCCTAAGGTATCGCATGAAACCTAGGACTGGAAACTAGATTGAATGATAGATCCTAGGGTATTGCATGAATCCCAGGACTGGAAAACTAGATTGAATGACAGATCCTAGGGTACGACATGAATCCTAGGACTGAAA
Organism: Thalassia testudinum; assembly: GCA_037157565.1. Classification (NCBI taxonomy): domain Eukaryota; kingdom Viridiplantae; phylum Streptophyta; class Magnoliopsida; order Alismatales; family Hydrocharitaceae; genus Thalassia; species Thalassia testudinum. The sequence goes on from JAZHRO010000014.1 coordinate 41,153,266, forward strand.
AACTAGTGATATGTATATAAATATTGCAGTCTTGGAAAGGTGGAAAGGAAATAATAGATGCCTGTAAATTGATTTAACCGCTGCCTATTATGAATGAATAAATATGATTGAGAACATGGGTTGTATGAACGTAAAACTGGAACGGTGAAACATAAATGTGCTGAGTTAAAAGAGCCGGAACCCTACGGGGAATTAGGAGTAGAACTCCTGGAAAGAGAATGGATGGAACTAAGAAAGAAAGACGTGGAAGTGTGTTGTCTCTGGGGTACGTGGTACCAACGAGAGCACACATTACCTCTTAGTGTAGAGGGGAGCTTGCCGCCCTCAGGTTGAGACCGGGATGGGTTTGGCCACTGTACACCGACTTGCTGGCCCTCGCGTACGTAGTATCGAGGAGAGCTACTAGTATAGGGAGAGCACTAGCTACCCCACGGGCCCCGGGGTTCTGCTAGCCTCCTACACCGACTTGTTTGGCCCACTGGGCAAACTAGGGTAGTCAGGCGAGGGTGCGCGGACTGTGGAGGGGTTGGACCCCTGTTACTTAGAGGGCTCTGCCCTATACTGGTTCGTGATATGTTTTGAGCGCACCCGTTAACGGAAACGACTGACCGCGTGCCAGTGCGGGGTAGCTACCCGTGCGCTTATCACGCGTGCCGTAGTCACCGTTACATCTGTCAGTGACCTTGGGGTGGTTGACTGAGGGTAGGACCACCACGGGGGACTCTCCCAGCCAAGAGAGCACCACGTGTTACTTCTACTTTTCGGAAATGACTGCAATCAAGATCGTTCCCACGAGGAACATTCGAGATCAAGTGAAGGATCTGAGAAATAAATAAATCGTGAAATAATAGGACGTAAATAAAGAAAGTAAAATATAACAGCTACTGTACACTCTACTACTTCTTTAGCTTTTAGCTTCCACTCTACTCAGCGTTTCGCTGACGTGTTACACTTGTTACTTTTCAGGACCAGGTGTTGAGCAGCTACGGTCAGCGGCTGCAGAGGACGCTGGGCCGAGTAGGGTCCAGTAGCGTTACCTGCAGTTCTTTTTGTACTTTTTGCCACTGTAGTGAGTAGTTTCCTTGTTACTCCTTGTACTTCTTTATTGTAAACTTCATGTTATGTACACATTTGTAGTTCTACTGTTGTGGTGGTGTATACTATAGTAGTTCCGTTTCTTACTGCTGTATTTTGTTACTGCTAGTTATATTCATGCTGAATGTGGTTTATTTTACTGCTCTTTAGGTTACTTCCTCGTTGGATGACTAGGTCTTGGGATTAGTCGAGTCGATCCGGTTCTTGTGTCTCGTAGGGACTCGGGAATCGGGTCGTTACACAACCAGACTTGCTGGTTAGGCTCAAAGGTCTTTCTTTGGATAAGTCGGTCGTGGACGACTTTCATTTTCTCCATGTACAGTCGACTATTCTCAAAAGCGTCCCGACGAATTTCTTTGAGCTCAGATAATTGGAGAGTCCTCTGCACACCGGCTAACTGGCAATCCATGTTACATTGCTTGATAACCCAGTAAGCCCGGTGTTCCAATTCGACAGGAAGATGACAGGCTTTGCCAAAGACCAGGCGATAAGGCGACATGCCTATCAGGGTCTTGAAAGTGGTCCTGTATGCCCACAGGGCATCATCTAGTCGTGTGGACCAGTCTTTTCTGTCAGGTCTCACAGTCTTCTGTAAAATGTTCTTGATTTGTTTATTTGAGACCTCGGTCTGCCCTTTTTTTTGCGGATGATATGGAGTAGCAATGCGGTGGGTCACCCCGTATTTTCTAAGTAGGGCACGGAATTGGAAATGGATAAAATGACTTCCACCATCACTGATCATGGCCTTGCGTATTCAAAATCAGGAAAAGATGTTCTGCTTAACAAAGTCCATGACAGTCCTGTGATCGCATCGGCAGGTGGCGACGGCTTCAATCCATTTAGAAACATAGTCTACTGAGACTAGGATGTACTCGAAGCCGTTGGATGGTGGAAAGGGGCCCATAAAATTGATACCCTGAACGTCGAAGATTTCGACAATCAAAATGGGCTGGAGGGGCATCATATCTTTCTTGGTAATGGTCCCCAGTGTTTGGCAGCGTGAGCAAGTCTTGGCAAAGTTGTGTGCATCCTTAAATAGGGACGGCCAGTAAAATCCAGACTGCAGAACCTTTGCAGCCGTTTTCTTTCCAGAGAAGTGTTCACCACAAGCCTGGTCATGACAGAAGGAAAGTACACTCTGAACTTCGTTCTCGGGGATACACCTCCTGATGATCTGGTCAGCACAGAGGCGAAACAGCACGGGATCTTCCCAAAAATAGTGCTCGTCCTCAGCCAAGAACCTGTGCCATTGCTGTCTAGACTAGCTGTGCGGGGTTTGTCCTACAACTAGGTAGTTGACGTAGTCACCATACCATGGCAGTCTCTTGTCCTACACAGCCAGAATGTGTTCATCGGGGAAGGCGTCAGATAGAGGTAGGGAGGGTCCAATGTGGTCTGGATGAAGTCTAGACAAGTGGTCAGCCACCACATTCTTCGATCTGGCCTTGTCGCGGATTTCCAGGTCAAATTCTTGCAAAAGCAGGATCCATCTGATGAGCCTGGGCTTTGCGTCCTTCTTGGCCAACAGGTGTCGGATGGCTGAATGGTCAGTGTAAATAGTCACATGGGATCCCAGCAAGTACGGTCGGAACTTTTCAAGTCCAAAGACTACAGCGAGCAACTCTTTCTCTGTGACCGTATAATTTCGTTGGCCCTCGTCCAACGTTTTGCTCACGTAGTAGATCACCACGGGTTTCTTGTCTTGCCATTATCCTAGGACAACGCCTATGGCAAAATCTGATGCATCACACATAATCTCAAAGTCCTGGGACCAGTCCGAGGGCTGAAGTACAGGTGCTGTGGAGACTAAGTCCCGGAGGGTGTGATAAGCCTGGATGCAATCAGAAGACATGTGGAATATGGCGTCGTTGGCTAGAAGGTCGGTTAAGGGTTTGGAAAGCTTGGAAAAGTCTTTAATGAACCTTCGGTAGAAGCCAACGTGTCCCAGAAATGAGCGAATTGTTGGACCGAGCTAGGTGGAGGAAGTTTGGAAATCAAATCAACCTTAGCCCGATCTACCTTGATGCCCTTATGCGATACGATGTGACTGAGGACAATTCCTTCTTGAACCATAAAATGGCTCTTTTCCCAACTTAACACCAGATTAACCTCGATAGATTGTTTCAGGATTTTCTCCAAGTTGCTTAGACAATGCTTGAATGAATTCCCGAATACAGAGAAATCATCCATAAAGACCTCTAAGTATTCACCCACCATTTCTGAAAAAATGGCTAGTATGCAACGCTGGAAGGTAGCAGGTGCATTGCATAACCCGAACGGCATTCGACGGAATGCAAACGTGTCGTACGAGCAAGTGAATGTGGTCTTTTCTTGATCCACCGGAGCAATTGCGACTTGGTTATATCCTGAATATCCATCCAGGAAGTAAAAATACTTCTGCCCTACCAATCTTTCAAGGATTTGGTTAATGAATGGCAAGGGGAAATGATCATTTTTAATGACTTCATTAAGCTTCCTATAATCAATACACACCTGCCATGCGATGGTGGTGCGGGTGGGGATGGATTCGCCATGATCATTGGTGACAACGGTGAGCCCAGCTTTCTTTGGAACCACTTGAGTGGGGCTCACCCAAGGGCTATTGACGTCGTCGTCAAGCCACTTGATAATTTCTTTCTTAACTACCTCCCGCATGTTTCGGTTTAAACGCCTCTACATCTGGCGGGAGGGTCGTGCCCTGTCTTCCAGGTAAATCTTATGGGTGCAATAGGTGGAGCTAATTCCTCTTAAGTCAGAAATGGTCCAACCAATGGCGGCCCGATGTTCTGAAAGGGTCGCGGTCAACCTGACCTTTTGATCCATGGTTAGATGAGAATTAATAATCACCGGGAAGGTCTGGTCAGGTCCCAGGAAGACATACTTGAGATTTTCGAGCAGTGGCTTAAGTTCAGGTGCGGATGGAACCACAGTTGATGGAAAAGGCGGGAGTTAATCAACATCGATCTCCTCAAATGGTGTTGTGTGATGGTAATCGGCCATACAGAGGTCCACGGGTAGTGAAAAGGACAAGTCAGAACAATCATCACGGGTTTGGTGGTCTAAGACAGAACTAAGGGTGAGGCATTCCTCGACCAGAGTTTCCACGGGATCATGTTCCTCAACGTAATCGCAATCAAAAGACTTTGTCGCCCGAAAGATATCCAATTGCATTTTCCTGTCTCCGAAGGCGATTTCCATACATCCCGTGTCACAATCAATGTTTGCCTTAACCGTAGCTAAAAAGGTCTGCCTAAGATTATTAGTGTGTTCTGTAATTTTTCAGGGACTTCCATGTCGAGCACCAAGAAGTCGACCGGGAAATAGAAGTCCTTGACCCATACAATCACGTCCTCGACAACCCCTTTCGGGGTTTTCACTGATCTATCAGCCAGCTGGATGGTGACAGGTGTTGGTGTCAACTCTCCGAAACCAAATTGGTGGTACAGGGTTGTTGGAATCAGATTGATAGAAGCACCTAAGTCCAGGAGCGCTCTATCAAATGTCATGTCCCCGATATTGCAGGAAATCAGGGGTGCTCCTGGATCAGTTCGCTTGAGCGGAAGGTTGCTTGATATTATGGAACTTGCTTGTTCGGAGAGCACAACCTTCCTAGGTGCTTGAGGTCTTGGCTTACACTTGGGTGTACAGGCATCCTTTAAAAACTTGGCGTAAGCCGGGATGTGCTTGACGGCTTCGAAGAGTGGAATATTAATCTATACTTACTTAAAGATCTCCAAAAGCTCCTCAGTTTCCACAACATTCTTCTTTTTCTTGATTGTTTCCAAGGCCTCAGGGTAGGGTGTCTGAATGTGGATCGAATCGATTTCTGGGTCCTTGGGTTTTTCTGGTGCCTCCTCTGAGTTGGGTATTTCAGTAGTTGAAGTTTTGGGGAGAGTCAGCCATTTGGGATCCTGGGTTTTGGTGTCGCTTTTCAAGGTCACCGCATTCGCAGAGGCATTGGGGCCATGGGTTGATCCTTGAGAAGACGAGGACGAAGAAGCACCAAACCCAGGGGGTGTTTGCGGGGCTGGCTGGACCATGTGAGCCTGCTCGGGATTTCCTTGGAACCCTTGCGAATTGGGGCCTCTATTAATTATGTTTCGCGGGTTCGGTTATGGCTGAGAAGGTAGGGATCCTTGTTGTTTACAATCCAAGAGTTGGCTTAACTGTCCCTTTACCAATGCCATTTCCTCCTGATGTTTCTGGTTCATGTCAGCCATCATCTTTATTAGGGTGTCCATTTGGTTTTGTGGTGTAGGGGCCACCCTATTCTGATTATATTGGGGTCAAAATGGTGGTCCTTGCTGATAGGGGGCAAGTGTGGCTGCTGGTTTGGCCTAGGCTGGTTTTGGAATTGCGGTGGCTTCTGGTTTGTCCAACCAAAGTTGGGGCGGTTACACCAGCCAGTGTTGTAAGTGTTGGAGAAAGGGTCAGGTTTCGCATAACCTTGGACAGCATGCACATCTTCAAGGATAGCCCATGTCGATGGAGAGGGAAGATAGTAATCAAGGGTTGAGGGAGCAAAGGTTCCTCCCTGGAACGTGGTCAGGGGTTGTTCCAGGTTCAATTGGGTTAAGGGCTGGACCAGGTCAACATTATGTGCTCCTTTTGCTAGGGAAAAGGTCTGTAAGGGGTTCCTGGTCTAGTTCAGTAGCTCATCAATCTTTTTGTCCACTAATTCCACTCGATCGAGTTTCTTGGCAATGATGTCCATGTCAACCATTCCAGAATTTGCTTGTACCTCACAAATCCCACCATGGGGTTGACTAGACCTGTTAAACTGGGTCATGGAGACATTGTTGAGCGAATTCTCGCTCATAAACTCAAAGAGCTCAATCGCGCTCTCCTCATCCTTGTTCAGGAAGTTCCCCCCACATAAGGCATCGACGAAGTTCCATAGGTTGCTGTCCGGACCATGGTAGAAAATATGGGCCAATTGCCACCTTGGTACTTTGTGGTGTGGGCATTTCCTCAAGAGTTCATTAAATCTTTCCCACGCCTCATGGAATTGTTCCCCACCCTGGAGTGTAAAGGTAGTAATAGCTCTTCTGAGGGCATTGGTCTTTCCTATGGGGAAGAATTTCTTTAAAAATGCATGCCTCAGTTCTTCCCAGGTGGTGATAGGTCTGCCTAGGGTTCTAAGCCAGTGAGAAGCCTTGTCTCTTAATTAGAAGGGAAATATCTTGATTAAAACAATGTCAATGCTAATATTCCTAGGTTTCACAGTTCGTGCTCTGCAGTCGAGATCCTCTAGATGCTGGAAGGGGTCCTCATTTGAGCTTCCAAGGAAGTGGCTCTCGATCAGACTTATGACATTCGGTTTCAACTCAAAATCATCTCCCCCTTCGGGGATCCTAAGGTGTGGCTCGACTCTAATAGCGGAAGGATTATAGAAATCGCGGAAGGGCCTCAGTTGATCCTGAAATGGTGGTACATCGAGTGGTGGTTGCCCTTGTGGGCCTTGGAAAGGTGGTGGTGGTTGTTCTTGTGGGTTCTGTAACCGGTGTATGGCTTGCATGATGGTGTGGATTTGTTGTTGCTGAAGCCGGTGGTTTGCATTAATTTGGGCTTGGATGATGGCCATTGTGTCTCGTGGGGGTTGATCATCAACCTCATCTACCCTAGGTTCAGCCATGTTCCTAACAGAATCACATCGCCTAGATTCCTATCCCAAAACAAACAACTCGGGATGCAGTGAGCGTCTCCCGTACATACACTAGAGAAGAACAGGAGGAGATGCGGAGAGCGACAGATGCGAGAAATATGTTCAATCAAGTAAACAAGCCTAGTCCTTATGGTATATCCCTTAAGAGACCTAGAAATCCCAAAAAAGGTGATTAAGTCCGTAAGCACTGGACTCTCCTTCCCAAGGCTAATCTAGCCAGGTTGATTACGAGGGGATTGCAGGGAAGGTTCTTCCTTTGGCTTGCGCCTCCGGTTCCGTAAACCCCACAACCGCGGTCGTTTGACACTGCCCCGCAGTCTAGTCACCAGATTATACCAAGGGAATGAAAGCCAAGTGAACAAAACCTCACCTTTCGAGACTTTAACTCAATCCTGCCTAGGGCACGTCTAATCAGTTTAAAAGGGTTAGGATAGTGCTTGTGCTAGGGTTATGTGATGAGGCGTTGATTGGGGTGGTGCCTCTTAATTTTCCACTTTCAAGGTGTGCGCTTCTATCAAAACATGATTTTCAAGCAAGGATTTTTAAGATGTGGTGTCTTTTAGTGTTTCATCTTTACTTTAGTGCTTTTTAGGGTTGACGTGTCTTAATGTTTTCAGACAAGTTTCAGTGGGCACGTCAAGTTCTGCACACAAATCAGTGAAAATAGATTTCCTTTTATTCTGTAGAGGTTCTAAAACCCTAATGTACTCATCCTAATGATCATGCAGCTTCTATTAGATGAGTCGATTTTAAGGTTGAGTGGTGCGGCCCAGGTTAACTCACGGTGGCTTCCCAAACACCACTAAAAAAAAAGAGAAAAGAGCACTCCAAGAATTTATTCAGAATGTTAGAGTGTACATTTTTTTGTGGGGTGATGTGTTAAAGATGTGGGTCAATCATACACCATGCCAATTTTTTTCAACTTTTACAATTTCTTTAGTTTTTTCACGCAAGCAAACAATCATGAGTGAAGAATTACTCACTATCGGTCCTTGTTGCGCCTACTCCCTTGTTACCGTCGTGAGATGCGTTGCTTTGCCGTCCAAGCGTCGAATTCCTGCAACCATCAAGTAAAAAGGAAACAGGGCATTAGACGATGTGAGAATGATGTGAAATGGAGGTGACAAAACAAATCTGTTGCCTCCCCGGCAACGGCGCTAAAAACTGACGTGCGCTTGTGCGTGTGTTAAGAGGTGTCGTTATAGTCGCACTTGCAATGCCGGTTTTAAAGTAAAGAAACGGAGGTGATTCCGAGTGTTGGTTTCAAGGAGGCGTGAAAATCAGATTTTGCTTATCACTTGTCACGGAAAAGCGCAGAGTTTTGCTTGCGAAAGGTGCGGTTTGAAAAGCAAGAGAGAGATAGAGAGAGAGAGAGAGAGAGAGAGGGAGAGATTAGGGTTAGAGTTGTTTCTTGCTTGATTATGCAACTTAAACAGGAATTAAAATAAACAACTAAATGGAAAGTACTTCATTAATCATGCAGCTTTAGTTTATAGCTTACAATATTAAATACATGCTCAAACAAAAGTCAAGGAAAGCTTAAAAGAAAGGAAGAGAGAGAAGGGGGAGAGCGGCAAGGCAGCCACGGCGGTGGAGGAGGCTCCGTCGGCGGCTCGTCATCTCCGACGATTACAAGAGAGCCTAAAGCTAGCTAAGAGAGGGGTAGAGTAGTTGCAAGGGAAGTGAATGCCTTGAATGAGTGGTTGGAGGGGGTTTAAATAGGGAGAAGGGCTTTCTAAAAGAAGAAGGGGTTTAGCGACGTCCGGGACATCGCTAAAACCATTCCAAAAGCGTCGGTGAAGCCCTCCAGCCCACCGGTCAACCGCCCGCGCTATTTTTCTTCGCGCCCGATCCGCGGCCACTGCGTGAGAGTCGTCCGATCGACGATCGGACGGCTGAGATCTTCCCTTGGATGCGCTCGGATCGCGCCTCGGGCACGCTTGTGCGCGGGCGTCGTCGCCCGGCCTGCGCGCGCCCGTGGGCGCTCGCGATCTGAGGGCGCACCGCGTGGCGCGATCTCGGCCGCCCGCTGCTGATCGGGCGGCCCAATTTCACCGCGCGCTCCTTCGTCTTCAATTTTACGCACCGCGCAGCTCGAACCCGCGTCACGTGCATGCGGGGGTGCGTGCTAACCGTTGCGCCACACCCGCGCTTTGTCGCAGCGACTGCGGGCGGGCACGCGGTTCTCTGTCGTCCAATCAAAGATCGAACGGCCGAGATTTGATCTCAACTGAAGGAAGAGGTGGCGTGCAGTGAGCGGGGGTGACGTGGCGCAACGAGGGCCGTTGATCATCAGATCAAGGGTCAGAACTTCTTGGGCCCATTGTAGGAGCTCCGAATGTCGGATTTGGCCGATCTTGAGTCCGTTGGACTCCGTTCGTTATTCTGAATCCATCCGTGTGGTCCGATTGCTCATCTGAGGCCTGCTTTAACAAGTGCTTACACAAATGGCCATTAATACAATTTTATAAGCAATCTTGGTATATAATGCATGCAACGCTCCAATTCTACTTATGTTGTGCCTTTTATTCCTAAGATGAGCCCTATTTAATAGAATTATCACCCCCTTGTGCAGTGTTATCATGGTGGTAGCATCATGGGTCAACATGAGGACATGATCTGGGAGATTCTTGAGAACATGTGCAAAAACTCCGTGAATAATGAGTCACTGGGTGCGTACAACTGAACATCCACCAGCGCATTGACAAACAATCGGGGGGTACACGAATCCTGGGGTCTTTCCTCATCCGTTGATCTGAAGTTGGTAGCCAGTCAATTGGATAAGGTCTCCATTATCGAAAAGAAGGTGAATGACATTACTCGTCATCTACACAAATCCACCTCTGCACTTCAAAGCACATATGGGCACCTGCCCACAGGAAGGGAGGCTGCGCACAACATCTACCACTCCCCAAGGATGGATGCATATCCACCCTCATTTGATTATGGATTCGGAGGCAACCTCTGGGTCAGCCCACCACAGTTGGGAGAACTCTAAACCCCCGTACCCTGATTATCTCGAAGCTCCTCAAACCTGCGAGGACCTCCATGCCATCCAGAATAATCCTTTCTCCAACACTTGCAATCCTGGATGGCATAATCATTCTAACTTTTCGTGGATGAGAAATAACCCGAATTTGAGATCCCAGTTCCAACCCTGACCATAGAATTAGCGACCATATCAACCCTCTCAACCAAGGCCTAATCAAAATTACTAATCTGGATAGCCTAAAGAAGATCAGACATCTTTGATTCTCCAGACCTTTGACATGCAAAAACAGCACAAAGAAGAGATCTCTGAGCTACGCAATCAATTAGCACAGCTGGCAAGCACTCGCCAGCCTGGTGCATCCCTTCTCAGCCTCTTCCAAACCCAAATAACGTGCCAAACCAGAGGCGCGTTATGAACCCAAATCAGGGCCAAGCTCACTTTATTTATCAGGACCCTTCTACTCCCTCACCTGACGAGATGGATGCTTCAACTTCATACTCGGGATTGCAGCAGAAGACACCTATTCTGCCAAACCCAAACCAGAATCAGGCAGGTTTAAATTCCATCACCACTCGTAGTGGAAAAGCAACAGAAGACCCACCTTTTCCTAGCCACGACATGACTAAGATTGTAGACCCTAACCCTAGATTGGTCATCCAGGACATGCCCATTTTTGATAAAGAGTCCGAACCAATTTTAGAGGAACCATCTAAGGCTCCATTTCTCGAGGCCCTGACTAAAGGAAAGAAGATAACCAAACCCGTGGCACCTGAGGAGGACCTAGTCAAGCTCTTTGAGCAGGTTCAAATAAATATCTCATTGATGGATGCAATTTGCCACGTGCCGTCTTATGCACGATTCCTGAAAGATGTGTGTACACCCAAACATAAACCGCAAACCAAAGGCGGGAACCCGATCGTACTATCGAAGCAAGCTAGCTCCATCATTTTGAGCAAACTCCTGCCTAAGGCAAAAGACCCAGGCACCCCTCTGATCTCCTGTACTATTAGTGATATATAGTTTGACCGAGCCTTATTGAACCTAGGAGCTTCCATCAATTTGATACCCACATCCCTACTAGACCACTTTGAGGAATCTGAACATAAACCGATAGAGATGACTCTACAGTTAGCTGATCGATCTATTAAGTCACCAAATGGAGTACTCGAGGATGTCATAGTTAGGGTACATGATTTTTACTTTCCCGTGGATTTCACCGTCCTAGACATTAATGCTCCTAAGAACTTGAAGAATACACCGATCATATTAAGGAGACCCTTTCTGGCCACAGCTAGGGCCAATATTAATTGTGAGGAGGGCCAAATTGAGTTAAAATTTGGGAGCAAGACACTAAAGACCGATATCTTTAAGGCCCAACAAGGAATTAATTGCAGAGTTATTGAACAAATTTGCGATGTCGAGGCCGTGGTTGACGACAGATGTATCGAGGAAAACTCAAGTATTTCTAATAAACCACAAAAAGATCAAAACCCACAATTATAGGAACTTGAACCTAACCTAGATACACCCATAGTTCCTTCCTTTGCTCCCGACACCTACCCTGAACCACCTACTGCTACTGATAATCCAGTTACGAAACTAAAACCCCTCCCTAACCATCTCAAATATGTCTTTTTGGGTTCCAATCAAACGTTTCCTGTGATTATCAACTCCCGACTCACATCTGATCAGGAAACACGCTTGATTACTATCCTCCAGCAGCATCGGAGAGCCATTGGATGGACTCTCGATGATCTGACTGGCATCAGCCCCTCATATTGCACACATCACATCTATACCGAAGAAGGCACACGACCATCCCATGAAATGCAGAGCACCTGAATCTGAACCTGCAAGATGTCGTGAAAAAGGAGATCATCAAGTGGTTAGATGCAAGGATCATCTATCCGATCTCCGACAGTCAGTTGGTGAGTCCAATCCATGTTGTGCCTAAGAAGGTAGGACTCACCGTGATCACAACTGAAACCGAAGAAACCAAATCGACCCGTATAGCGAACTCATGGAGAGTCTTCATTGATTACAGAAGGCTGAATACCTCCACGAAGAAGGATCATTTCCCACTACCGTTCATTGATCAGATCCTCGAGAAACTAGTGGGAAATCGATTCTTCTGCTTCTTGGATGGGTACTCCGGTTATAACCAGGTTACAATCCTAAGGACCAAGAGAAGACTACCTTCACCTGCCCCTTCGGGACGTACGCATTCCGAAGGATGCCGTTCGGTCTCTGCAATGCACCTACTACTTTTCAGCAATGCATGCTTGCTATATTCTCAGATATGGTAGATGAATACCTTGAAGTCTTCATGGATGACTTCTCAGTGTTTGGAGAATCTTTTGATGATTGCCTCCTACACTTGGTCTAAATCCTCAGGTGGTGCATTGACGTGAATTTGGTTCTTTCCTAGGAAAAGAGCCACTTTATGGTACCTGAGGGAATTATCCTGGGACATCTCATCTCTAAAAAAGGCATCCAGGTTGATCGAGCCAAGGTGAATCTGATTTCCAAGCTCCCTATGCCTAGCACAGTCAAGGACATTTGATCATTTCTGGGGCATGTCAGTTTTTACCGTCGATTCATTCATGATTTCTCGAAAATTGTGTGCCCCCTGACTAATCTTCTCTCAAAGGATGCCCATTTCGAAATCATCGAGGAGTACACTCAAGCGTTTGAGATCCTACGTGATCGAGTTACCCAAGCACCTATCCTGCAATCCCCTGATTGGTCTCAACCCTTTAAGATCATGTACGATGCATCTGATTATGCTGTGGGTGCGGTACTTGGGCAGAAAATAGACGGGAAACTCGTGATCATCTACTACACTAGCAAGACACTTGACGAGGCTCAGCATAACTACACAGTTACTGAGAAAGAGCTGCTAGCCATAGTATTCGGCCTGGAAAAATTCTGATCGTATCTTTTGGGTTCCCATGTTATCATATACTCGGATCATACTGCAGTGAGGCACCTCCTCGCGAAGAAGGATGCAAAACCTCGACTAATCCGCTAGATCTTGCTGTTGCAAGAATTTGACCTCAAGATTCGCGACAAGGCAGGAAAGCAGAACATGGTCGCCGACCACTTGTCCCGCCTTCCTTTTGACATTATCGACCCTTCCGAACCCATCACAGAACACTTTCCTGATGAGCACCTCCTGACTATTAGTACAGGACTTCCTTCGTATGCTTATTTGGTGAACTACTTGGCATCACATTAGATCCTGTTTGACTGGCCGAAGGCTAAGAAGGACAAGTTGCTTTCCGATGCCAAGTACTACATCTGGGAAGACCTGTACCTCTTCCACATTGGTGCTGATCAGATCATCAAACATTGCATCCTAGAAGTGGAAATTCAGGACATTTTGTCCTTCTGCCATAACCAAGCCTGCGGCAGACACTTCTCCGGACATAAAACCACAGCAAAAGTCCTCCAGTGCACTTTTACTGGCCCATGATTTTCAAGGATGCATATGATCACTATAAGGCATGCACTCGTTGCTAGACCTTGGGCAACATGAGCCACCGCGATATGATGCCTTTACAGCCGATTCTCGTATGCGAAATCTTCGATAATTGGGGGATTGATTTCATGGGACTCTTCCCTACCTCGAATGGCTTCAAGTACATTCTCCTCACTGTGGACTACGCGTCCAAGTGGATCGAAGCCATCCATACCCGAACCAACAATCATAAGGTGGTAATCAAATTCATTCAGCAGAACATCTTTTCACGGTTCGGTATCCCACACGCTATTATCTCTAATGGAGGGACACATTTTATGAACGCTTAGTTCAGATCACTGATGACCAAGTACAGGGTATCGCACCGAATCTCAACTACTTATCACCCCCAAACCAACGGTCTAACTGAGCTATCAAATCGAGAGATCAAGAAAATCCTTCAGGTCACTGTTCGACCTTATAGGAAAGATTTGTCATCCTGACTTCCGGAAGCCTTGTGGGCTTATAGGACCGCCCACAAGACCCAATTAGGCATGTCTCCCCTCAGATTGGTGTACAGGATGGCGTGTCACCTTCCCGTCGAGTTGGAGCACAAAGCCTATTGGGCAGTCCGAAAGTGTAATCTAGATCTTTCTAAGACTAGAACCCACAGACAGCTTCAAATGAGCGAGATTGATGAACTACGCAATGACGCGTACGAGAACTCGCGAATTTACAAAGAGTAGGTTGATGCCTTTCACGACAAGCACATATCCAGAAAGATCTTTCATCCTAGTCAAAACTCTTCCCGGGAAAACTCAGATCGAAATGGATTGGACCATATCTTATCCGACGTATTTTCGAAAATGGAGCCGTTGAAATCAGTCAACCTAGCCTTGATTCTGAACCTTTTGTTGTGAATGGCCAGTAACTTAAGCCGTTCATTGAACTCACAGATACAAACTTGGCTGAGGTATCTTTTGATCTCCATTCTCCCTAAGCTTATTGTGCCCGGCTGATGGCGTTAAACTCAGCGCTTAACGGGAGGCAACCTGTCATCTCTATGAAAAACCCAAAACCCTTCTTGACACATCTCGTTGCTGAACTCATATTGCACTTTAGGGTTCGTCCATTAGAACAACTGACTCTACCTCTGGTACACGTACCAGAGCTCGAAATCGTTCGCAATAGTCATCCCAACCCATCCACCCACCTAAAACTTGTTCTAATGTACGATCTAAGCTGAACTCGAACCCACCTAATTTACAACGAGGACATTGCAAATTGTAGGCATGGGGGGATATTAAAGTGCAAAACGTTGTGAGAATCGCTTCACCAGAAAGGGTTTCATCAAAAAAATTACATATTCCAAGAAGAAAAGGAGGTTGAGGGAAAAGAAGAGCCATTTTTTAAAAGGAGGGAAGAAAATTGAAAAGAGAAGAAAGGAGCACAAAGAAAAAGAAAAGAAAATTGAGTCCCCTAGAAACAATTTGGAACCTACCCACCTTCTAGGTCGGATCGAATGATGAATTAAAATCTGAAAGGCTAAAACTTAAGGGATTAGTGGCGAATACTGACCTTAGACCTTTTGGATCGATTTCGATTTAAACATTCATGTACTTGTCATGATCCGGATTAATCCTTAAGAGGTTGGGAAAAATGCAAAGCTTGAGTATTAGGTCTAAGGCTTAGGGAGTATTCGGCCCCATTAATTGATCTCTGGTTTGTGAGACTCGGTAACTTAAGTACCCTAAATCACACACAGTCTGGTTTGGTGCACCTTAAAAGATAAAATCTTGCCAAAAGGCATTTAATCTATTCTAAAAAAGGTCCTAAGATCTAGATTAGGAGCAGCTCAAAAACACAAGTTGATTTGGACGAGTTCCCAGCACGGAGAGGCAGGAAATTCCCCTCAAAGATGCACAATAACATATCGTCTCTTCGGTGCTTGTCTCTTAGGATATCTAAATATTCTACTGGGGGCATGTAAGCACCTTGTGCTGGTTCAGATGTCATGGGAAACATTATCACGAAATGTTAATTGCTAAGGTCTAGATTTAGCTACAAAATGCCATGGGTAGGCTTATCCCGAAATCTCGAAAGTCAGGGTTCTGGGGGTTGCCATGGGCGATGCAATCTTGAAGCAGCGATTGCCAGGGACCTTGCGAGGATTGATGGTGGGGACAAGGAATCCGATACAGACCATGTTTAGGGCCAATCCGAGGATGGATCTAAGGAAAAATATAATGAAAAGAAAAGAGAGAGAAAGCTCTCCACAAATCAAATTCTCCTTCTATGTCTCCCTCAAAATGCACTGGCAAACTGGGGCGGACTAACCATGTTTTAAGCATGGGTGCTTTAACCACTGGGTTGAACAAACTTTAGGTTAATTCCTGCAGGCCTTAGAAACCTTCGCGGCAGACTGAGGTGAAAGCTACTCAGGTCTGGATCTGGGCTGGTACTTGAGTACCTCTAGGCCTATTGTTGGTATTAAGATCTGATTCCTATAGATGCGGCCTAGTAAGGCATCCTGACGGTTAAATCCGACCTAGATAACTGGTTCGATTCAGATGGTTTTGCTAAGGGACAAGCAAAAGCTAGGCATGGGGGTATGATGGGAACACCATCATGAGCCAAAACTAGCTCAGTTTGATCTGATTAAGTTAATAAAAGCTCCTACATATCTTTTAAAAGGTCTTAAGGACACAAAACATTGATTTGAGAAGACAATAATACAGGGCTATTTCTGTAAATTTACTATTCTATCACAAAAACAGAATAACCACGGGTTTTTCTCAAGGGTTGAATAAAGGTCAAATATGATTTAGAGTCTATTAATGGGGTTCATGCAGAACAAAATGGATTTTCATGTGTTACAGGAATTAAATGACATCTGAAATCTTAAAAACAAACCAACTTAATTAACTGAGGTTCCGGTCAGGATAAAATTCACCTAAATCCTCTAAAATTCCTATGATTTGATACCTTTAATTTCACCATCAGAACCCATTTTGACTTAAAACAAAATCACAGACAGACTTTTGCCCTAATTTAATTTTTTGCATAAATTACCCAGCCAAACAAGGTCAAAACCAAAATCCAACTTCACCATTGGATTCCTTAGGTCTAAATTAGATTTGTATCAAAATTGGCACCCAATATGAGATTGTTTCGACCTAATTTGCACTTTGGTCCAAGTTTGACTTTTTTTTATCTCCAATAGCCCCTCAACTTCTTTGTCTTCTTCACAAAAAGGTCCCTGCCGCCCTAGAATCTTAATCCTACAACTCCGGTGAGCTTCATTTGGCAAGATCTCTCTAATTTCTTGACAAATCCTTCCCAAATTTGAAAGGGGAATTCGTTAAGAAATTAGCTTTCTTTTTAGCCAGATCCGAAGTCCTAGAAATCGCCTAAATCCTCATGCGAATCCTTCAAAGGAGTGGGTTTCCAACTCTGGTGACCTTCCAAGGTTGAAAGCTTGGATTCCAAGCTTCAACTACCCTCTACTACCTATATAAGAACCCCCAGGACCTTCCCGGCCTCCGCAAGCTCGATTTTGGCCGGAAATTCTCCACATTCCTCCCTACTTCGACCGTAAGGCTCCTCGAGCTCCGGCAATTCCTCTCGACCTCCCCCATCGTCTGTCTGCAATACCAGCGATGGATTCATCTTCCTTGTCTTCCTCCACGTCGCGCCATACCAGCGAGCGTCCCTTCCTCCGTCGTCCTCGCCATCCTACCCCCACCGGAGTCACCTTCTTCCCCTGCGCTGACCATACTGCAACCGACGTCGTTCTCACGTCCCGTCGTCTGTTATCTACCTAGATAAGTTCCCTAACTCCCCTACCTCACACACACGTCATCACTACTCCGTTTCGACTACCGACTTGCTCGCACATCTTCCGTCTTCCACCTCGTCGGCGTACCTCCGGCTAGTTCGCACAGCCACCATGCTCCACCAAATTGGCCGCCACTTATCCCTACACCTCCGCCTCGATCCCAGGAGCAAAAGCCCTAACTTAGTTAGGTCGATTGCCCCTCCTAACCACCTACCGAACACCTCTATCGCCACACTCACTTCCTGACCTCGCCCTATGCACACACGCCCTCCCACAACACGCCACTGCCACCATCACATTCGCCGCACTCATACGAAGCTCCTTAACTTGTTTAACAGGGCCGAGAGGCCATTTTGTTTGTTTCAGGTCTTCAGGTCATCTCCGCCATTAACAAGCAAGTTCAAGCTCACTTGAAGCTTGCTTCAGGTCTCGCTTTCCCCAGGTCACGACTCCAACTGCTGCGGAATCATCCCAGGACCGCTCTTGGATCATCAATTGGAGCAGTTGACCATAGCTTGACCGCGAATTTGACAAAGGAACGGCTGCTACTAGCTACACGAAGAAAGGTGCTATCTTTAGTCCCACATCGGAAGTGGGAAAGCAACTAAAGCGGTATAAATTGAAAACGTGTTCTATGCTTATCGCCTCAAAACATGGGGTGAGGTCCCACACCCTCACTCACTCACCTACCTACGTCCTCACACCTTGGCTGCGACCCATGCTCGCAGCCCTAGTCCTAGGTACGCGAAGCCCTGAATACCCATCTTAAACAACGATGAATTCGCTATAAACATGAACCCAAACAGCTCATGAACTCAAATCTCCAGAAATCCTCAATAAAATCCAATCAAATCAAGTCTAAACATTTCTAAATTAATACAGAAACTTAATCAACCCTTTAAATCAAGGAATTATGCATGAATTTCTCAAATTCAGTTCAGGGTTGACCTACGGAGCTCAAAAGTTGACTTTCAATATCAGAGCTTTCTAGATCAAATTAAGAACCTAATCTAACCTAATTCAACCTCAGGAAACGATTCCACACCTCAAAATCAGGTTTTGAGCACTCCTTGAGTACTCTTAAACTTTGCTGCCTAAGATCAAAATGTGATGAGTTCGACAGATGATTCCAGGGGTTTTCAGACCTAATCAACACCTAGAATTGGTTCTCTAGGGTCTACTGGTGCTTCAAGACCTATTTTTAGGTGCTAAGCATTAGTAGTTAATCTTCTCCAACTCCATCGAAGTTGGAGAGGATGAAGATTGACCAAGTGAATTAATCATCTGCACTCAATTATAGTGAGTGCATCTTGATCCTAAGAATTTAGAGAAGCAATCTGGAGCTTCCCAGGAAGTTCTGAAGGCTTAGGTATTCACTTTGGTTCATCGAAGCTCGCTGGAGCTCTGGTGAACACCATTCTAGATTACTGGAGTTAAAATATCGATGAAAACTGATAAAAATGGACTTGAATAATTCCTGAGGTTGCAAGGAACCTCAGGAGAATATCAATTGATGAACTTAATAGTCAAATACACAGATTTGTCAGAGAATTCAATAAAGACAAATCTTGAGTTCGTCTGAACTCAATAACTCATCTCCCTCCTAATTGAATGAGGGGAACTATTAATTAGGGTCAAGTAATGGTATAGAAGTGACTAATTAAACGAAAGAACTCCTCCTAAGCCGCTATTGACAGCGAGCTCAGGAGGTTGGGGTGAATTAGGCGTTTGTGTTATAGGTGTTAATAGGTATAATTAGGAGTAGATTTGGGGTCTTAGAATAGTGGAGAGGTGATGGAAGACCCCTATGGAGTGTGGAGTAAGTTGGAGACCTCCACCATGGATAGTGGAGATGCCCCGGTGATCGTGGAGTGGATTAGGCGAATATGTGGTAAAAACATGAAATTGTTAAGATAGAAATGATCACTAGGAGAAGTAGAGTGTGATTTATGAGATTAAAAGACAAGAAAACTCCTGACAAGCTCAAGGAGCTCGCCGGAGCTGTGGAAGGCAACAGGAATCAAAGCATTAAACCTATGCTAATCATCTAACTAATCAAACTAAACTAATCTACTCTAGACTAAGAGACTACGTTACTCTACAATTACCTGGACGAAGGGGATTAGAGGTCTCCGTTGACGGCACGTAACAACGGGCAAAATTAGAGGATTAGGGAAGAACTCCGGCGGAGAAGAATGCAGCATGTAGAGAGGAGAGGATGATGGCGCGACTTCGTCGCTAGATGCAGCGAAGGGTGGCGGAGATTAGAGGAAGATTTAGGTCTTCAGAGAAGATCGGAAGAAGGGGGCAGAGGTCACCGGAGTAGTGGAAGAAAAGCCTATGAACAACTACAGTGGGGGGAAGAGGGCAGGGAGTTGTTAGCTGGAAATCGGAGGTGTAGAGGGGTATTTATAGGTGGTGGCGGAGAGTTAGGGGGCTGAACCTGGATGGTAATGGGTCTAGGTACATCCTAACTTACCGGTGTCATCTCCGACGCCTGTGAGGTTAGTCACCTAGTCTAATTAGGATTCAAGGTTGATTTGGATCATCGGATGTGAAGGTGAAGGTGAGCAGAAGGCTAGCGGCAATGGCAAAGGAGTTCTGACGAATGATGGAAGGTGATCAGCGGGTATGGTCACTGGACAACCTCTTCCGTCCGTAGCTGAGGAAGAAGAAGATGAAGGAGAGGTGTAGACAGGGGAATTTTTGTAATAAAAGAATTTGAATGAAAATAATCAAGGACTCAATTGAAATGAAAGCTAAGGACTTAAACGTAAACAGTGAGTTTCAAGGCTTATTTTAATTTCACTTTTTCAAATTTTTATATGTTATTATAAATTAGGTAAATATTATATTTATACCTTGAAATTACATTTTTTTCCTTTTTAACTATATTTATTTAAATGATTAATTTACTTAAGTTAATTAAATACTCAGGTCATTAAATACTTAGGTCATAATTAATTTAGTTTAAATATTAAATAACTAGCTAAATGGTTATTAATTGAGTCTGATTTATTAATTAAATTATTATTAAGATTAATTGATATTTAATTTAGCATTTTTAACTTATTTTGAAAGTCCTTAGTAATTTAACCCCTACAGTATAATTAACCATGTATTAAGTATATTCTTGGTTAATTAACTAGGGAAATTAGTTAATTATAGACAAGTAGGAGCCATGATGAGTCTCTCATCAATGTGCTCAAGGGGAACTAGCCCACTGAGGGTCACGATAATGAACCCTGCTAGACAAGCCAGCAGTCCTTTGAGAAATGCACTCCCCTGGCCATGAACTAGGTGAACGTGCTCAAGGGGAGTCGATCCACGAGAAAGGACCTGCTGCCCCTAAAGCCCACAACAAGGAAAGCTAACTCTGGGCCCCGCTAAAAGTACCATAAGTCCTAGAGCCATGGAATCGAAGGACTGTTGGGATCTGTGTGACCAGATCCAAGTTTGACATGGGAACTTGGCTCGCTTTATCAAGCGAAACCAAAACAAAAAGAAACGGGGGGTAGGAGGCCTATCAAGGGCCCAGACGAACACCCTAAGAAAACATCCTAGTAACTACAAGTAGCCAGTGCGGTCTTCTTCGTGGACTGAGAGCCAGGCTGGCCGACACCTTGCCCGATTGAGCTGGTGATGTTACCTCAACTCCTCTTCCGATGGAACATCGACACTAAACCCTGGCGGCGACGCTCATATCATCCAAGGTCCTCACCACCTGTCGCTTGAACATAACAGCACGGAGGTCAGAGCGACCCTCGAGGTCGACATCACCCCAAGCAGGCGAGCCACTCCTTCCAAGTCGGCTCTCCCGAGTGCCTTCCCCTCAATCTTCAATGTGGCGAGAAGGGCACAATCAAGCAAGTGGCATCCTAGTTAATCGCCTCTTGGCCTAATCTGGTAGGGTGCCTGGGCTTGCTTCGGTAACACCCCTCCTAGTGGGGTAGCTCCGACCTAAGTCCTTTGAAGAATGCACTCCCCTGGCCATGAACCAGGTGGACGTGTTTGCGAGGGACTAACCTTGTTGCCTCCAAAGTCCATAGAAAGGATGGCTAACTCTAGGCCCTACTGCAAGTGCCACAGGGCTCGTGGACATACCGCCAGATAGATGCCAAGATCAGTACGACCGAATCTGCTATGGAAGCCTAGACCGCCTCATCATGCAGAATGGGGATTAAGCTCGAATGCCTAGAAGAGTATCATAGGGAGGAGCGTTAGTAACTCCGAGGAGTTAAGGCAACCTTTGGCTCGGGATCAAGGCTAGATAGGTCGACAAATTTCATAGTTAACTTCCAGCGGCAATGCTCGCATTACTCTAAAACGCTCACCTCTCGGCAAGAAGGTCAAGCTAGCCATCAAAGTTAACAATCTGCTCCTTCCAAGTTAGCATGTCCATAATGCCTTCCCCACTCCTCAATAGGGGGTCAAAGGAATATTGTCAAGAAAGTAGCATCCAGACTGTTCGCTCCTCTCAGAAGGACACATGGATACGCTTCTAACAACGCCCCCGCTGATAGGTTGGCTACGGCCCCGTCTCTCCCTCCACCAGCCATTTCAACCACGGACTTTTAGCAATCATGAAGGAATACAAAAGGGAGAGACTGGCCTTCCTCTGTCTATCTACGACAGGGCGAAGCACTCCAACCAGGTGACCACACTTATAGTGTCCATGTTAATGATAGCAGTGGATGGCCTCATCAGCTGACCACCAATCCACGCCCTCCACCAAATCCTCTCCATGCACTTCTGATCTCCCTACGAAGTAAAAATAATGCACGAGAGTTAGGTGACCAGGTGCAAAACTGATGGAAACATCATCATGAGCCCTAACTAGCCACATTTATTCAAGTTTGAATGTTAAAAGGTCCTACCTAATCTTCTGAGGGTCATAACTCTGTATCATTTTGATTGGATAGAAGAACAGGGAATCAGCATTAGCTCTATAATTTTAACAGCACATCACAAACACAGATTAACCACAGGGTCACTCAGAGGTTAAATTAAAGGTCAATTGAGCAATAAAAACCAAGAAATGGGTCTGCACTAACAGAAATAAGGTTTTACACATTTTTAGAACCAAAAAAGTACACAAAGCCCTAATTATCAGCCCCGCTTGAATTGAAGAGGTTCTAGTCATGATCAAATTCATCTAAACCTCCTAAAATTCATAGAAAAATATTCTAATAGGTTTGGTATCCTTGGTTTGATCATCTAAACCCATTTTGACCTAAAACAAAGTTTTAAATGGAATTCTACCCTAATTTGGGCTTCTGTACAAATTACCTATTCAAACGTGTTCTAAACTCAAATCTAAATTAACCATTAGATTACTTGGGTCAAAATTAGGTTAAGGCCAAAATTTGTGTCCAATTAGAGTCCATCTTGACCTAGTTTGCAATTTAGCCCTTTAAAATTCTATTTCTTACATTTAGCCCCTCAAGTTTTGAGTTTATTTCAAATGGATCCCTAACTTCTCGTTGTTTTCTTTATTTCGATCTCTACCACCATTGGTGTGAAACAAAGCTCAACAGTGAGATTCGACGGAGGTTTCTCCCTCAAATTAAAGCCAAATCTCTCCTACCTTGTAGAGATTAATCCTCAAGTAATTCCCAATCGATCAAGCCAAATCAAAGACTCCGAGAAGATCTTTAGAGTTCAGATAAGCTCGAGAAAATTAGGGATCATTTTCCTTGATTTCATAGCCAAATCAAGCCCTTCCCAAACTTTAGTTCTCATTCTAAAGCTCTATAAGGAGGCCCCAACACCTGATCATTCTCCTTAGCCAAGTTTTGAGCCAGGTTCCCACTTATTCTCCCTCCTCTGACCAACCATACTTGAGCTCCGACGATGCCCTCTGATCTCCTTCATCTGACCTCCCAACAATCAAATTGGGAGGTTCTTCATCTTCGTCTCAGTCCTCCGCTCCTCGCCAACAACTGCAGGAGTCTTCCCCCCTCTTCGTCATTGACGTCCTACCTCGCTGCCAACTTCATCTTCTTCGTCG
Source organism: Thalassia testudinum (assembly GCA_037157565.1). Taxonomy (NCBI): domain Eukaryota; kingdom Viridiplantae; phylum Streptophyta; class Magnoliopsida; order Alismatales; family Hydrocharitaceae; genus Thalassia; species Thalassia testudinum. The sequence goes on from JAZHRO010000014.1 coordinate 41,176,326, forward strand.
CTAGTCAACCAACGCCTGCACCTGCCTCTCCCAATTTTCCTCTTCTTTCCCTTTAACTTCTTCCTCTCCCTCTCCACTTCATTGCTACCTACTTAGACTCTAGGATCGACTACCGCTTCACCCTCAACCCAATCATCTTCCCCATGGCTGGCACGAACTCCGACGAGCTGGTGCCGGCGTGCCACTACACGAAACCACATGCTGCCAAGTCCACGAGCATCGCCTCACTCCGTTGATCAAAGCCCCAAAGAAATTTGGGGCTTTCATCGCACAAATGCTCCACCGAACACTGCCTCCTCCACTCATCTTCACCATCATCAACCGACCATCACATGCACGCATACACTCAGCCACTACCACCGTTGTACTCATCATGATCTAGTGACACTCCTAAACGCACTTGATTGGGCCGAGAGGCCATCTTTCTTATTTCAGGTCCTTGATCGGAGCTCCACCATCGTAGCCATCTCCTCCAACCTCACTTGCATCTCTCCGATTTTCTCTCAACCTACTACAGCCTACACTCAACACGAACCGAACCCAGAAGCCCACCCAGGGCTTCAATTGAGCAAGACCAGCAGCACAAACCTAATTCTTCGAAGACCTCCATCTACTGCAGCTGCATAATTGCACGCAGAGAAAAGAGACAGTGGATTAGTCCCACATCGTGAACGTAGAGGATCGTGACAAGAAATAAAAGGAAACCATGCTCTCAGCTCTTCGCCTCAAAGAGCATGGGGCGAGGTCCCACACACGCCTCATCACACGCGCTTGCACGCGCCTACTCATGAGCCCTCGCCCGCAATTCTTCCTGCGGATCTGGGATGGATCTGATTGCCCGGTTACCCAGGTTTGGTTGGTTCTGAAGGAAGGAAATATAAGGAGAAGGTGGGAGGGTTTTGCACCTCGGGATTTGTGTCCCCTCTCCTACACTTAACACTTAGCCTTCTGAGACTCTGAGAGGCCCTTGTGCCTTGGTGTATTACTGCTATTGTGCCTTTGTCGTTGTTAAGACTTGAGGTTAAGGAGTCTAAGCCTTCAACCTATCATTTGATAGCTTGATTCTGATTCTAATATTACTGTGGATACATTTGATTACGGTTACTATTGACATATTTGAGTTAATTGAAGAGCTGACATTAGGGTTAAAATTGATGATTCAAACCACCATTTTAACCTTATCTTTTTTACACTCTGACTTTTGATTTTATTGAGAAATTATTCTAATATACATTGAGCACCATTTTGGTTTCAATTGCATATTATTCTTGATATTGTGATTAGTGGATTGAATTGCTTATAATTGCTCTCGGCGAACGACCTTGGACTCACCTTTATTTCCCGAGTTTATAAATTTTAAGTGCTGTTGCGATTTTCGTCCTATGCTACAAAGCTATATGTTCTTAAAATGATGATTTTCGCTAACAACAAAAACTCCTAAGGACCAACCTGAAGTGACCTAGAAAGCCCAAACAAGGGGGAAGAAAAGGTAACCAAGTCCAAGCAATCCGACAAGGAGCGACCCAGCTGATCTGCTAATAACCTCGGGATTGTAGCCAGTCCCTTCAGCCATGGTTGTACTTCTTTTCCCTCACAACACTATCTAGCTCATCGAGGTCGGAGGAAGTCTTAATACCTTCTAAGGCCCGTGGATTACCACTCCCCGTTCAGGACAGAGCAAACATGCCCAAAAGCTATTGCCTAGAGTCGACATGAACTGGGGCATCCCCCATGTTCCTGTAACGACAAAGCCACCTCTTAAGGATGGCAAGCATTGAATACCCCCCCTACGCACATATCCCCCGCCACATTGAGGGCAACCCTATCAATGCCAGCAACAACATCAGAGGTCCTCAACTTATCACAGACATGGACTTATTCCCTGTAGTAATTAACCATCACTCGTAGGGAGTGGCACTTACACCACATGATTACCTGGGAAGCCACCTCTCAAGGTTGGCAGGAACTCAGGCGGACGTGCCTCACATTCCCTTGCATTGCTTCCTCTTAAGGCCAACGAGCCACCTCTCAAGGTTGGCAGGAACTCAAGCGGACATGCCTCACGTTCCCTTGCATTGTCACCTCTTAAGGCCGACGAGCCACCTCTCAAGGTTGGCAGGAATTCAGGCAAGTGCACCTCATGTTCCCTTACATTATCGCCTCTTTAAGTCCAGCAATCCACCTCTCAAGGTTGGCAGGAACTCAGGCAGACGCGCCTCACGTTCCCTTGCATTGCCGCCTCTTAAGGCCGGCAAGCCACCTCTCAATGTTGGTAGGAGCTCAAGCAGACGCACCTGCGTTCCCTTATATCATCGCCTCTTAAGGCTGGCAAGCCACCTCTCAAGGTTGACAGGAACTCAAGTGGACGTGCCTCACATTCTCTTATAGTGTCACCTCTTAAGGTCAGCAAGCCACCTCTCAAGGTTGGCTGGAACTCAGGCGGACGCACCTTACATGCCCTTATACTGCCGCCTCTTAAGGCCAATAAGCCATCTCTCAAGGTTGGCACAAACTCAGATGGATGCGCCTTGTGTACCCTTGTATTTCCGCCTATTAAGGTCGACAAGCCACCTCTCAAGGTTGGGACGAACTCAGGCGGATGCACCTCCCGTTCCCTTGGATTGTCGCCTCTTAAGGTCGGCAAGCCACCTCTCAAGGTTGGCAAGAACTCAAGCAAACGTGCCTCACATTCCCTTGCATTGCCACCTCTTAAGGTTGGCGAGCCACCTCTCAAGGTTGGCAGGAACTCAGGTGGACGCACCTCTCGTTCCCTTGTACTGCCACCTCTTAAGGCCAGCAAACCACCTCTCAAGGTTGGCAAGAACTCAAGTAGGCGTGCCTCGCATTCCCTTGGACTGCCACCTCTTAAAGCTGACAAGCCACCTCTTAAAGTTGCCACGAACTCAAGCGGACGCACCTCCCATTCCCTTGGATTGCTGCCTCTTAAGGCCAGCAAGTCACCTCTCAAGGCTGGCAGGAACTCAGGCAGACGCGCCTCACATTCCCTTGCACTGCTGCCTCTTAAGGCCAACAAGCCACCTCTCAAGGTTGGCAAGAACTCAAGTGGACGTGCTCGCATTCCCTTATATGGCCTCCTCTTAAGCCGGCAAGCCACCTCTCAAGGTTGACAGGAACTCAGGTGGACGTGCTTCGCGTTCCCTTGTATTGATGCCTCTTAAGGCTAGCAAGCCACCTCTCAAGGTTGGCAAGAACTCAGGCGGGCGCGCCTCATGTTCCCTTGTACTACTTCCTCTTGAGGCCAACAAGCCACCTCTCAAGGTTGGCACAAACTCAGGCGGACACGCCTCTCGTTCCCTTGGATTGTCGCCTCTTAAGGCCCAGCAAGCCACCTCTCAAGGTTGGCGGGAACTCAAGCGAACATGCCTCACGTTCCCTTGCATTGCCGCCTCTTATGGCTAGTAAGCCACCTCTCAAGGTTGGCAAGAACTTAGGTGAACACGCCTCACGTTCCCTTATACTACCTCCTCTTAAGGCCGGCAAACCACCTCTCAAGGTTAGCAGGAACTCAGGTGGACACGCCTTGCGTTCCCTTGTATTGATGCCTTTTAAGGCTGGAAAGCCACCTCTCAAGGTTGCCAGGAACTCAGGCGGATGCACCTCACGTGCTCTTGCATTGCCACCTCTTAAGTCCGACAGGCCACCTCTCAAGGTTGGCAGGAACTTAGGTGGACGTGCTTTACATTCCCTTGTATTGCCGCCTCTTAAGGCCAGTGAGCCACCCCCTAGGGTTGGTATGAACTCGGCGAATTCGCTGCACGATTCGTCATAATGTCATCCATTAAGATCGGCAACTGCCGCTTAAGGCCCGAAGACATGAGGGCACCTACGCCCCATGCACTAATAAATATAATACCCCTTCCCCCAGCCAGTAGGAACCCGGGCCTCACACCCCAAGTTCCATTTGGGTATAAGGTCGCCTCTTAAGGATGGTGGGGACTAGGGCTCCTACGCCTCACGTTCTGACAGATATAATGTCACCTCCTAGGGTTTGCAAGAACTTGGGCCCCTACGCCCTAAGTTTAGTACACATTGATGCTGCCTCCTAAGACCAGCTATAAACAAAGGCGAACGCACCCCGCGCCACCTCTTAAGGACAGTAGAGAAAGCACGTACCTTTCTTTTGCACAAAGTTTCCTATTCAAAAGATGATAGTACTAAAGGCACTATGACTGCTTACACTTGCAACTCCCCCGCTTAGATAGAAAAGCTGGGTACCGCCCACCGACGGAGCTTTAACCACTTGACTCTCAGCGGTACCTACTAACTCGAAAGGATGGCGAAAACCCGGGCCCCCATGCTCGACAATGTCACACCATAGGTCCCGCATCCCCATTGATCAAATGCCACCTCTTAAGGCCGGTGGGAACCTGGGCTCATAGGTCTCGCATCCCAATTGATCAAATGCTGCCTTTTAAGGTCGACGAGAACCCAGGCTCATAGGGCCCACATCTCAATTGATCAAACGTTGCCTCTTAAGGCTAGTGGGAACTCGGGCTCATAGGCCCCCTACCATGAACAAACGCTGCCTCTCAACGTCGGCTAGAACCATGGCCAACACACCTACGTTCCCCCATAACTATGCCACCACCTCAGCTGGCACAAAGTCAAGAGAAAATTTCCTTACACCTGACCTCCTACGATCAATAGTGCATAGAGGCAAACCACACAACCTCGTCTATTGGCATCCTGCAACTCCTCCTTCATAATAAATGCCCTACCCACTTCCTCCTAAGCCAGCAATACATTTGGGGGCATCATCTACCACTGAGTTTTAAGTACTCAAAATACTCTCTCAATAGCTTATGCTAGCTAGAGAGTGGGGGCATATGATGAGGGGCAAAAACTATGCTTAGATCCAAAAACTCTATAGAGGATCCAACTACCCAATGACAGGATAAACAAGCAGGTATGGTACTGCCCAACCTGCCTGCAACTAGCCAGGTTCGGACCTAGATCCGCTCAACTTGCTAAAAGATTCAGCACAGCCAGGGTCAAAATCACGACAGGACGGAAGTGACTTCCTACAACCTGATAGCAAACAAGCAGCCTGACATAAAATGTACCAGAGATTACTAGGCTAAGAATCTTTCCATGCTATAAATAGTGAGAAGAGACCCCTGAGTGAAGGGAGTTGAGAGGGAAAGAAAACCTGTAACCTCACTAATACTAGTGCAGAGTTGGGAGTATCATCCTCCCCCAAACGTATACCCTTTGCGGCGGAACTAGGTCACCAACCCTTTTCACCTCCCTTGTGATTAGTTATGATTTGTTGGGTCGAATCCTCCAATTGCATAGGAGGTTCGACCACATCCCTCTCGTGATGAAATGCTTGCAGATACATAACGTTCCCTATGTCCATAAATTCTTTGATGGCCATCAGTGGCCCCGATGGTGGCCTTCAAGGCCTATCAGTTTGTGAGGCTCCTCTTTGGCTAAATACTCTTAAGTGTTGAGAGGCTTTGGGCTTAGTTAGAAAAACACATTTTTTTCCCTTAATACTTGCATTTATTTTTGGAGTTTGATATAGTGTTCATTGAATATTACATCTATTTTTATATCAAGCTCTCTATACTTCAATTTTATTTCACTGATTAGTGGTTAATTGCTAATTATTTGCTCCCTAAGACGACCTTGGACTCCATTCAAGATATAAATTTAAATATTGATTCGCTTTTGTTGACTATACTATGATACATATTTAAATTCGACGAAATCGCGTTAGCAGCAATCAACGGTCAAGATAACACACAAGGCACGCATGAGGCGTCTGTGTTGAAGTCGCTCAGCAGGTTAAGATATGCGAATCAACTTATACCTCTAAAAATGGCCTTCCATGCCTGATGTGGGACTATTAGGTCCCCTCCTCTTTCAGCGCATGCCTGACTCCAACACTGACTTCACCACTTGATTCCCATCACTTCAAAGCTTTATTTGTCACATCAAAACCTCAGATCGAAAGTCCTATCATCAATCTCTTGATTCCACTCCTCAATCTACTAATTGGATCATAGCATCACCACTAAATCAGGCTCTCAATGTCACCTTATGCCATGGCTGTTCATAGTAGCTACAACTTGAACAATCTTCAAATCAACTTGTTAAATCTCTCTCTCAGTCACACCTAAAGGTTTCAGTGAGTGTCTATGATAATTTGGAGCTACCTAAGGTGAGAAAGAAGGTATAAAGAAGCTCCTGAAGCTCAAGAAGCTTCAGTGCTCCACACTGGACATCAAAACAGGCGAAATAAAAGTACAAATGGTTCATATGATAGATTAGGACCTCTGGAAAGGTTCTAGATGGAGTCAGAAAGTGGAGAACGATTGATTTGAGCTAAGTTTAGTCAAAATTTCATCTAGAATGCACTAAATCTCACTGAGGCTCGAACTAGACCCAAACTGGGGGGAATTAAACTCACTAAAATCTTCATTAAAACACATTTAAATCAACTCTAACCAATTCCTAACAAACAAAGAATCTCATATATAGATTTAGAATCAAGTTTTGAAGCTCTAAGCTCCAGAACTACCTTAGGTTGACCAATTTGCACTCAAAGTTGACTTTGTGCTCCAAAGAGATTAATCCTCAAACAACAAACCAGATCACTTCTGATTAACATAAGGAACATTTGTAGCATTGGGAAATTCAATCTAGGTTTGTCGCCTGAGGTCTAAATGGAGTTTGGTTGTTAGACCAAACTAGATATCAAACCTTAGATCTGAAATTCAATCTAGACTCTCTAGGTTCTAAGGATGCTCACAGACCTACTCCTAAGCTCTGAGAACCACTGGAGATACATCCTCAGGTCTGCCTGAGCTAGGGAAGATGAAGTCCAACAAAATAATACAATCAATAAAACAAATAACAAATGAGTGGAAAATGATCAATGTGACACAAGGGAGAGATTTGGAGCTCTTCAGAAAGTTTCGAAGCCTGTGATACACATTTGCCCTCATTGAAGCTCACTGGAGCTCTGGTGATGGTCGAATTTGAACGAATAAAGATGTAAACTCTATGAAAACTTTCAAGAAATACCTCAAAAGATTCCCAAGGTCATCATAAACCTCATGAACATATCAATTAAACCAATTAATAATTAAATTAAAGGGTTGAACTCACAATACTCGAAAATCAAATCCGAGTCCTTTAGAACTTCAGAGTTGTTATCTCACTCAATTGAGTGATATGTATCACTCAATAAGTGATTGCGAAGGTCATGAAATGGAATAATTAGTTAAAAGAACTCATCGGAGCTCCGCCATAGATAGCGGACTCCGATGTTGAGGTGAATTAGGTGTATCTTGGATATAGGCTAATTGAAGTAATAGAATAGGTTAGAATGGCCCTTAGATTGTATAGGAGGTGGTGGAGGGCTTGATTGGGTGTGGAAGGCAATCTGAGATTTTTCCATGGACAATGAAGGTCTCAGGTGGAGGTGTGTTGGGGTTTAGGTGGATAGGTGTTTAATTAAGGGAATAAAGTGAAAATTGATCATGAAAGGAAGAGGAAGGTGATCAAGAGGTGTATGTGATGAATTGAAGTCTGACGAGCAGGAATTGGCTCACCAAAGTTGAGGAAGGAGGTTTGAAATTACACTAGCTATGCCTACTTAATCGGTTAAATCTAGGCTAAAATCTACGCCTAAGCTACTCTACTGGTTACCTGGAGGAAAGGATGAGGGATTCCACCATTGGCAGGGCAGAATCGAGAAGAAATTAAAGGGAGAGGAATAGAAGTCATCTGGTGAGAAAGAAAATGGAGAGGAAGAAGAATGGGGCACTCCTCAGCCCTGTCACAACACCAGAGAGGAAGATTTTTCTTTTTTTGAAAGGATGAGGAATGCTATCGAAGACGATAGTAGACCAGGGTTCTTTTATTCATATACAAATAGAGCCATTACATAGAGTCACTCCACTCTTTTACATGCACCCAACATTCCCTCACAATAGCTCCCACATTACAAGAACCCCCCTAAAAAGACGCTCATTACGAGCACACCAAAAACACCACATAACAGCCACCATCTTCATCTGCAGGTTCCCCATCATCAAAATTTTCCTCCAAAGGTCGTCCCACGTGGGTAAAGGTTCCCTACATACTCCCCTCCAGATCTGGTCCGTCACCAAACAAGAGGTGATGTTATCCGTATCAAATTCACACAATGGACAATTCTGTGGTGGAGCACCTAGCCTTCTACTTCTTAATTCGCCAGTTACAAGCCCATCCTACCTACATAACCAAAGGAAGATTTTAAGCTTGAGAGGACTTTTCATTGTCCACACCTTGGCACAATCAAAATCTGTAGATGTGGGAGCACCAGCCATGCCAGCCATCAGCCTCTTGTAAGCCTTGGCAGATGTGAACTGACCATGTATCCACCGATAGCCATCCTCCCCTTCTGCTGACTAGAATGAAGCCAAATCAGCAAGCAGCCGCTCCTGCTCTGTTTGAGTTCTTCCCCCCTTGCACGCAACAGCTGCATTAAGAGTCCACCTGCCAGTCGCCTCATCCCAGCATTCCCTGACCGACACCCTGCTATCTACTGCAGCAGCAAAGACCCTTGGGTATTCCTCACTTAGCTTGCCCAGATCAAACCACTCATCATCCCAGAATGCAAAGTTTCTGCCATCCCCCAGTGCAGGTGCAAACTCTAACCAATGATCTTGGACTGCCCTCCTCACTGACTGCCAAAACGATGAAGGTCGGCTTGGGGTTTTACTCCACATCTGCACCTGTGTAGGACCATACAACTCTTTAATTAACTGGGACCACAACTTGCCGTCTTCCACAGTTAACTTGATTTCCCACTTCAGAAGCAAAGCGTCATTGAACTCTTTCAAAGATCGAATGCCAATCCTCCCTTTGATTGAGGCCTACAGAGGTGCTGCCACTTCACCAAATGTAGGAACCTGCCTTCCACCTTCACACCCTTCCAAAACAAGTGCTTCCGCATCACATCCAACCTCTTCCAAACAGACTTCGGAGGCCTGAATACCGAGGAAAAAAAATCAGAATCGAAGTGATGACTGAATTTAGCAAGATCAGCCATCCACCCTTCGACAGAAACCTACTACTCCAAGACTCCAGTCTTGCATTTACCTTCTCAAAGAGAGAGGCCCAATCACTCTTCTTCAATTTCTTATCTGTCAAAGGTAAGCCCAAGTATCTCATCGGAAGTGTGGATGAGGACGTATGCAAGGTGGCTGAAATTGCTTCACTCTCCCTAGCTGTCATACTGAAATAGATCAAGGATGACTTTGCCCCATTTAATCGCAAGCTCGAAATCTCACCGAATATACTAATCATAATAAATAGACTCTGCCTCACTGAGCCCACCTTCTACAAAAAAACACGGTGTCAGTAGCATACTACAATATAGGTGCCAAAGCTCGAGAATTTGATAACAAATATCCCCTAACCACACCCGCATCTACCAACTTGAAGCTAAACTACGCAATGGTGTCCACAGCCAAATTAAAGATAAGCGAGGCCAAAGGACATCCCTGTTGCACCCCACATTGCAGCTGAATCCACACTCCACAAGCTTCCCATTCACAAGAGGGGAGAAGGAGGAAGTGACAATACACCTCTTCATCCATTGAATCCACAGGGGAGGGAAACCCCTCCTCTTAAAAATCTCCCACAGATATGGCCATTCTACCGAATCATAAACTCTGCTGAAATCAACCTTCCACGTGAATGCTCTAGCACCAAAGAAGAAGATGAGGTGAGAAAGATGAGCTACTCCGCTGGAGCAGCTCCAAAAGAGAGGTGAGTGGTTTTCAGAGTCAGATACGAATAGTCTATCATTGGCTCGGTTTGGGAAAGAGGGTAGGGAGCCGACCTTTGTAGTCGGTGGCTAGGGGGTATTTATAGGTCGTGGAGAAGCTAAGGGGAATGTACTTGGTCGGGATTAGGTCTAGGTTCATTGCAACCTTCGTCGTCATCTTCAACGATGGTGGGGTTACACACCTCGAGTCTGTTGGCTGATGGCTCATCCGAGCAGTCGATGAGAAGAGGGAGGTGTAATAGCCAAGGCAGAGAAGTTTCGTTGTTAGTTAGGTGGTCATTGGTGGGTTAGGTCACCATCCAACAGTGGCTGTTCAAAAGGAAGAAGAGAGGAGGAGGAAGATGTGCATAGGGACCTATTTGTAAATAATGAAGGACCTAAAAGTAATAAAAGGACTCAATTGAACTAAAAGTTAAGGACTAAAATGTAACCTATTGATTTTAATGCTTAAAATAAATTAACTATTTTTCAACTTTTTATATATTACTATAAATATGATAAATAATATTTATGTCATGAGATTACATTTTATCCCTTCTAGCTTTATTTAATTTAGTGCTTAACATTATTACTTTAATTACTAACTTAGGTATTCTTAATACTATAAGCTTAGTTGTAAATAATTACTAATAGCTAAATGCTTATGTATAAGTCCTATTATTAATTAAATACTTATTATATCATAATTAAGCTATTTTAACCCATAATTAAGGTCCTTGTGTATTATTACCTTAATGTATAATTAACCTTGTATAGATGTCATTTATGAGTTAACTGACTAGGTAGACTAGCTTATTTGTGTGAATTAAGAGCCATGATGAGTTCTTCATCATACTCTCATGCAAAAGTTTTGGTAGTCTGGTAAAATAACTAGTGAATATGATGATTTAAAACACACCACGGTGTAGAAAAGAACATATTGAATTATCAAGTATAAGATCATTAGGTTAGAAAATTTTTTTGAAGTTTTCTATTTTTATTTTTATGTTTTTATACTTTTATAAATAAGTATCCATAAATAAAACAGAGCATTAGACGAGAATCCTCGTACTAAGGACTCAAAACTCTAGAACACTTCTCAAAACAGATACTCGTGAAAAATGGACTCTCGACAGGAATTCTAACCTGAATTAGAAAATCTTATACCCATTTTGTTATTTGTAAACCACTCAAAAACATTAGAAATCAGAAAGGTTAAGAGGGAGAATGTAATAAGACTCAAAGACTAAAAATCAAATTGTAACTCAAAAATTCAACAGACACATATTAGTCCCTAAGTTTGTGAATTCTAATTTTTATCGACACATGTATTCGTAAATTAACTAAACACCCTTTATTAACCAAACTCAGAAAGTAAGTAGGACCCTTAATCCAACTAGTCCATAGCGTCAAGGATGGACTTCTAGACCCAAGGCTTTGTCAATCAATCTCCTTTAAGTCTCAACTGCTAGTTTTCAAAATTTAATTTCATAGGCTTCACTGCCCACTAAAGGTTTAGTAGCTATGAGGTTAAAATGTCCGTGCAGGTCACGTAGATTTGTTCTATAGGCATTCGAAGTTGCAAAAATCCAAAACTCAAGACATCAAAATCCCAATCCAAATCATCCCAACTCAAGCCTTTGGCTTGGCCTTACTCAGATTTAGTTGCTTTCTCTTCACCCGTTTTTATCCTGAGGTCAACACTTAAGGCGTATATTTTCTCAGCTATGCCACTAGGTCTCTTATTCCTAATTTTTATCTCTATATTTTTTTAATCCATTTTCTATAGGCCATAACACCCATTTGTTTGTGTTTTTTTATTAGATGGAGGAGGATAGCATCCATTTGTAGCAAGATGCTTTATTTGGTGGATAAATGCATAAGCACCCATTTGTACCGAGGTGTATTATTGCAGGGTGTAAAATATATTTTTTATCTCCTCATTTTTCTTACTACTAAGTAAAAACTCCAAATCTTTTTTCTATGTGAGTGGCACATCGTTCATCCTTTCAAGAGCTGCCTTGTGAAAATCCTTGGGGTAAAAAGGTTACAAGACCGATCCCTTTGGTTTATGTATTTTTGCGGTCTCAAATGCTTGTAAGTCAATTCTATTGTGTGTGTAGTTTGGACACTTAGGTTACTTAACTCGCAAACCAGAGAGTGGACATCAAAGCCTAATACTTTCAAACCCTTAAGCCATTAGTATCAGCCCATTGGATCTATCAAGACGCAAACCAACCAAGTCTAGCGGAACATCCTCGATTGATTAAACTACCTATAGCCTATTAGGCCTTATGGTTACGGTTCCAAACTAACTTCTTTATTTGATTAACTCTAAGTATCTAGTCTTTTTACTCAACTTAGTAATAAAAATAGAAATTCAAAGTCAAAAAGACATAACCTAGTCTTATTGATCAAGAAAGTTACAATTTAATTCCAAAATTAAGTCTTGTATAAGAATTAAAAACATCTTATTTTCTCTATTTTCGAAACAAAGAGTGGGAATACAAATTGCATACTTAGGTTTCAGATTCTGCCAAGAAAAAAATCCCATGTCAAGTTCAAAAAACAAATACTTGTTTTGAAAAGTATTCAAGACAAAGTCCTTAATAGGGATTAATGTTCTTACTTAGATATAAAATTTTATATACAATATATATATTTATTTATTTTCTGATCGTAAAATTTAATTGAGAAATTCACAACTCTTAATGCTTAATAATTTACATATTGATAAATGCTAGTTTATTATCATTCTTATGTCCTAAAACAGATCTAGCTCTTAGGTTTTTAACTCTGCAAACGAGTTTTCGGGTTGCATTTAGGCATTACCTAGGTTAGGCATGCATTGCATACTTTTTGTGTTTTAAATATATTCACTTGAGTGTTAAGGATAAACAGTTGAGCAGACCTCTAAAACCTTAGCACTCAAGAAGGCAGAAAGTGAAGATAAAATCAGCTGAGCCCTAGCTGGATCTAGCTTATCTCAATTGGATATCAACTCACCTAGGTTAGGTTTAGCTCTCTTTAGCTCCATTCATCTCATTTTAGCTGGATAGTAGCTCAGAGTAGCTCAACTTAGCTCAACTCACCTCAACTTAGCTCAATTTAGCTCAGATCCAGCTCAACTTAGTTGAGTCTAGCTAATCCTAGCTCCACTCAACTCACTGGGAGCTTAAGCTAGCTCAACTTAGTTGACAGGAGTTCATTCCAGCTCCAGCTCAGCTCAGCCTAGCTCATCCTAGCTCTACTCAGCCCACAGGAGCTCTAGTCAAGTTGACTTAGCTACTAGTCTCCAGGTAGCTATGCTAGGTTAGTAAAGAAGTCCTCAACCAGCTCGCCCCCAGTTCCAGAATAGTTGAGACCAACTCAACTCAGCTTAACCTATTCAACTTAGCAGCTAGCAAAGAACTAGCTAGCTAAAGTTGAATAGCTTAGCTCCTAAGAAGACTTCTTCAGCAACTGTCAGCTCCTGCAAGCCTCAGAGCAGCTCAAGCCACCTCCTTCCAACTAAACCCTAGCTTCCTCTATTCTTTTACTAGCTAACCTAGCTTAGCTAGCTTATTTAACATCACTCCTACTCCTCCACTCCATGGCCATCCACCATCACCCAGAAGCCTACCTAGCTAACTCCACTAAAAACACCTAACCTTAAGTCCACCTAAGGTAATAGTCCATCCCTCTTTTGGTGCCACCTAATAGCCACCCTTTCACCCCTCTCTACTGATAAATAAACTTTAGTGGACCATTATTTAACATAAGTACTTTTTAATTATCTGTTCCTAGTTTCTAATTGCTTAGGAGTTAAATGGTAATTTATCTTAGTCTGCATATGATTTTATGCACCAATTTCATAATTAATAGCATATTGTTATGATTACCCATTTTGTGGATGCAGGTTGGATGTAAGAATTATCGAAACATGGAGGGCATCATTTACAAATGGGACCTGCACATGACAACCGTCCAATCACATTCTATAAGACATCCTGAGCTCAATTTAGACGTCTGATGACCAGCAATCGTGGACCCACCGCCATTTCCATTTTCATAAGACGTCCAAAACCCAATGTAGATGTCTAATGAACTAATGGTTCTCAACCTCAAAGGCGGCCAGGCTTCTTGCACCAACTTGAAATGCACCGCCTTCCCAATCATTTGGATTTCCTCGTCAAGTTGTTGGTCGAGATTCTCAGCGAAAGAAACAAAAAGAATGTTATAAAAAATTTTCGTGACCGTTCTTTGGAGCATCATCTTCTTCCTCACACCTTCACCGTGGACTCGGGCGCACTTTGTGGAAACCCGCGTGCACTGTGAACCTCCAACGCATACGGTAGCTGCCTCTCCTTCGCACACCTCGATAGGGTGGTGCTCGGTTACAGAGAGCACCACTACCATCAGTTGCTCATCTCCATCTCCTCCTTCATCTTCATCTTCTTCCCCTGTTTCATGTGAAAACCAAATCCACCACCACCATCACCCACCTCGTCCTTGCTATCAGACCACCCTCTCCTCATGCACCGCCTCCAGCCCATGCGACCAGTGCACCTCCCACGCGCCTTCCAAATGCTGCCCGCGGGAGAGCCACTCTTGCCCGTGCCCAACCACCGCTTCACCTCCTCACGCATCACGCACGGTGCTTGCGCAGTAGCTGTAAGCTGCAGCAGCTCACCCGAATGCGCCTAGCGTGCCATGTGTTGCTGCTCCACCTCCAGCACGCCTTAGCCACCCACACCCCTCGTGCATCCTCGCACCCTCCATGCGTGGAGCTCCCCTCTCCGTGAGTTTTAGCAGCAAACAAAGCTACAGCTAGCATGCATCCAACAACTTCTTCTGCTCCGTTCAGCCACCTCTAGCCATCCCGACCCTCGCCGCCACCGCTGGATGCATGCCTGCCCCACCCTCCTCCGATGAGCTTCTCACGACCTGCCTTAGCTTCTCCTTACGCATGTGTGCTTAAGCACAAAGTGCTCTATTTCATCTTGTATTTCCTTTTACAATGCCGTTCCATTGCCAATTCCTATATATACTATTAAATCAATTGGATATTGTGTGGTTTCGATGAGAATGTCCCTCCTCTTTCGTTAAATGACTATTTTAACATTATTCCCTTCATTTAAAAGGTTTTTGATTCGGTTAAAGGGGAATCATTCTCTTGTCTTATTTTAGGAGAAGTGGTAGTGAATGTCATGGTTAATCTTTATTTTTGATTTCGTTATTGTAGTGAAATTTCATGATCACTCCTGTTATTTAACATAAATGCGATTTCAGCGATTCCATTCATTGTGATCTTAATTTAAAGGGGGTTTTAGCTTGATTCTAATTCCACTGCTTGAGAATATATTTGTGGACATTTGCTTTACATCTTGTGCAAGTTTTAATAGACCAGTGCCTCCCTGTGGATACGACACACTACACCAACGTGGTTAGATTGACTTATTTTATGTTTTGATTGAGAGGTTTTCCCTTACGCAATTACAACGACAAATCATTTTTGTTGCGAATATCTTCATTAAGCGAAAAGCTCTCTGTCATCTACCACCAAAGGACACCACCAATTTCCCTCCAGAAACACCTAGAAATGGCACCAATTCTTCCCTCCAAAATCCCTTCCATCTTGACCATCCATCTACCCTTAAAGGCCATCACCACCCTTCAAAGTTGGCGCCACCTAAAGCCTTCTTCTAGAAGCTATCTAATGGGAACACCATCATGAGCCCTAACTAGCTCAATTTGGTCTAATAAGATTGATAAAAGCTCCTACATATTCATCAGAAAGTCCTAAGGGCACATTGTTCTATTTTGAAAAGAAGAGAAAAATACAGGGTTATTTCTGTAATTTTAAGAGTATTCCACAAATACAAAAGAACCACTGGGTATTTCAGGGGTTTATTAAAGGTCAAATGATCATTAATGTCTAATAAGAGGGTCCATATAGACAGAAATGGGTTTTCACACGTTACGAGAATTAACGAACATCTGAAACCCTAAAAACAGACCTACTTAAATAACAGAGGTTCTGGTCAGGAGGATAAAATTCACCTAAACCTTCTACAAATTATATAAAAATATTCTACAAGGTTTGATACCTTTAGTTTGACCATCATAACCCATTTTGACCTGAAACAGAGTCTCAGACAGAAAGTTGCCCTGATTTGGGCTTCTGACCAAATTACTTGATCAAACTTGGTCAAAACCAAAATCCAACTTCACAATAGATTCCTTGGGTCAAAATTAGGTTTGTACCAAAATTTGGACCCAATCTAAGATCATCTTGACCTAGTTTGCATTTTAATCATGTTCCGACTCTTTTTCTTACAAAAAGCCCCTCAACTTTTGAAAATCTTACAAAAAGCCCCTCAACTTCCTCGTCTTCTTCGTGAAGAGGTCCCTGCTACCAATAGAACCTTCTATCCTCAGATGGAAGGTTTCCATCAGGGATTTCTCCCTGAATCTATTGCTTATCTCTCCCAAAAATGGAAGGAGGACTCCAAATGAGATCCGCTTCCATCTCGGCTTCTTCATGACCTGCCAAAACTGCCAAGAGTTCATGCAAACTCTTGGAAGTTCCTAAACCTAAACCACGCAATCCGATCTCTTCAAGCTTGTTTCCAAGCTTGGAGACTCACCCAAATGCCTATAAAAGCTACCCATGGCCTTCCTCACCTCCTTAGTAAGTTTTTGAGCCAAAAATCCTCTTCTCCGGAGACCTCCTACCTCTGGCCTCTTCACCGGTTGCCACATACCATAGGTGGTTAGTTCCAACTCCCCTCGTCTTTTCGCACCTCACCATACCAGTGAGGTGCCTCCTAACCCTCCATCGTCACCGTTCTCTATCACCGAAGCGCCCTCCTCCAACGCTGACCACACAGCAACTGGCGTCTCCTCCGCCCCTCTTCGCCTAATAGCTAGATCGTTCGACTCCCTAGCATCTACTCATCACCACCGTACCATCGACACTCCGCTTCGACCACCGACTCGCCTGCACATCCATCGTCTTCCACCTCGCCTGCATACCTCCGGCGAGCTTGCACGACCGCTACACTCCTCCAAACTGGCTGCCACCATTCCCTACAGCATCATCACATCCTAGCGACCAAAACCCCTCAAGAAATTGAGGGGATTGGCCGCTCATTTGTTCCCTTGAGCAACCCAACTTCCGCCACTGTTTATCGTCTCTGCTAGCCACCTCTGACCACTCGCATGGCACGCCACCGCCACCATCACCTTCGCCACATCATTACGCTTCTCCTAAGCTTTTTCTGACGTGGCCATCAAGTTGTTTTAGTGTTTCAGGTTCGAAGTCAGCCACCGCCATTAACAAAGTTGCTTCAAGCAAGCTCGAAGCGTATTCTTGCATCAGCTGCTCCAAGCGTAACCTCCAGGCGACGCGGAAATCTTCCAGGAAGCTATCTAGGCTTTTAATTAGGATCTTTGATTACTCTACCTCCAATTGGACGTGAGCTTCAGCAACTGTTTGCGCGAGGAAGAAGGGACCAAATAGTCCCACATCGTGGACTAAGAAGCTATCCAGGGTGTATAAAGAGATTTTGTGATTCTACCCTATCGCCCAGGACACGGGGGTCGGGTCCCCTCACGCGCAGTGCACACCCCCGGATCCGTATACCCGCATACTCTCACTCCTCAGCTACCACCCATGCTGTAGCCCTAGTCAACCGGATATCCGAATACCTGATTATATGCCCAGTTACCTGGAAAGAGAAGAGAAAGAGGAGAAATAGAGGAGGAGGGGAGGGTTTGCTCTTCAAAGAGGGAGTTCAACACTTAGTCGTTGTGAAACTCAAGAAGGCTCCCTTGTGTGTGAGAAGAAGGAAGAAGGAGAGTCGAAGAAGAAGAAGAGAGAAAGAGAAGCTGAAGAAGAAGAAGGCTCTATATAGAGCACTGTAGCAACGACGTTTAAGTCGTCTAATTCAGCGACTCAGCGTCTGATACCTCTGACAGAGGACACTGTGGACTTTTTGCTTATCTATATTACGTGGAATTACCTAGTTGATACTGTGCATTTATTTGATATTATTGTAAAAGGGGTAATTGGTGATTTAAATCACCATTTTACCCCATTCTTTTTGCACCTTGACATTGATTCTCATATATATATTCTTCTTGCATGGAATTCTCATTATAAATTGCTTATATTTGTGGTTATATTGTGATCTTTGAGATTAATTGCAACACTTACACCCTGTGTTCGACCTCGAACTTTCCTGATGATCTTTCGAGTTATAAATATTATTTATTTTTGTGCTATTTCGGCTATATTACAATGAAGCGATTTTAAAACCCGTTTTAGCCTGTTAACATTTTGGTGACATTGCCGGGGAGCAACGTGTAATTTGATCTCTTTGATTACAATTTCTGACTTGATACTGACTTGTTCTATCTGTTTGGTTGTGATCTATGCAGGGATTCATTCAAAGAAGATCGGTCACACCTCAAACACTCCAGGGGCAACTAAATTTCATCTCCTTTTCCTTAACACCCCTAATTCTGAGAAAAGTTAAAAAAGGAAATCAATTAGGGTCAACTTGTATTTCATACTTAGAATTAATCATCTCAAGTTGCCTCAGATTGGATTTAGAAAAATCCCGATCCTGATTTTCTACACCTATTTAGGGATATTAAGGTATCTGAGGCTACTCACCTTCTTGATTGAGCCCTAGGTACCAAATTTGGACAAAATCAATTGGACCAATTAGAGCCAAAATTAGGGTTTCTATTTCAGAATTTTAGAGACACATTTGCCTTAAAGAGAATCTACTTTCCCACATTATGTGTTTCCTAAACCTTGCTTGAATCTACCTAATCAAGCAAACCCTAAAATCAAGCTCTAAGTAGCCACTTGAATCCTAAAATCAGGACCTATTAAAAGGATAAAACAGGTGAAGTTGACCCACCTTGTGAGGTCAACCAATCTTCAAATTAGGTCACCATTCACAAACTCATCTTAAAAGTTCAAGTGGAATCCTAAGCACCTCATCTTAACTTAAAATTGGTAGACTTAAGAGGTTAAGTTATCCATTCTGGTCTACCTAGATCCGCGGTGACAAGGAAGGTCGGGTGGGGGAAACCCTGTAACCGTGGGGACGCTCTACCGTGTAGGAGTCATCGCAGGACTCTCCCTTCCTGGCTGTCTAGGTATTTCTCAGGTGGACAACTTCTTGATCTGGAGGTATCATCCGCCTTGAACTTCTATAATCATCTAAAGATATTTTGGGTGTCTTGATTGGGTCCATCACACTTTCTATCCCTCATCTACTCCATCGATGTATGTTCGGAAGGAGGTCCTTAAGACCACCCTTGAGGTCTCCACTAACTTTCCACTCTCGTCGAGGCCAAGCCTCGATCTCTTTGTTTGTGCAACTACCCAATCACATCTATATCTCTTCCAACTCTTCCACCTCTGAACTTGAATCTCCAGCCACAGCCATGGATCATCAAGAAGAACAACCTAATATTGCACCACATAAATTCTATGACATTCGAGATATGGTTCATGCACATTTCAACTCATCCCCACGTCCTTAAATGCGAGATCACTATAATCCCGCTGCAGTGAAGATCAAACCCCGAATCCACATTCCTATGGGAGGACTCGAGGTGGAGCTCAAGCCAAGTATGCTTCACACGATTCCAAAATTTCATGGCTTGAACTCCGAGGATCCTTTCCAGCACATCAAAAATCTGAAACATCCGGCCCACACCTTCGAGGCAAATATGCACAATCGAGATGGCTTACTCTTGAAGATCTCCTTCTCGCTATCAGAAAAAGCCACCTATTGGTTTCAAACATATCCTCATCCGATCAATACATGGGAAGAACTTCAAACCACTTTCCTGCAAAAATTCTTTCTCATTGGTCGGACAGATGCTATGTGGCATCAAATCACACACTTCTCGCAAGGAGCGGGAGAACCTCTGCATGAGGCATGGGATCATTTTCTGGATCTCATGTGCAAGTACCCCCATCATAGAGTTCCAAAATGTGAATAAGTCCAATCTTTTTACCATGGGCTCCGTGACAATATCAAACTCTTTGTCAATGCAACCTGTGGTGGCAGCATCATTGGTCAACATGAAGACACGATTTGGGAAATTCTCGAGAACATGTGCGAGAACTTCCTGAACAATGAATCATTAGGTGTGTACAACCGGACGACCACCCGCGCATTGGCAAATAATCGTGGGGTACACAAGACCCGAGGCCTTTCCACATCGTCGATCTAGAGTTGATAGCCAGTCACTTGGATAAGGTCTTAACCATTGAGAAGAAGGTAGATGACATAACTCAACATCTACACCAATCCATCCCCACACAGTAAAACCTGTTTGCACAATCACTCTCTGGTAGGGAGGCTGTGCATAACATCTATCACCACTCTTCTAAGGGGATGGATGCCTATCCACCCCCGTCTGATTATGGTCTTGGAGGAAACTTAGGACCAGCCTACTCTAGTTGGGGGAACTCTGAACCTTCTTACTCTAATTTTTCTGGAGTTCCTCAGACCTGCGAGGATCTCCACGCCATCCAGAACAATCCATTCTCAAACACTTATAACCCTGGACGGTGTAATCATCCCAATTTTTCACGGTAAGGAAATAACCCAAATTCGAGACCTCAATTCCAATCCCGACCACAGGCATCACACCCATATTAGCCCAATCAGCCTAGGCCCAACCCAAATTACCAATCAGGGCCTAACAAGGAAGACCAAATGGCCCTGATTCTTCAAACCCTGGTTGACATTCAGAAACAGTACAAAGACGAGATCACAGAAGTTCGTAATCAGTTGACACATATGGCGAATTATCGCCAACCTAGTGCACTTCCTTCCCAACCTCTGCCTAATTCAAACGGCGTGTCAACCCAAAAACACGTTGTGAACCAAATCCAAGGTCAAGCATGCTATACCCAACCTGGCTTGGTGACTCATACCTATGTATTTTCTCCATCCACCTCAGTTGAGCCAAAACACCTGACTCCACCTCCACATCATGACTGTGCTATGATCAATGTGGTAGGCACAAGAAAAAGGACCCAAGGCTCATCTTCCAAATCTCACCTGGCCTTTGATCAACACACCAAGACTAAAGGAGAAACCAAGAGGTGCAAGCAGAAACCCACTCCTCAAAACCACCAGTTCACCACCTTATCTCAAGCCTTCTCTTACCTCAACATTAGAGATTTATCAAAATCTGATATAACGGAACCATTAAAGAATTCATAAGTCACTATCCCATTACTTGATATCCTCACCCGCAACCCCACCTTGCCAGACTCAACCAAGAAAGGGGTGGAAAAACCAGCACAAGGGAAGGTAGTACTGTCTGAAAGCATAAGTGCCATGATCCAATGCAATCTAGCTCCTAAGAAATCTAATCCAAGTGCCCCGCTGATCCCTTGCAAGATTGGTGATACAACTTTTAAGCAGGCCATACTGGACCTTAGCGCTTCAGTCAACCTCATCCCTACCACCCTATTTGAAAAATTACAGATCGGATAGCTAGAACCCGCTAATGTTACTTTGCAACTAACTGACAGAAACCCTGATCACACCAATTGCGATGATAGAGGATGTGGTAATTAGAGTTAAGGATTTCAGCTACCTAGTTGATTTCCTAATTCTCGACATAGATACGCCACAACAGATACAGGATATGCCCGTGATTTTGGGAAGACCATTCTTGGCTGCTGTAGGAGCCATAATCAATTGTGAATCAGGGCATATGATAATTGCCTCAGGAGATCAACGTGTTGAGATTAATATTTTTGAGGCAACAAAAGGAAAATGCTTGGTAGAACAACTAGGTTTTATCCAAGATCTCATGACTATATCATTAATGGAAAGCCAAGTGCCAGAATTAGAAACTTTTCACATGCTAGATGATCCTAATTTGACCGAGCATACTAACATGAGCACTATGGAGGCTTTCACCTTTGATCTTGAGGGCATACCCAAGGATTTTGGGAAACACGGTGACATACTGGATTCAGATTCCATGAATATGGAGACATTTTGTTTTGAGGACCTCCAGGAATCAAGCTTAGTAGGTATTGAGAGTGACCTCCACCCAGAATATGAATCCTATACAGAATTCAAGATAGATAATCCAAAAGGCACTCTCCAAACATTCACTTTTGATTGGCATGAAGATTACAGTAAAGATTCATTAGAAAACCCAATCTTTGAGTCATGTCTTGAGGAGACGATCTCACATTCAGTAGAAAAGAATCAAGATGACTCATTGAGTATCGATTTGTTAGGCCACATTGCACGAGAGGAACTACATGCTTGGGATACACTTACTAAATCCATCTCTGTTGAGCCTTGGACCCACGACAATCTTATTTCAAAATCCCATGACCGCTACACCTTCCGAATGATTACTCTGCAAGATTTCAAGGAAGATCATCCAAAAAAGAACCAACTTGATCCTTACCAGAGACCTTCTGGAATGACTCTTCATCATACCTTGATACTTATCTATGGCCATCTGATTCTCATCCATCAGATCACTCATGCAACCAATGACATATCTCTGAGCTCGTTGCATCTAGCTGATGGTGTAAAACTTAGTGCTTAACGGGAGGCAACTCGTCATCTTTTGAAAAACCCGAAATCCTTGACATACCTCTTTGCTGAATTCATATTTCACTTTAGGGTTCGTCCATTAGAACAGTCGACCCCACCTTTGATATTTGTATCAAAGCTTGAAATCGTCCGTAACAGTCATCCCGACCCATCCACCCACCCTTTGACCCTGTTCTAATGTACAATCCAAGCTGAACTCGAACCCACGTAATTTACAATGACATTGTAAATCATAGGCATGGGAGGATATTAAAGTGCAAAATGCCATGAAAATCAATTCACAAAAAGGATTTCATCAAAAAAAAAAAGAAAATGGAGGTTGAGAGAAAAGAAGATCCATTTGAGAGAAAATGAAGAAAAAGGAAGGAAAAGAAAAAGAAAAGAAAGAAAGGAGCAAAAAGAAAAAAAGGGAAAAATGAGTCCCTTCAAAATAATATGGAACTTACCTATCTTCTAGGTTGAATCGAATGATGATTAAGACCTGGAAGGCTAAAACTTAAAAGAGTAGTGGCAAATACCGACCGTAGGCCTCTTGGATCTGTTTTGAGATTTAAACATTCACGTACTTGTCAAGATCTAGATTAATCCTCAAGAGGTCGAAGAAAATGCAAAGCTTGTGCATTAGGTCTAAGGCTTGGGGAGTATTCGACCCCTTTAACTGACCTCTAGTTTACGGAACTCGGTAACTTAAGCACCCTAAATCACACATAGTCTGATTCAGTGCCCTTAAAGAAGAAATCATGCCAAAGAGCATTTATGCTGTTCTGAAAATGGTCCTAAGATCTAGATTAGGAGTGGCTCGAAAACACAAGTTGATTTGGACGAGTTCCTAGCATAGAGAGGCAGGAAATTCCCCTCGAAGATGCATAATAACATATCGTCTCCTTGGTGCTTGTCCCCTAGGATATCTAAATATCCTCCTAGGGGCATGTAAGTGCCTTGTGCTGGTTCAGATGCCATGGGCGACATTATCACGAAATGTCGATTACCAGGTTTAGATTTAGCTACAGAACGCCATGGCAGCACTATCCCGAAGTGTCGAAAGCTAGGGTTTTGGAGGTTGCAATGGGCAGCACTATCCCAAAGTGTTGATTGCCAGGAACCCTGCGATGATTGATGGTGGGAGCAATGAATCCGATACAAAACATGTTTAGGGCCAATGTAATGTTGGATCTAAGGAAAAATATAATGAAAAGAAAAAGAGAAAGAAAGCTCTCCACAAATAAAAATCACTTTCTATCCCTCTTTCTCTTATAAAAAATATGCACTGGCAAACTGAACCTGGATTAACAATGTTACAAGCACGGGTGCTTTAACCGCTGGGTCCAACAAACCTTAGGATAGTTCCTGCGGGCCTTACAAACCTTCGCAGCAGACTGAGGTGAGAGCTAGTCAGGTCTGGATTTGAGCTGGTACTTAAGTACCTCTATGCCTATTATTGGTATTAAGATCTAATTCCTAGAGATGCAGCTTAGTAAGGCAACCTAATGGTTACATCCAACCTAGATAACTAGTTTGATCCATAAGGTTTTGCTAAGGGACTAACAAAAGCTAAGCATGGGGGTATGATGGGAACACCATTATAAGCCCTATCTAGCTCAATTTGGTCTAATAAGATTGATAAAAGCTCCTACATATCCATCAGAAGGTCCTAAGGGCACATTGTTCTATTTTGAAAAGAAGAGAAGAATACAGGGTTATTTCTGCAATTTTAATAGTATTCCACAAATACAGAAGAACCACGGAGTATTTCAGGAGTTTATTAAAGGTCAAATGGTCATTAATGTCTAATAAGAGGGTTCATACAGATAGAAACGGGTTATTACGTGTTACGAGAATTAACGGACATTTGAAATCCTAAAAAGAAACCCACTTAAATAACAAAGGTTCTGGTCAGGATAAAATTCACTTAAATCTTCTAAAAATCATAAAAAAAATATTCTACAAGGTTTGATACCTTTAGTTTGACCATCAGAACCCATTTTAACCTGAAACAGTCTCAGACCGAAAGTTGCCCTAATTTGGGCTTCTGCGTAAATTACCCTATCAAACCTATTTAAAATCAAAATCTGACTTCACCATTAGATTCCTTCGATCCAAATTAGGTTTGCACCAAAATTTGGGTCCAAACTGAGATCATCTTGACCTAATTTGCATTTTAATCATATTCTGACTCCTACTTTGCATTTTAATCATGTTCTGACTCTTTTTCTTATAAAGAGCAGCTCAACTTTTGAAAATCCTACAAAAATCCCCTCAATTTCATCCTTTTTGCGAAGAGGTCCCTACCACCATTGGAACCTTCCATCCTTAGATGGAAGGTTTCCATCAGGGATTTCTCCCTGAATCTGTGGCAAATCTCCCCCAAAAATGGAAGTACTCCTGATGAGATCCTCTTCCATCTGGGCTTCTTCACGACCTGCCAAAACCACCCAAGAGTTCATGCAAACTCTTGGAAGTTCCTAAACCTAAAATGCATAATCTGAGCTCTTCAAGCTTGGAGACTCGCTCAAATGCCTATAAAAGCTACCTATGGCCTTCCTCACCTCCGCAGCAAGTTTTTGAGCAAAAAATCCTCATCTTTCCTTTACCTCCAGCTTGCTCCGAGCTTACTCCGACGACCCTCCTACCTCCGACCTCTTCATCAGCCGCCACATACCATAGGCAGTCAGTTTCAACTCCCCTCGTCTTTCCTCACCTCACCATACTAGCGAGGTGTCTCCTAACCCTCTGTTGTCGCCGTTCTTTATCACCAGAGTACCCTCCTTGTCTGATGCCGGCCACACCGCAATTGGCGTCTCCTCCACCCCTCTTCGTCCAATAGCTAGATCATTCGACTCCCTAGCATCTACTCATCACCACCATACCACCGACACTCCACTTTGACCACCGACCCACCCGCACATCCTCCATCTTCCATCTCGCTGGCATACCTCTGGCAAGCTCGCACGGCTGCTACACTCCACCAAACTGGCTGCCACCGCTCCCTACAGCATCGTTGCATCCTAGCGACCAAAACCCCTCAAGAAATTGAGGGGATTGGTCACTCAGTTGTTCCCCCGAACAACCCAACTTCCGCCACTATTTATCGTCTCCGCCAGCCACCTCCGACCACTCGCACGACACGCCACCACCACCATCGCCTTCTCTGCATCATTGCGCTTCTCTTGTGCTTTTCCAACGTGGCCATCAGGCCATTTTCGTGTTTTAGGTTTGAAGCCGGCTGCCGCCATTAACAGAGTTGCTTCGAGCATGTTCTTGCATTAGCTGCTCCAAGCACAACCTCCAAGCGACACGGAAATCTTCGAGGAAGTTGTCTAGGCTTTTAATTAGGAGCTTTGATTGCTCCTTCACCTCCAATTGGACATGAGCTTCAGCGATTGTTCACGCGAGGAAGAAGGGACCAAATAGTCCCACATCGTGGATTGAGAAGCTATCCAGGGCGTATAAAGAGATTTTGTGATTCTACCCTATCGCCCAAGACATGGGGGTCGGGTCCCCTCACGCGCAACACACACCCCCGGATCTGTATACGCGCCTACTCTCACTCCTTGGCTACTACCCACACTGGCAGCCCTGGTCAACTAGATATACGAATACCCGATTATATGCCCAGTTACCTGGAAAGAGAAGAGAAAGTGGAGAAATAGAGGAGGAGGGGGGGGTTTGCTCTTCAGAGAGGGAGTTCAAGACTTAGTCACTATGAAACTCAAGAAAGCTCCCTTGTGCGTGAGAAGATGGAAGAAGGAGAGCTGAAGAAGAAGAAGAGAGAAAGAAGAGGAGAAGCTAAAGAAGAAGAAGGCTCTATATAGAGCACTGTAGCAATGACATTTAAGTCATCTAATTCAGCGACCCAACATCTTATACCTTTGACAGAACATATTGTGGACTTATTACTTATCTATATTACATGGTATTACTTGGTTGATACTGTGCATTTATTTGATATTATTGTAAAAGGGGCAATTGGTGATTTAAATCACCATTTTACCCCCATTCTTTTTACACCTTTGACATTGATTCTCATATATATATATATATATATATATATATATATATATATATATATATATATATATATATATTCTTCTTGCATGGAATTCTTATTATAAATTACTTATATTTGTGATTATATTGTGATCTTTGAGATTAATTACAACACTTATTCCCTGCGTTCGACCTTAAACTTTCCTAACAATCTTTCGAGTTATAAATATTATTTGTTTTCGTACTATTTCGGCTATATTACAACGAAGCAATTTTAAAACCCCATTTTAGCCCATTAACACCATCCTAGCGCCAACTTATGGTGGCCTTAAGATCAACTAATCACCCTAAAAACCTATCCTCGCCATCCATCCTAAGCCACCTATTTCGCCTTCAATCCTCTTCAAATGGCACCAACAAACCCTAGCCATAGGATCACCTAACCACCCTTTTGATCTCATCCTAACCATCCATCCATCTCCATGCCAACTACCCTCCCCCTTACTCCTATAAAAACACCATTAACTACCACAAAAAATTCCATCCTTGGCTACACATATTCATAGCATTTTTCTACCTTCATTCCACCATCCCAACGATCAAGGAGAAGAGTAGGAGGAGAAGAAGATTAAGGAGACACTCTGTCTCCTTGGTGCCTTCAACTTCTTCCCTTCTTCTACCTTGTGTCTTCGCCAAGCCAAGGAGGAAAAGCCACGCAAGGAGGACGTCTAGAGGAGGAGCAAATAGGGTGGTCCATGTCCACCCTAAGGAGGAGTTCAAGAGTAGAAACCTTCCACTCTAGGAGTAGCCAGGCATGGTCCACCTAGGGCTTGCCAAGAAAAGGAGAGCCAGGAGCAAGCTTCCTTTAATTTAGGGGAAACCTAAATTAGAGCAGGAGTTCTACAGCAGCGTCACCTTCTTCATAAGCTTTCTTCTACATTCTTTTTTTGTATTTTTGCTTGGTAGTGTAGTGTTCGAATTTTGTTGGAGATTATAAGTGGGAATCCCACTACTTGTGAGTTCTTCAACTCCGTTGTAAAACATTTTTTTATTTATAGAAGCATTTCTCTACCTTTTGTTTAGATAGCTTGTGTTGTTCTTGTTGTGTATTGTTCCTCCATTACTCCAAGCCTCCCGTGCTTAGAGTGAGTTGGAGAAACAAAGCACTTGTTGCTTTATTTCTAGTGGTTTCAATTCTTGTTCTCTCCGCATTTGTTTTTTCCCTTATTCAAAAATCCTAAAAAAATTATATATTTCAAAACTCAAAAAAAAGAAAGTTGATTTCCTGATTTCAAGTGAGAAATTTCAATTTGCATTCCTACCTCCCTTGGGACAACTCGAATACTTTCCAAGTACTCGATCTTTACAAATTTCAAAAGTGATAGCAATTGCATGTTACAACGATAAAAACCCTAATTTACAAATCACTCTCTTTTGCTATCACTTTTTGGCATCATTGCCAGGGAGGCACGGCTTTGCATTATCTTATTTCTCATGCTTAATACACGAATCTCATCCCCTTCTCTTTCTTTCTTCTCGTGTGTGTAGGCACTACAGGAAGAAGGCAGGATTTTTGGAAGCGAAAGCTTAAAGTCCTTGCCTTCCTGTGGATTCAAGGTTAGTACCTTCTATCTTGTCACATAAGTCCTAAAAACTATCAAAAAAATACTAAATCAGGCCTTCAAAATAAAAAACCTATAAATTTGGTAGAGTGGGGATTCCTAAAAATCATTGTTTGATTGTTCGAACTTTTTAACACCAATTTACACAAGGTGTTAGCATTCTGATTTTCGAGTCCAGACTTCTCTCTGGATTTCAAAAATCAATTCCTAACATCACAGGCTTCCTAAAATCTTAAAATTTCACCCAATGGTTCCAATTCAAGTCAGGAACATCTATTCCAAATTTCAGAGCCTTTGGAGTTGTATAGAAGTTTTCAAAATTTGTGGACCATAGGGGGGTCATCTCCTCTGATTTCATTATTTTGCTACAATTCGTAAATTTTAGAAATTTTTATACTTGTCCAATTTTTGTGAAATTTATCTTTATGAAATTCTTGTGAAATTATACATAGCATATAAAATCACAAAATTTTTTCGTGGCCAGTGGTACCACTAAAAAGTCCTAAATACCCACAAGTATCATTTCTGGACTCTAACATTAGCACAAAGAAAAACCTCAAAAAAATATCAAACAAATTCCTAAAATCACAAAAAATTATTTTTTGGAATCCTTGTTTGATTTTCCTTTCAGTAGTGGTGTTGATTGCTCTATTTGAACCACTAATTTAAAAGAAAAGCTTGAAAAAGATTCATTAGAGGTTAAATTTCTGCTTAGGATTCAATTCACTTAGGGTTTCTTTTCATTTGGTAGTCTCACATTCTAAAGGAAATCTATACTTACCAATACAACTTGTTTTCCTTGTGATTGTGGAATTCAAACTTGTTTTGAACTCTTAACAAGAAAATCCTAAAATACACTCCTAATATCAAATCGTAAAATCAGAAAAATAAAAAAATTTTGTGTGACAACTTGATTTGGCATTGGACTCACTCTATCCAATTTGCACACACCCAAAAAAATTGAAATAACTAGGGCACTACCCCAATCAACACCCTCCACATTCCCGTGCACATTCAGGTACCCAAGCCTAATCGAAAAGAAGTAGTCATTTAACCACTTAAAGACTTCATCAAATTTAGGCTTGATATCCGACATTTAAGAATCATTAAGCCTCCTAATTCCCTTAGAAAACGCGACGACAGACTTGGAGAGAAGTCAAACAACAGGTGTAGGTTTACACAAGCCCCTGATGATTTTCCTAGAACATGCTTGGGCCCAATCCACTTCCTTAGTTTAGCCAGGTGATCTTTGGGAAGTGAGTTCACTTGTTGATCCCTTACATGCCAAGTTCCCAAGTCTTAGGTTTCTAAGGAATCAACCCTAAGACAAAATTAGGCTTCTTTGCTTGATTTGCACACTTCTCGTCTATCTCTTCTCCTCCCCTCCTGTCTTCCATTAAGTGTATGCACGGCCAACAGTCCCAAAACCCGCACTTGGAGGGACCAACTAATTTTTTGGCCCGCTGCACCGCCCGTACTCGTTTGTTTGATTCTTCCTCTAAAAATCAAGAATGGAAAACATCCAAAAACCTACAAAAAATACTAACAACCCATCTTCATCTAACCAACAAAACAAGAACACACATCAATTTCGCCAACCTGAAATTGTAGTTCCCAAACCTCATTTTGAAATGCCGCCTCAACAAAATCCGACGGGAAATTTGATCTTGACAACTCCAACCTGTTGTTCATGGTAGTAACCCAACTCCAACAACTCCAATCAAATCAACAGCAATTGACTAGGACCGTTACAAACCTAGCCAATAATAGACCACCCAATGCTGAACCCACTAGTCCTTTGAGGAATTTCTATGATCCCTCAAATTATGAAGAAAGATCATGAGTGGTCATACCTGATGGAGAATTTGAAATCAAACCTATGGTCCTAAACCTTATTAAACATTTTCATGGCCTTCCTCGAGAAGACCCGTTTAGCCATTTAAAGGAGCTCACGTCCTCGCCCAAACCACTAAATCCCGCAACGTGCCAGAAGATTTATGGCTAATGTGGCTCTTCCCGCTCTCCTGAAAGACAAGGCTGCTTATTGGTTTAGGACAGTAGGAAAATCCATCACTACTTGGACACAATTAAAGAGCACATTTCTTAAAAAATACTTCCCTATTGGTCGAACTAACGCTTTATGCCGTGTAATAACCACCTTCTAACAAAAATCTGGCGAGCCTATGTAAGAAGAATGGGAAAGATTTCGAGACTTATTAAAAAGCTACCCCACCACGAGGTGCCACTTTAGCAACTTGTGTAAATATTCTACCATGGTCTTGATGACCAATTGAGGCGATTTGTTGATGCCACATGTAGGGGAAATTTCTTAAATAAAGATGCCTAAAATGCCTATGAACTTTTTGACGAAATGAGAGAAAACTTTTTCAACCGTTCGTCCATGGACACCTTTGCCAGAAATGCCAATTCCCGTGTAGGTGTCCATGAAGTAGGCACACAACACCAATCTCTCTCTATCACACAAGACGATTTGCAACTTTTTGCACAAAAGCTTGACCAAATGCAAATCAATCAAAAGAAAATGGAAGAAAAATTTAACACACGACCACGAACCTCTGTTCCAACCAACCCTAACTCTCGCTTTTCTACCCTCAACACTAACCTAACCCTCCTCCGGCGGGAAAATTTGCAACAAATTGACACAAGCAGATTTCAAACCTTAACATTGCACCTAAATTTACTGGGACTTTTGATAATTCTTCCATGTTTGTCTCAGTCAACAAAAACATTTCCGCTCTCCAAGATAATTTTAGAAACAATTCCTCCAACTTCTATAATCCCACTTGGAGGAATAACCCTAACTTTTCCTGGAAAAATACCAATCAAATTCTGAAATTTCAAAATCAAACAGGAAATTTTGGCCAAAACCAACCTTCGTAGGCTGATATTAATGACCAATTAATGAAAACCCTGCAAGGAATGTAGCAACAAATGAACATTACCCATGTTGCCTCTAATTTATGAAACCAAATCATGATAACGCCCGATCAAAGGCCAATGGGAAATTTACTTTCCCAACCTATACCAAATCCTAGATATCAGCAGAACCAAATTCCAAGTGAAACTAATCAAGGCCAGCAACCAATAAATCCCGCACATCAATTCCCACCCGATTTTCAGAACCCGCAACAAAATCAATGTTTTCCACACCAAAATAATCACATTACCAATGCAATAACACTAAGAAGTGGTAAAACTACACACAACATGGGACCCTCATGGGAAAACAAATTAGATCTAGAGCAAATTTTTCCCACCTCTGTTCACTAAGGGGATACACAAACACAACACCTTTCCCACAGACATTAAACTCCAAGAAAAAGAAACCCAGAAAAACTGAGCCAACTAAAAAACAATTACATGAATTTTTTGGTCAAGTGGAAATCAATATTCCTCTCTTAGATGTGATTAAATACGTTCCTGCCTACGCAAAATTTTTAAAGGAATTTGTACACCAAAAAGGCAGCCTAAAAATCTAGGAAAGGTGCTCCTTTCTGAGACAATTAGCTCTATTGTCCAAAGCAAGCTGCCTCACAAAAGAAAGGATCCAGGCGCCCCACTCATATCAATTGTCATTAATGACACTACTTTTGATCATGTCCTCTTAGACTTAGGTGCATCTATAAATCTTATCCCTACCATACTTTTTGATGAATTCCAATTCCGTGAACTTAAACCAGTGAAGGCCACCCTTCAACTCATTAACTGATTTGTTATTCAACCAAAAGGGATTATAGAGGATGTCATTGTTTGGGTACAGAATTACCTCTTTGCTATGGACTTTTTAGTCCTCGACATTGATGTACCTAAAGCACTAAAAAATGCACCTATCATTCTTGGAAGGCCCGTTCCTCACCACCACTAAAGCTAATATAAATTGTGATTCCGGTAAAATGGACATCACTTGTAGTAGCGAAACACTCACATTAGATATTTTTAGGGCTTCCAAAAGATTCCACAAGTTGAATTTCTTCGATGACTTAGATTCCGAAACCTTAAATCTTGTTGAGGAAATACTTTCAACGGATACATGTTTGCAATCAATTCTCCTCATGAGTTGCAGCAACCGTCTAACCCACCCTCACCCACTACACCTAATTTCACACTAACCACTAACCCCATTCCAGAACCCAGCTTGCAATTGGATCTAAAACCCTTGCCAAATTCTTTAAAATATGTGTTTTTGGGCCCACATCATACCAAACCCCTTATCATTAATGCAAATCTTTCTAGGGCACAAGAGGAAAAACTAATCCAAGTTTTAAACAAATATCAAAAAGCAATCGGTTGGACTTTAAATGATTTAAAAGGCATTGATGTATCCTATTTCACTCACCGCATTTATCTTAACAACGATGACAAAGTCGTATGCATGCGTGTTTTGAAATATGTCGTAGTTCGTAGTATAGTCATGAGAAACCCTTGATTAAAAATATTTATAAATTAACGAGACGGTAAGTCCAAGTCGAACTCAAGGAGGCGTTAAGGAAATGCGAAATCTAATTTTGATCCTCTCTCTCACTACTTGCTAAAACTCTTATGATTTATAATTACTTACGTATTAATGCACGACATGCTGTTGCTACAGATATGCGGATTAAAACAGGCAACTTTAATCACAATAAAATATGACAATGAAGCTCATGGTGATTTTTGCAACATATATATATATATAAAGATGATTTTCATTGAGTTCAGGATGGTTGCTACAAAGCGAAGCTTGAGGAAAGCTTGTACAGGAAAGCTTAAACAAAACAACTAGCTAGCAGAAAATGAGTGCATGCGTGCATCTACGGGGAGATTACACATGCATCATTAAGGGGGAAGAGAGCTACACTGCTAAGCAGAAAAGAATTGTAAAGAAAAAGCTCATGAAGAACTACTTATCTATGCTAGCACAAGGAAGGGCATCAGAGGTGGTCTTCAATGGCCTTTGAGATGGAGGTGGTAGGGAGAAGAAAGAGGTGTAGCCAATGGTAGGTAGGCCGACCCTTAGAGGGAGGAAGGAGAGATGATTTAGCCTTGATGTGGAGTTGGAGTAGCCATGGTGGACGTGGAGGTGGAGGTGCTCATGAAGGTGGAGGTGAATGGTGGCCAAGGTAATGGGAGACTAGATGGCTAGATGGGGGCTTGTAACCATCCAAGGGGTCCTTAAATAGACCCTTGGCTTGGCTATCTAGAGAATTATGGAGTTCTATAGAAGAATCTCCATCTTGGTGTCAAGATGGGAGGGGAAGTGGTCTTCTTAGATCACTTTTGTGGATCTAAGAGTGGACTCCCTTGGTTACCATTTTTGGCAACCAAAGGTGGCGCCATCTAGAGAAGACTCTAGATGGTGCATGAATGTGTGTGTATGGGTGTGTGTGTGTGTGTGCGTGAATGTGTGGCTAAGTGTAGCCATGGGTAGGTGGTCAAGTGAACCACTTGGTCCACTTCTAAATAGGTCTAGGTTGGTCCTATGTAGGTGTCCAAAAAATAGGTTTAAGTATAACTTATTACTAGATGGTTGATCAACAAAACTTGGCTAAGTTTAATTAAATTTAGTGAGAATCTAATTAGGTTCTTAGGAAGGTCTTGGGTTAGCCAATTGGACTAAGTAGATTCAATTGGACTTGCTTCGGTTTATTTGAATCAATCAGATTCAGGTCCAACCCTAATTAGGTTCTACTGAGCCTAATTAGACTTGAATAGGTAGGGATGGATCAATTGGATCCTAGGTAGACCCAATTGGATTTAGGTGCACCTAATCAAGTAGGAATGCATCCAATTAGATGTAGGTTAGGTAATTGGGTTTGGGCTGAATCTAATTAGACTAGTCTGAGCCTAATTAGATTGGGATTAGCCTAATCAGGTTCATCTGGACCTAATTAGAACAAGGTTGACCCAATTACCTCTAATTGAGCTAATTGGGATATCAAGGGATCTAAATGGGATTCTAAGGTGGGAATGGGATAAGAGGATTGAGTATAGGGATAGTGGATGGTGTGAATTTGGATAGTGTTATCCAGGTTTTGGCTGAAGTGGGGAAATTGAGGTTTAGGGATAAGGGTATCCCAAAAGAGGGATAAGAGTTAGGATAATGTGGATAAGGGCATGGATAGCACTATCCATGTTTTGGTTTTTCAACTAAATTAGCCTAATAGGGAGGTGGCTTAGGGATAGGGACATGGATAGGGTTATCTTAAGGACTAAGGATAGGGATAGGATTGTCCTAATGCAACGGATAAGTGCAGGGATGTCCTAATGTTCTTCATAATTTAATCTAAGCATTAATTTCTACCTAGTAGAGTAGCATATCTCAACCCTACATTATTTCTTCTACTATTTATTCTTAAGTCTTCTGTTGTAGCTCTAGCTTCTCTTTATTCTTCAGATCCATCTTCAGATCTTCTTACCTACAATCCACACAATGCACTTAATCAGGACATTATAACATTATTTGATGCATAGCTAAAATAAAGCAAGAAAGATACAAAGTATGCTCATGTATGCATGGATGACGCTAATTTATGCTAAGTTCTAACTTAATTTAGGTCATTTAAGACTTATGGTTGCTACGCAATCATACCCCCATGCCTAAATCTTGCTAGTCCCTAGCAAATGCAAAACTAAGTTATTTACAAATGGATCCTTAAAGGATTGATTATTATCAAGTGTATGACTAGAGATTCTTTCCTTTTCATTTTCAACCTACTTTCTAGAAATCCAGACAATCGTGAAAGTGCAACTATGTTGCTTTTGCAACGGATTCAAGTAAAAAACCTGATTTACCTCTAAAGCTTGTACTTGACCCTTAGTAAAATTCTAGCAAGATAAACAAGCATCTTCCCTTGGGGTATTCAAGATATTCTATGAATTCCACGCCGGCTTTAAGCTTGGGTAGAGGACGTCTGAGGAAAATAGGTGTTTATTTGGTAGCTCACTCTCATTTGGTGCTACATAGAGGTTAGTAGTATAGAATCTAAATTTCCAAATTATTAAGTAAATCAACTCAAAGAATGACGAAAAAAAACTATACTCTCTTTTAGTTCATTTGTATTCATTCTCTCTTGCTTTCTCTTTCTGCTTTTTTAGAGCTCATAAACTCACCAGATTCACACATATGATCCATATTTGGTGGACACACATGGCATTAACACTTTAATCGAATTCCCATAACCCTAACACTAAGTTGAAATTCCTCAGCCAGTATTCGGACGATTAGAAACACAGAAAAGATAGGTTAAGGTCATATTTGGTGGATCTCAAATATATTTGATGGTACTGCCTCAATGTAACTAAAATAAGCACTAAAATATTTATACTCTTTTTTCTTTTTCTTTTTTTGGCTTTTTCTTTTTCTTTTCTATTTTTTTCTTTTATCTTTCCTTTTGTTTCTAATTTTTTCTACATCTATTTTTTTTAATATTTATATATCAACACGATGCAATACAGCACACAACATACACAACTTTTATTCAAGAGGTATTATTAGGGATTGGTGATACTAAGAGATATCGAGTAGCTTATTTAGTGGAAGTACCTATTCTCGACACTAAGAAAGATATGGATAGGACGGTGTATTTCTAACCTTGACATCAATACCCTCCTTCAGCTAAAGATTTCGTAAAAAATGATCATAACCATCCACCTTAGCTTGGTTTTATGAAAACTCAATCTCTGCATATTTGCCTTATTTGGTGGCTCTCAATTCACACAAAAATGTATACGCAGGAACCGAGAGTGAAACTATGCCTAATCCTTGAGTATCATTCCCTAATTATCTAGAATTCCAGATTCTTTACACTAATCTTAGAGCACCAGTACTCTCTACTCTCATCTCACACTATTTGGTAGATTTTAAGAAGAAGATTTGCCTGACTCATAAAACATTGTCTACGGGTTTAGGAAAAGAAGCACTGCTTATTCTCGACAGACTAAAGATGTCTATCAGTCTTCACAGTGAATCCATTGTAAAATCTACGTGAGTGTGAAAATTGTACTGGATTCTACATTATAGGAATCAACTAGAGGATAAATTCCTAATGCATTCTCTTGACAAAATCTTATTCATGAATGCACTATGTATATATGCTATATACAGGTAATCTCTTATAATTTGTACTTCAATGAAATTTCCTTATCGGGTTACATTCAACTTGGTCCTAAATTTAGAACAGGAAGGGTGAGCGGATGAGTTGGAAGTGGCTGTTGCGAATGATTTCTAGCTCCAATGCGAGCATTGGAGATGGAATCAGTTGTTCTTAAATTAGGACCTTAAAGTACATATAACATGCTGCTCCGAGGTTTTCCTAAGTGTTGGCATAAAAATTTTTCAGTTTTGATGTATCTACCCCCTCATGCCTAAGTTCTTGCATGTCTTCATGCATGAATATAAAGAAAATAAATTGATAGGGAGTGTGTGGGTAGAGATCACCTGGAATTTCTCCTAAAATTTTACATTCTACACCAGCCAATCTGATGATATGCAATAGAAAGGAATATGCTAAAAGAAAAATATGGTATGTATAAAAAGAATATGTATAAATGGTATTTATAAATGCTGAATATGCTATGTATAAGTGCTGAGTTTAATGCCTCCAACTGGGCGAAAACTCAATCAGATGGCTTCATGATTGTGTAAGAGCTGGTTAAGATCAAGAGAAAGATATGTTCGTGTGCTCCCAGAATCAGTGGTCCACAAATGCGAACTAGCTGATTATGTGCCCCTGCTCCAAAAAGTCTAGCTATAGCAGAATGCAAAGTGGGGGCATAAAGCAGAGGATAATCAGAGTCAGGGGTGCTGTGGTATGATAAACACCCCAAACAATTGGATCTGTGGGAAGAAATGTGCAGTGCAGTGGTCTCAAGCCCGTGTGGATCAAGGTCCAGAAACCCTGATAAGGCAAACGAATGAGACATTGGGTTGTCACAAAGGAGCCTAATGTTACACAGTATGCTGATTCATCATCATCACCATCCTCCTCGATGCGATCACAATCGAAGTTCCTAGATGCCTTGAATATGTCAATTCTAAGTCACTCGTTTCCTAGGGCAATCTCCATACATCCAAATGCATAGTCAATGTTTGCTCAGGCTGCTACCAGAAATGGGCGACTTAAAATGATTGGTGCATCACGAAGGTTAAGAGGAACCTCCATATCGAGAACGAAAAAGTCTACGGGAAAGCAGAATCTGCAAACTTTTACGATCATGTTCTCAACCACCCTCTCAGTGTTTTCACTGATCTATCAGCCAACTGAATCGTAACTGAGGTGAGTTTTAACTCCCAAAATCGAAATCGATCAAATACAGCAGTGAAAGTTAAGTTAATGGACGAACTGAGATCTAGAAGGGCTCGATCAAATGGAGAATCCTACAAAAAGCAGGAAATGAGAGGAATACTAGGGTCTTTCTTCTTAGGCTATAAGTCGACTAGAATCACGACGCTAGCCTCCTTCGGCAGCATCGCCTGTCGTCCAATTCTCGGTTGTCGTTTCGGGGTATAGTAGCCCTTGAAGAACCTAACAACAGTGGGGATGTGATCAATGGCCTCGAGGAGAGGGACCTGAATATGTACTTCCTTGAACATTGACTTCAGGTCCTCAAAATTCCATGTATCCTTTTTCCACGCAACATTTTGTGTCAGAGCCTCTGGAAAAGGAACGGGAATCTCAGGGTCAAGTGGCCTCTTGCCCTTATCTACCGAAGGTGGCTCCTAAGATGGAGTCGAACCATCCTGCAATGGAGGGCGAGAAAAATCAGGACCCGCCTGCCTAAATGGTGGGTCGTATGTCTTCTTTCCGCTCCTTAATGAAATAGCTTTAGCATCGGCATGCTGTCCATGAGGTGGTAAAAAAGTGGAAGGGGCAGAGTATGCGGGGTTCTGTATTAAGGGCGGCTAACCTTGGGCATAACCAGGTGGTGCAAGAGGCGCTTGTAATATGGAGTGTACCTATCCCTGTGATACCTGAAACCTAGGTGGGACACCTTGGTTCTACACATATCGTGGGTTCGAGACAGGTTGGGAGGGCAAGGCTCCCTGAGTCCTGTAGAAGCTGGTTTTGCGTATTCTGTATAGTCTTGCATCTGATCAGCCATTGCCTTCATGATCCACAAGCTATCTTGTGTAGACTTTCGCATCGATTCTTGCAACTCCTCTTTCAGTGCCTCCAAAGGGTTGACCTGCTTTGGAGGATGGCTGCAGCTTGGTGTAGTGACTGGTATATAGAACGGGATTGCTGCTATTAAGACGAGAATGACTGCTGCCTAGGATACGTGTTTTGCGCATTCCTATACTACCCGGTCTGGTAGTCTGGGTCTTGATGTGGCCTCTGTTACTAGACCAAGAGAAATACAGATGCTAGCACCAACCAGGGTTATACGTCTCTGAGTACGGGTTATTACGCCCGTATCCTTGAATAGCACTGACGTCTTCGTAGGCCGACAACGTCTGAGGCATATATTCATCAAGGGAATACGCATTGTAATCATCGGATAGTGCATAACCTTGATTACCAGGTGCCAGATTGAGATTATTCGCGGGATCCCGTGAATACGGAGAAGATGCATCTCGAGTGAGCAGATTAACTCGAGCAGGAGGGGCTCGGGGTGCATAAGAGGATCTAGCTGCAGCAGAATTTCCAACCAGATACGATCGAACACGAAGTACATCGTCAAGTTTCTTTCCCAGTAAATCCATCTTACCCAACTGCTTGGCGATGATATCCATATCAGCTTGAACAAATTCTACTTGAGCCTCATGAACACTAACTTGCTACTGTCCAGGCCACTAGAACTGGTTCATAGATGCAACATTCATCGAATTCTCTACCAAAGACTCGAACAACTCAAATGTGTTGTTCTTGTCTTTTGCGAGGAAATTCCTGCCACTAGATGCTTCAACCAAATACCGATGTGTGTCATCCAGCCCATGGTAAAAGATCTGAGCCAAGTGCCATTTGGGCACACCATGGTGCGAGCATTTCCTAAGGAGATCGTGAAGTCGATCCCAGGTGTCATGCAACTTCTCAGGTCCTTGGGAGAAAGTCGTAATCGCTCACCTTATTGCATTCGTGCGACCGATCAGGAAGAACTTCTACAGAAATTCACGTCATAAATCCAGCCAGGTTCCAATTAGCCTCCCGATGGTCTTAAACCAGTATGAAGCTTTGTCCTTAAGAGAAAAAGGGAAAAGCTTCACCAGAACAATTCCAAGGTCTACGTTCCTAGGTCAAGCCATCTCCACGATTTGATTCAGGTCCTCTAAATGCTGGAATGGATCTTCGTTTAAGTTCCCATAAAAGTAATTCTGGATTAGACTGATTACATTGGGTTTAAGCTCAAGCGCGTCTTCGCCTGCGGGAATCCGGACTAGAGGTGCAACAATCGGTGATGCTGGATCGTAGAAATCTCGAAGCTGTTCTCGTGGTGGATGCTGCATTCTATCAAGAGTCATCAAGATGCGATCAATATTCTGCTAGTACCGCTCCTCAGATTCAGCAACCTAGGCTTCCAAATGAGCCATCGAGTCTAGATTACCTGGATTCTAACTAGGTCCAGGTCCAGGGATAGGGTTAGCCATCTCGGCTAAGAGAATAGAAGAAGTGGGGTGA
Source organism: Thalassia testudinum (assembly GCA_037157565.1). NCBI lineage: Eukaryota > Viridiplantae > Streptophyta > Magnoliopsida > Alismatales > Hydrocharitaceae > Thalassia > Thalassia testudinum. The sequence goes on from JAZHRO010000014.1 coordinate 41,215,948, forward strand.
GAAGATGGTCATGGCAAGGTGACTCGCGCCTCCACCTCCTTGGAAGTCTCCCAAGGTCCAACCAGTCGAGGTCTAAGTGACCTCCTCCCTTGCATACACCAACCAACCCCTGGGTTGGTGCAGCCAAGCCAGACAAGGCTAAAGTTCCGTCAATAAGATGGTCCTTATGATCAAATGACCGAATTTTTCATTAAGAATTGAATTCCTGAAGAGAAAATTTGTCGTACAACCGACTCAAAGTAGTCCCAACCCCCATATCTAATCCAGCCAATATGAATGAGGGGACTAAGGAGAAGGTTCTTTCTTCGGGTCACGCCTCTGGTTCCTTTGTACCCCCAAGCCGCGATCGTTTGATTCTACCGTAGATTTGGCTAAGGTTTTGCTAAGGCGATTGTGATGACCCAGTAGTATGACAACAAATTCAGGTTTGTTTATGTGTTTTCCAAAAATTTTTTTAATCCTTTTTCTTCAGGTGGAGTTTGTAGTGAGTGACCCATAAGTTGACCAAGCTCACCGGCTAACCACTAGACTTGATTTGGTCTAGGTTAGCCCAAATGTGTAGTCTCTACAATTTTGACCCTAAAGGTGCAACCTAAAGTTCATGCAGTTCTAAGGTTTCAACAGACCAACAAGAATAAAATAGTTCTCTGAGGTACAAATGGAATCCAAATAATTTGAAATTCGATGGACAGATTCCTTTTCCAATTATCTTTTCAAAGATTTTTTTTGTTAAGAGTTTCACTTTTTCAACCGAATGAATAAGAATTTTTAAATGTCAAGAGATCAGATCTAGAATTTTGACCTCTAGTTGATTTTCCAATTTGAAACAGTATCAAACAAACTTCAAAAATTTGAGAAAAATATGAAAATAAAAGCTAATTAGATCAACTTTCAAACCCCACCATTTTTTATTAGATCATATTTGCGAATTGTCCAGAATTATTGTTTGAAATTCAAAAATTTTCAAATTTGGGTCAGTTTGACCCCCTGTAATTTACAAATTTTTAAAAATTTTATACTTTGAATTTCTTCAAATGAATTGTGTCGTTTGAAAGATATTTTGAAAATGAAGCTCTTACCCGAATTTCAAAACTTTTCACTCAATATATTTTCGATAATTAAATTTTGAATTCGCTATTTGAAATCATATTGAATTTCAGAATGTGATGAAAAGACTTTTAAAAGTGATTTGAAATTCAAATTAGAACCTTCCACCAAAACTTGTTTTTTAGATTTTTTTTTCAAATTTTTTTTAACTTTTTCAATTTTTCTTTTTGAAGGAAAAGAAAATTTTCAAATTTTTCTCTATTCTTTTTTTCAAACTAATCTAAGATTCAAAAGAAACCTAATCTAAAGCCTAAAAAAAATTCTTTTTATTTTTTGAAAATATGTAGATTTTTTTTTCAGAAAGCAAATTCTAACTAAAATCTACCTAGGGTTCATGAAAGGAAACCTAAGACTAAGACAGGAGATGTGCACCTGATTTTAATCTGCGCTCGATGTGTGAATAGATCTCATTTTTCCTATTTTCCTGCACATCAAAAGCAAGTAAAGAGATATTTGTCACTAAGAAGTTCTAGAGATTAAAAATCAAGAATCGCGTAGCCTCCCCAGCAACGGTGCCATTTTACAAAGTCGTTTTCGCGCGTGTTTTGAATTGTCATAGTTCATAATATAGTCACGTGAAACCCTTGATTAAAAATATTTGTAAATTAACAAGATGATGAGTCCCGGTCGAACTCAGGGAGGCATTATGAAAATGCGAAATCTAATTATAATCCTCTCTACTTGCTAAAACTCATGTCGATTTATAATTACTTACGTATTAATACACGACATGCTCTTGCTGCAGATATGCGAGATTAAAACAGGCAACTTTAATCACAATAAAATGACAATGAAGCTCATGGTGATTTTTGCAACACACACACACATATATGTATATATAAAAAGATGATTTTCATTGAGTTCAGGATGGTTGCTACAAAGCGAAGCTTGAGGAAAGCTTGTACAGGAAAGCTTAAACAAAACTAGCTAGCAGAAATCGAGTGCATGCGTGGATCTACAAGGAGATTACACATGCATCATTGAGGGGGAAGAGAGAGTTGCACTAATAAGCAGAAAAGAATTGCAGAGAAAAAGCTCATGAAGAACTACTTATCTATGCTAACAGAAGGAAGGGCATCGGAGGTGGTCTCCAATGGCCTTTAAGATGAAGGTGGTAGGGAGAAGAAAGAAGGGCGGCCAATGGTGGGTAGGCAGACCCTTGGAGGAAGAAAGGAGAGATGATCTAGCCTTGATGTGGAGGTGGAGTAGCCATGGTGGATGTGGAGGTGGAGGTGAATGATGGCCAAGCTAATGGGAGACTAGATGGCTAAATGGGGGCATGTGGCCATCCAAGGGGTCTTTAAATAGACCCTTGGCTTGGCTCTTTAGAGAACTATAGAGTTCTGTAGAAGAATCTCCATCTTGGCGTCAAAATGGGAGGGGAAGTGGTCTTCTTAGATCCACATTTTGTGGATCTAAGAGTGGACTCCCTTGGTTGCCATTTTTGGCAACCAAGGTGGCGCTATTTAGAGAAGACTCTAGATGCGTGAATGTGTGTGTATGGGTGTGTGTGTGTGTGCGCACGCATGAATGTGTGGCCAAGTGTAGTCGTGGGTAGGTGGTCTAGTGGACCACTTGGTCCACTTCTAAATAGGTCTAGGTTGGTCCTATGTAGGTGTCTAAAAAATAGGTTTAAGTGTAACCTATCACTAGATGGTTGATCAACTAAACTTGGCTAAGTTTAATTGAGTTTAGTGAGAACCTAATTAGGTTTTTAGGAAGGTCTTGGGTTAGCCAATTGGACTTGCTTTGGTTTATTTGAATCAATCAGATTCAGGTCCAACCCTAATTAGGTTCTACCGAGCCTAATTAGACTTAAACAGGTAGGGATGGATCAATTGGATCCTGGGTAGACCCAATTGGATTTAGGTGCACCTAATCAAGTAGGAATGCACCCAATTGGATGTAGGTTTGGTAATTGGGCTTGGGCTAAGTCTAATTAGACTAGTTTGAGCCTAATTAGATTGGGATTAGCCTAATCAGGTTCATCTGGACCTAATTAGAACAAGGTTGACCCAATTACCTTCAATTGAGCTAATTGGGATATCAAGGGATCTAAATGGGATTCTAAGCTGAGAATTGGGTTAGGGATAAGAGGATTGAGTATAGGGATAGTGGATAGTGTGAATCTGGATAGTGTTATCCAGGTTTTGGCTGAAGTGGGGAAATTGAAGTTTAGGGATAAGGGTATCCCAGAAAGGGGATAAGAGTTAGGATAATGTGGATAAGGGCATGGATAGCACTATCCATGTTTTGGTTTTTCAACTAAATTAGCCTAATAGGGGGTGGCTTAGGGGTAGGGACATGGATAAGGTTATCCTAGAGACTAAGGATAGGAATAGGATTATCCTAATGCTAGGGATAAGTGCAGGGATGTCTTAATTTTCTTCATAGTTTAATCTAAGCATTAATTTCTACCTAGTAAAGTAGCATATCTCAACCGTACATTATTTCTTCTACTATTTATTCCTAAGTCTTCTACTCCATCTCCGCTACAGCTCTAGTTTCTCTTTATTCTTCAGATCCATCTTTAGATCCATCTTTAGATCTTCTTATTACCTATAATCCACAAAATGCACCTAATCAGCACATTATAACATTATTTGATGCATAGCTGAAATAAAGTAAGAAAGATGCAAAGTATGATCATGTATGTGTGGATTACATAAGTTATGCTAAGTTCTAACTTAATTTAGGTCATTTAAGACCTATGATTGATGCGCAATCAGATGACTCTAGACTCTCCCACCCAGCATAACGTCGCTTAAACCCTAATATGCAGGAGGTCGTAAAACAGGAGATCATTAAATAGCTCGATACGAGCATTATTTACCCTATCTCTGATTACCAGTGGGTCAGCCCTACACAAGTTGTGCTCAAAAAAGTTGACCTCACTGTTGTTACAAATGATAAGGGTGAAGAAATCCCCACTCAGACTACCTCTTCGTGGCGTGTTTGCATTGATTATCGAAAGTTAAATACCGCCACAAAGAAGGATCATTTTTCGCTCCCCTTTATTGATCAACTTTTGGAGCAGCTAAGCAGACAAGATTATTATTGCTTTCTTGATGGATATTCTGACTACAATCAAGTGTCAGTCCACCCTGAGGACTAGGAAAAGACCACTTTCACTTGCCCCTTCGGAACCTTTGCTTTCCAAAGAATACCCTTTGAATTGTGTAATACACCCGCAACTTTTCAACGGTGTATGTTAACAATCTTCTCTGATTTGGTAGGTGATTGCTTGGAGGTCTTTATGGATGATTTTTCCATTTTTGGATATTCTTTTGATCATTGTCTTTGAAATTTACAAAGAACTCTACAAAAATGTATTAAGGTTAACCTAATACTCAGTTGGGAAAAGAGTCATTTCATGATTCAGGAAGACATTGTCCTAAGCTATGTTATTTCTGGAAAAGGAATCTCGGTAGACAAAGCAAAAGTTGATGCAATCTAAAAACTTCCCCCGCCCAGTTTGGTGAAACAAATATGATCTTTTCTAAGGTAAGTGAGATTCTACCGACGATTCATTAAGCATTTCTCCAGAATCTCTCAACCTTTAAGCTACTTTTTAACTAAAGACCAACCATTTGACTTTGATAAAAATTGCTTGGAGAGTTTTAATATTTTAAAATAAGCAATTACCAAGGCACCCATTCTGCAAGCACTCAACTGGGCTCATCCATTTGAACTTATGACAGATGCCTCAGATTACGTAGGAGTCATCCTAAGATAGAATCGACAAGAAACCCGTTGTAATTTATTATGCTAGTAAAACCTTTGACAAAACACAACGGAATTATACTGTTATCGAAAAAGAACTTGCGATAGTTCTTGCCCTTGAAAAATTTCGCTCATATCTGTTAAGGTCACACATCACCATCTACACTAATCACTCGACCTTGAAATATTTGCTTAACGAAAAAGATGCAAAACCCTCCTTAATTCAATGGATTTTATTGTTACAAGAATTTGATTTGAAGATCAAAAATAAATCAAGATTGCAAAATGTCATGGCCGATCACCTTTCAAGACTAGAGACTGGTGATGTATCAACCTAACACTAGCAACATTTAATATTTGCCACTATAGGTATTCTATTTGCTACTATATGCAATTAGCAACACTTCAAATAATTGCCACTTAATTGTCACCTTCGTTAGCATCACTAAAAGGTTAACGACAATTATACAATTATCGCTAAATCAACAGTATTAGCGACACTTTAATTGCCGCAAATATTGTTGCTAATGACCTTTAGTGACAATTTATTTGTCACTATTTTCCACAATTAATTTATATTAGTGACAATTTAACTGATGCTATTAGTGTCGCTATATACTTCATTTAATAGCCTTCTTACCACTAAATTGCCACTATTGATTTACTTTAGTGACACTTTATTTTACCATTTAATTACCTTATTTAGCAACAATTATTTATCTCTAAACCGTCACTATTGATTTACTTTAATGACACTTTCTTATGCCACTAAATCGTCACTAATTATTTACTTTATGATACTTTCTTTTACCATTTAATTGATATTGTTGATTTATTTTAATGATCCCTATACAATTTAATTTTATTCTTTACTAAGAAATAAATTTTTTTAACAAGTACAAAACCTAAGCGCTTGAGCACAAAGTCCATTTTATTGACTTCTCATATCATTAAAGTACATATTCCCCTCTTAATGGTGATATAAGAGAAAAGAAAAATAAAAATACAATGAGTTGGCACATGACATATTGTATCTTATGTAGATCTAACTCCAACTTTCTAATTCTAAATATCTTTCATAATCAGCTCATCCCTCTTGTTAGTCTCTTTCTCATTACCCATTTGTAGGTTGCAATATTTGTTTGGTTGAATATGGTCATGTGATTTGACCTTTCTGATGCTGATGGTCCAATATCAAACATGCAATTCTTTGATCTTGAATTCAAATTGGACCTGATTTGCACTAAATGACCCTTCATTTTCCATCAAAATATTCAGGAGCACTTCAAGCTTGGAAACTAAATTTTGGAATTCAAGCAAGATCTCATGAATATGATCAAAGCAAGATCTCTCTCATGTAAGGTTTTAACTGAAGTCAACCCATAAGAGGAAAACCAAAACTGAAAAACAAGTACCATTCGCATTCTAGAGAAAGCAATAATAACAAATATAAAATTACTAATATAACTTATAGCCACTCAACTATCCATTTTGTTCCTTTGATGTAGTTCATATTACTTTCTTTCTTTCTTAGACCATGCTATACTTCAGCTATTCCTCTTTGGAAGTGGAGAAATTGTGCACTGAGAAAGCAAATCCAGTTTCCTGTCAATTCTATTATGTGTCATCATCATATGGCTGCTATCTAACTTGTTTCTTTAAGAGTATATTTTTAGTTTCTTCACCTGTTCAAGGGGAGTGATGCCAAATGTAATACATAGTTATATGTTTGGCAGTAGCAAGAACGCAGTGGTCAAATAACACTCATTGGTTGAGTATGAGACCTAATTCAACTACAGTAACATTACACTTTAGATTTTTTTTTGAAAGAGCGAAGGGTGATTATCTTTCCGAAAGATAATCACCCGCAATCATACATTCCATCAAAAAATAATTACATCATGAATTACAAGATGGAGCTTCAGGTCTCACTCTAGGAGAAAATAGCGGACACAAAATTCTCCACATAAAGTCTCTCCCCCCTAAATACCACCCCATTTCTCCCAAACCACACCCCCCACAAAATAGCCAGGATCTTAACCCGATCATGCTTGGAGCGAAAGGTGACAGCACTACTCCCCACATTTCCCCTGCAGAAGGAAGGCCAGAAACTGTCCACATCCTAGTGGGAGATCCATCCTATCTCCATCTTTTGCCAAATTTGCTTCACAAACGGACACTGGATTAAAAGATGCTGCACATTCTCAACCGCCCCCCCGCACAAAGGGCATGCCAAGTCGTCGGTGCCTGCCCATCTCGCTCTCCACTACTTTGTCATGATCCATCTTCTTCTCACCAGCCAGGCAAAAATCTTTACCTTCAACGAGCACTTCGCCGCCTATATGAGTCTACAATCTCACATGAGATCAACATCTACCTCTGCCCCTCACGTCCCCAGCCTGCAATAAACCTTCGCCACCGAGAAGTCACCTTCCTCCCAATGAAAACCATCAAAACCCTCACCTAACGCTCAACCCAACTCCTGCAGTAGTCACTGGAACTCATCACATCTCTGGTCAGAGAGACCCCCCCGAAAGACAGGACACCAGGATTCGTCCTAGCATTCTTCGACCTTCACCGAAGAATCCAACACACTACTCACGAGGCGAGGAAACCTCTCCCCTAGAGTAGATCCAGCCCCCTGCCAATCGTCCAGCTAGAAACGAAAGGAGTCTCCCGCACCAAGCACTGCGTCAAAAAAACCCCGCACCCTCCCAGCCACCGTTGCCAAGCCCCTGAGGAAGGAAGGGAGACGCCCCTGGGTGGGGAGCACAAAGGTCTCCACAACAAGAAATCTCCGTAGTGGCACCGCATAACCGCTCCGAACAGCCCCTGTTCCTGCCTCACCAGCCTCAAATCCAGTTTGTGAGGAGGTTGATGTTCGTTCTGTCCACCTCCCTGACTCCAAGGCCCCCCTCCTGTGTCGGCTGACACACCTTCCACGCTACCAGCCTTGCCCCCTACCCATGGCCCTTGTAGTGGACCAGAAGAAGTCCCTCATCAATCCCGAAACCTTCTTCTCAACCTGGCACGGCAGACGAAAGACTGACAAAAAGTAAGACAGCATGGAGGCTAGCACCGCCTTTACTAAGGTCAACCGCCCACCTCTTGATAGGAGTCTGGAGGACCACCCAACCAACCTTCCTTCCATCCTTTCCAGCAACAAGAGCCAGTCCTGCAGTCTCAACCGACGGTCCGACAGGTGAACACCCAGGTACACCAACGACAATGAGCCCCTCTCTGTCTCCAGAGCAGCACCCCCCTCTCCGTGTCCGTAGCTAGTAGATTAACCGGAACAAACTTCAACTTCTGGTAGCTAATCCGCAGCCCTGACGCCTCCCCAAAGAGCTCAAGTAGGATCCTCAGTCTCCTTGCCTCCAGTCTCGTTCCTTCGACTAGGAATAGCATATCATCAGCATACTGTAAGACCACCACCTCCCTTCCTCTGCCAAGGTCAAAGCCTCTAAACAGCCCCCTGCTGCAAGCCCTGTGTGCTGCTCGCGTCAGTGCATCTGCCTCAAGAACAAAAAGCATGGGTGCAAGAGGGCACCCTTGCCTGACCCCTCTTCTAGGCTGGACCCAACCTCCCACCAGGTTCTCGTTGATAAGGATTGAAAAGGATGTCGTCACACACCGCTTCATTCAATCAATCCAGATCGACGGGAAACGCCTCCTTCGCAAGGACATCCAGAAAAAGTCTCACTGAACCGAGTCGTATGCCTTGGAAAAGTTCACTTTCCATAAGAAGGCCTGCTTCTTCTCCCTTCTCCATGTTGCCAACGCCTCCATTGCAATCACAAATCCGTCCAGTATGCCCCACCCTAGAACAAAGGCCATCTGGACCGATGAGACCAGACCCCTAGGACGCCCCTCAGTCTGTTCACTAAGACTTTGGCCACAATAAGGTAAGCTGCATTGGACAAGACAATCGACCTAAAGTCCTGGATGTCCTCCGCCCCTTCCTTCTTAAGCATCAAAAACAACAAATATTTATTCAATCTATCAAAACCTCTGTTGCCCAATGCAAACTCTTCCAACACCCACATCACATCCGCGTCCACTAAGGGCCAGAACTCTCTGAAAAAGAAGGGCCGTCTGGGCCAGGGCACCCTTCTGCATTGAGGCCCCACACCGCCACCCTCACCTCCTCCTCTGAGAAACCTACAGTGAGACCCTCCGCCTGGGACTCTGAAATATGCTACACATCCACCCCCCTCCACCTCCATCCTCCCCTTGCCCGCTTCCCAGTGAACTCTCTAAAGAACTTTGCCGTCGCCTGCCCCACCTCCTCCCTACCGGAGAAAGAGTCCACATCAACCACCATCCAATTCTTCTGCCTCCTGGCTAAGGCCACTTGGTAGAAGAACTTAGTGTTGGAATCACCTCTCAGCCACTTCTGTCTAGATTTCACCTTCCATTCCAGCTCCGTCCACCTATCCTCCTCCTAGATCACCTTCAACATCCTCGCCCTAAGCTCCTTATCCTCCGAGGATATAGGAGCCTGGTCCTCCTACATGTACACTCTACTAATCTCTGCCAGTGCCGCCTCCTTCCCCTCTTTGATGCCCTGATCTCCTTCCTGACAAGCTTCAGGTAATCGCGCAACATGAAGAGTTTCTTCGCCAGACACACGGCCGCCAAGCCCTCCACCTCTCCACCAAGGCCCTAAACACCTCCTCCAGAAGCCATGACCTATCGAACTTAAAGTATGTGCCGAAACGTACACCCTCATTCGGTCGCCACATCAGGGGAGTGTGGTTCGAAAAAGGTCTCTCCAATGCACAAACATCTGCCATCAGGAAAGCCTCAGCCAGTTCCACATTGGAAAGAAACCTATCAATCCTGGATATCTGACCATTGTTATTCCTCCAAGTGTAAGTGCAGGTCGTAGGAGACCAATCCACAAGCCCATAAGCCTCAACGAAATCGACAAAGAGATCTGACCTGGGGTCTTGCCTCTCCCGTCCACCTGGCCTGTCCTCCACCTTCAGTGTTACATTGAAGTCCCCCCAGCAACCAAGGACTTCCAGCGTAATCTGCCGCTGCTGCAGTAAGCTCTTCCCACATTACCCTCCTCGCCTAGGCATCAGTGGGACAGTATACCCCAGTAACCCTCAGTCTGGTTCCACCAATCCTCCTGACCAAGCACACCAAGATGATATGCTCTCCGCATCGGACATCCTCGAGGGCGAAGACATCCTTTCTCCAACCAAGGATCTGTCCTGATCTACCACTCGCAGCCAAGGCCCGAAACCCCTCCATCCATGACCCTCCAATCTCTCTCCAAACCCCTGCTCCGCAATCCGCCATCTTAGTCTCCTACAGTGACACGACATCCGCCCTCCACTGTCTAATGTATCTCCCCAGAGCCACCCTCGTGGGGTCGTTGAGGCCCCGCACGTTCCAGGTGATCACTCTATTCATCTAGCAGATGTACTCTCCTGTGTGGCCTGCCTGAAGCCACTAACTTCTGCCGTCTTCCGCACCTCTTTGTCGTCACCGTTTAACGCTGCTTTCATCTGTGGGTGCTGAGGATCTCGTCCACGTCCGTCCACTACCACCCTTAGTCTCTGCCTACCTGGAAATGACCACCTCCTTAGATAATGGAGGCCACCACCGCACCCCCTACTCATCAACCGAGGCATCCACCCTGTCAAGGCAATCTCCACCTAGTTATCCCACAAATTCCCATCTGGTTGCTGCCTTAAGCACACCTCCGAGACCTCCGAGCTGCCTCCTCGACGCTGCCTCATCTTGCCCATCACAGGCCCACAGTCACCTTCCCCCAATACCACCAACGGTCGAGTTGCCCCTTGCAGGGGCCATTCCTCATCACCAGTTCCCCACACCGCCAGGGACCGATTCCCGAACACCACCTGTCCAGCACCATCCACCTCCTACGCCGATCCCAGGGACCGCAGCGAGGAACCAGAGGGGCCTTCGCCCTGAAGCTGCTCATGGATCACTGCTGCAGACTCAGGCTCGAGCGGATGATCCGCGAGCAGCCCTCCTAGATCCGTGTTCGAAGGAAAGCTCTTGAACCGGAGTTCCAGATCCGTGCTCCTGCCGCTCTTCGATCCGGGCCACCTCCCGAGGTTCGGAACCCTATTGCGTGGGCCGAAACACCGCTTCAGATCTTGGCGAAGGATCCAGATCTGGATACGGAACGACATCCTCTCCGCAGCTCCGCACCCCAGACGCAGTTGGGTTTAAAGGTCCATCCCCTTCGCCTCCGGATCGACCTTCCCCAGACGTAGCAATTGACCTTTCCTCTTCCGACGCGCCTCGAATCCCGCGAATCCCGGTCGTCCTCCGCGAGATCTCCACGGATCTCTCGGGCGAAGAGACCTCGTTTGCGGCACGACCCTTAGGTTTCCCACACGCAGACTTCATAGACCCCTTGGGGGCCGCATCCACATCAGCGACTCTTCAACTCCGCCTCGCAGCCTTCGGCCGCCGCTGCCCCTTCCCTACCACTGCACTCGTAGCTCCGACTGTCGCAGCTGCATGCCACCGTCCTCGCTCCAAGCATTCCACCACCCAGGAGGATCCTCCTGGTCGCAGCAAGATCTTCCTCAGTGGCTTCGTCCCAACCTTCAGCTCAATCAGTGCCATCACCGGTCCCTCTGCCAGCCCAAGCGCTCCACAACTCCTGACCCTCACGAATGATGCTATGATCGCTTCCACCGCCTCGACCGAGTGCAACCACCACGAAATCCCAGCGATGGCAAGCTCCATCACCGGTCGCTCGGGTGGGCACTCCAGCAGAGCCCCATCATGCAGCGACAGGCACCTCCAGTGCCAACTCTCACCCACCGCAGCGCACACAATGAATAACAACTCATGCTTCTCCGCCAGGAGCCCACATGCCACGAAAAGCCCCTCCGCCACTTGCACCACCCTCGCCCCTCCCCTTCTCGTCACCTTTCCCAACAAGCCCTCCACCGTTATACTCGCAACCCTCCCTTCCACAACCTCCCCTACCAGGCTCCCTTCCACCAGACTCCTCAAGGCCCTAACCCCCTCCGACCAAGGGGCCTCCACCTCCATCTCCGACAACACCTTTGGCGGGGGTGACGGCAGCCCCCTCTTCCTCATGCCCACAGTGCCCCCCCGGCAACCACCGCATCTCCAACACCGCCACGACTCTCGACAGTCTTTGATCCAGTGATCACCGCCGAGGCACTTGAAGCAGCGACCCCGTCCGATCTCACCCACCCAGTTCCTCACAGACCTCCAACAGTCCGTTGAGCCCCGCTCCACCTGGCTCCGGCTCACCACCTCCGACCAGCTCAGACCTCCGGCCACGCCACCAGTGCCCTCCTCCCTCTAAAAGATCTCCCCACCACCCTCTAACACCCTCTTGCCCCTGCCTTCGCTCTCTCCCCCTCTCTCTCGCGTTCACTCTCTCACTCGCTCTCTCCATCTCCCTCTCAACTGATTTTTTGGTTTGGTTCAACATAATGCTTTAGATGTCAAAAGCAATACCAAACAACTTCAATCAGTCATTTATACCTGAAGCAAACCCATCTAGTCCAGAATAGATGTTTGAGATCTCCCCATATGCCAAAACATTGCCCCAAATATTAAAGTAGATGCAACAGACATCCTTCTTTGGGCTGTATTTGTAGGTCTGTAAAATGAAGAATAATAATTAGTAACACCAAAAGAGAGTCATACTACAGTGGGCAAAATTATCTTCCTAAAGATGACAAAGAAGGGACAAATAAGAAGGTGCAAATACATGTTGCCATCCAGTTGATCTACTTAAAAAAAATTCAAATCTAATTATTTCAACCCAAGAATCTTGAAATAATGGTTTCACATGCCATGATGGCTGCCCTTCTCAACAATTCAGCTGGTACCTTTAAAGACAACTGGTTTCGTGGAGATAGCTAAAGCTTATGCTTCCACCACATTTTGATGAACTCTACTATATATTTACCATGGATAAATGAAAAACCTTTTAGATAGAATGTCATAAAAGCTAGAAATTAGATGTTATCTTTCATGGTTATCAAAAAATTAAATTCAAAAAAGCTAAACTATCCCTAAAAGCTTCATTACACACATGGCTTGACCCTTGTCTTGACCCATGTGAGTCATCCCTAGTAAAAGGTTGTTGTTACAGTTGCGGTTGCCCATTACCACCCTCACCAGCACCATGGACCCCTTTCACCACCACCATGAATTCCTCTCCTTTGACCAATCTACTATTGCTGATGATACAACAATCCTTTAAAAAAGGACTAAACTCAAGCAATGACTACAATGTGATCCAAGATAAAACCTTTTTTTAAGAGGTTCTAAAATGAAACTTTATGCAAATAAGTTACCAGCCTTCAATATTTCATATAGATTATTCCTAATAACATTAAATGAATGTATGATTGGAAAAAGATATTGTTAGATGGACTTTTATATAAAAACTTCAACATAAAGATAACATGAATGAAATGGATAAAATGACATGAAAGTTCACATGCTGATATATTTTTCAACCACCAAAGAGAATGTTATACTTGGACCAATGAATTGAAAAAATAGTTTAATTGAAAATCTCCTATTCAAAGAACCCTAGGCTGGGATCTAAATTTGCCCACATCAATCTTTGATCTTGCACATTGAAAATCTTCTCTTCAGAAAGTGAGAACAGGAATCCCATTTGAAAAAGTTGGAGCTATAGTCTCAAGAGGTTCTCCAAAATCTATCATAACTTGTGATTCCTTCCGTCATTTTTTTTTGGGAAGAAGAGTGATTTCTTTAATCGAAGCAAAAGATAAATTCATCTTACCATTCTTAATGCCAGACAAAGCCATTATTTGCTTACCCTTATCATCCTTCTTAGCAGATATCAAAGGATAAGAAAGGAAGATAGCATTCATCTCCAAATTCCTTGCCATCCTCTTGCCCTCAGTTCAGCATTAGTTACTCCAATCCACAAATCAAATCTCCAATCTAGACAAATTATATGTACTAAACATAAAGCTCCATAAGGATTGCTTCAAGAAGCGGTAGTTGACACCATCAATTACAATGGTCATTCTTCTCATCTAAAATCCATGCTCTAAGCAACAACTCTGACTGGAATACCCACCAGTAGCTCTGAAGCAGAACAGACAGTTCAATAGTAGTGAGGTGAACTGCAGCAACTCAGCAGTGATTTGATCAGCACAACAAACATTAGATTGATTCACCACACTCCAGAGACTGATCAATAATTGAAATATTAAATCAGAAATTTGACCAGGTATCAACCTACCATATCAATAGCAATCATAGACGATCTTGTGTACATTCTGTCAACTGCAACTCCATGTTCTAGTTGAAGCTGTGTCAACCCCATTAAGGCTGTTGCACCTAATCTGTGATTTTACCAATGAAAAATATTAAGTTCGTTGTATATGCCTAAGAGATTTTAATTATGCTTTGCAGAAACTAGAAAAGAATACAGATGTTTGATAATTTAGATTAGTTCTTGAAATAGCAAAAAACTCAGAAATTAGGAATAAAAGAAAGGGAACCTTGACAGCAGATAACTAAATCCAAAATCAGTCTCTGACATCAACTTGGAAGCAAGGTTATTGACTGGAGAAGAAAATGCAATGTAGATGGTATTTGGAAGTGTGTAATAAATCCATGCAATGGACAAGGATCATTAAAATAGGTTGGAGATGAAATACTTAGTTAGATAGCGATCTTCAAAATTTTATACATTTAACCAAGTCTTGGTCTTTGTTTTGATCTTTTGACCTTTACTTAAGGAATATTAAAGCTTTCAAACAGAGACTTTACTTACCCATTTATCATGAGCACTGCTACTTTGTTTCCTCCAGTGATGGGTACATATTATGTTTCTTGTAGATATTTTTCAAAGTAAATTGAGAAACACCATATGAACTATGAATTACATCCTCTCAAAAGAAAAAAATGATCAATGTATTACAAGAAAATGAATGAGGATTGCATATTTCAAAAAGAACTTTGCACCAGATCCTCACTGATATTATAAATAATTTTGTCTCCTTTAGGAGATATCATACTTCTTGTCCCAACAATCTAACTTGAAAGCAAATATGTTGGCTCTGTAATCAATCTTCCCTCCATCTAGTTCAGCATTTTCAACAAATTGCTCAATATACAATGCATCAACAGTAGGACTGGTAGAATTGGAGAAAGTAATGGATTCCTCCTCCTTGTCATTGAGTGGGAAAATATACAAATATCATCATTTGGCAGTAAAATTAGGATGAAAGACTCCTGACACCTACAGGGTTATTATTATTGTGGCAACATCTTTTTAAAAAGATAAGAACCATAATAACAAGTTAAGTAGGTATGAGTTAAATCATACATGCTTTCCCTTTGAAGAACTCCACTAAACCTGTCATTATATCCACTCCTTGTCTCAATCGTAAAATAATGGCACTTGGATTAATTAAAGGGTGTCCATTGCAAATAGGACACATTTACATAACCCAGCTTAGCAACAAGATTCAGAACATTTACATAACCCAACAATTGGCATATTTTATTTTATTTGTTGAAGAGGGATAATATATAGATGGCTCAAAAATGTTATCAGATTTGAGCAACTATATTTACAATAGAATGTTTGAAAAATAAACAACATATTAATGAGATATATATACAAGCATGCAAAATTGTTGCAAACCATGTCAAAAATAGATACCAAAGACCATACTGTTTCTGTACAAGCATACACTCAATGTCTCGAAAATTGATAGGTATCCCTGCAAAAGTTTAACAAGAAAAACAAAGATATTCCAGTTCAAAACATATATACAACGTATTAAATTACATATACTTATAAAAACCTGAGCACTTTACCACTTTAAAACTCTACATCAACCAGAGTTGGAGGGCGAAGAAGTTTCAAGAATGTGGAGTTTCTGGAAGCCAATGGATCAAAGAGATCAGAGGATGTGGAATTAATGGAGGTTGATGGGCAGAACAAGCCTGAGGAGGTGGAAGTGCTGAAAGTGGATGCACCATCAGACAAACCCATTGATTTGGAGTCTGCTGAGACCTTTATTCAAGAAGAAGTTGTTGAGGATAAGGAAACCGAGGGTCCTGAGTTCACAGTGATTGAACAAGGGATAGAAGTTGTGGGTTCGGGACAGGTGATGGTTCCTGGTGGTGAACAAAGGGTGAAGGTCAATGCAGATTGGAATGATGGGAATGTAGCTTCCAGGGAAGCTGATAAGAAGAAGGTTTCGGAGGAAGGGGGGCTTCTAGCTAGACATAAGGCTTCTGAACAGATAAGTGATGGCATTTCTGAACAAGAAAGTCAGCATGCGGGTGAGATTGCCCTAGAGGATTTGGATTCTGCATTTTGTGGGCTATCTATAGTCGAGTCGTCAATCCCTGTAGACTCTCCCCAAACGAAGCTGGAGAACTCAGTGTTTCATGGGCTATATATCCTTGAGTTGTCAGGCCATGAAGACTCTCCCCAGGTGAAGTTGGAGAAACCCGTGGTTGATGAGCTATCCATCCTTGAGTTGTTGAACCATGTAGATTCTCCCCATGCGAAGTCAGAGAACTCTGTGTTTGATGAGCTATCTATCCTTGAGTTATCAGCTCCTGTAGACTCTCCCCAAGAAAAGTCAGAGGACCCTGTGTTTGATGAGTTATCTCTCCTTGAGTCGTCAGCCCTTGTAGTCCCTCCCAAAGCAAAGTTGGAGAACTCTGCATTTAAGGGAACATCTATCCTTGAGTCAGCACCTGTAGTATCTTCCCGAGCAAAGTTGGATAAGTCTGTGTTTAATGGACCATCTGTCGCTGAGTTATCAATGTCTCTAGACTCTACCCAAGCGAAGTTGGAGAACCTTGACTTGCCTGACTGCGTGGAGGTTCAATCGAATTACAAGTCTGGAAGGATTAGCAAGTCCTTTAGTTCTGATGATGTGACAGAGTTTGTTGTGAACGAGTTCCTGACAATGTTGGGATTATGTTCCGATAGTGATCCAGAATCACCTAGGGAGTGACTCCTAAAGCAATTCTCGAAGGATGAAGCATGGAAACAGTTTGGAAGCACTTCCTCCAGTGATACAGAATCTCCTAAAGAGTGCCTTTGGAGACAATTCAAAATGGGATGCTCTGCTAATGGTGGTGGCATTTTGTGTCCTGATCCTGGGAGTGGAAAAGAATCAGAATGGGAGGAGGTTTTGGGTCTCATGATGATGGTCCAAGCTGCTGAATCAGAGCAAGAAAAGCTAGACCAGGAAATGATAAGCAAGGCAAGAGCCAAATTGTTGGAAGATGCAGAGACGGACACTTTTGCATGAGATGGGTTTGAACAAGGTATTCCAAAACTCTCCACCTGGAAGCAGATATGGCTTTCGTAGTCCCATCGATTTTCCTCACAAAGATCCACTTGAACTGCCTCCTCTTGCTGATGGCTTAGGCCCATGTATTCAGACAAGGGATGGAGGATTTTTACATTCCATTAGCCCATCTCTGTTTAGAAATGCAAAGAACAATGGAAGTTTGATCATGAAGGTTACCAGTCCTATTGTTGTGCCAGCAGAATTGGGTTCTGGCGTTATGGACATATTGCAGGGATTGGCATCCATAGGGATTGAAAAGTTATCAATGCAGGCTAGGAAGCTTACGCCATTGGAGGGTGTCACTGGGAAATCTTTGCAACAAGTAGCATGGGAGGCTCTGCCCTCTCTCGAGGTGAGTGAGAGGCTAGTTTCAGATTTTGGCAGAAGTTTTATTGATGATGGGGAGAGGAAAGGCAAGATGAGTTATTCCAGAAGTGAGGTCTCTGGATCTGAATATTCACTAAAGGACCTTGCTCCCTTGGCAATGGACAAGATAGAAGCTTTATCGATTGAGGGGTTGAGAATTCAATCTGGCATGTCTGACGGGGAGGCATCGGCAAATATTCTTGGACAGTCCTTGCGTGAAACTTCAGCTCTTGAAGGAAAATGTGCCAATAATGTCAACAGTCTTGGACTGGAAGGGGCAGCTGGTTTGCAGCTTCTGGATGTCCAAAACACTGGTGATGAAGTTGATTGGCTGATGGGCCTTTCTTTATCTTTGGATGAGTGGATGAGGCTAGATTCTGGGCTGGTGGATGAGAAGGATGTGGGCAGTGAGCGTACCACCAAGATACTTGCTGCCCAACATGCTAAGTCAGCAGATATGGTCAGTGGTGGCTGGAAAGGGGACAAGAAAAGGGGTGAGGGCTCTGGTAAAAGGTAGGGATTATTGGGGAATGACTTTACAGTAGCACTGATGGTACAGCTTCGGGATCCAATGCGAGATTATGAACCAGTTGGCACACCAATGCTTGCTTTAATCCACATTGAAATGGTTTTCATTCCTCCAAAGCCTAAAATATATTGCACCATTTCAGCCAGAGGGAATGGTGAAGAGTACGATGAAAAGCCTGAAAAGAAACCTGAATCGAAGACACCGTTGGTGAAGAAGGAGGAAGAGGAAGAGGCACCGATACCTCAATTCAAAGTCACTGGGGTTCATGTTGCTGGTTTAAAACATGAACCAAGTAAGAAAACTACATGGGGTAATCCGACTCAGCAGTCATCTGGATCAAGGTGGCTGCTTGCTACCGGAATGGGAAAGAGTAACAAGCTTCCTTTTATGAAGTCAAAAGCTGTCAGTAAGCCCTTGCAGTCAACCACGACTGATACCCAGCCCGCTGATACCCTTTGGAGCATATCTTCCCGTATTCATGGCACCAGAGAGAAACGGAAAGAACTTGCTGCCCTAAACCCTCACATTCGCAACCCAAATGTTATTTTCCCAAACCGAACAATCAGGATGCGTTAGGAACTAGCACGAGACTATTCTCACCAGTTAGACAACCATTGATTTGACAAAGGCAAGCTCAACTTGTGTTTCGGAAGAGGGGGGTTCATAGAGTTTCTAATGTACAAGTGAATGGCCTAGATTCCTGAAAGGATGATGCATATTGCAAGGAATTGCGCTTCCATAAGTTAGACGCATGTTGTCCCACAATGATATTTGTGCATGTATGCGAAACTCCCATGATGAAGCCTCAGGGATATGGTTAATTTTGCTTGATTCTGCTGTGGCCTCTGTCCTGGAAATATGGTTTACTATTACTTCAAAAGAAAAGTATGGAAGTATGGTTTTGTTGTCATGTAGAAATCAACGCTGAATTTTTGCAGAATATTGCCATGATTGTTGTCAAAAAAAAAAAAAAAAAAAACCCAACTTCAGATAGTCCGGCAGGGCCTCCTATTCGATGCTAACGACAAAGCGAGGCAAAGGGTATGGATGAAGTAAGGAGAGTGAGTGGAGAAGAGAGGTAGAGGGAGGAAGTAGCCAAGCAAGGGGGAGGAGGGGTGATAGAAGGGGATGTGGATGAGCGGCATTGTGGCAAAAGGGGAGGAGGATGTGCGGCGGAAGGAGATGAGGAGGCATACCTTGAGGAGGATGAGTAGCAGCATTCCAGCAAAGGGATGGCATCAACAATCGGCGAAGGGAGGGTGCTGCGAACATCGGCAGTCATTGACGAAGGAAGGCAGGGAGATGGCAGCGAGTAAGGCCTATGGTTTGAGGGCGAGAGTGAGGGGTCCTGTGGGGGAGTCATTGAGTTGAGTGGGTTGAGGAGGAGTTCGATGGAGAGTTTTTATTTTTCTTCTTTGAACGATCAATGCTTCTGATTTGGTGTAGGCAACTTAATCGAGTTAATCGGATTTTCATTGATTCTAAAATTTATTTTAAAAATCGATCCATCTAATCATTTTGTAAGATGCAACTAATTAATTCCGTCCGATTTTAAAAGTTTTGCTTAAAAGATTATGTTGATGGATTTTTAAAAATTATTTTAATTTATTTTAAAAAATACTTTTGTAATATTAAATTTTATCATCACATATAATTTTTTTAAAAGTATTATTTTTCTGTAATGTATGCTTATTTTGTAGGTCTTTTTATAATAGTATTGTAAAATTGATCATAATAATTTTCAACTCCTATGCATGCATATCTCAATCCTAAATGAAAGTAAAAAAATTTTTTCTATTTAAAGTAATAAGTTCGAATTTAACTTTTCCCTCCTTATGATATTAAAAAAATTGTCAAAGTTGAATAAGTGACCTCATTTCACTTCCACCAAAAGAACCCAACCAATGCTGGACAAAAGGTCTTTAGTGGCATAAATTTTTTTGTTGCTAAATTATCCTTCAAACAATAATATTATTAATTTATTATATACATATTGCGGCAACTACACTTGTCATTAATACTAATTATCGTTTAACAAAAATATTATAGTGACATAAGTAACAATTGTCACTAACTCAAAGATTATAGTGGCTAATATATTTGCCACTAATATGAATTGTTATTTAACAAAAATATTATAGTGATGTAAGTAACAATTGCAATTAAATCAAGTACAATAGCGGCAAATATATTTGCCACTGATAATAATTTTCATTTGACAAAATAATATAGTGGTATATATGAATGAATTGTCACTAAATCAAAGGAGTTAGTGGTAAATGTATTATATGTCATTATCTAATTTGCCACTAATGACTATTTTTTTGTAGTGTAAGCAGCCATTTTTCTGAACGAAACACTCCTGACACAAAAATCTCTCCCTTGGTATGCTGATTATGCTAATTATCTAGTCATTGGGTGATTCCCTTCTGACTAATTTAAACAAAAAAGAGATAAGTTCTTTGCTAGGATCAAATATTACTTTTGAGAGAACCCCAATCTGTTCCGCATCTGTGTCGACCAAGTCATTAGACGGTGTATTCCCGATTTTGAAACACATGATATTTTGAACCACTATCATTCAATGGCTTGCGGTGGACATTTTTTAGGAAAGAAAATGGCGGCCAAGGTTTTAAATACCAGATTTTATTGGCCTAGCATACACAAGGATGCTAATGAGTTTTCATAGTCCTGTGTACATTGCCAGAGCATCAACAATATGAACTCTAAGGATATGATGCCCCTCAACCCGATTTTGGAAGTTCAGATCTTTGATGTGTTTGGCATCGATTTCATGGGACCGATTGTCACTTATTTTGGGTACCAATGCATTATTTGTTGTTGACTACATTTCAAAATTGATTGAAGCGGTACCCACGTGCACTAATGACCATCGGGTTGTCATGGATTTTTCAAGAAAAATATTTTTTCGCATTTTAGTGTTCCTAAGGCCATAATTAGTGACAGAGGATCGCATTTTACACAATCCCAATTCCGTCAACTACTCGCTAAATGTGGAGTGAATCATAAAATCTCTATCATATCACCCTCAAACAAATGGCCAAGCTGAAGTCTCCAACCAGGAGATTAAAAACATTTTGCAAAAGATGGTGAAGCCCAACCGAAAAAACTGGTCAATCAAACGTGACGATGCATTATGGGCTTATCGTACGACTTTCAAAATCCTGATCGGCATGTCACCTTTCCACCTAATTTTTGGCAAGGCATGGCACCTCCTGGTTGAACTGAAACACAAGGCTTATTGGGCAATAAAAGAATTTAATTACAACTTGGATGCAATCAAAAAACACAGGAAATTGCAATTAACCGAACTTGAAGAACTTTGTAACATGGCTTATGAAAATGCACTCATTTACAAAGACTGAACAAAGAAATTTCATGACAAATTCATCGTTCGAAAATCGTTTGAACTTGATCAATGCGTGTGGCTTTTTGATGCAAGGTTAAGGCTATTTCCTGGTAAACTAAAATCTAAATGGATCGGTCCTTACATTGTAATTCAAACCTATCCCTGCAGTGTCATTGAAATTTTGGGTCCAAAAAACAGCACTTTCAAACTCAATGGCCAACAGCTTAAGCCCTATTTTGATAACACCCTTAATGCGAAACCTGACTCTCAAGACCTCTACAATGTACCTGATAATTAGTGACTTCATGCCCAGCTGAATGGCGTGAAAGATAGCACTGGATGGGAGGTAACCCATTGTTTTTTCTTGCTTTTCATTTGTTTCATTCTCCTTTTCTAAGGTTTTGGCTATCTTGATTCCGACCGCCTTCACCAAGGTGATTTCTTTTCCCTTCTGACTGCATGAGGACATGCTATATCTTAAGCATGGGGGGGTGTCTGTAAATTTTGGCAATAAATTCATGATTTTCAAAACCTAAAAAATTCAAATTTTTGTTTCATTTTCTTCATGCATACCCAAAATAATAATAATAATAAATAACTAAATAAAAATGTTGAAAACCTTTTGAGAAATTTTTGAAATCGAGACTAAGGTTGAGAAATCATTTTATGATACAATGGGATTTGATCTTTAATAAACTAGGGATTAAGATGCGGATCTGACCATTAGAATCTCTGGGTCTACTTTTAGACTAGATCAAGTATCCTTCTCTAAATTCCACCTGAACTCGTGATGATTCAAATGACTTGATCTCCTTTTGAGACCTAGAAATTATTTGGCTTAGTTTCCAACTCAAAAACTTGTGTCCCTTGCAAAATTCTTGTGTCAAATTTCACACACAACCATCACTTAAAAACAAATTAGAAAAATTAGAAAAACCCCTTGTTTAGTCTTAGTAAAATTTGACGCAGATCATTGGTTTGAGTTCCCACCACCGAGGAGGAAAATGCCTCCTTTGAAGATGTAATGTCAACATATTACCGCCTCGACGCTGCTCTATATCTATATTTCATATCTTTGGATGGAACATTAGGTGCATTTTGCAGTTCTAATGTCTTGGATAGTGCTCTACCCATAGTGTCGAAGTAAGAACTTGAGTTCACTTGGAGTGCCCCTTTATATCGCATTGTGTTTTAGGGTTGTGAGCTCCTGGGTGGTGTCTTGGACAGTACTATTTCAAAGTGTTAGTGCCAGAGCCCCCTCGAGGATTAGTAACGGGAATGATGATCCTGATACATCTGCTGTAGGATTAAGCCATGACTATGCATAGGGGAGACAAAAATATATATATATATTTTTAAAGACACGACTTTATAAATGTTGGCATTCACAAGCACTGACACAAGATTTTAAAAGATTATGCAAGTTACGAGTTGGATTCAAGAGCCAAAGAAATCCTAACTACAAAACAATTTCGGATCATTTGAATTACCAAGAAGTTAACTTGTGAATTTGTAGAGGATACATTGATCTCGATTCATCTAATTTTGGATCCGAAGACGAATCTCGATGTTTATCTTTAACAAATCTCGTGCCTTTCATGCTTTAATCAACCAAAGTCTTGCAATCTCCTTTTTCTCAAAAGTAAAAAAAAAAATATTCTTTCACAAAAATCTATTTTGTGAAATTAAGTTTTACTAAGAAACTAGCAAAAGATAAGCATGGGGTTGTGATAAACGTCCGTTTATCATCATTCTTATGCCTTAAAACAGATCTAGCTCTTAGGTTTTCAACTCCGCAAATGAATTTTCAAGTTGCATTCAGGCATTACCTAAGTTAGGCATGCATCGCATACTTTTTGTGGTTTTAACATATTTACTTGAATGTTAAGGATAAGCAGATGATCAAACCTCTAAAACCCTAGCACTTAAGAAGGCAGAAAGTGAAGGAGAATATCAAATCAACTGAATCTAGCTCATCTCAGCTGGATATCAGCTCACCTGAGTTAGGCTTAGCTCTCTCTAGCTCCATTCAACTCATCTTAGCTGGATAGTAGCTCAGGATATCTCAACTTAGCTCAACTCACCTCAACTTAACTCAATTCACATCAAATCCTGCTCAATTTAGTTGAGCCTAGCTCATCCTAGCTCCACTTAGTTCATTGGGAGCTTAAGCTAGCTCAACTTAGTTGACAGGAGTTCATTCCAACTCCATCTCAGCACAGCCCAACTCATCCTAGCTCTACTCAGCCCACAGGAGCTCCAGTCAACTTGGCTTAGCTACTAGTCTCTAGCTAGCTAAGCTAGGTCAGCAAGGAAGTCCTCAGCTAGCTCCCCGCAGCTCCAGAATAGTTGAGACCAGCTCAACTCAACTAACCTATTCAACTTAGCAGCTAGCAAAGAACTAGCTAGCTAAAGTTGAATAGTTGAGCTCCTAAGAAGACTTCTTCAGCAACTGTTGACTCCTGCAAGCTTTAGAGCAGTTCAAGCCACCTCCTTCCAACTAAACCCTGGCTTCCTTTACTCTTTTACTAGCTAAGCTAGCTTAGCTAACATCACTCCTACTTCACTCCATGGCCATCCACCATCACCCAAAAGCCTACCTAGCTAGCTCCACTAAAAACACCTAACCTTAAGTCCACCTAAGCTACTAGTTCATCCCACTTTTGTCACCACCTAATAGCTACCCTTTCACCCCTCTCTACCACCAATTTCCCTCCAAAACCACCTAGAAATGGCACCAATTCTTCCCTCCAAAAACCCTTCCATCTTGACCATCCATCTACCCTTAAAGGCCATCACCACCCTCCAAAGTTGGCTCCACCTAAAGCCTTCTTCTAGAAGCCATCTTGGCACCAACTCAAGAGGCACCAAGGGAGGTAACCACCACCCATAACACCCCTTGAAATGGTGCCAACTTATGGTGGCCTTAGGATCAACTAACCACCCTAAAAACCTATCCTAGCCATCCATCCTAAGCCACCTATTCCCCCTTCAAACCTCTTCAAGTGGCACCAACAAACTAATGGTGACACCATTATTCGTCATAACTAGCTTAAATTAATCAAAATCAAGTGACAAATGCTTCTGAATAATCACTTGAGGACAATATTCCACTCAAATACATTCTGAGAAGAAAACATTAAAATATGGTTAATTCTGCAGTTTTAACATCACATAATGAATGCAGAGTAACCACGAGGTCACCCAGGGGTTAATTAAAGGTCAAATGAGCATTAAAGTCCAAGAAGTGGGTCAACACAGATAAAAACAGGGTTTCATGCATTTCGAAAACTAAACAATACACAAAACCCTAATTTCATATCCACTTGAATTGAAGAGGTTATGGTCAGGATAAAACTCATTTAAATCTCCTAAAATTCATAGAAAAATATTCTAAGAGGTTTGGTACCCTTGATTTGATCATCTGAACCTATTTTAACCTAAAATAGAGCTTTATACGGAATTTTGCCCTAATTTGGGATTCTATACAAATTGCCCAGTCAAACGTGATTAAAACTCAAATCCAAGTGCACCATTAGATTCCTTGGGTCCAAATTAGGTTAGCACCAAAATTTAGGTTCAATCAAAGTTCATATTGACCTAGTTTGTAATTTAGTCCCTAAAATTTTTATTCTTCACATCCAAGCCCCTAACTTTCGATTTCATTGCAAATAGGTCCCTAATATTTTTGTCTCCTTCATGATTAAGTCCTTGCCGCCATCGATGAGTCAACAGGGCAAGCACCGACTTTGACCAAGTTAAAACTTGATCAAATCACCTCCAAATCCCACCAAATTTGGTGTGATTGGAGTTCAAATGATGAAAATTCATGTGAATGTAATCTTAGACTTTGATTCGAGGACGAAAGCTCATGCGAACCCACAGAATTCGTGGGATTCTTTGCTTCCAAACCAAGGTCCAATCAAGCATCTTTCGTCAATTAGAGCTTGGTTTTGAGCTTTATAAAAGCTCCAGAAGGTTCCATCGTTCTCCTTAGTCCAGTTTGGCCCAAAATTCTTCTACCTTCTCTTCCTCCGGCCACCTCCACTGCGACTCCGACGAGCTCCTCGATCTTCGTGATTGCCCTCTACCACATACAATAGGCAGAGGGAACATCTTCCCTAGCTTCATCCGCATCTAGTGCACATTAGCTAGCGCCGCCTACCCCCTTCCTCCTCTCCATCTCTTCCATTGGAGAATTCACCTTCTCCGACGCCAACCAATCACAGTTGGTGCCATTCCTCTCCCCTTTCACCCCTTAGCTAGGTCTCTCTTCTTCCTCTCCTTCAGGTTAGAACCAACCCTTTCCCACTTGTTTAACGCGCGAAATCGGTGTTTAAGATTGATACGTTGTAGTACAGACTAAAATCGCTCATCAACAAATACAACTTATTACTCGAATTTAAGTCTGAGATCAAACACAGGGAGCAAGTATTGTATTCACGTGCTAATCTCAATAAATAATATAAATGAGCACAATTAATGATAACAATTACTCAAAACTAATATTCAATTGTAGCACGAGTATGTCAAGAGTCTAATGAGGTAAAAAGATATCTAAGACAAAATAATGGTGATTTGAATCACCAATTATTAGTTTAGATACATATATAATAATTACTTAATGGTCTAAATAAATGCACAGTGCCTCAAATAATGCCGCATTGTTTTCAACCAGGTCAGACGTTGGGTCAGATGACCAGACGATTCAGCATGCTACAGTGCCTCAAAGAGGCTTCTTCTTCTATTCTTCTCTCCTGCTTCTCTTCTTCAACCTCTTCTTTTCTTCTTCTACCTTGGCTCTTCTCAGCTCCTCTCTTTCCTCTCTTCTTCTTTCAAGCTCTCACGGTTAAGTGTCGAGCCTCCTTCCTTCAGAGCAAAACCCCCCCTCCCCTACTCTCTCTTTCTTTCTCCCTTCCTCCTCTTCTCTTTCACTGAAGCCCAGTAATCGGGTATTTGGGTCAAGCACGTACCCGGGTCCAGGGCTGTGGGTGTGGTCGCAGCCAAGGAGTGAAGGTAGGTATACGGGTCGGGTCGGTGTATGCAGGTAAGGAGGACCTCACTCTCATGTTTTGAGGTAGTAAGCCTAGAACACAAATACAATATATGTGCTATCGCGCGCTCCAAATCTCATGATGTGGGATTATTGTGTTCCCTTTTCTCTCATGTTGCTGCAGAGATGAAATCTCTCCCAATTGCAAGTGCAGCTGCGCTTCTTCCTTCTAATTGAGAACCTGGATGCCTGGAGGTGAGGATTCCACACAACCTGAGAGTTTCTTCGATGAAGAATATGGCCTGAAGCTTGAAGAACGAGGCCGAAGGTAATAGCGGCGATGGCGGTGGATGGCGATGACCTGAAACATGAAATAGGTTCTCACGACCGCGTTAAAATAGCGCAAGATGATCACCTGAGGACGGTGTGGGTGGTTGTGGTGGTTTCATGGCGAATTGGGGTGTGTGGTGGCCAACGAAGGTCAACAAAGGCATGAGAAGGAGGTGGTGTTCGGTGGCGCTTTTGGGTGGACAGAATGACAAATAGGTAGAGGGGTTTTGTTTGTGGTGTTGTGGCGAAGGTTGTGGACTTGTCGGCAAGGTGTTTGGTGGCTTGTGGTCGGAGATGGGAGAGATGACTGATGGTGGTTAGGTCGAGGGTTGATTTTTGGATTTTAGGGGATAAATAAAACCTAAGGAAGGAAAGGAGTCGAGAGGACCTAAATTAAGGACGAAATAAGGGAGATTCTCACGCTGATGTGATTACCGGATGTAGGGAAGACGAACCCTTCGTGAGGGAGACGGCGGCGAAGAGAGAGGGAGAATGCTCTCGCGATGGTTGGCAAGACGTGGAGGAAGATTGGGAAGGTCGCTGCGCTTCCAATTTGGCTGTTGGAGGTGCGGAGGAGGGAGGTTGAGAAGGTTCGCTGGAGCATAGGTCCGAGGAGGCCGGAGTTAGGGATTTGAAGAGGTTTTTGGCCCAAAACCTAGCTAAGGAGGACGATTTGTCCTTAGAGGTCCTTATATAGGTCTCAAAAGAGCTTCCTAAGCTTGGAAACCAAGCTTGGAAGCTTTGTGAAATAGGAGACCTGATCCTTCAAGCGATTCACATGAGGATTTGGGCAAGAATTAGAGGCCAAGATGCGGTTCAAATTGTAGGGAAGTCTCTCAGGAGTCTCCCATCCAATTTTGGAAGGGATTTTCCAATCAATCAGAGAGAAATCCCTAGTCGAAGGTCGCCGGAGTAGGAGTTCCTCCCCGATAATGGTGGAGGGACCTGATTGTAAATAAGATGACAAACTTAGGGACCCATTTGTAAGAAATTCAAAAGGTAGGGGTGTGTAAGTGATAAAAAGAGTCAGGTTGGACTGAAATGCAAAATAGGTCAATATGATCTCTGATTGGGCCCAAATTTCGGTACAAATCTAATTTGGACCCAAGGAATTTGATGGTGAAGTTTGATTTTGGTTTTGACTTCGTTTGACTGGGTAATTTATGTAAAAACCTAAATTAGGGCAATAGTCTGTCTGTGACTCCGTTTTGAGTCAGATCAGGTTCCGATGGTCAATTCAAAGATGTTAAACCCTAGAGAATATTTTTCTATGAGTTTTAGATGATTTATGTGAATCTTATCTTGACCAAAACCTCAATTAATTAAACGAGTCTGTTTTAGGGTTTCATATGTCCATTAATTCTTGAAATGTGTGAAAACCCATTTCTGTCAGTATGAACCCACTTTATTAGACATTAATGCATATTTAACCTTTAGTAAACCCCTGAGAAACTATGTGGTTACTCTACATTCATGATAGGATGGTAAAATTACAGTTTTAACCTTAGTTTCTTGTTATTCTCTCAGAAAGGATGTGCAATGAATTACTGTCTTCTGGCAGTTATGTAGAAGCATTTAATGATGGAATATAACTAAATGAAGCTAGATATGGCTGATGATAACGTTATCATCATAGCCCCATGCCTAACTTTTGCTAGTCCCTTAGCAAAATCTCACAAAATTAACTCAAATTCTAGACCATGCCTTGATGTTCAAAGTCCTGATTCATTCTTCTTTTTAGAAACTAGATCAGAATGTTAATAGTAAGCCTAGAGGTACTCAAGTACCAATCAAGATCTAGACCTAACCAGCTTTAGTCTCAGTCTGCCACGAAGGTTTCTAAGGCCCACATGAACTAACCTAAGATTCGTTAGACCCAGCGGTTAAAGCACCTATGCTTGAAACATGGTTAGTCTAGGTTTAGTTTGCAATGCATTTTTTGTAAGAGAGAGAGAGAAGAATATTTGTATTTTTGGAGAGTTTTCTCTCTCTTTTTCTTTATTTCTAGCTTCGGATTAGCTTAAAAACACGTTATGTATCGGATTCCTTGTCCCCACCATCAATCCTCGCAGGGTCCCTGGCAATCGATGCTTCGAGATAGCACTGCCCATGGCAACCCCCAGAACCCTAGCTTTCGACATTTTGTGATAATTTCACCCATGGTGTTCTGTAGCCAAATTCAGACCTTGGCGATCAAGATTTCAGGATAATCCCGCCCATGGTACCTAAATCAACACAAGGTGCTTACGTGCCCCCAGTAGGATATTTAGATATCCTAGGAGACAAGCACCGAGGAGACAGCATGTTATTATGCATCTTCGAGGGGAATTTCCCATCTCTCCGTGCTGGGAACTCGTCCAAATCAACTTGTGTTGATAAGCCGCTCCTAATCTAGGTAGCTTTTTCAGAACAAGATTAACACATTTATGTGATTTTGATATTAAGCGCACTGAACTAGACTGTGTGTGGATCAGGGGTGCTTAGGTTACCGAGTTCTGCAAACCAGAGGTTAGTTAATGGGGCCGAATAATCCTTAAGCCTTAGACCTAATACTTAAGCTTCGCATTTTCCTCAACCTCTTGAGGATTATCCAGATCTTAATGGATATGTGAATTTTTAAGCCCTAAAATAAGCCCAAGAGGCCTAAGATCTGCACTCATACTAATATCTTTATCTCTCTGTTATTCTAGGACTTAATTTATTTCTTTTGATTTGGTATAGAACTTAAGTAGATTCCATAATCTTTTATTAATGACTAATCTTTTTGTTTCAAATTGTAGCTCCTTTTTAACATTCAAAATCACCTCCTTTCTTCCTAAAAGTGATATGCAATTAATCAACTCAAAATTTCCTCCCCTTTCTTCATTTTTTTGTTTTTTCAATTTTTTTGGTTTTTTTGGAATATGTAATTTTTTTTGTAAGAACTCTTCAGAAATTTGAATTTTTATCTGTTTGCACTTTAACACCCCCCTATGTCTAAGTTTTGCAATGTCCTCATTGTAAATCGGAGGGTATGAAATCAACTTGGTTTAAGGATTAGAACAGGATACACGGGTGGGTGAACAAGTCGGGATGACTATTGCGAACGATTTCAAGCTCTGGTACAAGTACCAGAGGTGGAGTCGACTGTTCTAAAATTGAACTCAAAGTATGGTAAACGTGAAGCACAAAAAGATAATCAGAAGGATCTCAGGTTTTTGAAATGATGGGTTGCCTCCCGTTAAGCGCTAAATTCAATGCCTTCAACTGAGCAGAAAATGGTCATGGAGAAGGAATGGTCAAATCAGTAGAGTTTTGTAAGACAATCACCTTGATCAATAGCCTAGTTGGTCCAGCTAGGTGCTTGTTCAGATTGACAGGCTGATGATGTAGCCCAAACCCAATCAGTATGGTGGGTTAATGGATGTGAATCAGTAGGTGTGGTGCCCACCAGATGCTTTGTGACTTAAAAGGATGTGGGAATGAAAATCCAGGGTTTGGCTGAGTCTAATTAGCTTGGTCAGAGTAGGGATCTTCAAAAGAGAATGGATCTATGGAGGATGTAAGATCCCTATGAGGGTGATTAGAGAAAGATGAGGCGTGATTTGTAGTCTAATCAATATCCGAAACCTGATTAAAATGTGGAGGAGAATCATGTGCTATCGGATTATCGAGAGGAGAATCAGAGTAAAAATTGAGTCCGATTGCGAGTCAGGGTTGGGAGCAGGTTTTGGAAGGTTTTGTATATGGAGCAGAAGAGGTGTTTTCTTTTAAATCATTGTCCTCAGCATCCAAATCAAAAGACGGGTTGTGGTCACTGAGGTCATAAACTGGTTTGAATTCATTAGGAAACAACAATTCTTCAAAATTAGAGTAAGATTCGAAATCATTGGAGAACTTGTGAAGATCGTGTTCTAAATCTGATTCGGGATTAGAGGTTCCACCGTGGAATAAATCAAGAGGTGTAGAATCAGCAACCTGACTTGGATCTAACCTAACTTCAAATTCCGAGCTCGAAAAGGCATCCCTAGTAGGTATAGGCTCGGGTTCTTGGCTTGTAGGGAAGACCCAATCAACACCCAACTCTTCCAGCTCCTCGATTTCTGAATCATAGATC
Source organism: Thalassia testudinum (assembly GCA_037157565.1). Classification (NCBI taxonomy): domain Eukaryota; kingdom Viridiplantae; phylum Streptophyta; class Magnoliopsida; order Alismatales; family Hydrocharitaceae; genus Thalassia; species Thalassia testudinum. Next base: position 41,246,812 of record JAZHRO010000014.1, read on the forward strand.
GACATGACTTTCGAAAAATCAATTTGCATCTCTGAGGAGTTTGAAGAGGTGTACTCATCAAATACGAGCCTTGAATCATACTCTGGATTCAACATCTGACTTGTATCACACGGGGCCTTGTAATCCTCCTGATAAGGCTCAAATCCAAATTCTAGGTTAACAGTATGGGTTGAATCACTAGAATCTAGGTTGGGCTCTATAGGGATGTCAGAATTATTCTCGAGAGTCACCTTATCAGAATAAGGGATGGAATTTACACCCTCGAGAGGTTTTGACTCAATCTCATTATCACAGGTGTCTAGGAAATCTATGCTTGATGAACCAGCTTCTTGGTTACCTAGGGCCAGTTTTGAATTGGAAACACTTGCAATTGGATCCTCCCAACCTATCTCAAGATCAGGCATGTCAATCTGTATGTTATTTGAATCAAATTCCATTTGGGTGGGGGGTCCATAATAACCTTGGTCCTCAAACCTGGGATTTAGGAAATTATGTTGATTACCCCAAGATGTCTCAGGGATGTATTGATGTCTCTGATTGATAACACGTTTTGACATCTGCATCATCTTGTCTTTCAAGTTCATCTTGGTGTATTTTCCATAATGATTGCTCAAATCTACATAAGATATACTTACCATTATGCCATCTCTCAATTTCCTGGTATCTTGGCATGAGAACATTCCAAGTTGAACCATTTTCTACTTGTGTCAAAATCTGCTGTGCCTATCCTGCAATGAAATTTGTTGCGTTTGAGACATTAACTTGCATATCCTCAAATGGGTCTGGTAACATGTTAGGTTGCATTTTCAAATCAGGTGGTGGATCGAAATGAAGAATCAAACTCAAGTTAGATTGAAGTTGATTAGATCTGAAAGAGATTCCTATGATGATGTGTGTGTGCTCTAGAGAATAGATGAGGGACTGGATGTTATTTGGACCCGATCGAGGCACCCAAAGATTTTTGGATGACTAAGGTAATTTCGAGGCAGTTGATACCTCTGAATCAGAAATCTGTACACCCGAGAATTACCTGAGCAGCCAGGGAGGGAGAGCCCTGCAATGACCCCTACACGGTAGAGCGTCCACACGGGTGACACGGTTTCCCCCACCCGACCTTCCTTGTCACTGTGGTTCCAAGTAGACTGGAATGTACAAACTTAAGACCTTAAGTCTACAAATTTTAAGTCCAAATTTGTGCCTTGAGTTTCACTTGATTAGAAGTTAATTTGACTTGTGACCTAATTTGGAGGTTGGTTGGCCTACAATGTAGGTCAACTTCACCTGACCTGCCCTAAAGATGGCAGAATGAAATCTAAGACAAGACCCAGAAATCACCCTGAGTTGACTCTCATGTTATTAGGTCCATAATTTTTGAGTTCAAGTGAATCTTAAAGCCTGACTTTTAGGGTTTTTGTTGATTAGAGCTTTTTAAATAGGGGCTAGGGTAGCACACAAATGCCAGAGGGTTTATTCTCGTTATGCAGGCAAATGTGTTTTGACACTTCAAACCCTAATGTAGAAACCCTAGTTGGCTCTATTTCAAGTCCAATTAAATCTCAAGATGTACACCTTGGACTTTAAACAAGAAGGTGAGTAGTCCAAGGTGATTTTAGAAATTAAGCATAATTCCTAATAGGTCCATGCAATTTGGGTAGGGAATTCTAAACAGAATCATTTTCAAGTTTCAATCAGATATGGAAATTTTTTGCAAATCAGGAAATTACCTTTTTAAATGATGATTTTCTATGAAGATAAGGCAAATGAATCCTAATTGCTTATTTCCATTTTTATCTTCCCAAGATTAGGAGGTTGATCAGGGAAGAACAGAGATTACCTGCCCTGGGAGTGGCTGATTTGCACGGAAGATCTTCTCGTGAAGTACTTCGCAAAATCACAAGAAACAACTAAGGCAAGTTAGTGCTCAAATATAATCAGATAAAGCAAAGAATAGCGGTGAATTGCGCATTGCTCTCCGGCAACGACGCCAAAATGTTTAACGTGCGAAATCGGTGTTTAAGATTGATACGTTGTAGTACAGACCAAAATAGCTCGTCAACAAATACAACTTATTACTCGAATTTAAGTCCGAGGTCAAACACAGGGAGCAAGTATTGAATTTACACGCTAATCTCAATAAATAATACATATGAGCACAATTAATGATAATAATTACTCAAAACTAATATTCAATTGTAGCACATGAGTATATCAAGAGTCTAATGAGGTAAAAAGATATCTAAGAAAAATAATGGTGATTTGAATCACCAATTATTAGTTTAGATACATATATAATAATTACTTAATGGTCTAAATAAATGCACAGTGCCTCAAATAATGCCACAGTGTTTTCAACTAGGTCAAACGTCTGGTCAGATGACCAGACGATTCAGCGTGCTACAGTGCCTCAAAGAGGCTTCTTCTGTTCTTCTCTCCTGCTTCTCTTTTTCAACCTCTTCTTTGCTTCTTCTTCCTTGGCTCTTCTCAGCTCCTCTCTTTCCTCTCTTCTTCTTTCAAGCTCTCACGGCTAAGTGTCGAGCCTCCTTCCTTCAGAGCAAAACCCCCCCTCCCCCGCTCTCTCTTTCTTTCTCTCTTCCTCCTCTTCTCTTTCACTGAAGCCAAGTAATCAGGTATTCAGGTCAAGCGCGTACCCGAGTGCAAAGACCTATTCTGTTTTAAGCCTTTTAAGATATTTAGACTGTCAGTCAGATGTCTGGACCCTTTCTCAGACGTCTGGAAATTGAAAAATCGGTGCGCGTAGTTGGTTTTGCGCGTAGCCAGCGTGCAGGTTACTTTTTCTTCTCTCTCTTCTTCTTTTCCTTCCCCCTCATCGAACCCTAACCCTTTCCTATAAGAAGCCCTCTCCCCCTTCCTCTCCTCTCCACTCCACCACCACCTTCCTTCCTCTCCACTGCCATGAGAGAGACGAGCGAGAGAGAGGGAGCAAGAGCAAGGAGGAGGAGCAGCGTAAAGAGAAGGAGAAGATCGAGGTCACGAGCTCGGGGAGGCTCGCCGGAGTGTGCACGGTCACCGCGGCCCGTGCGGGAGGAGGAGAGCGCCGGCCCGACTTCCTGCAGCGGGCGGAGCTGCAGCCAAGAGGGAGAAGCCGTGGCGAAGCGCGGCGAGAGGAGTGGGAGCTCGTTCTGATACTGGAGTTTTTCCATTATCAGACGTCCGAAGTGCCTTCCAGACGACGGGCTGGACATCTGGTGACGACACCGAACGTCTGAAAGCGGGTTTTAGCGCAGGTACATCTTCCTCATGATTACGACCATGCAGGCCACACCGTAGAGGCGATTTATCTCACTAAAAAGGGTTGTGCTGCTCTGTCATGTGTAGGAGCAGCTTTGGGAAGGCACGCGACACACCCTCCCATGCTTTTCGGACGTCTAGACAGCTTACCAGACGACCGGAGGCATTCCCAGGCGATTAGAGGATAGGTTGGACATCTGGAGTTGAGTCCAGACAGTCAAGTAGGAGTCATGGACATCTGAGGTTGACACAGGGACTTGAGGTGAGACTCTGGTGACTTTTTAGACATCTGGATTTGGTTCCAGACGTCTGATTTGGGTCTGCAAACTTGTTTTTAACTCATTTAGGGTCCGATTGGGGTTCGTTTTACGCAAATGAAATATATGTGGTTTCCTTGTGAGTTCCTCTACATGTTAGAAACCTGTATATGCTATTCTTAATGTTCTGTTGTGATATGTTCCTTGGTATAGGACTTAGACCTGTTGCGTGTCTGGGGCTTGCAGAGGCATGTGAGTTTGCGGTTCGAGCCCCCAGTACTCCCGGATTGACTGGTAGAGTGGTTTCCCCCTGTTCTATTTATAAAACATGAATGCAGTCATGATAATTAGATAACTAGAAACCTAGGATGTGGCATGAATCCTAAGACGACAGATAGATGCACTATTTGTATGCATGATTGAGATTGCAGTCATAAATGAATGAGCTGAATTGTGATCAACTGCCTGTTAATAAATACAAGCTACCTGTTAGAATATAAAATGCCTGGGATAACTAAACAGTTACCTGTGATATCACTTGTTGCATATGTTAAACTGTGGAAATACGAGCTGCATGTGTATAATACGAGAATAGAATTGTGAATGATGAAACCTGGTATGGAATAATATGGTGGATATGAGCATGAACCCTACGGGGAGTTAGGAGTAGATCTCCTGTGGATGAATGGAAAGGTCTGGAAATGTGAGTGGGAAGTGTGCTGGCCCTTGAGTACGTGGTACCAAGGAGAGCGACTGCCCCCTTCTTAGTGTAGAGTAGAGCTAGTCGCCCTTGGGTTGGGACCCGGGGTTAGGATTGGCTACTCTACACCAACTTCTGTTGGCCATCGCGTACACGGTACCGGGGAGAGCTACTAGTGCAGGGAGGGAGCTAGCCACCCCACGGGACCCGAGGTTTAGCTAACCACCCTACACCGACTTGTTAGGCCCACTGGGCAAACCGGGGTAGTCAGATGAGGGTGCGCGGACTGTGGAGGGGCGAGACCCCTGTTTGGTTCTGAGGGGCGAGATCCTTGTTTCTGAGAGGGCTAGGCCCTATACTATTCCGTGCTGTACTTTGGGCATACCCACTAGCGGAAATGATTGATCGCGTGCCAGTGCGGGGTAGCTACCTGAGCGCTTATCGCGCGTACTATAGTCACTGCTACGCCTGTCTGTGACCTCGGGGTAGCTGACTGGGTGTAGGATTATCACGGGGGACTCTCCCGACCAGGAGAGCACCACGTGTGCCTTCTACTCTTCGAAAAAGACTGTAATCAAGATCGTTCCCACGAGGAACATGCGAGATCAAGAAAGAAATCTGAAAGTAAACCAATGGGTAAAAATGAATTACTTGTAACATAAAATAATTGGAAAAGATAAATTTACCTGTTAGCTTTTACTACTTTAGATAATTTGGTTACCACTCTACTCAGCGTTCGCTGACTCCGTTTTCTCATAACCCTTTACAGGTCTAGGAGTTGAGCAGCCTGATTTACTAGCTGCAGAAGGTGTTGGGCCCAGTCGAGCCCAGTAGTAGTTTCTTACTGTTGTTGTACTTCCTTTCTGTTAGTGAGTTTCAGACTTTGTTTACTGCTCCTGTTTCTATACTTTTGTTCTACTTTCTTGTTGTTGTGGTGGTATGTACTGTTTAGTAGCTTTTACCTCCTTTACTGCTTGTATGCTTTTACTGTTAGTTACCTTGCGTAGTGAATGTGGTTTATTTTCTTGCTTTTCGATTATTTCTTGTTAGACGACTGGTCTTGGGATTAGTTGAGTCGAGCCGGTCTCGGGTCCTATAGAGATTTGGGAATCGGGTCGTAACACCGAGTCCAAGGCTACGGGTGTGGTCGCAACCGAGGAGTGAAGGCAGGTATATGGGTTTGGTCGATGTATGCGGGTAAGGAGGACCTCACCCTCATGTTTGGAGGCAGTAAGCCCAGTGTTTGTCACGCTATGTCGGTGTTTAAATAGTGTTGTGTTGCAGTATAGCCGAAATAGCATTCAAACAAATACAATTTTTATTACTCAAAAAAGTTCCAAGGTCGAACATAGGGAGCAATATGGGATTTAGAAATCAAGATCACAATTCAAAATTAAAAGAGATTGCAATAATATCAGTAGCAATGTGCAAAAATATGGGAGTAAATGGTGATTTAGATCACCAAATACTCCTACAATATCCTTAAGGAACTCAATGTAAATGTTTGAAATAAGAGCTAAGATTTGTCGTCTGATTTGGAAATCAGACGACTTAAAGTTGTCTGCTGATTTCTTCTTTACCTCCTTTTCTTCTTCTCTGATTCTTCCTTTCTTTTTCTTCTTCTCTTTCTTCTTCTTTCTCTCAGCTTTCTCTGATTCTTCCTTTCTCTGCTTCTTCTATTGCCTTCTCTTCCTTTCTTCTTTCTCTTCAGGCCTTCACCTCTTCTTCTTCTGCCTTTAACTGCTTCCTCTTTGACTCTGCGATCGTCCTCTTCTTCTTCAGCTTCTGCTTAAGCCTCCTCCTCCTCTTCTTCTTCTTCCTTCTCTGATTTTCCTCTTTAGAATTTGGCTAAGTGTCAGCTGAAGGTCCTTGTAGCAAAACCCTCCCCATACCCGTGCAACTCACCTCTCTTTTTCTCTCTTAGGATCCGCTCTCCTAGAGCCACGGGTATCCGGGTTATTGGGTCAGGCACGTACTCGGGTTCAGGCTCACCGGCGTGCGGTGGTGAGCGAGGAGTGCAGGTCAGGCGGGTAAACGAGTCGACCAGGTTTGCGGGGGCGTGTCGCAGACGAGGCCAGGTGAGCGGGTGAGTGGGAAATCACCTCGTGGATTTGAGGCTAACAGCTACTGTCAATTTTTCAATATATGCGGGTGGCCGACTTCAACAGCTTCCGATGTGGGGCTATCCGCACCCCTCCTTTCTCGCGTGCTCACTGCAAGGAGTGTCCTTCCAATTGCAGCAAGACATGAGGCTCACATCTTCAATTGAGGACCTAGGACCGTGAGCGAGGTTCTTCCACGCAACCTAGGACAAAGACTTGGGACAGCGGCACCTGGTGCAAACCTGCATGCAAGCTCAAAGCTTGCTCGTTAATGGCTGACGGGGCGTATACCTGAAATCAATAAAATGGCCTCTCGACCATGTCAGAACGCTCAGGGAGTATCGTCGAAGCACGACGAACGTGATGAGGGTGGTGGCGTGGCGTGTAGATGTCTGTGAGTGCATGGCTAGGTCAACCTGTGTGCGTGTGAGTGGGTGTGTTCGGTGGTGCGTGTGAGTGAGTGGAGAGGCGAATGAATAGAGGGGAAATGATCAAGGATGTGTGGCGAAGGTTTTGCGATGGTCGGCGAGGGTTTTAGTGGGCTGTCGAGGTGGGATGGCCTCGTCGGTGGGGGTGGCTGGGGATGGAGGAGGTGGAGGTGCGAAGGGTTGTCGGTGGTCGATTTTGGAAAGTAAAGAGCGGAGAAGAAAGTAGAGGGGATAGGGGACTTACCTAGGAGGTCAATGGACGAATTGGGGCAGTGATGGCGTCGGGTTTGGTGGGGCCGACACTGGAGACGAAGGTGGCTTCGGTGAGGTAGGAACGGCGAGGACGAAGGAGGAAGTGGCGTCTGCTAGTATAGCGAGACGCGGATGGAGGCCAGGAAGAGGAATCCGCTGTAGGTATGGCAGACGGACGATGAGAAAGAGCAAAGGGGATCGCCGGACATCGAGGAGCCTTCGGTCATGAGAGGGAGAGATGAATTGAGGGGATTCACGACTGAATTTGAGCGTGAGGAGCTCGGGAGGATCTGGGCTTCTTTAAATAAGGATCTGAGGGGCGGTTAGGGTTTGGGAAGCAAGCTTCCCAAGCTTAGAAGGTCGCCGGATTTGGGAGCTTTCAAGAGACCCAAATCTCTCATGTGTTCGCATGAGAGATTGGGAAAGAATCAGAGCATATGGATGGGTTCAAACTGGAGAGAATTTCTTAGAGAATCTCCATTCCAATTTTGGAATAAATTCTCCAAGCATTCAAGGAGAAATCTCCTGTCAAAGGTCACCGGAGTAGGTTTCCTCCGCGATAATGGTGGAGGGACCTAATTGTGAAGATGACGAAGAAGTTAGGAGGCTATTTGCAAGGGTTTTTGAAAGTTAGGGGTATAAATATAATCAGACAAGACCTTTTTGCAAACTAGGTCAAGGCAAGCTCATCTTGGCTCCAAATTTTGGTAAAAACATAATTTGGACCTAAGGAATCCAATGGTGAAGTTGGATTTTGGTTTTGACCATGTTTGACTGGGTAATTTATGCAAAAATTAATTTAGGGCAAATATTTATCTGAGACTCATTTTAGGTCAAGATGGGTTCTGATGGCCAAATTGAAGGTACTAAATCCTAGAGAATATTTTTCTATGATTTTTAGAGGGTTTAAGTGAATTTTATCCTGGCCAGAACCTTGGTTAATTAAGTGGGTCTATTTTTAGGGTTTCAAAAAGTCATTTAATTCTCAGAACACACACAAATCCTTTTCTGTCTGATCTAACCCACTTGTTATCTTATTAAAATCATTTGACCTTTGTTTAGCCCTTGAGAAAACCCGTGGATGTACCGCATTCATGATAAGCTGGTAAAATTACAGTTTTACCCTTAGTTTCTTATTTTTCTCTCAGAATGGTTATGCAATGAATTTTGACCTTCAGTTGGTTATGTAAGAGCATTTATTGACTCAATTGGATCAAAATGAGCTAGTTAGGGCTCATGATGGTGTTCCCATCACTCAGAACACAAATACAATATATGTGCTATTGCATGCACCAAATCTCATGATGTGGGATTATTGCGTTCCCTTTTCTCGCATACTATTATAGAGATGAAATGTCTCCCAAGTGTGAGTGCAGCTACGCTTCTTCCTTCTAATTGAGAACCTGGACGCTTGGAGGTGAGGATTCTGCATAGCTTGAGAGTTTCTTCGACAAAGAATATGGCCTGAAGCTTAAAGAACGAGGCCGGAGGCAATGGTAGTGATGGTGGTGGATGGCGATGACTTGAAACATGAAATAGGGCCTCGCGGTCGCGTTAAAATAGCGCAAGATGATCGCTTGAGGACGGTGAGGGGTGTGTGGTGGCCGGCGAAGGTCAGTGAAGGCGTGAGAAGGAGGTGGTGTTCGGTGGCGCTTTTGGGTGGACGAAATGACAAATAGGTGAGGGGTTTTGTTCATGGTGTTGTGGTAAAGGTTGTGGACTTGTCGGCAAGGTGTTTGGTGGCTTGTGGTGTGAGATGGACCTCGCCGAAGGTTTGGCCGGAGATGGGAGAGATGACGGATGGTGGTTAGGTCGAGGGTTGATTTTTGGATTTTAGGGGATAAATAAAACCTAAGGAAGGAAAGGAGTCGAGAGGACCTAAATTAAGGATGAAATAAGGGCGATTCCCACGTTGGTGTGATTATCGGACATGGGGAAGATGAACCCTCCGTGAGGGAGACGACGTCGAAGAGAGAGGGTGAACGCTCTCGTGGTGGCTGGTGAGATGCGAAGGAAGATGGGAAAGGTCGTTGCGCTTCCAATTTGGCTGTTGAAGGCGCGGAGGAGGGAGGTCAAGAAGGTCCGTCGGAGCGTAGGTCGGAGGAGGCCGGAGGTAGGGATTTGAAGAGGTTTTTGGCCTAAAACCTAGCTAAGGAGGACGGTTTGTCCTTAGGGGTCCTTATATAGGTCTCAAGAGAGCTTCCCAAGCTTGGAAACTAAGCTTGGAAGCTTTGAAGCTTCACGAAATAGGAGATCCAATCTTTCAAGAAATTCGCATGAGGATTTGGGCAAGAATTAGAGCCCAAGATGCCGCTCAAATTGTAGGGAAATCTCTCAGGAGTCTCCCTTCCAATTTTGGAAGGGATTCGTCAATCAATCAGGGAGAAATCCCTAGTTGGAGGTCGTCGGAGTAGGAGTTACTCAACGATAATGGTGGAGGGACCTAATTGCAAGGAAGATAACAAAGTTAGGGACCCATTTGTAAGGAATTCAAAAAGCTAGGGGTGAGTAAGTGATAAAAAGAGTTAGACTGGACTAAAATGCAAACTAGGTCAATATGATCTCTGATTGGACCCAAATTTTGGTACAAACCTAATTTGAACCCAAGGAATTTGATGGTAAAGTTGGATTTTGGTTTTGATCTCTTTTGACTGGGTAATTTATGTAAAAACCCAAATTAGGGCAATAGTCTATTTGACTCTGTTTTGGGTCAGAATGGGTTCTGATGGTCAATTCAAAGATGCTAAACCCTAGAGAATATTTTCTATGAATTTTAGAGGGTTTATGTGAATTTTATCTTGACTAGAACCTCAATTAATTAAGCAGATCTATTTTTAGCATTTTATATGTTCATTAATTCTTGAAATGCGTGAAAACCCGTTTCTGTTTGTATGAACCCACTTTATTAGACATTAATGCGTATTTGACCTTGCATTCATGAGTTTTAACCTTGGTTTCTTATTATTCTCTTAGAAATGATGTGAAATGAATTACTGTCTTCTGGTGGTTATGTAGGAGCATTTAACGATGGAATATGACTAAATGAATCTAGATATGGCTGATGATGACGTTATCATCATACCCAAGTCAGAAAGAAGACATACCCATTTCTACACTAACCTCTAGCTTTTCACTAACACCTACTTTACTACACCCAAGTCAGGGGACCGAGCAGCCAGCTCCACTTGTTGTAGAGAGAACTGGGCCTAGCCACGCCCAACCGTAGCTTTGTAGTACTTTCTTTGTCACTGTAGTGTGTACTTTTCTTGATATTGTCCTAGTTCCTTCTTTCGTCTTCTGGACGTTATTGTGTGATGGCTATGATGTGGACTTTGATTTCCTTTTTATGCATTGATGGTGGTTGTTAGTTTATTTTCCCTTTTTATCATTATTTTCTACTATGATGCATGTGTGAAAATATCGTTATCTTATGTTGTTATTCGATAGACAACTGGTCTTTGGATTTGGTATGCGATATGACTCAATCTCTAATGGATCCAGGTTGACTCGTGACAACTTAAGTCACTTGCTTATCTTAGCTAAATACTTAACTAATTACCTAATTCAGGTTACCATAAGTTAATACTATACTCAAATAATTTAGATTATATTAAAAAATGAATTAATTGCAAGAAATCAAACATTAAAAATAAGCAATCAATTCCATATGAAATTGTGCAAAACGAAATTTTATTAAAAGAGTTGTTTTAAAACAACTTCAAATGAGCAATTATTTCTATTTAACATAAGCTAATCTCTTCACATAAGCATGCACAACAGAAGCCTTCAAATTTGACCAAGTGTTGAAACACTTAGCCTTCACGGCATGCACAATGCACAAGAATAGGCTTACTTAACAAAAATGATCCCACGTGGCACACAGCTCTGAACTGACTTGACGATCCAGATTAACTAGATTGGATCGCAGTTTCATCAGCATGTGCCATGTGGCACCATCGGCACCTGGAGGCCACCCTATAGGGCCACAGCATAGTCAATGGTTAAGATTAGATCAAAAGGCACGTATGCCTGCACGCACTCAGGCGTCATAATCACTCAGCTGGGCTACAAGTGCAATTCCTTAAGTATGCCTTTAGGCACTTTTCCATATCTGAGGTGGGACTAATAAGTCCCCCTCCTTTGTGCTCGCGTAGAACAGTAGCAGCTACTACAACTGTAAGTACAACTCTGAATCACGATCAATCGACAACGAATCTTTTGCAATTAAAACCCTAGATCTCAAGAGCTTTGTCACCTCTCAATGGAACCAATCAATCGCTTGATTGGAACACTGACTCAGCTTCAAATCAAGCTCTAAACTTGGTTGTTCGCCATAGCTGTTTCAATAACTACTCTTCATATAGCACCTGCAGTATGCTTACAACCAAATCTTCTCTCTCTCTCAATCCTAAAGGCTTCTCTTTAGTGCCTAAAATGAATTCAGATTACAAGGAAGCCTAAAGGAAAGCTTCTAAACTTGATAGAATACCTGAGATTTCTTCTCAGCCCACAGATCTACAGAGGCATTGATTGTTAAATTCTCAAAATAGTTAATTAAGGTTATTAGTCTTAATTAACCGTGTAAAGATTGGACTTAGGTTAACTTGAATGGTTAAGACATTGTCGTTAATTGTAGTACAGGGTCAAGCTAACCTAACATTTTAGATTTAATTCATTTAACTGGTTGAGTCCAGGTGTTCACTGGGAGGCTTAATTGTAATTTTAATTCACCATTTTTATTATTAAGATAACAAATAACTAATTACTTCATTAAATACATAATATGTTAAGCATATGAATAATTGCACATAAAATTGAATAATTAAAGCATGAAACTATTCCATTATAGAAAAGAAATGTACATGAAAGATTTTTACTGTGAAAAAAACTAGAAAAGAAATGTCTTTACAATTATTTGCAAAAATATACGGCATAAAGAAATGTTTACAGGTGAGTACAAATGCTTTTTAACAAAATAAAGCTCAAGCATGCCATCTCTCAGCCTTCTCTTCTCTTTCAGATGTCTGTTTAAGTAATTAGATGACTTAAAAATAAAAATTAAACTTCTAGTTAATGTATTGGACGTCTGTCTAACTTTTCCTCATTTAATTTCTCTCTTCTTCCTCTTAACTCTTATCTCTCTTTCTTCTTTTATTTAACCCATACCCATTTTCTCTCTTAGTTCTCGACACTCTTTACTTTCCTCCTTCATTTCTTCTCTTATTCCTTTTAACTCCTCTCTCTTTATTCTCACTGTGCACTCAAATCTCTTCGCACTTAGTCAAATCTCTTCGCACTTAGCCAAATTTTGAACTTAAACCCACATGTTTTATACTTAACCAAAAATTTGGTTAATGGGCGGTTGGGTCTCTTTCGGGGATACACAGTGCCTACTAAGGGCGGGACCAGACCTTACTCGAGGCTCAACCTAGTTTTATTAGGTGGAAGTTTAGCCAATTTAACCATGCACATACCAGGCCCATTCCAGGCCCACACGCTCACGCCCACCCGGGCCCACACACACACAAATGTGCGCACACACGTGCCCACACATGCACATACACGTGCACAACACGCGCTCAAGAGAACTAGAGTATGTGTTCATATTAGTGCGCCCTACATTGACGACCAGCGGAGCTACGTCACTTTTTTGTATTATACTAAGGCGAGTGCTCACGCACTTCCAAGGTGGGACTTTCTCCATCGCTCCTTCTGTTGCTTCACGTTCTGACCAGTGACTTTAGATGATGATTCTGAGCATCACAGAAGGTTCAATCGAGCAAGTAATAGATCAATTGAAAGTTGCTGAACTCTGTTATCCAATTTGATCACCAATTTAGTGATTCGATCATGATTGATCCAGGGATTCAGATGAAGAACATGGCACTTTCACCATGGCCTGGAAATGTGCTCTCAGAGAGAAATTTCAAGTCAATTGACTTGCAGAATTGATAACACCCTCAATTGAGGGTTCTGGAGTGTTTCAATATACGTTCCGCATCGAATAGGAGAGAGAAAGGAGTTAAGAAGAGCTTCAGAAGTTCAGAAACCTCAGAGCTTCGAATCTCAGGTTCAGAGTTTCTGATTCAGAGTTAAATTAGCCCAGATGATAAATCTAAACAGTCGGAAAGGGTCTAAATCGAATTAATAGACAATCGATAATTGATCAGAGCTAGATTTGGCTCTAAATCTCAACAAAAAAAAACTATGGAAGCCATTGGGTTCCAGTTTGAACCCAAATAGCTCAGAGATGGCAATCTACAACAACCAATGGTTAAACTTACTCGAATTGATTTCAATTGACTCACAATCATCTCTAGAACTCAAGTAACCATTGAATCAGAGTTTCAGTCATTTAAATTCGAATTCGACTCAAATTTTACCTTTGAAGTTGAAAAATTGACTCTCAGAATTTAAGAATCTTTGATCAAATAAACCATTCAAATGAACTAAATTCAACCTCAGAATTGATTCCGCACCCTAAAATTAAGTTTTGATTCCTATTGAGGTGTCTCTAAGCTCATCGTCGAAGTGTAAATCGAAGTTTGTTCGTTAAAACAAACACAAGTTTGTTAAGATTAATGAACACTCAAAATATATTCTTGGACATCCTCTCAAGCTTTTGAACCTATTTAATTACTTTAAACCTCAATAAACCAAGTCTCTCCAACTTCGTTGGAGTTGGAGAAGACGAAGATCAAACTAAAGAATTTAACATCAAAACACAGTTCTAATTAATTGATTTAGCTCCTTTCATCAATAAAAAGCTATCTGGAGCTTTGTGTGAAATTTCAAAGGCTATAGCTCTAGTTTGGTTCGCCAGAGCTCCGGTGAACACCAATTTGAGTTACTGAAGATGAATTCTTCATAGAACTCATCAAGAAAGGTATTAATCGATTCCTGAGGTTGCAAGGAACCTCAGGAACATCTTAATTAACACCATTGGTAATTAGACTTAAAGATTGATCATGAATTCAGTAAAAACACCCATTGAGTTCCCTAAACTCAATAGTTGCCCTCTCACACAATTGAATGAGGGGAAAGACTTAGGAAAGTTGGCCAATGGTGATTTGAAGGTTGATTAGGTGAATAGACTCCTCTGAGCTTACCATTGATAGTGAGCTTAGAAGTTGGAGTGGAATTGGGCGTTTTAGTTGTAGGTGATAATATCCTAATTGAAAGCGGGAACAGGGTCCTTAAGCGATGCTAAGGTAGTGGAGGACCCTCAATGGGTGTGTATGAGTTCAAATTCCTCTACCATAGATAGAGGAGTTAATCTGGTGTAGGTGGAGTGAATTAGGCATGTAAGATGATAGAATTGAGGAAGGAGAAGATGAAATGCGATCGTGGCGAGGTGAGAAATGTGATTGAGTGATTGAAAGTATGATTTGAAGTTTGACGAGGTCAGAATTGACCTCGCCAGAGATAGAGAAGAAAACAAAGAAATTAAACTAATCTGCATTAAATCTAACTATCTAATTAACTAAGCTAGTCTACACTACAATTTAAGGTTACTGTACCATTACCTGGATGAAGGGGAATCAGAGGTCTCCGTCAAAGTCCATAATGGAGGATGAAATCAGAGGGTTGGGGAAGAGCTTTGGTGAAGATGAAGTATGCGGTGTAGGAAGAAAGGCTGAGGTTGAGGCCTAGTTCAGAAATTCGGCGGAGGACGGCGGAGATCAGGGGAAGGTGTAGGTCCTCGAAGAAGACCAGAGGAAAGAGAAAGAAGTCACCGGAGGTGGAGGATGAATAACCTATCGCCGACTACGGTGGGAGAAGAGGGTAGGGAGTCAACTTCGGAAATCGGAGAAGTAAGGGGGTATTTATAGGTGATAGCGGAGGGGGATGCATCTGGACAAGATATCGTCTAGGTTCGTCCTAATTCACTGACGTCATCTTCGACACCAGTGAGCTTAGTCACCTAGTCTAATTAGGATTAGGAGATGATCTGGACCGTCGGATGTGAAGGTGGAAGTGAGTGGAGGTTGGGCGTCAATGGCAGTGGCTGTGTGACGTGAGATAAGCAGTGATCAGGTGGCTGGACACTGGCCATCTTTGGCTATTGAAATGACCCTCTTTAGGGGTCATTTCGGATTTTCCTAAACTTTAGAGGCTTTGGCGTAAAATTTCATGCACTAGGAAATCCACGCAGGGACCCCATTTGGGTTATTTTTGGCTTGTAGGGGGCTTAACGTAAATTTTACACCCCTACTTCTCACCTTTTCGACCCCACATAAACCACCCTAAGAATCTAGGATGTTCCCGTAAAATTCCCTCACAACCGTGACACCTAAAACCCTACCCCCGACCCCCATAAAAACCCCCTCCTCGATCCTTGCACCCCCATTTCCCTCACCTTGGTGGCGCTCATCATCCTTCCTCCTAGCGAGAGAGAGAGAAAGGTGAGCAGGAGGGAGAGAGTAGGGGATTGAAGGAAGGAGAGAGTGAGAGATCGAGAGAGGAGCGGGGGGGGGGGGGGAGGCACTGGGCTCTATAGCCGCACATGCAGGCACACTGCGCGAGATACTCGGGCCGAGTTCGAGGCACATACCGGATGTCCAGGGGATTGTGCGGATGGCCGAGGGGCATTACAGACAACCAAGGAGAGCTTCGAACGTTCAGAGACGCATGGAGCATGAGGCACGGTATGCTTAAGGCATCTACGGCATGTATGGGCTTGAAGCGTGAGCATGCGTCGGGAAGCAGAGCTTGCGTAGGGGGAGCTGCAAGGGGGAGCACACGCGCATGACATCTGAGGCATTTTTGGACGTCTGAAAGGGGTACCGAACGTCTGGGTAAGGCCTCGGACGGCTGGGATTGGCAACAGACGACGGAGGGGGGGAGCAGAACCTTGGGTGGGGTTCTGCGTGCGTTTAAGATGTTTGGGACTCACTCCAGACGTCTTATATCAGCAAGGGGCGGGTGCCTACTGCAGAGGGCGGTTGGTCCAACTAGACCAACCCGCCCAGCCCAGTTCAAACGAACTAGGGAGGGTTTTTAGGCCAGTTCAGGGCCCAAACGAGGTAGAAATCATGCAACCAAAGTATCGTTGGAAAACTCTCTAACTTTCCTACATTTTAGAGCCAGGTTCGGGTTGTAACAGCCGTCCAAAATGAAGAAGAAGAGGAGGAAGAAGAAGAAGATGCATTGTTCAGAGGGGTATAATTGTTATAAAAGATTTAATTGAAATGAAAACTAAGGACCTATATATAAACAGTGAATTTCAAGGCTTATTTTAATTTATTTCTTTTTCAACTTTTTATATATGATTATAAATTAGATAAATATTATATTTATGCCCTAAAATTACATTTTTTCCCTTTTTAGCTATATTTATTTAAGTGATTAATTTAAATAGGTTAATTACATACTTAGGTCAAAATATTAAATAAGGTTAGTTCAACTATTAAATAACTAGCTAAATGGTTATTAATTGTGTCCAAATTATTAATTGAATTATTATTAAGATTAATTGATATTTAATTTACCACTTTTAACTTATTTTATAGGACCTTAGTGATTTAAACCCTATAGTATAATTAACCTTGTATTAAGTGTATTCTTAGCTAATTAACTAGGAAAACTAGTTAATTATTGATAATTAGGAGTCATGATGAGTCTCTCATCAGGCATGAACAAGAGCTTAGAATTGATTCAACGCATAAATCATAGCTTATAATCCTATTCTAAGTGACTTCGTAGGATTAAAACTGACTCAAATAAGCTCTGGGGAGATTGAAATCTTGACCTGACCTCAAAGGAGCTCAAATATTGGCCACATGAACCAAAAATACGTAGAAATGAATTTAAGCTTAATCTGATTTCAAAACTCCCTGCAATTGACTCTAGAAGATTCCTAACAATCTATAGAGCACCTGTCAACTCTTAATACTAAGCTCAAGAGTTTTGAGCTTCCATGGCGACTTAAGGTTTGACCAGGACAAATCAAAAGTTGACTTTAAGCTTCAATGTAAGTCTAATCAAATTAATGACCTAGATACAATCTAAAGAACTTAAGGAACTCTTCTGATGCAAAAAGAAGGGAAATTTAACATGTAAGCATGTGCTCCAGGTCTGCTGCTTGGACTCAAAGGATGAGATGATTGTTAAAGTGATCAAGAACTCTATCAACCTAAAGAATCAGTGCTCTAGACTCAGTGAGGTACAGAGTTACTTATGGATCTATTTAAGGCTGAGAGAAAGTCAGAATCACCTTATGTAGTTCAGCCAGAGCTAGAGAAGATGGGGGTTAAAGTTGGTTAATCAATTAAAACCAATTCTAATAAGAGGAAATTGATCTTTGAAAGCTTCTTAGATGAATTTAGATGATTGAGAATCGATTTAAAGGCTCCTTCTCTAGATTAGAGTCGTCGAAGCTCATCGGAGCTCCGATGACTCACGATGCTGGTCATCAGAGTTCAAAACTTACTGAAACAAATTATGAATTAGCTCAAAAGCTTCCAAAATGACTCAAGAAGTTCACAAGCTTCTTAGTTAGCTTGATAAAGGCTTAAGAAAAGTGTATGAACTAAATTCGATCATAATTGAATTTTGAATTTAGGAGAACTCAGGGCTTGATGAAACTCTCAATAGAATGAGGCATTTTATTCATTAGGGTAATGCGATGAAGTGAGGTGATTTAATTATGTGGATAAACTCCTCTGACCTTCACCATAGACAACAGAGGTCCGAAAGTTGAGAATAATTGGGTGTTTAGTGAATATAGACTACTCAGGGAAATAAAGAAGTGGATTGTGGTCGTGGAAGGATAGGAAAGGTGAATGGGTGATTGATTTGATGAATTGAAGGTTGGGCAAGGTTGAATTTGTCCTTGCCAGCGTTAGAGAAGAAGAAGAAACAATCATAGAGTAAACTATGCTAATCTACCTAATTAATTAACTAAATCTACTCTAAACTAAGTGCTAAGGCTATTCTACATGTTACCTGGACAAAAGGAGGAAGGAGGCACTGACGAGGCATCGTTGGATTGGAGGAAGTCACAATTGATAGGAAAGCAGCTCTAACGAGAAATTGAAGATGGTACACAGAGAGGATGAGCACTCCTGTGCCTTGTCAGGGTGGCAGAGAGGAAGAGGAGGTGAGAGAGGCGAGTAATGCCACTGGAGTTACTCCGAGGGAGAGATGAGAGGTTGCTGGAGTGATGAGAGGAATAGCTTATCGCTGAACGTAGTTGAGGGAGAAAGATAAGGGATCGACCCTATTCATCAGGGCCATGGCGAACTGTTTATAGGTGGAGAGGAAGGTCTGGGGGGAGGAATCTAGACAAATTAGTTTCTAGGTTCATTGGAGTCGCTGTCGTCATCTTCAACAATGATGAATTTACCCCATCGAAGAATTAGGACTTAAGGCTCATTTGAGCTGTTGGATTAGGAGGTTCTATTGAGATAAAGCTCCACGGTCACGGTAGGGGCGGTTTGACATTGGATGAGCAGGGATTAGGCGGTGTTGTCACTGGCCATCGTCAGCTATCCAAGAAGAAGAAGAAGAGAAGAGGGAGAGTACACAAGGACCTGAAAATAATATTTGAAGGACCTAAGCGTAATAGAAAGGACTTCTATGCAATAAAAACTAGGGACTAAAATGTAAACTATCAATTTAAATACGTAAATTAATTTATTTCTTTTTCAACTTTTTATATTAGAATATATATATTAATCATGTATTTATGCCTTGAAATTACATTTTTTGTTCCTTTTAGCTTTATTTAATCTAATTATTTATATTACTACTTATATTATTAACTTAAGGTATGTAATACATATAAACATAGTTATAAATAATTGTAAATAGCTAAATGCTTATATATAAGTCCTATTTATTAATTAAATGTAGATGAATGCTTATTATTCAATAATTAAGGTATTTTAATATATAATTAAGGTCCTTACCTATTATCAACTTAGTATATAATTAACCTTATTTCTATGTTATCCCTAATTAATTAACTAGGAAAACTAGTTTATTTTGATGAACTAGAAGCCATGATGAGTCTCTCATTAGTATGTAACTGTATCGAGAACTTGCTTGATCACTGACAAATCATATAAAGTTCCAAAGCACCATAAAATCCAGCTCTCTGTTTTACGTTTGTCTACAAGTTCTATATTTGTGTATGCTAGATCGACATTCCTTAGAGCCTAGCTTGACCTCTACATCTGATCTTGAGAAGCTCCTGAGAAAACCCACCTTAGATCTAGCTATGGTTGAAGAGGAAGCTAAAGTACCCGTGTTAAGGAGAACTCTAGAGCTCTAAAAGACTGTTTCCTACCCAAAGATTATCCTAATTCACATCTTAGGAGACCTCAAGGAAACCTTCCACCCTACGAGATCAAAAGCAGTACTATCCAATTGCTCCCATCCTTTTATGGGATGGATCATGAAGACCCTTGTAGGCACTTGGAAGAATTTTTCAAGGTTTGCTCTACTATTAAGATCCAAGGCTTTACTAATGAAGCCTTAACGAGAAGCCTATTTCCTTTCTCCTTCAAAGAAGCCTTAAGGCCAAGCATTGGTACCATACACTAATGAGAAGTTTGCTACATGGTCAGCCCTTAAAGCTAAATTCTTGAAGAAATACTTCCCAATGAGCAAAACCAATCACTATAGAAGGGCCATTATTGGATTCTCACAACAAGAGGGAGAATAATTTCATGAGACTTGGGAAAGATTCAAAGATTTATTGAGGATGTGCCCACATCACCAACTCCCTAGATGAGAACTAGTTGAAAGGTTCTATGCGAGATTATCTGATAAGCATAGGCAGAACATCGATGCCACTTGTGCGGGAACCTTTCTGACTAAAACTGAGGATGAAGCATGGACCCTCTTGGAGACCCTTAGTGAGAACTCTATCCACTTGGCATCTTCCTATGGGGATAGGTCTGTTGGTGCTAGAGCACCACGATCGTTTATTTTGATGATAACAAAACACGTGTCATTTAACATTTGCACTTGAAGTCTTAGATTTCAGGTTAATTGCAAATGGAGACGTGGTTAAACGGAGTTCGAGCTTGCATCCGTGGTGGATTGGAGGGGCTTGATGGAGAACAAAGGAGCTTCGCGAGGAGCAATAGCTTGAAGAAGGAAGGAGATGAAGAATAGGATAAATTTCCTTTCCTTTGTTCTATGTATTTTTGTTTCTTTTGTTGCTCTTTATTTTTGTTTCTTAGATTCATGTTAAAGAGCCTTAAAGAACCCTTAAAGAAGTCCTAGGAACACTTGCACTACCCTAGGATACTTAGGTTTTCTGTAGAGAACTTAGAAAACCAAAATAGGGTTCAGATGGCCTTTTCAGACATCTAATCTGGATTTCAGACGTCTGATAAAAACTTTTAAAACGTTTGACTATTTACTCAAACGTCTAATTATTTAGGCTGGACTTAGTTAGTTCTGTCTGATGAAATCAGACATCCAGACCTTAGTCCAGACGTCTGATGCCTTCGCCAGACGTCCAATTAGTGGACCGTTGGCTTCCTTAGCAAACACTTGAAGAAATGACCGTTAGCCTCGTATTAGACGTCCGTAGAGGACTCCAAACGTTTGATACATGATCGTTTTGCCTTGGTTGACCCAAAATCTCTTCTCAGAGATTTTCTAGTCATTGTACTCCCTTGGGAATCCATTTTCGTAGAAAAATAGGTTTCCAAACGTCGAGACCTTATGCCAGACGTCCTGTGTGTCGTTTGATGGACATGCACTAGAACCCTATTTAGATCTGATTCAAGTTAGGAAGGAAACTCGCCTATAATCAGACGTTTGACTTAGTTCCCAAACGTCTTAAACAGGTTTTCCAGATGTTTCATGCCAGGACTAGACGTCTGATGACCCTATCAGAATCATGATTAGTTCTGACTACGGCTTGTTTTGCCTTAAGTTTAACCCCAATGGCTATGGAAGCTTTCCAAAGCCTTCTAAAGCCTTCCTAGACCATCTATAAATAGAGGAGGACTCCTTGGACACCAAAACACACCAAGCAACACACTTTCACATCATTTTGTGTCTTTTGATCTTAAGAAGAAAGCTCTAGCTCTCCAAGCCTAGTTCTACATCTAGAGAGCTTCAATCCAATTGTGCACCCGCTCTCTCACCGTAGTTCACGAGGGTGCCATTGTGCCATTGCATAGTTCACGCATCTGCGTCGTCGACACACTTCCACCAAAGGGAAGTTTCCTAACTCCTATAAAAGCTTAGTTTAATAATTACTTTGTTGGCTCTACAAGACTATTCTTGTATCTTTTACTTGGTTATTTGGTTGGGTATTCGCATTGCGAATTCCTGTCTCCATTGAGGTACAAAATCCTTCTCGTGAAGAAAAGGGGTTTGAGGCACACTACCCTCGTTTAAAGTAGTGTTGTTGTAAGAGGTTGAATCACCCTTGTTTAAGTGATTCGTTTAGTGGATTTGATAGATCGGGAAATCCTAACTCGAGAGGGTTAGGTGGTGGCTTTCACCTGGGTTGGGTTTCCACCTAAAAATACTTGTGCCTATTGTGTGATTGTTATTTTGTGAGATTGTTATATTTTTAATTCCGCATTTTTACGTCACGCTGATCTCACCCCCTCCGAGTAAGGGAATCTACAATTGGCATCAGAGCAGGTTCCGCATTTTCGACGTTACACAGCGGCGAGGATCAGATGGAGGGGAGCAGTTCCACGACGAGGATTCTGGAGGGGCAGTCTACCACTAGACTGCCATTCTTTGACGGGAACAACTACCCGTACTGGAAGCTGCGGATGAAGACTTGGCTATAAGCCAATGACTTTACGATTTGGGCCAGATGCGAGACGTCGTTTGACATCCCAGAGAAACTCGTGGGAGGCTACTCGCAACAACAAATCTGAGAGCTCTCTCTCAACACAAAGACAATGAACGCATTGTATTACGCTTTGAGTTCGGAGAAGTTTAACAGAATTTCGCAATGCGCCATCGCATACGAGATTTGGCACACACTCGAGGTAACTCACGAAGGTACCTCAAAGGTAAAGACTTCTAAAATAAATTTACTTTCTCAAGAGTTTGAATCTTTTTCTATGAAGTCTAACAAATCTTTAAGTGAGATGAACACTAGGTTCACTCCTATAGTAAATAGTTTAAATGCTTTAGGTAAGACCTTCATTAAGGGGGAGCTTCAAGGGAAGCTTTTGTGGTTTTCCCTACTCGGAGGGGGTGAGATCAGCGTGACGTAAAAAAATGCGGAATTGAAAAAATACCAATCTCACAAAATAGACAAACACACAAAGTACACAATTATTTTTAGGAGGAAACCCAAACTGGGTGAAAACCACCACCTAACCCTCTCGAGTTAGGATTTTTCGATCAACCAAGTTGATCAAATCCACTAAACGAATCACTTTAAACGAGGGTGATTCAACCTCAATTACAACCACGCTACAAGTGCTAGGGTAGCGTTCCTCAACCCCTTCTCTTCACGAGAAGGATTTTGTCCCTTGAAGGAGACAGGAATTTGCAAAGCGAATACCCAACCAAATAACAAAGATAAAATAACAAATAATCCTTTAGAGCCAACAAAGTAATTTTTAACCTAAGCTTCTATAGGAATTAGGAAACTCCCCTTTGCAAGGAGTGCGTCGGATCGATGACGCGGGTGCGTGAGCCACGCGACGGCGCAACGTCGCTGTCGTGAACTACGACGGGAGAGCGGATGCGCAAATGCTTGATGCTCTCTAGATGAAGAACTGGAGCTTGGAGAGCAAGAGCTTGCTTCTTAGGATCAAGAGACACAAAATGGTGTGAAAATGTACTACTTGGTGTGTCTTAATGTGCAAGAGGTTCCTCTCTATTTATAGAGGCCTTAGGAAGGCTTTGGAAGGCTTAGGAAAGCTCCCATAGCCGTTGGGTGCAAAGCCCAAGAGAATCAGGCCGAAATCAGGAACAATGATTGCACTGACAGGCTTATCAGACGTCTGATCCTAGCATCAGACGTCTGGAAGATCACTTTAAGACGTCTGGGAAAAATATCAGACGTCTGATTTTAGGCGGGTTTCTTGCTGACTTGAATCAGATCTAAAAAGGGTTTAGTGCAAGTCCATCAGACGACATACAGGACGTCTGGCACTATGTCTGGACGTCTGGAAACCTGCTTTTTCGTGGGAATGGATTTCCAAGAGAGTACAACGGCTAGAAAATCTCTGAGAAGAGATTTTGGGTTAGCGGAGGCAGAACGGTCATTTATCAGACGTCTGGAAAGGCCTAAGGACGTCTGATAAGGGTCTAACGGTCATATCCTTGAGTGTTTGCTAAGCCAGCCAACGGTCCACTAATTGGACGTCTGGCAAAGTCATCAGACGTCTTCTAAGACGTCTGGTCAGAGGTCTGGACGTCTGATTTTCATCAGACAGAACTTCTACGTCCAGCCTAATTATTATCAGACGTCTGAATCAACAGTAAGACAGCTTAAAACACATTATCAGACGTCTGATTTTGGAATTAGACGTCTGAAAAGGCTGTTTGAACCCTATATTGGTTTTCTAAGTTTTCTACAGAAAACCTAAGTATCCTAGGGTTGTGCCGGTGTTCCTAGGACTACTGTTAGGGTACTTTGAGGCTCTTTAACATGAATCTAAGTAACAAAATAAAGAGCAACAAAAGAAACGAAAAATACAAAGAGTACAAGAGAAGGAAATCTATCCTATTCTTCATCTCCTTCCTTCTTCAATCCATCGCTCCTCGCGAATCTCCTCTGTTCTCCATCAAGCTCCTCCAATCTGTCATGGATGCGAGCTCGAACTCCGTCTAATCACGTCTCCATTTGCAATTGACCTGAAATCTAATACTCCAAGTGCAAATGTTAAATGACACGTGTTTTGTTATCATCAAAACAAATGATCGTGATACTCTAGCACCAACAATCTCCCCCTTTTTGATGATGACAAAACCATAAATAATAATGCAAAAAATCCTCCCCCTTTTTGACATTATCAAAAAGGTTTGATTGATTTTAAATTTCCTACAACTCTCCCTTAAAACATGCTCTTTTATGAATTTCTTTTAAACAAGAGTAATGTCCTCCCTTTTTTTTTTGTAACAACAAGATAGCTATTATTTTTCTCCCCCTTACTAAAGGAAATTTTGCTAACTTGCATCTCCCCCTTAAAGATTGACAATTAGCTCATAAATTTTTTTAACTCCCCCTATCTAAATGCTTATGATAAAAAGATGGGGTAAAAAATTTTTACCTCACCTACCATGGCCAATAAAATGGCCCAAATGGAGGTGGTGGATGCCACATCGGATGGGGCTCCCATCCATAGCTTGGAGGCCCAGGTATTGGTGCCGGTCTCCAGTCTCGTGGTCGACGTGTGGCGGGATCATTGTTTGTTCGCCGTCTCGTTGGTCTTCTCCTCCTTGGTCTACTCCTTGGTCCTCCCAATTCGAGTTGACCAGCCTTAAGCTTGTAGGTCCAATTCTTCGTGTTGTAGTTATTATGACCTACAAAACAGGATTCCAATTCTTTCTTCGGTATCCAAGTGAGCTTGGATCCGGATCTGTTAGCGGGTCTCCGTGATGGAGATCCTTTCTCAACCTTAGGGCATATAGGTTATCTACCCTATTTATCGATTTATTTGATTTCTCCCTAAGACATGCAAGTTCATTTTCTATAATATTCATCTTAGTCTTTAAATCAGAAATTTGTAATTTTAGACTAGCATTTTCCTCAATCAATTTAGTATTTTCATTGATTAAATCTTTATTTTCTAATAACAGGTTATTATCCTTAGGACTAGAGCTACTTTCTAGGTCCTTAAGTTTTATTTCTAACCTATCATTTTCACTTCTAAGAAAACTAAGATTCTTTTTCATGCTTTTGTTTTCTATTTTTAGTAATTTACTAAGCTCATACAACTCATTAAAAGCATCTTGTAAATCCGAGTTTACCTCATTGTCGCTGTCGTCGCTGTCATTATCCGTGATGGCCATGAATCCAAGGCACACGGTTTCCTTCTTCTCGAGATCTTCTTCCGAGCTCGTCTCCTCATGAGTGCCTTCCAACCTCCATATCTCGTGGGCGGTGGTGCACTCTTGGATTCGTTCGAATTCCTTCGGACTCAATGCACAATACAAGGAATTCATTGCCTTTGCGTTGAGGTTGAGATTCCGAACCTGATCTTCTGAGTAACCTCTTGCGGGTTTCTTGGGAATCTCATATGGGGTTTCGCAACATCCCCATATCTCGAATTCAGTGGCTTGGAGCCACGTCTTCATCCTCAACTTTCAATATCCGAAGTCCCTCCCGTCGAAATAGGGTGGTCGGACGGTGGACTGCCCTTCGGAGATTCTGATTGCGGCTATGCTTCCCTCCATGATCTTCTTGCCGGGTGTTACTCCGATCTCGCAAGAACCTGCTCTGATACCAATTGTGGTTTTCCCTACTTGGAGGAGGTGAGATCAACGTGACGTAAAAAAATGCGGAATTGAAAAAATACCAATCTCACAAAATAGACAAACACACAAAGTACACAATTATTTTTAGGTGGAAACCTAAACCGGGTGAAAACCACCACCTAACCCTCTCGAGTTAGGATTTTCCGATCAACCAAGTTGATCAAATCCACTAAACGAATCACTTTAAACGAGGGTGATTTAACCTCAATTACAACCACGCTACAAGTGCGAGGGTAGAGTTCCTCAACCCCTTCTCTTCACTAGAAGGATTTTGTCTCTCGAAGGAGACGGGAATTCGCAAAGCGAATACCCAACCAAATAACAAAGATAAAATAACAAATAATCCTATAGAGCCAACAAAGTAATTTTTAACCTAAGCTTCTATAGGAATTAGGAAACTCCCCTTTGCAAGGAGTGCGTCGGATAGATGACGCGGGTGTGTTAGCCACGCGACGGCGCAACGTCGCTCTCGTGAACTACAACGGGAGAGTGGATGCGCAAATGCTTGATGCTCTCTAGATGAAGAACTGGAGCTTGGAGAGCAAGTGCTTGCATCTTAGGATCAAGAGACACAAAATGGTGTGAAAATGTATTACTTGGTGTGTCTTAATGTGCAAGAGGTTCCTCTCTATTTATAGAGGGCTTAGGAAGGCTTTGGAAGGCTTAGGAAAGCTCCCATAGCCGTTGGGTGCAAAGCCCAAGAGAATTAGGCCGAAATCAGGAACAATGATTGCACTGACAGGCTTATCAGACGTCTGATCCTGGCATCAGACGTCTGGAAGATCACTTTAAGACGTCTGGGAAAAATATCAGACGTCTGATTTTAGGCGGGTTTCTTCTTGACTTGAATCAGATCTAAACAGGGTTTAGTGCAAGTCCATCAGACGACATACAGGATGTCTGGCACTATGTCTGAACGTCTGGAAACTTACTTTTTCGTGGGAATGGATTTCCAAGAGAGTGCAACGGCTAGAAAATCTCTAAGAAGAGATTTTGGGTCAGCGGAGGAAAAACGGTCATTTATCAGACGTCTGGAAAGGCCTAAGGATGTCTGATAAGGCTCTAACGGTCATATCCTTGAGTGTTTGCTAAGCCAGCCAACGGTCCACTAATTGGACGTCTGGCAAAGTCATCAGACGTCTTCTAAGACGTTTAGTCAGAGGTCTGGACGTCTGATTTTCATTAGACAGAACTTCTACGTCCAGCCTAATTATTATCAGACGTCTAAATCAACAGTAAGACGGCTTAAAACACATTATCAGACGTCTGATTTTGGAATTAGACGTCTGAAAAGGCTGTTTGAACCCTATATTGGTTTTCTAAGTTTTCTACAGAAAACCTAAGTATCCTAGGGTTGTGCTGGTGTTCCTAGGACTACTGTTAGGGTACTTTGAGGCTCTTTAACATAAATCTAAGTAACAAAATAAAGAGCAACAAAAGAAATGAAAAATACAAAGAGTACAAGAGAAGGAAATCTATCCTATTCTTCATCTCCTTCCTTCTTCAATCCATCTCTCCTCGCGAATTTCCTCTGTTCTCCATCAAGCTCCTCCAATCTGTCGTGGATGCGAGCTCGAACTCCGTCTATTCACGTCTCCATTTGCAATTGACCTGAAATCTAATACTCCAAGTGCAAATGTTAAATGACACGTGTTTTGTTATCATTAAAACAAATGATCATGGTGCTCTAGCACCAACAGCTTCTTCGTTCCCTTGGATCAGAATGGGAGCAGAAGGTCACCGCCATCGAGGAGGCGAACGAGATGGAGGAGATCAACATGGAAGATCTCCTAGGCAATCGAATGGCCTACGAGACAAAGTTGAAGCAGAAGAAGGATACACCAGAGCCAAAATCGAAGATGACCCTAGCATTCAGAGCTGCATCAGATAGCGAGGTAAGTTCTGATGACAAAGACTTTAAGTCTATACTTAAAAAGTTTGCTAAGTTTTGTAGGGAATCAAAGAAAGAAAAGAAGGAGAAGAAGAAAAGCCCGAGACGCTGCTACCACTGCAACGAGAAAGGGCATCTATGACCAGAATGTCCACTTCTCAAGAAGGAGAAGAAGAAGGAAAAGGAGAAGAAGTCTAAGAAGAAGGCGTTCCAAGCAACGTGGGATGACTCAAGCTCGGAGGAAGAAGAAGAAGGGAATCCCCAGGAAGAAATCGCCTGCATGGGCTTCATGGCAATAGAGGGCGACAACGAAAGCGACTCCGACAATGGGGTACATTCCGATTTATAAGATGCTTTTGATGAGCTATTTGAACTTAGTAAATCACTTAAGGTAGAAAATAAAAGTATTAAAAAGAACCTTAGTTTTCTTAAAAATGAAAATGAAAGGTTAGAAAAAAAACTGAAGGATCTAGAAGCTAGTCCTAAGAATAATAACTTGTTATTTGAAAATATAAATTTAATCAATGAAAATACTAAATTGATTGAGGGAAATGCTAATCTAAAATTAGAAATTTATGATTTAAAGACTAAGATGAATATTATAGAAAAAGAAATCACATGTCTTAGGGAAAATTTCAACAAATTAATCAACAAAATAGATAATTTGCATAGCCCTAAGATTGGGAAAGGATCTTCGTCAAGGAGACCCGTTAACAAATCCAGATCCAAGCTCACTTGGATACTGAAGAAAAGGTTGGAGTCTTATTTTGTAGGTTTCAAAGGTGACTATAATACAAGAGATTGGACCTACAAGCTCAAGAATGGTCAACTCAAGTTGGGAGGACCAAAGAGTAGACCAAGAAGAAGGACAAGAAGACTGACGAGACAACGAACAACCGAACAACCCGCCGCACATCGACCGCCAGACTGGAGACCGGCTCCAATGCTCGGGCCTCTAAGCTACGGATGGGAGCCCCATTCGATATGGCATTCACCACCTCCATTTGGGCCATTTTATTGGCCATGGTAGGTGAGGTAAAACCCTTTACCCTATCCTTTTATCATTAGCATATAAATAGGGGGAGTTAATATTATGAGATATTTGTCAATCATTAAGGGGGAGATCTTGTTAAATTAGCTATATTTCCTTTAGAAAGGGAGAGAAAAATAATAGCTATCTTGTTGTTACAAAAAGGGGAGGACATTACTTTTGTTAAAAGAAATTCAACCCAATTATAGAAGAGCATGTTTTAAGGGGGAGTTATAGGAAATTTAAAATCGATTAAACCTTTTTGATAATGTCGAAAAGAGGGAGGATTTTATGCATTATTTTTTATGATTTTGTCATCATAAAAAAGGGGGAGATTGTTAATGCTAGAGCACCATGATTGTTTATTTTGATGAAAACAAAACACGTGTCATTTAACATTTGCACTTGAAGTCTTAGATTTCAGGTTAATTGTAAATGGAGACGTGGTTAGACGGAGTTCGAGCTCGAATCCATGGCGGATTGGAGGAGCTTGATGGAGAACAAAGGAGCTTCGCAAGGAGCGATAGCTTGAAGAAGGAAGGAGATGAAGAATTTGATAGATTTCCTTTCCTTTGTTCTATTTATTTTTGTTTCTTTTGTTGCTCTTTATTTTTGTTTCTTAGATTCATGTTAAAGAGCCTCAAAGAACCCTTAAAGTAGTCCTAGGAACACCTGCACTATCCTAGGATACTTAGTCTTTTTGTAGAGAACTTAGAAAACCAAAATAGGGTTCAGACGACCTTTTCAGATGTCTAATCTGGATTTTAGACGTCTGATAAAAACTTTTAAGACGTCTGACTGTTTACTCAGACGTCCGATTATTTAGGCTAGACTTAGTTAATTCTTTTTGATGAAATCAGACATCTAGACCTTAGTCTAGATGTCCAATTAGTGGGCCGTTGGCTTCCTTAGCAAACACTTAAAGAAATGACTGTTAACCTTGTATCAGACGTCCGTAGAGGACCCCAGACATCTGATACATGACCGTTTTGCCTCGGTTGACCCAAAATCTCTTCTCAGAGATTTTCTAGTCGTTGTACTCCCTTGGGAATCCATTTTCGTAGAAAAATAGGTTTCCAAACGTCGAGACCTTATGCCAGACGTCCTGTGTGTCGTCTGATGGACATGCACTAGAACCCTATTTAGATCTGATTCAAGTTAGGAAGGAAACCCGCCTATAATCAGACGTTTGACTTAGTTCCCAGACGTCTTAAACAGGTTTTCCAGACGTCTGATGCCAGGACTAGACGTCTGATGACCCTATCAGAATCATGATTAGTTCTGACTACGGCCTGTTTTGCCTTAAGTTTAACCCCAATGGCTATGGAAGCTTTCCAAAGCCTTCTAAAGCCTTCCTAGACCATCTATAAATAGAGGAGGACCCCTTGGACACCAAAACACACCAAGCAACACACTTTCACATCATTTGTGTCTTTTGATCTTAAGAAGAAAGCTCTAGCTCTCTAAGCCTAGTTCTACATCTAGAGAGCTTCAATCCAATTGCGCATCCGCTCTCCTGTCGTAGTTCACGAGAGGGCCGTTGTGCCATTGTGTAGTTCACGCATCCGCATCATCGACGCACTTCCACCAAAGGGAAGTTTCCTAACTCCTATAGAAGCTTAGTTTAAGAATTACTTTGTTGGCTCTATAAGACTATTCTTGTATCTTTTACTTTGTTATTTGGTTGGGTATTCGCGTTGCGAATTCTTGTCTCGATTGAGGGACAAAATCCTTCTCGTGAAGAGAAGGGGTTTAAGGCACACTACCCTCGTTCAAAGTAGTGTTGTTGTACGAGGTTGAATCACCCTTGTTTAAGTGATTCGTTTAGTGGATTTGATCTATCAGGAAATTCTAACTCGAGAGGGTTAGGTGGTGGTTTTCACCTGGGTTGGGTTTCCACCTAAAAATACTTGTGCCTATTGTGTGATTGTTATTTTGTGAGATTGTTATATTTTTAATTCCACATTTTTACGGCACACTGATCTCACCCCCTCTGAGTAAGGGAATCTACAAGGTCTCAAACTCTTTTACAAAGGAAGAGGGATGTGAATGAATTGGGTGCAAAACAAGATCTGTCTTATCAATTAGAAATGTTGAATCAAAAGTTTGATAAACGTCTTTCATTTGGATCTCAACCTATGTGCTCTACTATTAACCAAGCCCAACCCTTTGGTAGAATGCTCCTTGTGCCAAAGTACTTATTACCCCACTCTTGATTTTCACTTGGCACACCAATTCCTTAATTTGATCCAAGAGCAAGAAAATGTTGCTCAAGGATACCCTCGACCTGGAAACAATCCTTATTCTAACACATACAACTTGGGATGCAGGAACCATCCAAAGTTCTCTTAGAAGCAACCTAAATCTTCTTCCCTTCTGTATCAACACTTCCAAAATCCTTGACCAATGCCTAGTCTTCTGATTTAGATGAGATGAAGGTGGTGATGAAAACTATGCAAGAATCTAATCAAATGCTCCTTCAATTTCATTCTAAGATCATAGCTGACTTGCAATCCCAGATGGGGCATCTTATGGAAGCAGTGAGGAAATGAGAGGATGGGAAATTGTCGAGTCAGCTGGAGGGGAATCCCAAAGGAAAGGGGGCGGTGTTTAGGGAGCAAGCACAAGTAATCATCGTGTTGAGAAGTGGGAAGGAAATACAAAAACCTAATTCTCCTCAATAACCACCTGAATTTGAGACTTTGGAGGGAGAGGAAGATTCCAATCTTCATGAGATTCCTAGAGACTCCCCCTCATCCTATGAGCTAAAGCCCCTTTCCCAAAGAGACTCAAAGATCCAAACAATAAGGGGTCATTTTGTGATAAATAGAAGGCTAGGATGGATGAGATTTTGGAGACATTCAAACAAGTCCATATCAACCTCCCTCTCCTTGATGCTTTGAAGCAAATTCCATCCTATGCTAAGTTCCTCAAGGACTTGTGTTCCCAAAAGAGAAAATCTAAGAGACAAGTCCCAACTAAAATTGTTCTACCAAATCCTGTTGCTTGCGCAATAGGTCTTACTCAACCTAAATAATGTTAGAATCGTAGCTTAATTCGAAATATTGCATTCATATCATGCATTGCATCATTTCATAGTATTGTACATAGAATAACATGAGATTATCTTGCTATTTAATGCTTCTATTATTATTTGCAGGTAATAAAGTGATATGGGATGAGAGATAAAGTGGAATAAGGCAAGGAAGAGAAGAAGAAGAGAAGAAGAAGAAAGAAGTTGGATCAAGACAATGGAGAGAGGAGGATATCCTTATCCATGACCTTAGAAACCCTAGGTAACCAGTGCCCAAAACCTATTTAGGATACCCAAGTACTTAGGAACCCAAACCTACCCTAGAAAACTCTAAACTCACTTTCCAACACACTTTTGGACATCCAGACAGTCTATCTGGACGTTTAATTCTTGCAGAAATGCCTGCCAGAACCCAACTCCAATACTGATATAGAATTGGACATCCAATTTACTCTTCATACATCCAACTTTGAAGTATAAGTCATCTGACGACATCTCTAGATGTCTAGAGGTCCTCTCTGGTTCCTACTTTTGGAACTAGAAGCCCGAGTTTGCCTCCTTTGAACTAGAAACCCTACCATACACCTTAGGAAACCTATTTAGATACCTCTTAAGCCTATCCTACTACCTTTAACCTAAAAAAGACACCATACTTATCTGCCCACCATCATCTCCCTCCTCCTTCATTCCACCATTAGAGCTCTACCTCCATAGTTCTCTCCTCCTCCCTTCCTCAAGGCCGTCTCCATCCTCTCTAGGGGTACTCCTCCTCCTCCTCCATGGATGGCTAGTAAGGAGAGAAGCTCCTCTCCAAAGGCTTCTCAAGGACAACTAGGGAGAAGAAGGGCTCTCCACCCTCTCTTGGGCATGCTCCCTTCTCCATCATGCTTCAAGGCCGCTATTGCACTCCCTGTCGAAGCACCATTGACGCCCTTCTTTCTGATAATTCTTTTCTTTATTCTTCTTTTTATGTTTCATTCTAAGTAGCTTTAGTTATCAATCATGTCTCTAGAATTAGTACTATAATCTCATGTCACCTTTGTGAATATGTTAAGAAAATGAAGGTTTTTATTATCAAATAAAATATAGGTCTAGTTAGTAAATAAAGTTAGGAATTGGTTTTGAAATTCATAATCATGCTCCCTAAGTTAGACCGGGACTTACCATCTCATCATTATTTTTTTTTAAGTCAGGATTTCGTGTCTATACTATAAAGGAGTTAACCACTTTCATGATTTTAGACTAAACATTTGTGAATTCGATAGTGCAACATGGACCTTACCTAGGCTTAAGGGCCCGAGAGCCCCATACATCTCTGTGATAATTGGTGATCAAAGAATAGATGAGGCACTACTTGATTTGGGTGTGTGGGTGAATATTTTATTGAGTTCCATGTATGAATTACTTGGAGGAGGTCAGTTAAAGCCTAGTCCTATGATCCTCCAAATAGCTGATAGATCATTGAAGAGAGCAAAAAGTCTACTTAAGGATGTCTTAGTCTAAGTAGAAGAATTTTACTTCCCTGTAGACTTTCTGATTCTGGATATAGATCCCTCTAATTGACCTTCCAAACCCTCTATAATCTTGGGTCGACCCTTCCTAGCTACTAGCAATGCCTCTATCAATTGTAAGACTGGAGCTCTAAAAATGGGATTTGGGAACAAGAAGATATCACGTAATGTCTTTAAGGATTATAAACAAACTAATTATGGAGAATGTTCCCAAATTGATGTGATAGAGGAAGAGATTGAGGGCTCCACTGTCACTAATTATTCTGATTATTTGCAACAATGTATTCGTGAGATTGAGGAATTATTGGGGGTAAGATATGATGAATTGCCTTCAACTACGTCATATGTTCATTGGGAGTTAGATTCTAAATCACTTGAGTTGGGAATTGAGAGATCAAAGATAACCACTGATGATAGAAAAGGTCAAGTGGATGAAAATTTGAATGCATTGGAAGATTCTAAGTTTGACTTGACCACCCTGGGTAGGCAATCTGAATTTGAAGAGTTTGCTAAATCCATGAAGAAAGATGTTGAAGAGATAGAACAATTATTGGGTGTTACTTATGATCAGCTTCTAGAGGAGTTTAAAGACACACATGCATTATACCCTGAATTACTCGAATTTGAATTCAAGGAACTTGAGGATGCTCTACTTAATGAGATCACATCTGACATGTCACATGACAATCACAAAGATCGGATGTTGATTGGCTATACTAAAAGCACGAGTATCATCAAGATATCTATGGAAGACTTGAAATCATTATCCTAAACACTGAGTAAAGGGTCAAATTTGATACCTAAAGACATTGATTTTTGGGGGGTATGGAGACAAGGTCATACAAAGGAAGAATGACGTGTGTGGATTGACGATTGTGGTCTTGCCATTCAAAGGATAGACTTGAGTAAAATTCTGATTGGTGGTGAGGATTCTTGTTATCCTCAATCTTCTAACTCTTATGAGGTTGATTTCAATTCTTTACCCATTAGACCTCTTAGGTTGGCCCATGAACCTTGCTACATTAATATTTATTAGCGAGAATTTAGCTTAACTCTACATCATCAACTCGTCAATATTCTTGGACAGCTTTTCTGTATGCCCAATCTTTTATGTTTACTTATATGGCTTACACCTGCATTCACTGAAGATGATTGTCAAGGTTTTGTGTATTTGGGTGTCGACGTAAAATGCAGTGCTTGTTGGGAGACAACTTATAGTTTCATATTTATTTATATTAATTAATGCCTAAGTAATGTTAGTCTAAGGGTAATTTGGGTCACATTGCATTCAATTAGGTTAAATTAGTCATATCATAGCATTGTGTAAATATTGCATCTTTAAGGATTTAGTTGCAATTTTTATTGCTACTTATATTTGGTGCCTTGATGAGATTTGTTTATATCTATGTAGGTCTGATTGGAGCTCTACAATATTGCATATTTTGATTGAGAGAATCTATGTCAATGCGGTTGAACCTATACCTATACTTCACCTAGCCTTATTCTCCCAACCCCAACCCAATTAATCCTTTTACCTAGTCCAAACCTAAGCCCAATAGCCTCCACGTAAGTTCCCATGCCCACCTTGCCACCGAAAAGCCCTTACTCATTCTCTTAATTTCCTAAACCTTCACCACCATGCCCTAATTAAATATCCCCTAATTTTCCACCTTATATCCCCCATCTAATACCCCTCACATGCAATTACGTAAGCACCCTCCTATTTATCCACCAAAAGTTCCCACAACCCACGTCCCATACATCCCCATGCAAGAATCCCAAGGTCCACTTCTATCAAATTCCCACGTCAACTCCTATCCTTCCCATGCATACACTCAATGCACAAAACAAATCACACACCCACTCACGTAAAGAGCCAATGCATGCAACTACCCAGGCCTCAACCTAATCCCATGCAATAAAACCCACAAACAAATTCCACGTCAATCCCATCCCCACCAAAGTAATCCCCACCGAAATAACCATGCAATACCCCTCCAATCCTCACAACACGTCAACCTGATTTCCAGCGAACATCTCAATCCCGTGCAACAAATCCTCCACTACCGAAATCACCAAACAACCGAACTCAACACCACCCGATTCTTTCCCATGCCAACGGAAACTCACCAATATCCCAACCTCTCACTCGCTCATCAAAAGCTGCTGATCTCTTCCTCCAAAGGGATACTTTGTTATCATCCCTTTTTCCCAACAGAGGGGAGCTCTCCCACGATTATAACACCATCGGTCTTTCCTTTAATGCATCAACTCCAACTGATCATCCCCCTTTAGCCGGCTGCCATTATTTTGGCTTTTGCTTATGTGCCATCTCGGATAGTTCAAGAAGCTCGATCTTCGAGGAAGTCTCCACGGGTGTGCCTTCGCATCCGATTCTACATCCTGCCTCCGCATCTGCCCCACGGCCTACGCCTCGCCTTCAAGGCTTTAGATAGTTGTAAGCATTGGATATTCAAACTCTGATTTTTCAATAAAAATTAGTTCTAATTCTCTACTTGTGCTTATATTATTTTTAGTACTTATTCTAATTGCTAGTTCTACTAATTACTTGCTGTTAGTTCTAGTTAGTTATGCTTGTTCTAGATTAGATTCATCATCTATTTGTCTATTCTGTAATTTTTGGAAAGCGATTTTAATCTGATTGCCTCCCTACGATTGATTCAAACTCCAATTTGAAAATCTTGATTTCTATATTTTACGAGTTTAATTTTGAATATAAATTTAAGAGTTTCTACGTACATTTACTATGACGAACAGATGCTTTTTGCGTATCTATTCCGCATGCAGAACAACAACCCAACCAAGGCTATCTACATAGAGTAACCTGCTTCCTTTTACAATGAGGACATTGAAATATTTAAACATGGGGGGGAAGGATTCATTTTTGGCATATCATGCATTGCATTAGGTCATGTGCAGTAGAATTGGATTGAATAGAATTGAGACCTTGTCTATTTGGAACCACTAGCGACAAGACAGGTTGGTGAGAGAACTGCATTAGCCTTTAGGGGGAACCATTATGTGGATTTTCCTAAGGGGTTCTTTTTATCTGGCCAAGCAAGTAATTCAAGGATCAAGGATGTTTGATCTAACTTTAGTTTCACATATTTAGGCATATATTTTACGCATATATATATATGCATATATTAAAAAAATAATAAAAAGAAAAAAAATCACAAGAGTTGTAGAATTAGAGAAAGGATGAAGAGTTTAGGGTACTATGAGTCTTAAATTTTAGGTTTATGTGAAGATCTCCTGCTTAGACTCTTCAAGTCGAGTCAACTTAATCAACTCAACTATTTACTAGGATTTGAACTTGTTTCTGAGTTCTAAAAGAAATTGATTTAGCTAAGGTATTAAGTTGATTTTATGGTAAGCACTTGGCTTTGTCTCCACCCTAAGGAGTTGATGGAATTTTTGAGATATGAGTTCCTCACTCTTGCAGTTACACTCTGAAATGACTTGTGGCATCCAAAAGAATATAAGTCCTGAGTCTCTATGTTCTCCTATTAAGAAAAGCTTGAAATTAATTAAGAGTACTCTCTTAATTACGAAAAGTTATGCTTAAATGATAAATACTTTATAGCTAAATGGTGGATATCAAAATATCCACTGTGGTAGATTAGGTATCTTTTACGGCATCATCCCAAGATGTTGGAGTGTAGGGCTTGCCTACAGGGTGCCTCTTATGGTGTCATCTCAAAGCGTCGGAGTGTAGGTCCCTCATTATATATATGTATGCATATCAAAAGAAAATACGAAGAAATAAAAAGAGACTATGAATCTTGTACTTAAGAAAGCAAATCTGAGTAGGAGACATAGAGTAATGGATACATATTAAACAAAATACCACTTGTTAGATCAACCAAACACACACGTGTACTCAGTCTTTTTAAGACCAATCAAACCCGTGGGTGGATTTTTGAGCCACAGAACCCTATATTTGAGACCCAAGTCCGAAACTTGTTAGAATCTGATGGGACAAAACAATTCTTATTTTGGTCAATACTTTAGTGTTGTCGAGTCTATGTGATGAGATTTTTACATATTTTCGAAGTTTTTTTATTATTAGTACTTCTCAATTCTGAAATCTAAACTTGAAATTTCCCTACTTTCCTTTATTACATTTTACTCGGGACTTGCAAAACTTAGGCATGAGGGTGTGATCAACACATATATATTTGTCTAAATAATACCTAAAAATGTTAGTTTCATAGTATAAAGATCTAATTGCATTTAGATACTTCATATTCTGCATAATTGCATTTAGGTTAAAACAACATGCATGCATGCAGGTTATTTCTGTGTTGATAAGTCTATTTTTAGTTTAGAATGGTAATATATAGTTTTAATGTAGGCTAAGTTAGGACTATACAGAGAGAAATGGATGCTAGCAGTGCTCTGGAGCTTAGAAGTGGGAAGAAATGAATCAGAAATGGTTTCGAGAGGTTAGAAATGGGTGGAAATGGAAGAGAACCATTGAAATAGTAATCCTACGGGTAAAATAGTCCAAGTCCTACATTATTTTTTCACCAAAAATTCATGTTTATTGATGTGATAATATTTCTTGGAAGAGAATCAATCAAGAACCTTCATTTCCAATCAAATAAATGTGATTAATTCCCTTTCCTTAATTCTCTCAAGTATGAACACATCCATTGAATATTCCCCTTGGGTTCACATTGGAGGAACCTTTAGAAACCTTAAGAGGCCTTTTTCAACACCAATTAACATTCCAAAAAGAGCCTTGCAGTGCACCAACCACCTTCCAAAAATCATATTTGTACTTTCCATATTCTAGAATCATAAGTCCAAAATTCATGATAGCTAGACCCACCTTTAGTATTTTACCCATAACATTTTCATTTAAATCCAAATTAAATGATTTAAGTTGCATTCGAAAGCTGATTTCAAGGGCCACAACTTTCCTTTTATGTGTAAATTAAAATTTGGAACATAAAGTAACAAAAAATTCCAAACAATTTAGGAAAATCCTAGAAGGCTATTGCAACACTCACTATAAATATCCTCTCCCTTGCCTCCATAGCCACAACTTCCACCTTCTCCCAAAACTCCAATCACCACCTTCATACACCATATTGGACATCCATAAGCTTTCCTCTAAGGTTGAGCACCCTCTCTCCATTGGTATCATCTCCGTCTTCATGCTCGCATCTCACACGCTTCGTCGTTTCACAAGAAGAGACATTCTTAGAGGAGGATCTTGGAGGAGGAGCTTTGCGAGAGATTAGCAAGTATTGAAGCATTCAAGATTCACCACATGGAGTCATGCACATCTTGATAGGTTCAAGGGTTCCTCTTACTTTTTGTCGTTATTTTTGTAGAACTCTTGAAGTATTTTAATGATGATTATTATTTCGTTTGAGATGATTTTTGTTCTTGTTACATCAATGTGTGGCTTTTTTTTTTTGCATGCGGGTGAGGGGTTAGGATCGACATATTTTCATCGTAGAAGGGCTTTTATTCTCTCTTGTATGTTTGTCAGAAAGCCAAGTTGTTTCATGAATGTGTAGACACACATAGAATAATCAAGCTTAGGATCTAGTATCGTAGATGGGTTATAGCCTTAGTGAGTTTGCGTGGAATGAGACAAGCGTGAGGGAGAGCAACCATCAACAATTTTAACTTGTCTAGTTATCTTTTAGTCATCGATTCTAATTCCGAAAACCCACCGCAAAGTGTCATTGATTGATTTCCATTTTGCATATGTATGTTTTCCTGCGTTCACACTGATTCTGACTTTAGTTTTGTAAAATTTTTGCAACAATTCTAATAGTCCAAAAAATGTCAAATTTTGTCTAGAGTTACATATTCAAGTAGGAATATCCAAACCAAATTTTAGAGTCTAATTATTTATATAAAAAAAGATAAAATTCGTGCACTAGCTGAGGGTCGCACTAAAATCAAAATGCAAAATTTCTGACTCGTCATATTTTTAGTGAATTACATACAACTTTGATTTGTGTGAAATATGTGGCTATCTCTTCCTTAATGAGTCTAGTATTAGGGATAAATTTGGCACATTTTTCTTGAGTACTTAGGTTTCATGTTCAATCTGATTAGTGAGAGAGGGTTAAAATAACCCTTCTGACCCACTTGACTTAAAAAAATCTAGAAATATCATAAAATATTCTCAAAAATGTCAAAAAAATTCTTGAAGTTGTTTGACTTATTATAGAACACATTCTTATAATCTCCCTAAGGATTTGACCCAACTCACACTTTACGCAATACATTTAAGTTGATTTAAGTTTCGTTGTGTAATTTTTATGACTTGTGCATTACACACTCTAGAAGTCATGCCCACATTTTGTAATGTTACATTTGAACATTCATTTGAAGAAGTATGGTCCATTAATTATGAGATTTTCTTCTACAAGTTCAAGTTGAAATATATGAGGAGAATGAAAGAGCTTGAAGTAAAACTACAATGATACGGAATAGAAACATTATAACACGTAGAATTCGACATGACATAGGGATCTTTCAAATAATTTAAAATTTAACATGACGTAGGGATCTTTAGAATCGTCGATTGTGGCCATTTGCTGCAATCTCCCATTGTAGTTATTGCACCCTCTCATTCAACAATGTAATCTTGTCATAGGTCTAGTGCAGTTCGTCATTCATTATGGCAATCTTTTCATTACGAATTTCTATTTGGAAGGAGAGCATTGCATTTGACTCTCTCATTGCAAGGTGTCTCCTCTTGTACCTAATAGAAACATCCATCGTAAATTGCAACTCCACTCAAATCGAACATGTCGTCATAGGAATCTCACTAGAAAATCTCTTGAATTGACTACCCTATGTTAGGTAACAATTTTGTACTAATTCTTCTATTCGTTGAGTTGATTCGAGAATTTTATAAAATAATAAAGAATGATTTTTGCGTCAAAATTTTGCAAAAGTACTCCCTACTAGTATCTTAAGGTATTGAAAAAATTTGGTGATTTTTCGAAGTGCTGATTTAGATGGCCGAATTTCAACAAAAGAAGATTGGGAGTTTACGCGAAAATACGATGGATGCAAATTTGTGAAAACAATACTCAACCACACTACTTTTTGGTTTTTGGATTTTTCGATTCTTTTTGGAGCTTTTGAAATATTAGAGTAAGTAAATCAACTAACTACCAAGAAAATAGAGTAGAGAGATATGCAAAACAAAATTAGAAATTGAAATGATGTGTGGTCCTTTTGGGTCGTTTAAGACGTCAGGATGAAGGGTCGGACGTCTGAAAGTAGACGAACCATCCTTCTTTTCCACGCACGCGCACTCTCTTCTCTCTCTCCTCACCCCAAACTTTAAACCTCATCTATTTAAATCCCCCCCTTACCCATGCCACTCTCCACCAGCCACTGCCACCTTCATCCACCTCTGTCCTTCCTTCCTCCCTTCCTTCCAACACGGTGAAAGGAGAGGGAGCTGAGAGAGTGAGGCGAGATGTGGAGGAGAGGAGAACTCGAGAGGAGGAGTTTGCGAGAGACTGCGGGAGCTCGGAGGAGCTCGTGCGGGAGGAGTTGAGGGTGTGGGCGAGGAGGAGGAGCATTGAGAGCAGGCGCCTTGGCCTCCTGTAGCCGCTGAAGGCACTGCTCTAGCTCCTGCAGGCGGCGCGGAGGGTTTCGCATGGAGGAGAAGCTCACGGAGGTTCTACGTACTGGATATTTTCCAGTATCAGATGTCTGGATCATCTCCCAGACGTATAGAGTAGCAGAAGGACATCCGGAGCTGAAGCCGAATGTCTGAAAGCACGCGCAGCGCTAAGGTACATGCTTTTATGCGGTTACAGCCATGCAAGCCTCACCGTAGGGATCTTGTCCGACCTTTTTTGAGGTCTGTGTACGTACGCAGGGGGCAAGTCATTGGAAAGGCACGAGGTGCACCCTTCGAGGTGCTTTTGGACGTCTGACCGTACCTCCAGACGACCGGAAGAAGAGTCTGACGTCTGGAACTCACCTCAGACGATCGTGGACGAGTCCAAACGTTCGAGGTAGCTACAGGGAACCCAGGGTAAGTGTCGACGTATTTTAAGATGTCTGGGACTAGACCCATACATCTGATTTTGGACAGTGTGAGTGTTTTTGGCCCGTTTAGGGCCCAAACAGAATCGGATTTCCGCAAACGAAGTACCGTTGTTTTTCGCTTGAGTTTCTCTATGAGTTAGTGTCACTTGTATACAGTTTTGGACTCATTTGATGTGGTTGGTCAATTGTATAGGTCTCCTTCCAGTCGAGTACGCGGGAGCTGCGGAGGCGACAGGATCTGCGATTCGAGCCCCCATTCCTCCCGTATTTGTCGGTAGAGTGGTTTACATAAATATTATGATTTAAATAAATGAACTACATGCATAGAATAACTTGAAGGAACCCTAGGATGAGAATGAACCCTAGGACAGAAACAGATGAGTATGGTTTGAGTTGTACTGTATGCTTGAGAAACATGTAGAACCCTAGGACGAGAACAAACCCTAGGGTAGAAATAGATGGTTGAGCTATACTGTATACTTGAGAAACATGTAGAACCCTAGGATGAGAATGAACCCTAGGGTAGAAATAGGTGGTTCGAGCTATACTGTTTACTTGAGATGCCTGTAAGAACTTTAAATGATAGCAAATGTACTGGTTACTTAGTATGATGTTTTGTTAGTAGAAAATCATGAGCTGCCTGTTTTAAGAATGGAACCGGTAATGTGAATAGAGAAATCTGAAAGTCTGGATTATGAAACAAAAAAAATAACAGCATGAACCCTACGGGGAATTAGGAGAACTCCTGTAGATGGGAAGTGAGCTGGCCCTTGTGTACGCGGTACCAAGGAGAGCCACTGTCCCTTTAGTGTAGAGGAGTACTAGCTGCCCGTTGGGATGAGCCCCGGGGTCAGGCCTAGACAATCTACACCGATTCAGCTTGGCCCTCGTGTACGTGGTACCAAGGTGAGCTACTTAGTGTAGGGAGGGAGCTAGTCGCCTCAGGGTGCCTGGGGTTAGGACTAGCCACCCTACACCGACTCTTGTTAGGCCCACTGGGCAAACCGGGATAGTCGGATGAGGGTACGTGGACTGTGGAGGGGCAAGACCCCTGTTTTGTTCTGTTCTGATAGGGTAAGGCACTGTACTGTTCTGTGCTATACCTTTAGGCGTACCCGCTAGCGAAAATGACTGATCGCATGCCAGTGCGGGATAGCTATCCGTGCGTTTATCATGCGTACCATAGTCACCGCTATGTCGCGACCGTGACCTCAGGGTGGTTGACTGGGTGTAGGATTATCACAGGGGACTCTTCTGGCTAGGAGAGCACCATGTGCACCTCCTACATCATGGAAAAGACTACAATCAAGATCATTGCTGTGAGGAGTAGGCCAGATCAAGAAATGTTTAAGTAAATAAAGAAACAACAAA
This sequence comes from Thalassia testudinum, assembly GCA_037157565.1. NCBI lineage: Eukaryota > Viridiplantae > Streptophyta > Magnoliopsida > Alismatales > Hydrocharitaceae > Thalassia > Thalassia testudinum. The sequence goes on from JAZHRO010000014.1 coordinate 41,289,130, forward strand.
TTAGCAGCACTTGGTCGAACTAAATGAAAATGGATAGTTGTTTAAATGCATAAATTAATTTCTTGTCTTAATTACATGTAAATGACTAAATTACCACTCTACTCAGCATTCGCTGACTCCGAAAATTTTATAACCTTATTCAGGTCAAGGAGTTGAGCAGCCAGCACCACCAGCTGTAGAGGGAGCTGGGCCCAGTCGAGCCTAGCCTTAGCTGTGTTCTTATCATTTTCCTTAGCTCTTGTTGTTGTAGTGAATATTTTTATGTTCTATGTAATACTGTTTCATTACTTTCAGTTGTACTTTTCTCTGTCGTAGTTGTGATGACCTGTAACTTTGATAGACCTTTTTGCTTTGTTTATTTTACTGTCTCTTGTTTATTTTATGCTTAGTTACATGACATGCGTGGTTGTAATTTATTTCATACTTTTGGTTATTTCTCATTGGACGACTAGGTCTTGGGATTAGTCGAGGCGGGTCGGTCTCATATCCTGTAGGGATCTGGGATCAGGTCGTAACAGAAATTTATTGCTAACATGAAAATTGTCTAAAATTACAAGTACTCAAATACGAAGAAGAAATAGAAGAAGAATAAGAAGTAGAGGGAAAGGAAAGAGATAGAATTATTTGAAATCAAGATGAAGATGATGAAGCTTGCGATGGAGATGGAGAGCACTGCCTCGAGCCCTATGAAGTAGAGGAAGGCTTCTTAGAAGACTAAAGACAAGTTGGAGAAGTCGAAGAACATGGAGAAGTAGTAGAAGAAGTAGAATATGGTGTCTATGGAGATCCTAACTAGAAAAGGGATTACATAAGAAGCTAAGGGGCCTAAGGGAGTTGCTAGGAGGTGGAGGGAAGGGGATGACCAAGTAGAAGAATGTGGTGGAGAAGGAGAGTTGGCATGGAGGAATTATGGAGGAGGAAGAAGGCTGGAAGAATTTTTTTCAAAGGAGGTGTAAGGCCACATGTGGAGGCCAACGGGTCTCTTTTATAGAGGAGGGTACATCTAAAGAGGTTGGCTTGGAGGGAAAGGGAGTTGGTTTTTGGAATTAGGACTTAGGCAATTAGGAAACTAGGAATCCTAATGGAATTGGGATTAGGTTTTTCTAGAAGGTGTAGGGATGCATGGCCTTTGGAATTGGTGGCTTAGGAGGGCTTGGGTGTAACGACCCGGTTCCCGAGTCCCTACGAGACACGAGAACCGGACCGACTCGACTAATCCCAAGACCTAGTCGTCCAACGAGGAAGTAACCAAAAGATAGTAAAATAAACCACATTCAGCATGAATATAACTAACAGTAAGAAAGTACAGCAGTAAGGAAAGAAACTACTATAGTAGGTACCACCACAACAGTAAAACAGCATTTATCATATAACAAGAACTGCAGGTAAAGAAGGTACAGCGGAAACAAAAACTACTCACTAGAACAGAAACAAAAGGGGTACAAAAAGGCTGTGGTAACTCTACTGGACCCTACTCGGCCCAGCGTCCTCTGCAGCCGCCGACCCTGGCTGCTCAACACCTGGTCCTGAAAAAGGTAACGAGTGTAACACGTCAGCAAAACGCTGAGTAGAGTGGCAAACTAACTAAAGGCAACAGTAGAGTGTACAGTAGCTGTTATGTTCTATTACTTCCTTTATTCACATCTTTCAATTTTTCTCACTATTTCATTTATTTCTCAGATCCTTTACTTGATCTCGAATGTCCTCGTGGGAACGATCTTGATTGCAGTCTTTTCCAAAAGTAGAAGTAGCACGTGGTGCTCTCCTGGCCGGGAGAGTCCCCCGTGGTGATCCTACCCTCAGTCAACCACCCCAAGGTCACTGACAGACGTAACGGTGACTACGGCATGCGCGATAGACGCACAGGTAGCTAGCCCGCACTGGTACGCGGTCAGTCGTTTCCGTTAACGGGTGCGCCCAAAGCACAGCACGGAACCAGGGCAGAGCCCTCTCAGTAACAGGGGTCCAACCCCTCCACAGTAACCAAACCGGGGCCTTGCCCCTCCACAGTCCGCGCACCCTCGCCTGACTACCCTGGTTTGCCCTAATGGGCCTAACAAGTCGGTGAAGGAGGCTAGCAGAACCCCGGGGCCCGTGGGGTAGCTAGTACTCTCCTAACACTAGTAGCTCTCCTCGGTACTACGTACACGAGGGCCAACAAGTCGGTACAGAGCGGCCAATCCTAACCCCGGGTCCCTGGGGCGGCTGGCCCCACTCTGCACTAAACAGGTACAGGTACTTCCCTTGGTACTGCGTACCCAAGAGACAGTACAAACTACATCTCAGTTCCATTCCTTTTTCTTTCCAAGAGTTTCACTCCTAATTCCCCGTAGGGTTCCAGCTCTTTATCTCAGAACATCATATGTTTCACTTTCCAGATTCACGTTCTCAAAATCCATGATCTCAAACATGTTTCTTTATTCATAACAGGCAGCTGTTAATTAAATTTACAAGCAGCTTTATATATTCCTTTCCATTTTCCCAAGACTGCAGTAATATACATTCCACTAGTTTTTCCACCCTAGGATTCATGCCATATCCTAGGATCTATCATACAATCTAGTTTTCCGGCCCTAGGATTCATGCAACACCTAGGAGCTATCATTCCATATATTTCTCATTCCTAGGATTCATGCAATGCCCTAGGTTCTAGTTATGGTTCCATACTTTAACAGATTTTATTAATACTTAAAGCCACTCTACCAGGTACAACGGGAGTAGTGGGGGCGTGATCGGGAATCCCGCGTGCCTCCGCGACTCTCAAGACTGCAACCGAACGAGGTCCTATCACAAGGATCAAACACAAGGAGTGTCTCAGAACAGTGTATAGCTACTGTAGACGGGTAGAGGAATTAATTCTGAAAAGAACGCAACTCGAATCGCGGAAAACGGAGCCCAAACGGGCCCTAAACGGGTCGAAAAAGACGATACTGTGCAAAATCAGACGTCTTAAACGGTGGATCAGAGAATTACCTGTTCAGCTTGGTTCCCCGGACGTCCAGAAGTCTGCGGGGACGTCTGTCCTATACCCCAGACGTCCGATGGTCCACACGGACGTCTGTAGATCACTCCCGCCGTCTGGTACAACTTCCAGACGTCTGATTCGCAAAGGATGGCGAATCAGCGAACCTGCGCACAGCCAACCCCCCTCCCTCAGTACGGTCAGTCGAGAAGAAGGAAGAAGGAAGCGGAAACTTACCTTTCAGACGTCTGTATGATCTTACAGACGTCAACCTTGCCGTCTGGCTATCAACCCAGACGTCTGATTCTGGAAATTTTTCCAGAATCAGAACCCTGCTCGGCCTCCGCTCACGACGCCGCCCGCGTCGCACCTCGCGCGTCTGCTGCTCAGCCCGCAGCAGGTCCCACTCCGCGTCGCTCCGCGCCCCCTGCGCCCTCCGCCGGCCGGCCAAGCCGCTCCGGTGAGCTCGCCCTCACGGCAGAGCCCCGCCCTCGCACGTCGCACCTCCTCCGCGCTCACTGCGGCTGCCGCTGCCGCCCTCGCGCTTGCTCGCCCTCACGCTCAGGAAGGAGAAGGAGGAGACGGTGGAGACGGGAGGGGAGGCGCGCCCTTTTAAGGCCGCGCGAGGAGGAGAGAGAAGGTGGTCGCAGCGCGCCTGTAGCCGCAGAGAGAGAGAGAGAGGAATCGCAGGTCTGCGCTCACAGGCGCGCAGACGAATCTCCCGTGCGAACATAACTGTTTTCCAGACGTCTATAAACGATCCCGGCCGTCTGGTCAGACGTCTGGATGTGATCCAAGACGTCTGGTCCGACGTCTGGGCCACCTCCCAGACGTCTTAAAAGGCGTCTGGGGCACGCGTTCGTTACAATATAACAAACTCAAAGGAAGTTTCGTCCCCGAAACTTGCGCCAACTAGGGTGCGGGAAAAAGATGTCCAAATAACCATAACAAACTCAAAGAGGACCGAAGCCGGTCCGAAAAGACGTACCCGCGAAAAGCTCCGGGTACCGCTCCCGCATTGCCGCCTCAGGCTCCCAGGTAGCCTCCTCGTACCGCTGGCTCCTCCACAAAACCTTTACCAGGGGTACTTGCTTTCGTCTCAACCTGCGGACGGCTCGGTCTAGGATCTGCACTGGCCGCTCGGGGTAGGTCAGGTCGTCGCTCACCTCGACGCTCTCGTGACTCAGTACGTGGCTGGGATCGGCTACGTACTTCCTGAGGTTGGACACGTGGAACACGTCGTGCACACCAGAAAGCTGCGGGGGAAGGGCAAGTCTGTAAGCAACGGGTCCAACCCACTCCAGGACCTCAAAGGGCCCTACGAACCTCGGCGCGAGCTTCCCTCTCACCCCAAACCGCTGTAAGCCCTTCATGGGCGAAACACGAAGGAAGACGTGGTCCCCAACCTCGAACTGCACCTCTCTGCGTCTGCGATCTGCGTAGCTCTTCTGTCTGCTCCTGATAGTGCGGAGTCGTCTGTGGATCTGCTCGACTACCTCCTGACTCTGCCGGATCAACCTGGGGCCAACCTCCCACTTGGTCCCCACCTCAACCCAACTCAAGGGTGCCGTGCATTTCCGTCCGTACAGAGCCTCGTAGGGAGCCATGCCGATGCTCGAGTGATAACTGTTGTTGTATGAAAACTCCGCCAGGGGCAGGTGCTCCTCCCAAGAGCCCCTCCAGTCTAGTACACAGGCACGCAAAAGGTCCTCAAGTGTCTGTATCGTGCGTTCCGACTGTCCGTCCGTCTGGGGGTGGTAAGTCGTGCTAAACCTCAACCTCGTCCCCAAAGCCTGCTGAAACTCAGCCCAAAACTGGGACGTAAAGCGGGTATCCCGGTCGGATACGATCTCCCGCGGAACTCCGTGTAGTCGCACCACATCACGGATATACCTCTCTGCCAACTGTGCTGGTCCCAAAGTGACTCGGATCGGCAAGAATCGTGCCGTCTTCGTCAATCTATCCACTATTACCCAGACTGTGTCGTGTCCTCGCTGGGTAACAGGTAAGCCCACCACCAAGTCCATGGTGATGCTCTCCCACTTCCACTCTGGCACTGGAAGCGGCTGAAGCGGCCCTGCAGGCCTCTGATGCTCGGCTTTCACCTGCTGGCACACTAAGCACTGCTGCACGAACTCACCCACATCCCGCTTCATCCCTCTCCACCAGAACTCGCGTCTCAAGTCATGGTACATTTTCGTGTTTCCGGGATGTATGGTGAATCTGGAACCGTGTGCCTCAGTCAGGAGCTCTCTCAACAGCTCCTCGTCTCTGGGGACGCACAACCGTCCCCTCAAGCGTAACACCTGGTCTGTGAAAGAGAAGTCCCCTGGGTCCCCTGATAGTACTCTGTCGCGCAAAGACTGCAAGTATGGATCGGCCATCTGTCCCGTGATGATGCGGTCTATCAACTCTGGCCTGGTCTGCCGTGTCACCGTCACTGCCCCACAGTACCCTCGTAACTCTAGAGGTCGCCAACTTCCCACCTCCTCCAAAAGGCTCCAACTCTGTAACTGTAGACTGGCCAAGCGTGCGGGCGCCTTACGGCTCAAGGCGTCAGCCACCACATTGGCCTTTCCCGGGTGGTAGGAGATGCTGCAGTCGTAGTCCTTCAGGAGCTCCAACCAACGTCTCTGTCTCATGTTGAGCTCCTTCTGGTCAAAAAGATATCTGAGGCTCTTGTGATCTGTAAAAATCTCGAAGGTCTCACCGTACAAGTAGTGCCTCCATGTCTTCAGCGCGAAGACAACAGCTGCCAACTCTAGATCGTGGGTAGGGTAGGTATGCTCATGGGGCTTCAGTTGCCGCGAAGCGTAAGCGACCACGTGACCCCTCTGCATGAGCACACCTCCTAACCCCTGCAAGGAAGCGTCCGTGTACACAACGAACCCGCCACTACTGTCAGGGATGGTGAGCACGGGAGCCGAGGTCAACCTCTCCTTCAGCTCCAGAAAACACGCCTCACAGGCGTCTGTCCAAGCGAAAGGCACGTCCTTCCGGGTCAACTGTGTCATAGGACGTGCAATCTGCGAAAACCCTCTGATGAACCGTCTGTAGTAACCTGCCAGTCCCAGGAAACTGCGAATCTCAGTGACTGAACGCGGTCTCTCCCACCTGAGCTCTGCCTCGACCTTGGCGGGGTCCACCGCCAGGCCGTCTCCAGAGATCACATGACCCAAAAAGGTCACCTCCCTCAACCAGAACTCGCACTTGCTGTATTTGGCGTACAGCCTGCGTCATCTCAGAGTGTCCAGAACCATCCGCAAGTGCTGTCCGTGCTGCGTCCGATCTCTAGAATAGATGAGTACATCATCTATGAAAACCACCACAAACTGGTCCAAGTACGGTCTAAACACCCGGTTCATCAGGTCCATGAAAGCAGCGGGGGCATTGGTCAGTCCAAACGGCATGACCAAAAACTCGTAGTGTCCGTACCGGGTGCGGAAAGCTGTCTTGGAGACGTCGGTCTCCCTGATCCTCAACTGGTGGTATCCAGACCTCAAGTCGATCTTGGAAAACACCGTGGCACCCCGCAACTGGTCAAACAAATCGTCGATCCTCGGCAGCGGATATCTGTTCTTGATGGTGACCCTATTCAGCTGTCGGTAGTCCACACAAAGGCGTAGGGTCCCATCCTTCTTCTTCACAAACAGTACCGGGGCTCCCCAGGGAGACGCACTGGGCCTCACGAAACCTTTCTCCAAAAGGTCCTGCAACTGGGACTTGAGCTCTCGCAGCTCAAGCGGTGCCATTCTGTATGGCGCGGTGGAGATGGGGCTGGTCCCTGGTACTAGTGAGATCTCAAACTCGATCTCACGCTCGGGCGGTAGTCCTGGTAACTCGTCTGGAAACACGTCGGGGTACTCTCTGACCACCGGGATGCTCTGGAAGTCTGCCACGGGGCTGTGCTCTGCCACCACTCAAGCTAGGAAGCCCTCACACCCCTGGCTCAAAAGTCTCGCCACCCGAAGTGCCGAAATGCACCTGAAACCTCCGTCCACCGGCTGCCCATGAAATTCGAAAGAAGGCAACTCCGGAATGGAGAAGACAATCTTCCTCTCAAAACAGTCTACCAAGGCGTGGTAAGCGGACAGCCAATCCATCCCCAGAATCACTCCAAAGTCCTCCATCTGTATCATAATCAGGTCAGCTGGCAGGCTATGTCCCCCGATGCTGACCCCGCAACCCGTGTACACCTCCTCAGCTACAAACAGCTGACCACTCGGACCTCTGATTACGAACGGATTCTCTAACAGTGTATAATCCTGGTCCAAACTAACTGCGAAACTGGCTGCGACAAACGAGTGCGTAGCGCCGGAATCGAAAAGCGTGTAAACGAGTCTGCCAGAAACTGAAACCATACCTGCTACCACGGATCCCGATGCTCTGGCGTCCCTGTGTGTTAGGGCGTTGATACGCCCCTCAGCTCTAGGTGCGGACGAAGCAGCCACACTCTGCGTCGGACGGGTAGGTGCTGGCCGGTACCCTCCTCGCGACTGCTGTCCTCCTCCTCGTGCCTGGGAACCGCGGCCTCCTGCACGCCCTCCAGTGCTCTGCACGGGAAGTATCTGCTGACCTCCTGCCCTAGATGGGCAGTCCCTCCTGACGTGGCCCGGCTGGCCACACTGGTAGCAGAGGGGAACCCGACTCCCGCCCTCAGTGAGTCCCTGCTGTCGGCTAGGCGGGGGTCCGGTGCTGGCGACTGGCCCCTGTCGAGGGCCCCCAAAGGCCACTGATGGCCCTGCACAGCGTGACAGCTCTCCTGCGGATGTCACGTGTCTCCGTTCTCGCCGGCCCTGTGAGAAGTCTGGCTGAAAGGGCCTCTTCCGCCCGCCGTCGGTCTCTCGCGCGGACGGGTTGGTCTCCTCGTAAGTCATAGCTGCCTCTACCACCCTCGAAAACGCCGGCAGCTTCAGGGGTTTGACATACCCCCGGATCGCAGGCCGGAGCCCCTCGGTGAACCTCCAAAGGCGCTCCTCCTCAGTGGCTACCGCTGTCGCTGCAAAGCGGGACAGCTCCAAGAAACGCGTGCGGTACGCGCTCACGGTCATCGTCCCTTGGCGGAGAGTGTGGAACTCCCGCCTCCTCTGGTCCTGCCATGTCTGGGGAAAGTACTGCTCGCAGAAGAGGGTGACGAACTGGTCCCACGTCGGCTCGTCCCTCTCCTGTCCCCGGACCGCCCTCCACCACCGGTGTGCCGCACTCTCCAGCTGGTACGTGGCAAAGGCCACGCGGCACTCCACCGGGGGGCGAAGGGTGTCGAAGATCTTCTCCAGCTGCTCAAGCCAGTCCTCTGCCTCGGTCGGGTCCTCATCCCCCTTGAAGGAGGGGGGCTTCAGCTTCCGGAACTGTCCGAAAAGCTCGAAGTGGCGCTGTAGGGGAGGTGCTGGTGCACCTCCAGGCGAAGGTGCCTCGTGTACAGAAGTGTCGGAGGAAGGTGGGGGCGGCAGGGGCCCATCCCCTCCCTCGTGTCCAGCGCCGCGTCTGTCGCGTGGTCCCACAGAGGACTCCCCCTCTGCAACCCCAGGAGGAGGTGCTCGGGGCGGTGGGTGGAGCTCCTCTCGTACAATATCCCGTATCAATCTGGCGAGGTCCTGGGCTTGGGCGCCAGGGAGTGGTGGCTGGTCCACCGAGACGTCAACGACAGCACGTCCACCTCGCCGACCTCGCCCTCGGCCGCGCCCGCGGCCAGTCTCGCCAGTCCCGCGACGAGGCATCTCCTGCAAGGAGACGCGAAACGAAACGGAAACGTCAAAACAGAAGGTACCTAACAAAACTTCTAAGAGCTCATGTCAAGAGATATGTTGTGGTGGCTACTCTAGCTATAAACATGTGAATTGGTTATTTTCCAGTCAGTTGATTCACTTCTCGGGACGACCTTGCTCTGATACCATCTTGTAACGACCCGGTTCCCGAGTCCCTACGAGACACGAGAACCGGACCGACTCGACTAATCCCAAGACCTAGTCGTCCAACGAGGAAGTAACCAAAAGACAGTAAAATAAACCACATTCAGCATGAATATAACTAACAGTAAGAAAGTACAGCAGTAAGGAAAGAAACTACTACAGTAGGTACCACCACAACAGTAAAACAACATTTATCATATAACAAGAACTGCAGGTAAAGAAGGTACAGCGGAAACAAAAACTACTCACTAGAACAGAAACAAAAGGGGTATAAAAAGGCTGTGGTAACTCTACTGGACCCTACTCGGCCCAGCGTCCTCTGCAGCTGCCGACCCTGGCTGCTCAACACCTGGTCCTGAAAAAGGTAACGAGTGTAACACGTCAGCAAAACGCTGAGTAGAGTGGCAAACTAACTAAAGGCAACAGTAGAGTGTACAGTAGCTGTTATGTTCTATTACTTCCTTTATTCACATCTTTCAATTTTTCTCACTATTTCATTTATTTCTCAGATCCTTTACTTGATCTCGAATGTCCTCGTGGGAACGATCTTGATTGCAGTCTTTTCCAAAAGTAGAAGTAGCACGTGGTGCTCTCCTGGCCGGGAGAGTCCCCCGTGGTGATCCTACCCTCAGTCAACCACCCCAAGGTCACTGACAGACGTAACGGTGACTACGGCATGCGCGATAGACGCACAGGTAGCTAGCCCGCACTAGCACACGGTCAGTCGTTTCCGTTAACGGGTGCGCCCAAAGCACAGCACGGAACCAGGGCAGAGCCCTCTCAGTAACAGGGGTCCAACCCCTCCACAGTAACCAAACCGGGGCCTTGCCCCTCCACAGTCCGCGCACCCTCGCCTGACTACCCTGGTTTGCCCTAATGGGCCTAACAAGTCGGTGAAGGAGGCTAGCAGAACCTCGGGGCCCGTGGGGTAGCTAGTACTCTCCTAACACTAGTAGCTCTCCTCGGTACTACGTACACGAGGGCCAACAAGTCGGTACAGAGCGGCCAATCCTAACCCCGGGTCCCTGGGGCGGCTGGCCCCACTCTGCACTAAACAGGTACAGGTACTTCCCTTGGTACTGCGTACCCAAGAGACAGTACAAACTACATCTCAGTTCCATTCCTTTTTCTTTCCAAGAGTTTCACTCCTAATTCCCCGTAGGGTTCCAGCTCTTTATCTCAGAACATCATATGTTTCACTTTCCAGATTCACGTTCTCAAAATCCATGATCTCAAACATGTTTCTTTATTCATAACAGGCAGCTGTTAATTAAATTTACAAGCAGCTTTATATATTCCTTTCCATTTTCCCAAGACTGCAGTAATATACATTCCACTAGTTTTTCCACCCTAGGATTCATGCCATATCCTAGGATCTATCATACAATCTAGTTTTCCGGCCCTAGGATTCATGCAACACCTAGGAGCTATCATTCCATATATTTCTCATTCCTAGGATTCATGCAATGCCCTAGGTTCTAGTTATGGTTCCATACTTTAACAGATTTTATTAATACTTAAAGCCACTCTACCAGGTACAACGGGAGTAGTGGGGGCGTGATCGGGAATCCCGCGTGCCTCCGCGACTCTCAAGACTGCAACCGAACGAGGTCCTATCACAAGGATCAAACACAAGGAGTGTCTCAGAACAGTGTATAGCTACTGTAGACGGGTAGAGGAATTAATTCTGAAAAGAACGCAACTCGAATCGCGGAAAACGGAGCCCAAACGGGCCCTAAACGGGTCGAAAAAGACGATACTGTGCAAAATCAGACGTCTTAAACGGTGGATCAGAGAATTACCTGTTCAGCTTGGTTCCCCGGACGTCCAGAAGTCTGCGGGGACGTCTGTCCTATACCCCAGACGTCCGATGGTCCACACGGACGTCTGTAGATCACTCCCGCCGTCTGGTACAACTTCCAGACGTCTGATTCGCAAAGGATGGCGAATCAGCGAACCTGCGCACAGCCAACCCCCCTCCCTCAGTACGGTCAGTCGAGAAGAAGGAAGAAGGAAGCGGAAACTTACCTTTCAGACGTCTGTATGATCTTACAGACGTCGACCTTGCCGTCTGGCTATCAACCCAGACGTCTGATTCTGGAAATTTTTCCAGAATCAGAACCCTGCTCGGCCTCCACTCGCGACGCCGCCCGCGTCGCACCTCGCGCGTCTGCTGCTCAGCCCGCAGCAGGTCCCACTCCGCGTCGCTCCGGGCCCCCTGCGCCCTCCGCCGGCCGGCCAAGCCGCTCCGGCGAGCTCGCCCTCACGGCAGAGCCCCGCCCTCGCACGCTGCACCTCCTCCGCGCTCACTGCGGCTGCCGCTGCCGCCCTCGCGCTCGCTCGCCCTCACGCTCAGGAAGGAGAAGGAGGAGACGGTGGAGACGGGAGGGGAGGCGCGCCCTTTTAAGGCCGCGCGAGGAGGAGAGAGAATGTGGTCGCAGCGCGCCTGCAGCCGCAGAGAGAGAGAGAGGAATCGCAGGTCTGCGCGCACAGGCGCGCAGACGAATCTCCCGTGCGAACATAACTGTTTTCCAGACGTCTGTAAACGATCCCGGACGTCTGGTCAGACGTCTGGATGTGATCCAAGACGTCTGGTCCGACGTCTGGGCCACCTCCCAGACGTCTTAAAAGGCGTCTGGGGCACGCGTTCGTTACATTGGGTGTGCACAAGGAAGGGGTAGGTTAGGGTTGTGTGCAGCATATATGGTGGAGAGGGGCTGGGTTGGTAATTAAGGCAAGGGAATCCTAAAGTTAGGGAGTTGAAATCTTAATTGGGATTAGTTGATAGGAACGGGATTTTGGGAATACAAAGGTGGCGTGACCTAAGGGATTGGGGGTTGGTTTTTCCGTGGGCACTTAGGGTTAAAAAGGGGGGTTTGGATGGCCAAGGGTGGAGCTACTAGAAGGGGGCACAATCACATCTTAATTGGTGTTCACATTGATTTGATATCTAGGAAATTAAGGATGTGATTGGCACCTAATTTGAATTGATTGATTACGACATCTTATGAATTAATTCCCAAGAATATTTGTTGCATTTTAGGTGGAGAAAAATCAAATGGCAAGTGGATAATATAGAGGCTTCTAGAACATAGGATTAGAAATTGGATTAAGGTAGTGTCACTAGGAGTGTGAGATAAATTTTTAGGAATAGGTTTAGGATGAGGTTTAGGGTTGAGGTTAGGGTTTAGGGAGATAAATGGAGCTGGTTAGGGTTTAGGATTAGGGATCAGAATTAGGGTTTAGGTATGAGCTAAATTAGGCAGGTTCTGACTAGATTAGGGTCAAGGCTTTATGGCTTAAATGGGCTCTTCTCCTCTCAATTTGAGCTTTGATGATCTGGATTCCTGCTTCTTCTCCTCTTCAGCCTAGACAAAGTATCCTTGCAGAAAGCAAAAGCTCAAATTAGCACAAAACATGCTCAAATGCACAATCTTAACCCTAACATGCAAATATGCAATTATATACAAATTAACCTAAATCTAATTTAACTAACACCTCAAAACTAACAAAGCTAAGCATGTTATTATGTAATTATGCTCACTCATCAATTTGGCAGGTGGAAGTGTGGTTTACAAGAAATGACATCTAACATCTCTGCATAAAGCATATTAACTCTCCTATCACATCTAATCTCTACATTTTCCAACAAATAGTAATAATAAAATACCCATATCAAATAAAATAAATAAATTATAACTCTTTGTCTACTTAAGTCACATCAAATCATAGACAGTACCAAACCACATTACTTATTCTACCACTAAGCCCAACATTATATGCAACTTAACCTTTCTTAAAATTTATCCTAGACTAAAAGTTAAATCACAACTAAAATTAGACTAAAGATATTGTAAGAGTTAGATTGATCCACAAAGAAGTTTATCCTAGCACATTAGTACTATATAACTCTATTTTGATGTTTAACAAAATTTACAATTATTATTATGTTTGTATTTTATGTTATATTTGCATATCAATCCTTGATGAGATACAAGAAGAATAGAAATCTTGGACAAAAAGCTCTCAAGTTTATGAAGATTTTCTTTATTTCATTTTAGAAACTTGGTCAAAGAACCATTATTCACTTACACATTTATGCTAAAATCTGCCTTATTAATCACTTAATACTTCGTAACTTTTATTACAATTCTTCTTTTTATTAACATAATTGAAGGAATTTCAGTTCAAAATTTTTTATGTTGACTTTTTTTGACCTACACTTCATGGAAACATTTACATGAATGGTACAAAAGATTTTAGAAGTCATTTTTGTCATATGCCTAAAATTTATTCAAAACTCTTCAAGTTATAAGCGTTATAACTGCTTATGTTTATTTAAATCAAAATTAATAATTGCAAATCAGTTATTGAAAGAAATATAGAAATTAATTACATAATTATTTTCCATTGTATTTTATTAATCAATTAATTTTTTTGATTACTTGCTATTACAAAATTTAATTTCAATTATGACTTTCTATAACTACTTGAACGTTTTTGCCCCAACCTTCATGAACTTTTGAAGACCCTTATTACTTCTATAAATACCCTCTTTGATTCTTTATTAAAATACACAACTTATATGATATTTATTCCCATCTCTACTTGAAAAGTCATTCAAAGAAATGTATTGTGATCAAAGCTCCTTTACGCAAATTCAAGTTATCTCAAAGCTCTCTTTCATGCAAAAAGTTTTCAACCTTTCAAATTGCAAGATTGAGGATATTCTACTTCCATGCAACATTTCTTATCTCTAAGGGAAGTACATTGTAAAGCATTCTTTCTTACTCCCTACTTTCATGTGCTTAACTTATTCAATTTCATTGAAAGTTCTATTAAAGTAAACATTGATATTGAATGTATAGCCACCCACCATTCCTTTTAAGTATTCAAAAGCTTTCTCAAGCGTGAAAGATTATTTGAAAAATAAGAATTTCTTACCCCTTACTTTCACGTGCAAAATTTTATATTCAAGGAAAGTTTATTTTTGAGTAAAAATTGATTAGTCTCTGAGCATATACTTTCTCGCCATAAGCACACTATTGGCTCTCTAAGAATTTTGTAAACCTTAATCTTTTGATTACTGTTGTTGGGTTTTCTAGTGTGGAATTCCCATTCTTCTTGGAGTGAAGAACAAAATTATTTTCTTGTGGGTTATACAAGAAAGTGGTTGATGTAATTTGAGGTTTACCATCCTCGGTTGAAACATAGTAGTATAATGGAATTGCTTGATTGTGGCAAGCGGAAAATCCATGTTGGGAGACAGGGTAGAGGCTTTTCCCAGTTGAAGGGTTTCTTGTCTAAATCATTGTATTCATTTTGTGGTTTGTTATATTGTGAATTTTAAATTTAAATTTTATTTGATAATTTTTATATGACACAATTCACACCCCTCCTATGCCATTCTTAGTTTAGATATTTAAATCTTTCTTGCAAAACCAATCTAGTTTTTTGACATGCTTATTGAAGTTAGCTTTGAGTAAAAAGTAATTGACTAATGTTATGTATAGCAACAAGTGCAAATATGAAGAAATGCAAGGACATATTTGCAAAAATACCAAAGCTACATCAACAAATACAAATCTAGTGAACTATAAGGGCTACTATCCATACTATAAAAAGGAATTGCTATATAATTCTAAGATGCAAACACGAGCATAAGATGTGAAGATATCTAAGGTAATGAAAGATTAAAATGATGCACATAGAGAAGACTAAATGAAACTATAGACTTCATTGCATTATTGGAAAGTGATTACAATGCCTATAAAGACAACTACAATAATAAAAGTTTTCGCCAAAAGAGAAGAGACAAGAAGATATCACTAAAAAGGAGATGGTTTAGTACAGGTGCCTCTAGAATGACCTAAGATTCCACCAACATAATCATGAACATTGGCAATAGATGGGGGTAGTAAAGGTTGTAGGAAGGTTGGTGATAGAATAATATTGAGGCTACCTCAAACTAAGGGAAAGCTAAAGGGAGGTTGAACTATTGTGTGAAGCTTTAGGAAGATTAAGAAAAAAATTTATTAAGAGAGGAAGTCTTGGAGAGGGTTTCCGAGTTGCATAGAGCTTTAGGGAAGTAGATTTCTCCAAGAAGAGGCTTATCCACTTACAAAGATCCCAGAGGAAGTTTTCTTCCTTGTTAAGAGGCTCTCACATGCCATCAATATATAATGGAAGGGGGATGGGGCCTCTATTTATAGGCAAGGCTAGGAAGGGTAAAGAGGGGCCATTTTGATCTTTTTACATAAAAAAGTGTTCTTTTATTAATTAAATATTTAAGAGATATCCATACATAAGCTCCTAATAGTTAAAATTGGTAATTGAGGACAAAATCCAATAAAATATCATCCCATAATTTTGGATTCTCACAAAAAATCACAACAAACATCGCTAAAGGGGGCCTATACACAATGAATATGTCGCTAAAGGAGCCCATATGCGTAACCAAGGAAAGAATTAATCCTTAATCAAGTGCTAAAGCCTTACCCCATATTAAGCACCTTAAGTATTACAAGAAAGGTGAGAAGTATGAACCAACTACTCCTTTAGTTAGTCTATAAGGATAAAGCCAGAACAACCAAGTCCTAAATCTTTAAGTCATTTTTGTGAATCAATCTAGGAAGTAGCATTCATCCAACACCTAAAGCTCATTCCGAAATTGACTTGATAAGTCAGATCCTCAAAACCCTTTGAGCCAAGACTTGAAGGATTACAAGCATAAGCCTCAACCTATCAAGCAATGAGGTACCTTCCATAGACATAACTCTCAATCTGGAACCCTTTAAGGAATGCAACTCTTTGTAGGAATTCTCTTACTCTCTACATTGGTTGGATAAGCTACAAAGAATAGGGAGCAAATGATAGGGATCTAAGCAAGACCCCTTGCCTAAAGAACTTGAATTCAAGTGTAATGATCCATTACACTTTTAGCCATTTAAGACGTCTGGAGTTTCAGCCATATGTCTATCTAGACGTCTGGACCTGTTCCTGGATGTCTGAAAGTGGAATTTTCGTACTACGCTTTGTGTTCTACGTGCGGGCGGCGTGTAGAGACCGTTCTTCTCTCTCTCTTCCTCATCTTCCCCGAACCCTAAGCCCTACACCCTCCTATTTATACCCCAGTTTCCCCTCCTCTCCTCACACCACCAGCCACCACCACCTTCAGATCTCCAGTGAGGCAGTGGTGAGAGCGGACGAGAGAAGCGAGTTGAGGGCGAGCGAGGGAAAGTGAGAGGGAGGAAGGAGGAGAGCGTGGAAGGTCGAAGGACATTCGGGAGATTGGTAGAGCTCGCATGGCCAACGGCGGGTGCGTGCGTGCGTGGAGGACATCGACGAGGAGCTGTCCAAGCTCCTGCAGCGGCTGGAGCTGCCGCCGCAGGCAGAGGTGTGAGCAGAGCGAGCTGCGAGCATGTTTTGATACCAGAAGTTTTCAGGTATCAGACGTCTGGCGTGACATCCAGACGACTTACGAGGGATCTGGACGTCCGGAGCTAAGGCCGGATGTCAGAGAGCACGTATCGCGCGAGGTACGTACGTTCCTGCACTGATTTCTCCCATGCAGAAGATCTCAGCGTAGGAGTCATTGTCGGCTGATCTGCGCCTGCATTTGCGTGCGCAGGTGAAGCTTTAGGAAGGCACGCAGGACACTTTTCCACGCTCTTTTGGACATTTGATCACATTACCAGACGTCTGGAGGTGCTTCCAAACGACCAGAGACATTGTCTGACGTCTGGAATTATCCTCAGACGGTCGCAGAGAAGGTATGGACGTCTGAGGATACCGCAGGAGACATAAGGTAAGATCTGATGCCTTTTAAGACATCTGGGAATATTCCCAGACATCTGATTTTGAACAGTAGGTATGGTTTTGACCTGTTTAGGGTCCGATCGGGGTTTGTTTTACCCAAATGAAATACCTGCACTTTCCTCTCGAGTTCCTCTACGTACTAGAGTCTATTATACACTGTTTTGAACTCTCCTTTTGTGATGTATTCCCTGGTATAGGGTTGCAACCTATTACGCGTTTGGGGCTCGCAGAGATGTCTAGGTCTACGGTTCAAGCTCACATTACTCCCGTGTTTCCTGATAGAGTGGTTTAATTCAGTTATTAATATTTAAATAAGAATGTGCTTGGTTGAAATAGCCGAATGGAACTCTAGGATGTGGAATGAACCATAGGGTAGAGAAATGAATGAGCCTGTTTGTGCTGTATGGTTTACTTGCATGCGTGGTTAAGATAAATTGCTAGCAAATGCCTGTATTATAATTACAAGTTGCCTGTTAGAATATGAGCTGCCTGTATTTAATGAACAATTACCTGTGAAACCACCAGTTGCATGTTATTGAGAATTGAATTATGAAAACACGAGCTGCCTGAATATGGATGAGAAGTGAATTTTGAAAGATGAGATCTGGATCTGGATAAATGAGGTGAACATGAGCATGAACCCTACGGGGAATTAGGAGCAGAACTCCTGTGGATAGATGGAAACCTGGAATGTAGATGGGAAGTGTGCTAGCCCTTGAGTATGTGGTACCAAGGAGAGCAACTGTCTCCTTTTTGTGTAGAGCAGAGCTAGCCTCCCTTGGGTTGAGACCCGGGGTTAGGATTGGCCACTCTACACCGACTCCTGTTGGCCCTCGTGTACGTGGTACCGAGGCGAGCTACTAGTGTAGGGAGGAAGCTAGCCACCCCACAGGGCCCGGGGTTCAGCTAGCCACCCTACACTGACTTGTTAGGCCCTCTGGGTAAATTGGGGTAGTCAGACGAGGGTGCGCGGACTGTGGAGGGGCGAGACCCCTGTTCTAAGAGGGCAAGGCCCTATACTGTTTCGTGCTGTACTTTGGGCTTACTCGCTGGCGGAAATGACTGATCGCGTGTCAGTGCGGGGTAGCTACCCGTGCACTTATCACACGTGCCTTAGTCACCACTACGTCTTGACAGTGACCTCGGGGTGGTTGACTGGGTGTAGGACTACCACGGGGGACTCTCTCGGCCAGGAGAGCACCACGTGCACCTTCTACTTTACAAAAGAGACTGCAATCAAGATCGTTCCCACGAGGAACAGGCAAGATCAAGAAATATCTGGATACTTTGAGAAATGGGTGAAATGGAAACATATAAAATAGAGAAATAGAAATGAGAATTAAACCTGTTGTTTTTACTGTTTTGTACTTAGATAATACAGACATCGCTCTACTCAGCGTTCACTGACTTTGCCTTTTCATAATACTATTCAGGACTAGGAGTTGAGCAGCCCGAGTTTCCGACTGTGGAGGGTGCTGGGTCTAGTTGAGTCTAGCCGTAGTCTTTCTTTAGCACTTTCTTTTTTCTCTACTGTTGTAGTAAGTAATGGACACTTAGTTACTATTCTGCTATTTCCGTTTCCTTTCTGCTTTTCGTTGTTGTTGTGGTGGTATGTATTGAGACAGCTGCTCTATTTTCTTTACTGCTTTGTATGTTTCTTTTACTTAGTTATATTGCATGTGTGAATGTGGTTTATTTTCCTGCTTCTGGTTATTTCTTGTTGGACGACTAGGTCTTGGGATTAGTCGAGGCGAGCTGGTCTCAGGTCTTATAGGGATCCAGGAATCGGGTCGTAACAAGATGATATCAGAGCAAGGTCATCCTGAGAAATCAACCAATTGGATTGAAAATAACTGCTCACGTGCATATAACTAGGATAGCCACCACAACGTATCGTTTGATATTCATTTCGAGTCTTTTCTCAATGTAATTCGGTATTGTTGACCCTCCTATTCTATCTTTCGTGTCTCCTTGCAGGAGATTCCTCATCGGGGAGATCTCGAGGCGGGCTGTGGTCGCGGCCGTGGACGAGGTCGGAGGGACGGACGTGCCGGGCCTAAGGTACCAGTTGACCCACCTCTTCTCCTGGGTGTTCAGGCTCAGGACCTCGCTCAGCTGATCAGAGACATCGTGTGAAAGGAGCTCCACTAGCCTCCATGGGCACCTCTCCCTAAGGACGTGGAGGGGGAGTTCTCGGTGGGACAGAGAGACTGTTGCAGCGTCGGATGAGCAGGAGGGGGAGGGGGTGGTCCTCCACTGCCCCCACCACATTCTGACACTTTCGAGCACAAGCCCTCCTTGCCTGGAGGCATGCCCGTTCCCTCATTGCAGCTGCACCATGAGCTTTTCAGATAGTTCTAGAAGCTGAAGACCCCTCCTTCAAGGGGATGAGGACCCGTCTAAGGCAGAGGATTGACTGGAGCAGATAGAGAAGGTGTTCGACACCCTTCACCCTCCCGCAGAGTGCCACGTGGCCTTTGCCACATACCAGCTGGAGAGCATGACACACAGGTGGTGGAGGGTAGTCAGAGGCCAGGAGGAGAGAGAGCCGACGTGGGACTAGTTCGCGACTCTCTTCTGCGAGTAGTACTTTCTGCAGACCTGGAAGGACCAGAGGAGGCGGGAGTTCCACACTCTCTGCCAGGGGACGATGACTGTTAGCACGTACCGTACGTGTTTTCCAGAGCTGTCACGTTTTGCCTCGACAGCTGTGTTTACGGAGGAGGAGCGCCTATGGAGGTTTACTAAGGGGCTCCGACCTGCTATTCGGGGGTATGTCAAACCCCTGAAGCTGCCCACTTTCTCACGAGTGGTTGAGGCAGCCATGACCTACGAGGAGACCAACCCGACCGCGCGAGACACTAACAGTGGACGGAAGAGGCCCTACCAGCCAGAGTACTCTCAGGGCCATCGAGAGATGAGGCACACAGCACTCGCAGGAGAGCTGTCCCATTTTGCAGGGCCATCAGTGGCCTTTGGGGGCCCCAAATAGGGGCCAGTTACCAGCACTAGACCCCCACCCAGCAGCTAGTAGGGACCTACTGAGGGAGGAGGTCGTGTTCCCCTCTGCTACCAGTGTGGCCAGCTGGGCCACATCAGGAGGGACTGCCCATCTAGGGCCGGAGCACGATAGATACTCCCCGCACCGAGCGCTGGAGGCCGAGTTGGTGGTCGTGGTCACCAGGTGCATGGGGGAGAGTAGTAGTCACGAGGAGGGTACCAGCCAATGATTGCTCGCCCGACCCAGAGTGTAGCTGCTTCATCTACACCAAGGACCGAGGGGTGTATCAACGCCCTGACACATAGAGACACCAGGGCTTCAGGTTCAGTGGTGGCAAGTATGGTTATTGTTTCTGGTAGATTAGTATACGTACTTTTTGATTCCGATGCCACACACTCTTTCGTCGCTACGAGTTTTGCCGTCAGTTTAGGGCAGGGTAGTGTACTGTTAGAGGATCTGTTTGTGATCAAAGGCCCAGGTGGCCAGTTGTTTGTAGCTGAGGTCTACATGGATTGTGAGGTCAGTATAGGGGGACACAGCCTCCCCGCTGACCTGATTATGATATAGATGGAGGATTTTGGCGTGATCCTAGGGATGGGCTGGCTGTCCGCTTATCACGCCTTGGTGGACTGTTTCGGGAGGAAGAACGTCTTCTCCATACCAGAGTTGCCTCCCTTTGAGTTTCACAGACAGCCGGTGGACGGAGGTTTCAGATGCATCTCCGCGCTTCGGGCAGCGAGGCTTTTGAGACAGGGGTGTAAGGGCTTTTTGGCCTGTGTAGTGGCAGAGCCTAGCCCCGTGACTGACTTTCAGAGTATTCCGGTGGTTTGCGAGTACCCCAATGTTTTTCCAGAGGAGCTGCCGGGACTACCACCTAAGTGTGAGATCGAGTTTGAAATTTCATTGGTTCCGGGGATCAGCCCCATTTCTACTGCACCATATTGGATGGCACCACTTGAGCTGCGAGAGCTCAAGTCACAGCTGTAGAACCTGTTGGAGAAGGGCTTTATGAGGCCCAGTGCATCCCCGTGGGGAACCCCTGTGCTGTTTGTGAAGAAGAAGGATGGTTACCTACGACTTTGTGTCGACTACCGACAGCTGAATAGGGTCACCATCAAAAACAAGTATCCGCTGCCGAGGATTGACGACCTCTTCGACCAGTTGCGAGATGCCACAGTGTTCTCCAAGATATATCTGAGGTCGGGCTACCATCAGTTGAGGTTTAGGGAGACCGACATCTCCAAGACAGCTTTCTGTACCCGGTACGGGCACTACGAGTTCTTGGTCATGCTGTTTGGGTTGACCAATGCCCCTGCTGCTTTTATGGATTTGATGAAACTAGTTTTCAGGCCGTACTTAGACCAGTTTGTGGTGGTGTTCATTAATGACGTGCTCGTTTACTCGCGGGATCAGGCACAGCATGGACAACATTTACGCATGATCCTGGACACTTTGAGGCGACACAAGCTGTATGCCAAGTATAGTAAGTGCGAGTTTTGGTTGAGGCAAGTGACTTTCTTGGGCCATGTGATTTCAGGGAATGGGTTAGCTGTGGACCCAGCCAAGGTTGAGGCTGTACTTAGGTGGGAGAGGCCACATACAGTGACAGAGATACGCAGCTTTTTGGGACTGGCAGGTTATTATCGGCGGTTCATCAGAGGATTCTGTCAGATTGTGCATCCTATGATCCAACTGACTCAGAAGGACGTGCCCTTTGCCTGGACAGACGAGTGCGAGGCATGTTTTCAGGAGTTGAAGGAGAGACTGACTTCAGCTCCTGTGCTTACCATTCCATATAGCAATGGCGGTTTTGTGGTTTACACAGACGCTTTGTTGCAGGGATTAAGGGGTGTGCTCATGCAGCGGGGTCACATTGTTGCTTACGCTTTGCGGCAACTGAAGCCCCATGAGCATAGCTATCCTACCCATGACTTAGAGCTGGCAAATATTGTCTTCGTGTTGAAGACATGGAGGCACTGCCTTTACAGTGACACTTTCGAGATTTTCACGGATCATAAGAGCTTCAGGTACTTGTTTGACCAGAAGGAGCTTAACATGAGACAAAGACATTGGTTAGAGCTCCTGTAGGACTACGATTGCAGCATCTCCTACCACCTAGGGAAGGACAATGTGGTGGCTGACGCTTTGAGCCGGAAGACGCCCGCCCACTTGGCCAATCTACAGGCACTGAGTTGGAGACTTTTGGAGGAGTTGGGCAGTTGGCGACCCTGAGAGTCACAGGGGCATTGTGGGACAGTGACAGTGACGCGGCAGACGCACCTAGAGCTGATAGACCGCATCATCGCAGGGTAGATGACAAATCCGTACTTACAGACACTGCGAGACAGGGTGTTGACAGGGGACCCAAGAGACTTTTCCTTTTTAGACGAGATACTGCGCATGAGGGGACGCTTATGCGTTCCTAGGGACGAGGAGTTGTTGAGAGAGCTCCTGGTTGAGGCTCACGGGTCCAGGTTCACCATACATCCCGAGAACACAAAGATGTATCATGATTTGAGATGCGACTTTTGGTGGAGAGGGATGAAGCGGGATGTTGGTGAGTTTGTGTAGTAGTGTTTGGTGTGCCAGTAGGTGAAGGCCGAACATCAGAGGCCTTCAGAGCCGTTGCAGCCGCTTCCTGTGCCAGTGTGGAAGTGGGAGAGCATCACCATGGACTTAGTGGTGGGTTTACTGGTTACCCAGCGAGGACACGATGCAGTCTGGGTGATAGCAGATAGGTTGTCGAAGACGACATGTTTCCTGCCGATCCAAGTCAGCTTGGGACCAACGTAGTTAGCAGAGAGATACATCCGAGATGTGGTATGCTTTCACGGAGTTCCGCATGAGATTGTATCTGATAGGGATACCCATTTTACTTCCTAGTTTTGGGCTGAGTTTCAGTAGGCTTTGGGGACACGTTTGAGGTTCAGTATCGCTTACCACCCCCAGATGGACGAACAGTCAGAGCGCACCATATAGACACTTGAGGACCTTTTACGCGCTTGTGTACTAGACTGGAGAGGCTCCTGGGAGGAGCATTTACCCTTGGCAGAGTTTGCATAGTTACCACTCGAGCATTGGCATGACACTTTACGAGGCTCTATACGGACGGAGGTGTACTACACCCCTAAGTTAGGTTGATATGGGGACCAACTGGGAGGTTGGCCCCAGGCTGATCCGGCAGAGTCAGGAGGTGATAGAGTAGATTCACAGATGACTTCGCACTGTCAGGAGCAGGCATAAGAGTTACGCTGACCGAAAATGCAGAGAGGTGTAGTTCGAGGTTGGGGATCACGTCTTTCTCCGTGTTTCACCCATGAAGGGCCTGCAGCATTTTGGGGTGAAAGGGAAGCTTGTGCCGAGGTTTGTGGGGCCCTTTGAGGTTCTAGAGCGGGTAGGACCCGTTGCTTACCGGCTTGCCCTTCCTCCCCAGCTTTCTGGAGTGCACGACGTGTTCCACGTGTCCAACCTCAGGAAGTACGTCGCTGATCCTAGTCACGTTCTGAGCCATGAGAGCATCGAGGTGGGTGACAACCTAACCTACCCCAAGAGACCAGTACAGATACTAGACAGAGCCGTTCGGAGTCTGAGATGGAAGTAGGTGCCATTGGTGAAGGTTCTATGGAGAAGTTAGTGGTATAAGGAGGCGACCTGGGAGCCTAAGGCGACGATGCGAAAGCGGTACCCGGAGCTTTTTGAGGGTACGTCTTTTCAGACCTACTTCGGTCCTCTTTAAGTTTGTTATGCATTTTTACGTTCCTTTTTCCGCACCCTAGTTAGCTCAAGTTTCGGGGATGAAACTTCCTTTAAGTTTGTTATGATGTAATGACCCGTTACACTTTTAGCCATTTAAGACGTCTGGAGTTTCAGTCAGACATCTATCCAGACGTCTGGACCCATTCTCGGACGTCTGAAAGTGGAATTTCCGTACCGCGCTTTGCACTCTGCGTGGGGGCGGCGTGCAGAGACCGTTCTTCTCTCTCTCTTCCTCATCTTCCCCAAACCCTAAGCCCTACACCCTCCTATTTATACCCCCTTTCCCCTCCTCTCCTCACACCACTAGCCACTACCACCTTTAGATCTCCAGTGATGTAGTGGCGAGGGCGAACGAGAGAAGAGAGTGGAGGGCAAGCGAAGGGGAGGAAGGAGGAGAGCGTGGAAGGTCGAAGGACCTTCGGGAGCTTGGTGGAGCTTGCACGGCCGGTGGCGGGTGCATGCGCGCGTGGAGGACGTCGGCGAGGAGCTGTCCAAGCTTTTGCAGCGGTTGGAGTTGCCGCCACGGGCGGAGGTGTGAGCAGGTTCTGATACTAGAAGTCTTCCAGTATCAAATGTCTGGCATGACATCCAGATGACTAACGAGGGATCTGGACATCCGGAGCTAAGGCCAGACCTCTGAGAGCACGTATCGTGCGAGGTACATACGTTCCTGTGCTGATTTCTCCCATGTAGAAGATCTTAGCACAGGAGACATTGTCGGCTGATCTGTGCCTGCGTTTGCGTGCGTAGGTACAGTTTTGGGAAGACGGTGGGATACTTTTCCACGTGCTTTTGGATGTCTGATCACATCACTAGACGTTCGGAGGTACTTCCAAACGACCGGAGACATTGTCCGACATTTGGAACTGTCTTCAGACGATCGCAGAGAAGGTCAGGATGTCTGAGGATACCGTAGGAGGCACAAGGTAAGATCTGATGCCTTTTATGACGTCTGGGATTATTCCCAAACGTCTGATTTTGAATAGTAGGCACGTTTTTGACATGTTTAGGGTTTGATCGGGGCCCGTTTTACGCAAACGAAATACCTGCACTTTCCTTTCGAGTTCCTCTACGTACTAGAGTCTGTTATACACTATTCTGAACTCTCCTTTTGTGATGTATTCCCTGGTATAGGGTTTCAACCTACTGCACGTTTGGGGCTCGCAGAGACATCTAGGTCTGCGGTTCAAGCCCCCATTACTCCCGTGTTTCCTGGTAGAGTGGTTTAATTTAGTTATTAATATTTAAATAAGAATGTGCTTGGTTGAAATAGTCGAATGGAACTCTAGGATGTGGAATGAACCCTAGGGTAGAGAAATGAATGAGCCTATTTGTGCTGTATGGTTTACTTGCATGCGTGATTAAGATAAATTGCTAGCAAATGCCTGTATTATAATTACGAGTTGCCTGTTAGAATATGAGCTACCTGTATTTAATGAACAATTACCTGTGAAACCACCAGTTTCATGTTATTGAGAATTGAATTATGAAAACACGAGCTGCCCGAATATGGATGAGATATGAATTATGAAAGATGAGATCTGGATCTGGATAAATGAGGTGAACATGAGCATGAACCCTACGGGGAATTAGGAGTAGAACTCCTGTGGATAGACGGAAACCTGGAATGTAGACTGGAAGTGTGCTGGCCCTTGAGTACGTGGTACCAAGGAGAGCAACTGTCCCCTTTGTGTAGAGCGGAGTTAGCCTCCCTTGTGTTGAGACCTAGGGTTAGCATTGGCCACTTTACACCGACTCCTGTTGGCCCTTGCGTATATGGTACCGAGGCGAGCTATTAGTGTAGGGAGGGAGCTAGCCACCTCACGGGGCCCGGGGTTCAGTTAGCCACCTTACACCGACTTGTTAGGCCCTCTGGGCAAACCAAGGTAGTCAGACAAGGGTGCGTGGACTATGGAGGAGCGAGACCCCTGTTTGGTTCTGAGGGGCAAGACTCCTGTTCTGAGAGGGCAAGGCCCTATACTGTTTCGTGCTGTACTTTGGGCGTACCCGCTAGCGGAAATGACTAATCGCATGTCAGTGCGGGGTAGCTACCAGTGCACTTATCACGCGTGCTGTAGTCACCGCTACGTCTTGACAGTGACCTCAGGTTGATTGACTGGGTGTAGGACTACCACGGGGGACTCTCTTGGCGAGGAGAGCATCACGTGTACCTTCTATTCTACGGAAAAGATTGCAATCAAGATTGTTCCCACGAGGAACAGGCAAGATCAAGAAATATCTGGATACTTTGAGAAATGGGTGAAACGGAATCATATAAAACAGATAAATAGAAATGAGAATTAAACCTGTTATTTTTACTGTTTTGTACTTAGATAATATAGACACCACTCTACTCAGCGTTCGCTGACTCTGTCTTTTCATAATACTATTCAGGACCTGGAGTTGAGCAGCTCGAGTTTCCAGTTACGGAGGGTGTTGGCCCCAGTCGAATCCAGCCGTAGTCTTTCTTCAGCACTTTCTTTTTTCTCTACTGTTGTAGTAAGTAATGGACACTTAGTTACTATTCTGCTATTTCCGTTTCCTTTCTGCTTTTCGTTGTTGTTGCGGTGGTATGTACTGAGACAGCTATTCTATTTCTTTACTGCTTTGTATGTTTCTTCTACTTAGTTATATTGTATGTGTGAATGTGATTTATTTTCCTACTTCTGGTTATTTCTTATTGGACGACTAGGTTTTGGGATTAGTCGGGGCGAGCCGATCTCGGGTCCTGTAGGGATCTGGGAATCGAGTCGTAACATCAAGCAAGCTAAGATCTGGGCTCAAACCTACAACTAAGATTTGTCTAGATAGATGTAATTTTGAGCTGATGCATGGTTGGAATCAACATCAAATTATAGTCTAAGAATGGATTCAAACAAATGCTGTGAGGATAAAGAATTGCAGGATTGGATTCAAACAAAAAAAGATTAATAGTTCCCTTAGAATATTAGTTGACATCGAAAACAATCGTGCCCTCTAATTGTGAGTTGATGTCATCAAGGGATCTGATAATTATTGTCATCATCATGTTTTCTAATACATTCACCTAGAAACTAGCTTCTTTTTTATGACCCAAATTCCCATTTGGGAAAACTAGGGAGAATTGGTCATCCCCTAAACACTAAACCTTTAAGTAATGTAGGGATGGGGACTTAAACCTGGATCTCTTCTACCAAAATCAAGAGTCCCCACCTTTTGACTATGCCTTGGTGAGCTAAAATCTAGCAATTTGCATGTAAATATACTAAGTGTAACAAATTCCACCCTTGTGAATCATCATTGGAAAATATAAAAACCCCTTAGAGCAACTCAAAAGGGGCATCAAGTTTTTCCATACTCAAGCACAACCTGATTGTACTCTCAACCCTATAGAAAAAAGCTAGAGAATTGAATCTCCCCCTAAGAGTAGCACAACATTTAGTGTGAACTTGACCACCAATTTCTTATCCTCTCATGTGATTTTCTCTCTCTTATTTGCATCAAGATCATGTAAGAAAGCATGAGAGACTTAGTGGAAGCTTGCTTGAACCCTTCACAATCCAAGAACCATCAATATTCACATATAGTTGTCTTTTAAAGTTTCTTTCTTTTCCAATTTAGTTATATTGGTGGCAAAGTAATTTTAGAGATATCACCCTATAAGGCAATAAAATGTCAAATCATAGATACATTTCTTGGTTTCTCTTAGTTTGTGAAGCCTCAATTTTAACGTAATCAACAACAATCCCATGCTTGGAGATAATGTCCCGAGAACATAACTTTCTCCTACCAGAAATCAAATTCAAGAACTTATCATACAATTGATTTTTCCTTAATGTCTTCTATGTTGTCCTCAATTGTTCTTCTTTTTGCTCCTAACTTTAAGAATATATCGTTGTATTGTCCAAAAGAGACAATAATGAATTAATCTAGGGACAACTTGAGGACCTAATTCATAAGATCCATGGACGCAATTACTGTACTTATTAACCCCAATGGCATCACATAAAACTTGTAATGGCCATAGTGAGTTCCTAAAGTGATCTTTGAAATATCTTCTTCCTTGATTCTCATCTAGTAGTCCCTAATAAGAGATTAATCTTAAGGAAGACTATCCCAATATATAGACGATCAAAGAAATCATAACTCCTTAGTAAAGTATACTTCTTCTCTATAGTAACTTTGTTAGCATACCAATAATCATTGCACAACCAAAGAATTTGCTCTTTTCTGTAATGGATAATACTAGAGTGTCTACATTGAAACTATTGATTGAATAAACCATAAGTTAAGCAACTCCTAAAGCTATCTTTAACTATGCCAATTTTGTCAAAGCCATATGATATGGTGCCTTTGCCATCAATCTAGTTCTTGGGACAAGTTCGATTATGAATTCTCCTATGTTCTTTTGGGTGATCGACCTAAGAAAATCATTAGGAAGGACAAACAAATAATCCTGGACAGTGTGCACATAGACAACCTTACCAATTCAATGTTTACTTTGAAGCATACTAAAGAAAAATCCTCTAGTGCTTCAACAACATAAATTTTGACTTCAATCTAGAAAGCTGGCACTAGATGAGGTGAAATGCATCCCTCGAATACTAGCAATAATAATTGTGATAGCTAGCAAAACACTACCACAAACAATCAACTACAATTTGCACAACTGATCTTATACTAGTTCACCCATTACTTAGGCTAGTTTACTACTTGAGATTGGCTAATTCAGGTTCTTACAACATTCCTTAAGTTAAGGCAAGCATTTGACTACAATACTCGTGGAGAAGCCCTATTCCTTATTTGTAAAAGAAAGGTTGTATTTTTATTAGAGTAGTAATAGCTAATGAGAAACAAAAGATATTTGATAAAACTTGAATAGATAGTCCTATTCTTATTTGCAATATCAAAATGTATGAGAATTATAACCTTAATCACCAGGATAAGTTATTAAGGATAATATCAACTTTCTAAACATAAACGACTTCCAATGATAAACCGTAGAAAGAGTGTGAAACAAAGTAGATAAATCAAAGAGAATGCTACTTGTAGATTGGAGATCATCTGAAGTTGGAATAAGATTCACATTTCAAAGATGCTCCCCTAATAATCTCAAGAATGACTATGATGTTAAACACTGGGACAAGAAAGCAAACTATCAAGAATGCTTTTTTCCAACAATTCATTCAATTATTGTGCATCAAAATGAGGAATCATGCTTTTGTTCCAAAAAACTGTTGACCACATTTTGTTCATGCATAAATTCACACAAAAGTTTGCACACCCTTTAAAAAATGAATATCATTGGTTATATTTGGCTGTATGTACCAATGGTATTAAAAAGTCGACCATATTTGGTTCAAAATGAAATATTACGAGTGCAATTCTAAATATCATCGATAACATTTAGTTCAGATTTAAATATCACGGATGCAATTTGATTTAGAACTAAATATCATTAATATAATTTGATTCATAATTAAATATCATCGATGCAATTTAGTCTAGGGTAGAAATGAGTGAACTTTTGAGTTAACACATATTTATGCAAAATTAATTTTGCCACAATAAGACGACATCTTGCATCATGCATATCATCAAATCTTAAAGTGAGGGGTGAAAATGGAATTCATTGCTTAACCTATCAAACTGTTTAAAAATTGGACTGAATCAAACTATTGAACGGGTTAGATTGAAAACCATTGCCTAACCTATCAAACTGACTAGTTCAGGTAGAAAAAGTCAAAATTACCCTGAACTAGTCAAATCCAGGTTCAACCGATCAACTTCTAAAGAGTTTAAAAAAAAAAGAGAAGAAAAAACCCAAACCCTTAACACATCCCACCCACAACAAACAAAACCTAAACCTCTCTCTACAAAGAAACCCCACCCCTTGCAACACTCCCACACCTAATGAACCCCAAACCCTAACTCTTGATTGATTGTTAGTCCCAACTTGCCAACACTCATCGTCGAAACTCCTCACATCGAAGCTTCTTAATCGTGGCCCAACGCCGACACCCTCATTTAACATTGTTTCTCTGCAGCCACCTTCAATGCTTTGTAACAACACATTGCATACATCCAAACCATGCGATGCCACACAAAATAATTTGATTTCTTTTTCTATTATCCTTTTTATGTGATTTCTTAAGAAAGATGTAACTTGTAATTTACAATTTGTATTTTAATTTCGACAACAAATGATGCATCTTGTTAGAGATCAATTTTGTTAAGTTAAATATGAGCATGTCCATTTTTTCCTTAAAGTAATTAATCTTTTGTTTATATAAGGTAGTTAACATCTTCACTTAGAAGTGTAGTCATTTTTTAATAGTCTATAATTTGCAGATCTATATTCTCTTAAAGGTTAGACTCTCAATTTTGATTATATCTGTTATGTTTAGTTTAACACTTGTTAAATAAATGTTACTTTTCGTGTAGTTAAATTACAAAGTAACAATTCCTATTACATATTTTTATCTATTTTTATTAAATAATGATTCAATCCAATTGGGCCGATACAAAGCACAACAAATATCTCACGGTTCCATTTTTTCCACTAATTCGACCAAACTGAAACCCACCAATTGGACTGTTAAAGGTCAACACCATCACCTTACTAGTTCAATGGCCAAAATTGCTTTAGAACCTTAACTCCTATATTCAAATTTGGACACATCCCATCCCCAACATGGTAGGACCCTATGCAGCAAGGAGAGTCAGAATCAACCCATCACAACCTGAAGTTTCTGTTTGGGCATTCTTAATTCAACCCCATGCAATTCTCAAACCCCTTCCAGGAGGAAGGTAGCAATGCACTCGTCCACATATGGCTAGGTGTAGACGACAGGATCATGGCACTTCATCACTGCCAAGGTCTCATGGATACGCTACCATTAGTATGACTAAGTGTTGCCACACGATCGCTGTGTGACCTGAATGGAGCAAGTGCATTCTTAAGGCTTTTCTATTTGACAAGGGCTGACATTCATGATAGATGATGACGATAACGACCAATATTGTAGCTTCTTCATCCGTCCATTAAAGGGCTCTGTTTCCGTGCTGACGAATGCCATGTGCTTTATTTGAAGAACACTGCCCATCAAGCTTGGAAATCGGTAGACTGTTTAACAAATAAGTAGGCCATGTCTATCCATTACATGGAAGAAGGTTTGTGTTGGACATAACTGGAACTCTCGATCCCAATTGGATTGCTTTCTCACTAAAATCATCCTGAACGGGTCAACACGAAGATAGAAATGTTTCCATATCCTTTTTCTTTCAGAGAAAGTGCATTGGCCTCAATATTTAAGAAAATAGCATCCTGATAGTGAGGTTGAGGATATAGCAAAGATGGAATTGGGCTATATGAATCATCTTCCACATAACCAAAGCATTATCTCCCAACAAGGTGCCATGCCTCATTTGAGATGCTTGCTCGGGACAACTCGCATGTTCTTTGGGGCGTGGGCCCATCGTGTATTGCCCTGTTGTATTTGATTTCATGGACATTCGTTTCCACGTAGATACTGTTATGGCTTTGATGTAATGCTTAATTAGATTTTACTCAACCTAATTTTGAATTCAACTAGATTAAATCAAGATATTTTGAATTCAATATGGAAATATTCATGTTTTGCAATCCGAATATTACATCGTAATTTGCAATATGTGGAAATTCATTCTGTGAAATCCAACCACATTAAGGCAATCACAAGAGAACATATCATCAAAGAAAGGCCATCTCCGTAGATACACTCCGGTTTCACGCAAGAATAGGCACTCTCAAAGGGCTGATGTTGCAGGTAAAGGCAGCAAAAGAAACCACTCCTTCAAATCACATATATTATAGTTGAGTAACGCATTAGTTATTGACCTGATTGATTATCAATTAGTCACGAGATTGTTGCCTGCAAAAATCGTGTTATCTAACCTTCCGTTTTGCTATGTTCAAGAATTGGGAAGGACTCCAGGTACATTCAACAGGAATTCACCTAAACGAGGATCCGTGTTCGAGTAGGCAGACCTCTGTCAATGCAGTTGGACAGGAAATACACGAACTAAGTTTCACAACTACAATGTAGCAAATGATGGAACCCTATTAATATAACCTAGTTTGTTACACAAGCGATAATAATGGGTGTGATGGTTGATGTTTATTGAGTGAAAGTGTCATTAGTAGCTGTCTTCATCAGTCTCTGGCCTCCGAAGGTAGTATCGCAAGCAGTTGATCAAAACCTGCATCAATGAAAGTTACTCGCATGAGATCTAAAGATTAAAGACGCAAACAGACGTGGACAGGCTGGCCCCAACAAATGTGCTTATATTGAGACACCTTTACGTCGTGCTTACCATTTGAGGACCATCTCCTCTAGACATTGGTTAAGTTAAGTGGTTTTTATATGTGTCTTGGTAAACTTTGAAAAAGACATACACCCTCACCTATTTCATATACAAGTATATACCTTTAGAAATGTCCATTTACTTGTTAGGATGTCCTTATAAACTATTTGAACCAAATATTAAAGAGATTTTCAGATGCAAGTCCTTTTATTTAGCTTTTCTCACTCAAATAAACCCTCCACCTCCTCTCTTCTTCCTCCTCCTCTTCCCATCCCCCTCTCCTCCTCCTTTACCTGCAACACGGCCACCACCACTAGCTCTTGCCTCCTCCCAGCTCCTTCCACCTCCTCCTACCTCCTCCAACCTCATCCCCATCCTCCTACACTTCCTCCAATCCCAACACCACCACTTCCGCCACCAGCTCTCACCTCCTCCCAACCTATCATCCCTCTCCTCCCACTCCCTCTTGCTCCTCCCCCCTCAACTCGCAACCGGCCCTCCTGCTCCTCCACCGCCCTTCCCACATCCTCCGACTCCTCTTCCTAACCCTCTCCCCCCCCACCCCCCCCGACCCCCAAACTCCGGTTCCTCTCCGTCCTCTCTGATTCCTACCCCTATTGTGGTCTCCATCTCCCCCTCCTCTTCGGTTCACCCCTACTGCAGGGCTGAGCCACCGCCGTTGCCACGGCGCCAAGCTGCTGCCTCTTGGAGATGGTTAAGGATTTAAGTTGGATGGGTTGTTTTGAAAAAAAAGATAAGAAACATAAGGATTTTTCTAAAAAAAAATCTTTAATTTTTACTCCAATCTTTTCTTAAGGATATGCAACTTAATAAATTGAGGTCTATGAGAGTACATATATCAATACAAAGAATATATACATATATATGAAATAAGTAAGGGTATATGTCCTTTTCCAAGTTTACATAAGTACACATATAAAAACCCCTTCAGTTAAATATAGGCGAGAGAGAGAGAGAGAGAGAGAGAGAGAGAGAGAGATGCAAAATAATAAAAAAAGGATAATCTGTTCCGCAACTGACCCAAAGTTCTCTTGGAAGCACCCAAAACTTGACAATCTTGTAAGCTGGTGACGTCCAGTTTTACATAGTGAGCATACTTACACAATCGTTCAGTTAATGGACATCTAGAGTGAAATGATTAGCCATCCCAGTTTACAACTGTGCGCCAATGGCTCTGTTTTGAAAGTAGATCCGACTGCAGTCTTTGTTGAAGGGGATGACAAGGTATAAGAAAATCCCTCTTTAAAAGATAAAGTCGAATGATTTCCCCATCCATATCAAAGTAAAACCAGCAGATCCGATTTTTCTACGCCAAACATAACTGTATACAAAACAAGAAATCAATGCCTTCCTCAAATGGTGACATCAAAACAAATGAAAAAAAAATGCAAAAGAGAAAAGGTAGTGCAGGGCCAATTTCGATGTAATGGAATAGGTTTCTAGATATGTCAAACTGTGGTTCCCGACAATGTAACCACAATGTTGAAAGTCAGATGCAATTCTGCTTCATTGAAAAGACCGGATAAGGCCACAGACATGCCAAATTAACGCAATTTCGCCTAGAGATGGTCAGCATCCAAATCTCCGTCCTGACAACTGAATTTGTAACTGTGATCTTCAGAGTCTAGGGCTTCCAAACATACATAGGGAGGTTGAATTTCAGAATATTGATTTTCTTTCTGACTGTGAAGAGGGGTCAACAAGACGAGACCAGTATAAGCAGAGCTCGCAACACCAAAATTCACCTAGAGCACCAAAACAATAACCTCCTTAACGATAGCTGTCACTTTCTAAAATTACTTCCATCGAGCTCCAACCAAATGCAACAAAGAAGATGAATGCCCTCTTAATTTGCTCTTTGATTATTGTCAGTTGCTATGCTATGGAACTATTTGATCATGTTCACATGACACCTCCAAAATCCCATTCCCAATGGAACTCTTTCAATTTGAAATTCAGTTAGCTAACAGTCTCTTAAATAGCTTAGAAAATTGCTATTACTTTTGAGGCTGAAATTATGACCATGAAAATGAGTTAATAATAGTGATCACATACAAAACTTAATCTTGTATCTACTATCTAAAACAATTATAGATAGTTGACCCACTATCCTAATTTGTCTGATCAAGCATTATGCAAGTAACCCTAAAAGCACAAGTGAGACTAATAAAATACATGTTTGTAATAAGTATGTACTTATTCAAGTTAATGAAAGGAATACATCTAATTCATGCGCCTATCATATAATCAGATTGCTCAATAATTAAACATTACTCCAACACAAATATGGGTCAAGTGAGAACTGAAATATGCTATGAGCAGAGCATCATTTAGCTATGTCAAGATGAAGCATGCACCCAGACACATCTGACTCAAACTTAGGTATATGGGCTATTAATAGGCAAGGTAGTTCATTCCAAAGGCTTATTATTCATGTTGTAGGACTCCCATGTCAATTTATTTTTATGTCTGGTCTTGTCGTGCTATTTACCCACATCTCTTATCATATAAAGAGGTGTAGATCTTTTTTTTCTCAATAAAACAAAACATTATTTCCCACTTAGTATCAGAGCACCGATCCTAAACTGTGGCCCTAATATCCCACACAAGTCTCCGAAACCCTAACCTAAAACCCCTCCTCTCTTCCCTATCACTCAACCACCACCACCGATTGCAGCCACTGCCAGTAGCTCAGTAGATTGTCGCAGCCCAATAGATCGCCAACAGTGGTGAGGCTACTCATCGCCAGTTGACTCCCAGCCTACAGAGGCTCCAATGGTAGAAATGGGGCTGATCGCCTATTAACAGGCTCACCGACAACCAGCCTACCAACGGCAATAGTCCTTAGATCCTCACTCACCAGTCGATAGAGGCATCATCGGTGTGGGCTCTCTCTCCCTTCAACGCAAGGAGGGGCTATTCAGCGGCAAGGAGGGGCAGTAGCCCCTGGATGGCTACGCTAGGATGTTTCCTCGCATCCTAGTGCTGCCTATATTGATTCCAGAGGATCCTTTAAGTCTCTTGGTTTGATTTCCCGACAATGTTTGCTTGGATCTTGTGATCAAGCGGTTCATCTTCTATTTTCAGAGATTTTTTCATGATCTGAAATTGACGATTCAGATATGATTTAGAGCAGATTCCTATAAGTTCTAACACGACTGAGTCAGAGACAGAACAGAGGTAGATTTAATGATCCAATCAAAGTATACAAATTGCTAGTGTCATGCACCAAGACACCCCCTCCACGCTACCATCCCACTTGGATCAGATATATATTTATGATACTGATGTCCCTTCTTCTAGTGATGTTCCTGCAGGTTCTTTTGATTTGTCTCCTACTATTGAGGAGCTTCTTGCAGCTAAGGCTCCTGATTCTACTGTGGACCTTCCCATTACTATTCAAAAGACTCCACATTCGTGTGCTCACTAGAAGACTCCATATGTTCTTCCTTAGGCCAATTTAGGCAAGTCCCTTAGTCTCTTCTATTTTGTACTGACAGTGTCCACTATTCCTTCCTCTTATCAGCAAACTATGCTTGATCCAAATTGACGTCAAGCCATGGAGGACAAGATAGCTGCATTACGTTCCAGAGGGACATAGGAGCTAACTACGTTACCATGAGGTGCTCATTTGGTGGGTCGCTATTGGGTTTTTACCCTGAAATATAATCCAGATGAATCTATTTCACGGCATAAGGCTCGTCTTGTTGCAAAAGGGTTCACCTAGACTTATGTGGTGGACTTTTTTGACATGTTTTCTCTGGTGGCGTGACTTCCGACTGTTCGAATTTTGTTGTTCATTATAATTGACATCTATTTCAGTTGGATGTGAAGAATGCATTTTTATAGTGATCTCACAGCTAGTATGGGCCATTGCCCTATATTTAGCTTCTGTACTAGACCTAGACACTACAGTCTATTTCTTGCTTTTCCACGTGACAAAGTTACCACCCAAGAAAGTAACATATCCTGTAGTAGACCTTCGGTCCTCCAGACTACTTGCATAATCAACATTAGAATATGCATGGGCATTTAGATGGCTATTGTTTTTCACAAATATCCCTTCCCTTCAAATACTGAAGAATAAAACACACTGCATTCCAGTGACTATATCAAGGATTTTCCATACATTGACTTGCCCTGTTGACTACAAAAGAGATCTGGTCTAGTAATAGTGACATAAAGAAGTTTGCCAACAATACTCCTGTATCTCCCTTTATCCTAAAAAGGAGGGTCTTCTTCACTTAACCGCTGAAGGGGTTCTGCAGGTACCATAGACGGCTTAGCACCTAACAACCATGTTTCTGTAAGTAATCCAAGTATATATTTTCTATGAGATAGTGACATTCCCTTAGAACTTCTAGCATATCTATGCTCAAGAAATACCATAGCCTGCCAAGATCCTTAGTAACAAAGGT
The DNA here is from genome assembly GCA_037157565.1 of Thalassia testudinum. Classification (NCBI taxonomy): domain Eukaryota; kingdom Viridiplantae; phylum Streptophyta; class Magnoliopsida; order Alismatales; family Hydrocharitaceae; genus Thalassia; species Thalassia testudinum. Next base: position 41,325,340 of record JAZHRO010000014.1, read on the forward strand.
GTCCTAAAGGAACGTCTTTGTCTAATGAATGTTGTTGGTATCATCTCTTGTAAGCACCATATCAACATATATTGTAAAAATGACCACACCAGAGTTCGTTCGTAGGATAAAAATAGAGTTGTCAGAAGTGGATCTGCGAATCCCAGTCTGCTGAACAACAACACTCAGTTGCTCAGACTAGGCTCGTGGACTCTGCTTGATCCCATATATAACCTTCTTGAGCCTGCATACCTTCCCCTTCTCAACCACAAATCTGGTGGTTGAGCCATATACACCTCTTCCTGCCAATCTCCATAAAGAAATGCATTTTTAACATCCTAACTGATACAATGGCCATCTCAAGTTAATAGCAATAGATAAAATTACTCGAACTAAGTTCAACCTAGCACTTGGAGAGAATTTGTCAAAATAATCGACTCCATAAGTTTGAATATACCTTTTTTTTTTTTGAGAAGTTTGAGTATATCTTTTAGTTACCAACATGGCTTTAAGTCTCTCAACCAACCCATCTGGTTGATGTTTCACCATAAAAACCCATCTACAGTCCACAACCTTCTTCCTTGGTGGACGATCAGTCAATTCCCATGTATCATGAGAGAGAAGAGCATCCATTTCCACCAGCATAGCTGATGATAACGTCATCATCAGCTATATCTAGCTTTAATTAGTCATAATCAAGGAATAAATGCTCCTACATAATCGCCAGAAGAGCCCTAATTCACTGCAAATCTATTATGAGAGAATAACAAGAAAGCAAGGGTAAAACTGCAGTTTTAATATTATATCTCAATTGTAGAACAATCACGGGATTTATCAGGGGTTAATTAAAGGTCAAATGGTCTTAAATGTCTAACAAGAAGGTCCATGCAGACATGAATGGGTTTTCACGTATTTCAGGAATTAAATGACATCTGAAACCCTAAAAACAGACCCACTTAATCTACTGAGATTCTGGTCATGATAAATTTACCTAAACCCTCTAAAATTCATAGAAAAATATTCTCTAGGGTTTGATACCTTCAATTTGACCATTAGAACCCGTCTTGACCCAAAACAGAGCCATAGATTATTACTCAAATTTGGATTTTTACATAAATTACTCAGTTAAACTAGGTCAAAACTAAAATCCAACTTCACCATTGGATTCCTTAGGTCCAAATTAGGCTAGTATCAAAACTTGGGCCCAATCTAAGATTATTTCGACCTAATTTGCATTTTGATCCAAGTCTGATTTTCTTTATCTCAAATGACCTCAGCTTTCAAATTTCTTACACAAAACCCCCCAACTTTATCATCTTCAAAAAGGTCCCCGCCGCACAGAACTCCTAATCCTAAAGCTCCAGCAACAATCAATCAAGGATTTCTCCTTGATTGATTGATGAAACCTCCTCAAATTTAAACCGGAGATCCTTCTTGAAATAATCTTCCAATCAGATTGATTCTTGAGCTTCAACTCTTTCCCAATCTCTCATGCGAATGCATGAGAGATTTGGGTTTCCAACTCTGGTGAACCTTCCAAGCTTGCAAAGCTTGATTCCCAAGCTTAAATCAACTCCCTAAGGCCTATATAAGGATCCCTATGGCACACCGATCCTTCCACGCTCGAATTTAACCGGAACCACCCTCAATTCCTCCCTCCTCTCTGGCCGAATAGCTCCTCGACGTTCGTCGACCTCTTCTGACCTCCCTTATTGTCCACTGGTAATACCGCAATGGAATCTCCTTTCTCGCCTTTCTCCATGTCGTGTCATACTAGCCGACGCCTCTCCCTCCGTCGTCCTCGTCGTTTCCTACTCACTAGAGCCACCTTTGTCCCCGGTGCCGACCACACCACAACTGGCATCGTTCTCACTCCCCGTCATTTGCTATCCACCTAGATTAGTTCCCTAACTCCTTTACTTCACACACACATCATCACCACTCTGTTTCGACCGCCAACCCGCCTCCACGCCCTCTATCTTTCACCTCGCTGGCATACCTCCGATGAGTTCGCACAACCACCACGCTCCACCAAATTGGCCGCCACTTATCCCTACACCTCCGCCTCGATCCCACGAGCAAAAGCCCTAACTTAGTTAGGTTGATTGCCCCTCCAAACCCTCCACCCAACACTATGCCTTCCGCACCAACAGACCAAGGTCATACGACCTTTCCACTCACTCGCACGCACTGCCACGTTCACCAACACATTCTCCATCTTCATACGAAGCTCCTGAACTTGTTTAACAGGGCCGAGAGGCCGTTTTGTTTGTTTTAGGTCTTCAGGTCCTCTCCACCATTAACGAGTGAGTTCAAGCTTGCTTGAAGCTTGCATCAGGTCTTGCCAGCCCTAGGTCTCAACTCCAGCTACTGCTGCCAGCTACGCAAAGGGCACTATCTTTAGTCCCACCTCGGAAATGGTAGGAGCCCCGCAGCGGTATAAATTGAAAAGGTGTTCTGGGCTTATCGCCTTAGAACATGGGGTGAGGTCCCATACCCTCACTCACCGACCTACCTACACTCTCCTGACCGCCCACGAACACACCCATCACTGGCTTCCATATCCACCTCCGTTCGGCCACTACACCGACTCACACGCCACGAAACCACCGCCATCTCACTCCACACCCTCCGGTAAAGCTATTAAACAATTTTAATGTGGCCGAGAGGCTGTATTCCTTTATTTCAGGTCCAACTGGAGCTCCGCCGTCGCCCTTGAGTTCTTTGATACGTCTCGCGTTCTCCGGTCGCATTCGCTCCAGGTCTTGGCCCTAGGCAGTGTGGACTACCTTCAGGAAGCGACGCAGGCCTCCAAATTTGGAGCATCGTGCGGTCCTTCAGCTTTGATTGGAAAAGCACCCCAGCAGCAGTTGCGTGAAGAGGAAGAGTGGGAATTAGTCCCACATCGGTGGGAGAAAAGCGCTTGGTAGCGCATAAATGGAATTTCTGCACCGGCTTTAGTGCCTCAAGACATAGGGGGTGAGGTCCCCCGCGCACCCCTTCACACCTCGCCTGTGACACCTTCACGCGAGTCTGGCTCATTCCCGATTACCCGCCTAAGCTTCACACCTTGATTGCTACCCATTGCAGGCAACCTTGGTCCTAGGTACGCTCTAATCCAAACTCGAATACCGAGTTATTCCTAGAAGAGGAAGAAGAGAAAGAGAGAGTGCGGGGCATAGGAGGGTTTTGCTTCAGAAAGATCTTAATACTTAGCCAAAATCCGAAGTCCTTCCCCCTGTGTGCAAAGAAGAGCTGAAAGAGAAAAGAAGAGGAAAGACAGAAGGAAGAGGATAGTAGAAGAGGAGAAGCAAAGGAAAAGGCATAGAGGAGGAGGCTGAAGAACAGCAGAAGAAAATCAAAGAGGGATCACTGTAGAAATGCATTTTAAGTCGTCTGATTTTACAATCAAACATCTGATTATCTGTTCCTTCATTTGATTATATTCAGTAAATATTATATGTGTTAGGCTAATAATTGGTGATCCAAATCACCATTATTTTGTCTAGAGTTCTTTTTATCTCCTCATATACTCATGTTATACATTGCATATTAGTTTTTCAGTAATCAGTTGTGCTCATTTATATTATCTATTTAGATTAGCGTGTCAATTCCATATTTACTCCTTGTGTTCGACCTCGAACTTCAATTCGAGTAATAAATTGTATTTGTTGACGAGCAACTTTGGTCTGTACTATAATGTATCAATCTTAAACACCGATTTCACGTATCAACAATAGCCTATCTCCAACCAATCCTACATGGCCTCAGTATGATGCTTGGGTACCACTAAGGTTGAAAGAGCTATAGAAAAACTCTATAGAGCTGGATTGAGATGATCATTCGACATATAATTAGCCAAAGGGTGTAAAGTACAATAGGTCTATCATCTATCTGACTTTGAGGATCACTCGATATTGATGAAAGTAGGGATTGAAGGATGTCTTCCTACTCAACCTGCATAGTTGGCAAAGGGCAGACATAGATGACTTGTTATGACGACCATATGTTCGACAATACCACTTAAGCGAAACACCCTCAACAGAGAAGTAGGGAGTCTTCTCAATAAGACACATCTACAAACACAGTATTGTCTCCCCACCGAGTCAAAACACATGTACCCCTTTTGAATCCTAGAATAAGCTAGGAAAACACATTTGACATACCGAGACAACTTATCTGGAACACCAAACAAGTAAACAAAGCATGTGCATCCAAAAATACGTCGTGGTAATGCAAAGGTACTGGCATTAAGTTGAAGTAGGGAAAGTGGAGTAGCCCCATCAAGTATAAGAGAAGGTAGTCTGTTTATCAAGTATGTGGTAATAAGTATAGCATCTCCCTAAAAATGTTTAGGAACATTCATTGCTAACATGATGGTTCTAGCAAGATCAAGAAAATGGCATAATTTCCTTTCAGTACTGCCATTTTGTTATGAGATATGGGCATAGGATGTTTGATATAGTGTACCATTGGAGGATAGAAAATCACTAACTTCTTTCTGCATAAATTCTAAAGCATTGTCACAACGAAAAATTTCGATACATATAGAATAGAAATTCTAAACCTCATTAAAGAATTTCTTATCAAAGGAAATTTTAGATCTGTCCTGCGAGAGATATGTCCATGATAAGTGACTAAAATCATCCAGAAACACCACAATACTGGTACATACCCCAGTGGACAACTCTGCAAGGTCCCCAAACATCACAATGAATGACATGAAAAGGGCAATCACATCTTTTATTATTTCTCGACGGAAAAGAAACACGGTAATGCTTGCCAAGATTACAAGCTTCACAATCAAAATTATTCGGAATAGACTCTAGAAACAATTTCTTTAATCTGGAGACAAACGAATGACCCAAATGACGGTGCCATAGGATAGGATCCGTAGACACAAAAACATCGGCAAACAGGTGAGTGTCGATGTAGTATAGTTCACCACGTTCAATCCCTCTGACAATCATCGTCCCCATTTGGGTGTCCTGAAAATACAAAAAATGCTCATTAAATATCACTCGACACTTAAGTTCTTTACATAAATAATATATTAAAAGCAAACTCAGGAAATTCTAGAGCATAATAACATTAGTAAGCTTAAGCCTCTCAGAAAATCGAACTTCACTAACACCAGTAACTAGAGAGTAAGACCCATTAACCAGCCGAATGAATGCCACATCTTAGGCGTTATCCATTGACAATAGCATTTTCCTTACCAGTTAAATGACTAGAAGCACCAGAGTCAACTAACAAGGTGGAAGATGTGGTCGCCAAATTGGCAGAACTACTACTAGCTGTAATAGAAGAAGTATCTGTTGGCAAAGGCTGACGTAACATCAGTCGATAATAATCATCTATAGTAAGTGAAGGAAATGCTAAAGTAGACATAGGTATAGAGACAACAAATGGCTTAGACATAGAAGAGGCACCAGGGGAAGTCTCCCCCTAAACAACTATAGTAACATGTCAGTTTTGGGGATAACCAAACTTCAATGGACATGTTAAATAGATGATTTGTGCGCTGGCAGTGTACACACGAATCTTACATGCCCATCCTCTACCACAACTAGGTCCACAACCTCTCCAACCTGGAGTACCCCAACCTCTGGATACAGCATAGGTAGATGCCTCAGTAGGTGGAGTTGAAGACTTAAGAGATATAATAGTTGAATGTGCAACATCTGAGGAAATCTTCCGTAGGTGAGGTATACACAGTTTTCATTTTAGAAATGTCATCAAAAGCAAGTATATTTTCTTTGGCAGACGAGAACCTTGAGTTAAGACCATCCAGGAACCGATAGACCTGTCAAGTCTATCTCTAGCCTGTTTGAGTCATAGCACGAAGGTTGGAATACATTGAGCTCTTCAAAGAGCCCTTCCATCTCAGAGTAATATTCCACCAACATGCGCTCCCCTAAGAAGACCAGATGCGGTGATAAATATTACATAGCCTAGCATGGTTCGACTTCTGAGAAAATTTCTTGGTCAGACTTTGCCACATGTTTGCTATTTTTGTACAATAGATTCGCCGCAATATGGGGTTCAACGTTGTTCATCACTTAGTTCATCACTTGGTAATTATCCTGCTCTCACTTCTCAAAGCCATCTTCCTCTTCCACTGAGGGGTCTTTGGTAAGAATAGCTAGCCTCTTATTACCCCCAACAAAGATGCGAAAGGCCTGGGACCACAAGAGGTAGTTCTGAGCACCATTCAACTTGATAGTGGTCCCTTGGATCATCAAGGAAGCCGAGGTAGTCACTGGCTTAATTTCGGAACTAGAAGAAGCCATAGTTTCCACTCAAGGGAAGAAATATCAGATCTGCAATAGGGTTTTCAGAACCCAAACCCAATTATTAGAGCAGTAGAACTCACTCCTAGGGCTACAGGATAGATCATACCATAACCAAGTTTCATTAGTTCGTAGAAATCCGCTATCAGGAGTGCTTTAGATCATGATTGCCCCTAATAATGTGGGTACAAACCACCACAACAGCAACCTCTTATTGTTGGGCGACGCTCAAGCCATCAGCAGCCATGTGCAACAGCTTTCAAGCGAGAGAGAGCACTTGTGCAATGTTGGAAGGGCCCGAGCAGATGGTGGCTTGTCGCTAGGGTGACGCTCAAGCCACCAGCGGCCTTGTGCGGTGGCGCTTAAGTGAGAGGGAGCGCTTGCGCAATGCTTAGAGGCTAGAGCAGGTGGTGGTGATGTCGATCGAAGGTCCTAAAGGGCAATGGTGATCGTAGGAGGCAGGAGCAGGTGGTGGCGGCACCGATTGGAGGCCCTAGAGGTCGATGGCGACGGCAATGCTAGTAGTGCCGATCAATGGGGAAAGACGACGCTGATTAACATCTAGAGGAGGTGGCCGTGCTGATCAGGGGCTACAGTGCCAATCAGAGAGAGAGGAGTTTTGTTTCCTCTCCTAGGGTTTATTTCGTAGAGAAAAGTTACGGAGCGTGAAGGATCTAGGACCCACCTCGCTCTGATACCATGTTAGAAGAAAGGAATGAAATGTCTTATTTAATAATGAAAAACCCTAGGCCTCTTTTATAGAGAGAGGTTTTAGGTAAATTACATCAAAGGTCCATGCCACAATAAAATTTAACACAGACCCCTACATAGTAGAAAAACCAATAACTCTAACATAACATTATTTACTCACACCTCTTATTATGTAAAAAGGTGTAGGACTTTTCTTTCTCAATAAGATAGAACACTATTTTCCACTATTCAAGAGGGATAAACAAATCTTCTTTAAAGGAACATAAGAGTTAACATCAAACAAGATGGCTCACCCTAATAAACAAACAAAATTTGAACATAAGAGTTAACATCAAACAAGATGGCTCACCCTAATAAATTTGAATACAAAATTTAAAGGAACAATCCATCTACCATTCAAGTTCAATCAAATACACAAAGTTATGTTGAACCAAACTTCAAATGTATGTGTTGAGATGAATGAAAAACTCAAGCAATAAGGAGAAACCTAGTTGGATATACCACCACATAGCCTTTTTTTAGGCTTATCAACTAATGCGCTACTAAGTCACTCGACTCAATTCTATCTTTCATCTCATCTTCAAGATAGTATGCTAGGAATATATCCCCTAAAGGCTATGGATTTAGGCATTGTAGTAGCATACCACACACTAAGAACCAACAAGTGTTAGCCTAAACCCTACTCTCGCTGCCAAGATTCAAAGAGAGGTTTTTTCTTGAAGAAGGAGCAAAGGGAGCTTTATCAATTGAGTGTGCTGGGGGTGATAGGGACGCTAGCCAGCCTAGTGGAGATACTAGCAAATTTGGGAATCAGGTAAATGCTTTATCAGGTAAATTTGATGCTAAGCTGTTACTATTTGTAAGAGTTCTCATGTTTAGGAGTCTATTATCTTAATGGATCATCATTTTATAAAGTTGAAATCGAGAATAAGTGGAAACGAATCAAAGCATAAAGACAATCAAAGAACACTTGTATTTACATGGAAACCCTACTCACGAAGAGCGGGGATAAAACCATGGGAGAAGGCCCCGATAAGGTTCTGATGTTTCTATTCTTCTCAAAGGAATATGGTAGGAGTACATGCCTAATTATAGGCCACCACTCAACACATAGCCCACATCTTCCAATGTGGCACTAAACCAACACAATTATTTCAATGCTCCCCCTCAAGCTGGAGCATGGAATGCTCAACTTGTAACACAAAGAATCCCACTCCACACAACAGAACAAACAACACTCTGGACTAGTTCTTGCTTGTAGGTGGGAACATAGGCTGGAGTTGCTAGACGAATTGTAACTGGCTCTAAAAAGAGGCCTCTTCTCTGGAGACCTAGTGTTGGTGGCTCCCCATTCAATATCCCTGAAATGGGTCTTCCTCTGAAGACCTCGAAACTGTATCTCTCACATAGAAATTGACTGGGCCCTTCCTTTAAGGACCTCGAAAATGGATCTCTCTCTCTGGAGACCTCGCAACTCTGGTCACCCATCGTGCCTTGGGACTACAACAAAGGGACTACCAAACGGGGGTGACTATAATAGCTTCCACACTCCCCTTGTCTCCCATACTCATATGGGAGAAGAAACAAACACGAGAAGAAAACAAAATAAAACTGGAGAAAAGTTTTTTTCCCTTTTCTCTTCAATTCAAACACCTTTTTTTTTCCTTCTTTCTGCCTCTTTCTTTTATATATATATTTCTCTATTTTTTATTTTGATTTTTTTCTTCTGAAAATCTTCCTCCTTTCTTTTCTTTTTCTTTTCCTTTTTTTTGTTCCACCTTTTCTTCCATTCTTGTCCCTTGTTTTTGTTTTGGAATGATAAGTGACATAAAATGATATAACAAAAAATCAAAGGGGAAAGGATGCAACAACCCCAAAATCTCTTCTTTTAGGGTTCAAAAGAACCCAAATCCACACGCCTCCTTAGCTAAGGCATGGCAGCGACACCTCTTCTTCGACGACCCTGATCGAATGGCTGGAGGCCATCGTGGCACAGCTGGAGGCAATCTCGCCATTGCCGGATCCTGTCCTCTCCTATTCGCCTCGTCATCCACCATGGCCTGCCTCACGCCAACGCGGTCTCGACTTTGGAGTTCCTCGTGGAGAGGACAATCGACCCCTAGTGGCCCCCCTCGAGAGCCTTCGAGAGCGCTGCAGCCTCTTTCCTCTATGTTGCTTCTCCCTAACGCGTCATAGCACCTCCGATCTTCACGCATCACCGACGTCTTTTGCTGCAATCTTCTTTGCCATCACTCGCTGATAGGGCTTCCTCGCCTCGCCTCAAGGAGGATTGATCTCCTCCTCAAGGTCCAACTCCTTTGAGCGCTGTGGATCTCAACCACCATGCACGATCGTGTCATGCGAGATCTCCTCGATCTTTTCCTCGACATGTGCAAGCCCTAGTGCCACCATCATCTGTAGTGCTAAGTCACCGCCGTGATCTCACGACCCCTTCTCCTCACCTTGCCGCTAGCGTTGCTGGCGCACATATCTCACAAGTGCTTCCTCACGTGAGGATCATTTGACAGAAACCTTAGGCACTACTCCATCTCACGCAAGCCCTAGCGTGCCCTAGGGTGAGGCAGTGCCACCTGTAGCATCGAGTTCGTTCTCGAGTCCACCCTCCAAGGGCCCTCATAGCCTCCTCTTATTAGAGGAGGAGATTTTCTTTTTCATGAACCTCAGGACCATCACGATCTCCTCCCTTGCATGGAGAGATTAGGGCTTCCCCTTCTCTCTCAAAATTGAAGACAATATGGAGACAAATAATTGAATAGATCTCAAAAATAATAAAACTTAAGAACAAAACCCAAGATTAGAACTTGCTTTGATACCAAGTTGAAATCGAGAATAAGTGGAAACGAGTCAAAGCATAAAGACAATCATAGAACACTTGGATTTATGTGAAAACCTTACTTACGAAGAGCGAGGAGAAAACCACGAGAGGAGCCCCAGATAGGGCTCTGATGTTGTTATTCTTCTCAAAGGAATATAGGAGTACACACCTATTTATAGGCCACCACTCACCACACAGTTCACATTTTCTAATGTGGCACTAAACCAACAATACAATTCTCTCAACATATAATAGAATAGGATGATCCCATGTTAATAATGGATAATAATAATAATTAAAAGCGGTATACATACTTATGCAGATGATGTGATAATAGATGGAATTATTTGTTCCTTTCTTGTGGATATTTGTGTAGATATGCTTTTGTTGCACATATTCCACGTTACTTTTCCTACAGTTATCTAGTGAGGTATATCCACCTGCATGTTCTGCAGATATGTATGCGAATGTATCTTGGGATATTTAAATGCACAGGTCCAGAAAATAAGTGATGCGTACAAGTTCAAGTCTACATGCAAGCAACAAATCATGTAAACATGGCATAGAATCAATGTCCATTCATATACCTAGTTCTTGCATTCTTGCAAGAGGTTGTTGTACAGGACGTTACAGGCAGCTAGGGTTATGTTTTCACTAACCCAAAGAACAAGAAAGGGTGATATGATATTACACATATGTGGTGAATATGGACCTTCACCCAAGGATCCATGTATCCATTTACATAATAACACCAAACAATGGAAGCCCACCACACCAAGGGAGCATCCACCCAAGCTACTAGATGGATATGAAACCAGTCAAACTCATAACCGTTGTTGGATTTAGGAGACATGACATTAGGCATATGAGTGAAAGCAAATTGAGCCAAGTGAAAATCAAGGGTAGAAAAAAGGACAAGAACAGAAGAACAAAGGGGCAAAACCCTTCAAAAAATAAAGAGAACCAGTTTTGTAAAAGTCGATAGTCGATATTCAGTCAACTAAGCCACTGACTAAAGAGTATACAATATGCAAGGGGGGAGTACTCAGTCGGGTATTTTTTCCATATATATATATATATTCATGAAATACATTAATAAGATGTATTTACTTGCACAATTTAAGATTTCAACAAGTAAAATATACCATTACATAAAGATTTGCCATTTTGAAGCTTAAGGTAATGAAAAGGAAATAAAAAACATAGTTCAAAGTTTCTAATCGTTGTAAATTGTAACCAAGTTAAGTTGGAATCCAAAAATGGACTCGCATGTAAAACTACTCAGCTAAGTAGTCGGGCCAACCAACTATCAACACCTATGGGTACTTGTGTCAATGGGGGGCCTAACTACGACTACTTGACTGGGTAGTCAACCTAGACGTCTGTTACAACACTGAAAAAGAGTCAAGAAATTTAAATAAGTTGGAAGGACTATAGGGGACATGAAGAAAGTTTGGTGAAACGAGTTTAAAGTATATCAAAGCTCGTAATCTACATAATTAAGGTATGTAGGGATCTCATCCCACTTGATCATATGGCATACCCTAAAACAACGTTCAAGAATCATTTTTTTTAAGGTTCAAGGATCACGATCTCACATTTTCTATGGTTCCTTGTCCCTTAGCACCTCTAGCTTCACTATTGTCATTGCACTAAACGGGGCCATGGCCTTTTGAGTTCACCAATGAAGTTTAAATGGCCTCCTATCATCTCCAACCCTAAAAGAAAAGAAAACAAAGGAGAACCCCATTAATAATAAAGGAGCATGTAAAAATAAAACCCCAAAAGCTCAAAGAGATGGATGGGTGTGGGAGAAGGTTTCATTGTTAAATCTGCTTGAATTGCTTTGGCCTGGTGGAACACAACAAGATGCTCACTACCTTAGAATATGCCAGTTGATTTAGAAGGTAGGTGTCCTTTCGAATGTGAAGAGTTGTACTTCACATTTGCATAGAGTATGAATTATGCGAAGGTGCACTATCAAAAGATTGCATCACATGCAAATACCATGTGATTCCTTTGCCATAACAGTCAAGAGGACTGCTCACATTTCTTCTTTGGTTGTCTTTGCATTCAAGAAGTCTGAAATCAGACTAATATTAGTTGGATCAATCCCTCTTCTTTGGAGTAGGTCTAGGAGCCTTTTGGTAGTGGAGTTTACAGGTCAAAAAGGGAACAAGCCTTGGGTTTTATAATCCATTTGGTTGCACCAGAATGGAGTAATGTTTAGAGGGAAGAGGTTCTAATATAGACAATGTTTTGCATCAAGACTTGCCATTTAGAAAGCAGTGGTCGATTTTGTAAAGGGGGGCATGCCCTTTCATATGATGTAATCTAATTTGAGAAGGGGTTTAATGAATTCAAAGGATTACTAACCTCAAGTTATCCTCTTCATTTTGAAAAAAAGGGAGCAGACTTTTTCCTACCTCAAGAGAAGCAGGAAGGAATTGGAGATATCTTAAGGAGATCATGCCCCACCATACTTGAAAACAATAAGAATCACCAACATGGCAAAGGAAAAAACCATCATTGATGACAGAGCATTACATGCTTATGAAAGTAGAAATCACTGGAAAGTTTTGAGGGTATGTTTTAAGGGTAAGCATAAAGGTCACTCCTTACGCCTCCCTCCTCTAATAAAGCTATAGGAAAGAGCCTCCTTTCGGAATGGAGTTGAACTTTCAAGAAAAGACAAACATAGAAGGCAACAACAATGGTGGAATGCTTAAGCCTAGCAAAATCTAGCATCGTCTAGTTGGTCAAATAGCATCAGCTCCCTTTAGCGAGGTTCATGTGCCATGGGAAGGTTGAAAGCCATGGGAGTGGGAAGAAAAGAAATACCAAGCAAGCAGAGACATACCACTCCCAGGTCCCGATCAAGGGAACTTCATTATTGCATGGGCTTCTGCGATCACTTGATTAGGTTAAAAAAAAAATCATAGGTATTTATCTGAAAATGAGAACTCAGATCACTTTCCCCTTTGCACGAGTCACGTTTGGCTAGACTCAAAATAGGATCTGTCCAAAGGATCTAAGTCAAGGGACTAGCCTCTATCCTAAAGAAGAAGTCTAGGCAAGATGCATGCAGGTGGGTGTTGATCTTTTCTTCTCCACCACACCTCATAGTGCTAGTCAGAGGCACCAAGTTATTGCTCCCTAATGACTAATAAGTAGGCAAGGATGGAAGCAAGCCTTGTCACCTCCTACCCCACTATAAACATGTCTATGCTTAAGCAAAGGCTTGTTATGGTGAATGCCACTCAGTTTCTGTGGCATTTTCATGTACTAGGAATCTGGCAGGGATCACCTTCACTGGTACTAGTAGGTAAACTGGAAATTGAATGTGAGAAGACATTATGATGTAACCTTGGTCGAATTACAGAAAGTTCGAGTCTTTAGTTAAATTTTGCAATCATCAATATTTTGCCAGGCGTGTCAGCATAAAATTTCCTTTAGCTTTGGAAAGGGGTTATGGCACTTTCTTTTGTTGCTTTGTTTCCTTTTGTTATTCTACGAATTTGCATAGTAGTATAGTAGTAGGATTAGGATTGTCTTCCCTTATTTTTCTGCAATGCCTTTATCATAAATAGAGGTCCAATTTTGTTTAAGAAAGAGAAGATTGGTTTTGAATTGAAATCAGTCCCTCTCACTCCCCCCCCACTCTCTTTCACACGAATCTCTCTAGGTCCTGACAACTCCCACAACTTTTTCCCTCTCTTTCTTCTTTCTTTGTCTTTTCTCTCTGTACTTTCCATCCACCTTCCTACATTCTTCCTTGTCTTTTCTTCTTCCCCTCTCATGGCAACCCACCACCAAAGCACCAGTCACCCCTACCATGTGCAACCACCGGCTTGACCACACCATCCATGCCACCACCTACCTCCACCTGCACTATTTCAATGCGCCACCAACTGCCCTCCACCCTGCGCATGATTCCAACATGACTCCACCTACTGTCAACTCCCTCTCCATGCCATCCCAGCCCCTCCACCTCTGCCGCTTGTGTGCAACAGTGCATGCTGCCTGACCACCCCCACCTCTTTCTTTGTCTTTTCTCTCTGTACTTTCCATCCACCTTCCTACATTCTTCCTTGTCTTTTCTTCTTCCCCTCTCATGGCAACCCACCACCAAAGCACCAGTCACCCCTACCATATGCAACCACCGGCTTGACCACACCATCCATGCCACCACCTACCTCCACCTGCACTATTTCAATGCGCTACCAACTGCCCTCCACCCTGTGCATGATTCCAACATGACTCCACCTACTGTCAACTCCCTATCCATGCCATCCTAGCTCCTCCACCTCCGCCGCTTGTGTGCAACAGTGCATGCTGCCTGATCACCCCCACCATCACACTTACATCCTCACATTTCTCCAATGCCTTCATTAGTCACAATACCACTCCACATCTCGCCTCGCCAGTCTTGCCCACGACACGCTTTCCACTCCTCAACTCCTCCGACTTCAAACCCATTGCTCGTATAGCCCTGAACACTCCCCGACAACTTAGGAATCACATATTTCAAGGAAGAAATTAGTCATCTCAATTTTCAAATAACTTATATTTGTCCTTTGAGCATTGTGTACATCCCTGTGGGTTCTGTTTAGTCACTCAACAAACTGGGAAGGAGCAAATCCCCTTCCCTTCTCATACTTCCAAGTACATCATCAATCTCTTTGAACTTGTGTCCATTAAGCATGTCCGATGAAACACTTACAGCATATGATTTGTCATAAATGATCATTATACCTCATAATTAGACTAGTGTCTAAACAACCACTACTGACACGTTTGTGAGATGTCAGGCAGCATACACATGCATTAAATGCATGCCATGATGCCATTTGATGCCTTTCTGCTTTGGTGTATAGAGAGAGGGAGGGGAAGGACCCTTTGGTGCCCCTTTCAATCAATAACAGGGCCTCACAATCATTAGCCAACAGAAGATGTTTTCCCTCATGTCTTTCTTTGTTTGTGGCTCGATATTCTAGCATCTTAGGTGCAGAGGAACCGCACCAATCTATCGTAAGTTTGGTGGTAAAAATCTTCTACTGTGACATTACTATAGGGAAGGTCATGCAAAAAGTAGCCTGACACCAAAATGATAAAAAAAGTAATCAGATACCTCTTTTTTGACTTCGAAGATAGAAAAGAGAAACAAAGCCATAGAGATGGGGTGAAGCTTGTAGCTCAAAGGATTAAAGCACATGCTATGAACCACAATGTCAGAGGCTGGAATCCCTCTTCGTCGACAACTGATCCAAAAGGAAAGGGCCCTTACCTCTAGGTCAAGAGGTAGAAAAATCATGATCAGGATTCATGATTGCAAACCTAAACTTGTTTTTGGGTCTTTTGTAGAAATAGAAAGGCCTTACTTTTTCTTTCTCATGAATGATGTTATCATGACTTTTAGGATGTTTGCCTCAATCAGCAAATTTGTGTTTGACTCCCCGCTACTCTTCCTCTATATGACAACCAAGTTAATTATGATTCTAGTCAACTACATGCGAATTAGGATAAGCTTTATAAAAGAAACAAACTATTTAGGAAGCTAGTTAATGACAACCTTCCATGGATTCACCTATATAAGCCACAACTGAAGTTGCAAAAATAAAAGCTTAAATACCAATAATCCAAGAAACAGCATAAGTATAGGTACTACTAAGGGTTAGAGGAGCGAAATGCCATCTAAGTTTGGAAATCAGATGACAAAAACCTGAGTTAAGATAAAATGCCACCGAACTTGATGACAAACCTAAGTTGAGGGGAACATGTCACCCAACTTGATGAGTAAAGCCTAAGTTGAGGTCTGGGTGCTACCTGATTTGAAGGGACTGAATGGCTAAACCTGACATAAGTCAGTCTAACAATTGGCATAAACCTTCCCAACTTAACACAAGGAGTAACCTTACAAGCAAAGGAAGTTTGACGCAAACCTAACTAGATTGGCAAAATGATGAGATTTCTTGGACGACTAATAACCTTCTTGACTTCAATGGCACCTTGAATTTAGAACACCTAGACAATAGGCGATTAGATGCCAATTTTACTTAAAGTGAGAGAGATCACATAAAGTATATTGAATGACGAGACTCAGAAAATTTCATAAAATTCTAGAAGTCCAGGGAAGAGGGAGCATCTAAGGCTTAGTCACTAGAAGGATGGCCTCCACACAAGCTTGCTGATTGATTTTGAGCTCAAATCTTAGAGTGGGGCCAAAAATCACCAATGTTGGAAGAGTTAACCTACATGAAGAAAATATCAGGTACAAGTATAAACCTTGAGAGGAATGAATTCCATACCAAGAGACTACTCTTCTCACTAGCATAGCTTGAATGAAGACTGGTGGCAAATGACAATGCTGGATTTTCCCGGATGGTAGCTACGCTACGATCCGTCTCGAGGGAAATCCAACCAAGAACTTAAAGGAAAATCAATAAACCAATAAGTAGGGGACAAGAAGAGCCCTTAGGAAAAGGAAGTGTTGAGTTGTATGCCCATATTTTGTAGTATGCTATTCTTTCATAGAGATATTCTTGTAATTTTTCCCTTTTGGGTGTCTCTCTATATAAAGGACCCTAGGGTTATTCTAATGAGAATTACGTCATTTGTAACCTAACATGGTATCAAAGCAGCGGTCATAGACCAATGTTCGGGTATCCCACCAAATACCTAGCCTCGAAACCTCCACCAAAATCCTAGATCTTCCTCCTCCCTCATCGGCAACTACCACCGCCACCGGTGGCTACTGTAGCCACCGACGACGCTTGCAACAGCCACCAGAGGCCGTAGGAGACCTTTGCGGGGCTCGATCTGTTGGCAGTGCTCTCTCCCAGCGCTAGGAGAAGGCTTGTCGACCCCCGCACGGTCGTTCACAGCACCCTACGCTACTCATAGCAACATCCAGCGCTGCCTACGATGCAAGCAACCATCACCGGTGCTCAGCATCGCCCATAGCAACGACCACCACCGCCGTTGCTAGGAGCACCGAGGACCTCCCAGCGCCACTGCAAGAGGCCAGCGGTGCTCCCCACCGGCAGTAGCACCGTCGTAACAGGAAGCAAATCAAATTTGATGACTCAACCAACTTAATCCTCAAACAGCTTGACCCAAGTTAGACTTGGAAAGGAAAGTATAGGAACAAGTTGGAGGAAAGCCATCGAAGTTCCATAAATTTCACGAGTAAATAGCTCTACGAATGAATGGATCGAATTGAATTAAAAAAATGGAAAGATTCGTACAAGTTATACATTCTACCACCACTTTGTGGAAAATCATCAAATAGGAATATGTCGGTGTTAACGTATGCATATTTTTTGTATGAGGGGCACTTGATTATTATTTGTTTCTTGTTGGTATGGTACCGCAACTTACCCACCTCTTCATTATATAAGAAAAGGTAGGACTCAACAATAAGGACTCTCATTTTGTCCAAATTGGTATCAGAGCGGCAATCCTAGACCAAGACTCTAGGTATCCCACCCCCAAGGACTCCAAACCCTAACCACCAAATCCCATTCTCCTCTCTCTCTCTCTCTCTCTCTGCGCGTCGTAAACTAGCCTCCACGTGGCGGCGATGGCGATCGTATGGCCTAACGACGTTGACCCACTCGCGGCAGCAAGGCTCGACGATGTTGGAGTAGGTGCGGCGGGGTCTACAACACCTTTAGCGGCGGTGCAGGTGATCTACGACAAGCCCATCGATGGCGCAGGTAATCAGCGGCGCTCTTGTAGCACGTCCAGCAATGCCTCAGTCCTTGTGCACACGGTCAACAACGACTCTGAGGGGTTTGTAGCCCTGTTCAAAGGGCCACATCCCTCGTAGTCGCAAGGAGAGGGAGTCTTGGTCCCCTTGGGGCCATCTCAGGTGTTCTCCCCGCACCTGGGTTAGGCCAACAACCGTCCAAGGGGGCTTTCTGTCGAAGATGCAGATTTGTAAACATACAATTTCATATCTATTGATGTTTTCTTGGTGATAGAAGATTGGCTGAGGCTTGCGGATTGTGGAGATGGCTGCTTCAGATCAGTCTGAGGTGACGTCGGGCTCTCTTTCGGACACCAGGGTATTTAAAAACCCGTTCGGTCCCATCGTCAAGTTAAATGAAACCAATTACCCGTGGTGATCCCAAACCTTCCTTATGACTATCAGGGGTGAACGGGAGATTTTGTTTTTCAAAATGATAGAAAAATGCGCCGTCGTAGTAAAATCGCATGGTGGAAAAATCTCATATCAAAAATACCAGTGAAAACTAACCATGGTGGATTAGGTCGTATCCAAAGAGAGGAACAAATGCAATAAGACCGTAAATATAGATCAATAAATCCTGCTCACATAAAGTCACGGGAAAATTATTGCAATGATGAGTTCTTGAAAATTTGTTAAGGCACATATGGAGAAGATCATGACATATAAGGAAAGTGTGAGGGAAAAAAATGTGAACACACAAGGACATGCATGCAAATGTAACTTGATAAAATAATAAGTCGTAAATCCTCTCATCAATGGCATCAAATATAACTTTTAATACCACTAAAAAATAGAGCATTTGCTCTCTCTTGCTTGCACGCAGGAAGGAGCACCGACGGCTGGCTGACGTGCGAGGGAGGTCGAAGAGAATGCCAGAGCGGCATCACTTCTATTTGTCGGGGTGTGCCTGTGACCCTGGAGGAGCTTCTAGAGACAATTGGCAGTCTCTCTTTTCTTGTCAGGTCTTGGACCTGAGTACATGGCTACCACATATCAGATTCTCACCGCTCTCGAGCTTCCTACTTTGGAGGAAGTCTACAGCAGACTGAGCAAAGTAGCAGTGCACACGTCTGCCCTGGACTCTGGTGCTTAAACGTCCGCACTGGCTGCGATCCCTGGGCGTGGTAGGGGTACTCCTCTCCCTGCACGTGTCGTGGACATGAACACTTTGCTGGTACACACACTCGGTCTCTGTGTACCAACTGTGGCAAGATAGGCCATTCTAAGGTTACATGCTGGTAAAAGCATGATAGGCCACCTGTGGCCAATCAAGCAGCTGAGATCACGGATGAAGCCCTCTCCAGTCCTGATGTTAGTACAGAGATTGAGACCTTACGACAACAGATTGCTTAGTTGACTCAGGCATCCTCTTCTCAGTTGATTGCTCAACCTCCAGACACTGCAGCCATTGCCTCCTCTTCTGAGGCACCAGCGACTGGTATGTCATCTCTTTTATCCTATGGTAATTGGTTGACTCTGGTGCATCTAAGCACCTGTGTGGAGACAAGGGATCCTTTTCTTAGTTAGCACCAGTTACACCAACCAGGATTGTACAGGTGGCAGACGAAAGACATTCGCCACTAGTTGGGAAGGGTGATATGTCTTTATCTTCTACTTTGCGACTCACAGATGTTTTCTATGTGCCTGATTTTCCCTTGAATTTGCTGTTTATTAACAGTATTACCAAAGATCTGAACTACCGAGTTATATTTGATGCGTCTTCTTATGTCTTGCAGGACAAGTTCACTGGGAAGATGATTGGTGGAAGGCATGGGGAACAGGGGGTATACCGTCTGAACCGTACTGTTGTTGCTACTTCTGCTACCCAGGGTCTTGTTTCTACTGGATTCCCTCTCCAATGGCATCACCGCCATGGCCATCTGCCTATTGATCATCTCAGATGGGTTTTGCCACACATACCCTCCACTACTACTCTCACCTGTGATGTCTGACATCTAGGCAAGCACAACATAGTTAGTTTTTCCACTTCTGTTTCAGTTTCCTTTGTTGTTATGTTCAATTTGATTCACATGGATGTTTGGGGTCCCAGTCGTATTCCTGATCGACTTGGGAATAGATACTATTTGGTGTTAATGGGCGATTTTTCCCATCTTTCTTGGTTTCTTTTGAAGAATAAGTTCGATGTGAGACAAATTGTTGAAAATTTTGTTAAAATAAAAACTCAACATTCATGTTTTGTAAAGCATTTTCGATCCGATAATGCCTTAGAATTCTGTACCACTTAGCTGCGTACCTTCTTTTCCAATTGTGGCATTATTCATGAGACCAGGTGCTCCCACACCTCTCAGCAGAATGGTGTTGCTAAGAGGAAACATCGCCACTTGATATTGCTTGTTCCTTGTTGATTCGCCACTCGGTTTCCTCTCTTTATTGGTATGACACTATTTTGATGGCCTGTTTACCGAGCCGGGATAAACTAGCACCGATAGCGGTTAAGTGTATTTTCCTTGAATATCCTCGGACACTAAAGGGGTATCGATGTTTTGATCTGACCACTTCTTGGCATTTTGTTTCGACAGATGTTACATTTCATGAGGCGATACCCTTCTCCACATTTGCTGCTGAGCTACCTTCTGAGGGTGATATGGCACCCATGCCATTTACACCCATTTGCTTTGAGAGTTTTCCTGAGAGTCCTGTTCCTACTGCACCTCCACAACCACCTGCTACGCTATCATTTCCTCGTCTAGCTGAGCCACTTTAGACATGTCTGTCCTCACACCACTTTTCGCCCCCCTTCCTCACCTTCACCATCAGATTCTCAGGTAAGTCCCTTAGATATTGACATTTGTTTGCCATATGCTGATCACAGGGACAGGACAGATGATGTAACAATTGATGATTTGAATCTTCCGATAGTTGTTCGAAAGAGACCATGGACTTGTGTTACTTATCCCACAACTAGGGCACTTGCCACTGATAGCCTAGGCCCTAGGTTTGCTGGATTCACCCAAGCATTGGCTGCTACTCATATCTCAACAACTCACCGCAAGGCCATGCTTGATCCGAAATGGCAGGCAGCCATGGAGGACGAGATGGCAACTCCTAAGGGTTGTAGGACCTAGGAGTTCACTTCACTTCCAAGAGGGGCTACGATTGTTGGTTATCGATGGGTGTTCACTATGAAGTTCAACCCAGATGGGGGTATTGCAAAATACAAAGCATGTCTCGTGGCAAAAGGGTTCACCCAAACCTATGAGGTGGACTTCTTTGACACCTTCTCACCAGTTGCCAGACTTTCTACCATACGGGTGCTGGTTGTAGTGCCAATCCAGCTAAATTGACCTTTGCATCAACTAAATGTGAAGAATGCATTCCTTTATGGTGATCTTCAAGAGGAAGTCTACATGTAGCAGCCACCTGGATTTGAGGTTTAGGGGGAGTGTGTATGCCGATTGCGGAAGACCATCTATAACCTCAAGCAGAGTCCAAAAGCATAGTTTCAAAGGTTATCTTAGGTTGTAGAGGCAGCTGAATTCAGGAGATCGATGACTGATTTCTCTTTTTTTATTAGGAAGACTAGACAAGGCACTATGGTGATTCTTATATATGTTGATGACTTAATTGTCACGAGAGATGATGTGCAGAGTGTCACTGAGATTAAGCATATTCTGGCAGAGCAGTTTGTTATGAAAGATTTGGGGGCTCTACGATACTTTCTTGATATTGAGGTTGCTCGAAGCAAGAAGGTATGCGTTGGATATCTTGTAGGAGGTAGGTATGCTTGAGGACAAGGAGGCCAACATTCCTATGGACCCCAAGATGCCACTTTATGATGAGGATGCATAGTTGGTGGATAGCAGACAATACAAGTAGCTTGTGGGCAAGCTGCTACATCTGACTATTATGAGGCCCGATATCTCCTTTGCGGTGGGGAGATTGAGTCAGTTCATGGCCAAGCCAACATGACAGCACTGGGATACATCATTGATGGTGTTGCAGTACGTCAAGAAGGCTCCTGGAAAAGGTCTTCTCTTCTCCAAGGGGTCCTCTATGACCTCGGTTGGCTATTCAAATGCGAACTACGTCGAATGTCATGTGGATCGAAAATCCACTATGGAGTTCTGCACCTTTTTAGCAGGAAATCTAATCATGTGGAGGAGCAAGAAACAAGGCACAGTTGCTAGGTTGAGTGTCGAGTCTGAGTACAGGGGCCATGGCTCAGACGACTATAGAGATGATGTAAAACAGATCCCTATTCTCCAATTTGGAGGTACAGTTTTCTAGCCCGATGGAGATGAGGTGTGATAACAGAACAGCTACCTTCATTGATAACAACCCAGCTTTTCATGAAAGGATGAAGCATGTAGAGGTTAATTGCCATTATACCAGAGATATTATTCAGAAGGGCCTGCTATATACAACACCTATCATGTCTGAGGAGTAGATTGCAGATATTTTTACCAAGCCCTTAGCCAGGTCCTTGTGTGATTTATGTGTATCCAAGCTAAGCATGATAGATATCCATGCTCCAGCTTGAGCGGAAGTGTTAGGGCATGCATATTTTTTGTATAAGGGGCACTTGGTTATTATTTGTTTCTTGTTGGTGTTGTACCGCAACTTACCCACCTTTTCATTATATAAGAAGAGGTAGGGCTCAATAATAAAGATTCATTTCATCCAATTGATACCTATCACTTAATTAGTCAAATACTCTCCAAACAAATCTCTTTTGTTTTACCAACACAAAGAAAACATTTTCTTGCGAATGAACAAGATATTGAAGAATTGTCCAAATGCAAGATCATCATTATGGATATGGGTCTTTTCCACATCAAAAGGGAATCTATTAGCATAGGATAGTAGTTACTATTTACGCACTCCATGTTATCTTTTGTATTGTTTTCTCACTTAATATGTTCACCTGGACTTATGTTACAATTTACCCTTTCACCTCTCTCTGTAAAAAGAGGTGTAGAGTTTTGGAGTTGAATAAGAACAATCGTTTTCTCCGACTTGGTATCAAAGCGACAATCCTAGATTGACACTCCGATATCACACTCGCATGTAGCCTCTGTTCATTTTCAACCTTATCCCCCACTCTCTCTCGCCAAGCTCGTCACTACCACTACTAGCAGGTTGTAGCACTATCCCACCGGCAACAACAAGGGCGATAGGCCACCACTGCTACTGCCCCCTATGCCTGCAGGCCGCCGTTGGGCCCCTTCAACAGTTGTTGCTCATCGTCGATGGCCTGTTAGCCCACCAGCAGCCACCGCCTGCAGGTGGTGGTGATCGGTGAGGGTTTCCCCTGCTAAGGGTTTCCCCATGCTCTAGCATGCATCTTGTCTAGTCTTAACGGGTTGTCATGTCTCTTAAGATGATTTCTAGGATTTCTAGATCTTAGATTTTATGGTCAAGAGGTCACAACTTTTCTAATCTATAGCTTTCAGATCTGAAATAGCTTTTCATATCATCGTTGGTGGCATATTTCTCTCTTCCTAAGGCGTGATAGCATCTTCTAGCAGTTCTAAGGTGACATCAAATACTGCTACGAATGTAGGGAGTACAAATCCCCGTTCTTTGTTGGGGAGGATGTTTTGGCGATGGTGAGGGAGGTTTCTCCGGAGAACTCAGGTTTTGAGAGGCTGAATTATTTCTTTTCTTGCTTCCGAAGAAGCTAGGTGTAGACTCGGTGGATGAGTTCCGCCCTATTGCTTTCTCTAATGCAATCTATTTGATAGTGGCAAAGACTTTTGCAAATCACCTCTGATCTGTGTTGCCTATGCTGATATCCCTAGTTCAATTAGCCTTCATCTCTGGTAGATCTATTATGGATTCCTTTGCACTAATTGAGGAGGTGGAGGCAGCTTGGAATAGATCATCTTGTGCGGCTTTCTTCTGAAAGGTGGACTTCTCCAAAGCATACAATTCTATATCATGGGCCTACCTTTAGGAGATCCTGCAAAGGAAGGGCTTTCCAAAGTCTTGGGTTAGGCTTATGCAACAATGTGTCATGACATCTTTTTCTGTTCTTGTTAATGGTAGGTCTTTTGGGCTTTGGACATAGCCGCAGAGGGCGGTCAGACAGGGATGCCCTTTGGCGCCGTTGCTTTTCAATATTGCGATCAATACTTTGGCTTTCTTGACTTTTAAATGTTGTGGCATTGACCTTTTCAGTGGTTTCACTCTCTCCAGGGATGATTCTTTGCTCACCCCGCTCTTATAGTATGTAGATTATACAATTTTCTTTATTCAGGGAAATATTAGTCAAGCAGAGCATGTGGCATGTTTGGTTGGTCTATTTGGAGTTCTGGCTTACGAGTTAATGGTAGGAAGTCTGCCTTTATTCCTTTCCATCTGGGCATGGACTCTAATGATCGTATTTCTGAAATCCTCCATTTGCCAGTTGTCAAAGGGGAAGCATCTGGCTATGCCTGATTGAAGGCTGGTGGAGAGGCTAGCCAAAAAGCTAGATGGGTGGAATAGAAGACTTCTGTCCAGGAGAGGTAGGTTGGTTTTGGTAATAGTGTTGTCGGCTATTTTGATTTTTTACCTCTGTTTAGACCCTCAGAAAAAATCTTGACGTGATTGGAAGTGGCTTGAAAGAGATTCTTCTGAAAAGGTCAAAATCATTAGGGTCATTTTTTGCAACTTGTGCCATAGAGGGAGGTCTACAAGCCGAGGAAAAGGGGGGCTTGGGTGTTAGAAAATTGGACGAGTTTAATGTTGCACTCATGAAATGGGTGTTGCGTTTCTTGGCGGGTGGTAATGGTCTCCTAGATAAACTTATAAGAGATTCCCATGGAATGTCGGTTGAGGTTAGTCTTGGGCATTCCTTCAGCCATCCTCTTTTTGGAACTCTATTCAACCTCTTATTTTGAAGGGGATATTTGGATATTTTGGATCCATGCTTGGTGTAGGGTATTATTTTCTTTTTTGGAAAGAAGATTGGATGGGTTGTGGTAAGCTTCAATTTTTATTTCCGCGTCTTTTTGGTCTAGCCAAATTTTTAAAGGTGCTTGTTTCTGAGATTTGGGACACTAATACCAAATGTTGGTCGCCAATCCTATAGCCTGGGCTATCAAACGCGTCACTACAACAATTGCAGGAGATGCTTGAGGTTTTGTATGGTATTTTTGTTAATGATGGACCTACGGATGGTTTTTTATGGGAAGATGGTGTTTTCTCTATTGCTAAGGCTTACAAGAAGTTGACTTTGCAGATTGATCTGACACCCTTTGTTTGGGAGGATTGTTCTTTGATATGGAGATTTTTTATTCCTTTGAAAGTTAAAATCTTTGTGGCTGTTTAGAAGGGAGAAGCTGGTGACTAAAGTTTTCCATTCTAGATGGGCTGGCAAGAATGACCTGGATTGCATTTTTTGTGGGGCGGCAGCTGAGGACCTTCATCACTTATTTTTTCAATGTGACATCTCCAAGGAGGTTTGGAGTAGTTGTAATGTTAAACAGGTTGATATGTCCTCTTTTGATTCTTGGTGGGAGTCTTTTCGCTCCTTGGTACATGCGGACACGACAGGTCAGGTGAAGGTTGTTGCTACGATGTGGTCAATTTAGTTGCAGCAAAATGACTCCATTTTTCATAAGGAGAGGGCTTAGGTTGAGAATATTATAAGGGAAGCGTCATGTCATTCTGAGCTATGATTGAGCATTCTATAAGTCTGTTCCAATTTTTTTTTAATACATTCCTGGATGGTTACTGGTGACTGGTGGCCGTCCTTTTTTCTCTTAAAAAAAAAAATCTCCTGTAAGATGAAAAGAGGCATTGAAGTCAACTACCCATGCTCCTCTGGCCCTCATCTTATTCTTTGGGTCTTCTTGGGCTGCACATGCAAGCCCTTGTAGATTTGAAATGGGCTCTTCTATTGGACCAATCACATCTTTGCATGAGAGAAGACTCACCATGCTCCAGGGAAGGATCTTCATCATCCATGGTAAGAAGAGACTTATCACCACATATACTAGGCATGAGAGAAGCCTCATCACGCGAACCACATCATCAACAACCAAGCAATAAGACAACCTGCCTGCCTATTGGGCTGCTGGCAGACTGCCAGCACCTTCAACAGCAATGCTGGGTTTGCTGGTGATGCCGTCGACGTGGCCAGCAGGCCCTTGAGCAGTGGCAGCGGCGCTGGGAGACCCTTCTCCCATGTTGCTACTATTGTTGCAGTCCTATGACCCTTCCTCCATTGAATCACCCTTATGTTGGTGATTCGATCATCTTTTGAGAGGATATTTGGTGGGATATCGGAGCACCGGCCTACAACCACTGCTCTAATATCATGTGAGAATAAAAGATGCATTTCCTCTCAAAGGAAACTCTAACCTCTCTTCTATAATAGAGAGAACTAGGTTAATTACATAGACACCGAGAAAGAAAGATAAAATAACAAATACATCCTTAGACTCAACAACACCAATACTCAAGACTTACCTTAAAATACAAAGACAGTTAAGAAAAGAGGCCCCATGTCAAAAAGAATGCCTTGCTAAAAGGCTTTTGGGAAAAGTTACTTGGAGAAAGAAGCTTCAATCTAGGCATAAGTTCCCTATAGTATCCAAAGAGTATTCAGATTGCTTGCCATGAGGGTAGATGTTCTAGAAGCAAGGATACTCCAAGCATCAATCACTTATGTGA
Organism: Thalassia testudinum; assembly: GCA_037157565.1. Taxonomy (NCBI): domain Eukaryota; kingdom Viridiplantae; phylum Streptophyta; class Magnoliopsida; order Alismatales; family Hydrocharitaceae; genus Thalassia; species Thalassia testudinum. Next base: position 41,351,534 of record JAZHRO010000014.1, read on the forward strand.
CTTGGCTCCTTAAATGTTTATTAGGACGAAGAACACCATTTCAATAATTCGATTTCATTTAAAGGATGCCCTCCAACAACTGAATCCTTTACCTCCCTTAGCCTCGATATCCCATAGCTACACCTTAATTGACTTACTCTACTAGTCCAAGTAATTAAGTTACTCGATCCAACCCAGTAACTAAACACCATAGGTTGCTAATATTATTGGTGTTAAGGCTCTAACTACAAATCATCCTAGGGCTAGGAGCCTAAGAGCCTTTAATACCATACACAATGCAACAACTCTTCAAAGGCAATTAAAGTTGGACATCCAGCTTGAGCTCCATAAGCCTTAGCTCGAGCTCACTCAATAAGGGCTTGCAATCTAGGCTCATTGGCATTCAAGCTAGGCTCAAGCCCACTTTTAAGCCCAACTTCCTTATTGGCCTAAGCTTATGGCTTGCTTGGCCTGGTAACTCAAACAACTCAATTTAAGCCAAGCTTTGCTCAACTCCCTAAATTGACCCGACATGCTTATATATACAATGTCAAAAAATACATGTAACATATAATTTAATTTAAAGCTCTCAATTATATAAACTTCTAATATTGTACTTTCTTTTAATAAACAAAGAATGCCTGCCGAAGGTTAGTAGTCATCACTCCATTCCTTCGAAAATAAAAGTTAGAACATACTTTTGGATCCAAAAATCTACGAAAAAAAAAATGCTTCTCACTAGGTTTTCTAACCACAATTTATCTCCCTTGAATAGAGATCAATTCCTGTGCAACCAAGCAGCCCACAAGGCTTCTGCCATCTTGATGTGTGAATCCATATCCGCATGCTACTTATTGCAAAAAGACTTTGACGCATCAAGCAAACTCCTTCCCAGCCACTAAGGTATTCCTAAGGCATTAAACACCCTTACCAAAGCACATTTCATCAACAAATGTTCCCCATCCTCGACGTCCACCCCACAAAGATAGCATACCGTATCACAATTTGAAAGCCATCTTTGAATCTGATCATTGGTAGGGAGTCTCCCTCTACTCATCAACCATAAAGAAATTTTGATTTTCAATGGCAACTTTATCTTTAAAATATTACACCAGTCAATGCATAAGTACTCGTCTTCCAAGATCATCATCCTTGTCAAAAGCTTGTAAGCGTTTTTGGTGGAGAAAGTACCAGATGACTACACTAGACAATTAAGGATACCACGAGTCGAAACAAGCATCAAAAGAAACATCTGTAAATCCTCAACACAAGGGTCTGACAAAGCCCCCTCAAAATTATTGTGTTACGTTATATTTTGAGGGACTTTGTCATTTTATTATTTTGTTGGACTTATATTATAATTTTTTCCTTACCTCTCTCTGTATAAAAAGGTGTAGGGACAACTTAGTAATTATGAAGTTTCATTTTCTTCAACTTGGTATCAGAGCTAAGTTGGAGACTCCACTAAGAAAACCCTAACCCTACTGCACAGCCCCACAACCACCGCTGGCCAGCAGTAGCGTCGCCACCATCACTGGCTAATAGCACCACCGGCAACAACAACAACGCCGCCGCTTACAGCAGCACCAACAGCACAACCGCCACCCAATTACCACACCGTTAGGAGGGTCAACCCAACCCCTCTTCTTCAACGCCTTCTCCTTGCTGCCAAATCTCCTCCAATGGTAGGGAGAGGGCAGTAAGCCCTGTTTTCCCTTGCAACGTGATCTAGGAAGGTCCTTGGCACGTTGGTAATGGAGTTCTAAGGCAAGGACCTTTCAAAAGGTGTTTGGAGATTCATCTTTGATGGTATGATTAAATCATTATTTTGATTACTGTTTTGGAGTGTGTATTCCCCTGCTGATGCATGTTTTGGGGTGTGTATTCCCCTTACATTGTTGACAATTATTAGAACCGTGTGAGCAGAGTTTTTAAGGTGTGTATTCCTCTTTTCTTTTCTGTCAGAGTTCAAATCTATGTTTGAAGGTGTTTGTAGTTTGATTTCACTATGGCCTCATTGTCGTCAGAGACCGGAGCGACATCAAAGCAGACTAGAGAGTGTAGTCTACGAGAATTCATTTTTTGCACCTATTGTGAAGCTTGACGAGACTAATTACCCTCATTGGTCTCAAACATTTCTTGTGACTGTGGAAGGACATGAGAAGCAACATGTCCTCACAAAAGCACCACCAGAGCAGAAGATAGGGAAGTATGCAACCTGGGACAGAGATGATGCCATGGTAAGGACCTGGATACTAAATAGTGTGACACCCTGCATTGGAGATGAAGTCGTGTACTACAAAATTGCCAAACAAATGTGGGATGGTATGAAGGATGCATATTCTCATGAACTCAACTCCACCTAGGTCTTCCAAATCCACTATGATTTGTGTCACTTGAAGCAAGAGTCCAAAAGTCTCTCGCACTATTACTCCACTATAAAGGGACTTTTAGAAAAGCACAATGCATGCAAACCTATGTGCACATCACTCACGTGTAGGAATCAGAGGAAGGAGTTCTCAGCTCACATGTTCTTGGCAAGGCTTAATGATGATTATTTTGATACACATTCACAGATATTGACACTTTCTGAGCTTCCTCCCATTGAGGATATCTAGAGGAGACTAAGCAGGTTGCACGTCTAGCCCACTCCAGATATTATTACAAGTAATGCTGCTTCTGCTCATGTAGCCATAAGTACATGGGGAGTATGTACTGAAGTCTTTCGAGGCAAAGGCAGGAGGCGTGCTGATGGTAGTCGTGGCAAGCCTACCTGTTCATATTGTGGGAGAATTGACCACATTAAGGCTAACGACCACATTAAGGCTAAGTGTTGGAACAAACTTGGATGGCCTGCTATTGCCAACCAAGTGTCTGTGATTGCTCTACCAGCTATGTCTATTGATACAGTGACCCTTGCAGAGGCAGATTATGATGTGGTGGTACAACACTTACCTTAGTTGACCCATGATCAGCCTCAGTCTTCAAGCACTGGAACTTTTGCCTCCGCATCAGGTATGAATAGTTCATGATTGATTGATTCTGGTGCATTAGGTCACTTGTCATGAAATCTCCAGTGTTTTGGGAATATGCAGGAGGTATCACAAAATCTCTCAGTATAGCTAGTAGATGGTAGGCATGCCCCCATCCGTGGTAGGGGTAACTGTCACTTCTATGCACCTCTCTGATATTTATTATGTGCATGATATGGCAATGCAGTTGCTATCTATTAATAATATCACTAAGCAACTAAATTGCCATGCTATTTTTTATGCGGTTGGGTGTATGTTGTAGGACCGCATGACAAGGAGGATGATTGGTAGTGGACATGAGGAGGGGTGTTTACCGGTTAGTTCAGAGTCCACTTGCTGCAACTTGTTAGACAAGTACTACTGTTAGGAGTGCCTTGTAGTAGCACAGATGACTAAGCCATCCTTCATTGAACAAACTATGCCAAATCATCCCTCATCTTTCACCTACTATAAAGATTCAATGTGATACATGTCAGCTGGGGAAGTATCATTGAGCCAGTTTTCCAGTTTCTATCCAATCCAGTGGTTTTGTTTGTTTTGATTTGGTGCATTGTGATGTCTGGGGTCCTAGGCATGTGGCAAAGCAACAAAACTATCATTATTATTTGTTATTTGTTGATAACTTCTCATGTTTGTCATGGATATTTTTGATACGCAATAAATTAGAGATTGGCTCTATTATTCAGTTTGTGATTTTTATGAAAACTTAATTTGGTGTTTGCTTTAAAAAGATCAAAACTGATAATGCTTTAGAATTTTATAATAAGCACTTGGCTTCCTTCTATGGATCACTTGACATTGCACATCAGACATCTTGCCCCCACACGTTACAGCAAAATGGGGTTGCAAAACGAAAACACCATATTCTGGATACAGCTAGAGCCTTGTTTATCCAAAATAGTGCTCCACATAGTTATTAGGGAGATGTACTTATTACCTGTTACCTTATCAATAGGCTTCCTTCCTCTATACTTCATGAGTAGATTCCATGGAATATTTTATATCCAGACTCTAACCTGTTTCCAGTGCCAACAAAGACATTTGGCTGTGTGGCATTTGTACACCTTCTTGGGCCTGGTCGTGATAAATTGGCTCCTAGGGTAGTTAAGTGTGTATATCTTGGGTATTCACGCACTTAAAAAAGATACAAGTGTTTTGATCCTATACACTAGAGGCACTATGTGAGTGCGGATGTGACTTTTCATGAATCTATTCCATATTTTTCTACTTCAGGCCATCGGTTGAAGGAGGTCAAGATGGTTGTACCAATGCCTGTGCCTCTTGTAGCCATAGAGGATTTCTCTCAGAGCAGGAGTGTACCTGCTACAGAGCAGTCATTGAGTACGTTTAGAGTTGTACCACCAGATGAGAAGACCTTTAAGGGTGCCACATATTAGCTTCCTATCAGTTATAAAGAGAAAACACACCCCCCTCCTCAGTTCCAACTGAGACACCACAATCCTCCCCCACTCAGGTATGTAGTTAAAGAAAATGAACTTTTTTAATTTACCAAGCTATCCCTACACCTCTATATACAGAGAGAGGTGAAGGAAAAGTTACATCATAAACCCAACACAAAAATAGAAATGACAACTAACCCCTTAACAATAAATCGTAACTCAACACTGCCCCTCAAGCTGGAGCATATATATTCATTATGCTCAGCTTGTTGCTATATTTCTCAAACTGGGGGCAAGGTAGCGGCTTGGTAAACATGTCAGTAGTCTAGTCTAAGGGGGCAAGGCAGATAGTACGAAGCAGACCTTGCTAAATCAAGCTCCTGATATAGTAACAATTCACTTCCACAAGTTTCGTTCTCTCGTGAAACATAGGATTGTTTGCCATATACGTTGTAGCCCAGTTGTCACAGTGCATCTCCATGGGCTCCTAAATCTCAACATGAAGATCTTGTAACAGAGATCCAACCCATATCATCTCAGTTGTAGTGTGTGCCATGGCCGGTACTCAAACTCAGCACTAGAGCATGAAATAACACTCTGTTTCTTGCTACTCTAGGTCACAAGTTCCCGACAGCAAACATACAGAAGCCAATAGTAGATCACCTGTCTCCAACATCTCCTGCATAATCTGTATCAGAGTAAGCAACCACAGACATAGGAGCCTTCTTCTGAAATAGAATGCCCCTACCTGGACATCCCTTGATGTACCTCAACACATGCATAACAGCCTGCCAATGAACAACAGTGAGCTTGTCTAAGAACTGACTTAGCTTACCCACTGAAAGACTGATGTTTGGCCTAATGATGGTCAGATACAATAGCTTCCCTACCAGCTGTCGATATGCCTTCTCCTTTAGCTTCACTGTATCATCAAAGAGATGAACTTTACGATCCATAGGAATATTAGCCTCCTTGGATCTTAGCATGCCTGTCTCTTGAAGAATATCAAGAGCATATTTCCTCTGAGACATCATTATCCCTTGCTTGCTTGTGGCAATCTCAATGCCCATTCCCAAGGTCTTTCATGACAAACTGGTGTGCCAAATAGTTCTTCACCTGAGAAATGCCATCTGCATCATCACCTGTAAGAATAATCATGTCGACATATACCAATAGAGCCACAGTGCCAGTACTGGTATTCCTAACAAAAAGGGAATGATCAAATGAGGATCTCTGCATCCTGACAACAGATAACACCTAAGACAAGCGCTGAAACCAGGCTCGGGGGCTTTGCTTAAGAACATAAATGGCCTTACGAAGCCTGTACACATACTCGGCCTAAACCTTAAAGCCAGGCGACTGCTACATGTAGATCTCCTCCTCCAAGCCTCCATATAGGAACGCATTTTTGGCATCCAGCTGACGTAGATGCCATCCATAATGAGCTGCAACAGAGACAAGTATGCGAACAATGGAAAGCTGTGTAATTGGGGAGAAAGTGTCAAAGAAATCCACCTCATAAGTCTGAGTGAATCTTTTGGCCAAAAGGTAGGCCTTATACCAAGAAATAGACCCATCAGAGTTGTATTTCAAGGCAAAGACCCATCCGGATCCAACAAGGTACATGCCAAATGGTAGAGGAGACAACTCCCAGGTGCCTTTGTCAGTAAGGGAAGGCATCTCCTCCTCCATAGCTACCTTTCAGTGTGGATGTAGTAGAGCCTGCTGGTATGAGGTAGGAATCTCACCACTAAAGACTACAGCTGTGAATGCATGAAACTTCGATCCTAGAGAATCAGCAAAAACAACACTCCTAGGAACACAATACCATGCACAAGATCGTGGAGCCTTCCTAACAACAATAGGAATATCCTCATTAGTACTCACGACAGGACCTGGAGAAACATCCACAGGCGATGTACTCTCAACCTCTACACCTGCTGATACTGTATCCGAAGGAGTCTCTTGAGTAGAAGCAGCCTTTAGGTTATCAACATTAACCTGAGGAGACTGTGGAATAGATGGATGGGTATTTGCCCTATAGGCAACCGGTGATTGATAGGTGTAACCCTTGAAGGTCCTTTCATCTGTTGGTACTGGCCTGAATGCGCTGGCAGATGGCTCAGTAGCCTGAGAAGAGCTACTACTATCTGTGAATACACCAAATGGTATAGGAGCAATTGGCATAGGAGCATACTTTGGCACACTCTACACCTAACTGGCAACAACAGAAAAATATGGTACAACTTCATGAAAGGTGACATATGCACTAATGCAGTGCCTCTGGTGTAAGGGATCAAAACACCGATACCCTTTCTGAGTACTAGAGTAGCCAAGGAACACACATTTGACTGCTCTAGGTGCTAATTTATCTCGCCCAGGTCCAAGTAGATGTACAAAAGCCATGCACCCAAATATCTTTGGTGGAAGATCAAACAGCTCATCATCTGGATAAAGCACCTGCCATGGTATCTGTTCGTGAATCACTGAGAAGGGCAATCTATTAATAAGGTAACAAGTTGTGAGAACTGCATCTCCCTAATAGTTCTTTGGCACACTGTTATGAATAAGAAGAGCTCTAGCCATACCAAGGATGTATCTGTGCTTCCTCACTGCAACCCTATTTTGCTGAGAGCTGTGAAGACATGAGGTTTAATGAATTATGCCATGCAAACTATAGAAATCTGCCAATCGATAAGTACAAAACTCCAGTGCATTATCAGATCTGAGAGTCATGATGCAGACATCAAACTGATTCTTTGTCATCAATACAAACTTCTTAATCAGGGGACCCACTTTAGACTTGTTCTTCATGAGAAATAGTCAAGACAACCTGGAAAAATCATCAACCACAATCACATAATATCGATGTCTTGTTCTATCAGGAGTCCTACTAGGACCCCAAACATCTAGATGCACCAACTAAAAACATGAAGATGAACGTGGTCAAGTAGCAGCTAGGAAGGAAGACCTATTGTGCTTCCCAAGTTGACATGAATCGTGGGAGAGCTGTGTAGTTGGAGATACATGAAGAATAAGCCTGTGTAATTTTTCCAAAGAATGATGTCTCAACTGTCTATGCCACTATAGAGCAGTCCCTGAAGTGGTACTAGTCTAACACGCTACATTCATGAGACCCTGCTGAAGTCGGTAAACACCTCCTTTATATCAACTACTAATAATCTTCCCTATCATTTGATCATGGAAAATACATCCACGCTCATCAAAGACGACACGACAATTCATCTGCTTGATAATTTTACTGACATAGAGCAAATTTATAGACAAATCTCGAACAAACTGGACACGATTAAGTTATATGAAAGGGGTAACATTAATTTTCCCTTCACCACTAATAGGAGCAAGTCACCCATCAGCCACATGTACGGTGCGACCTTGAAAAATAAATTGAATCTGCCCAAAACACTGTAGATTACCAGATAAATGATTGGAGGCACCTGAGTCAATCAACCACGTCACATGAGTAGTTGAAGTATCGCCCACGGCAGTGCCTAACACAATCTTTGACTGAGATCCTGTCATGTTCACAGAATCACACTACCCAAATCTAATTTTAATGCAACACAGAGGAGTACACACCCCTAAACTTCTTCAAATGCAAATTTGAAATTTGACACAAAATGGGGAATACACACCCCAATAAATGCACCAACGGGGAATATACACCCCAAAAATCTCCACTCGCACGCGGTCAACAATCAAAGGGGAATACACAACCCCAAAAACATGCATCAAGGGGAATGTACAACCCAAAATAAAATAGAAAATTTTGATTTGATTATACCATTAAAGAAGAATGTCTAAACTTCTTTTCGGAAGATCCTTGCTTCAAAACTCCATCACTAACGTGCAGAGGATCTTCCTAAACCCCAAAAAATAGAGATTAAGGTCTACAACCCTCTCCTCACTGCCGAAGGAGCCCAACAATAAAGGGAGGACTGTGGAGAAGAGAAGAGGCGATGTGCCCCTCTACTGCTCCTCCTGCTACAGCCGGTGGCGGTGGCGGTGACGACGACAGCTGCCCATCGGTGACGCTGCTATTGCCAGTGGTGGCAATGGCAGGCTTGGTGGTAGGGTTAGGGTTTTCTCAGTGGAGTCCTCAACTTGGCTCTGATACCAAGTTGAAGAAAATGAACTTAATTTACCAAGCCGTCCCTGCACCTCTATATATAGAGGTGAGGGAAAAGTTACATCACAAACCCAACACAAAAATAGAAATGACAACCAGCCCCTCAATAATAAATCGTAACTCAACATGTGTTGAGGATACTGACAATACTTCTCTTGATGGTGTGTCTCCAGGTTCTACCTCCATGACCATAGATGAGGACATCCTTATTGCTATCCGAAAGGCTCGATCTTGTGCTCAGTATCGTGTTGTTAAGAGTACTGTTTCTGCTGACTCTTTGAGTCCGGAGTTTCATGCATTTACTACTGCAGTCTCCAGTGCTAAAATTCCTACCTCTTACCAGCAGGCTTTAATATATCCACACTGGAAAGCAGCTATGGAGGAGATGCTTCTCTTACCGACAGAGGAACCTAGGAGCTTACTACTTTACCTTCTGATGCGGACTTGGTTGGAGCTTGATGGGTCTTTACCTTGAAATACAACCCAGATGAGTCCATTTCTCGATATAAGGCTCACTTTGTGGCCAAAGAATTCACCAAGACCTATGTGGTGGATTTCTTTGACACATTTTCTCCGATTGCTCGACTCTCGAAATTTCGTATACTTATATCTGTTGCAACTCATTATGGGTGGCATCTACACCAGCCGTATGTCAAAAATGCATTACTCCATGGAGATTTATAGAAGAAGATATATATGTAGCAATCTCCTAGATTTGAGGTTCATGGGGAGTGCTTGTAGGCTTCGTAAGGCCATTTATGGTCTTAAACAGAGCCCCCGAGCTTGGTTTCAGTGCTTGTCTAAGGCATTGTCTATTATTGGGATACAGAGGTCTTCGTTTGATTATTCACTATTTGTGAGAAAGACTAGTGGTGGTACTGTGGCTCTTCTAGTGTATGTGGATGACCTTATACTCACAAGTGATGATGCAGCTGGTATTTCTTAGGTGAAAGAGTATTTAGCACACCGATTTGTCATGACTTATGAAAGATATTGGGAAGTTGAGATATTTTTTGGACATTGAGATTACCACAAGTAAGCAAGGGATGGTTATGTCGCAAAGAAAGCATGTTCTTGACATTCTTCAGGAGATTGGAATGCTAGAATCCAAGGATCTCAATGTTCTTATGGATCCTAAAGTTCACCTCTTTGATGATACTACGAAGCTGAAGGACAAGAAGGCATATCAACAGCTAATTGGGAAACTCTTATATCTAATCATCACTAGGTTAGATATTAGTCTTGCAGTGGGTAAACTAAGTTAGTTCTTAGACAAACCTAGTGATGATCATTGGCAAGCTATGATGCAGGTATTGAGGTACATCAAGGGATGACCAGATAGAGGCATTTTATTTCAAAAGAAATCTCTTATGTCCGTCATTGCCTACTCAGACGCAAATTATGCAGGAAATGTTGGAGACAAGCGATCTACCACCAGCTTTTGCACTTTTGTAGCTGGAAATTTGGTGACCTAGAGGAACAAGAAACCAAGTATAATTTCACGCTTTAGCGCTGAATCTAAGTATCATGCCATGGCACATACTATAGCTAAGATGATATGGATAAAATCTTTGTTACGAGATCTTCATGTTATTATTCAAGAGCCAATGGAAATGCACTGTCACAACTGAGCTGCAACATACATTGCCAACAATTCTATGTTCCACAAGAGAACCAAACATGTGGAAATGGATTGTCATTACACTAGGAGTTTGATTTAGCAGGGTCTACTTCGTACTACCTGTCTTGCCTCTTCAGACTAGACTGCCAACATGTTTACTAAGTCGTTATCTCACCCTCAATTTGAGAAGTGTAGAAACAAGCTGAGCATGGTGGATATATATGCTCAAGCTTGAGAAGTGTTGCGATACGTCATATTTTGAGGGGCATTATGTTCTTTTATTGTTTTGTTGAACTTATGTTATAATTTTTCCCTCGCATCTCTCTATATAAAGAGGTGTAGGGACGACTTAGTAATTATGAAGTTTCATTTTCTTCAACTAAAATCAACATTCACAGCCAAGGTACAAGAAGTCGGTATGCAGTATTCGATCGGTTGGACCACCGCATAGAGTATACGATATTCGGATGAGTATGCAAATGAGTATGCAATTTTTAGTTTTATTTAAAAAATATAAAATAATTAATTAGCTTATTAAAATTTGTGTTCTGACAAATAATACATAAATAATAAACATCAACCACAACTAAAATGAGACCCAAACTCACACCTAAAATCATAATAATTAGCCACACAACAAAATTAGGCCTAAAATACCTTTTAAAAAAGAAATCAAACCTAAAATATATTATATCACAAAATTGGTCGCCTACTCGATTGACTACTCAGGTATCCAACTCAAGTAGTCAGCCTTGCCCGCTTAATGGACTGCCTAAGGATACTTGATGCAGAGAGAGCAGCGTTGACGAGTATGCGGCCGCATAGTTCGCTTAGTTAGCTGACTTCCTGAACACTGTCCCCAACCCAACACCTCTAATCATCTGCTCGTCCCAGACTTGGTTAATCGTAACATTCTTGGTAGGAGTGAAAGAGAAAGTCTGGGAAACTTAAAAGCAAGACACCCCTCCTCTATCCAATCTTCCTAAAATTTGAATGTTCCATCATTACCCAGCCTTAGCTTTAAAAAATAGCCAAAATCATTCCATAACCATTGCCAAACTCCTCCAAAAACCCGATGCCTCTCGTGGCACCACCCTCCTCCCCTCCCAGTTAAGAGATTCACCATATGCATCATGGATGACTTTACCTCGCATAGTGTCCTCATTACAAAGAAGTTTGAGAACCTATTTGGCTAACAAGGAATCTCTAAAATCTAACAAATGTAAAACACCCAAACCTCCTTAAGCCATCTGCCTATAGACATCCTCTTGTTAAACAAGATGTCAGAATCTTTCTTCATGACTCGTACCCTTCTGGAAAAATCTTCTTCTAACTTGGCAGAAACATCGGTCTCCAAGAACTACAATTTAGAGCTCTAAAACCTTCCATGCCATCAAATTGCCGCAACAACTCTTTCACCTCCAAAACAACAGGCACAATAGGTGACTGTGTCCGACAACCCATCTCCTTCGAACTAGAAGCCTCAAGAGCATCGTTGGAAACACCATCGTACACAGCAAATGGCACTAATGCTACCTCTTCACAACCAGGGTCATGCCACCAAGCCACATCTGGGTTGAAAGCAATTGATCATCTCTTGGCACCACTATCAAGGGTGTTGCTATAAGGAGGAGCTCCCCATCAACCGCACCGCAACATTCCTGCAAGAAAGAGCAAAGCAAACCCAACAAGAGAGAGGCGAAGCGAAAGTCCGAAGTCTGGCCAAAATGATTAGCCTAAGGAAAATAAGGGTTAAACGGATCCAAGCCCCCCTGCGTAGATCTAAAAAATTCGAGCTCTACCAAACCCCACTCATGCATAACCAAGTCCAACAAATTGGGCACGTAAGCAACATGACCTTCGTTAGGGGTATTAAATCCCCCGAGCTTCTCGCCACCATCCCCATAACGACACCCCAATCTCACCACCCTTCAACGTTCTTGCCTCCTTCCCCAAAACGCCCCCCCAATCTCGCAACCACCTCACTAAGATCGCAAGAGCCAAATCATGCACAAAATTCGCGAAGGCCCTCTCACAAGATTGGGCCTCTTCTCAGGTGGCGTCAACCCCCTATCTGGCTAGGCCACCACCCCCACATAGGACCTCAACTTTCTCCTAAACTCCTCCCAACTCAATGAGAGAAGCCACGACGAACGCTAAGACCTGAAGACCATCTTCTCCGACACGGTCCAATCACTAGCAACTTCGACCACCACTACCAAGCTTCAAAGGTTCAAGGAAGTCAAGGTGACATTCTCACATGCTCGCAACCTTCCAAATGCTTCAACCACCACCTCGACCATCCTGATCAACCTCAAGTGAAGTGGAATACTATGCATGAAAACCCTAAAAAAGGCCTTCACCATAGGTCTCACATCCAGTGCCCCATAGTAAATGGTAGATCACCTCCACCTCAGCAACCCACTGCACACTAAAGTCGTGAAAACACAACATCCCAATAAGAGAACTATTGAGTGACAATAAGAGAATCTTACGCTCATCAATGACGATCAATAAGGGATTGAACAATCTTCCATGTGCCTCGACAAGCACCACTGAAACCTCTACCATCACTAACCTTCCATCCACGACCACCCTGAGGAAGACTCCATTCTTTGCAAACTCCTAAGACCAAGCAGCTTCAACCTCCACAACAGGGTTTGGTGGAGGTAAAGGTAGCGCAACAATTCCTTTGCCCGCCTTCGCGGTCTTCCTACATGTGTCTCGTCAATAGCCAACACCCCTACACCAAAGGCAAACCACTAGGTCCCTACAATCATCCACTCAATGACCTCTCTCCCAACACCAAAAGAAAGGTCTAACATTCTCCCTTTCGCACATCACCCTCCCCTCTCTTGCTCTCTCCCATTCTAGAAGTCTTTACATAATATTGTACATTGTGCAAGTGTTATTGCTTATTTTTGTTGGTTAAAAAAAAGTGGCACTTCCACAAAATAGGTCATTCTCAAACAGCAATAGATTACGTGGTCCCTTAATTTCCCATTTTTACATGCACGTGAAATTCTCTATGTAAATATTCTTTCACCTACATTTTCATTACCACTGTAGGTAACGTCTATCAATGCTTGCCTAATCAATATTTTGAACATTTTACTCCAACATTAGACTACCATATCCATTTCATATTAGTGGCAAATACAAGCTGGCTTGTTTTGTTCATGAGCTTGGCTCAAGCCAACATAGCCTATTGTGATACTCCTTTTTATTACTGCTCTATTTCCTATTATTTTGCTATTTCATATTTTATGATGGCATGCCTTGTAATTTTCCCAAACCTCTTCTCTATAGCAAGAGGTGTTGGCTTATGTCATGAAATAAGATGGTTCAGTATCTCCTATGTGGTATCAAGGTGCAGTCCTAAACCAGACTGCGATATCCCACTGAAAAGAAGCCCTGAAACCCTACCTCCTCTTGCCGCCACCGCCTCTCTCTCCTCACTAGCATAGGGCCAACACTGACATCCCTCAGCACTGACAGGGAGGACTCAGGCGGGGCTCCTTAGCCTTCCACAAGCAACGCTCTTCCCCAGGGCAACGCTCCACAGGCCAGGCGGAGCCCAAGCAGACCCCCAACGGTGCTCAGGCCGATCCAGGCGACGATGCAGGGCTCGCAACAAGGTTCCCCAATGGCGTAGGCAGCACTACGGAGCCTTGTTGCCCCTAAGCGACAATGCACAGGCCTCCCCTTCACGCAGCGGGTGTGCGAGGCTTCCCTAAGCCATTGCACACCCTTTTGCACTGCGTAGGGGGGCTTCTTCCCACCTTAAGCGTGATCTTCTAGGCTTCGATGACCTTGGATCTTCACGCTTGAGGCATGATCTGCTTGTATTGGTATTTTCTATGATCTGAAAACTATTTTAGATCCTCATAGTGGCATTGTTTCCTGTTTACAAGGCTCACTATGGCAAATTCTAGTTCTTCTGAGGTGACGTCGGCTGCTGTTCCCGAGTCTGGGACCTAAAAGAGCCTGTTTTTGGTCTTATCATCAAGTTGGATGAGACTAATTATCCCAGGTCTCAGATATTATGAATGATATTAGAAGGTCACGACAAGGAGAATATTTTGTTGGAGCTAGAGCCTACAAAGAAGACAAAAAAGTACACCACATGGAAGAAAGATAACGCAATGGTTAAAGCTTAGTTGATGAATTGTGTTATCCCTCATATTGGAGATGAAATCATGTGTTATCCGACTACTAAAGCAATGTGGGACAATATTTGTGACACGTATTCACATGAGAACTCATCAAGTTTTTCAGATCAGTCATGAGTTGTCGTAGTTGAAGCGCAAAGGACGATCTCTCTTACAGTATTACTTCACTCTTAAGGGGCTTCAGGAGAAGTACAATGCATGCAGGCCAATCTACACGTGTGCTACATAGAGAGAGTACCGCAAAGAGGTAGCAGTACATCAATTCCTTTCAAGCCTTGGTCCCAAATACACAGCAGCCCAGTCACAAATCCTCACTTTATCTAAGCTTCCTACCTTAAAGGAAGTCTACAATTGCTTGAGCCGCATTGACGTAACAGTACCTCAGACTAGAGATACTAACCACGCATCCGCCGTTGCTATTATGGCTGGACGTGGTGGTAGAGGAGTCTCTTCCACTCATGGGCGTCAAAGAGGACGTGGTGCTTCTGGGAGATCTCGCACCACATGCACTTTTTGTGGCAAAATCGACCATGTGGAGGCTTTCTGTTGAGCCAAGCATGGAAGGCCTCCAATGGCTAACTAGGCATCTATGACTACTGAGGATACTACTGATGTTGTGCCTGTTCTGAGGACAGATTATGATGCTTTACTTCAGCGCCTCTCCCAATGGACTCAGAAGCTAGCCACTTCTACTGAGATTGCCGCCTTTGCCTCCTCATCAAGTATTGATATGTGTGCACAGGCCTTTGCAAGTATGACATGGTTAGTGGATTCCGGTGCTTCACACCATTTGTCAAGAGATTAGGGATGTTTCATAGACTCCAGTTTGTACCCTATGGCAGGACAGTACAGATTGCAGATGACAGGCACGCATAAATTGCTAGTCAGGGAGAGGTAGAATTGACTCCTACCATGAGATTGCCAGATGCTTTCTTTGACCCTGATTTTTCATTGATTTTATTATTTGTTAGTAAGATCGCCAAACAACTCTACTATCGTGCTATATTTGATGAACTGAGATGCATTTTTCAAGACAAGTTGACAGAAAGGACGATTAGTGGACATGAAGAGGGGAGGTGTGCATCGCCCAGTCTAGGCACCACTTGTTTGTCAGGGTAACAGTAGTTCTGTTGCTGGGAGTGCCTTGCAGTGGCACCATTACCTTGGTCATCGTTCTCTGGACAGGCTTAAACGCATCATCCCACATATTTCTACCACTACGGAGATACATTGTGATGTATGTCAATTGGGAAAGCACCATAGATCATCGTTTCCTTCCATTACAGTGCCAAGGACTACTACTATGTTTCAGCTACTGCACATGGATGTCTAGGGCCCTAGTCAGATTATTTGGTTGTCATAGATGATTTTTTCTATTTGTCATGGCTATTTTTGTTAAAGAATAAGTCTGATGTTGGACATATGATTGAGACTTTCATATTAGAAATAAAGAATCAATTTTCTATTATGGCTAAAATTATGCAATTCCATAATGCTTTGGTGTTTTGTACCACAGATTAGCACAATTTTACAGGTCTCATGGCATCATACACCAGTCATCCTACCCCCACACCTCACAACAGAATGGTGTGGTAGAACGAAAGTATAAACATATATTGGATGTGGCACATACTCTCCTGATTCACCACTGTGTACCACACTTGTATTGGGAAAATATGCTTACGGCATGCTATCTTATTAATAGAATGCCGTCCTGTGTTACATGAGCAGACCCTTTGGCATTCTTGCATCCTAACAGGAATCTATTTCAATTATCTCAACGGGTGTTTAGATGCGTGGCTTTTGTGCACTTACTGGGACTAGGGAGAGATAAATTAGCACCTAGAGCAGTAAAGTGCATCTTTCTTGGCTATTCACAGACCCAGAAGGGGTACCGTTGCTTTAATCCAGTGCATAGTAGGCACCATGTGAGTACGAATGTTAGATTTCATGAATCAGTGCCTTATTTCCCTCTTTCAGCACAGCAGTTAGCTCCAGAGGCTGGGTTTGCCCCCATGCCAGTTCCACCTATTCCTATGGATGTGTTTCCCATATCTGGGGATGGTCCTGCACATGATAGTGATAGTCAGGCACTTGCGGGTGTTTTTGCACCCGACAGTACTATAGATGATCTGAGATATCAGGATCCACCAATTGTTTTTCAGAAACCAATCACCTACAAGAAACACACCCCCTACTTTAGATTCATCATCCTTCCCGCAACATGTATTAAGGTATCTGACTACTCTGTGCCTAGTGAAGATTGTGCAGGATCAGGTGATAGCATTCCGGATGATGACCTTCCTATAGCTATTAGGAAGGCACCTCGATCTTGTGCTTACTATTAGGTGGTAGGAGCTGCCACTACAGCCAATTTGGGACTTCATTCAAGCTCTTCACTACGGCTCTTGCTGCTACAAAGATACCTTCCACATACTAGCAGGCCTTACTTGATCTAAAATGACGTCAAGCCATAAAGGATGAGACAGCTACACTTCGTAGCAAACAAACATGGGAGCTAACACTTCTTCCTACTGGTGCTCACCTGGTAAGATCCAGATGGGCCTTTGCCTTCAAATATACCCTAATGGGTCTATTTTAAGGTACAAGCCTCAGCTGGTGGCAAAGGGGTTCACCTAAACATATGGGGTGGACTTCTTTGACACTTTCTTGCCTGTGGCTTGCCTATCAACAGTATGGATACTTGTTTCTGTTGCTGCCCATAAAGATGGGATGCTACACTAACTAGATGTGAAGAATGCCTTTCTATATGGCAATCTTCAAGAGGAGGTCAACATGCAACAACCCCCTAAGTTCGAGGTTCAGGGAGAGTGTGTGCAGATTGAAGGCCATTTATGGCCTTAAGCAGAGTCTGAGGGCTTGGTTCTAGAAGTTCTCAGAGGTGGTGGAGAAGATGGGCTTGTAGAGATCTTCTGATCATTTTCTCTTTATCAGGAAGACTAAGAAGGGAATAGTGGCATTGCTTGTCTATGTTGATGATCTCATCATTACCGGTAATGACAGAGCTGAAATTGTTGAGGTCAAGAGGTCCTTGACTAAGTAGTTTGTTATGAAGGACCTAGGCCAACTCAGATACTTGGCATAAAGGTAGCTAGTAGTAGGCAAGGAATTGTCCTTTCTCAGCGAAAGTGTGGCTTAGATGTGTTATAGGAGTCAGGGATGCCGGGGTCCAAACCATCCAATATTCCCATGGACTCCAAGGTGAATCTTTATGATAAGAAAGCAGAGCCCATTGATAGTAAGTAGAGCATATAGACAACTTCTGGAAACGCTTTTGTACCTAACCATCACCAGACCAAATATTGCTTTGGCAGTGGGTAAGCTTAGCTAGTTTATCGAGAAGTCAACTAAGACACATTGGCAGGCCACCATGTAGGTGCTTAGATACCTGAAGAAAGCACCTAGACGTGGGATTCTATTCCAGAGAGGCACTCCCATGACAGTGGTTAGGTACTCTAATGCTGATTATGCAGGATACATTGCCAACAAAAAATCCACCACTGGGTTTTATACTTTTGTAGCAAGCAATTTGGTTACCAGGAGAAACAAGAACCAGAAGGCAATTTCTCACTCAAGTGCTGAGTCAAGAGTATAAGGCAATGGCCTAAATAGATGATAAACGCCAGTTTATATCATTGTTATGACCTAAAATAGATCTAGCTCTTAGGTTTTTAACTCCGCAAATGGATTTTTGGGTTGCATTTAGGCATAACCTAGGATTAGGCATGCATTGCATTCTTTTTGTATTTTTAACATCTTTACTTGAGTGTTAAGATTAAGCAGATATTGAAACCATTAAAACCCTAGCACTCAAGAAGGAAGAAAGTGAAGGAGAAGTCCAGATCAGCTGAACCCTAGCTGGATTCAGCTCACCTCAGCTGGATATCAACTCAAATTGGTTAAGTTTAGCTCCTCCCAGCTCCATTCAGCTCATCTTAGCTGAATGACAGCTCAGGGTAGCTTATCTTAGCTCAAACCACCTCAGCTCAGCTCAGATCCAGCTCAACTTAGTTGAGTCTAGCTCATCCTAGCTCCAGTCAGTTCACTAGGAGCTTTAGCTAGCTCAGCTTAGTTGACAGCTCATTCCAGCTCCAACTCATTCCAAGTCCAGCTTTACCGAGCTCTACTTAGCTCACAACAGTTGAACTTCCTCCAGCTTAGCAACTATTTGCCTACTTAGTAGCTAAGCTAGCTCAGGAGTTCTCATCTGAGGCAATTCCAACTCAACCTAGCTTCAGATAGGTTGAAACCAACTCAACTTAGCTCAACTACTTAAGCCTAGCTACTAGCATAAGAACTAACTAGCTAAGCTAAGTAATTGAGCTCCTCATGAAGACCTCCTCAGCAGAGTTAGTTCCAGTGCAGCTCCAGTCAGCTTTCCCTTAGCTCCTCTTCTCAAAAGCCTAACTCATCCACTACTATCTACTAGCTAAGCTAGCTTAGCTAAGCTCAAAACCAGCTCCACCTGCATGGCCATCCACCAACTACCTAAACCCTAACTTAACTCCACCCTAACTCCACTCCAAGTCCACCACCTAAACTAACTACCTACCACCACCTATAGTTGGCGCCACCATTCCCACATCTCTTCACCCCACCACCTCCCAAAGCCACCTTCAAAGGTGGCGCCAACTTTCCCTCCAAAACCCCCACTTATCACCACCATTCATCTCCCTTAGAACCCATCTCCACCATCCACCTAATCCCCTTCTAGAAGCCCCCCTTTGGCACCAACTTTAACTCACCCTTTCACCAACCTAACCACCCATAACCACCACCTTAGCCCCTTTAAGTTGGTGCCAAAAACACCTCCACATCCCTTCAAAGTTGGCACCGACTTTAAGCCCTATCACAACCCTACACCTAACCCCATAAGGCCATCTACACCCTATACATCACCCCCTTCTAGAAAACCCTCTTGGCTCCAACTCAACACCACCCTAACCCCCTTATAACCACTACATAAGTGGCGCCGAAACACCATCAACACCTCCTCACCTTGGCACCATTTAAATCCACCCTTAATCCCTTAACTACAACCACATGGAGCCATCCCAACCCTTCTTAATTCCCACGCCAACCAACCCACCTAAACCCACCTAGGTTGGTGCCAACAACCTCCTTAACCCAACCTCCATACATCCCTTTAATTGGCACCAACCTACCTTAGCCACTTATCTCCTAACCACCACCATATAACCTAATCCTAGCCATCCAACACACCTTAACCATCCTTAACCCTAGCCCCCACATAGAGTTGGTGCCAGCCACAAACACCTCTCCACTTTGGCGCCAATTCACCTCAACCCTAGGATCTTCTAACCACCCCCTGTAAGCCATCCTAGCCATCCATCCCTAGACATCCAAAGGAGGAGATCCTGAAGGTGGTCCACGCCACCTTAGGGAGAAGTTCTTAGAGTGGAGATCTTCCACACCAAGGAGGAGGAGGCACGCCCACCTAGGGTTTGCCACGAGGAGGACATTCAGGAGAGAAGATTTCCTTTTGGTACTGGGGCAACCAAGACTAGAGCAGGAATTCTGGGCAGCAGCATCATCACCAACATCATCTTCCTAAGCTTTCTTCTATACTGTTGTTATTTCTTTTGCACGGTAGTGTAGTAATTTTGGTTGGAGATTACAAATGGAAATTCCTTTTACCTGTGAGTTCTACAACCCCATTGTAAAACTCTTTCAATCAAGAAGAATTCCTCTACTATTCCTTGTGTGCTCTTTTGTGTTTTGTTATATCCATTATTCCAAGCATTTCTTGCTTGGAGTGAGTTGGATAAAACAAAACACTTGTTGCTTTGTTTTCTTATATTTCAAATTCCATCTCTCTCCGCATTAATTTGCCCGTATTAAAAAAAAACCTAAAAATTACATAGTTCAAAACCCTAAAAAAGAAGTTGATTTCTAAGGATCAAGTGAAAAATTTGGTTTAAAGCCTTCTTGCCTCTCTTTGGACAACCCAAATACTTTCTCAAATACTTAGAGTTTATAAATTTAAAAGCAATCCAAATTGTGTGTTACGACTTAAAAAACCTTTTTACAAATCACGCTTTTTATCGATCACTTTTTGGCACCGTTGCCGGGGGAGGCAGGACTTTGCTTTACCATTATTCTCTTGCTTGATACGCAGATCTCATCACCTTTTCCTTCTTTTCTCTTGTCTGTGCAGGAACTACAGGAAGAAGGCAAGATTTTGGAAGCGAGAGCTTAAAGTCCCTTTTCTTCCCTAGGATTTCAGGTTGGTTCCTCTTTCCTTGTCACATTAATCTTTAAAAACTACCAAAAAAAATATTCAGGCTTTCAGGAACATAAACATTAAAATTGAGTCCAGTGGTGACCTTGAATATCAATTGTTTGATTGTTTGAATCAATTAACACCACTTTACCTTAAGTGTTGGTGTTCTAATTTTTAAGTCCAGACTTCAGTCCGGACTTCTAAAAACAATTCCCAACATCACAGGCCTCCTAAAATCTTGAAATTTCACCAAAAGATTCCAAATCAAATCAGGAACATCTGTTCCAAATTTCGGAGCAATTGGAGTTGAAGATTTTTAAAAATTCGTGGACCATAGGGGGGTCATCTCCTCTGATTTCACTGTTTTGCTACTGTCCGTGAATTTTAGGAATTTTTCTACTTATCCAAATTTTGTGAAATTTAGCTTTATGAAATCCTTGTAAAATTCTACACATCATATAAAATCACAAAAATTTTTGGTGACCGGTGGTGGTACTAAAAAGTCTAAAATACCTACAGGTATTATTTCTGCACTTTGACACCAGCACAAAGAAAAATCTTAAAACAATATCAAACAAATTCCTAAAATCACAAAAAAATATTTTCTAGAATCCTTGTTTGATTTGCCTTCCAATAGTGGTGTTGCTTACTTTGTTTGGACCACGACTTAAAAAGAAATGCCTGAGTAACATTTCTACCTAGGAAGCAATTCAATTAGGGTTTCTTTTCAATTTTAGAGACCCACTTTTTAAAGGAAATTTACATTCACCGATACAACTTGATTTCTATTTTATTGTGGAACTCAAACTTGTTTGAAAACTTAAAAAGAAAACCCTAAAAAGACACTAAGATAAATCAAATCCTAAAAGCAGAAAAACTACAAAAAGTTTGTGTGACAACTTGTTTAATAGTGGAATCACTCTTTCCAATTTTGCATACACCAAAAAAATTGAAATAATAAGGCACTACCCCAATTAACGCCCTCCGCATTCCCATGCACATTCAAATACCTAAGCCTAATTAAAGAAAGTAGTCATTTGACCACCTAAGGACTTCACCAAAGTTTAGGCTTGATATCCAATATCGAAGAGTTATTAAGCGTTCTTAATTCCTCTTGAAAACGTGGCAACAAACTTAGAGGGAAGTCAAATGGCAGGTGCGGGTTTACACAAGTCTCTGGTGATTTTCCAAGGAAATGCTTGGGCCCGATCCACCTCTTTAGTCTAGCCGAGTGACCATTAGGAAACAAGTTCACTTATTAATTTTTTTTTTTGGAGAAATTAAAAAATTGGGTGCAACACGAGGACTTCCTAAAAGGTCACCCAACCTTCTACTACACTCGCCCAAGCACGCTTAACTTCGGAGTTTTAATGGGATCCGATGCATTAATGCTGGTACGATCACACCCAAATTAATATCTTATTTATTAAGTTCCCAAGTCTTAGGTTTAATTGAGTCAACATTAAGATAGTTTAGGCTTGGTTGTTTGAATTACACACTTTCTCTCATCTCTCTCTCTTCTCCCCTCCCATCTTCCGTTTACGATATGCATGGCCAACGATCCCAAAACCCACACTTGGAGAGATCAACTGATTTCTCGACCCGCTGCACCACCCGTACTCGCTTGTTTGATTTTTCTCCTTCCTCTGCTAAAAATCACAAAAAAATGGAAAAAGCCCAAAATTACAAAAAAAACACTAACCCATCATCTTCTAACCAGCAAACGGGAACCCCAAGTTTGAACCCGAAGTTGAGGTTCTCGAACCGCAATATGAAATGCTGCAATTTGAAGTCCTGTCTGAGAAAAAATCGACGGAAAACTTTCAAAACTCTGATCCTTTCTCATGGTAGTAACTCAACTCTAACAACTTCAGGCTAATAAAAAACAATTGATTAGGACCGTTAAAAGCCTAGCCAACAATAGGCCACCCAGTGTTGAACCAACTATTTTGTTGAGGGAATTTTATGATCCCTCAAACTAGACCAGGGGTGGTCATCCCTGATGGAGAATTTGAAATTAAACCCACAGTCTTTCATCTCATTAAACATTTTCATAGCCTTCCTCGAGAAGACCCGTTTAGCCATTTAGAGGAACTCACGATCCTCGCTCAAACCACCAAATCCCGAAACATTCCGGAAGATCTATGGCTAATGCGACTTTTACTACTTTTTCTAAAAGATAAGGTTGCTTATTAGTTTAGGACGGTAAGAAAACCAATTACTAGTTGGATGCAATTAAAAAGCACATTTCTTAAAAAAATATTTCCCGATTGGTCACACTAATGTTTTACGTCGCGCTATAACAACCATCCAACAAAAATCCGGTTAGCTTATGCATAAAGCATGGGAGAGGTTTTAGGACTTATTAAGTTGCCCTAACCACAAGGTACCACTTTGGCAACTCATGCAAATATCCTACCATGGTCTTGATGACCAATTGAGGCGGTTTCTTGACACCTCATGTGGGAGTAACTTTTTAAATAAAGATGCCGAAAGCGCCAATGAGCGAAAATTCTTTCAATCACTCGTCCATGGACACCTTTGGCAAAAATGCCAGTTCCTATGTCCATGAAGTAGGCACACAACAACAATCTCTCCCGGTTACATAAGACAATTTGTAGCTTTTTGTGCGAAGACTCGACCAGATGCAAATCAATCAAAAGAAAATGGAAGAAAAGTTTAATGCGCGACTGCAAAACCCATTACCGACCAACCCTAACTCTCGCCTTTCTAACTCCGGCACTAACCCGACTCTCCTTCGCTGGGAAAATTTGCCACAAATCGATACCGACGGATTTCAAAATCTTGACTTTGCACCTGAAATTGTTGGGACTTCTGATAATTCTCCACTATATGTCCCAGTAAACAAAAACGTTTCCACTTTCCAGGATAATTTTAGAACTAATTCTTCCAACTTTTATAATCCTACTTGGAGGAATAACCCTAATTTTTCTTGAAAGAATACCAATCAAATTCCACACTTTCAAAATCAAACATGGAATTTTGGCCGAAACCAACCAAGATGCAATTAAATACGTACCTACCAATGCAAAATTTTTGAAAGAAATTTGTACACCAAAAAGGTAACCTAAAAAAGGTTGTCCTTTCTGAGACAGTTAGCTCTGTCATTCAAAGCAAGCTGCTCAAAAGAGAGGACCTGGGTGATCCATTAATATCTGTTGTCATTAATGACACTACTTTTGATCGCGCCCTCTTAGACCTAAGTGCATCAATAAATCTCATCTCTATCATCCTTTTTGATGAATTTCAATTCGGTGAATTAAAACCAGTGAAGGTCACCCTTCAACTTACCGACCGATCTGTTATCCACCTAAAAGGGATCGTAGAAGATGTCATTATTCAGGTACAGAATTCTCTTCACTGTGGACTTTTTAGTCCTCGACATTGATGTACCCGAAACATTAAAGAATGCACCTATTATTATTGGAAGACCCTTCCTCGCCACCGCCAAAGCCAACGTAAACTGCGATTCCGATAAAATGGACATCACTTGCAATGGTGAAACACTCACTTTAGATATTTTTAGGGCTTCCAAAAGATTCCACGAGCCGGATTTCTTCGATGACTCAGACTCTGAAACCTTTAATTCTGTCGAGGAAATGCTTTCTGTAAATACATGTTTTGCCATAAATGCTTCCCCTAAGTAGCAACAATCGTCTAACCAACCCCCACCCACCACACCGAATTTCATGCTAACTTTTAACCCTATTTCGGAACCCGACCTACAATTAGATTTGAAACATTTGCCAGATTCCTTAAAATACGTATTTTTGGGCCCCAACGATACAAAACCCCTTATTATTAATTCCAAATTGTCGGGGTTACAAGAGGAAAGATACTCCAAGTTCTAAATAGATATCAAAAAGCAATCGGTTGGACTTTAAGTGATTTAAATGGCATCAACACGTCCTATTGCACTCATCGCATTTATCTTGAGGACGATTCTAGACCTTCCTGCCAACCTCAACGTTGTTTAAACCCAAATATGCAGGAGGGTGTAAAACGAGAAATAATTAAATGGCTTGACATGGGAATTATTTACCCTATCTCTAACCGCCAGTGGGTCAACCCTATACAAGTTGTACCCAAGAAAGCTGGCCTCACTGTTATTACAAATGATAAGGGTGAAGAAACTCCCACTAGGACTGCTTCTTCGTGGCATGTGATTACAAAAATTAAATACCGTTACCAAGAAAGATCATTTTTCGTTCTTATTTATTGATCAAATTTTGGAGCGGCTAGCTGGACAAGATTATTATTGTTTCCATGATGGATATTCCGACTACAATCAAGTTGCAATCCACCCTGAGGACCAGGAAAAGACCACTTTCACCTGCTCCTTCGAAACCTTTACTTTCTGAAGAATGCCATTTGGATTGTGTAATGCACCCACGACTTTACAATGGTGCATATTAGTAATATTTTCTGATTTAGTAGGTGATTGCCTAGAGGTCTTTATGGATGATTTTCCCATTTTTGGAGATTCTTTTGATCACTGGAATTTAGAAAGAACTCTCTAAAAATGTATTGAGGTTAACTTGGTTCTCAATTGGGAGAAAAGTCATTTCATGGTTCAAGAAGGTATTGTCCTGGGCCATGTTATTTCTGGGAAAGGAATCTCATTAGACAAAGCTAAAGTTGATACAATCTCCAAACTTCCCCTGCCTAGTTCGATGAAACAAATAAGATCTTTTCTGGGGTATGTGGGATTCTACCGACGATTCATCAAAGATTTCTCTAGAATTTCCCGACCTTTAAGCCACCTTTTAACTAAAGACCAACCTTTTGATTTTGATCATGATTGCTTGGAGAGTTTTAATTTTTTAAAACAAGTGATTACTGAGGCACCCATTCTGCAAGCTCTCGACTGGGCTCATCCTTTTGAGCTTATGACAGGTGCCTCAGATTTTGCAATAGGAACCGTCCTAGGGCAACAAATCGACAAGAAACCTGTTGTGATTTATTACGCTAGTAAAACACTTGATGAAACCCAATGAAATTATACTGTTACCGAAAAATAACTTGCGATCGCTTTTGCCCTCAAAAAATTTCATTCATATCTGTTAGGGTCACACATCACCATATACACTAATCACTCGGCCTTGAAATATTTGTTGAATAAGAAGGATGCGAAACCCTACCTAATTCAGTGGATTTTATTATTACAAGAATGACTTGGAAATCAAAGATAATGCAGGTTCGCAAAATGTCGTGGTCGATCACCTTTCAAGACTTAACACTGGTGATGTTTTGACCCAAGCAGCCATTTTTCTGGACAAAACACTCCTAACATTAAAATCTCTCCCTTGGTACGCTGACTATGCAAATTATCTCGCCACTAGACGATTCCCTTCTGCCTGGCCTAAACACAAGAGGAATAAGTTCCTTACCAAGATCAAATATTCTTTTGGGACCCCGATCTATTCTGCATCTGTGCTGACCAAGTCATTAGGTGGTGCATTCTTGATTCAGAAACACATGATATTCTGAACCACTGCCACTTAATGGCTTGCGGCGGACATTTTTCAAGGAAGAAAATGGCGACCAAGGTGTTAAATGCCAGATTTTATTGGCCAAGCATAGACAAAGATGCTCATGAATTTTCTCGATCTTGCGTGCATTGCCAGAGCATCGGCAACATGAACTCTAAGGATATGATGCCCCTTAACCCAATTTTGGAAGTTGAAATTTTTGATGTATGGGGCATCGATTTCATGGGACCATTTATCACCTCTTTTGGGTATCAGTACATTTTAGTCGTTGTCGACTATGTTTCAAAATGGATCGAAGCGGTACCCACACACACTAATGACCATCGGGTCGTCATGGATTTTATAAAGAAAAATATTTTTTCGCATTTTGCTGTGCCTAAGGCCATTATTAGTGACGGAGGCTCACATTTCACGCATTCTCAGTTCCGTCAACTTCTTGCTAAATACGAGGTGAACCATAAAATCTCCAAACCATATCACCCTCAAACTAATGGCCAAACTGAAGCCTCCAACTGGGATATTAAAAATATTTTGCAAAAGACAGTTAAGCCTTACCAAAAAGATTGGTTCCTAAATCTTGGTGATGCATTATGAGCTTACCATACGGCTTTTAAAACCCCATTGGCATGTCATCTTTTTGCCTTATTTTTGACAAGGCATGCCATCTCTCGGTTGAGCTAGAACATAGGGATTATTGGGCGATAAAAGAATTCATTACAATTTGGATGCAACCGGTAAACACATGAAATTATAATTAACTGAACTCAAAGAACTTCGCAACTTAGCTTATGAAAATGCACACATTTACAAAGACTGAACTAAGAAATTTCATGATAAATTTATCGTTCGGAAAACTTTTGAACCTAAACAACACGTGTGGCTTTTTGATGTGAGGTTGCGATTATTTCCTAGTAAATTAAAATCTAAATGGACCGGTCCTTACATTGTAATTCCAACTTATCCCCACGGTACCGTTGAAATTTTAGATCCTAAAAATAACAATATCTTCATAGTCAACGGCCAACGACATAAGCCCTATCTTGATCAAAACCTAAACGTGCAATCCAACTCTCAAGACCTCCACGACTTACCCGATAATTAGTGACTTCACGCCCAGCTGAATGACGTAAAAGATAGCACTGGATGAGAGGTAACCCATTATTTTGCCTGCTGTTCATTTTACTTTCTTCAGAGGTTTTGCCTTTCCTGATTTTGACCACCTTCACCAAGGTACTCCCTTCTCCCTTCCAATTGCAGGACATGCCACATCTTAAGCATGGGTAAGCATGGGGGGCGGGGGGGGGTTTTAAAATTTTGACGATCAAATCAGGATTTTCAAAACACAAAAAATAGGCATTTTTCTTATTTAATTTTCTACTTGCATGCTCCAAAAAAATAAAAATGTTGAAAACCTTTTCGAGAAATCTTTGAAATCGGGACCATTGTTTTAAAAATCGTGCCTCGAGGTGCGTGAGGCATACGCCTTGAGGTGAGGCGGGCTGATTTTGCCTCGAGGCTATAGCCTCAGCCGTGGTCTATGAGGCGTGCGCCTCAACTTGCCGAGGTGCTGAGGCACTGGTGAGGCGCCACCTCAGTTGGTTTAGCTTCTGCGTAGCCTCCACCACATCGCGCCAACTCCAGCGCAAGCAGCGCAGTCTCCAGCACAAGCAGCATAGGCTCCAACGCAAGCAACGCGAGCAGCGCAAGCTCCACTCCAACACAAGCAGCGTAGGCCAGGCAGGCTCCAATAGGTTGCTCCACCTCGCTCCAGTCCAGCGCAGGCTCTAGCACCCTCCAGTAGCCTCTCCACCTCTCCAGCGCCCTCTAGCACCCTCCAGTCGCAGGCTCACTCCACTGCATCACGTCAGCTCCAGCGCAAGCAGCACAAGCAGTGCAGGTTCCAGCGCGAGCAGCGCAAGCTCCACTCCAAGGCAAGCAGCGTAGGCCAGGCAGGCTCCAGCAAGTTGCTCCACCTCGCTCCAGTCCAGCGCAGGCTCCAACACCCTCCAGCAGGTTGCTCCACCTCTCCAGTGCCCTCTAACGCAGTAATATATATTGTTATATGTATGTATACGTAGAACTATATATATAATATATACTATTATATATGTATGTATACATAGAAGTTTGTATATAATATATACTATTATATATGTATGTATAGTATACATAGAAGTATGTATATGTATGTACATATACTTAACAAGTATAAATCATATCAATTTTCTATATTTTTTATCCAAAACCTGAGGGTTACACCTCAGCTCGATTAAGGCAAACTGCCTCAATACCGCCTTGCGTTTTTTAAAACCTTGATCAAGACTAAGGTTGAGAGATCATTCCAAGGCACAATGGATTTAATCTTTAACAAACTAGGGATTAAGAAGCGGATCGAAATATTAGAATTTCTGGATTTACTTTTAGACTAGATTAAGTATCTTTCTCTAAATTCCACCTGACCTCCTGTTAATTCAGGTGATTTAATCTTCTTTTGTGACTTGGAAATTACATGGCTCAGCTTTCGACCAAAAACTTGCGTCCCTTGCAAAATTCCTATGTCAAATTTCACACACAATCAACACTTTAAAACAATTAGAAAAGAATTACAAAAAAAATCCTTTGTTTAGTCTCACTAAAAATCCAAAGTAGATCATTGATTTGTTCCCACCGCTGAGGAAATGCCTCCTTCAAGGACATGATGTCAACATGTTACTGCCTCAGCGTTTCTCTATATCTATATTTCATATCTTTAGACGAAGCATTAAGGCGCATTTTTGCAGATTAAGTGTCTTGGACGGTGCTCTACCTACAGTGTCAGAGCAAGAGTTTGAGTTTGCTTGGAGCGCTCTTTACACTGCATTGTGTTTTGGGGTTGTGAGCTCCTGAGTGGTGTCATGAATAGTATTATCTCAAAGTACTGGTGCCAGAGCCTCCCTCGAGGTTTGGTAACGGGAATGATGATCTCGACACATCTGTTATAAGATTAAGCTGAGAATAAGCATGGGGGAGAAAAAAAAATCTAAACAAAAACACGACCCTAAATACTGGCATTCACAAGCACTGACATAGGATTTTAAAAGATTATGCAAGTCGCGAGTTGAATTCAAGAGCCAAAGAAATCCTAACTGCAAAATAATTTCGCGTCATTTGAATTGACAAGGAGATAATTTGTGAATTTGTAAAGGATAAATTGATCCCGATACTTCTAAATTTTGGATCCAAAGACAAATCCCGACGTTTATCTTCAACAAATCACATGCCCTTCATATTTTTTATCAACCAAAGTCACGCAATGTCCTTTTTCTCAAAAATTAAAAAAATTAGTTTTTCTCAAAAATCAATTTTGCAAAATTTAAAGTTTTGCTAAGAGACTAGCAAAAGATAAGCATGAGGGTGTGATGAACGCCAGTTTATCATCATTCTTATGACCTAAACCAAATCCAGCTCTTAGGTTTTTAACTCCGCAAACGGGTTTTTGGGTTGCAATTAGGCATAACCTAGGATTAGGCATGCATTACATTCTTTTTGTATTTTTAACATCTTTACTTGAGTGTTAAGATTAAGCAAATATTCAAACCATTAAAACCCTAGCACTCAAGAAGGAAGAAAGTGAAGTCCAGATCAGCTGAACCCTAGCTGGATCCAGCTCACCTCAGCTGGATATCAACTCACATTAGTTAAGTTTAGCTCCTCCCAGCTCCATTCAGCTCATCTTAACTGAATGACAGCTCAAGGTAGCTCATCTTAGCTTAAACCACCTCAATTCAACTCAGATCTAGCTCAACTTAGTTGAGTCTAGCTCATCCTAGCTCCAATCAGTTCACTGGGAGCTTTAGCTAGCTTCGCTTAGTTGACAAGAGTTCATTCCATCTCCAACTCGTTCCAAATCCAACTCTACTCAGCTCCACTTAGCTTACAACAGCTAAACTTCCTCTAGCTTAGCTACTACTTGCCTACTTAGTAGCTAAGCTAGCTCGGGAGTTCTAATCAGAGGCAATTCCAACTCAACTTAGCTCAACTACGTAAGCCTAGCTACTAGCATAAGAACTAGCTAGCTAAGCTAAGTAGTTGAGCTCCTCATGAAGACCTCCTCAGCAGAGTCAGTTCCAGTGCAGCTCCAATGTAGCCCCAGTCAGCTTTCCCTTAGCTCCTCTTCTCAAAACCCTAACTCCTCCACTACTATCTACTAGCTAAGCTAACTTAGCTAGCTTAGCTAAGCTCAAAACCGGCTCCACCTCCATGGCCATCCACCAACTACCTAAACCCTAACCTAATGTCACCCTAACTCCACTCCAAGTCCACCACCTAAACTAACTACCAACCACCACCTATTGTTGGCGCTACCATTCCCACATCTCTTCACCCCACCACCTCCCAAAGCCACCTTCAAAGGTGGAGCCAAATTTCCCTCCAAAACCCCCACTTATCACCACCATTCATCTCCCTTAGAACCCATCTCCACCATCCACCTAATCCCCTTCTAGAAGCCCCCCTTCGGAGCCAACTTTAACTCACCCTTTCACCAACCTAACCACCCATAACCACCACCTTAGCCCCTTTAAGTTGGTGCCAAAAACACCTCCACATCCCTTCAAAGTTGGCACCGACTTTAAGCCCTATCATAACCCTACACCTAACTCCATAAGGCCATCTACACCCTATACATCACCCCCTTCTAGAAAACCCTCTTGGCGCCAACTCAACACCACCCTAACCCCCTTATAACCACTACATAAGTGGCACCAAAACACCATCAACACCTCTTCACCTTGGCACCATTTAAATCCACCCTTAATCCCTTAACTACTACCACCACATGGAGCCATCTCAACCCCTCCTAATTCCCACGCCAACTAACCAAACCTAAACCAACCTAGGTTGGCGCCAACCACCTCCTTAACCCAACCTCCATATATCCCTTTAATTGGCGCCAACCTACCCTAGCCACTCATCTCCTAACCACCACCATATAGCCTAATCCTAGCCATCCAATACACCTAACCCATCCTTAACCCTAGCCCCCACCTAGAGTTGGCGCCAACAACCAGCACCTCTCCATTTTGGTGCCAATTCACCTCAACCTTAGGATCTTCTAACCACCCCCTATAAGCCATCCTAGCCATCCATCCCTTAACCATAACTACACCCCTACCCATCCTAGACCACTAACTACCCACTTCAAATCATCCTTGGTTACATTTTTTCTACTCATACTCCACCCATATCCAACATCCAAGGAGAGGAGAGAAGGAAGAATATCAAGGAGACACCCTGTCTTCTTGGTGGCTTCAACTTCTTCTTCCTTGTGTCGCCACCAAACCAAGGAGGAAGGCTAGGCAAGGAGGACATCCAGAGGGGGAGATCTTGAAGGTGGTCCACGCCACCTTAGGGAGAAATTCTTGGAGTGGAGATCCTCCACACCAAGGAGGAGGCATGCCCACCTAGGGTTTGCCACAAGGACATTTAGGAGAAGATTTCCTTTTGGTCCTGGGGCAATCAGGACTAGAGTAGGAATTCTGGGCAGCAACATCATCACCAACATCATCTTCCTAAGCTTTCTTCTATACTTTTGTTATTTCTTTTCCATAGTAGTGTAGTAATTTTGGTTGGAGATTACAAGTGAAAATTCCTTTCACTTGTGAGTTCTCCAACCCCATTGTAAAACTCTTTC
Source organism: Thalassia testudinum (assembly GCA_037157565.1). Taxonomy (NCBI): domain Eukaryota; kingdom Viridiplantae; phylum Streptophyta; class Magnoliopsida; order Alismatales; family Hydrocharitaceae; genus Thalassia; species Thalassia testudinum. Next base: position 41,383,337 of record JAZHRO010000014.1, read on the forward strand.
AATCAAGAAGCATTCCTCTACTATTCCTTTAAATAGCTTGTGTGCTCCTTTATTGTGTTTTGTTATATCCATTATTCCAAGCATTTCTTGCTTGGAGTGAGTTAGATAAAACAAAACACTTGTTGCTTTGTTTTCTTGTATTTCAAATTCCATCTCTCTCCACATTGATTTGCCCGTATTCAAAAAAACCTAAAAATTACATATTTCAAAACCCAAAAAAAGTTGATTTCCAAGGATCAAGTGAGAAATTTGGTTTAAAGCTTTCCTACCTCTCTTGAGATGACCTGAATACTTTCCTAAGTACTTGGAGTTTATAAATTTAAAAGAGATCCAAATTACGTGTTACGACTTAAAAAACATTTTTTACAAATCACGCTTTTTAACGATCAACAATTGCGAGATGATCTAAGTAAGGTCTTTACTGCGAGACTTGCATGTCTAAATTGAAGAACCTATGGAGATGGTAGCTAAATACATAGCGAACAACCCCATGTTCCATGAGTACACCAAGTATGTTGAGGTGGGTTACCACCACACCAGGGATCTTATTCAGCGTGGATTGTTGTGTACCACTTGTGTTGCATTTGAGGACTAGACTGTCGATATGTTCACAAAGCCTCTACCACGTTCGGCATTTGATGACTGTTGTTTCAAGCTAAGCATGATAGATATCTATGCTCCAGCTTGAAGGGGAGTGTTATGATACTCCTTTTTATTACTGTTCTATTTTCAATTTTTTTGCTATTTCATATTTTATGATGGACATGCATTGCAATTTTTCCATACCTCTTCTCTATATAAAGAGGTGTTCGGTTATTTTATGAAATAAGATGGTTCATTATCTCCTACTTAGCCAAACTCGAACTACATCAATTGAATATAATACAAATGTCAAAGACAAGCTAGCTCATCTGGATTTAAAGCCCTGGTTAAGCCAAACTCCAGCCAACTTAGTTGAGCTCAATCAATCTTGAGCTTGAGCTTGAGCTCGAACTAGTTTGGGCTTATTGAAGTTGAGCTTGATCCCAACCATGTTCAACTCATTAGGCTCGATATCCACACCAAATAGCATTTGAAAAATTAAAATCTATCAACCATCAGAACTATGTTTTATGCTTAACCTACTTTAAATCATCATAAATCACCTCTATGCAAATACTATAAAATCCAACTTCTGAAAAGATGATTTTTCAAATAGTTTGGAAGCACTCGCCTACAAGACAAGAAGTGGTTACTGCTTAACAAGATCTTAGATGAAAAACAAGGAGAAAAAATTCATTCAGCGTCATTAAGTATTCAATAATAAAATGAGCCTTGACCCTTTTAGTATGAATTATATATTCCCAAAAAGAGGAAATGCAATGAGAATATTCATTGTAGATTATTGCACATGGTAGATGCCTCTATTGTCAAATAAAAATGACAGAATAGGAAAATCACATGAACCACCCGACCTCTTTATAGCTTAGAGTGCTAAGTACATGCAAACCATGATAAATGAGTTTGTATACCATTACCATGTCAATAACTACAATACCTAAACAGAATAGCTTATGCACTATATGATTTTAACAATTTTTATCATCTTTTTCGCCACATATTCAGGTCATATTTCCAAACTATTTGGTTCTGAGAGATCCAAACGTGCATTAATCATGCCAACATTGCAAGCATGTGAAGGAACTAAAAACCTTCCTAAATAGAAAAAAGAAATCGAAATAGAAACAACGAATTGCTGCAGTTTAAGATCACCTGTGACAGAGAACTGTTCAAAGCTGCACCACGGTAGCTAACATGAAATTTGTCCTTGGCAATCAGACCCTGATATGGAATAGATGCTTATCTCAGCTTGCCAGTAACAAAACCATCAATCAGAAGACAATACCTATATACCTCTGTGTCAATCTCTGCTGACTCCACACTTATGTTTGTGTCAGTTATGATCTTAATTATTTCCAGCAACAATCCAGGCCGATCAGCTGTCTCTATATACAACAAACTGAGGCAAGCAAGAAAATTATTTGATAAAGAGCATGATAAAATCTGAAAGGGGAATCCTAAAGAGGGAAAATTGAATAAAATAATACATAACTTGGAAGTTTTCCCGAGACAAGCAACTATGCGACTAATTATTTGATAGATAAACTGTTTTTAAAAAGTTTGAGTATAGAACTTATCAAACTGGATTTGCATCTGTACACCATACAATCTTATTCTAAAGTACATGTGACTTAGATACATGCACGTTCATATAAGAACCAATGGGAAGAAAGGTAGATGCTTTCCTAATTTAATTAGTATTTGCATAATTGCAAGTATCTATCTCTATGTGTGTGCGTGCACGCGTGTGTCAAAAGAGGGATGTGGAAGGTCAGGAATAGCAACCTTTGAGTTCCACAATATCAGCACTCGCAACCTATGGTTGGAGCAGTCTTAGCCGCCTTGCAACCTACAGTTGGAGCAGTTATACTTGCTTCACAGCTGTAGCTCCAAAGTAGTCTTAGTTACCTCACAACAATAGCTCCTATGCCCATACCTTTTCCAGAAGACAGTGCTCAAGAATCTTACAAATCTCAGATAGATAGAAATGAAAGGTAGAGACCAAAGAAGAAAGCTTCCCAAAAAGGTACTGCACACTATCAGCCTTTTTCAGTCCCAATTGAGGGTAGAAAAGCAGAGGACCAATTAGGCAGCCTTTTCCGAAGTAATAGATCAGGCTATCAAAGCTGCATTGAGTGATTTTTTGTTGATAAGTTGTCTCCAAGATCTATTAAGTGTGTTTTTCTAAGATATTCTAGTTCCCAAAAGGGGTACATGTGTTTTGATCCAGTGGGCAAACGTTACTATGTTTCGGCTGATGTTACCTTCTTTGAGAAGGTTTCTTATTTGTCTGATGAGGGATCCTTTCTTGGATGGTTTACTCACTCTTATGAGCATCGTCCTAAGGATTCTGTGTTTGTCCCATTACCCTCTATGCAGGTTGAGATCACTGAGGAGGTTCAAGTCACTCAATCTTCCCTATTAGCATTTGTTCTGGATGATCCACCTTAGCAGTCTGATGACTTGCCAATTGCTCTCCGGAAAGCTATAAGAACTTGTACTTTACATCCCATGTCTCATTATACTGCAATTGACCATCTTAGCCCAACATTGCGACAGTTCTCCACAAACTTATCTACCAAGGTTGTTCCTAGGCATCACATTAAAGCTTTATAGGATTCAAGATGGCAACAAGCCATGAAGAGATGGCTGCTCTCATCTCCCGTGCAATTGGGAGTTGACTGACCTTCCAAAAGGTGCCAAGATTGTAGACTGCAAATGGGTATACACTGTAAAGTACAACCCATATAGTACTGTGGAGAGACTTAAGGCCATGCTAATGGCAAAGGGCTATACTCAGACTTAAGGTGTAGACTACTTCGATACGTTTTCCGCTGTGGCACACCTTAACTCAATTCGAGTCATTTTTTTACTTACAGTAAGGCATGGCCGTTATATCAACTTGAGGTGAAGAACACTTTTTTGTACGGAGATCTGCTAGAGGAAGTGTACATGGCCCAAGCACCTGGCTTCGTGGTTGAGGGGGAGAAAGTTTGCGAACTCCGGAAAGTTATCTATGGTCTGAAATAGAGTCCACGAGCATGGTTTGAGAGACTCAATTCAGAGATTCAGAGGATTGATTTCCGTAGGTCCACATCTAATCATTCCATTTTTGTGAGATGCAGGGAATCTAATGTTGTGATTCTTGTAGTCTATATGGACGACATGATCTTTACTGGTGATGATGTTGATGGGATACAGGAGACAGAATTTCCAGCATACTACTTTTGTTATCAAGGACCTAAGCAAACTAAGAAACTTTCTTGGCATTAAGGTAGCCAGGAATTCACATGAAATGTCTTTGTCACAGAGAAAATATGTTCTTGAACTTTTGTAAGAGACTAGACTACTAGGCGCAAAACCCTTGTCTATCCCCATTGAGTCACAAGGGAAACTTTGTGAAGAAGATGATCTTATCTTTGAAGACAAGGGAAGGTACGGGAGCATTGTAGGCAAAGTGTTATATGTCACTATTACTAGACCTGATATTAATTTTCAATAAATCGAGCAAGTCAATTTATGGAGAATCCACGTTACAGAGTGACTAACAAGCAATATGTCTTATTCTAAGATATCTCAAAGGCAGTCTAGGAAAAGGACTGTATATGAAAAACAATGGGCATCTTGATCTACATGCCTATTCTAATGTTGATTATACTGGTTCTGTGGAAGACAGGAGATCTACTACCAGGTATTCCACCTTTCTCGGTGGGAATCTGGTTACTTGAAGAAGTAAAAAGCAAAGTGTGGTCTCTCGATCCAGTGCTAAAGCTGAATATAGAGAGCCATGGCCCACACGGCCTGTGAGATTATGTGGCTAATTCATTTTCTTCAGGACTTGGGTGTTCAGGTTAAGCTTCCAATTCCTATATTTTATGATAAGACGTCTGCTACATTCATTACTTCGAATCATGTTTTTCATGAGCGTACTAAGCACATTGAAGTGGATTGTCACTTTGTGCGGGACATGGTCTCCTTTAGGAAGATATGCACTCCTACCTCCTCAGAACAAGAAGTTGCAGACATGTTTACTAAGGCTCTCTCTAGGAAGCACCCATAAGTTTTTGTGTTCCAAGCTAAACATGTTAAACATATATGCTCTAACTTGAGTAGAAGTATTATAGTTATTTTAAATTATGTAGAAGTCTTTTATTATTTATCTTTTTCATGAGATTATCATATGAATTTACCTGAAAGCCTCTCTCTATATAGAAAGAGGCCTAGGGTTTCAATTTCAATAAGACAATTCCATTCTTTTTCTCTCAATAGTACTAAAGCATAGGTTCCAACCAAAGAGTTTGCATGATATGAGGGAGCACGTAGAGGTCCCTCAAACAAGGGATACAACAGTGTTGGTGTTGAAGGGAACCGATGCAAAACAAATGCAGTATGAGGCAGGATCTCATAGATAGTAAGATAGCATGTAACACAAAAAATTAGAAACATCAAATGACTCCATACCATTCTAAATGCCCATTTCAAGATAAGGACAAACATTTTTGTTAAAAAAGGTGATTGATTGATTTAGAAAATCCTAAGTGACTTTATAACAAGAGATACTATGGGTAAAATACACAGAGGCCCAATAGAAATAGGGAAGAAAAATGAAAAAATAAAAAATAACAACAAACTTGCAATACTTCCTTTTATGTTAGAGTATATATAACATGCATACTCAGCTTAGAGAAAGTAAATTCTAATATGTAACAAGGAAGAGCCATGGTGAAAATGCCTTCCATTTGGTCTTCAGTTGCAAACTAAGGTGCAATGATCTTCCCAAACATCATTGCATCTTTGGTAAAATGATAAACTACCTCAATATGTATTGTATGCCCATAAGAAGTTTGATAATTTGCAATGAAATAATAGCCTTGTTGTCACAATACATAAGCACTAGAGATGAAATGGAAACACCCAAGTCCTGAAGAATAAACACAATCTAGAATAGCTTGCATGTGCCATAGTGAGACACTCTAACTCGATAATAGATTGTGACACCACATTCCACTACTTGCGCCAAATAACCCTATTGTCTTCCATATATGTGAGGAAAACAATAATGGACCATCCTTTTCTATTCTAGTATAATCTTCATCTAAGTAGCTGATAAACGTCAGTTTATCATCATTCTTATACGTTTATCATCATTCTTATACCCTAAAATAGATTTAGCTCTTAGGATTTAACTCCACAAATGGATTTCTGGGCTGCATTTAGGCATCACTTAGGTTAGGCATGCATTGCATGATTTTTTGTGTTTTTGACACATTCATTTGTGTTAGGGATGAACAAATAGCTATATCCCTAAAACCTTAAGATTCAAGAAGGCACCTGGTGAAGAGAAAGCTTAATTCAGTTGGACCCCAGCTAAATCCAACTCATCATAGTTGGATACCAGCTCACTTGGGTTAGGTTTAGCTCTCTCAAGCTCCATTCAGCTCAACTTAGCTGGATGATAGGTCAAGGTAGCTCAACTTAGCTCAAGTTAGCTCAAATCTAGCTCAACTTAGTTGAGTCTAGCTTATCTTAGCTCCAATGAGTTCACTGAGAGCTTAAGCTAACTCAACTTAGTTGACTGGAGTTCACCTTAGCTTAGGTCCAGCTCTCCCCAGCTCCACTCAGCTCTTGATAGCTAAACTCCCTCTAGCTTAGCTACTACTTGTCAACTTAGTAGCTAAGCTAACTCGAGAGTTCCCATCAGAAGTAGGTCCAACTCAACACAGCTCTAGATAGGTTGAGTCCACCTCAATTTAGCTTTACCACTCAAGTTTAACTGCTAGTAGAAGAATTAGCTAGCTAAGCTAAATAGCTGAGCTCTTATGAAGACCTCTTCAGCATAATCAACTCTGGGAAATTCACTTCAACTCCAAATGAACCTCAGGCAGTTCCTCCTCTCAAACCCTAACTTCCTTCTACCTTATCTTCTACTCACCTACTAGCTAAGCTAGCTTAACTAGCTTAGCTAAGCTTCGCCTCTACGGCCATCCACCTTCCTCACTTAACCCCACCATAACCCTACCTAAACCCAACCCTAAGCCACTATGGTTGGCGCCAAAACACACCACTAACAACCCTTCATTTTGGTGCCAACCATGGCACCCTTTCCTCCCATAACTACCACCATAAACCTCCCTTAAAGTTGGCACCAATAACCCCCTTACACCTCTTAAAAAGTGGCACCAACTTGTGTCTTCATCACAACCCTACACCTATCCCCATAAAGCCATCTACACCTTACAACTAACCCCCTTCTAGAAGACCCTTTTGGCGCCAAGGTTAGACAACTCTCCACCATAATAACTACCTCTTAACCTACCCTAAGTTGGCACCAACACATCCTACCACACACCCCTTAAGTTGGTGCCAACTCTCCCTTATACATCCACCCCCCATCCACCTACTTGACCCATCCTAACCATCCATCCTAGGTGCCAAAATGACCCCCTTCTAGAAACTAGAGTTGGCACCACCCACACCTTTAACTCCACCTCCACACAACCCTTAAGTTGGTGCCAACCCACCTTAGCCCTCCATCTCCTAACCACCACCATGCAACTCAATCCTAGCCTTACAACACACCATGCCAACCCTTAACCCTAGTTCCTACCAAGAGATGGTGCCAACCATCAAGTATCCCTTCACTTTGGCACCATCAATCCTAACCCTAGGATCCCTTAACCACCCCCCATGAACCATCCTAACCATCCATCTCTTAACCACACCTAAACCCCCCCCCCCCCGCCCCCCTTCCACTCTATAAAAAGACCATTAACCACCCATTTCCATTCACCCTTGGCTTCATCATTGACACATACTCCCACCTACACTCCACCATACCCCACAACCAAGAGGAGAAGGAGAAGAAGAAGAAGATTAAGGGGACACTCTGTCCCCTTAGTGACTTCCCCTCTGCCCTTTCTCTTGTGCCCACGCCAGCCAGAGGTCAAGCCAGGCAGGAGGACGTCTAGAGGAGGAGTTCTTGAGGGTGGTTCACGTCCACCCTAGGAGGAGGTTTTAAAGTGAAATCCTTCCACTCTTGGAGGAGTTAGGACACGCCCACCAAGGAGGATAGCATCATCTCTAGAAAGCACTTTAAGAAAAGGATTAGGAGAAATCCTTTTCAAGCCCAAGAGTAGCTGAGCTTGGAGCAAGGATCTCCTCTTCACCAACATCACCTGGAGGATTTTTGTTTCATTTTATGCTTTTATTTCTATAGTAGAAGCATTCCTCTACTAGCATTTTTGTAAAACAATTTTCGTCATTAATCAAAGTTGCCTTTCCATATTTTTTCGCATTTTATTGCATTTTACCCTAGTGCACTCACACCCTCTCTCTAATTATCCTACGTCTTCACGTGCCTAGGGTGAGCTTAGGGAGAGGATCTTCTTGTCACTTAGGTTTTAGCAATTAGGTGTAGTTCCTCTTTGCAATTCCTAATTCATTTGCCCGATTATTTCAAAAAAAAAAAAAACTCATATTCAAAAATTACAAAAAGAAAGTTGAGTTCTCGATTTCAGGCGAGTTCAAAAATTGCATTTCTGCCTTCCTTGGGACAACCCGAATACTTTCCAAGTACTCAATTTTTATAAATTTTAAAAGCGATCAAAATTGCGCGTTACAACAATAAAAACCCTAATTTACAAATCACGCATTTTCGCCATCAGTAGCCTCAATCATTAAGATGCCCACGTTTTCAGAAAGAAAGTCATTTTCCAAGCAAAGTCTTCAAAATCTGAAGATCTAACAAATGTCATCCTAATGTATCTCTACCAGCATTTTTTTTTAAAGGTTCAATGTATCTCTCACAGTTGCCATTGAAATTAGTCACGTCTTCAAAATCTGAAGATCTAACAAATGTCATCCTAATGTATCTCTACCAGCATTTTTTTTTAGAGGTTCAATGTATCTCTCACAGTTGCCATTGAAATTAGTCACGTCTCGCTAAAGCATTTTGCCTATAACTATTGATCTAGTGCAACCTTTGAAGAAAAAAAATTCTTTTTCTTTCTTTTTTTTTGGAATAATATAGTGGTGCATTATCTAAATCAACCCCTTACGAACAAGAGGTCCTTCCCGCCCATTTGATGCCTCAAACAAAGAAACGAAACCCAAAGAGATTGGGTTTGCATATGCGCTAGATGTAAGAATGTCGTGTGCAAAAGCTATGCAAGTTGAGCACGGAAGAGGTAAGGCCTACAGTTGGTCAATGAAGGGCTACCCAAAGGCCTCGCTCATGGTGGCGCAAGCACTGGAGGTAAGCGAGGTGGTAATGAGGGGAAACACGCGATGGAAGGGGAAGGCCAACCAATGTTATGGCCAAAGTCAAAGAAGATGGAGGAGGCATAGGGTTGGTGGCACAATTGCGAGTTGTGCAATTGGTCGGTTAGAGTGGTGCACTACACTTGTCAAGAAGAGTGGGTAGTTGCAAGGGCAAAGGGCGAGATTGTGGTGTGCTCGAAGGCATAGCTCTGTCGTGTGTTCGAGGGAGTCCGAAGGAGAGTCGATGGTGACAAAAGGAGGCACGATGGGTTTGGGTGATGGAGGAGAAGGAAAGGAGAAAAGAGAAGGGGAGGGGAGAAAAGGAAAAAGTGGTGGGGGAGAGGGATTTCACATAGGTTTGCTTGGGAATAGAGAAAAGAGAGCGAGGGAGAAAAAGATACTTTCAATGGTACTCAAATCATGCCTCCTCCATTAGCCTTTGGTTCCTTTTTTTATACATGAGAGTCCCAACAAAATGAAAAGACCTTAGGATAGAATCCCACTACTTTTACAATTGCCTAGACTCTTGGTAACAATATGGGCTCTACGAAAATGCCAAAAACAACCTAACATAGAAAATATCCTATGGATAACTTGCCATGCCAGGAATTGGATTTCAGTAAGAGACACCAATAGAATTTGGCATGCTGGGTTGCAATTGATTGAGTATAGGATTGCAAGAGACATTAGATTCATTTGGAAGGCAAAAACACCTTTAAAGGTGAAGATTTTCATAGGCTGTTAAGGGAAGACTTGTGACAAAGAAATGTAAGCAACATATTTTCCATATGAAAGATATTACATACGCACTCTATGGAGACATTGCTAAAGAATGTAGTGAGGTTTTCTTTCAGTGCCCATTCGTTGCTACCATTTGGAAGAAGATGTCTCTTGATCAGGTCGATTATTCATCTGAGTTAGCTTTTGGGAGTCAATCATGACAGGATGGGTTGGTTCTAGGCTGCATTTTTTCGGGTCAAAGAAGGATAGGGTGAACTTGTTTGCAGTCTGCACATTGTGGTTGTAGCAGAATGGGTGGTGTTTAGATGGGAGCAGTGTTTGGTGGAAGAAGTGATATTTGACGCTGTTGGCATCTTGAGGATGTGGTGTAACTTTTTGTAATGATATGTTGATATCATTTTATTGAAACAAAATTTGAATGGTCACCAATCAAGTCATTATCCTTCAACGCTTGAAAAAAGAAAAAAAAAAATCATTTTCCAACCATCAGTTGCATCAAAGCCATCTAAATGCAACCTACTCTTCACCTAAGCCAAGTCTATTCTGATAGAAACATTTTACATTTCCTAACATATGATCAACATTATCACAATGAATTATCCAACTATCATTAGGGCATAAAGTTATGTTCTCCATTCCTTCACAGCCTCTCATACAAAGAGCACGTTGAGTTTGTCAGTTTCTGGGCCATCACTTCGCCTATTGCTTCGGTTGATAATGTTGGGTGAAAAACTTAAGAGTGAGCTAGCTTTCTTCAGATCTTGTCTTTGTAGTGGCCTAATCAGAAGCAACTACAACATTCATGCTGTTGACATAAGGGCAACCATTGTTCTTGCTAACTTCTCCCACAAGCAACCCTTTTTTAAGGATGAAAACCCAAACAAATATGATATTGCAATGCACAGTTCCTGTAATTCTTCCCACGATCAAGTCCATTTTAAAAATTCCATATAGGACCCAACTAACAAGGGCATAATATTTCAATATTTTGTGACTGAATGTATCACCAATTTTTAGATTAATGAACAAACAACTATCCCATACAGCTCCAACATGAAAATAAAGTTTTTCAATTCGAGGCCTTGAGTTCCAACACTACCAAACTTTGTACAGATTCCTCCCAAGAAGATGAAGATATGGTTCTTCCATTCTGTGTCGTAGTCTAGTTTCTAACCAGAACTACAACTCTATGTTCCGTCAACGTACAAATTTAAATCTTCCCACTTGGAGTTAAATGTGGCAAAGTATTCTATAACAGACGAGTTTCTGCATATTTGTCATCTCCTAATTCATATGATAGATATGGACCTCTTTCTTCTTCGGCAATACATACTTTCAAGCACCACTCACATGTCTCGAGCAAGTTCATTCCTTAGTCTCAACAACCAAGTCTCCATAGAAGCTTACATAAAGAATTTAATTGATTGTCTTCTTGATACCACTTCCCCAAGACATGTTAGTGGCCTTAGGCTTAGCTTTAGAGACATTAATGAATCCAAATCCAATCTCTATCAATATTCCACATCTCTAATGCAACAGATGCAGATAATCTATCCGAGTCTAGCTTCAATGAAGTGAACATTGAGGTTTCTTGACTTTTGGGCATCTATAATTTACTACTCTCCATAAGAGCCATTACTACCATAAACAAGAGTGAAAAACAACCAAGTTCATGGCAGAGGAGAAAATACCAATGACATACTTTAAGAAACCTTCACAGCTAGATGTGCTACTACCTGGTAGAAACTAACAAATGTGTCACTGCATCACACAACACATACTGCAGAACAAGCTGTTACACCACCATACAATGCACCACAACCAAGTGCAGCAACCAAGCTGCAAATAAAACTACCACAAACAACATAATAAACAAATGATGCTAACCCTGCAGCACAATATTCCAGACATTTGCAACACCATTTACATGCGCCCTTAGCACCATGTAAATCACTTTGTTGGCACCATCATGATGCACCCTACAACATTGTGAACATCGCTATGCACCATGTGTTGCACTAGCCATGTGATGCAATAGCCACATAGCCTCTACCTTGTGCCAATGTAACATCCAATTGAGAGAAGTGTAACCAATAGATCACTGGTGAGAGTTGTCACCATATTTTGTTGCTTTCCTGTTATTAGTTCTTCTCCTATATTGCTTTACAGTAGAAGGATTATGTATGCAATTTCTCCTGTGGCCTTCTCTCTATAAATAGAGGACCTAGGGTTTCATGATAAATGAATGAAAGGTTTCTTCAACATGATATCAAAGCAATGGTCCTAGGTCGACGCTCGATACCTCCTTGATCCTTCATCCCCCTTTCATTCTCCACCAAATAACTGTTAGGAATTCTCCTCTTGCATTGGGATTCTAAATCCATCCAGAGGAATCCCTTGCATTGGGATCCGCTTCTCTAAGCCCTTACTGGTTGTTGCACCTCCTCTAAATCGTCAAAAGAGGCCAAAGGAGAAGCCGCCGCTACCAACAACCACCACCAGGCTACCAGCAAAGGTGTTGCCAACTCACCCCCCGCTGATCGAGCACCATCCAGCCACTATACTCTACCAATAGCGCTGTCGGTAGGGCTCTCCCTACCAACGTTGCCGTTGGCACCTGGAGCGATAGGGGGCACATTGGGGTCCCCTGTCAACCCATTTAGGGCACGATAGGGATCACCTTGGGCCCTTTGACCTCCTACACTTGACCGACGACTGTTAAATCACCAGAGTGCCACCCCAGAGGAGATTTTCCTTGTTCGAAGGCTTGTTCTAACCAAAGGAGGGGGAAGATCATCCATTTTGGACTCATTTCTTGCTGATGTGGGTCTTGCACAGGAATTTTAATGAGTGGTGCACACCGGTGGTTAAGATTTCCTACTTATTTGAAGTATTGGGTCTCCGATCATAAGTATTATGGCCTCCAAAGTTGTCGATTCTTCCACCCAGGGAGAGGGAAACCATATGGAATTCAAGAACCCCTTTTTTGGCACAATCGTGAAGTTTGATAGGTCTAATTGCACACTATGGTCACAATCAACCCTCAATGTAGTTAAGGGTCATGATAAGATGCATATATTACTCGAATCAAAGCCCATCAAAAAGGTTTGCATGGTTGAGCATGAATCATGAACACCACCATACAAAGGATTGTCATTGAGATTATGTACTACAAGACAACGAAAGAGATGTGGAAAGTACTTCGCAACACATTCTCAGGACAAGAATGCATCACACATTTTACAGCATCATGAAATTGCCCACATGAGGCAAGATGAGAGGTTACTTGCTCAATACTAAATGCTTAAGTTGGAGTTTGAGAGGTTGAACGCCTACACACCTGTGTTCCTGCGAGTCAAAGAAACTCTACAGGGCACAAACGATGGTAGGACATTTCCTAGCTAGGTTGGACCCCACCTATAAGGCAGCACAATCCCAAACACTAACGCCACCTGATGGGCTTCGGAGGCTACCGTTGAGGCCGCTGAGGGCCATCAAAGAATTTGTATGCATTAGAAACGTAATGTAGCCACAAAAAAATACAAATAAACAAGCAATCACACAAACACAAGCGATTGTTGACCCAGTTCCACCCTTGATGGTACATCTGGGGAGATCTCACCCTCAATATCCACTATAGGTGGGAATAATACATAGGGTAGTAGGCTGAAGAGCCTTGGCTTGCCCCCATTGGCCGTCCTCCCTACCATATGTAGGTAGGTTCTATTTATAGAATACATGATGTGGGAGATTACATATTTGGAGGTGTAACCCCTACAATAATGGGGAGTTGTTAAGAGATAATGGGGAGTTGTGGAGAGATATTATGTTGACTCGTAACTGCTCTATGGACCGCGTCTCCTCTCATTCCCATGCGGATCGAGTCTAAACAAGTTCGACTAGTCTATTCACGAGCCGATTGGGAATATTTCGTGTGGGCAATTTTCTTCCCTCAGTTGCCTCCACTCTCGCAATCTGGTTGTGTCGATTGCGAGAGTAAAATTTTCTTCTTTTTTTTTATCGCACAGAGGTCACCCTTGCCCCCGCAGCTATCGCTTGGTATTGCCGAGGGTAGGTGCTTCATTACTTTTGCTTACTCTCTCACCCGCTTGAGGAGGGAAAGGGAGGTTCGTAAATCGTCTCCTGAAAAAATAGGTTATTAGAAAATAGAAATCACGATAGAAGTATGGGAATTTGGTTTCTGACTTCGAACTTGATCTTGACCCGCTGTTCACACTGGCGAAACTGGAGTACCCAGGCACTCCTAGGGTCTTTAAGAGGTAGCCCACAATAGGATGCCAAGGTTCCTCAGTGGCCCAAGGTCCGCTATAGTTGGGGTACCCACTGGCAGCCTGTCCCATGCAGGTGGCATGTGCATGTTAGGAATGTGAGGGGGTTTTTCAGTCCTGGTGTGTACTAGTTCACAAGCGGGTGAAGAGATAAGTGGTATAAAGATAATATAAACTTTGCAAAGATAAAATTCTATTTTATGAAATAGAAAATTTTAACTTATCTTTAAATGGGAGTGAACATAGTCAAAGCAATGTTTGGCTTTTGACGGGCTCATTGGCCTTGAATATTCTCCTCTCTCCCTTTTTTCTTTGTAGTACCCCCTTCTTGCATCATATGGGGGCCACTTCGAAAAAAACAAGCAACCATGGAGGTGAGTCCATCTCTCCTCCTGACTTTGCCATCTCCTTTTTTTTCTTCATCTTTGTGGATCTCTCGTTCCCCTAGAAATAGGTGGTATAGGTGCCCAAACCAGCTAGTCGACACCTCAAGAAGGCTATGAAGGGAGTAGTGACACCTCTCATGGGAGGTGAAGATTTCAGGTGGCCACCCAGTGCCTTAGCCCTATGGGTCAGGCAGCACCCCTCAGGCAGGGGGAGTGGAGCTTGCCGATGGCCTTGCATTTGGGTGCAATGCAAGGCTGCATCAAGGTCTTCCGACTCCTCTTGGAAGCTAATATTAACTGGGAAAAGATCGATTGGCTCCCCTAATGATTAGGCAACACCTGCAACTAGAAGAAGAACACATCAGGTAGGGGATAGACACCAACTGTTCTTTGTCCCAACTCCCAAGTCCAGACCTTAATGAAGGCCATTGACCACCCAAGAGATTAGGAGACTTCACATGGGTCGCACAACTGGTGCTTGAAGGTCAAGCAGCCAAGTGATGAAGGGGTCGTCGCCCTTCTTCAAGCGAGCTCGATGGATAGCCGACCATAGAGGGGCCACAGGTGGGGAGCGGTTTGCACACCTCCCTCACAACCCAAGGTGTGGCCCTTCTTCGCACCCAACTGCAGCCCTGAGTGGTCGACACCGACCTACTGGACCGGTTGATCTACTGAGTGGCCACCTATTCGTCGGAGAGGCCAGGCTAAAATGCCATGATGGTGATATCTGGTGAGCCTTGAAGATTGAGGCGTTAAGAAGGGGGGCTCACATCTTCCGTCGGTAGGGCCCAACTGCTAAAATCATTAGGCGACACTTTTGAGGCAGAGGTTAGGTAGCGTCCTTGAGCAGTTGAGTGAAGCTCCAGGCGGGAGGTCCTAGGAGGAGGGGTGTGCCAAAATGGCCAACTGATGCCATCAGGCAGGCGTAGCTTCAACCGGACTAGCTGGCCATTACATGCCTTGGTCAGCAACCAAGGCCCAGGTACCAGTTAGCATCCTTTGCCAAGTCTTCCGATCTTAAGAAGAAGCAGCCAGGGAAGGACCTCAAGTGGAAGAGCCGTTGCCTTCACCATGGGATCGTCCTCGCTGCCCCCTTTTCCCCTCTCATTCACCTCTGCCATCGAAGAAGAGTGGGGAGCCAGTACCTTAGGCCTCAGATTTGAGAGGACCTTAGACGGGGGCTACCTCAAGCGAAGAGGGCCGTAGTCAGAGGCCACCTCAGGCGAGGAGGGCGAAGACCACCTCAGGCGGATGAGGGAGGCCTTCGGTAGGTAGGTTTTATTTATAGAATAGATGATGTGGGAGATTACATATTTGGAGGTGTAACTCCTACAATAATGGGGAGCTGTTAAGAGATAATGGGGAATTGTGGAGAAACAATAGGGAGTTGTGGAGAGATATTATGTTGACTCGTAACCACTTCATGGATCACGCCTCTTCGCATTCCCACACGGACCAAGTCCAAACGAATTCGACTGGTCTATTCAAGAGCCAATTTGGCATATTTCATGAGGGCAATTTTCTTCTCTCATCACTGCCCGAGATATCAACAATGAAAGAGGCATATAACCGCTTGAGCAGATTTGTGGCATCGCTCTCACCCTCTATTCATGTCGAGCACACATCAGCCATGGTTGCCTCTTAGGGAAGAGGTAGAGGCATTGGACCGTTTACCCATGGTTACGGATGAGGGTGAGGTATTCAAGGTCGTGCTAGGCCTCAATGTTCCTACTACGAGAATCCTAGTCACTTAGAGGAGACTTGTTAGCCCAAGTATGGGAACCTCATCAATGCTCATCAACCTATAGCTTGTTCGGAGATGAGTCCCAAGCTTACCCCTATCTCCAAAGCTGAGTATAATGATTTAATTCAGAGGCTATCCTAACATGGGATATTAGCAGCTCCAACTACTACTCCGATTTCTTCTTTTGGATTTGGAGATACAACTACTATCACCAAGTCTTCAAGTATATGTCTTCTCTATCATGTTAGGATTGATGATGTAGATTGACTTGTTGATTCTAGTGCCTCTCGACATATTTGCGAAAAGGCTCAGTAGTTTACCAAATTACAACCAAACTCACCAAACAAGACCATTGTTGCAGATGGATGGAATTCCCCCATTACAGGTTAAGGGAATGTTCAAATAACCCTTACATATAGCTACAGAATGTCCTCCATGCCCCAGATTTTCCTTTAAATCTTCTTTCAGTCAGCCATATTACAAAAGAATTGAATTATTGGGCCATTTTTAACATTGTCTCTAATATTTCATGATATACTAATGGAGTAGGTGCTTGGCTATGACCATGACAAAAGAGGGATCTATCGCCTTCTGCAGTGACCTTATGCTAGCCAAGCTACTATTTCTATTGAAGGCTCTTCTAGCTATCTGCCGCACCTGAGATTCAATCACCTTCCTCTGACGAAGCTAAAACATGTCATACTATAGATTTCGCCTACCGCCACCTTTCAATGTAAAACACGTCAACTAAGAAAGCATCACAGGAGCTCATTTCCTAGTCACTGTCAGTCTCTTTTCCGGTTGATTCATTTTGGCGTTTAAGGCCCAAGTCATACTCCTGATTGTATGAGGCACAGGTTCTATTTTGTAGCGGTTGATAACTTTTCTAGATTGTCATGGAATTTTTGTTGAAGTTCAAATTTAAAGTTGGCGATGTAATAAAAAATTTTCTTGTTGAAATAAAGAATCAATTTGGTCCCCATGTGAAAACTGTTAGAACTGACAATGCCTTTGATCTATACGTATTCCCTTCGATCCTTATTCCAAGGGTATGGGATAATCCACAAAACTAGTTGTCCCTATACATCCCAACAAATTGATGGTGTTGTGAGAAAGCATCACCATATCCTCGATATTACCAAACCCTCTTTATTCATAACAACGTTCCTCTCTCCTACAGAGGAGACATTCTCACTGTGTGCTACCTAATAAATCGTATGCCCTCTACTATCCTTGATGAGGAGGTTCCCTACTCTCTTTTGTTTTCTAACAAAGAACTATTCAGGGTCCCTCCTAAGGTCTTTGGGTGTGTCATTTGTTCATATCTCCAATTCCAACAAGGATAAATTGTCACCTAAAGCGTATTGTGCCTTTTGACCATGAGAGTAAGTCGATCCTTCCTATTCCAACTCCTAATGCTTATTAAAGACCGATGCATGAGGTGAGACGATGATAGACAGTTCAGACTTGTTTATTCACGTCATCCTAGGCAACAACAGGCCTTCCCTCCTCCAATGCACATGCCATCATGTACCCCTGAAGTAATCTCTTCCTCTACTAGTATTGACAATCCTTATAGCTCTATTGTATTAAATACTCCAGATCCTCAAGATATCTCTTCATCACCTAAGCATGTCTCCACTAAGGAGTTCGCAGATAGCCGGGGAGATGCTAATCTTGATCTGCTGATCGCTCTAAGAAAGGGGACTATAACATGCACTCTACACCCTATCTCTAAGCATGTGTCCCTGTCTAGTCTATCTCCAGAATGCAAGAACTTTGTCTCGACTTTATCTAATATACAGGTTCTTGCTACACATCAATTGGCACTTTGAAACCCAAGGTGGCAGAAAGTCATGGAGGATGAAATATCAACACTACGGTCACGAGGGACATAGAGCCTTATCAACTGACCATTCAACGCCACCATAGTAGGATGCAAGTGGGTCTTCACTGTCAAGTACTTATCAGATGGATCTATGAAGCAATACAAGGTGAAACTAGTGACAAAAGGGTGCACACAGACCTATGGGATTGATTATTTTGACATCTTCTCCCCAGTGGTGAGCTTGCCTACAAGTCATATCCTCATTTTAGTTGTTGTTCACATTAATTGGTTATTTCATCAGTTGGATGTTAAAAACGCCTCTCTATGATGATCTCTAGGAAGAAGTTTATCTGCAACAACCTCCTTGATAAGTCAAAGGGGGAGTAAACCAAAGTATGCAACTTACATAAAGCTATCCACAACCTTAAACAAAGCCCACACACATGGCTTCAGAAATTATCAGAAGTGGTTGAGCACCTTGGGTTCCAGAGGTCTATGGTAGGTCACTCCTTGTTTGTGAGGACAACATAGAGGCAGGTTGTGATGCTGGCTTATGTCGATGATATTATCTTGACAAGTGATGATATTAGTGGCATTGATACTACCACCAAATCTCTAAAAAAAAATTTTTTCACAAAGGATCTAGGCCTACACAGTTCCTTGAGATTAAGGTTGCTTGCAATGAAAGGGGTGTTGTACTTTCCCACAAAAAGTATGTACTTGATCTTTTCCGAGAGACAGGCATGCTGGGTGCCAAATCGACCTCCGTTCCGATGGATCCTAATGTGCACCTATACAAAGATGATTCAACTCTGGTGGATGCGAGGAAATTTAGAAGCCTCGTAGGAAAGCTCCTCTAGGCAATGGTTACCTAACCTGGCATTGCCCTTACAGTTAACAAGGTGATTCAACTCACTTCATGGTTAAGCCAAAGTGGATCCATTGGGATGCCGCGATGATGATTTTGAGATACTTGAAGTATGCACCAAGGACAAGGCTGCTATTCATCATAGGTGATTTGTTAACCATAACACCATACACTGATGCAAGCTATGCTAGATGCCCGAAGGATAGGAACTCCAAAACAGGCTTCTATCCATTCGTAGGTGGAAATCTGGTCACATGGCATAATAAGAAACAAACCATTGGGGCTAGGTCGAGTATAGAATCAAAGTACAGGGCCATGGCACAAGCTACAACTAGGCTTATGTGGATTTATTCAATACTCACATATCTTCATATTATAGTTACTGATCCTATGGACATGAGAAGTGACAATAAAGCTACCTCATTCATTACCAGCAATCCCATCCTCCATAAGCGAACCAAGCATGTGGAAGTGGATTGCCATTATACAAGGGACATAATCCAGAAGGGGTATATTCGTACTGCGCATATGTCATCTGGTGATCAAATGGTGCACATGTTTCAAAGGCACTCTATTGCAACAAATGTTGTTCCAAGTTAAGCATAATTGACATTTATGCTCCAACTTTAGGGAAAGTGTTGAGAGTTGTCACCATTTTTTATTATTTTTCCTGTTATTGGTTCTTTTCCTATATTGACTTATGGTAGAGGGACTATGAATGCAATTTCTCCTAGCCTTCTCTCTATAAATAGAATACCTAGGGTTTCGTGATAAATGAATAAAAGGTTTGTCTCAACAATCACCACATATATCACATCTTTATGAAAGCTCTAATACCATGTTGAATTCAATCACACACCATAAATCATCGACACAGACCCATAAATACATGGAAAGACTTCTTGGAGGAGAAACACAACATGAAATGGTAGGCAGGTAGGGTTTTCTTCAATGTTGAGGAAAAAAGGGGTGACACAGTTATATTGATACTTAGTTACATGGATTCACCTTAAGATCAATGTATCTAATTACATATTTCAACATGCCCAAATAGTAACACTTGGTTGCATAAATCAACTGCTAAGATTACTTGGCTGACTGATCAGCCTAGAAAGGGACCACTATCACCATAAAAGATAGTTCGATATAGGTCATATTGTTGTAGATTGGGTGGAATCCATGGACAATGAAAGATCTACTCCTAGGTATTATCTATCTTGGAAGCAAATTGTCTGGAGGTGTAAGAAAAAATCGTGTTTGCAGGGATATCAACTATAGAAGCTAAGCAATGGCACTGGAAGTTATTAAAAAACTTTGTTTGAAAATTTTGTTGTCTAAATTTCTACATATACCACAACATTAATGATAAAATCAATATAAAAAAATAGAACTACTAACCTCCTTTTCAGTCCATCATCCTCAACATGAATATGTGTGGCAACATCAACATCAGGCTGCAAGCATTTTATGATGGAGTTTCCCAAGTCAGATGCAATATGCAATAGATAACTTGAGAAAATAAGTATGAATTCTCAAGAGTAATTGGGATAGAAAAGCATGCAGAAAGTTAAAGTACTTTTATACAGCCAGGTTTTAATGGTTAGCTTTATCCCAAAGAGCCAAGTGCAGGAAAGGAAGCATCCGCATGCCTCCCTTCATCTATGGAATGTAATGTTGCCATGGAGAAAAATGATGCATTCATTCCAAAACACAAACCCTAGCCTCTCTTTAATAAGAGAGGGAACTAGGTTATTTACAAGATTACCCCATTAAAAAATAAGAAATAGCACATACACTCTTATGACTCAACACTCCCCCTCAAGTTGGGATATATATGTCGGTAAGCCTCAACTTGTTATAAAGAAAGTCATGTCGCTTCTTCTTCAAGGGCTTAGTGAGAATATCCGCCATCTGAAATTCAGATAGAACATACGAGGAACTAATCTTCCCTTCTAGAACCACATCACGCACAAAATGGTAATCTACCTCAATGTGATTGGTCCTTTCATGAAGGACCATGTTGGAAGCAATATAAGTAGCCGACTTGTTGTCAAAGTAGAGTGGGACTAACATCTTGTCGTTAACCCCCAAATCCTACAAACCCTGACTATCAACAAAATCTCACAAGCTACCTAAGCTATCGCCCTATACTCTGCCTTTACACTTGAACAAGCCACCACATTCTACTTTTTGCTCCTCCACGAGACTAGATTGCCTCTAAGATAGACTTCAAATCCCAATGTAGATCTCTTGTCATCTACAGACCCAACATAGTATGCATTTGAGTGAGCTAGGATATCAAGGTTTCCATCATCTGTGTAGTACAAACCTTTACCTAGGTTTCCCTTGAGGTACCACAAAATGAGACAAACCTCACACCAATAGTTGTACCGAGGACTTTGCATGTACCATCTAGCTCTATCCACTGCAAAAGTAATATCAGGGCAGCTAATAGTTAAGTATAGCAAGTATCTTGTTGTGCTACGATATCTAGTAACATCCTCGTACAATGGATCATCCTCATCAGTAGTACAGACTGAGACTCCACTGGTATGCTAGAAGGCTTGAATCCAAGCAATCCAGCCTCCTCAAAAGTTTGCAAAGTGTACTGTCTCTAGGACAAAGAGACTAGCCCCCTGCCCAACGGCCTTAATCCCTACAAAATATTAAAGATCACCCAAGTCTTTAGTGACAAAGGTAGATTGAAGAAATGCTTTCGTCTAAGTAATCCCATCTTCATCACCACCAATGAGAACCATATCATCTACATAAACTACAAGAATAACTTGATGGGTGTCATCACACCTAGTCCTAATGAAGAAAGAATGATCTGAGGCAGATTGCTGGAAGCCAATCTTTTGGATCTCTGAGCTAAGTCTCTCAGGCCAAGCTAGTGAACTCTGCTTCAAGCCATAAATCGTCTTTCTCAAGCGATAAACATGCTCCCCCAAAACACCGTATCCTAATGGATGTCTTATATATACTTTGTTGAACTCTCTACTTATCTTTTATGCTTTATGTACCCTTTCGTTATTTTATATTTCTATCTGGTTCTCATATGTAATCCTCCCAACACTACTCTCTATATAAAGAAGTGTAGGGTTTTCCTTGAGAATAAGATTCGTTATTTCGCCTTACTTGGTACCAAAGCAGCGATCCTAGATTGACGCTCAGGTATCCCATCGAAATAAGCCACCAACCCCCTCCACCAAAAAACCCTATCCTTTCTCCACGTCACCCACCACCTCCCATCCACACCAGTGCCTCACAGACCGGTGAAGGGGGCTCCAACGGGTGGTAGGCGACGACGTTGTAGCCTCCGCAACAGTCTACAACAGCGCTGCAGGGGCACTGGGCTTCTGCGGCAACGCTACAGCCATGCTAGGGCTGCGGTAGGCGGCGGCGCTGGGCTGTAGGCGAGGCACGATCACCTATAGTAAAGGTTGATCAACCACCAGTCGGCAAAAGGGCCACCGATAGGGCTTTGTGCTCTAGCGCAGCAAGGAGAGAGGGAGTAGCCCTCCGTTTAAGGGCTACTAGGGGTGCCTCCAGACCTTAGTAGACACCTACTAGTTGTTGGAAGGTTGCTATGCATGTCTAACTTGATTCCTAAGCAATAGATGACTTGATTTTTAGGTTAGATCACTTGTTATTGTGATCTATGTTGGTTCAACAAATCTGAAAATTGGATTTCAGATCTGATCTTGGTGACTTCTTGGTGCTTGAGGCATCATGGCTTCTCCTTCTTCTGATGTTATCTCGGAGACAAGTCAGGAGAGCGGAAATTACAAGAATTCATTCTTTATCCCGATCATAAAGTTGGATGAGACCAACTATGCTCGTTGGTCTCAAACCTTTCTAATGATCGTTGAGGGTCATGACAAGGAGCATCTGATACTAGAGCCAGAGCCTCAGAATAAGATTAGAAAGTACACCTCATGGAAGAAAGATAATGCACTGGTGAGAGCCTGAATCATGAATGCTGTGTCACCACAGATTGGAGACAGCATCATGTTATTACAGAACTGCTAAGGAGATGTGGGATACGCTTCACGACATGTATTCCCATAAGAAGAATCCTAGCAAGGTCTATCAGATTTACAATCATATGTTCTCCCTCAAACATGAGGGACAGACCTTGACACAATATTATGTTGCTCTGAAGGGGCCTCTGGAGAAATACAATGGCTGTAGACCAGTGTGCACTTATGGTACTCATCTGAAGTATCACAAGGAAACAGCAGTGCTTCACTTTCTTTCTAGACTGGGTCCAGAATATGATGCTACACGATCTCAGATTCTAACATTGTCGGAGCTTCCAACACTTGAGGAGACTTACAGCAAACTAAGCCAGGTTACTATTACGACTCCTACTCCTAAGATTACTAGACAGACCTCCGCATTAGCCATTGGTGGAGATCGATGCATGAGAGGTGGTTCTTCTACTCATGGGCATGGTTGTAGTAGACGACAGACAGGAAAAGCACGACCCACATGCACCTTCTGTGGTAGGATTGGTCACTCGGAAGCTGCCTGCTGGTCTAAGCATGGCAGACTTCCTATCACCAATCAAGTTGCTGCTTCTTTCAGCACCTTCAATCTATATGTCCTGATAGGACTATTCAGGTGGCAAATGGCAAGCATGCCAGAGTTGATGGTCAAGGGGAGGTGTCAATCACCACCAGTATGAGATTGCCAAATGTTCTGCTTGTTCCTGATTTCCCGATGAGTTTGTTATCTATTAGCCGGATTACAAAAGATCTCAATTGCAGGGTGATTTTTGACGATATTGGTTGTGTATTTCAGGACAAGCTCACGGGAAAGATGATTGGTGGCGAACATGAAGAGAGGGCTATGTCTCACCTATTTCAGTCGCCGTTTGCTGCACAGTGCCAGGGAGATGTGTGTTTTGCTACGGGGAGTGCCTTATAGTGGCACAATCACCTTGGTCATCCTTTACTAGACAGGCTACATCGTATCATGACTCATATTTTGCCAGCCATCAAGATTCACTGTAATGCTTGTCAGATGAGAAAGCAGCATAGATCTACTTCTCTGCTAACTCTACTGTTTCTGGGTCTTTATTTGATTTGCTGCATTTAGATGTGTGGGGTCCCAGTCGTATTCAAGATCGACTGGGATATATATATTATTTGGTGATAGTGAATGATTGTTCCAGATTATCTTGGTTATTTTTGTTAAAGAATAAGTCAAGCGTTCGATCTATAATTGAGAACTTCATTATTGAAATAAAAAATCACTTTGCTTCCATTATCAAGATTATACGCACTGACAATGCATTCGAGTTTTGTACTACTCATATGAAGAATTTTTACAGGTCTCATAGAGTGATTCATCAAACCACATGCCCCCATACACCGCAGCAAAATAGGGTTGCTGAGCGAAAACATAGGCACATTTTGGATGTGGCAAGGACTCTTTTGATACACCATAATCTGCCTTCACAGTACTGGGGAAATGCAGTGTTGACCGCATGTTACTTGATTAATAGAATGCCTAGTTCTGTTATTTTTGAGAAGGTGCCATGGCAGATATTATACCCAGATCGGGATTTGTTCCAGTTGTCACCCTAGACTTTTGGTTGTGTAGCCTTCGTCCATATTACTGTGCTAGGGAGAGCTAAACTGGCCCCCAGAGCAGTTAAGTGTGTTTCTGGGTTACAGTCACACTCAGAAAGGATACAGATGCTTCCATCCTCTACAGAAGAGGCATTTTGTTAGTGCTAACTTCACTTTTCATGAGGTTGTTCCATATTTTTCAGTCACTGGGAGATAGTTGGCACTTTAGGCAGAAAAGGCTCCCATGCCCATTCCTTCAGTTAAGTTTGGGGATTTTCCTGTAATTCAGATTGCGTCACCAGATACTATAGTTACTAATACTACCCGGTTCAGAGATCCTCCATTGGTTTTTCAGAAACCAAACACATATAGGTAGCATACCCCCCTCTTTAGTACCATCATCCTTCCCACAGCAGGTATGTTGAGACCTCTGACCAATGAGTATCTGGTGATGATTCTACAAGTGTTATACCATCCAATTATGAGCATATTCCTAGTGATGAGGGAATATTTTCATCTGAGCCTGATTCTGCTGATATGAATCTTCCGATTGCTATTCGAAAGGCTCCTAGAAGTTGTGAGAATTAGCAGGTGGCAAGCTTGTGTCTTCTGATGGGTTGAGTCACCCATTTGCCTTATTTACAGATACCCTCACCTCTACATGGATACCAGCTACTTACCAGCAGGCTATGCTCGATCCAAAATGACACCATGCCATGGAAGATGAGATGGCTGCACTTTAGTCTCGCCAGACATGGGAGCTTACTCCGTTACCGCCTGGCGCATGCACCGTTGGTTGCAGATGGGTCATTGCCGTGAAATATAATCCAGATGAGTCTCTTTCTCAGTATAAGGCTCGACTTGTGGCAAAGGGATTCACCTAAACCTATGGGGTGTATTTCTTTGACACCTCTCCTGTGGCTCGCCTTCCTGCGATCTGGATTCTTATTTCTGTAACTGCACATTTTGACTGTCTATTATATCAACTGGATGTTAAGAATGCCTTCTTGTATGGTGATCTACAAGAAGTGTATATGCAACAGCCCCCGGTTTTGAGGCTAAAGGGGAGTGGGTGTGCAAGTTGAAGAAAGCGATATATGGCCTTAAGCAAAAGTCTACGGGCATACTTTCACAAGTTGTCAAAACTTGTTAAAGATATGGAGCTTATTCACTCTACTTCTGACCATTCCCTATTTGTGAGGAAGAGACAATGGGGTTGTGGCTCTCCTTGTCTATGTAGATGATCTCATCACCACCGGTGATGACACCATTGGGATAGTTGAGGTCAAGCAGAAGCTAGCAGAGAAATTTGTTATGAAGGATCTGGACTCATTGAGATATTTCTTGGGCATAGAAGTAGCCAGAGGGAAGAGCGGGATTGTCCTTAACCAAAATAAATACGCTCTTGATTTACCACAGGAGACAGGGATGTTGGGCTCTAAGTCTGCCAACATACCCATGGATCCAAAGATGCACTTGTATGATTCTGAGTCCAAGGATGTATAGAGCAGAGGCTACAGGCAGTTGATTGGGAAGTTGTTCTACCTTACTATTACACACCCAGACAACTCTCTTACAGTTGGCAAGCTCAACCAGTTTATGGATAGACTGACCAAGCAGCACTGGGATACTACTTTGCAGGTGCTCAGGTATCTGAAACAAGCACCAAGACGTGGACTACCATTCAAGAGGGTTAGTTCTATAAGTATAGTAGGATACTCAGATGCGAATTATGCTGGATGCCTTTCTGATAGGAAATCCACTACCAGATTCTATACTTACGTGGCTGATAACCTGGTAACGTGGTGAAGCAAGAAGCAGAGCATAGTGTCTCACTCAAGTGCAAAGTCAGAGTATAGAGCCTTGGCACAGACGGCAGTAAAACTGGTGTGGGTCAGATCAGTCTTACTTGACTTGCATGTTAAGGTTACGGAGCCCATGGAGATGAGATGTGACAACAGGGCAACTACCTACATAGCAAACAATCTCATATTTCATGAGCATACGAAACATGTAGATATTGACTGTCATTATGCCAAAGAGCTGATTCAAAGGGAACTTCTCTTCACCTCATCAGTTGCCTCAGAGAACTAGACCGCAGATATGTTTACCAAGCCT
This sequence comes from Thalassia testudinum, assembly GCA_037157565.1. Taxonomy (NCBI): domain Eukaryota; kingdom Viridiplantae; phylum Streptophyta; class Magnoliopsida; order Alismatales; family Hydrocharitaceae; genus Thalassia; species Thalassia testudinum. The sequence goes on from JAZHRO010000014.1 coordinate 41,409,749, forward strand.
CTTGCCAGATCTACCTTTGAGGCTTGTTGTGACAAGTTCAGCATGATAGATATCTATGCTGCAGCTTAAGGGGGGTATTAAACTCTCTACTTATCTTTTATGCTTTAAGTACTTTTTCGTTATTTTATATTTATGTCTAGTTCTCATATGTAATTCTCCCAACACCTCTCTCTATATAAAGAGGTATAGGGTTTCCTTTGAGAATAAGATTCGTTATTCCATCCTACTCACTTTCTCAAATAAATCTCCATATAAAAAAGCATTTTTCAAGTCAAGCTAATATAACGACCATCTTTTAATCACTGAAACAAAGATAATGATCTTGATAAAAGTAATACGATTAACAAGTGAAAATGTCTCAAGGTAGTCAACCCAATATGTCTCGGTAAACCCCTTGGAAACAAGCCTGGCCTTGTACCTGTCCATTGTCCCATCAGTTCTATACTTGATGGTGTATACCCATCTACCATCAACCACAGTAACATCTGATGGGCACGACATAAGATCTCATGTCTTCCAGGACTATAGAGCCTGCATCTACTCGTCCATGGATGCACACCACCTGGGTCTTGAGAAGCCTAGGTAAAATCTTTGGGATTAACTATAGTAGTACTAGCTGAGGCGAATTGTCTATCCTCCTTCATCTGTGAAACCCCTGTATAATGTGACATAGGATGAAGAGCACGCTCTACTAGACCTCCTCCATACGTACTGCTCATCACTATTTAATCCACTCTCATCTAATAAGGCTAAGAGATGTGCAGGGTCTCTCCCCTATGTGGTGTCAAATAGTATCGGTGACCTCCTATAGTGGACCTAAGTCTCCTATAAGACAGCCTCTATAAATGTCTCTTCTTCTAAGAAGTATGGGATCTTCTCGAAGAATGTCACATCTACTAAAACAATGTATCATCTGCAAATAGCATCATAGCATCTATACCCCTTCTACATCCTAGAATATCCAAGAAATATGCACTTCACAGCCCAGGGAGTGAACTTGTCTTGATTGTCATAAGCCTAGACAAAGCATGTGCACCCAAAAATCTTCAGGTAGAGAAAAGGACCTGGGGCAGTCTGGATAAATAACTTGGTAGGGAACCTGTCCTCCAAGTACTAATAAAGGCACCCGATTGATCAAGCATGCCGCAGTGAGCACAGTATCTCCCCAGAATTACCTAGGGACCTTCATGTGGAACATCAAGGTCCTAGCAAGAAGATGTTGCAACTTGCACTCAGCCACACCATTTTATTGAAACGTGTGAGCACATGACGTTTGATGAATGATGCCTCTGGAACTAAAAACCTCCTACAAGTCCCGCTGCATAAACTCTAGAGCATTATCGCTACGGAAAATCCTGACTATGGTGGCATATTGGGTTACCTCTAAGAGAAACTATTGCACAATATGAGGAATCTCTAAGCGTGCCTTCATTAAGAAGATCCAAGTGAGATAGTAATGGTCGTCTGCAAACATTGCATAGTATTGATGTCCTCCCGAAGTAGCAACTCTAGAGGGCCCTCATACATCACAGTGTACCAGGGAAAAAGGGATCGCACTCACCCCATCATCTCTCTATGGGTAACTACTTCTTTAATACTTCCTAAGCTAGCAATCTTCACACTTTAAAGTCAAGGAATCTAATAACTCTGGATACATCTACCACATCTTTCTGACTGATGGGTATCCAAGTCTCTTGTGACAACCAAGGATCATTAGCAATGGACACAGCTCCAACAAACATAGTAGGCGTTGTGTCTAGGTAGTAGAGACCATCTCTTTCCATGCCTCCACCTACAATCTTGCCAATCTGTCGATCCTTTAAGTAATAATGTTTCATCAAAGACCACCCAACATCCAAGATCCTTGCAAATGCAACTCATTGATAGTAGGTTCATTAAGAACTCTAGAGCACAATAAACCTTCTCAATCACCATCTTGGGAGAAGCACGTACACTCCCAACTACAATGATTGGAGATATAACCCCACTGGCTTCCCTTACATCTCTGATCCCACTTTGGACCATGGGATTCATTAGACATTTTGTATCTCCTGTAAGATGAATAAAAGCACTGGAATCAATCACCCATGCTCCTCTAATCATCTTCTTCATGTCTCCTTGGGCAGCACATGCTAGCCCTAGCAAATCTGAAACAGACCCTATCCTAGGGCCAACTACTTGCTTCCTGCGTAAGAAGAGACTCATCATGCCAAGAAGCGAAACTTTCTCCAACAGGAGCAAGAGCAACCTCATCACCATGGTTGATAACATAAGAGAAGGCTCATCACGCACACCAACTCAACTCTTGAGCGATCACCAGAGCCAACGGTCATCAGTGACCACTCAGCTGCACACGACAGCATTGGGGTTCCCAAAACCCTCAACTGATAGGGAGATCAAGGGCAGCGGTGCTGGGGCTGTAGCACCCTATGTCATCACTCCACCATCGACCGGCTTCTTCCATTAGATCGCCCTCATGTTGGGAATATGATCATCTCAATGAAGTGGGTATTTGGTGGGCTTCAAAGGCCGCTACTATGATAACATATGGAGAAAATGATGCAATCATTCCAAATCACGAATCCTCGCCTCTCTTTTATAAAATAGAGAACTGGGTTATTTACAAGATACCCCATAGAAAAATAAGAAACAGGAAATACACCCTTATAACTCAACACTTACAACGTAGCTTTAAAAATAAAGAAGCTAGAAGCAATAAAAATAAAAAAGGAGCTAGAAAAGGTAAACATGGACCTTTGCTGGAGCTTTTATTCCAAAAGCCTCACCCATTGCCAGTTGCTCGCTTGATTCCTATTTAGAAAGAGAATCAAACATACAATTTAACCTGGATAACTGCTGACTGCTGTAATGAGTCATTCATACTGGGTGATATTTCAGCAGGTTGTTTATGATGGTGAGGCGAACTCTTTCCAACAGATCTGGATTCTCTAGTTTACGTCCCCTATAAAAAAAGAATAATAATAACTTTTTTTTATTTTTAAAATATTATTTGATTTTAAAAACAACACAAAGTTTTAACCGGAATATTCATAAAATCACTACCCGAGGACCAAGAAACATCCCCAAATCCAAATCAGGCAACCATGCAGTGAGGAAGCTTGAATTAAACAGAAGACAGTTCTACGAATTTGCATGATTTAAAATTGCAGTTTTCAGATAGATAATGCAGCCTGTGTCGACCCAGCAAAAGCATGACCATGGGGTGCATATCAGCAACATTTCCTGGGAGACAAATAAAAGCAATGATCCCAAATATTTTGGCTGCTTGAAACTATCCAACCATAGTACAAACTTCCCATGTTCAACCACATGCTAGCTGTTTGGTTTAGATTCTTTTATATTTTGCTTTGACAAGAGTTAGGTCTGCGTCGTATCTACATATAGCCTTGGGAAAAAACCTAATCCTTTTGGTTGCATTTGTTCCCGGTTAAATCTGGGAGTAGATAACTTTTATGAAGTGATAGTCGAAAAGAACATGTATGGTTAAACGGTGAAATTAGATGAGAGTCGGATGTGATAGATGAGTTACTGTGATTTTAAGTAGAGAAGCAGCTAAAGTTTATCAGTTTCATATTTGACCTTGGTTTTCTTGTTTTCATAAGGTTGTTTGGAGAGCATAAATAGTAGACAACTTACTTAACAATTGCACACTATAGCAAAAAACCCACCAACGGTAAACCTAGAGGTTACTCCAAATCTAGAAACAGCTCTAATCAATATAGAATGCTATGATGTGCCAACAGTTGCCTACTACCTTTCCAATAAAAAAAATGGCAACAAAATATTGGTGTTGAGGGAGAAGAGAGAAGAAGGTTCTATTCTAATAAAAAACCCTAGGCCTCTTTATATATATATATATATATATATATAGAGAGAGAGAGAGAGAGAGAGAGAGAGAGCCTTGAATAAATTACATATGTAACCCTCAAATTTCCAGAAAATAACATATGCATCCTTACATAAACATAATAATAATAATACTAATACTACCCTTCAATCTAGAGCATATATATCTAGTATGCCCAACTTGGAACAAAGAAATTCATGATGCTTCTAAAGTAATGCCTTAGTGAAGATATCTACCACTTGCTGCTCTAATATAGTAGTTGGTGTGCATATCTTGCCAGACATCACCATGTCTCACAAAATGACAATCCACCTCAATATGTTTAGTATGTTCATGAAACACAGGATTAAAAGCAATGAACATAGTCAACCTGTTGTCACAGAACATTGGAATAGGTTTCTCAACTTCAATTCCCAGATCCCTCAAGAAGTTAATAAGCCACATAATTTCACAACTAGCATGTACCATTGCCCAATACCCTACCTCAGCACTAGACCAGGACACCACTGCGTGCTTTTTACTCTTCCATGCTACCAAATTCCCCCAAGAAAAGTAGCGTAACCAATGGTAGATCATTTGTCCTCTAGACTCCCTACGTAAGCAGATCAGAATATACATCTACGTCTAAATGACTATTGTTCTTTATGTAAAGTCCTTTTCCTGGACTTCCTTTGAGATACCTGAGGATAAGACATATAACATTCCAATGACTATACCTTGAATTTTCCATATGCTGACTGGTCTTATTAGCTGCATAACTGATATCTAGTCTAGTCACAGTAGCATATAAAGTTTTCCAGCAATACTCCAGTACCTGCCTTTGTCCTCAAACAATGGATCATCCGTCTCTGGCAATCAACATAGTAGCTCTGCAGGTATCATAGATGGTTGTGTACCAAATAGTCCAATTTCACCAAGAAGTTCAAGTACATACTTTCGCTGGGAAAGAGACATCCCTTTGGAGTTTCTGCAACCTCAATGCCCAGGAAATAACGCAGTTTTCCCAAATCTTTGGTTACAAAAATGCTCTATAAGTATGCCTTTATTTCCTGAATCCCCTAACTATCATCCCATGTGAGCAACATATCATTAACATATACAGCAAGAATAATAATTCCAAAGTCCTTTTGTCTAATAAAACAGAATGATCCGAAGTAGACTTGCAAAAACTAATCTCCAGTACTACAACACTACGCCTCTCAAACCAATCTCGAGGGCTCTATTTTAGGCGATAAATAACCTTCCTAAGCCAACATACCAGCCCCCCCTCAATCACAAAACCGGGTGGTTAGGACATATACACTTCCTCCTGCAGATCACCACATAAGAAAGCATTTTTCACATCCAGTTGATACACTTGCCAATTTTTATTTACCGTTAAGGGAGAGAATGACCCTTACGGAGCTTAGGTGTGCCATTAGGAGAACATATCGAAGTAGTCTACCCCACAAGTTTGGGCATAACCCTTCGCCACAAGTCTAACTTTCAACCTCTCAATAGTGTCATTCAAGTGACACTTCACAGTAAAAACCCATTTGCAATCCACAACTTTGGCTCCAGGTGGGAGATGTGTCAAGTCCCACGTACCACGAGACAAGTGCATCCATCTCAATCTGCATAGCTTGTCTCCAACTAAGATCTTGGAGGCCCTCATCATGGTATATAAGAGCCACTATAGCTGCAAGAGCTATAGTAAACCTCTGCAGGTCTGGACTAAGGTGATCAATAGCAGTATAATGTGTAATAGAGTGTAAGGTACAAGATCTCACCAACCTTCTTAAAGGAAGCTCATCTTGCTGCAGTGGTGAATTATCCGGATCTAATGATAATGAGGGGACGTGAGGCTCCTCTTAATCTTCCAACTACATGACAGGTAAAGGGACTGAAATAGTAGAACTATGATGACGCTCATAAGTCTGCGAAAACCACTCAAGGCTAGACCCCTCACGAGAGATAGAAAGACTTCTCAATAAAAGAGACATCTGCAGACACACAATATCGTCTCCCAACATGATCAAAACATCGATACCCCATCTAGGTTTTAGAATAACGCAAGAAAACACACTTAACAAACCGAGGAGACAATTTGTCAGTGATCCCAAAGAGGTGAACAAAACACATGCACCAAAAAATCCGTAGTAGCAATGCAAAGGGTGTGGTATTCAACTGTAACAATAATAATGATGTAGCTCCGTCAAGCACAAGGGAGAGAAATCTATTTATTAGATAGGTGGATGTTAGGCTAACATCCCCCAAAAAATTCTTAGGTACATTTGTGACAAGCATTATTATTCTAGCAACATCTAGTAGATGACATGATTTTCGTTCTACAACTCCGTTTTGCTGCAAAGTGTGGGCATAGGAAGTCTGATGAAGGGTACCATTACTCGGAAGAAAATCTGCCACATCTTTTTGCATCAACTCCAATGCATTGTCACTACGAAAAAATTTGATACGAGTAGAATAAAAATTCCAAACTTTATTTAAAAGTTTTGGAATAATAGAAACAATTTCAGATCTATCGCACATCAAAAATGTCCAAGAAAGACGACTTAAGCCATCAACAAAAATCACAAAATACTGATAAACATTCCGATGACTTGTTGGACACGGACCCCAGACATTACAATGAATTACATCAAAAAGAATTAAGCATCTTTTATTTAGTCTAGAAGGAAAGGAAACACAATGATGCTTGTCAAGATGACAAGCATTACACTCCAAATTATTTGGTATAATAGACTCCGGAAACATTTTCCATAGACGTGAAACTGAAGGATGACCCAACCAACAATGCCAAAGAACCAGATCCATAGAGACAAAAGCAGCACATCAAACAAAGTGGAAGCATCAATATAGTAAAGCCCATTACGTTCAATCCCCCCACCAATGATCATCGTCATCTGGATGTCTTGAAAATAGATAAAGTGCTCATCAAATATAACACGACATTTAAGCTCCTTACACAATCTGTTAATCCTGGAGCACAGTATATACTACACAACCTCAGCTTATTTGAAAAATGAACCTCTCCAACTCCAGTGACAGGAGAGTATGTGCCATTAGCCAGGCGAATAGAAGTAATATCATGTGCCTTATGCATAGAAACAATAGCATCTTCCTTATCAGTAAGATGACTCGAAGCACCTAGGTCAACAATCCACGATGAAGGTGACGTAGTGGCAAGGTACGCAGAGCTACTAGTGGCAGCCAGAGAAGCAGTAGTGTCTGAGACAACGGGCTGACGTAGAAGGACCATAAGACGAGTATAGTCAACCATCGTCAGAGTAGGAGCAAGAGATGACATAGGAGCAAAAGTAAAGTCCATGGAGAGAGGCATCTCCCCCTCAACCACTGCAACAGTAATGGAGTGATTCCTTGGATAGCTGAATTTTGCCCAACATTTCTCTGACGGGTGACTAGTCCTTTGACAATGAACACAAGGTTCATAGACTCAAATCCAAGAATCTATAGAGTTGTCATGTCTGTCTCTGGCTGGTTTGAGTATCACAACAGGACAGTTGGAACACATTTAGCTCTTCAAAGAGCCCTTCCATCTTAGTATAATAATCAATTAATGTCCTTTCTCCTTGACATAGACCATATACAACAATATATATCTGAAAGACAAGCATGATTAGATTTCTGTGAATATTTCTTGGATAGGCTCTCCCATATATCCTTTGTTGTCTTCTTATATAATAAATTTGATGCTATCTGATGCTCCACACTATTTATTATCCAGTTCATCACTAGATATTTATCATGCTCCCATTTTTCAACATTTTAAAATCCTTATGAGTTGACGAAGGGGGATTACTAGTAAGAATAGGAAGCTTCTTGTGGCCACTTACAAAAATTTTCAACACTTGTGCCCATAGCAGATAATTTTGAGACTCGTTCAACTTAATAGTAGTCCCTTGGACCATCAAGGAAGCTGAGGGTAGTCGTCGACTTGACTTTGGTAGATTCAATCGATGCGGAATCCATGATTGCAATCAAATAGATGCAAGAAAGCACTAAATCAAATATGATATATGAGAAGCACCAAACCAGATCATATATCAGATCTTAGATCTAAGGGAGAAAGCGACAAAACTCACTCTCTAGGTTATGACAAGCACCAACCATAACTAAGATAACCAAAACTAATCAGAGTCACCTTCGGATGTTGTTTAGATCATGATTCTTCTAATCAGGACACCCCGAGGACAGCACCACAGGGATTAGATCGTTCCCAGATGGCCCAGCAGCGCTGCAAACTACCCGCAATGACGTGGTGGCGCTGCAAGTGCTATCAGCGACGCTGCAGAGGTCGCTAGCAACAGCATTGCTAACTTCAAATGCGTCGGCAGTGCCCTAGAAGTGCTACAGATGCTAGCAGCAACGCTGCAAAGGCAACTAAGGCTTCCTCCTGACGGTGCTACGACTTCAGATGGCACACATCGGTGCTGTTGGGCGGTTGGCGATGCCCGGCAGCACTGCAGAGGCCACCGCCAACACCCCTGGTGGTGCAGCGAGTCTGCTCTTGGTGGGGATGCAGACCAGAGAGGAGAAACGAGGATTTATTTGGTCGAAAAGGTACATAACACGAAGAATCTAGGATCACTGTTGGAGAATGTGCGTTGGTTTAGTGCCACATCTTGAGATGTAGACTTTGTGTTGTGTAGTGGGCTATAAATAGGCATGTAACCCCCACTTATTTCTTTGAGAAGATAAATACAGATCTCATCCCTATCAGGTCCTTCTCCCTAGGTCATGAGTAGGGTTTCCACCTAAATGCAAGTATTCTTTTATAATTTTATTGTTTTGATATTTTACTTTCACTTATTATAACATTCAACTTGGTACCAAAGAAGTCATTTTTAAGTTATTTTCAATTATGTTTATCATTCTATTCTTGGAGAGTTCTCGTGAGGCTGTAGGAAGTCGAAGAAGGTGGAGCACGTAATGAGCCGCAAGGTCGAGGAGTGGCAATCAGGGAGCCTGCCCAGATCCAATGGAATCATGGAGCACTGCTGCAATATCGAGGAGTCTTGTTACAGCGCCGTGGAACGCTACTGCAGCATCGTGCAGCATTGGCGGCGCTAGGCAGTGCCACTAGGGCTCAGGACGACCCCAGCAACATCACGCAAGATGAAGAAGAGGCGACGCTCGGCGTTGATGGCGATCTGGACGAAGGAGAGGCAGAGATCTCACGAGAAGGAGGCAGCACCATCTTTGGCAAAGATCTCACGACGAGAGATCACGCGAGCATTGATGAGGCGCTGCCGATGGCAGCCACGTCAAGGAGAAGATGGCGGCGTCGTTCGCGAGTATTAGGCCACCAAAGGAGTCTCCCGAAGCCCTAGGGGTCGTGGCAGCACTCAGGCAAGTATTGATGGGACTGGCAATGCTCGAGCGATCATGGCGGAGATCTGAGGCAGCAACGGTGCCGGTGGCCTCTCCTTCTGGCGGCGAAGAAGGCCATAGAGACAGTAGGGGCGCTCGCGCCGAGATTTCTAGCAGAGATCGCTGCGTCGATCTCACGACGTGGATCTCACGATGATGGCAGCGAGGAGGATCGACGCAATAGCAACGAGATTGGCGTTATTGACTCGCTAGGTTTGCTTTTCCGTTTATTTATGTTGATATCCCTCTTAGGTTAAAAAAAATGAAATAAGTTTCAGTGAAAGTGGGGAAGAAATAAAAAAGGGGAGAAGGAAAATTAAAAAAGGGAAGAAGATTTTTAGGGAATAAAAAAAATAAAATAAAATAAAAGAGAGAAAAAGAAAAAAAAAAGGGAGAGAAGAAGATTTTTTTTAAAAAAGTAAAAAGAACAAAAAAAAAAGGAAATAAAGAAAAAAAAAGGAGAGGAAAAATAAAAAAAAGAAAAAAGAATAAAAAAAAGGAGAGAAAAAAGGGAAAGGAAGGAGTTTGAATTAAAGAGAAGAGGATGAGAAGCTCTTATTTATTTTATTTCTTCTCTATTGTTATTTTCTTTTCCCGTATGAGTATGGGAGAAATGAAGAGTGTGGATGTCTATTGTAATCACCCCTATTTGGAAGTTCCTTTGTTGTAGCATTTCATATTTGCATGTCTTTCTCTTCCTAAGGCACGATGGCATCCTCCAATAGTTCTAAGGTGACATCGAATACCGCTATGAACATTAAGAGTTACAGATCATCACATGAGAAACCAAACTCTAGGAGATCGAGAGTTTCAAGGTCTCTAGGCAAGGAGATCCCATTTCAAGGTCCTCAGAGGAAGGATCCAATCGATTTCTATGTTTCGTGTACTTTAGAGGGGAAATCCAATTTCGAAGTCTTCAAAGGAAGACCCATGTCAGGGATACTGAATGGGGAGCCACCAACACCAGTTGAGTTCTCCAAAAGAGAGGCCCTTGTCAGAACCAACTACAATAATTCATCCAACAGTTCCAGATCTCACTGATGTATCGTCATTACTCATTAGTACAGCTGCCTACAAACAAGGACCAGTTCAGAAAGTTGTATTTTATTGTGTAGAGCGAGTTTCGTTGCTGTACAAGCTAAGCATTCCATGCTCCAGCTTGATAGGGAGTATTAGAGAATGTGGGTTGATTTAGTACCACATCTTGAGATGTGACTTTGTATTGTGTGTAGTAACCTATAAATAAGCATATACCCATCAGTTTTTTCTTTGAAAAGATCAATACAGATCTCATCCCTATCAGGGTTCTCTTCCATGATTTTCTTCCCGCTCTTCATGAGTGGAGTTTCTACGTAAACCCAAGTGTTCTTTTATGATTTTATTACTTTGATATTTTGCTTCCGCTTATTATAAAATTCAACTTCTACCCTACTCTGATATCATGTTGAGGGAGAAAAGAGAAGAATATTTTATTCTAATCACAAGCCCTAGGCCTCTTTAAATGAAGGGAGAGAGCCTTGGGTAAATTACATATGTAACCCTCATACTTCTGAAAAATAAGATATGCACCCTTACATACATATAATAATAATAATACTAACAATTGGCGAAAATGGTTCTTTCATGGCAATTGGAAGGAGCTGGAGATTTTTTCTTTCAACAAATTATAGGAATTAAATAGATCTTGCAAAATCAACAAGTGATCAAGATTTCACTGAATGGGACCCCCTCTGCCCTGAGAATAGATATAAATGGAGACAAAGAATATTTACACGTGGCCCTACCTAACATAGGGAAAGGCTTCATTGTGCTCCTATTTAGTGAAAAAAATTCACCAATCTGATCTCAGGAGATCAAATCCACAAAATTCTTCCACCAGGAAACTAGAAGTACCAACAATCAAACAATCCAAAGAATAATCAAGTTCCACCAGTAAATTGCAAGACCAAATAATTTCTCGATGTCTTCCTCTCCCCTAAACAGTAGCAAATAGAATATTGTCCCGGACTTGCTCACCAATGAGAAAGCTATCCAAGAATATCTATGCCAACCCATCAAAAGAATTGGTGGAGTGGAAAGAAGAGAAGCAAACTAGTCATTTGTGTTGTTTGTCATAGGTAGTTATCCAAGTGATAACCACCCACATCCATTTCATTCCACAAAAATGAATTACATCATAATTATAAAATAGATCCCCAAAACTCTAATTGGGAAGAAATGTATGAGACAAAATTTTCTACATAAAGTCTCTCCCCCCTAAAGAGGACCCCATTTCTTTCCAGCCAAACACCCCACAAGGCCGTCAAGACCTTAGCCCTATCCTTCTTGGATCTAAAAGAGATTACTCCATCTTATGCGTTTCCCTCATGGAAAGAAGACCATAAGCTAGCCGTGTCACGATGACATCAAACGAGTAATTATTCATCTCCATAAGGTGTCCGTAGAGTCTGACATGGTAATATGGATTCTTATTGCCACCATAAGGATCCAAAACTAGCATTTTAAACCTTTCAGGCCATGGCGTTGCCATCACTGCTATAGTGAAAGGTTGATTAGAAGTATTTCAATGTCGAATGGTTCCTTGAACTAACTCAGATACTTGACCTCTGAGTAAATTCAGCAATACCTACCGAACTTGCCGCTGGATCAAGTCATGCATGATCTGATTATTTCTTACTTGACTATGAAGAGCTAGTTGTCTCTGCAGAGAAGAAGATGCCCCCCAAGAACTCATCCTCTCCCCAGTTAATCTCGTTTTGCCCAGAAGTGTGCTACCAACGAAGGGTAAGCAATCTATCTGCCAGCTTGACCTTGATCATTTTGAGAAGGCCTCAATTTACTCAGCCTCAGCCTTGGTTTTTTTTTTTTTTTGAGGAAATTTGCTCAGCCTTGTAACATCTCTCTAGGAATTATGAATTCCAGAAACAGATTGAACAGCTTCCAAAGTCATGTTTTTAGTAATTATCAACCGACCCAGTTGACAAGCAGTCGTTAGCTTCCTTATTCGCACTATCCCAGATTAGCCTTGTTTTCTACCTACAAATCCAAAACTATAACCAAATGCTGAAAGGAGGATTCTTGCAAAATCTTTAGATTTATCTCAAGGGCATTAGCAAGTAACCCACACTCCTTTTCTGCTTCTTCCTTTCAGCAAAGAATTCTTGATGCTCAATAGACTTCTATTGGATATTGTGAGCCTACATTACCTTCTAAAACTCCAATTCTATGATATACGCCTTGTATGCTACCATTCCAACCTCCAATTTACAGAAATTGTCACATCAGAGTCGATTATAACCTGAAGACACTGGAGGAGGCATAACCATGCAATCTCCTTGTTCTCCAGTAGTATCGAGAATAAAGATTCCTTTTGCCCTCTGCTCATATGCTAAAAGAATGAATCTCAATGATTGACCTAGGGCAAAGGCATCTTGAATCTATTGCCAAACTACAGCAGAAAATAAATCTAAGGAGGATTCATGGCAGGACATAGATCTGAGGGAAATCCACAAGTGGAATCAAAGTAGAAACCCCTCCCCTTGTAGTCACCATTATGAAAACTCCAGAGAAATTACAGGAAAATCTGAAATGGAAAATGCCAGATGAAAGAAGTCTGCCGTTCTAATCTTAAGGGATGAAATCTGTAGAATTCTTCCACTAAGAAATGGGAAGAACAAGCAATACCAAACAGTGCACACACTGACTTGATCACCGAGTTCCACCAGCAAATTGCTGATGTGCATCTTGGGAAGTGAATTGAACCTCCAATCTTCATTATAAAATGGTTATTGGATTACAAGATAGTTCAAATTCTCTGTCAGGGCTCATGCATAAGCAAAATTGAAAGAGAAACCAAAAATGCCATAAAGTAGCCACTCATGGGGATGCAACTCCATATTTATAGAATTTGATAGGCTAGCACTCAGATGACTGCAACTCGGATCTGGTCACAGCCTTAACTGCTTTTCTTACGGTGACAACTTCTAGATGTAGTTGCTTTGCCATAACAGGATTTTTGGATTGCAACCGGATAGATACTTGTCCAGGCTCATCTTCATTTAATGTATTTAAGTTGTCTGCCAAGTCACCTCTTTTTAGCATCGACCTTAATAATAAACTTTGTTTATTTTTTACAGGTAGACTTGCTTGGGCAATCAGACAGGAAGTTGGACCATTTGTTTGCCTACTATTGCCTATAAAGCTTATTTGCTGGATGCTGCTTTATTCAGATACATCTTCTCATCTTGTATGTTTTTTTTTCTGAGAAATTCTCATTCTGTATGTTAGCAGTAGCTTTCGCTGCTTGAATGATACCTAGTACCAAAAAGTCAGCACAAGTTGAACTCTATGATAGTCATCAACCTTTCTTTTCTATATGGTAGAGGGTACTCAGTGCATTCTGGGAATCCATGAATAGCCTATAAGATGTCCAACACTACTCAATGAGAAAAACCAGTGCCTGAGACATTAAGTCTGCTGATCCGAATAGTTTGTTTGTCCAGGGAACCCATAGGTGGCCTTGTTGGAAGTCTAACTTTCATGATCTGAATATGAGGATATAATAAGGAATCAACAATTCCAAGAAAAGATATAACAAGAAGAGCCATAAATCCAATCAAGTACACTGTTTCTTCATGAAAAGTTAGATCCTTTATTCTACTACCAATGATTAAGTACAACACTGGGAAATGGAAGCTGCATGCACATTTACTGGAAGGAAATGCGAGGTAAATAAGTTTAAAAGGTTTCACTTTGTAAAATCTAACCCATTTCCTCACCGAGTAGAGTGCCAACAATATGCATCTACATAAATCAGCTCTCACAACAGCTCCATACATGTTATCATATTTGCAACAATGTTTATTCATCATAATCATACAGACATAAATTTTCGATGTAGTTTTAATGAAATCCACCTACCTGCTACCACAACGTTTGCCTTTTTCCTAGAAAAATAATAGGCAAAGCTGCATTCATTAAAATTTAAATCTGTTGAAAGAACAGAATTCATATTGCTAGAAAATATTCATGAACTTCCTGGTGCATACTGCAAAAATACCAATTGTGTACTACCACATTTGTTCTTTGTTAACTAACAGCCAATTGTCAAAGGCAGAGTGCTAAGCACTGTAGAACAGCATACAGTAAAGCCATAAAGGACTCATTGCCAAATAAATAAACTGAAGAAGAATGTTACCAAAAAACCTAGCAGTTTTAGTAGTCATTCAGCTTTCATTTTACACAAGTTGATGATTTTTTTACTTCATCAATGCCATTACTCACAGTCTAGTAATGAAGAACTTTGTTTTTATGACAGAAGATTCAGTGGTCACTGTTCCCTTTGTCACATCCAACCCAAGATCCTTCAAGGCCTTCATCTGTTAGAGAGAATTCAAAGCAAAAATTAGAAACCTGAGTATACCTTATCAGATGATATTCTTCTCCCACTAGAATAAAGGGCTTGCCTAAGATATAAAGATGCTGGAAATTCAGATGCTTTCAAATGTTTGCCAACGTCCAAACCTATGCTCACAATTCTTAAAAACTGATGCACATACACATGTTAATGGGCAAGCTTATGCATGTGTGTGTTCCATGTTGATAGAAACCTACACTAACAGATTTATGCTTTCACATTGTGCCTTTATGGTGGTGCTGAACTCTTTGATGGAAATGAGATGTTTTCTTTTCTTCCATGAACCCTATAAATAGAACAGAAGGAGACATTATAAAACAGTAGACAAACTACAAGATTAACAGAATCAAAAAAAAAAAAGAACTAGAGTGCTTCCTAAAGCCCCCCTCAAGTTGGACTATAGATATATTGGGACCTCAGCTTGGAACAACAATGAGTAAAAAAAAGGAAAATCTGCTAAGCTACTTGAAGATCTTGCTACGGGAAAAAATCTAGACACAGTTCTTGCTGTGCAAAACCCCTTTTCTAGCAAATTCGATCTTGGAAATTCAAATTTTGAAACGAGTACATCCCATTCATTAAATTTGAATAAAAATGTTTCACTTAGTCAAAGGAGCAAATCGAGGGCTTTCAAGATAGACGAATCTTTGAAAACAAGGACTAACCAACATGGGCCCAATGGAAAATGGACACCAAAAATCATCTTGAAATCTTGTTTTGTAGGCGATGATGTAGATTTTTCAATTTCGACGATTAGAATGTCCAGAAATGAAATACATTCCATGAAAAATAAATATTTTCAGCAAATATTCTAAGAATGGCTCCAACTCAAAGAACATCTACTTCATCATCAGCTTAAGCAAAGCTTGGAATGCGGACAGCCCAAGAGTGGCCTCAGTTTAATCAAATCAAATGAACTAGTCGGGAAAATGAAGTTTCTTATTTCTTAGAAAATGATCAAATACCTCTTTATAGAGAGAGAGATTTGGGTAAATAATAATGCATGTCCAGATCAAAATAAAAATAACAAGAATACAAGTAGACATAAATAGGAGTCTCAACATTCCATCTCAAGCTGGAGTATAGATGTCAATCATGTTCAACTTGGAATAGCAATAGTCAAACACCGATCGAGGTAGAGGCTTCATGAACACATCAGCAGTTTGATCCTCGGATGCAACATAAGTAGTACGCAACAAGCAACACTGTATAAGATCTCTGGTGTAGTGGCAATCAACTTCAATGTGTTTGGTGTGCTCATGGAACATCGGATTATTGGCTATATATGTAGGGGCCTGATTGTCGCAGCGCATCTCTATAGATTCCTTAATCTGAACATGCAGATCATGCAATAGAGACCATATCCAGAACATCTCTATAATAGTCTGAGCCATCGCCCTATACTCTGACTCTGCACTGAAGCGAAAAACTACCCCTTGTTTCTTACTCCTCCAGGTAACCAGATTACCAGCCACAAAAATACAGAAATCAGTAGTGGATTTCCTGTTAAGCACACACCCCGCATAATCAGGGTCGAAATATCCTACCACTATCATAGGAGAGCCTCTCTAAAAGAGAATACCACAACCTAGTGCTTTCTTCAAGTATCTCAGCACTTGCATAGCTGCCTGCCAATGCAGCTTCGCCGGCCTCTCCATAAACTGGCTAAGTTTGCCTACTGCCAAGGCAATATCAGGTTTAGTAATAGTCAAGTATAACATCTTGCCCACAAGCTATCTGTATGCTCTGCTATCAGCTGCCTCTGCCTCCTCATCATAAAGATGTGCCTCGGGATCCATAGGAATATTGGTTGGTTTGGACCCTATCTCTTGAAGAACATCCAACGCATACTTGTGTTGAGAAAGAAGAATGCCATCTCTACTCCTAGTGACCTTGATCCCCAAGAAGTATCTAAGTTTCCCCATATCTTTCATAACAAACTGTTGTATAAGAGATTCCTTGACCCGTCTTATCCTAGCCTCATCATCGCCAGTGATAATTAGGTCATCTACATAAACCAGTAGCGCTACCACGCCAATTTTTATTTTCCGGACAAATAGAGCGATCTGAAGATCTCTGCAACACATCCGAGAGCTTCTGAAATAAAGCTCTTGGGCTCTGCTTCAGGCCATAAATGACTTTCCTAAGTCTGTACACACACTCCCCATGAACCTCAAAACCTGGGAACTACTGCATATAAACCTCCTCCTGAAGATCGTCGTATAGAAAAGCATTCTTCACATCAAGTTGGTGTAACTGCCAATCTCTGTGAACAACGCAACAGAAATAAGTACCCAAACAATGGTAAGTCGCGCAACAGGAGAGAAAGTATCAAAAAAGTCCATCCTATATATCTAAGTGAGCCCTTTTGCCACCAACATGACCTTATACCTTGAAATAGGCCCATCAGGGTTGTACTTCAAGGCAAAGACCCATCTAGAGCCAACTAGTCGTGCATCTGTAGAAAGCGAGGTGAGCTCCCAAGTCTATCTACTCCAAAGCGCTATATCTCATCCTCCATAGCTTGATGCCATTTTGGATCAAGCATGGCCTGCTGGTAGGTAGACGGAATGAGTGAAGCTGTAAGTGCTTGGCAGAACCGTTAAACTGAGAACCAACACCATCTGTAGCTAAACTGCTTGCAACCTGATATCTGGACTCACACGTGCGAGACGCCTTCCTAATGGCAATAGGAAGGTCAAAATCATCAAATGTCTCTGACTGAGTCACTACAGAAGGAACCTCACCACTATAGTGATCTGCACTATAAGAGGAATCAGGTCAAACTAGATAATCACTGTCATCATAACCCATCTCAGCTGCCTATGAAATATCAGTCACTAGCACAA
The DNA here is from genome assembly GCA_037157565.1 of Thalassia testudinum. Classification (NCBI taxonomy): domain Eukaryota; kingdom Viridiplantae; phylum Streptophyta; class Magnoliopsida; order Alismatales; family Hydrocharitaceae; genus Thalassia; species Thalassia testudinum. The sequence continues at coordinate 41,427,273 of JAZHRO010000014.1, forward strand.
GCGGTGGCCCCTGTAGTGTCACGAGGTCTACTATATGTGCTAGTGGACCATGCAATCTCTGATAGTCATCCAAGGAGGTAGTGGAGCCTGAGGAAGTTGACTAAGGTGTGGAGATCGGAATCACCTCAAGTAGAACAGGAGGAATAGGTATAGGAGCTGCATCATCATGAATACTCGTCTGTCCAGCAACAGAAAAATATGGTGTCGTCTCATGAACAGTCACATCAGCGCTGACATAATGCCTATGTTGGATGGGATCATAACATCGATACCTCTTCTGATTCCTGGAGCACCCTAAGAAAATGCACTTAACAGCACGAGGAGCAAACTTGTCACAGCCTGGTGATGGCACATGAACAAAAGCAACACATCCAAACATCCTATAGGAGACACGTGAAAATGATCACCATTGCAATGTAACAAAAGAATCGGTATCTGCTTGTGACAGACTAAACTTGGCATCCTGGTAGTGAGGTAGCACACCGTCAAAATGGCATCCCCCCAGTATCTCTGTGGAACACTGTGGTGAATAAGAAGAGTGCGAGCAACCTCTAACAGTCGAGCAAGCTTTGATCCAGACATCTAAAGACCTTATTAAATATCTAATGATAGGACTGTTGGCCTATTGATTACTCCTGTCAAACCAATATTTTCGAGAACTTAGGAATATTTTACTATTATATCCAAACGACCAAAGAGCCTTCCAAACGTTTGATAAAGAGACGTTAGACCCAAATCTCAATTTGTCAAACCCAATATAACCGTTAGCTTCTCAGGAAATCAATTCCCGACGATTCCATTTTGCCCAAGACGTCCAGTAACATCACCAAACATCTAGTAAGACATCTGATGGGAACACTAGATCCCTGTCTAGATCTTATTGATTCCAGGAAAACCCATCTTTAAAATTAGACGTCTAATATTTATATCAGATGTCTTAAAATTCACAATCAGATGTCTGATCTATATTGACAAGTACACTATCTAGATCTAATCATTTCCAGGGAAACCATCCTCAATTTTCAGACATCCAAAAATCCTCTCAAACATCCAATGAACTATCATCACACGTCTGACCAAGTTATCAGATTATACTATCAAATGCAATTATGACCCTGATCTCATTAGATTTCGGCCTGGCTTTTCTTGGACTTAATCCCAACAGCTAAGAGTCCTCTCCCAAGCCTTCACTAAGGTTCCTAAGACCTCTACAAATAGAGGGGAACCTCCTCGGAAAAAGATACATTGAGATAATACTTTCCACCATTTTTAGTAATTGAAAGAGAGAATTCAACTAGAAAAGATAAGTCCTTGCTGTCCAAGCTTCAAACTCCACATCAGATAGCACCGAAACTCTGCACAATCACGCCATTTCACTTCCATCTTAAGAAAGTTCCTCTACCTATAGTAGCTTAGTCTAAATTATATTTTGTGGCTCTATAGGTTCTTGTAATTTTATTTTATATTTTGGTTGGGTATTTCTGTGGCGAATTCTATCTCCTTCATGAGACAAAATACTCTTCGAGAGAAAGAGAGGTTTGAGGTACACTACCCTCGTATAAGCAATGTTATTGTATTGAGGTTGTGCCACCCTCGGTTTAAGTGATACATTTAATGAATTTTGATCTACTTGGTAGATCGAGAAATCCTAAGTCGGGAAGACTTAGGTAATGATTTTTACCATTGAGGTTTCCACCTAAAAGTATATTATTTTGTGGTGAATGTTCTTGTGGGATTAATTTAATTTCGCAAATTATCTAGCATTTTATTTCCTGCACTATTCAACCCCCCTTTAATGTGCACTTTCACCAGGAACCCATCCGATCCAAGAGGACCATCCACATTCAGTCCCCAAATCAACCGACGAACCTCATCTTCCAAAAAAAACACCACAAGTGCCTCTTTATCATCCCCAAAAATAGATGGGACATTAAAACATGTCCATCTCCAATGACCCATCCGTCTCTTGGAAGTGAACTCCTTAAAGTAGTTATTCAAAGCATCACCGATCTCCCTCTTTCCTTCCACCTCTAAGCCATTCACCACCTTGTCAAGGTAATTTCGTATTTGTCGACCATTAGAAAATAGGTGAAACTACCTTATTTTAGAATCCCCTTCTTTAAATCAATTATGTCTTGATTTTTGACTTCAATCAATCTTGATTTTCCTATCTTCTTAATGTACCACAACCATGAATTGAGATCTCGCATCTGGCTCTTCAGGCGTAATATCCCTTGTCTTCAATCGTATCAATTTTGGATATTGACGAAAGTAGTTTCCTCTTAACAATACCATTCTGCTGAAAGGTGTCAACACAGGACATCTGATGTAAGAAGTCGTTCATGATAAAGAATGACTCCATCTTCTACATGAATTCTGGAAGATTATCACCATGCAAGGTCATAATAAAGGTCGAGTAGATATTCTGCACCTCTACGAAGAACTGCTTCACTATGTGAAGCATCTCAGACAAATCCTTCACAAGAAATACCCAAGTAGATCTGACATAGCAAAGTATATGTAGCCTGCAATCCTAGGCACACAAGGCGATCCTCAAACATCGCAATGTATTAACTGAAAGGGTAACCTACACTATGTGAAGGATCTCGGGCTAATCCTTCATAACAAATATCCAAGTAGATCTATTGTAATCATCAATAAACACATCAAAGTATCCTGCAATGCATGCACACGAGACAATCCCCAAACATTGCAATGTATCAGCTAAAAGGGTAACCTATCACGCACTTTAGTCCATGAAGGAAAGGTGGACCGATGATGCCTAATTGGTAAGACACAATCAAAGATGGTAGACAAGGACAAATCCCATAACACTTGATGAATCTTCCAAAAGGAGTAATGTCCAAGTCTACGATGCTATAGGAGAGCGTCAGTGGAAATTGAGATTGCTCCAATAAAATGATTAAGAATATCAAGATAATATAGTCCATCCCTCTCATATCCCCTACCAATAATCTAACTAGCCTGCTTGTCCTGAAAATAACTACAATGCTCATCAAATATGACCTAGCATTTAAGATCCTTCTACAACTTACAAAAAGAAGGCTCATAAGAAACTCATGTGAAGAGTGAACATCTAACAACTACAACGTGGAAGTAAACTGAATATCTCCAACCGCAATCACCGAAAAGTAGAAGCCATTCGCCAACTTTATGGAAGTAATTGCTCTAATTGGCTAGGTTACACATAGAGAACCAAGATTATCAGTAAGATAAGTGAATGCACCCAAGTCAATTACCAACTTGCTAGTAGTGGTAGATACTAAATTTTCCTGAGCTCCATCAACATAGGTAAAGGCAACAAGAGCATGGGGACCATCGTCACACGTGATCAGATTGTCTCTAGTGTAGATCCATCTAAACAATAGCCCTCCAAAAAGACAGGATACCAAGAATAGGATAACGGTGAGAAACGATCCCAAGTAGTAGAAGGATATGATCCCAAGCAAAAATTGGAAACATTCCTAATCAATAACTAAGGAGCCAAGTTGCCATGGCTAAGATTAGACCAATCATAGCACATCGGAGATGTAGATAAACAGGAACATATCACAAAAACCAAAACCTCATCTCTAGAGAAGAGCAGAGAGCAACACCAAAAAAAATCCCAAGGTAGACTCACATGCATACGACTGCACCAAGCATCACATGCGCTGCGACGGTACTGCATGCCTCACAGTGCTACGTGCCCTACCATGCTACACACCTCACAACGCTGGTTGCCCTGCCCATGCACTATGCACACTGCAGCGCTGCTATAGCACTGAGCACCTTACTGTGTGCGCTAGCATGCTGTACACGCTGCTACCATGCACTGTTGTCCCATTGGTGACACTCCCACTTTGGATAATGTTAGGTTGAAATATCATAATTGTTTTTTAGAGATCCTAGGTGCCTTTATATAAAAAGCCGCAAAGGATAAAAGTATAAGTATTCACTCACTCTAAAAGACAACAAAAAATATAACAAAAATAAATAACTCAATACTCTCCCTCAAGTTGGAGCATAAACATCAAGCATGCTCAGCTTGGTACATAACAACTCTAAACGCTTGTTAAAGAGTGCTTTGGTGAAGGCATCTACAATATGATCTTCAATGACAATATAAGGTGTCGAGAACTTGCCAGAAGTAATGGCATCCCTGATAAAATGGAAATCAACCTCTATATGCTTTGTTCTCTCGTGAAAGGCAAGATTATTTGAAATAAATGCATATGCCTTGTTATCATAGTACATGGGACATTGCCAAATCACATAAAATAAATCTCACCCATAGGAGCTCACAAGTAGTTTGGGCCATTGACCTATACTCTGATTCTGAATCTGGAGACAACATTTTACTTCTTACTTCTCCACATGACAACGTTGCCATCCACATAGGTAGACTACCCAATGATAGATCTTCTGTCCTCATGTGCCCCTACATAATCTTCATCTGAATGCCACCAGACATCCAGATGGCCATGCTTCATAAATGATAGCCTCTTACCAGGAGCTTGCTCGAGGTATCTCAATATTTGACACACACTATATTAGTGTACTTCTCTAAGAAACTACATAAATTAGCTCAACCTCCCAACAGGAAACCAAATGTCAGGTCTCATGACAGTCAGATATAACAGTTTTCCCACCATAACGCAATATCTAGTAGCATTTTCAAGCAGTGAACTTTCAAAATCTACAAGTGGCAAAGAAGGGTCCATAGGAATGCCGGTATGCTTGCAACCCAACATCCTTGTCTCTTTTAGTATGTCAAGAACATATTTCCTTTGTGACGAAACTAGACCACCATCAACATGCTACACCTCAATACCCAAAAAATAATTTATTATTCCCAGATCTTTAGTAACAAACTAAAAATGCAAGAATCTTTTGATAACCTCTATCCATGTTTCATCACTTCTAGTGAGTAGTATATCATCTATACACACAATAATAATAACAGATCCACCAGCTCTATGCATAGCAAAAACAGAGTCATCTGCAGCGGATCTAGTAAAGCCAAACCCTTGTACAACTTTACTAAATCTCTTAAACCAGGCCTTAAGGACTTGCTTAAGGCCATAAATGGCCTTCAACCTACAGACTTTCTGACACCCCCTCAACCACAAAACCAGGGGATTGTTGCATGCAGACCACTTCCTCTAAATCATCATAGAGGAAAGCATTTTTAATATCAAGCTGAAAAACTGACCAGCCACTATTGACTGCAACCACAAGTATCCTTACTGAATTAAGTCTAACTACAAGAGAAAATGTCTTAAAATAGTCAACTCCAAAGATTTATGTGTAACCTTTAGCGACCAGTCATGCTTTGAATATTTCCATTGTACCATCTGTGCGGTATTTCAGGGTGAACACCCACTTACACCCTACAACAGAAGCACCAGGGAGTAGGTCAGCAAGTTCTCAAGTACTCTTGGAGTAAAGAGCAAGCATCTCCTCCTCCATGACCAGGTCCAAGAAGGGTCTTGAGAAGCTTCAACATGATTACTAGGAATATTTTTGTTGTCTATTGCAAGAGATAAAAAGTCTCCCTACTGCAGGTAAACAATCAAGTAACATATAAGTGGAAATAAAATATTTAGCACAAGATCGTTGTGGCTTCTGAGCAATAGGAAGATCCACATCAAGTACCTCTAGTGGCGTAGGGTCTAGACCTCCATCTGAATCAACAGTATCACCAAAGGACTGAGCAGGAATAGTAGAAAGTGGTTCCCTTGCTGGTATGGTCGTGGATGGAGGTCGACACTGAAAGTGCTTAAGGAAGGTATCTGTCACCTCCTGACCAACGATGCTAGGCCTTATTGTCGATCAGAGGGGCTGGCGACACAAGGAGGGCCGACGGCTCTGTAGGGTTTAGTTGGAGGGGAGAGGAGGCTAATTTTTTGGTGGGATACCGAAGCCCCGATTTAGGATGTTGCTCCAATACCATGTTAAGTTGAAATGCCAGTAATTGTTTATTAAAGATCCTAGATTCCTTTATATAGAGTCATAAAGGGTAAAAGTACAAGTATGCCCTCACTCTAAAAGACAACAAAAAATATAACAAAAATAAATAACTCATCAGATAACGTTCCCACAATATCGACAATTAGTAAAAATGGATCTTCGAAGAAGAAATTTGTTGGCGAAAGAAAGTTGGCATGGGAATCAAGAAGGTATCAAACACTAACATAGGACCGTTGTCTGTAGGAGTGCACACAGGTCAGATCCAACCAGCAACCCAACCCTATTAGGTTGGGTTGGGTTAAGTTGAGAGTTATAATGGGTTGGATTAGGTTGGAATTTTCCCAACCCAATAAAAAAATTGGTTAGGTTGGGTTTAAGGTTCAACCAACCCAACCCAACCCGCAACAAGGTATAACCTAATAATATATATTTATATTATACATATTAATATTTAGTATGAAAAATATTATGATTAGAATGAGAAATAAAAGGGTTAAATTAAATATTTTCCTCTTCCTCCTCACCCTGCCTTCTCCCCATGGAATTTAATATCAACAGCATATGGGCGATATATCGTCGATATGCCGGCATCGATGGGTTGGGTGATATCGATACAATCTCTCATGTCTTTTTCCCTAATATCGATCAATATATCACGATATTAAAGGGTATCGGCAATATATAGCTAAAAGTGAAGCCTGCCAGTGCAAATTTTCCAATATTTCGACGATATGTGACCGACACAAGCAATATGTCGATCACATTTCCTATCTGCTAGTCTACTGCACTTCTCCATTCTCCTGCCATTCTCAACTCCACACTACACGCACTTGTTGCACCTCTGAAATTGCCTTCTTCACCATCTTCTTGAGTGATTTTCAACCTTCTCTTATCTCTCAACAAGGTAAGCACCCTATTCTTCTATTTATTTGCATGATTAGCTCCAAATCACCATGTTTCTAACTCCAATTACCATTCATACCGAAGTTAGATCTCTTCATATACTTGATTATTGGATAGATTAATGTTACAAAGATACTAAATTAGTAAGATCCATGATTAAACTCCAATTTGAAGATAATTTTGTAGCCTAAACCACCATATTTTAACCAAGCTCATCCCAAAATTACATCTCTTGATATAGTTGTTTATTGAATAGAGATTAATGTTGTTTACACCCCAATTTAGTAAAATCCCTAATTAAACTAATTTTGTGGTGATTTTATGCCCTAAATCATCATATTTTAATCTCAATTACTATTCATTCCAAAATTAAATCTCAAGATATACTTGATTATTAGCTAGATTAATATTGTCTACACATTAATTTAGTAAGATCACTAATTAAACTCCAATTTTATGGTGATTTTGTGGCAAAAATCACCATTTTTTAACCTCAATTACTATTCGTTCTAAGATTATTCATGTTAAATTATGATAGATCTCTCGTCGAACCATGATTAACAGTTTGAATAGGTGATCCATGTCTTGTAGGTGTTCAGTTATATTGGGTCACTCAAGTGAGGATGTTAGAGAAATTGGGTGGAATTATGCTACTCCCATAAATGGAGACAAAGGAAAACTACAATATAACTTTTGTGATAAAAGGTTGATGAGAGGAGGCATCACAAAGTTGAAGCAACAGTTGATAGGTGGATACAAGAATGTAAGTGCAAAAATGCACCTAAACAAGACAAGCTATTTGTGTGAGACAATTTAAAGGAAAAGAAAGCAAAACACACGGAAAAATCAAGGAAAGGAAATATGTTTCATGAAAGAATGTGGGAAAAAAAGTATACTAAAATAGATGACTCGGATGATAATTCAGATGTTCAATATCCTAGTGACTATGAAACTCCTGCAACAAGACGGGCATACAGAAATGCCATTAGAAAATCTCTGAGTGAGCATGAGAGACAAGAAGAGGAATTTGCTTGTGGAAGGCCATTTTATGAGAGGAAATGGATGTGCTCGTATTAGCATCCCAGGCTATCCTGCAAAAAAACAAAGGGGAGTAGAACTTAGGAGATCGACTAATATGAAACATGTTCCTAGCCAAAACAAGAAGCAAAAGACTCTCAAGAGGATGTTTAGGAATGTTAAAGAAAAGTTAAGGAAAGCCATCTCTAGACTCTTTCTTGCACATGCCATCTGAGCAAATGTAGCAAGTGGACCATTTCTGCAATATACTATGGATGAGATTGTCTGGGGAGGAATAGGTGTGAAGGCTCATACCGCACATGAAATCATGCACAAATACTTGTATATGACAAAGGATGACTTTGACAACTACATAAATGGGTTGAAAAGATTATGGATAGATTATGGTGTGTCCATTTTGTGTAATGAGTGGACCAGTTTCACAAGAAGACAAACCATAAATTTCCTTCTTTATTGTGATGGGAGGACAATCTTCTTGAAATCTCTGGATGCATCCAATCAAGCAAAGTTTACAAGTACATATATTGTTCGATGGCAAATGTTATTAAGCAGGTTGCACCAGATAATATGGTGCAAATTGTTGCAGCTAATGGTAAGAAGGTCGTCAAGCAAGTATACAATTTTTTGGACTCCTTATGCAACCCATTGTATTGATCTCCTTCTCAAGGACTTTGGAAACAGGAAGGCAATAGATGAGCTTATTCAATATGCACGACCAATCACCACTTTTATTTACAATTACTTGCATATACTATATGCACGGTCAATCACCACTTTTATTTACAATTACTTGCATATACTGCATTAATGAGGTAATTTTGTAAGGCTGAACTTGTAAGACTAGCCATCACCCGATTTGCAATAAATTACATCACATTGCAGAGTATTCTGGATAATAGAGTTGGATTGAAGCAGATGTTCATCTCTAACGAGTGGTATTGAAAAAGAGTAGAATGCAAATTAGGAAGAATGTGGAAGAATTGGTGACCTTAACAAAATTATGAGGTAGTTGTTCATGGGTTGTGAAGATAATAGAACCTATTGTGGTCGTGTGAAGGATGGTTGTTGGTGATAAAAAATCAACCTTAGTAAGTATATATGCAGTCATGGAAATGATATAACAAAAGGTCTAAGAAAATGTTGGGAAGTCAGGTCATCAATATATTGAGATAGTTGATGAGAGATAGCAAGACTTGCTCTCGCATGCGCTTCAAAAGGCTGGTATGAATTATTACTTGACTATTAAGTTTCATTCATATATTTTTGCCTTTGGACATGACCCATGACTTTTTAGTTTGTACTTTGTAGTAATTATTCATAAATCCTAATTTTGCAGCATATTATCTCAACTCGAAATATCACCACAAATATGGATTTCATAGTTATCACGAGTACCTCAAAGCAATGTAAATGGTTATCTGCAAGCTCGTGAAGGACATACAAGAACAAACAGCTTGTATGCATGAGATGAATGTAATCAATTAGCCCATACTTTTAGCCTAAGATGTTAGCCTATTACTTACACATACGATTTGATAAATTATTGTTTATTATAGAAAAAATATTTTAGAGATGAATTGCTATCTTTCAAGGCAAACACTGCTACACATGGTCAAAATAAAACTCTTTCAGATATGGTCATCATCTTGCGATTTGTGAAATTTGAATTCATTTCACACAATTCACAAGCATGAATGAATTAATCATAATAATTTTATTTTCATTTTTCTATTAAAGTTGGGTTCTTAACCTTTGTCGAGTTGTAAAAATTTTATCTCAAACAGCATCAGTAGGAGGGTGTGAAATATATTGGAGTACCTTCAACCTGATTCACTCATAGAGAATAAATTGTCTCGAGAGTGACAAGTTGACAAACTTGATATTCGTGCAATACAACATCACATTAAAGATGAAATATATACATGAAGAAAATAAGAAAGAGTATATGAACCCCATTGATGTGACATACCTTTTTGGAGATAGAAATGAGGGAGATTTTATAAGAATGGTTGAATAGCAATGGAGAACCATTGCTTGATAAAAATGATGGTCCGAATGGAAGAAAAGATGGGATCAGATGTATATGAATTTGAGCATAGTAGACCTGGTAGAAGAGTACTATGTAGGCTTAAAACTAAAGAGAGTCTAGAGGAAGATTCTCTACCTTTAAAAGGAATAAAAGATGATGATGATGATGGAGATGATAATGTACTGATGGTTGATAAGCCACAGGCAAAAAGTAGTGGAGATGGGGGATATCATCATCAAGGTCCTAGTAGAGAGAATGCCCAACATGTATACATGTGAAGCTATACAAAAATACATGGAGAACCCTTGCTAATTCCACCTCATGACTATGACACAAGGATATGATATGGGTACATCTCAGGCCACTCTATGATGTCCATTGATGATTTAAGCTCATCGGTGGGATCCCTTAATCTGCCAGCAGAATCAATCTTTGGAGTTAACCCAAGATCATCATTATCGAGTTACTATGGTAGTTATGGATCTCATTACACTAGCCCTCAAAACCAACCCCAAGATGAGGCGCAAAGTTCATCTCATTACTTCACCAACTACACCAACCCTCCATCTTATTATGGTTCCTCCTATGGGTATGATGGTCGCCACCAAAGTCATAGTATCAAAAGTGATCCTGCAAGTGCAAGTTATGGCATATTCCCTAACGGTTTTACACCTAAAGGTCCCCAACCATTTTCTTATCAACCTTCTCACTCCGCTGCAGCACCACTTCTCCCTCGACCACTACAGAGTTCATCAATGAGACAGCTTGAACCTTCTAAATTGTCAAGTTCTACATTGAAACGAGGTGGCTCTACCGGGTTCAGAGATTCTAGAGGACATCGAGATGAGTCTACTCAAGGTTGATCTAGAGAGAGAAGCAGGAGCAGCTCCTCCAACAGTCACAGTCAATATCCATGTCTTGAAATACTTCTGTATTGTAGTGATGAAGACTATCAACAATACATCTGTTACAAATTCTTGAAATACTTCCGTATTGCAGTGATGAAGACTATCAGCAATACATCTGTTACGAATCGCGTGGGTGGAGCGTGAAGGCTCCCTTGGACATGGGAAAACAGTCCACAAGAGAACTGCCACGTGGAGATCAGGAAGAAGAGTAGCTAGTAGCTGCTTGTTAATGGTCAGTGACCAAGGATGATGGTCGGCAGTGATGTTGAAGAAGAGAAAGGAGAGGAGTCTTGGAATTGGAAATATTATTATTGACTCAAGAACCAATTACAATAGGAAGACTTTATATAGAGAAAACATATCCCAATAAAATAAAAAACAAATCTTATCTCCAAGGAAGGAAGAACAAATCACCAAACTAATTCCTAAAATAATTTTTCCTAAAAACTAAATATAACAAAATAACAAACTTGGCATCTAAGCAAAACCAAACTTGGACCTTGGGTCCTCCTGGCCGCCAGCCTTGAGGGCCCCACTGCTGCTGCCATGTAGCATTACCATGTGGCCTGTCTAGCTACCATATGGCAGTTCCACGTGGCCTCCTTATTCCTAACACTCCCCCTCAAGTCGAAGGCTAGGAGGCTGACACTTGGTCTTCAACTCGTAAGGCTAGATGCCCCACCATTCTTCTTCCTCGAGAGTCGTGCTCTCGGTCTTCTTTTTAAACGAGCCAATGGTGTAGCCTCTTACGACCTCCGAAGTCGTTGCATTTATGGCAACTTGAATAGTCGTCGCAACGACCACCATTGACTTGCCTTCACGAAGCATGACCCATAGCTTCCCAAGATCCTCGAAAGTCAAGGAGCTATACGTAAGGTGTTAATAGCCCTACGTGGAAGACTCCCAAATTTGTCACATCACTTATCTTGTGGATGATTGGTACGTCCACAATGTTGGCACTTCGGGTAAACGTGACCAGGACCTCAGCCACGCCCTCTTCCACACCCCATACTTGCTTCTGGGATAGCAGGGGCGGAGTTCTCGCCCTTTGGCGTGACTTCTTCAGGTACCTCCATCTTCAAAAGATGATAGAAGATGTTCTCAAGGTCCATCTTCCCATCAGAGGAGAGGATCTGATCACGACCAGCTCGATAACGGGGATGCAGCCCCAATAAAAACTTAGCGAATTGCCAAACTGCCCGTCTCCCCCTACTTATCACGACACAATGGATCGAAGATCTCCAACTCCTCAAACAAGGCCTCCATCTTCTTGTAGTACTCAGTCAAGGAGAGATCTCCCTAACTCACTATCCATATACGAGTGTATCAATCAGTAAAACGAGTGTTGTTTGATGTTTAGGCATACCTTTTCTCAAGGGTCACCCAAATGTCGTATGTGCTCTTCTTGTAGAGCATGTTTGAGGCAATGGAGGGATCCATCGAGTTCACAAGCCAGCTCATAACGGTGTAATTCTCCTTCTCGTACTTCTTTTTCTTGTAATCTTTCTGCTCCAGTGGCTCCTCAAGGAGAATACTAAATTTCTCCTGTCTTCCAACAAATATATTTAAGGCATGAGCCCACAAGACATGGTTGGAAGCAAGGCACCATGTAGCTTGATGGTTGTTTCGAAGACAACCACCTTGTTTTCTCCTGACCCAATGTGGTGTCACCAACCGTCGTCGAGGCTTCCATCATCTTCTACCGTCTTCCTTCTCCGTGTAAGGCAATGGATTTGTCGAGGAAGACTCTCCGGAGACACAAGTCACCTACGTGCGGTAAAAAACCCACACACCAAGAGAGCCTAGACCGAAGGCTCTGATAGTATGTTACGTATCACATGCGTGGAGCGTGGAGGCTCCCTTGAGCGTAGGAAAACAGTCCACAAGAGGACTACCCACGTGGAGATTAAGGAGAGAAGCAGCCGGTGGCTGCTTATTGGTTGCCAACGATGTGGTGGCCGATGGCCAAGGATGGTGGCTGGCGATGATGTTGAAGAAGAGAGAGTAGATGAGTCTTGGAATTGGAAATATTATTGTTGACTCAAGAACCAATTACAATGGGAAGACTCTATATAGAAAGAACATATCCGAACAAATAAGAAACAAATCTTATATCTAAATAAGGAACAAGTCACCAAACTAATTCTTAAAATAACTTTTCCTAAAAATCGAACATAACAAAATAGCTAACTTGGCATCTAAGCAAAACCAAACTTGGAACTTGGGTCCTCCTAGCCATCGACCCTGAGGACCCCACTGTTGCTGCCACGTGGCACTGCAATGTGGCCTGTCTAGCTACCACATAGCAGTCCAACATGGCCTCCTTATTCTTAACAACATCAATGAATACAATACTCGATATAACTACACGGCATAAGAATCCTACTATAAGTTTGTTAGAGTGTTGCAAATAGGAGATAGTCGGAGGAGAGATATCGAGCCAGGTCGATGCTCAACCTTATATTGATTTGGTAGCATTGGTTGATACTTCCATGCTTGGTGTGGTCCACTAGTAATATGATACTACTAATATTTCATTTCTTCTAATGAGTAGTATTACTATGAACATTTTTTAATTATTATCATGTTATGTACATTTTCTTTGGTAGCACGTTTCTATTATATTTTCATTAAAAATTTATGATTTTAACCTTCTAGGTATTTCTTTGCACATGTAGTAGTTATTAAAATATTAATTTTCATCACATTTGTAACATTTTGAGACTTTTTGAGCGATTTCCCCAAAATTCATCGATATCAGCAATATATCCCCGACATATCTCATTTCGACTTGTCAATACGACATCGATATCGACATTTAAAACCTTGCTTCTCCCCATTGACCAAACAAAACAAAACCTTAGCTTTTCCCCAACCCCCCATCACCTCCAATGCCACCATCCCATCCACTCCCGTCACCATCATCTAATCCACTCCTCTCCAACACGGCTCATCAACTCCAGCTGCATCTCCTCCTTGTAAGGTACCCCTCACCTCCATTAACACCTCAACATCCACCTCCTCCCCTGCACTAAACCCCCACCACCCTTTCCCTGACCCCTTGCTACCTTGCTTTGCCCCTATTAAGAGAAAAATCATCAAGTCTTATTCAAAGACCCCCAATACCTTTATATAGAGAGGTATCAAGGGAGAAATGACAAACTCCACCCTTACAAAAGAAGTAAATAAAAGACCAACTAAAAAACAACTCAACACTTACCCTCAAGTTGGAGCATAAGCATCAAACATGCCCAGCTTGGAACAAAGGTTGTGCAATCGCTTCCTGGATAGTGATTTAGGGTGTATAAATCATTTTCTTTACAATGGCCTCTCTGATGAAGTGATAATCAACTTCAATATACTTAGTTCTCTCACAGAAGACAAGATTGTTTGCAATGAATGTGACAACCTTATTATCACAGTGCATAGGAATAGGACCAGAGACCTGAACTCCAAAATCCTCTAAGATGGAATGAACCTATAGTTGTTCGCAGGTAGTCTAAGCCATAGCTCTATATTATGATTCCGCACTTGACCTTGAGACTACTACATGCTTCTTTCTCCTCCATGTAACTAGATTGCTCCCACAAAGGTACAATAGCGTGTAGTGGACCTTCTATCCTCGTGCTCCAGCATAATTAGCGTCTGAATAGATGCACACATCCAAATGTCCATTATTCTAAAAATAAAGTCCTTTCCCAAGTGCATTTTTCAGATAGCTGAGAATCTGGCAGATTCCATCCCAGCGGACTTCTCTAGGTGCCTGCATGAACTGGCTCAGCATTCCAACTGCAAAAGCAGTGTCAGGCCAAGTAACGATCAGATACAATAGCTTACCAACCATGGCACGATATCTAGACATCCTGCAATAGGGGACTATCATCATCTGCAAGAGGCAAAGAAGCATCCATAGATGCATACATTGGTTTGCAACCCAACATACCAGTCTCTCTTAGCATATCAAGAACATATTTATGCTCATCATTTTACAAGGCCCGCCTTAAGGCGTTCGAGGCGTAAGCCTCAAGGCGAGGTGCTAGGAAATCGCCCTGAGGTTATAGCCTCAGGATTGCACCATGAGGCGTAAGCCTCAATTGGTCAAGGCGGTGTCGAGGCTGTGAGGCGCAGTTGAAAGGCTATTAGCCTCGGTTGAAAGGCCCTTCTAGATGGTTATGTGACTTGCACATGATTTTTTCCCATGAATAAATCCCTCCAAAGCCTTAATTCAAACCCTCTTCCAAAGCCTAAAACCCATTACCCAAAACCCCAAGGAGCCTATCGTTGTCCAAGCTCTTAAACCGTAGTTCTCACCTTGTTGGAGGTCCAACAAGCTAGAGGTTGCAGATGAGTCACCAAAGGTTGCAGAACCCTTTACCACCAAAGGTCCACTGCTGCCAACTTCAATGCCTGAACTCCACATCTCCAAATGGTCTTACTACTAAATAGTAAGTTTAGGTTTTGTTTAAATTTTATTTAGGTCCTTTTTTAGGTTATTTTCTTATATATGTTATTTATCTATGTAGGATGTTCATTTATTATATATGTTATCTTCATTTAGGTATTTTAGGTTATAGTTATCAATGATGAGTTATTTAATAGCATGAGAGTGATGAAAATATCATATATTTATCATATTTTTTAGGATGTCCATGATACCATATGTTTGGCAATGGTATTGCTTCTATTTCATTTTTTATGTTTGTAAATGGTGACTTATGAGTTATGAGATTAGTTATTAGACTCATTACTTATGATTTCAATCATGGCAAATGAATTTTTTTTATAGATATCAGGCAAAGTCAATATAACTCATTATATTTATTTGGTTTACTTGTGATAATTCTCATCATATAAATTTTAACTCATTTTGGAGTTTTAATAAATTTAATTTTTAATTTTCTATAATGTTTGGAGGTTTACCTTTTATTTAAATGCCATCTCTTATCTAATTTTACTTTTTAAATGTTGTGATAAAGAAAAAATGGCATAGATGATTTTTTTTTACCTTTTTTTCATTACCAGTACCTAACAAGTATAAATTTATATCATTTTTTCTTATTTTCTATCCAAAACCTGAGACTTGCGCCTAGCCTCAATGAAGGCAAACCGCCTTAATATTGTCTCGCATCTTTTAAAACCTTATTTGTGTTGAGATAGCACAAATCCTCCTTCAGTGTGTTGCACTTCAATGTGATTGTAGCAATACCTTCGTATCTTTTATACCTTTCCTGTCGATCAATAGTATATCATCAACATAAACAATAAGTATAACAGAACCTATCTTCCCATATAATGTAAAAACAGAATGATCAGCAAAAGATCTGACAAAACCATACTCCTGGACAACCCTACTGAATCTTTCAAACCAAGCTCCCGGACTTTGTTTCAACCCATAAATAGCTTTCCTTAGCCTGTGTACCTTCTAACACTCCCCTTTACTAGAAAATCCTGGCAACTGTTGCATGTAAACTTCCTTCTCCAAGTCTCCATAAAGAAATGCATTCTTTATATCTAGCTGGTGAATAGTCCAACTCTTGTTAACTGCCAGTGAGAGTAAGATTAATCGGAGAAAATGACAAGTCTTATTCTCAAATGAAATCCCACACGTCTTTATATAGAGAGAAGTGTTAGGAAAACTACATCATAAGTCCAATAGAACAAGAATCATAACAAACAACTCCAAAAAACAATAATAAGTGCTCTACCAACACTTCCCCTTAAGTTAGAGCATATATATCAATGATGCTCAGCTTAGAACAACACTTATCAAAAGTGGATCTAGCAAGGGACTTTGTAAATATGTCTGCAATTTGATCTTTAGAAGATACAGATGAAGTGTAAATGATTCCACGTTGTATCAAGTTTCTAGTGTAGTGGCAATCAACCTCAACATGCTTTGTCCGCTCATAGAACATTGGGTTGTTTGCAATATATGTATCAGCACAATTATCACATCTCATCTCCATTGGTCCCTCTACCTGAACATGGAGATCTTGTAGAACATATCTGACCCAGACCATCTCTGTAGCTATCTGAGCCATAGCCCTGTATTCTGACTCTGCACTGGACTTGAATACCATATGCTGCTTCTTGCTTCTCCAGGTCAGTAAGTTGCCTCCGACATAAGTACGAAATCCAGTTGTTGACTTCCTATCTGTCATGCACCCTGCATAGTCGGCATTAGAATAGCCAACAACAATCATAGATGTGCCCCTCTGAAATAAAACACCTCGGTCAGGTGCTTTCTTCACATACCTAAGCACCTATATAGTAGCATCCCAATGTTGCCTAGTCGATTTGTCCATGAACTAGCTGAGTTTCCCTACTGCAAGGGAAAGATCTGGATGTGTAATAGTAAGATACAACAATTTACCAACCAACTAGCTATACGATCTGCTATCTATAGGCGGAGACTCAGTATCATAGAGGTGTCCTTTGGGATCCATAGGTATATTAGCAGGTTTGAACCCCATCATTCCTGTTTCCTGCAAGATATCAAGGGCATATTTGCGCTAACTGAAAACAATACCATTTATGCTGCGTGCCACTTTAATCCCAAGAAAGTATCTAAGCTTTCCCAAATCCTTCATCACAAAGGCATCAACCAGCTTTCTTTTCACCTCAGCTATCCCAGCAAAATCATCTCCAGTGATGATCAAGTCATCCACATAGACAAGGAGTACAACCACTCCCCTTTTACTCTTCCTAACAAACAAAAAGTGATCAGCAGAGGACCTTATAAGTCCCATTAGTTGTACCTCATCTGAGTCTCTGGAACCATGCTCTCTGACTCTGCTTCAAGCCATAGATGATTTTCTTCAATTTGCATACACATTCCCCCCGAGCCTCAAACCCAAGAGGCAGTTGCATATAAACCTCCTTCGAAAGATCTCCATACAAAAACGCGTTCCTCACATCCAACTGATGAAAAGGCCAATCATAGTGAGCAGCTACAAATATCAAAATCCAAACAATAGACAGTCGAGCGATAGGCGAGAAGGTATCAAAGAAATCTATCCCATACATTTAGGTAAATCCCTTCGCCACCAGTCTCCCCGTGGAGTAAGATATCGTGCCATCTGGGTTGTATTTAACCGTAAAGACCCAACAGCACCCAACTGTTATGGCATGAGGAGTCAAGGTGGTCAGGCCCCACATCCCTCTAGAACGTAGAGCAGCCATCTCATCCTCCATGGCCTGACTCCATTTTGGATCCAACATGGCCTACTAATGAGAGGTAGGAACGTACGTCGTAGAGAGAACTGTTGTGAAAGTAACAAATGAACTACCAAGATTGGCAGTAAGGACTGTCTGTACAATAAAATACTGAGCACAACTACGTGGAGCCTTCCGAATAGCAATTGGAAGATCAAGATCCTCCTCACTATGCTCAGTAGCAACCGGAGTAAGAGACTCATCAGAGGAACCTACGCAAGCACCACTATGACAACTCACTCAGTATCAACCCATACCTGACCAAGGGAAGAAACAGGTGGCCGAGGTGATGGGGGTGTGTGTTCTTCTTGCCATGCATGCTGTCTGTATGTCACAGGTACTCTATAAACCTGAGTAATCTCAACTTTCTGCCTCATAGAAGTCTGTGGTAGTGATATCCTTACTATGTGTAATAGGGATCTATCCCAAGGGAACTGATGGAACAGGCTTAGGAGCCAAGCCTCCTTTAAATGTCACCTAATGACCATCTATAAAGAAACAAGGGGCTCATGAAATGTGACATGTACAGTCACATAATACTTCTTACCACGGAGGTCGGTATCCTTTCTGGGTGATATTATAGCCCAAAACGACACTTCACTGCTCTTGGAGCCAACTTGTCCCTGCCAGGTCGAAGAATGTAAACAAATGCAACACAGCCAAACAGCCAAGGTGGGACAGTGAATAAATCCTTCTCAGGATAGAAGACCTACCAAAGAACTTGTTCTTGTATAGCTGAGTTGAGCAACCTATTGATCAAATAACACACAGTTAACACCGCATCTCCCCAATACACTTGTGGCACATTGTGCTATATCAATAGTGCTCTAGCCACATCAAGCATGTAACAGTGCTTTCTTTCCACTACGCCATTCTGTTGCGACGTATGTGGACAGGATGTCTGGTGAACAATTCCAACAGATCTGTAAAAAGCCATCAACTTAGATGTACAGAACTCTAGAGCATTATCAGACCGCACAATCTTCACAATAGTAGAAAACTGAGTTTTTATTTGTAAAATAAATGTTTCAATCACTAATCCAATATCAGATTTATTTTTCAAAAAAATAACCATGACATCCTAAAAAATCATCCACAACAAGTAGATAAAATATATAACCCAGTCTATCTAGGACACGACTCGATTTCCATACATCTATGTGCAGTAAATCAAAGATAGCAATAGAACTCTGAGACAAACTAGGAGAAAAACTAACTCGGTGATGCTATCCCATCTGACATGCATCACACAATCTCCGTAACTGGCAAAATATGAGGAATAATGCATCGAAGCCTATCTAGTAATGGGTGCCCAAGATGACGATGCCATCGAAGAGCTGTACCAGCACTAAATGCAACCTCACCCTGACACATAGCAGCAAATGGAGTCTGGATTAAGCGATACACACCCCCTTCTCATGTCCACCATCAATCGTCCTCCCCGTGCTCATCTCCACTAAGAGGCTGAGATGGGTCTGAATCCACCAGCCACGAGGTACTATCAGTACTACCAGACCTGTAAGCAGAAGTTATACCTGAAGTGGGCAAGGTGGCAGTATCCACAGCAGTAGTGGTCTTCTGGGTCAACTGGGAGAGGCGTTGGACCACAACATCATAGTCTGCACAAGACACCATGTTGCTCACCTCCTCTGAAGAGACATCCTGGTTGGCCATAGGAGGTCGACCATGCTTCATCCAGCAAAAGGCTTCTGTATGGCCAATATTCCCATAATGCGAGCAAATGGTGCGAGGTTTACCACTCGTACCCTGACCACCACACCCTCTCCCCCTAGTGGATGGAGCACCACGTCCTCCACGTGCGGCAGCAACAAGCACAGGAGTTTGTCCAATATCTAACATGGGTGGCCTAACAACCACCCTGCTTACACAGCTATAAGCCTCCTCTAAAGATGGAAGCTTAGCCAAAGTAAGGATCTGAGACCTAACAGCCTCATAGTCTGATCCAAGTCTGTCAAGAAACTGTAGGACAGCATACTCCCTATGTGCCCTCTGAGTGGCACAAGTGCAGATAGGTCGACAGGCATTGTACTTCTCAAGGAGCCCCTTTAGAGTGGCATAGTACTGCGACAATGACTGACCCTTCTGTTTGAGACTATCAATAGCATGGTAAATCTCAAGCACTTTACTAGAATTCTTCTCAGGAGAATATGTGTCATGTAGAGAATCCCACATCTCCTCGGTGGTCATGCAGTACATAAACCCATCATCAATCTGAGGCTCAATAGAATTCATGATCCAAGCACGGACCATTGAATTATCTTTCTTCCATGCGGCATTCTTCCATGTTTTATCTTGTGGCTCCAACTCCAATAGTAAGTGTTTCTTATCATGCCCATCAACAGTCATGAGGAACGTCTAAGACCATCTAGCATAATTGGCCTCATTCAAGTTGGTGATAGGAACAAAGAAAGGAGATTTGTAACCCCCTGTTGTCTGTAGCAGTAACCGACAACACTTCCAAAGAATCTGAGGAGGTCATCATGCCTTAGGACTACCACAAGATGCCACAGATGCAATTTGAAATCAATATTCAGATCTAAAAACTTCACAATCAAAGAAAAGTGATCTCTTGAACATGAGATCTAAAAGATCAGAAGACCCTAGATAACATCCCAAGAATCACAGCACCCCTTAGATCATGGCTTAATGCATGTTAGGATATAGGAAAAAACCTAACAGCGCTTCTAAGAGGTGTAACGCCTCTACAACAAGGCAATCATGCCACCAACCCCACTACCCGCTACACACAGCAGGCAGAAGGAGATGCAACCCTGCAGGAGGCGGCGCTACCGTCAGTAGATGGCTCTGCAGGGAGCCGCAGCCTGCAGGCGAGGAGGCAACGCTTCGACGTCAAAAGCAGAGCTGCAGAACCTTGAGGAGCACTGCTACTACCTGCAAGCAATGAGAAGGCAACACTCCGATGTCAAAGGCAAAGCTGCGACCTGCAGGCAATGAGGAGGTGGTGCTCTGATGTCAAAAGGCAGGGCTACAGGGCCCCGAGGAGCATCAATAGCCACCTATAGTAGGGCGGCAACGCCCTGTAACTACCAGAGGCGACCCACTAGGGCCAGCAGCAGCCGACGACGAGCGCCAGTAGCAGCTGTGACCACGACGACGACCTACTGGGGCCCGCAATGGTAGGTAGCACGTCAGCAGAGGCTCCCGTGGGTGTCTACCAAGAGGATTAGGGTTTTAGTGGAGGGGTATGGAGGTTTATAAGGGGTGGGATACCAAAACGTCGATCCAGGATCACCGCTCTGATACCAAGTCAGCGAAAATGACAAGACTTATTCTCAAATGAAACCCTATACCTCTTTACCTAGAAAGGTGTTGGAAAAATTACATCACAAGTCCAATAGGACAAGAATCATAACAAACAACTCCAAAAAACAATAATAAGTGCTCTACCAACAAGATTCTAACAAAATTTAGGCAAGCAACTAGGGAGAACGTTTCAAAGTACTCGACTCCAAAGGTCTAAGTATAGCCTTTAGCAACAAAGTGTGCTTTATGTCTCTCCACAGTACCATCTAGACAACATTTGAGGGTGAACACCTACCTACACCCTACGATTGTAACACCTGGGGGTAGGTCAACCAAATCCCATGTGCCACGGGACTGCAAAGCTGCCATTTCTTCTTTCATCGCCAAGGTCCAAGATGGATCTTGGAATCCCTCTTAATGGTCTCGTGGTACCTGTTGACTATCAATAGCCAAAGAGAATTGTCGTCCAACTGCAAGCAAACTGTCAAAAGACATAAACTATCATACAAAATACTTAGCACAAGACTGTGGAACCTTCCTCTGTGCAATAGAAAGGTCCAGGGTAGTGCTTTTAGGAGCTAGTGGAGACTTAGCAGAAATGGTAGACAACGGATCATCCACCTGAGGTACATCCATAGACCTACGCTGAAAGTGCTTAAGAAATGTATCTATATCAAAGACCTCTGGATGACATAGGAAAGGATCAGGATTAGGCTGAACTGTCTTTCGTATAGGAGGCTCAAAGGACTGTAGTGGTTCAAAAGGCATAGGAAGGGGTACTTCCTGAGGATGGAAAGATGTGGAATGCATCCCCTTTTTCTGCTAATAGGGAATCTCCTCAAAGAAAATAACATCAACAAAAACATAAACCTCCGTGATATAGGATCATAGAACCTGTACCCTTTCTGGGTTCTAAAGTAGCCTAGAAAGATACACTTAACGAAGTGAGAAGAAATTTTGTCCACCTTAAATAAATGGACAAAGCAAACACAATCAAAAATAATTGGAGGGATAGAAAACATGTATTTGCCAGGAAACAAAAGAGTATGGGATTTTACCCCCCATCACTGAAGAAGACACAATTCACTAGGTAGGTGGCAGTTAAATTACATCCACCCAAAAAGATGAACATTCATCTAAAACATAATAGTATGTGTCACATCCAACAAATGATGAAGCTTACGTTCAACCACCCTATTTTATTAAGAGGTATGAATGCAAGAAGTATGGTGAATAATACCAAAAGATTGAAAAAATAGTGTAACATTGGCATTCACAAACTCCAAATCATTCACTCCAAAAAACTTTTATATCAATGCAAAACTGAGTCTTTATTTTTTAAACAAAATTTTTAATAAGAACAATGTTGAGTTATGTTTATGTTTGTAAAGGATGTTGTGTTATTTTATTTTGTATAGTAGATCTATGATGTACTTTTCCCACACCTATAAAGAGGTGTAAGGATTTCTTAGCAACTTAAGGAAGTTTGTTTTCTTCAACTTGGTATGAAAGCCAAGGTTGAGAACTTCACCAAAAACAAAACCCTAACCCTACCTTAAGCCTTCTCGCCGGAGCTACCGCCACCACCACCGGCGGCAACACCGGCGTCAGACCACCACTGCAGCAAGAGCAACGCCGACTGCTGCCGCTAGCTGCTACAACAGTAGGCCAGCAGCAGGCCACTACCGTCACCAGCAACAGCACCGGGCCGCCGCCGCCGCCAGCAGCAACGCATGGCCACCGTTGCCGCTAGCAGCAGCAGGCCACCATTGCTGGTGGTGGCAGCAGTAGGAGGTCACAGCACCAGGAAGAGCTGCTACGACCACCGCTTAGGCCACCTGCCACCACCGCCCAGGCTTAGCCGCTGATTTTTTGTCCTCTCTCCTGCTGTTGGTGTTTGATAGCAGAGAGAAGGCACATCTCTACCTTGTGTCTGATTAGAAGATCTTTGGATCGTAGTTGATGGAGTATTGAAGCCAAGGATCTTCCAGAAAGATGATGTGATGGTAATTTCAGATCTTATCTATTAGATTTGGGGTGTGTATGTCCCTTTGATGCATGTTTTTGGAGTGTGTAGCCCCTTGAGTATTGACCGCATGTGAGCGGAGTTTTTTGGGGTGTGTATTCCCCGATTAGTATATTTGTTGGGATGTGTAGTCCCCATTTTCTGTCAATTTTCAGATCTGAAGTGTGAAGAAGTTCAGGGGTGTGTACCATTCTCTGTGGCACGTTGAACTTTGTTTGTGGCAGTGTCTCAGTCAGAGATTGCCCTAGGAACTGCTGTGGGTGATATTCAAACCACTGGTTTGACGTGGTTGATTGATTCAGGTACTTCCAAGCATTTATCCGAGAATCTGCAGTGCTTTGGACAGATTCAACCTGTCTCTCGAGGTCGTACAGTACAGGTGGCTAATGGGCGACTTACTCCTATTAGTGGTCAAGGGGAAATTAATGTTACCCCTTCTATGCAGTTTAATCATGTTTCATTTGTTCAATATTTATCCATGAACTTGCTCTTTGTCAGTAAGATCATTAAGCAGATGAATTGTCGGGTCATCTTTAATGAGTGGATGTATTTTCCAGGTTAGAATGATAGGGAATATTATTGGTAGTGGATATGAAGGAGTTTACCGACTTCAACAGGGTCCTATGGCTACTGCATGTAGTGTTAGTACCACATCTGGGAGTGCTCTAGAGTAGCATAGACAATTGGGGCATCCTTCTTTGGAAAAGTTATGCAGGCTTATTCCTCATGTGTCCCCAACTACACAACTTTCCTGCGATGCATGTTAACTTGGGAAGTATCATAGATATTCCTTTCCAGCTGCTACAGGACCACATTCAATTTCATGTTTTCAGTTAGTGCATCTTAATGTTTGAGGTCCCAACAGAACTCCTGATAGAGCAGGACATCGGTACTATTTGATTGTGGTTGATTTTTCTAGATTGTCCTGGCTATTTCTCATGAAGAATAAGTCCGAAGTAAGTCCACTGATTGAGAAGTTTGTATTGATGATAAAAAATCAGTTTGATATTTGCATCAAGACTCTCAGATCTGATAATGCACTGGAGTTTTGTACTCGTCAGTTGGCAGAATTCTATGACATACATGGTATAATTCATCAAACCTCATGTCCTCACACTTCTCAGCAAAATGGAATCGCAGAGAGAAAGCACAGACATATCCTTGATATGGCCAGAGCTCTTTTTATCCATAATAGTGTGCCACAGAACTATTGGGGAGATGCAGTGTTCACATCTTGCTACCTTATTAATAGATTGCCCTCAGTGATTCACGAGCAGATAACATGGTAGGTGCTTTATCCAAATGATGAGTTGTTTGATCTTCCACCCAAGACATTTGGGTGTGTGGCTTTTGTACATCTCCTTGGACCTTGGCATGATAAATTAGCACCTAGAGTAGTCAAGTGTGTTTCTTAGCTATTCCCGTACTCAGAAGGGGTATCGGTGTTTTGATCCCCTACACCAGAGACATTATATCAGTGCAAATGTCACCTTTCATGAAGCAATACCTTATTTTTCTGTTACAGCCAAGCAGGTGCAGAGTGTGCCAGAGAATGCACATGTACCAATTGCTCCTATACCATTTGGTATATTCACAGATACTAGTAGCCCTTCTAAGGTTGATGAGCCACCTACGGCTACCAGCACATTCAGACCGACACCAACGGATGAAGGGACCTTCAAGGGTCATACCTATCAGTTGCTAGTTATGTATAGGGCAAAACCCCCTCCATCTATTCTACAGACTCCTCAGGTTAGTGTTGATAACCTAGAGGTGGTTCCTACTCAGGAGACTTTTTCAAGCACAGTGTCAACAGATGTAGCAGGTGAGAGTCTACCACTTGAGGATAGTTCTCCAAGTCCTGATTCCATGAGTACTGATGAAGATATTCCTATTGCTATTAGGAAGGCTCCGCGATCTTGTGCCCAATATCGTGTTGCTGGGAGTGGTGTTACTACCGATTCTCTGAGTTCGGAGTTTCATGCATTCACAGCTGTTGTTTCTAATGCTGAGTTACCTACCTCGTATCAGCAGACTCTACTACATCCACACTAGAAAGCAGCTATGGAGATGTCTGCACTTACTACCAGAGGTACTTTGGAGCTGTCACCTTTACCGTCTGGTGCGCATCTTGTTGGAGTCAGATAGGTCTTTGCCATGAAATACAACCCAGATGGATCTATTTCAAGGTATAAGGCCCGCTTAATGGCCAAAGGATTCACCCAGACATATAGGGTGGATTTCTTTGACACGTTCTCCCATGTTGCACGGCTTTCTACTGTTCGAATTCTTATATCTGTTGCGACTCATTATAGATGGCAGTTACATCAGTTAGATGTTAAAAATACATTTCTGTACAGAGACTTGGAAGAAGAGATATATATGCAGCAGCCATCTGGCTTTGAGATTCAGGGGGAGTGTGTATGCAGGCTTCATAAGTCCATTTATGGTCTTAAGCAGAACCCCCGAGCCTGGTTCCAACGCATGTCTAAGGCATTGTCTGTTATTGGGATGCAGAGATCTTCATCGGATCATTCACTATTTGTGAGAAAGACCAGTAGGGGTACAGTGGCTTTACTTGTGTATGTGGATGATCTTATTCTTACAGGTGATGATGCAGAGGATGTATCTCATATGAAGAAATACTTGACACACCAGTTTGTCATGAAAGATCTTGGGAAGCTAAGATATTTTTTAGGCATTGAATTTACTACAAGTAAGCAAGGAACAATTATGTTGCAGAGGAAATATGCCCTTGATATTCTTCAGGAGACAGGCATGCTAGGATCCGAAGATGCAAATATTCCTATAGATCCTAAAATTCATCTGTTTGAAGATAATGTGAAGCTAAAATACAAGAAGGCATATCGACAGCTGGTGGGGAAGCTATCATATCTATCACTAGGCCAGATATTAGCCTTGCAGTGGTGAAGCTGAGTCAGTTCTTAGATAAGCCCACTAAGGTTCATTGGCAGGCTGTGATGCAGGTGTTGAGGTACTTCAAAGGATGTCCAAGTAGAGGCATTCTTTTTCAGAGAAATGCACCTATGGTCGTTGTTGTAAACTCAGATGCGGATTATGCAAGTGATGTCGAGGATAGGCAGTCTAGTACTGGTTTTTATACCTTTGTTGCTGAGAACTTGGTAACTTGGAGGAACAAGAAACAAAGTGTTGTTTCACACTCTAGTATTGAGTCTGAGTACAGGGCCATGGCACATACTACTGCTGAGATGATATGAATCAGATCTCTCTTACGAGATCTTCATGTTGATGTTCAGGAACCTATGGAGATGCATTGTGACAACCGGGCTACTACCTACATTGCAAACAATCCTATGTTCCATGAGAGAACAAAACATGTGGAAGTGGATTGTCATTACACCAGGAGTTTGATTCAACAGGGCCTACTTCGTACTACTTGTCTTGCCTCCTCAAACCAGACTGCTGACATGTTTACCAAGCCGTTGCCACATCCCCAGTTTGAAAACTGTAGAAACAAGCTAAGCATGATGGATATATATGCTCCAGCTTAAGAGGGAGTGTCGAGTTACGTTTATGTTTGTAAGGGGTGCTGTGTTATTTTATTGTGTAGTGGGTCTATGATGTACTTTTCCCACACCTATATAGAGGTGTAGGGATTTCTTGGCAACCTAAGGAAGTTTGTTTTCTTCAACTAACAAAAACTTCGGACTTCTCTTTCATCGTAAAAACCTAAGACATCCTGATACAATTATCAACCAAAACAAGAAAGTACCAAAACCCTCTGAGACTCTAGACCCTACATGGGCCCCAAACATCTGCATAAATCAAATCAAATACAGACTCAGTCCGTTTATTATGTGATGGAAAAGAAGACCTATGGTGTTTGCCCAATTGGCATGCTTCACAGCGAAAAGGCGATGGTAAAAACAGCTCCAGAAACTGACAACGTAGAACAGACAGGCTAGAATAACCAAGACGAAGATGCCACTGAAGAGCAGTGGTGGCACAAACAGCATCAACAACAGACGATGGTGGAACATGGAGGTAGTAAAAATCATTCTGCTCAAGTCCACCAATCCGCCTCATTGTCTAGAGGTCCTGCAAGAACAAATACTAATCACGAAACACTACTCTACACTGTAAATCCTTTGTAATTTGACTAATAGACATCAAATTACGAGCAAACTTAGGAGCGTACCTAACATTAGATAATGGCAAACTAGATGAGATGGAGATATTCCCAAGACAAGTGACAAACTACCATCTACTACCTTAACTTGGAATGGGGTAGCAAGATCACATAGGGATGAAAACAAAGTAGTACCACCAGTTATGTGTGAGAAGGCACCTAAATCAGCAAACCAAGCAAGAGCTTGAGATCAAACAGACATGACTAAAGCATTAGCAGGTCTCTGGACTTAAGCTCCTGCCGAGGCAAAGGCCTAAGAAGCAAGAATTTCCCTTACCACGACCAACAGCAGCCATGGCAGAAGAATCAGATATAGGCACAGGATCAAAGGTGTCAAGCTTTGAGAGACAAGCATAAATCTGCGCTGGCATAGGAATCTCGTCCATTGTCATAAATTGATCTTTAACTGCCTTATACTCAGGACCAAGACCAGACAATAGTTGAATAGAGCGAATAGCCTATCTCTGCTTGGCTATAACTACTGCATATGTAAATATAGGCTAATACACATCCTGTTAGTCGCACAAATTTTTCATGGTGCCATAGTATTCGAACAAGGCCATGTGCCTTTCTGAAGAGTGTGAATGTCCCTACAACTTGGTACAACGTGGTGATATTGCTTCTGTGAGAGTAGATTTCATGCAACACCTCCCGCATCCTCTTCGTCGAAGCATATGCCATGACTTATTTGGCGGTTGTCTAGGTCTTGCTATTCAACAGACATGTTGTAACCCAATCATCATCTGCCTCGTAATCTGCAGATCTCATAGTAGGTACATCCTCTTTCTATATACTTCTTCCAATGGGATCTGGCAAACCAGGATAAGGAAATGGACCAAAGCAGAAAGTTGGAACCATCCAACTTGATAAAAAGTCCCTTGCATGTGAGGGGGAGCACTTGTGGTAGATGACTTCCCCATCAAGTCGCTCATAGGTTCCTTTTGGTCCCCCATGATATCTAGAGTCACGATCTACGAGAAACAAGACTTTTAAATGTAGAAACTCAGATCAAAGGATCTGAAAAATGTAATTTCAGACCTGAGTTGACCCCAAATCAGATATATAAGATCAAAAAGTCCTGATTTTAGACCATAAACATAATGTTGGCACCAAAAAACAATATTTTTGCACGCGTTAGGGCATAGATCAGGCCCTAGCGGTGCCTTTCAATGTGTAGAACTCCTCTAAGAAGGTCTGTAGAGGTAGATTAGGGAAGAATAAGCACTCCAAGTCCCTGATCTAGGGCACCAGCGCTGCTAGGAGGCAAGAGAAGCCTCGCAGCACCACCACCAAACCACCACGCAGCCTCAAGCCACGTTGCAAGTGGTTAGGCGGTAGCACTGTTGGTGGAGGAAGCCTAACTGGCAGCCCTCAAGCCCTTAGAGCACCAACAAAGGGGAGAACAAGGTATAGCGGCAACGCTAAGAGACGAAAGGAGCTCGAGCAAAGGTGCCTAGGCACTCACAGCGTCGGCGAGGGAAAGAAGCATCAACGGGGCCACTGCTCAGCCACTCACAACGCTATCGAGGGGGAAGAAAGGCACCAGCAATAGCCGCTAGCGGCGAAATGCCACCGCTGGAGGCAACGCTAGCGGTGGGAGGCTGCCGAAGAAGGGTGGAGGCACCTAGAGGAGAGTTAGAATTTTGGTGGATGTGTGGGAGGGCTAGGGTTGGTGGGATACTAAACCACTGGTCTAGGATCACTGCTTTGATACATGTTATAAAAAAAAGTCATCAAGTCTTATTCAAAGACCTCCGATACCTTTATATAGAGAGGTACCGAGGGAGAAATTCCATACTACACCCTTACAAAAGAAGTAAATAAAAGACCAACTAGAAAACAACTCAACAACCCCTCACCTCGATACCCAGCCACCCCTTTCCCTAAACCCCTGCCACCTTGCTTTCACCTATCATTATTTTTAACACATATCTTTTTTTTTTTTTTTGAAATCCTTTTTAACTTTTACTTATTTTATTCATTTTGTTATAATATACAAATTGTTCATGAGCTTAAAAATTTGTTTATTAAATAAGGACATGTAGGAAACATATAGGAAATAGATATAAATTTTGATAAATTAACAATCTGCTCAAGCCAACCTAATTTTATGGGTTGGGTTGGAAAACATCCCAACCTGCAAATCATGGTTTGTGTTTAGGTTAGGTTGGGACCTAACGCCACCCAATCTATGTTCATCCCTAGCTATCTGATACCATGTCAAAGAGAAGGAAACATCTCATTCTAACTAAAACTCTACCCTCACTTATATAGAGCGGAGGGATGGAAGAATTACATGAAAAATCCAAACTAAAATAAGAAATATCAAAAACTAACAAATAAAGAACCAAAGGTGCTCTAAGACGTGCCAACACTAGATACCTCTATTTAGTTTTGTCTTTCCTTGATGAGCATCTAGGTCACTTCCTGCTCTTTTATGTATGAGTTCTATCACCTACCTAGGTGCTACGGAGAGACTCTAAGAGGGACACATGAGTTGATGCTTTCTTCCAAATAACAAGTGCATCTTTACAATTTAAATAATTCACCTAGCCTTAATTTATTTAGTGTTCTATGCTTTATATTGGTAAATGTTGATGATAATTCTACACTAAATAAAATCAATTGAGGAAAAGATCATATGGTGTGACAAGTAATTACCACTCAATCTCCTAATCAGATATTATTAGGGAATTAGGTCATGAAATGAATTAAGGGCAACTATTGTGGAGTTGGGGCAATGGCTAGACTAAGCTATGTTGTACAAATCTTTTGATTTAATAATGAAAGTGGAGGACCACCGAACTTGAGTAGCCCTTCTTTCAGTTCTCTTCAAAAAAGGGCACCTTCGAAAGTGAAAGACAACTAAGAATTTCAGTATGATGGGCTGTGTTACAAGGGGTGAGTGTTGGGCTATTAAATCATATACAACACACGCAGAAAGATCTACATAGGAAATGGACACGTCGGAGTGAATGCATGAAGCATGCAGGTAAAGATCATGTCCTTGATTTTTTTGTTTTTTTTTTTTTCAAAGAAGGATGGTTCTCCAATTAATAATCACCTAAAATCATTCATTATCCATAAAAAAAGATAACAAAATGAGAAAGCTACACTGAGAACTCCCAAAACACCACACTTGAAGGACATGAAAGAAACAAAATTTTCAAAATAAAGGTTCTACCAAATATCCCAAAGAATCACTAACCCCTTGTCTTTCTCTTTCTTCAATTTAAACACATTATGTCTCCCCTACCTCCTGCCCCTCCTGAAAGATGCCCAAAAACCACTCGTGTTGCCATGATTAATCCAGTCTATCCCCAACCTCCTCCAAACTTGCTCCACAAAAGCACATTTGAAAAACAAGTATTCAACATCCTCCTCATCCCCACAACAGAGCAAACAGATCCTATCACTTGTCGGTGCCCACCTTGCCCGCTAAGTTTTCGTAATGAGACTTCCTCTTCCTAGTAGCCGCGCAAAAATCTTCACCTTAAGCAGGCAATCTGTCGACCAGAATGAAGAAATCAATATCCACCATCTACATGGACCCTGCAATCCTTTCTCACCGAAAATTCTCCCTCTTCCCAATCGAAATCGTCTACTAGAGATGCAAATGGGTCTGGTTCAGGTCGGGTTTGCTAAACCCATACCCTACCGATTTACCCATCAGGTATAAAAATTCCAACCCATATCCATACCCATCTATCCATCGAGTATCCATTTACTCATCGGATACTCATTTATAAATTGATCTTACAATCAAATCGTGTCGAAAATTAGAGTTAAAGAAAGAAGAAATCTATAACAAGATTAATCAATTTTTTATTTTTAACAAGCCAAAAACATATGGGCTCATGCTACTCCAATTTTAGTACTCCAATGAAATTATTACAAAAAAGAACTTCAAGGGAAATACATTAAAATAGAAAATACAAAGAAAGACAAAATACAAGTATGTTTCAAATAAAAGATCCACATCCCTGAAATAAATGTTAAATGGAAGCTTCAGAAGCACTCCCAACCTTCAAAATCATGGGGGAAATCATGAGAGAGATTAGAGTTGGGGGAATGAGGGACTTAGGGTAGGACTTATATATCTCGAATAAATGTGGATTTTATTTGGGTACTCGGGTCAGGTAATCGGGTATAGATCAATACCCATACCCATACCCAGTCAGGTTTTTAGATAAAACCCATACCCGAACCCTATCGAGTTCGAGTCAGGTTCAGGTCGGGTTTACCAACCTTGCATCCCTATCGTCCACCCCTTCTTCCAACTCCCATCCCTACAAGCACTATAGGAGCTCCTGCAACTTTGCCAACCTCTAGTCAGAGAATGCCCCCCAAAAACTAGGGCACCAGCATTGGCCCAATAACTCATTATTGCCTCTATGGGTAGCACTGGTGAATAGAGTAGGGAATCTGTCACAATGAGGGCCATCACCCATCTAGTCATCTAAATAGAACCTGAAAGCCTCGCCTATCCCCAGAATAGGGGAGAAGTCACGCACCAGCGGGGCCACTGACACCAGCCCCTTGAGAAAATGGGAAGCTCCAGCCATAGGTGATCCCAAAGTTAACCACGACAAAAAGGATCCATAGCACTTCCACAACACTCACAAAAAGGTCCTGATCCCCCCTCAGCAGCCTGGCAATCCACTTTGTCAACAAACTCATGTTCATGCACCCCACGTCACAGAACCCAAGACCTCCCTCTTACATCGGCCAACACACCTCTTCCTATGCCACCAACTTGGCACCTTTCCGCGCAACCCCAAAATTTGTCCAGAAGAAATCTCACATCAAACCTATAGTCCTCTTTTCTATCTTCTTCGACATTCTAAAAACAAAGACAAAGTAGCTCGGAATGGAGGATAGTACGGCCTTGACACCCTCCACCCCTAGATAACAGCTTAGCCCACCTTACTAACCTCTTCTCCTCCTCTCAAGCATCAGGATCCCATCCTGTAGCCTTAGGCGCCCGTTGGCTAAAGGTAAGCCTAGGTAGGGCAGCGTAAGGAACCAACAACCATTTAAAGCAAACCAATGCAAGCGTTCACCTCCATCTTTGACATGTGAAAAGATATAAAGTTGGATTTCTTGTAGTTGATATGTAGACCAAACACCTCACCAAACAACTCAAGCAAGGCATGCAAATGCGCCAACTCCGTAAAGGAACCCTCCACCAAAAGGAGTACCATCCACATATTGAAGAATCGGAATCTAAAGCTTGCCACAAAAGCCTCTAAAGTGACCTCTCGAACAAGCCCTAGACGCGACCCTCACCAAGGCATCAACTGCCAAGGCAAATAACATAGGGGCGAGTGGGCACCCTGCCAAACTCCTCACTTGCGTTGCACCCAACCCCAGCAGGATTCCCGTTAATCAAAACTGAAAACGATGTCGCCGTAACACAACTCTTCACCCAATCAATCCACCTCTACAGGAAGCCCCTCCTAGCTAAGCTAGTCCACAGAAAATACCACAGCACCGAGTCTAGGCCTTGTTGAAATCCACCTTGCAGAGGCATGCTTTTGTCCTTTTCCACGTCGCCAGGGCCTTCGATACCACCATAAAGCCATCAAAGATACCTCTCCTCAGTACAAACGTCGTCTACACCTCAAAGACCACATCCTATAGTACACCACGCAATCTGTTTGCTAGGACCTTCGCAACAATTAGGTAAATCATGTTGGATAACGCAATCAGCCTAAAGTTTGCTATCACCTCTACTCCCTCCTACGACATCAAGAAAAGATAAAATATGTTAAGCCAATTAAAGCCCCTATTTCCTTCAGCAAATTCCCCAATCACATGCAGGACCTCCACAACAAGCAACCATAATTCTGTAAAAAAGCAAAAGAAAGCCATCTGGCCAAGGGCACCCATCAGCATTGAGCCCTTATACTGCTACCCTAACCTCATCCTCTGAGAAGCCAACCGTGAGAACTACAGCCTAAGCACCGAAAAATTCCTACACGCTCTCCCCCCCATCCACCTCCATCTCCCTCATATGCACCTCCTAATGAACTCTCTAAAAAATTCCGTTGCTGCCTTGCTCACCTCCTCTCTGCCCAAGTAGCATATGCCACCCACCAATAACCTATCAATCCAATTCCTCCTCCTCCTGGCTAACACCATCTAGTGGAAAAATCTATTGTTTGAATCAGCCACTTCTTCCTAGATTTTGACTTCCACTCAACCTCCATCATCATGTCCCCCTCTTGCACCACATGCATCTACCTCACTCCGTGCAGCCTCTCCTCTAAAGACAACATCCTAGCTTCTTCCCATATGTCCAACTTACTGATCTTTGCCAAGGCCTCCCTCTTCCTTCTTCCCTTCACCTCTCTCACTTACTATTTGTACTCCTTCAAGTGCCCTCTCAAGGCGATCAACTTGGCCAATAGCCAGGCCGTCGCCGTTCCCTCCGCCTGCAAAGGCCGCCACTTCTCTTCACCACCTCCCTAAAGCCAGCCTCCATCAACTAGGACCTATCAAACTTGAAGTACATGCCAAAAGATGCTCCATTGGACTTCCAAAACAATGGCGTATGATCCGAGAAAGGCCTATCCATTGAACTGATGGAGGCCACCAGGAAAGCCTCCTCCAATTTCACACTAGATAGAAAGCAATCAAGCCTAGATTTCTAGCCATTCAAGCTCCTCCATGTGTATATACATGAGGCGGGTGCCATGTTAATGAGGCCATGCATTGCCATAAACTCAGCAAATTGATCTGAACCAAGATCTTGTCCCCCTCTTCCACCATGCCTATTATCCATTCTCAAAGTGGTGTTGAAGACCCCACCAACCAGCCATGGTGTCCCCTAACAGCTCACTGCCACCATGAAGAGCTCTTCCCACATTATTGTTCTTGCCACTACCTCTGCCAGGCCATAGGCTCCTAAGATCACCATCCTCGTCCCATCTGCTCTCCTCTTAAGTGTCATTGAGATCACGTGCGCCCTCACGAAAGAATCCTCCATCTCAAAAACATTCTCTCACTAGCCTACTAGTTGCCTTCCTGCTTAGCCAGTTGCACTCAGATCTACGAACCCCTCCATGAAAGAGCCACCAACCTAGTTCTGAATGGCTCTATCGTGCACCACCAACTTTGTTTCCTGCAAAAGAACCACATCCGCCCTCCACTGCCTGACATATCCCCCAAATGTCACCCTCATAGCGAGGTCATTCAGACCGCTAACATTCCACAAGAGGATTCCTATCGTAGGGCACCAGCTCGCTCCTCCCCGACGACAAGTCTGAAGCCCACCACCTCTACAACCTGTTGCATCACCACCTCCTCTTCTTCAATGGACATCTCCTACGAGGTCTTCGTGCTGAGTGCATCTACCACAACCTGCCTCCACTGGCTTCCATCACCTGTCGACCCCTCATCAATGCCCACCCTCCAAGAAAAAACCACCAAGGTTTTAAATGTCGACAGCAGCCGCCAAAATGGCATCTTTTTGGAAGTCACCATGCTGACATGATTCAGTTGTTGAAAAGCAAGAATTTCACAGACATGCCGACAATATGGTCGGCACGGCGGCGTGTAGATGCCGATGCTGCTCTACCTGGGCCTACCACGCACTGCTGCTCCGCCACTGGCCACTCCGCTACGCTGCTTGCCGCTGCTACTCTGTTGCGCTGCCGCTGCCGTTGTATTACAGCACTAACCATCGTCGCGCTACTGCTCCAGCTGCTATCGCTCCTGAACCGCTACTAGCCGCTGTGGTTGCCGCTGCACTACAGCTCCGGCGGCTAGCCACAACCGCTGTGATGTCACTCTGCACTTCCGTAGCTCCACTACCGTGGTCCCTATAGCCGTACTTGATGCGGCCGTGACATGCAACATTGTTAGCTTGTTGCTTCCAGTAACTTGGTAGCAATTATTGAGCAAGCATGCAATTAATAATTCATGAAGCAATCATTGAGTTGTATAATGTACAGCAAATTGTACATTTGTACAGTACGTCATGCAATCACCGACGAACGTAATAGTAAAAACCTAAAAAAATATTAATCGACGAATTCGTTTGCGCATCGACAGTTGTAAAAATTAATAAAGAATAAAATGTAACGAATCAAATGATTACATCACCAGCAGACATAATCATAAACAAACCCCACAAAATATTAATCGACGTATTCATTCGCACACCGATGGGAATGTGGCACCAACGGGTAGCTTTGTAAATATTCAATAGCAAACTAATCAAATGAAACAAATCGCATGATAGGGCGACTCACCGACGGACTTAATTACAAAAATTACATTAATAAATTCAAAATAATCAAGTTATAAATATGGGCTATCGATTTCTACAATAGAACTCACATTCACAGACACATCAATCGAGATCACAATCCCAATTCACCATATGATTTACTGTGATGGATATTGCCATTGCTGAAAGATGACGAGTTAGTGACTTGGTGAGTCTGTTTTTTGCAAAGATAAAGTACAAGGTTTCGGTTACAACTTTCGAGTAAGGACACATTATGCTATTAATTTATAATGTTCCAATTTTAATTTTCAATTTACTTACCTACTAGCATCTCATATTTTTTATAATTTGCGAATTTTCGTTCAAATTTTTACTTTTAGAAATTATTCAAACACATGAATGAACTTGATTATAATTGTTTGGCATGCACTTCATAATGTTTTAATTGATTAATAAAGACGTAATCATAAAAAAATCCATAAAATATTAATTGACAAATTTGTTCGTGCACCCGCAGTTGTAAAAATTAAATAAATAATAAAATATAACGAATCAAATGATTCACACAGCACATTACCAACATACGTAATCATTAAAAAATCCATAAAATATTAATCAACGAATTCGTTCGTGCAATGAGGATTATAAAAATTAAATAAATAATAAAATGTAACGAATTAAATTATTCGCACAGTACATCACGAATGGATGTAATCATATAAAATTCATAAAATGTTAATCGACGAATTCGTCCGTGCCCCAACAGTTGTAAAAATTAAATAAATAATAAAATGTAACGAATCTAATGATTCGCACAATACATCGACGGACGTAATCATAAAAAATTCATAAAATATTAATCGACGAATTCGTTTGCGTACTAGGGGCATGCTTGTAAAAATTTAATAAATAAAATATAACAAATCAATAATTCACATAATACATCACCGACGGACGTAATCACAAAAAATTCATAAAATATTAATCGACGAATTCGTTCGTGCATCAACGGTTGTAAAAATTAAATAAATAATAAAATGTAACAAATCAAATGATTCACACAGTACATTACCGACGGACGTAATCATAAAAAATTATAAAATATTCAATAAAAAACTAACCAAATCAAACGAATCGCACGACAGTGCAACTCACCGATGGACTTAATAATAACAATACACAAGGTTTCCGTTACAGCTTTCAGGTAAGGACTCATTATACTATGAATTTATAATATTCCAATTTACTTACATCCTCTCGTGTTATATTTTTTGTAATTTGTAAATTTTCGTTTAAATCTCTACTTTGAAAATTATCTAAACACGTGATTGAACTTGATTGTGGCTGTTTAGCACGTATTTCACAATGTTTTAATTGATTAATAAGGACACCACCCCTTAACACCCACGACATTCCAAAAAGCACGATTCTACCCAAACCTAAAAAAAAGTAGACGTGCCAACTAGGATAATTGTTTAAGTCAAATTAGACTTAATTGGATCATTCTGAGACATTGTCTACCTAGACCAACCGGTAACAAAATGGATCGGTGCGGTAACTGCGTTAACCTCTAGTGGTGTCCCGACGTGTAGGGTGTCCTAACGAGTCCCACCCATCTGGCCGGTCAAGTAACTTAAAGGTCGGGGTAATCCAATCACGTCTGGTAATCAGATTTGGAAGGACTTGGATTAGATCCAATATGTGCAACCCTTTACAGTAAAATTTGCTTGCTTGATTGAATTAAATGACAATCAAATTAAGGTAGAATTTTAGTGTATTATTCAGTGATTATGAATAATGATTATGAATTATGAAGTAAATATGGAGTAGAACAGTATGTTTGGAAAAGGCAAGGCTGTTGTTAGAGGAAGTGGGAGAGGTAACAACAACCAAGCCTTTTCCCACACTAAGTGGGGTCGGCTATATGGATTCTTTGCCTCCACACAGATCGATTTTCAGCCATTTCAGGACTTAAATTAAAGTAATTGAGGTTATACTTAATAGTTTTCTTCCAACACTTGTTTGGTCTTCCTCGCCCCCTCTTAGCAGGTTTAGCCTCCAACTTCTCGCATCTCCTAACTGGAGCATCTAGTGGCCTTCTTTGTAAATGTCCAAACCACCTTAGACGTACCACTCTCATTTTATCCTCTATCGGTGCCACCCTAACCTTTTTTTCTAATAATCTCATTTGAAATACGGTCCTTTCTTGTATGACCACACATCCATCTTAACATCTTCATTTCTGCCACAGACATCTTCTATACATGTCTATAGTTTATAGCCCAGCATTCAGAACCGTACAACATGACTGGTCTTACCACAGCTCGATAGTATTTTCCTTTAACTTTAAAAGGACCCTCTTATCACAGAGAACACCAGATGCACCCCTCCATTTCAACCACCCTGCATTAATTCTATGTGTACCATCTCCATCAATTCCACCATCATGTTGGAAAATGGATCCCAAGTACTTTAAAACATCTTTCGTTGGAATGCACTCTTCTCCAATTTTTACATCCCTTTATTGTTCCCTCTACTACTAACTTGCATTCCATATACTCACTCTTCGTCCTACTTATGCGTAATCCTTTATCTTCCAGGGCTTCTCTCCAAAGCTCAAGTTTTCTGTTCACTCCATCTCTTGTCTCATCAACCAACACAATGTCATCAGCAAAAAGTATACACCAAGACACCTCAACTTGGATATGCTTCGTTAAAAATAAGACTCCAAATTGGAGGGGAGAAGTAACGTCGGAAAAAATAAGACTTTGGATGGTTGTATTACACCAAATTGGTGAATGGAAGCAAGCAGATGACAAAATGTAATTTCTGTGGAAAACATATAAGGGGTAGTGGAATTACATGATTCAAGCATCACCTACTTGGTGACAACAAAAATGTTAAAAAATATGAGAATTGTCCAGATGATCATAAATTGATTTCCAAGTCAATGACGTCAAAGGCAAGAGCAGTGTTGTGAAAATCGATCTACTCGACCAAGTAATCATAGTTGGTCTCCAACTGATTGAATAGTCAATAGTCGGTGTCATAGTCAGCCACACTGACTACTCGACCGAGTAGGGTCGGTGTAGTCTACCGAGTAATCGACCGAGTTTTACATAGAGGATTAAACCTAAAAAAATTTAAGTCACTAGACTCTCTACTTTGATCGACCCCCCAAATCCCCAACTCCTACCCAACAGAAGCCTCTCCCCCAAACCCATGCGAAGCTCTCCCCCGAACCCTAGCGAAGCTCTCCCTCGTCAATCACTGCCCCTCCTCCAAGGTGCGAGCGACAACCCTCCTCCAATCACTGCCCCTTCCTCTCCCTCTCCGATCGAAGGTGACGATGCAAGAGGTGCGACGCAAGATGATCAATTTTGACTTTAAATGTGTTTTTTGTTGTTTTGTTGATTAAAGCAAAGGATCTTATGCTTTTATTTTGAACTTATGCTTTTATTTTGAACTAGTATTTTTGTTTTGTTTGTAACTTAATGTTATTGTAAGCTTGAAAATAGTATACTTTTATGCAATAATATATTTTACTTCTTGATGTGTCATGTATGTGTGTCTATATACATGAGTGTGTGTATAATATATATATTAAAAAAATGCCAATCGAATACTCGCCAACTACCCCCCGCATACCGTATACTCCTTAGTCAGTGGCCTGGTCGACTAAATACCGACTATCGACTTTTACAATCATGGGCAAGAGAAGGAAGCAATAAAACATAAGTCAAAAGAACCAGTCCATGAGGCCCTGTTCAGTATCTATCAAGATTATTACGATATGGACTCTGACTTGGAAAAAGACTATGAATATCCAAGCAATGTGGAGGCAAATCCAAGGAGGAGACAATTCAAACAAGCAACGAAAGACTCACTTAGAAGTGAGCACAAACAACAAGCTCTAGCAGGTGATCAAAGAGCACAGAGCATGAAGTATACAGATGCTAGTGGTAGTGATTCAAGTTCAAGACTGTCGCCACATCCACCCAAAAAATAAAAAATGGGTTTACGTGTTTTATTTCGGTCTGGTAGCACTAAAGGGAACCTAGGGAGAAAGCAAACCCAAAACAAAAAAAAACTATTAAGGGCATTTTTTGGAATGCAAGGGAGAAGGTTGGTAGAGTAGTCACGGGCTTAGTTTCGGCTCATGGGCTGGCGGATAACATTGCAGATGGGCCATGGCTGCAAAATGTTATTGACGTCAACACTCAATCTGGGATAGGGGTTAAGGCTCCCACAACATATGAAATAATGAACAAAGACATGCCTATGAAGAAGATAGATTTCAATTATTATACTTCTAAGTTGGAAAATGTGGCCCCATTATGGAGTTACACTAATGATAGACGGTTAAACTAGTTTTACAAGGAGGCAAATCATTAACTTCCTTGTATATTGTGATGAAAGGTCCATGTTTTTAAAATCCGTGGATGCATCGGCTAAAGTGAAAGATTACAAATACTTTTATTCCTTATTAAGAATGCGATTGATGAAGTCAGGAAGGAGCATATCGTTCAGATTATTACAAACAATGACAGCAACTTCAAGGAGAAAAGATTATGAAATCAAATATGGAATACTTTTGACGTCATGTGCTGCACATTGTGTAGATTTAATTTTGAAAGACTTTGGAAAGAGGAAGTCAATTTCGTCTGTTGTGGACAAAGCTCGATCAATTACATCATTTATTTACAATCATGAGCATGTCTTGTCATTGATGATGGAGCATTGTAATGGCGAATTAGTGCAAATTACACGATTTGCTGCAAATTACATCGCCTTGCAAAGTACTTTGGACGATAAAGTTAAATTAAAGTCAAAGGTAAATTCTAGCAATTGATTTAGCATTGCAGAAACTAGAACATAATGTGGGAAAGATGAAGAGGACTTGATAAACAATTCATGATTTTGGGATAATTGCAACTGCATTACTCGTATTATGGAACCTGTCATATTAGTTTTGAAGTTGGTGGATGGAAAAGAAAAACCAACGATGGGCTACATATATCAACCAATGGAAATTATGTACGAAAAGGTGGAAGAAGCAGTGGGAAGGGCTAAAGAGTCCTTTTTAAAGATAATAAGAAAAAAAGGGAAAACATGTTATCCCACCCACTCCACCTTGCCGGTAAATATATTTTACTATAAATTTATCTTATTAGAGTAATCTTTTATTCATTTAACTATTTATCTTTATCATAGGCTATTATTTCAACCTAAAATTTAACTGTAAACACTACCTTAGCCTGCACAAAGATCTCATTTAAGCTGTACAAAAAGTTGTTCAAAAGCTCTCTCCTTCAACTGCTACGCAAATAGCATGCATGAATGAGGTAGGCAAATTTAGCTTGAATTTTGAAGCTTAAATGAGATATTTGACATATCTTCATGTCAGCATATTGTAGACTAAATCATTTAGAGAAAGAATGGGATCATTTAGAAGTTATATGACACAGCATGTCATTAAGAATACTCATCCTAGTAATAACCGACATCTCTTTAATATTAATATTTACTAATAATCATTTCGTATATAATATCCAATTTATGACTCAAATATGGTTTCCCTACAACGGAATGGTGGAATTTGTATGCAACGGAAGCTCCAAATTTACGGCAAGTGACTGTTAAAGTGTTATCACAAACATCATCTGCTGGTGGATGCGAAAGAAACTGGAGTGCATTTAACCTTATCCACTCCAAAAGAAACAATCTTGAAATTCACAGGCTTAATGACCTTGTGTACATCCACTACAACACAAGGTTACGAATGAGGAACACTTAAGAGGGTTTTGAATAGAATGAAATGGCTAATCCAATTGATCTGCCCTACATTTTCCGAACTAGAGATAATGTGCTAGAAAGTTAGATAAATGATATTTTAGGAGAACCTATAATGGATGTTAGGAGTAGGCCATATCCAAAGCTGTCAAAGAAAATGGGTGCCTATGTTAAAGGACATATGGGAAGATCTGGTCATCATACATTTCCTATAAGAGCACTAGATGAAGAGGATGAAGAATGATAGTTATCACAATCGTCCTCAACCTCAAAGGATGACTCAAATGATGGCTTAGATGCAGATGCATTCGTAATGATAGGACCTGGATCAGAACGGTCATTCAACAGAGGAAGTCATGGTGATCAAGTGCAAACTCAAGGTGGCAGAGAATATGATGAATGACACCAATATCCATGGCAAACATATTCCAAGTGCAAGTCCACCACCCATGGATTAGAAGGGATATCAAAGTCACGATGCCTACATGGATGATTTGAGCTCCTCAATTGGTTCCTTGAGCATTGGTGATCAGCTTTTTGGTTCTTCAGCACCTGGATCTAGATATGACATGGGATACGACACAGGACATGAGACAGAATCTTCACACTCAACCATCGTACCTGCAGTCATTTTCACCACCACCGCCTTCATGTAATTATCCATCATATTCATATGCTAAGTCAGGAAATGTTAACACTTCTGGGACTGTGAGTGAATATTCTTACCCATATGGGCATGGTATCTTCCAAGATTATTTTACTCATCAATTCCAACCCTAAGCTCCCCCTCAAATTCCAACAAGATCACAATCATCACAAGATGGTTCTAGAATAACAAGATTCTCCCAAACATGTGCAACTAATCGTACGAGTGACAGACCATACACGGATAGTAAATTTCCCTGCCTTACGATTTTGATTAGCATGAATGAACATGAATACAAACAGCACATAATGGATTATCAAACAATACATTCATATATGTCTTGGGAGAGTTATTATGAATACATTCAAAGTATTGGTCAACACAATAGTCAACACCAGTATCAATCAAGTGGTGATAGTACCCATGATAGAGATACAGATCTAGCAAGACACTCTTGATTCTAGTGAAATCTAACTTTCAAGTTCCAAGTCCCGACTTCTAAATTCTGACTTCCGATGCATCAAGACATTATGGTTTCAGCTTTTACTTTGAAACTAAATATTTTAATTCTTTCATTCTTCAATGCTTTGTAATGTTAAATTCTTTGTATTCTTTCATTCTTAAATTATCTATATTCTTAATATGATAAGAATATTTGATATTTCATTATTGAACTTTAGCATTGTATGATCATGTTGTATATAAATATTATGATGTAACACTCTTATTATTTTTTTTGAAAAGCCAAAGGGCAGTTATCTGAATGATAACACCCATATTTATTCCATTACAAAAAAAAATCAAATTAAATCACTTATTACATCACAAATTCCCAGGACACCACATGGGAAGAAATTGACGAAAAAAATTTTCTACATAGGGTCTCTCACCCCTAAACAGCACCCCATCTCTCCCCAGCCAAACACCCTACAACACTGCTAAAACATTGGCCCTATCCTTCTTGGATCTAAAGGTGATCCCTCCACCATGGGCGTTTCCTCTACGGTATGAGGACCAGAAGCTGATCGTGTCTCGATGGGCGATCCAGTTGATCCCCATCCTCTATCAGACCTGCATCACAAACGGACATTGGAAAAAGAGGTGTTGAACGTTTTCGTCTACCTCTTCACAAAGAAAGCATCTCAAATCGTCCATTTGGACCTACCTTGCTCTCCACCGTTTCGTCATAATTCTCCCCCTCCTCACCAACCAAGCAAAAATCTTCACCTTCAGCAGACACTCCACCATCCAAAGCAGCCAACAATCTCTCAAGAAGTCGATGTCCCAGCTGATCAAAACATTTCCCAATCTGCAAAAGACCTTCGCCACAGAGAACTCCCCCTCCCAAAAATATGCATCACCTCCCTCCTCCGACGACCAACCCTCCAGTTACTGCAATAATCGCTGGAAATCCTCGCACCTCTAATTGGAAAGGCCCCCCCAAAAGGTCAGGCACTACGCTCCGTCCCAATAACTCCCCACCGTGGCCAGCGGATCCACAACTCCCCCAAAGAGGCGGGGAAACCTATCGCTGAGAATAGATCCGACCCCCTGCCAATCATCCTACTAGAACCAGGAGACATCCCCCTCCCCCAGGGTAGGAGAAAAGAAAGCCCGCACCCTTATTGCCACCGCCGCCGCCAAACCTCTGAGGAAGTAGGAGGCCCCGAGAGGGGGGTACTCCAAAGGTTCCCACGAAAGGAAGGAGCCATAGCAGCGCCACATGACGTCTCCAAAGAGCCCTTGTTCTTGCCCCACCAACCTGGCAATCTACTTCGTAAGGAGGCTCACGTCCTCCTTATCCACATCCCTAACTCCCAGACCCCCCTCCTATACCGACCTACAGACCTCTTCCCAGGCCACCAACCTCGCCCCCTTTCCTACCAACCCGACATTGGACCA
The DNA here is from genome assembly GCA_037157565.1 of Thalassia testudinum. NCBI lineage: Eukaryota > Viridiplantae > Streptophyta > Magnoliopsida > Alismatales > Hydrocharitaceae > Thalassia > Thalassia testudinum. The sequence continues at coordinate 41,471,398 of JAZHRO010000014.1, forward strand.
AAAGAAGTCCCTCATCAGCCCCGAGATCTTCTCAATTTGGCGTGGTATCCTGAACACCAATAGGAAATATGCTGGTATGGACACCATAACTACTTTCACCAGAGTCAACCCTCCTCCTCTAGACAATAATCTGGAAGACCAACCTGCTAATCTCCTTTCCATCCTCTCCAAGAGGGGTATCCAATCTTGCATCCTGAGATGACAATCTGACAAGGGAAGTCCCAAATACACCAGCAGCAGAGAACCCACATCCATGCCCAACGCCCCACCAACTGTCTCCACCTCCTCGGCTGACAGATTCATCGGGACAAAGGTCGATTTCTAATAATTGATCTATAACCCTAAAGCTTCGCCAAAAAGCTCCTAAAGGATTCTCATCCTCCTAGCCTCCAGGCACAACTCCCTAAACCAAAAATAAGGTATCATCTGCATACTGAAGAATCGCGGTCTCCCAGTCCTCACCAACCAGAAAGCTCCTAATCAGACCCCTAGCACAGGCCCTGTGTGTTGCCCTTGTCAAAGCATCCGCCGCAAACACAAACAGCATAGGTGCAAGAAGGCAACCCTATCTGACCCCCCTCCTAGGCTGCACCCAACCTCCCGCTACGTTCCCATTAACCAGGACTGAGAAGGATGTCGTCACACACCTCTTCATCCAGTCGATCCAAGTCATGGGAAAGCCCCTCCTCACCAAGGAAGCCCACAAAAAATCCCATTGCACCTAATCATACGCCTTACTGAAGTCAACCTTTCACAGAAAAGCTTTCTCCTTTTCCCTCCTCCAAGTAGCCAAAGACCCCATAGCAACGACAAACCATCCAGGATTCCTCTCCCTGGAACAAAGGTCGTCTGAACGGGAGAGATCAAGTCTCCAAGGAGGTCCCGGAGTCAGTTGGCCAAGACTTTGGCGACAATAAGATACACGGCATTTGATAGTGCAATCGGTCAAAAGTCTTGGATTGCCTCCGCACCCTCCTTAGGCAACAAGAACAAGTAATATCTATTCAGCTTATCGAAACCTCTGTTCTCGACCGCAAACTCCATCATCTGCATCACTTCCGCCCCTACCAGGGGCTAGAACTCCCTGAAGAAGAAAACAGGGAAACTGACTTACCCTTCCACATTGAGGCCCCACACTGCCTTCTTCGCCTCCTCTTTTGTGAAGCCAGCCGTAAGGCCCACTGCCTGATCCATCATGATACTTTGCACATCCTCCCCCGTCCACGTCCAGCACCTCCTGTTACGCCTCCCTATGAATTCTCTGAAGTAATCTGTCGCTGCCCATCCAACCTCCTCCCTGCCGGAGAAGGTCTCCCCATGTATCAGTATCTTCTCAATTCAATTTCTCCTCCTCCTAGCAGAGGCCATTTGGTGGAAGAACCTAGTAGTGGAGTCACTTTCCTTCAACCATTTCTATCTCAATCTCGTCTTCCACTCCACCTCTGTTTTCATATCCTCCTGCACCACTCGTGTCATCCGCACCTTATGTTCTCTATCTTCTACCAAGATAGGGTTTTGGTCCTCCTGTCTGCCGATCTTGGTAATCTTTGCCAGTGCCTCTTCTTTCCTGCCTCTCCTGGATGCCCTTAGCTCCCTCCTGTAAGCCCTCAAGTGGTCCCGCAGTGCATTCAGTTTCTTTGCCAAGCGACACGCGACCGATCCCTCCACCTCTACAGAGTTCCATTTCATATTCCGAAAACCTCCATCAGCTAGGATTTGTCAAATTTGAAGTACGTGCCGAAATGAGTCCGCTCGTTGGGCCGTCACATAAAAGGTGTGGTTCGAGAAGGGTCTCTCCAATGGAGACACATCCACCAGAGGGAACGCCTCTACCATCTTCACATTCAAGAGAAATCTGTCAATCCTGGACATTTGACCACTGGTGCTCCTCCAGGTAAATGCACAGGATGCCGGAATCAGATCTACGAAGCCACGCATAGCCACAAACTCTACAAAAAGATCTGACTCAGGATCCTACCTCCCCCATCCGCCAAGTCTATCCTCCGTCTACAGAGTGGTGTTGAAATCTCCATCAAGCAGCCATGAAATTCCATGGCATTTCGCGACCACAGGTGTAACACTTATTGTTACATAATCAGCATTTGATTTTGTTAAAATTGATATCATTTTGACTACTTCTGTCATTTTTGTCGACATGCATCGACATGCCCTCAATGTGCCTCCGAAATGGCATATCCACGACGTGCCCTCGAAATCGTTGAAATCTGCCATCGAAAAAAGGGCATTTCCACTACGTGCCTCGGCATACCCATGAAATGCACACTTAGAATTTCAATAACACGGCGTCGAAATCGGCATTTCGAACCTTGAAAACCACTTCCTCAGGTATCGAATACCACCACCACCTCTCCATACCACCCGCAAACTCTATTACCTCAAGGGCAATCGAGAGCGCCCCCAACCTTCATCTCTGCCACTTCCCACACTCTGCGAAGCCTTGATCGGCAACCAACAAAGGAAGGTCCCCATTATTGTCGTCAAGTCAATCACCCCACCAAACACTCCATCCCCACCATAATCACCCCCACCGCCTCAGAGGTTGACTATGAAGGCACCCCACCTCCATCTCCTCGCTCAAAGCCAGTCGTTGTTCGTTGCACTGGGTGGACTTCTTCGTCACCTCGAGTCGAATCCCTTCATCCTCCAAGCACTTCGGAAGAGAGGCTTTCAAGATGTCTTCAACACGAGTTACAGAACCCGCTTGTATTCTTTGTCCAACCAAGTCAGATCCGGACCCGCCTTCAACCCCCAACACCTGGTCAAGCGCAACAATCCCCCCTACACCTTCACCATCATAAATAAGCCCCACGTGCTCATTTGTCTCCTCCGAAAAATCAACCACAATCTCACAATCCTCCACCTCTCCCCCCCCCCTCCCTCCGCTGAAACCAGCACCTCCGACCCCTTGCCTTCCATATTGGGAGGCTAAGAGGTTAGTCCCCCCAAGAAATTCGCGACAGTGGCTACCACGTCAACCCTCTTCCCACCACTGACCACGCCGACCCTCAGCGATGTCTCCACCACACCACCGCGCTCCAACTAGCATGAACTGCCTCCATCCACCATGCGTGCATACGTAACCTTGCTTCCCCGCCTTGACTCAGGAAAATAGACCTAACCCCTCGTAGGCCTTCAACATCATGAATGGCAAAACAATCGCTGACAAGGCCTCCATCGTACGAACCCCGAGGGGGATCCCCTCCATCCTGACCATGGTAGGTGCCTTCCGCAAAGGCCGCTCGCTAATCACCCTATCTTGAATCCATGGCCTCCTTTATCGCAACCGAGCTCCTCCAACCTCCATCTCTGAGAAGCACAACACCTTCCTACCACTAGGGTGGAGACCAGTGAGGAGTCACTTCCCCACCTCAATCTCCACAACTCTAGGTCGATTGCCATCCAAGTGCCCCAAGAGAGATCTCTCCACCGCCCTCAACGACACGGCTTTAGAGATGACCTCCCTAACTAGGGCCAAGTCCAAAGATGCCTCCAACTAGATCATAAACCTTGTCCATGGTGCACAAACCTCCACAAAAGGTGTGGTTGGCGATGGTGGCAATAGTAGCTATCTCGCCCCACCAACCTTGCCCTCTCCCCGAAGCTCCACATAGCATGACAATCGGTGACCCAAGCATCTACACCACCAACACTACGTAGGCTCCCTATAGTCCTTCGCCCAATGGCCACTGCTGAGGCATTTGAAGCACCGATCTTCTCCACCCCTCTTCCGCACCAACACCCACTCCCCCTACCCCTAACATTGCCCCTCCACCAAGGTCCACTCTCCACCATCTCCTCTACCACCCCAATGACCCCCTTCTCCCCCCTCACCTTCCCCCTTCTCACTCGCTCTTACACCTCAACCCCCCACCCCTTACACTTGCTCCTGCTCTTATCATAGTCCTCTCCCTATGTCCAAATAAATTTCTTTGGCTCGAGGAATTCATGTCCGTAATATTATTATCAAGAGGATGCCTTTGAAAACAAGACAAAATGTACAAAATTATGGCATGACAAGCAATTTGTAATGGGAGAGAATTGAGCTACTAAATCATAGGCAAGTGCATAGGATAGATACAGGAAACAAAAATACTAAAAACACATTTATATTGTGCTTGACAGTTACAGAGTTCAAAGATGCTTTATTGGAGGGAGAGCCTTCTAAAGATGTTGACACAGAACAAAGAAGTGTTTGAGGGAAACAAATAAGAACGATCCTTCTTATAAGTAGACCTTGACTACCATCAAAGTAGGAATTTGCAATTGAATAAGTCAAATTCGATTACATAACCTTCTCAACAATTTTTGCTTGGAAAAACATGATAAGGAATTTGGTTATTGTCATCACAGTAAACTTAACTTACTGTATCAATAACAGCTCCAAGGCGGTCCCCAAAACTAAGCACCACAATGGTTGCATCAGGATCTGAATCTTGATCAATAAGAATTATAGGCATTGGAACAGTTTCTTCATTAGCCTGAAAAACTATGCATTATTGATGACAATTTTCATATTTGATTAAAGAAGAAAAATCCAAATAAATAGTTCCCTCTCTTTCTCATGTACAACGAGCCCATAACCAAGGAACATGCTAGCTACCAAAGGATTAAAAAGAACATAAGATTTCAAAAAATATTTAACATGAGTAGAGAGGGAGAGTGAATGTAGGTGTACATGTATCCATTGTTAGCGTAGTATTTACGCACTCCATGTTATCTTTTTGTACTATTTTCTTATTTTATATTTCTGCCTAAACTTATGTTATAATTTTTCCTTTCACATCTCTTTATATAAAGAGGTGAACAGTTTTGGAGTTTAATAAGATTAATCATTTTCTTTGACTTGGTATCAGAGATGCAATCATAGATTAGTGCTCTGATATCCCACCCGCATAAGGCCCTCTGTACATGATCCACCTTACCCTTCTCTCTCTCTCAGTCTCCTCACCGACACCACCAACAGGGAGGTGCAGCAACAGCCAACCGATAGCAGAAAACCACTGGACCATCGTTATTGTTAGTCTCTCTACCCAACAAGCCACCAGTGATCATCGCTGGTGGTCTGCTAGGCCACCAATGCCATCACCTGCAAGTGGTGGTGGTTGGTAGGGGCCCCCCTCACCGGCGAGGGAGAAAAGCACCCCTTAAGGATGCTATCAAGGTTTTCCCTGTGCCCTAACACCTGTCTCTTAGGATGATTGCTAGGATCTCTAGATCTTAGAGTTCATTATCAAAAGGTCACAATCTTCTTTCATATCTGAAATCACTTTTCATATCCTCCTTGGTGGCGTGTTTCCTTCTTCCTAAGGCAAGATGGCATCTTGTAGTAGTTCTGAGATGACATCGGATACCGCTACGGACGTTGGGACTTACATTTCAGATCCTCCTTGGTGGCGTGTTTCCTTCTTCCTAAGGCACGATGACATCTTCTAGTAGTTCTGAGATGACATCAGATACTGCTACGGACATTGGGACTTACAAGACCCTGTTCTTCATTCCTATCACTAAGTTGAACAAGACCAACTATGCTAAATGGTCTTAAACGTTCCTCATGACGGTTGAGGGACATGATAAGGAGCATATTCTGATGCAGACGAAGCCACAGAATAAAATCGGGAACTATACCACGTGAAAGAAGGATAATGGCATGGTCCGAGCATGAATCATGAATTCAGTGGAGTCCCAGATTGGTGATGGCATTATATACTACAAGACAGCAAAGGAAATGTGGGATTCTTTACATGATACCTACTTACATGAAAAGAATTCCAGTAAAGTTTTTGAGATACATGAGATTGGGAATCTGAAACTCGAAGGACAATCACTATCCCAATATTATGCTACCCTGAAGAGGCTCCTGGGGAAATATAATGCATGCAGACCAGTTTGCACCTGTGCCACGCAAAGAACATACAGGAGAGAGTATGAAGTTCTCCAGTTTTTATATGGTCTTTGACCTGAGTATGACACTGGCAGGTCTCAAATCCTGACACTTGTTGAGCTTTCATCTCTTCAGGAAGCATATAGTCGGATGAGTAGAGTGGTTGTCAAGTCACCTACATTAGATGTTGGACAGACTTCTACCTTGTTGGCTATTGGAGGATGTGGTGGACGTGGTGTTCCATCTACCAGGAGGAGAGGGCGTGGTCAAGGTTCATCTGGCAGACCCCAAACCATATGATCCCATTGTGGCAAGGTTGGTCATCTAAAGGCTACTTGCTGGTTAAAGCATGGTAGACCTCCCATGACTAACCAAGCCATCTCTTCAAAGGAAGTGAGCAACATTGTGTCACATGCTGACTATGACGCAGTAGTGCAGCGCCTCACCTAGCTGACACAGGAGCCTATGACTACCACAGATACAATCACATTGGCCTCCTCAGGTATAGCTTCCACCTCGAGTTCTGGTAGTGGTATTTCTAATGGCAATATGTGGTTAGTAGATTCAGGGGCATCTCGTCATCTGAGTGGCGACCAAAGTTGCTTTAGGCGCATTCAGACTGTTCCTCCTAGTCGGACTGTTCAGGTGGCAGATGGCAAGCATTCCAGAGTTGATGGCAAAGGAGATGTTACAGTAATTCCATCACTGAAGTTGCCAGATGTTCTCTTTATTCCTGACTTTCCTGTTACCCTTTTGTTTATTAGCAGGATTACAAAAAATTCGCATTATCATGCCATCTTTGATGGGTTGGGTTATATACCTTTCAGGATAAGCTCACGGGGAGGACGATTGGTGGCAGACATGAGGAGGGGGTATCGCCTGATCTAGACACTGTTTGCTGCTACATGTCAGGGAAAGGTTGCCTTTAATGCTGGTACAACTCTTTAGTGGCATCGTCGACTTGGACATCCTTCACTGGACAGGCTACGACACATCATTCCTCACATTTCTCCTATGGCTAAGATTTACTGTGATGCTTGCCAATTGGAGAAACATCATCGAGCCAATTTTCCTACTAGTTCCTCCTAAAGGTCTAGTTTTTGTTTTAATTTGCTACATATGGACATTTAGGGTCTAAGTAGTATCTGACAAACTAGGTCATCATTTTTATTTGCTCATTGTGGTTGATTATTTTATAATGTCTTGTTTATTTTTGTTAAAGAATAAGTCTAATGTTGGATCAATCATTGAACTTTCATTATGCAAATAAAGACTCAGTTTTTTGCTATTATGAAGATTGTTCATTCTGATAAAGCATTAGAGTTTTGTACTGCAAAGTTGACCACTTTCTACAGGTCCCTTGGTATCATTCACTAGACATCCCGCCCCAATACATCACAGTAGAATGGGGTGATTGAGAGAAAACACCGTTATGTGTTGGATGTGACCAAGACATTACTTATTCACGACAATTTGCCATGGATATATTAAGGAGATGCAATGCTTATTGCATGTTACTTGATAAATAGGTTGCCTAACTTAGCAATATAGGAGCAAGTCTCATGGTAAGTCCATCCAAGCAAGGAATTTTTTTTATGTACCACCCAAGGTGTTTGGTTGTGTGGCGTTTGTTCATATTTTAGGACTAGGTAGGGATAAGCTTACTCCAAGAGTGATGAAATGTGTCATTCTAGGATACAACAGTACTCAGAAAGGATACACGTGTTATGACCAAGCAAGAAGCACTATTAGTAATAATGTTACATTTCATGAGCCTGTTCCATATTTCTCCACTGCTGATCATCAGTTGTCAATTTAAAGGAATCCTACTCCTATGCCATTGCCACCAATTCCTTTGTAACAGATCTTCGTTACAGTCAGGATACCACCACTACTACAAAGGACAACACTATAGCAGTTAGAGCCTACTCATGTCTATAGATTATCAGTTATGAGCAGCATGAACAGTACCAAATACATAACCCACACCACCACCGCAGCCACCTCTTTCCTCCCCTAGTCAAGTATGTGTCGGTACTAACGTGAGTTGTTTTAATGGTGGTCATGCAGGTTCTGATGATTCTGGTCATTTCTATGAGGAACATGTTTCTCCTACTACTATTAAGGAGATTGAGGAGGGTCTAAACCTTCTTATTGTTATTCGGAAGGCTCCTTGTAATTGTGTGCACTACCAGACTACTAGGGTAGTGTCTACTACCAACTCAAGGAGTCATTTGCTATATTCACTGCTGCTTTATCTAACATACGGATCCCTACTACATATCAGCAAGCCGTGCTTGATCTGAAATGACGTCAGACCATAGAGGAAGAGATAGTTACCTTGCACTCGTAAGGGATGTGGGAGCTTACAGATCTACCCAAACACGCCAAGGTTGTAGGATGTCGTTGGGTATTTGCACTGAAGTATAACCCAGACGACTCCATTTCTCATCACAAGGCAACATTAGTAGCGAAGGGATTCACCCAGATCTATGGGATAGATTTCTTTGACACCTCACATGTGGCATGGCTTCCTACTGTTCGTATTCTTCTCTCTGTTGATGCACACTATGATTGGCCTTTGCATCAGCTGAATGTGAAGAATGCCTTCCTTTATGGCGATCTTCAAGGGAAAGTCTACATGCAACAACCTTTGGATTTTGTGACTCAGGGGGAGTATCTATGTAGGCTTAAGAAGGCCATCCATGGCCTGAAGCAGAGCCCGTGTGCTTGATTCCAGAAGTTGTCAAAGGAGGTACAGACCATAGGGCTCTTAAGGTCCTCTGTAGATTACTCGCTCTTTGTCAGGAAGAGCAAAGGAGTTGTGGCACTCCTGGTCTATGTTGATCTTATTCTTACTGGAGATGGCACAGCTGAGATAGTAGACGTCAAGAAGCTAGTTGATTCCTTTGTCATAAACAACCTAGGTGAACTCATATTTTCTGGGTATTAAGGTGGCACATAGCAAAAATGGCATAGTTCTGAGTCAACGTAAGTATGCCCTTAATATGTTTCAAGAGACTGGGATGTCGGGATCTAAACCTGCCAATATACCAATGGATCCTAAAAGACATCTCTATGATACTGAGTCTCAGCCTATTGACAACAGGTCTTATAACAAGTTGGTTGGTAAATTGTTATATCTTACTATTACTCATCCTAACATTTCCCTTGCAATTGGGAAACTTAGTCAATTCATGGATAAACCAACCAAGCAGCATTAGGATGTTTCTATGTAGGTGCTCAGTTACATGAAGAGAGAACCAGGCAAGGGCATTTTGTTCAAGAAAGGTGAGTCAATGAATATTGTTGGTTATTCTGATGCAAACTATGCAGGTTGAATAGCAAACAAGTCAACTACTAATTTTTCTACCTATGTGCCAGGGAATCTTGTGACCTAGAGGAATAAGAAACAGCAAGTTGTATCCAGGTCAAGTACAGAGTCAGAGTATCGTGGCATGGCACAAACTGCTACAGAGATGGTCTAGGTAAGATCAGTGTTACAGGATTTGCATGTTCAAGTGGGGAGACCAATGGAGATGAGATGTGATAATCGCACCGCTACTTATATAGCAATAACCCAATATTTCATGAACGAAAAAAGTACGTTGAGGTTGATTGCCATTATACCAGAGACTTAATACAACGTGGGATCATCTACACCACTTCAATTGCCTCTGAAGATCAGGCAGCAAACATATTAACAAAGCCTCTTCCTCGCTCCACATTTGATATATGTTGCTCCAAGCTGAGCATAATTGATATCTATGCTCCAGCTTGAGGAGAGTGTTAGCATGGTATTTACGCACTCCATGTTATCTTTTTGTACTATTTTCTTATTTTATATTTCTTCCTGGACTTATAATGCAATTTTCCATTTCACCTTTATCTATATAAAGAGGTGTAGGATTTTAGAGTTGAATAAGATTAATCATTTTCTCCAACTTTCATACTTAGTATGCATGTATGTGTATTCTTGTTCATGTGTGCACATGCACATGTTGAAGCAATGCACACAAGTTGGGTCCAACTCCAACCTGCAACCTAACCCGATCCAACCTAATGAGTCGGGTTGGGTTGGGTTGAGATCTTTGATGGGTTGGGTTGAGATTTTTGATGGGTTGGAAAAATCCCAACTTGTCGAAATTTGGGTTGGGTTGAATTGGAAAGGTAACTCAACCCAATCCTAAGTAAATTGTGTATACGTGTATGTGTGTGCATAAAATATTGATGTTGCGCTTCCTTCCTCTTTCAAGTAAATTTGAAATTACCTAAACCAAACCTACCACCCACCAAAACAAAATTTTCCCATGAACAAGCATAACAAATCCCTAAAAACAAAATTTTCCACACTCAACGCATGTGTACGCACACACATGCACACCAAGCCTTTACCCTCAAACCCTTCCCTTCCTAGTTCCATTGCCACCTCCTACCATTAAGGCACCCTCAGGTCCATCTTCATATCCGACAATGGCAAACTTCCATCTAGCGACATTCTTCCATCTCTGATGGCTCCAACCATCGTTACCCTCCTCACAAGGTATCCCTACCACCCCTCCCCCAACCCCCCGACCACCTCTCCTCCTTGACCACCAACCTCCTCCCCTCCCTTAACCCCCCTGCGACCCGCTCGTCCCTTCCCCATCTCCATGCACAAAACATTTGCAATAATTTGTAATTCTTGTCTAGAATGTTTACAATTGTAACTAATACATACAATTGCTTTTTCTGGGCAAGTCTTTATCTATTGTTTTACTTATTTATGTATAAAAGGATTGTTTAACTTGTAATCATACTTTTATTACCATTAATTACCCGTCGAATTCTCATTAATTTTGTAATCAAATTCTCATTAAGTTTGGATGGTAGTGTGCTAATAATACACTGAAGCATATTTAGTAACATATAGGAAACATATGGAAAAGAACCACCAAGTTTGACTAATCAACAACCTAACCCAACCACCTTTCTTTCGAGAGAGAAGGATGATTACCGATACTCAATAACCATCCAAAATATCATATAATCAAAAAAAGAATGGACTTGCAGATTTTCCAGCCACAACTCTAAGCGACAACATGCCTCCCTTACAACATTGTCTACCCATGCCTTACACTACAACCAAATCAACCATAATGCAGCCACCGCTTTCACCAACCTAGCCATATCCGCATACACCAGTGTGCAGAAAGAGTCTCACCACGCTACAAATGAGGACAAGTCAACCCACCGTATGTCAAATCTTGCCCACACCTCCTTAGAGAAGTTGCATTTGAAGAACAAGTGCTCAAGATCTTCCATTGCAACCCCACAAAAGATACAATCTAAATCATCATCAACAACCCATCTAGATTGAACAGCTTTCATCCCCAATTTTTCCCTCCTAAACAACCACAAGAAAATTTTAACCTTTAAAGGAATAAGTAATCTTCAAACCAGGAGATAATCTTCCTAGACCAAAGATGTCGAACTCATCTCTAGTGTCAACTTATATGCCTTTGCCACTAAGAAAACACCCTCCTTCCAACTAAAACCATCGAGGTGCACTTCACCAACAAAGATCCCATGATGTAACTAAAGCAATTCCTGCAACTCTTCCATGGACGCATCAGAAAGACCAGGGTGCAAGACCAAAGACCAAGATCTGGAAAAATTGTCCCAAACACCCAAAACAAGTGTCTTTGTCCTGAGCAAACCAAACAAATGTGAGAATAAAGCTAAAAACTACCACCTCCTATCCAATCATCCTTCCAAAATCAAAAGGAACGCTCCCTACCAAGCCTTGATCCAAAGAAATCGAAAGACATGCCGCGAGCAATAAAAAGCTCTACAAACACCCAAAAAGCTAACGGTTCTGATGATCGGGAATGCCTAAAGGCAACCTCAACAAAGGGCCCATAGGAATCTCTCAACAACTTATCTAGAAGCCCATCTCCTCCTGATAAGAATCTCGTCACCCACTTCATCAAAAGCGCAACATTGAATTCATCAAATCGCCTCACACCCAAACGACCATTCCTTAGTATACAAATCTCCTTCCATCGGATGAGATGCAAAAGGCGACCTTAATGATCAGGTCCCTTCCAAAAGAACCTTTTTCGGGCCACCTCCAATTTTGCCAATATCTTCTTTTGAGGTCTAAACAAAGAAGATAAAAACCAGTGATTGTGGACAACACCGCCTTAATCAAAACAAACCTACCACCCCTAGATAAAAGCCTTCCACTCCAACCATTCAACCTCCTAGCTAATCTCTCTTCCACAGACCTCCAATCTGGCATCACCAGGCTCCTTCCCTTCAATAGTAAGCCCAACTACATAGAAGAATTTTCTTTAATAAAATATCCAAGGATAAATATTCCTTAAATATCATGTTAAGGATAAAAATTAGTAACCATGTAAAAGTCACCTCTGGTAGAGGCGAGTTTGTCACAGCTACATTTCCTACACAAAATGCCTCTACTAGAAGCAAGTTTCACACGTTACCAATCCCCCTTCCTAGCAAGGGCACGAGCGTAAAAAAACAATAAGAAAACTCGCCTCGAAGAAAGGCGAACATAACTCACCTCTTTTAAAGGCAAGTTTCACTCAAATATCTTTAACCTAGCACCCTTCCCCCGCCTCCCCCTACCATTTCCAACACTCCTCCCCGTGCTCATGCCCTGCTCCTACCCCACACCGCTCCTGCTCGTGCTCCTACTGCTGCTCCTCACCAGTCGACCAACCGCTCCCCCTAACATTTCAACAACTACTGCTGCCCTTGATGACGTGGTGCTTCTCCTCTCTTCTTTAATACTTCATGCTGCCTTGTTGGTTTTGCTACATTTTCTTTTACTTGCTTTTAGTTATGTTGCCGTTGGAAGTGAAAACTTCATTTAAAATGACAATATGGAAGTGAAATATAAATGTTTTTATACTCATTTGAAATATTTGCTGCCATAGCCTTCTGGATATAATGCAACGGTATTGGAAGTGAAAAAAAAAACAAAGGTAGGTTGGACTATTTTTCTTTTTTACTTTGTTATTTTTAGTTATGCTGTTTTTAGTAAGAAAATGTTTTTTTTAATGTACTTGAAGTTGAAGTGGTAGTTAAAGTTAGGTTGATTGCATAGAAATGTTTTTAGTAAGGAAATATTTTTTTAATGATTATTTGAGTTGATTGCGTAGAATTAACCTACATAATCCATTGATCCTTATTTTGTACATCCATGTCATTTAATGTGATTGATGTTATGACTTGATCAAGAATGGTTAAATTTTTGTTGTGTTTGGTATATTTCGATGGTTGTATTGAATGAACTAAAAATAGAGTGCATTATGACAATAATCTATATAAGAGGAACTGAATATATATGAATTAGAGATTTGAGCAATCATTGGATAGGATTTGTAGGCATTTAAAAATTAGTCGTCGGAGTTATCGAGTTAAGATCTCCCATCGCTTTCCCCATTTAGGAATGACTGATTATTGTTTAACTATTGTAAGTGATGATGATAATTCAGAATCTATGATAGATTAGGCGATTCATATTCGAAGAAGAGAAATTTTTACTGAATTTTACATTGGCCAATCAACTATAGGCATGTGCAAAAGATATCTGTAGCAAAAATAAAGATAAAGAAATGTTTAAAGATGTTAAGATAGATGTGTAATCATACAAGGATCGGATCTCAAATGAGCTTATTGAAAAAAAAGGTTGAGATGGCACAGATAGAGGATAAAATTAAAAATGTCTAAGGTGGTTTGGACATTTGCAAAGAAAACTACTAAATGCCCCAGTCAGAAGATGCAAGGAGTTGGAGGTTGAACCCACTGAAAGAGGACGAGGAAGACCAAAGAAGTATTAGAAGGAAACTATTAAGTATGACCTTAATTACTTCAATTTAAGTCCATAAATGGGTCAAAATAGATCTGAATGGAAGCAAAGAATCCATATAACCGACCTCACCTAGTGTAGGAAAAGACTTGGTTGCTGCTGCTGTTTACATTAAGGTCGAAAGTGAGTGTGGACGTACACCTCAGCCACCTCCACAAAAATCACCTCACATACCTCGAGGACATCACTCTCCTCAAGAAATGCTCATCAAGCCAGTGGATGTTCACAATGGCAATGATATGGTTGATGTACCCCTTAACATCTAATTTGATAATATTAAAGTTGAGCACACAATTCCATAATTGAAGGCAAGGTAAGGCACATATCGCAAGTTGTTGACGACGTGTAACTCACCACATAAGAATGACACAGATGAAGAAGATGACTTGAATAAGGGAGAGAATGTTAAGGAAAATGCTCTTTCTCATGTCTTAACTCATAATAGAAGGGTGCATCGGTTTGCTTTCGATTCCAGCAACAGGCATAACAGCAATCAGTTGCCTAACAATAGAGATGTAGCATTTTATGGTGATTTTCCTATTCCACTTAAAACAGAAGATGGCTCCAATGATTGCTCTTGAACTGGAATGAGTAATCCAAACACACAGCTGATGAAGGGAATGACACATCGAACCAAGCAAGGCTTGGTGTTTCTTTTGAAAAGCTAAGCAAGGCTTGGTGTTTGTTGTAAAAAAAATTCACATTGATAATCATGTGAATTTTGAAGTTCAAGAATCAGATATGTATGGCCAGTGACATATTCACATAAATCTGGAAAGTGCACATGAAGATTGTACAATCATTTCAAAAGTTTCGATCGACAATGGGTATTGAGCACTTTACATAGTTAACGTACTTGTGCCCATATCCAAGATACTAAAGCCCACCCTCAACTTGATTGTAGTTTCATGGAACGATACCTAATGGGTTATATGAAACAATCACCTATGGTTAAGATAAATTCCTTACTGAAGGTAACTGATGAAAAATTCAAGTATACAATCACAAGGAGAAGAGTGTAGGATGCAAAGTAAAAAGCTGTTGAATTAATGCATGGTGAGTGGAACAAGTCATATGAAAACTTGTCATATCTCCTTCATGCTATTAGAGACGCGACATGTTCATGAAAGCCTTTTGGGCATACAGACCATGCATCAAAGTGTTCAGAAATATTGACACATCTATACGATACATACAAGCATAAATTGCTGACCGCATGTGTAGTGAATGCTAATCAACACATTATACCCCTTGCATTCGCCATGGTATATGAGTTGACAGATTCATGGTCCTAAATTGGATTCTAAGAAGAGTAAGTGGTTGTCCGATCCACGATCAGGAAAATCAAATTTATATTATTTATGACCGCCATAGGAAATTCTTGCTGCAGCTGCTAGTAAGGATGTTAAGTTACGTCATGTGCAATAAAGGTTTTGTGCCTGCCACGTTGTAAACAATTTTAACACTTCACAAGAATATACATATGAAAAAGTTAATAATAAGAGTTACACTGCAATCTTCACCCATAAAATGGGAGTTTTACAAGAATTTGTTGAAAAAATTAATGAAGATGCTCCAAAATAGCTTGATGAACGTGGGATTGATAAGAAAGATTGGACCATGGCTTTCAATGATGATTTTAGATTTGGAAACATAACAACAAATTTAAGCAAGAGTTATAATGCAATGTTGAAAGAAAATAGGGCATTGCCCGTTTGTGCCTTAGAAGGGTGCCTTAATATAGCTTTAGTTACAATTGTCTTATCTACTTTAACAAGTACCGTAAGAAAGCACATGCAACCTTAGCAAGAAATGAAAAATGCTCAAAGTATGCAAACGATCTACTTCAAAATTGGATGAATATCATAAGAAATCATAGTGCGATGCATTTTCATGGGAATTCAAATCCAAACTATGAAGTTCTCACCGATAGCTGTAAGACACCATACAATTTGAAAGGTAGAAATTTCATGAAGTTGGCATCAAGAATGCATCTTGCAATTGCAACAAGCAGCAAACATACAGAATCTTATGCTCACGTATGTACAGTTTTAATATCTAAACGAGTTGGCATCCGTATCATTGTCACTTATTGGTACACATGGAAGCAACAACTCTTAATCTACTAAAGAAAATTTGAGCATATACCTGATCAAAAAGCTAGGCAGCCATACGTATTTCAAAAGCACATCCCATGATGGAAGAAGAAACGAGAAAAAGGACGATCAAAATCATCTCATATTCACAATGAGGTGGATATTCAAAACGATTGTCAAACTAATAATTATCGTGTGTGCATGCGTGAAAGCCATACTAGAAGACATTACCACATACACAACACTATGAACATGCGAGCTCGTCATCTACACAACAAATCCCACAACCAAACACCTGTCGACGAAATAAAAAATCAATAAATGCAGTGTATAGAAATACAAATCATAATAAGGAAAACTATCCAAATAGAGGTAAATTTGTGATGGATTTTTTTTTTCAAATTTAGTTTTTCATATACCTACACTTACATTAACTAATTATTTCTTTTTTGTAAATGTAGATGGAAGTAGGACCAATTAACATGTCTATTTTACGTGGATAGGATGTGCATCGATTCACGAGCATCTAGGACAGCAATGTATGCTTGCTTAATTTATACAGTTTACATCAACATAACTTGTGATTACTTTCATTTTTTATTTATTTTCAAATTTGACTTATAAATAATCTTCCATTAACGAGTTGCATATTACGCAGGTTTACTCAACGTTGAGGTGCCATCGTCGTGATGCGATTCTGCACCCTAATCCAGTACATCCACAGGTTGTCCAACTTGTTCAGCAAGCGAACTTTGGGGGATTTTAGAATTAGACTTCATATCCTTAGATTGGCACCTTATTACAGCCCTAATTGATTGTTAGGGGCCAGACCCATACATTTCAAGACTCTAGGTGAGATGACCATCACTTTAGAGCACGTGGCTATCATCACTGGATTACCTGTGGATGGCTCCGTAGTCACAAGCGTGACCATTATTCCTAATTAGGCCGGATTGTGCCATTCGTTGCGATACACGGCGGGAACCAAATCACCAGCTCAAGGGTACAAATGACATGGTTGCAAGGGACCTTTGCAAACTTCCCAGATGATGCTGATGATAAGATAGGTCGTCACTATACCCGAGTTTACATTTTACAATGCATGGGTGGCATAGTTTTTCTAGACAAGTCCTATAACTACATCTTATTGATGTACTTGCCATTGTTGGAAGACTTGGAGGGTAGTACACTTCAAATTTAATGTTATTATTGAATGGTTAACATAGGTTGAATTTTTTCAGGTTCTACTTGCCATTGTTGAATACTTAACACAGGTTGCAAAACAGTATAGTTGGGGAGCAACTTGGTTGGCGTTTCTCTATTGCCAACTCTGCTTGGCTACCCGTTTAAAGACAGATGAGATTGGTGGAGCATTAATTGTGTTACAACTCTAGGCCTGGGAAAGGTTTCCCCACAGCATCTATCATGCATCGGCATCCAGAGTGGCAGGGGCGACCAATAGGTGTTCATTGGGTGGCTGCTTACGTCAACCTCCAGAATGCACATAAGGTATATGATTTAGGAATTTTTACATGAGTGCCATTAAAACTTTTGAAATTACTTAAATGTCATTCACTTCACAATATTGCCAGTTATGCTATTGAAAAGTCATTGTTTTCATATTTGTCACTCCGTTAATCATAGTCGTTAAATTTAGCGATTTTAAACTGAAATGTAATAAAATTTTATTTTTTAATCCTAAAAAAAATTAATTTTCACCCCCTCCCCCACCTTAACTCAAAGTCGTCAACAACCACTACCACCAATAGCTCTCTTCTCCCTCCTGGTGCTCTTCCTCCTCCCCATCGCAACCTCCTCCGCGAGCACCACTCCCATCTGACCTTACCCACATCCTCCGCAGCTCCAAGTACTCCCTCTCCGCTACCACCCTTTCCTTTGTTGCCCGCGCTACCGCTGCTTAACCTTGCCAACACCACTTTCTCCACGATTAGAGCACCACCGACACCCTCTTCCTTCTCGTCAACTCCACCATCCACAACCGCCACCTCCCCTCCACCTCCCTCTTCCTCTACCACGCCACTCACTTCCCACCTCTCCACTTCTCTGACCTCTCATCCCTCCCCTCCAACTCGCCCATCCCCACCTTTTGCCGCCACTGCTACCTTTTCCTCCACCGCACCTCCTCCGATATCCCCTGCCATGGCACCTCCTATGGAAGGTCTCTCTACCCCTTCATCAGCATCCTCCACCCCAACCTCTTCCTCTCCGAGGTTGTCGATTGGCAGCCAAAGGCGACGACAAGGTCGAGGACATCGTCAATGTCATGGCTAGCAGGGTTGCCGAAGAGAAGGGGTGAAGGAGGTGGTCGAAAGTTGTAGAAGGGGTGGTCGAAGGTAAGGAGAAAGGGAGGTGAAGTGGGAAGAAGGGGGTGAAAATAAAAAATAATAAAATTTTGAGAACTAAACAATAAATTTTTATTACATTTCAGTCCAAAATCATTAAGTTTAACGGCTATAACTAATGGAGTAGCAAATACGAAAATAACGTGACTTTTTCAATAGCATAACCAACAATATAGTGAAGTGAATGACATTAAGTAATTTTAAAAGATTTTAATAGCATTTTCGTATAAATCCCTAGAATTTATCTCTTCCTTGGTAATTCCTACCTTAACATTCATGTAAAAATTAATTAGCATATGTAAAAATATAGATTGTCTAAAAGCCTTACACGTAGGATATAAAACAAAGCCTACTTGCATCTTGCTTAGTTGGGAATGGGATTTGGCAAGCACGTCCCTTTGATATGCTTCCATATATTAGAGTATCATTTTCTAGATCGCGTCCTCAAGCAGTTTAGAGGTCTTTAACATGTTCCTGTAGAGTGCAATTCAAATGAACGCCTCCATGATATCGATCTGAAAGGTAAATTTGAGATCTATTGGCATCAACATCATGCGTCATACATATACGAGTGGAGGCCAGGATCGAACATATTGTTCCACTCACATCGATAAATAGCCCTACCACTACAGCTATTGGCACAACCAGATCACCAAGAGGTTTATAGGTTGACTAGGTGTATTACTGGATTACAATGCAAGTGATTTTACATTTCTTGCTTGTGATTATATATTTAAATTTATCGTTGATGATCATGATTATGTCTAACTCTTATGCAATTCTCTGGATGGGTTCAAGTTTACAAGATGACGCGTAATCGCCTAAAGCATGCGAACTTCCATAACCATGCTAAACTGGAACTTATGATAATTAAGAAGATAATAGTCAATCATTTCAAGCCCCTAAGCCTCAACCAGCAGATGGTGAGGATAACGCACCTGTAGGGGGACATAGACAGGGATAAAGACAGGGACGAGGTTGAGGACGTGGACGAGGACAAAGGCAAGGAAGGAAACGTGGGAGAGGACATGGGAGGGGTTAACGACAGGACTCACCCTCCACCTGAGGTACAACCCCCCAGAATCCACATGACCCACCAGAGGTAAAATCCTTTATTGAATTTAATATTTTCTTTCTCATCAATACATTGACATACTTGAAAATTTTCCTTACAACAGCCTCTAAGAGAAGAACCTTCCCAGGCCTCACAGACTCGAATGGAGGTTTAACCCCCCCGAACCATAGGTCCCACCTAAGGTAAAACATTTAAATGAATTTAATATTTTCTTTCTCATCATTACATTAACACACTTCAAAATTTTCCTTCCAGCAACCTATAAGGGAAAAACCCACTCATGCCACACAAGCTTGAACAGAGGTGCAACCGCCCTAGGATCCACAGGCCCCACTTAAGGTAAAACCTTTAAATGAATGTAATATTTTCTCTCACTAATACATTAACACACTTTCAAATTTCCCTTACAGCCTCTAAGAGAAGAACAACCCTCCCAGTCCCCACAGGCTTTACAAGTGCAACCCGCCCTCAGACTCAACAACAAATGTACTCAATCAAGGTATATTATTTTCTCTTCTCAAAGAAACAAGAGTCAATTTTATATACTTACCTTATGCAACTAAAGTGGTGGGCGTAGGTGTGGTTGAAGCGATTGTTGGTAGAGTAGAAGATCCATTTACGACTCCAACCATCGAGACACCTGTCGTCGCGTAGATTACATCAGGAGCTCCCCTAAAGAGAAAGCTTGAAGATGCAAACTTGGGAGAAAGGACCTCAGAGGTTGTTTGTCATGCCCCACCATCACCTCTAACAGCTCCAACTTTTTGGCGAATTAGTAGTGATGGACGTAGGTATGGCTGAGATGATTGCTGGTAGAGTAGATATCCATTTACGATTCTAGCCATCAAGACACCTGTCATCACGGAGATTACACCAAGAGCTCCCCTAAAGAGAAAGCCTGAAGATGTAGACTTTGGAGAGGAGACAGTCGGAAAAATAAATGATCTTATTTCTCAATAGAAACCCTATACCACTTTATATAGAGGTTTTGGGTCAATTACAATGCATGCCTACAATAAAATGAGAAATGACGAAATACATCGAAACAGAAAATATAACTAAAGATAGATAGGAGTCTCAACACTCTCCCTCAAGTTAAAGCATAAATGTCAATCATGCTCAGCTTGGAACAGCAATCATCGAACGTCGATCGAGGTAGAGGCTTTGTGACCATATCGACAGTTTGATCCTGAGATGCAAACAAATAGTATGCAACAAACCACGCTGGATGAGATCTCTAGTATAGTAACAGTCCACCTCAACGTATTTGGTGCACTCATGGAACATAGGGTTATTGGCTATATATGTGGCAGCTATATTGTCGCATCTCATCTCCATGGGCTCATCAACCTGAATATGCAAATCTAGTAACAAAGATCCAATCCACACCATCTCAGTAGCAGTCTGGGCCATAGCCCTATACTCTGACTCGATACTAGAACGTAAGACAACCTGTTTTTTACTCCCCAGGTAACCAAGTTACCTACAACAAAAGTACATAAACCTACAGTAAACTTCCTATCTGCAGCACATCCTGCATAATATGCATCAGAGTATCCCACAACTGTCATAGGAGCCCCAGCCTGAAAAAGAAAATCATGTCCAGGTGCTTTCCTCAAGTATCTAAGCACCTACATAGCAGTCAATCAATGCTGCTTGATTGGCCTATCCATGAACTGACTAAGCTTGCCTACAATAAGTGCAATATCGAGCCGTGTAATAGTCAAATAAAGTAGCTTGCCAACCAACTACCTATGTATAATCTGCTATCAATTGCCTCTGCCTCCTCATTATGAAGATGTGCCTTATGATCCATAGGAATATTGGCTGGTTTGGACCCCAACATACTTGTCTCCTAAAAAACATCCAACGCATACTTGCGTTGAGAAAGAACAATCCCATCTCTGCTCCTAAAGACCTCGATCCCCAAAATTGCCCCAGATCTTTCATAACAAACTGCTATGTAAGAGATTCCTTGACCCATCTTATCCCAACCTCACCATCGCCAGTGATAATCAAGTCATCTCCAAAAACCAGTAGAGCTACCATGCCAATATCTGTTTTCCTGACAAACAGAGAGTGATCTAAAGAAGATTTATGCATCTCCATCCTCTGCAACACATTTGAGAGCTTGTAAAACTAGGCTCTCAGGATTTTCTTCAGGCCATAAATGGCCTTTCTAAGTCTACACACACTCCCCTTGAACCTCAAAACCTAAGGGTTGCTGCATGTAAACCTCCTCTTGAAGATCATCATAAAGAAAAACATTCTTCACATCAAACTGGTGTAGCCGCCAATCTCTGTGAGCCATAACAGAGATAAGTATACAAACCGTGGCGAGACATGCAACGAAGAAAGTGTCAAAGAAGTCCACCCCATATGTTTGGGCGAACCCCTTTGCCACCAACCTGGCCTTATACATTAAAATAGATCCATCATGGTTGCACTTCAAGGTAAAAACCCATCTGGAACCAACCAATCACGCACCTACAGGAAGCGAGGTGAACTCCCAAGTTTGTCTACCCCGGAGTGCTGCCATCTCGTCCTCCATGGCATGATGCCACTTTGGGTTAAGCACGGCCTACTGTTATGTAGACAAAATGTGTAAGGCTGTGTCTGGCAAAAGTTGCCAAACTGAGAACCAAGACCATCAGTAGGCAAGCTGCCTACATCATGATATCTGGACTCACATGTGCGGGGCACCTTCCTAATGGCAATAGGAAGATTAGAATCGTCTGGCACCTCTAACTAAACATCTGCAGAAGTAACCTCACTACTACTGTGATCCGCACTATCAAAGGGATCAAGTCGAACTAGACTGTCACTGTCATCAGAAACCATCTCAACTGGTTGTGGACCATCAGTCACTAGTGAGGGTAGTGGCCTCAGTAGTGTCGCATGAGATCTACCATACGTGTGTAGCAGACCATGCAATCTCTAGTAGTCATCCAAGGAGGTCGTAGAGCTCGAAGAAGTCAACCGAAATGTGGAGATCCGAATCGCCTCTAGTGGAACAGGAGGAATAGGCATAGGAACTGCATCATCATGAACACTCATCTATCCAGCAACTGAAAAATATAGTGGTCTCATGAAAGATCACATCAACGCTGACAGAATGCCTGTGGTGGATGGGATCGTAACATCGGTACCCCTTTTGGTTCCTGAAGTACCCTAAGAAGACACACTTGATAGTGCGAGAAGCAAGCTTATCACGGCCTGGTGATGGCACATGAACCAAAGCAACACACTCAAAAATCCTGGGAGACACATGAAAAAGCTTACCATCTGGATGTAACAAGAGAATCGATATCTGCTCATGACGAACTGAACTTGGCATCCTATTAATAAAATAGCATGTCATCAAAATATCATCCCCCTAATATCTCTGTGGAATATTGGGGTGGATAAAAGTGCAGGCAACCTCTAATAGGTGTCTGTGCTATCGCCCTGCAACCCCATTCTACTGTGAGATATGGGAACAAATGATCTAGTGGATAATCCCACGAGTCCTATAAAACTCTATAAGTCTACCAGTGCAGAACTCGAGGACATTATCTATCCGTAGAATCTTCATTGTGGCAAAATACTGAGTCATGATCTCCAAAAGAAGAGTCTCTATAACACCTCCAACCTCTGCCATGTTCTTTAGAAGAAACACTCAGGACATTCCGGTAAAATTAGCAATGTTAACAAGATAATAATGATGTCCAATACTGTCTAGAACTCTATTCGCTCCCCAGACATCCATATGGAGTAACTCAAAAGCTGTCGTTAATCAAGAAAAGAGGACCGATAATGCTTACCTAACGGGCAAGCTCACACCTAATAGTAGTGGCAGGTGAAACATGTGGAATCACCCTCCTGAGACGATCCAAAAGCAGGTGACCTAAACGAATGTGCCACTGTAAGGCATTCCCACCATCATACCTGCTAGCTCTTGCAAACGGTTCCTGGCCAAGGAGATAAAGACAATTCTCCTCTATACCTCTGGCGATGGTCTTCCCAGTGAACTTATCCTGGACTATGTATCACCTCATCAAAAAAAACCCTACAATGAAGATCCTTGGTGTTCCTGCTCACGGACAACAAGCTCATGAGAAACTCCGGTACATGTAGTGCTCTTGGCAGCTGCAACGTGGAAGTTACAGATACTTCCCCTTGACCAACAATGGGAGCGTGCCTGGCATCAGCAACCTGCACCGTTCTCCCTGATGCAACAGAACTGAGTGACCGAAAATAACCTTGATCCCCACAAAGATACTGTGAAGCACCAAGGTCAACCAACCATCCTATACCATGGTGACTCCTGTCATGCTTCTACAGCATCAAGCTCGCATACTCCACCATCCCTATCGCAATAGCGATGTCCAATGACATCTTTGCACCTCTTGAGATTGGCATTGTGCTTAGCAGGACAAAGGGGATCACCAAGGGCTAGAACTCGTCATCTTTGAACCAATACCTAGAGAAATATGCCACAAATAGATCTGAAAAATAATTTCAGATCATAGAACAACTTTGAACAGCAACAAGGGAACTCAAGCATGAAGATCCAAGGTACCCGGAGTTGGAAAGCTCACACCCAAGGCAAGAGAGGGTCCCCTAAGCAAGGCTACGGGGTGTGTACAGCCTGGGGGAGGCTCTATACACCCACAGCGCGAAGAGAAGCCCCCCTGTGGGGTCACCTACGCCCTTTGTCGCCACCTGTCGTTGTAGCAAGCTATTGCGCCATTGCTGCTGGTCTACAGCAAGGAGAACTCCCTCCGACGACCTTATGGGTGATCACCTAGGGGAAACATGCCGCCTAGGAGCCTTTTGGCCCCTCTGACAGATCCTCCTACTGATGAGGAGGATTGATGATGGTTCTTTACATCGGCAATGAGAGGGTTGGCGACGAGGAAGGAACTAGGGTTTTAGATGGTTAAGATTTCGGGGGTTGATTTTTGGTAGAATACCAGAACCCAGCCTAGGACCGTGTTCTGATACCAAATCTGAAAAATAAATGATCTTATTTCTCAATAGAAAACCTACACCTCTTTATATAGAGAGGTTTTGAGTCAATCACAATGCATGCCCACAATAAAATGAAAAATGACAAAAATACACCGAAATAGAAATATAATTAAAGTTAGATAGGAGTCTCAACAGAAACCTTAGATGTTATTCGTCATGCCCCACCATCACCTCCAACAGCTCCAAATTTGGAAAAATAAGAAGATGCCACTGGGACACAAATTGACAAAATAAATTGGGAAAGTCGGTTATAGCAATTTGAACTTGATTCTCCCAACCCTTCAATGACATATACTCGAAGAAAAAGAAGAAAATAATTGCACCCATTGTATAGGATTTGATTTGAAAGTGAGATACAATTATAGCCATTGCACTTACATTGTATGTTGCAATATTTTTCTTTTTTTTTATAAGAGTTTGTTGTAAATATGATCATGTGAAGGTCAGAACAAAACTTTACTGAATATACCTCATACAAGTTATCCATTTCTCGCAATAAACTATGATTGATTGGTTGATTGGTTGTGATATATGTTAAATTGTCTTGTTATTTTTATGACATATTTATGAGTAAATTGGTTGTGATAGAAAATAATTGTACCCATTATATAGGATTTGATTTGAAAGTGAAATACAATTGTAGTCATTACACTTACATTGTATGTTACAATATTTTTCTTTTTTTTTGTAAGAGTTTGCTGTAAATATGATCATGTGAACTTTACTGAATATACCTCATACAAGTTATCCATTTCTCACAACAAACTATGATTGATTGGTTGATTGGTTGTAATAAATGTTAAATTGTCTTGCTATTTTTATGACATATTTATGAGTAAATTGGTTGCAATATGTTAAGTTGTCTTCCTATTTTATGGGTTATATTTATGAGTAATCAGTAGCAGCAGCAAGAGCAAGCAACATTAGCAAAGAAGCATCAGCATCAACAGCTATGCAACACTGAAAAAAAAATCTTCTACTTTGAAATTAGTTTTTAAAAGCATTACATGTAAGAGGGGATTAAACGTATGAAACTTATCTCTATTAAAGGCAAGTTACGTACACCAAGAGGGAAATATAAATCAACTCCTAGAGCTAGTTTTACATTGCTATTTCCAAATTTTAATTCATGCATATATGTAGAAAATGACAGTTGATATTGTTTCAAAAAGAAATTGAAAGTCGATATTCAATCGATGATTTTATCAACTAAGGAATATATAACATGTGAGTGATTAATCAGAGATTAATCAGTGTAATATTTTTTAATATTTAAAATTTTAAATATAATTATATATACCAGTATACATATTAAATGTACATATAAATTAATTTTTTTTATATTCATATTCTCCCAGTATAGTTTATAACAAATAGCTATCAATATCAAAAATACATAAAATAGGACATAAACTAAAATTAATACATCATAAATCTAAAGGAAACAAGTTGAGGTAAAGGAGACAGGAAAGATCGAGGGCTTTTCTTAAGGCTAAGGCTTTTGTGCATTGGGAACTTAAGATAATGGGAGAAGTCAAGTTTAGTTGGGTGCATTTAGGCATCGGGATTTGGTTTGGGGGTGCATTGCACGTGCATCAAAACTAAAAAAATTGAAATCCTAAAATTACTCGGCAGATTAATCGGTTGATTAATCGGATAATAAACCGATTAATCAGGTAGACCGACTATAAGACTAAATATAAGTACTCGGTTCGTTTTTGAACCGCATACAATTATGCGGCCGATTAATCGGTTGCATAGATCGATCTTTGCACCCTTGAATCCATGATACAATATTTAAGGAATTTTTATCACTAACTACTTTATTCATGAAAATTCTTCCAGGTACGTAACTAGTAGCCTAATAATCGTGTCCAAGATGTCAAAAATGCTCTCCTCCGCACCTCGTTCCAAATGAAAAGAAATAAACGTTGATTTCCCCATTCACAGGACCTAGTTTTATAGGTTGGGTTGGGTTGAAAAAATCCCAACCCAAAGACCTTGGGTTGGGCTTCGAGTTAGATCCCAACCAGACCTAACGCAATCCATGTGCACCCCTACGCGAAGAATTTTCCTAAGTACGGTAATTAAGGAATAATATTCCTTAATTACCGTATAGGGAAAGTAAATTTGTTAAGTACGGTGGGAAACTCGCCTCTTCAGGAAGTACTTTATACGAAACTCGTCTCTTGAAGAGGTGAGTTTCCCCCTTCCCAACCTCCCTACCCTCCTGCTTCGCGGCACTTGGTCTTTGAGAAACTCGTGGTGAGTTTGGTTTAGACATAACTCGCCTCTTCAAGAGGTGAGTTTACATGTTATAACTCTGCGCACGTGCCCTTCCCCTTCTGCACCCCTGCCATTTGTAAGGTTGGTGCTACTGCTATTGCTGTTGTGAGAGCACAACCACCGTGTTGCTACTGCTACCGATCTCCTCCACGAGCTCAGATACACTTCCACCACTGTTTGTGTCCTATCTTAAGATTGAATGCTATATATATATTAATCAATGTTTGATAATTTTAATTATATTATTTTAAAATAATATTAAATTGAATGCTATATATATCAATCAAAATTTGATATACAAAATTTATTCTAAATCAACTCCTCTTCTCCACATTCGACTCCCTTCCAAAAATAAATAATGTTAGAGATACAGATCTTAAAATTGATACTGAAACATTAAATTAAAATCATCTGATGCAAGTAAAATACAAGAAAAGAAAGCAAAAAACGATTATTAAAAAATTATCTGGTGGCCAGAAAAAGTTGGAAGCGGTCTGTTAATATTGTTGTGGAGGTTGAGAACTTGCTGCATAGGGTATCACTTAGCTTGACATATAGACCTATCAAATTATAGGAATCAAATTGACCAACCACACAAAGAAGATAATTTAAAGGAGGTTGAGGCATGGGTAGAAAATCACATTTCCAATTTATCTATCACTAAAATAATCCACCTTTAAACACACATGATAAAAACCTTATAATTTTTATTGATTTAAAAAAGACTTAGAATACACTAGTACTCTCTCAAGGAATATCTTGGGAAATTTTGGAAAATAAATAGGTGCCATGTTGTATATATGTTTATTTTGGTGTTAACCTATATTTCAAAAGCTATGTTATCAATCAATGGTGATTTTAATTATATTAATGCTATCTTAAAATTGAATGCTATATATTTTATGTGTTAAGAAGTTTGTGAAATGGAGATACTCTTTGAGTACTTATTAGGATATAAAAAATTTAAAGTTGAAGTTAACATTAGATGAAAGTGTTGATTTATGAATTGTCATACAGTTGTCATTTAATCTCTTTTATTTTACAATTTGTTCAGGTTACTTGGAATAGTTGAATTTGTGTTGGGTTTGATCTACTATAATAATTCTATTGTCCGAAATACAAATAAAATCCAATATGACAGGGATTCACATAAAAGGATAAGGATATATACGAATTGGAGATTTGAAGATTTATCGGATAAGATTTGCTCAACTTTAAGTATTAATCGACAGAGTAATCGAGTGAAGATTAGTCATCGCTTTCCCCATTATGAAGGGATTAATTTTTGTTTAACTATTGTAGGCGATGACGATGATTTTAATGTATGATCGATTGGGCAATTGAGGCCTAGAGAGGGAAGACATTTACTGAACTTTACATTGATATCGAAGGTGAGGGTGTTCGTACAGCTCAATCACTGAATGTAGAATGATCACATCAATGACCTCCACAAGAACCACATAACGCACCTCGAGAGAATGTCTATTCCAGAACTTCCCCTCGAGCCGCTTAATGTTCAGAATGAAAGTTATATGGGTGATGTACCCGTTGACAGGAAAAATGAAGTATAATATACAGTTGTTGAGAATGAATGTAGAGTAAGGCACATTTCTCAAGTTTGTGATGACTGTTGTGGCTCACCACATGAGAATGACACAGACGAAGAAGATAAGTTGAATGAGGGAGAGAATGTCTAGGTAAATGCACCATCTCATGTCCCAACCCGTAACAGGAGGGTGCTTCAGTTTGGATCTAGTAGCAAACATGACAGCAATCAGTTAACCGATGATCGAGATGTTTTATTTTATGACGATTCGCCACATCCTCTTAAAAGAGATTACTCTAATGAATACTCCAGTACTAGAATGAGTCATCCAAACATATAACTGGTCAAAGGGATGACATTTAAAATCAGGCAAGATTTGGTGTTTGCAATTAAGAAATTTCACATTAAGAGTCGTGAATTTTGAAGTTCGAGAGTCAAATAGAAATGTCTAGTCATTGATATTTGCATGTAAATCTGAAGGTTGCACATAGAGATTGTGCAATCATTTCAGAACTTTTGATCACAGTGGGTATTAAGCACTTTACATGGTCAACACACTTGTGACCATATCCAAGACAATGAAGATCACCCTTAACTCGATTACAATTTCATGGGGCGGTACCTAATAGATTATGTGAAACGATCACCTTTGGTTAAGGTGAATTTCTTACTTGAGGTAATTGATGAAAAATTCAAGTATACAATCACAAGGAGAAGGGTTTACGACGCAAAGCGAAAAGTCATTGAATTGATGTATGGTGAATGGGACAAGTCCTATGAAGACCTGCCATATCTTTTACATGCCATTAAAGATTCAAATCCCGGGACATTCATAGATTTAGAATCAGTTGATATCGATGACACAAATGGCATGGTGTTGATGAAAGCTTTTTGGGCATACGGACCTTGCATTGAAGCGTTTACCCATTGTCGACCAATATTTAACCATTTGTAAATACAAGCATAAGCTGCTGACTGCATGTGGTGTGGATGCCAATCAACATATTGTGCTTTTTACTTTCGCTATTGTCTATGAGG
This sequence comes from Thalassia testudinum, assembly GCA_037157565.1. Classification (NCBI taxonomy): domain Eukaryota; kingdom Viridiplantae; phylum Streptophyta; class Magnoliopsida; order Alismatales; family Hydrocharitaceae; genus Thalassia; species Thalassia testudinum. The sequence goes on from JAZHRO010000014.1 coordinate 41,500,596, forward strand.
AGTTCACAGACAGATGGTTTTGGTTTCTTAAAAGAGTAAGATATTGTCTAATCCGTGATCGAGAAGATCCAATTTGTATTATTTCTTATCACCATGGGGGGATATTTGCTACAACTACTACTGATGATGTTGGGTTACATCATATACATTTAAGGTTTTGTGCACCTCATATTGTAAGCAATTTTAACTCGGTAAATAATGTATATATGAAATTAATAATGAAGGTTGCATTGCAATCTTCACTGCGAAAATGGAAATTTTGCATGAATACATTGAGAAACATTAGCAAAGATTCTTCTAAATGATTCGACGAACGTGGGAATGATAAGCAACAATAGACGATGGCTTTTGATGGTAGATATAGATTTGAGAACATGGCGACTAATTTGAGCGAGTTATAATGAGATTCTCAAATAAGCTATAGCATTGCCTATATGTGCCTTAGTTAGAAAAATATTCTACAATTGTGTTGCGTATTTTAACAAATACCGTGAAAAAGCACATACACCAATGGGCAGTAATGAGAGATTTACCACATATGCAAATGATATGTTGGAAATTTGGTTGAATGTAGGGAAAAATCATTAACATCACTCGTTTTCATGAGATTCCCAATCCATACCATGAAGTTCTCACTGGTAGGCATAAGACACCATATGATTTGAAAGGTGAAAATTTTCACAAAGTAGATATAAAGAATGCAACTTGTACCTACAACAGGTGGCAAACATATACAATCACGTGCTCACATATATGTGCAATGTTGACATCTAGATGTTTGACATCCGTACAACTGTCGCCCATTGGTACACCTAGGAGCAACAAATGTTAATATACCAAAGAAAATTCGAGTCAATACCTGATCTTAAAGGTTACCAGTCGTACATATTTCAAAAGCACATCCCTTGGTAAAAGAAAAAACGAGATAAAGGACCACCGAAGTCAACTCGTGTCCACAACAAGATGGATATTCAAGAAAGCAATAAAGCAATAGTTGTCGTGTGTGCATGCAAGAAGGCCATACCAAAAAGCATTGCCCCCACGTACAACACAGAAGCTCGTCATCCACACAACAAATCACATAGCCAAACACTTGACATAGTAGAAACATCAATAAATGCAATGTTTATAAAAATACTAGTCATAACAAGAAGAATTGTCCAAATAGAGGTAAATGCAATGTTTCTAATGAATTTCCTTTTCTCAAGAATTGTGATAAATTTCTTATTGTTGTTACAATGTATATTTACAAGTATATTTTCCTTATATGCAGATGGAGGCAGAATCGATTGATCATTCTATTCTACATGGCCAAGATGTACACCGATCTACTAGTGTATGGAACGGTAACGTAAGTATCAGAATTTTCACATTATATATACTAAGGCATTTTTAGCATTTATAAATATATCTTCCAGTAAGATGTTACATGGTACACTAACACAGGTCTACTCGGCATTGAGGTGCCGTCGTCGAGATGCAGTTATGCATTTCATCCTAGTGCATCCACAAGTAGCACAGCTTGTTCAGCAAGCAAGCTTCAGAGGGATTCTGGACTTGGGATTCATATCACTCGACTGGCATCTTATTACTGTTTTAGTAGATCGATGGAGGCTAGAGACCTATACATTTCACATGCCTGCTGGTGAGATGACTGTCACCTTAAAGGATATTGCTATCATTACCAGATTATCTGTCGATGGGTCAATAGTCAAAGACATCACCACTGTTCCTAGCTAGACTGGGTTGTGCCAATGTTTACTTCGAGCAGTACCCGGCAAGAACCAAATTACTAGTTTAAGGGTACAACTGAGTTGGTTGTAGGGGACCTTTGCAGACATGGTAGATGATGCGGATGATAAGGCATGTCGTCGTTACGCACCAGCTTACATTTTACAGTGCATGGGAGGCATTCTTTTCCAGGACAAGTCTGAAAACTACATCTCATTAATGTACTTGCCCTTGTTAGAAGACTTGGAGGTTAGTTGAATTTATATTTAACCGATTTTAATATTTATTGCTTAAGATTGAATGACCGCTTACATTTTCCACTTGCCATTATTGAATTTATATCATAAGCTGCAGGACAGTATAGCTGAGAAGCAGCTTGTTTGGCATTTCTCTATTGCCAGCTTTTCTTAGCTGCATGTGTAGGGACTGACGAGATTGGTGGAGCATTGATCATGTTACAGCTTTGGGTATGGGAGAGGTTTCCCCACGTAGCACCTACAGTGCACCATCATCCAGAGTGGCAAGGACGACCGTTAGGCGCCCGTTGGGTGGCTGCTTTCGATGTTCGGAAGCAGTCAACCAACGTTGTTATTCCTTATAGGGATGCATTTGACCTCCAGAGTGTATACCATGTATTAAATTTACAAATTCATCCTAAGTTCTTACCTTCACAAACATATTCTAATAAATTAAATTGTGTGATTACACAGGTTCTACAGCCTTACACAAAAGAAATACAACAAAACCTACCTACGTATTGCCTAATTGAGAGGGACATCTGACATGCACGAGTACCTTTGATATGCTTCCATATAGTGGAGCATCATTTTCCTGATCGCATCGTTAGGCAATTTGGAGGTCATCAGCATCGTTTTAAATGCGTCAGCATGCCATCAACATGCCATCGGCAAGGCTATTTTTTAGCACGGGTCGTACCAACACAGATAAAGTGTCAATTTACAGGGATATCGTCGACATGCTGATGAAATAGGTGCCCATGCCGAGATTGCTGCTAGTTTTTTTTACTACTGTTATTTTTATCCGTATGCACTAGTATGCCCTCGGCATACTCACAGCGTGCCCTTGCCATGCTCATCGGCATGCCCATCGAAAAACGGGCATTTCAACGACGTGCCCTCAGCATGCCCACAAAATGCATACTTAGAATTTCATCGGCACGACATCGAAATCGGCATTTCGAACCTTGTCTTCAGGATGTTCCTATGCAGTATGATTCAGATGCCAACCTCCATGATATAGATCTGAGAGGGAAATTTAAGATCGATTGGCATCAACATCATGCATCATACATACAGGATTGAAGGCTAAGGCACAACATATTGTTCCGATGATACAGATAGATTGCCCTACCACTACACCTGAGTACGTCACTTGGTATAATAGGACAACCAAGAGGTTTATAGGTCAACTTGGAGCGTTACTGGATTACAATGTAAGCTCTTATACATCTTTTTTGTAATTATAATTGAGTTTTACAATTCTAGTTGGTAATAATATATGCAGTCTCGAAATGGGTTCAAGTTTGTGAGATGACGTGTGATCACCCTAAGTTAGCAGAGATCCATAGCATAGCATAGCAATCCAGATAAACACTAAGACAATATCAGATCAATTCAAAGTTCCTGAGCCTCAAGCAGCAGGCGATGGGGATGACAGACCTACAGGAGGACGTCAGCAGGGACGGGGAGGAGGTTGAGGACGTGGCAGAGGACAAAAGCAAGGAAGGGGGCATCAAAGAGGACATGGGAGGGTACAGGGACATGACCCTCCACCCGACGCCCCATACCCTGCACAAGAGGCCCCAGACCCTGCACCCAAGGCCCCAAACCTTGCTCCCAGGGTAGCAGACCCTGCACCAAAGGCCCCACATCTTGCACCGGAGGCCCCAGAACCACCACAAGATCCATATAACCCCAAAAGTAAAATCTTTCTATTAAGTATAATATATACACTAATATCAGTATATTGACATCAATGCTTTCAATGCAATAACCCCCACAAGAACCCTTTTAGTCCTCACCTGATCAAATGGAGGTGGAACACCAGCAAAATCCATAGGTCCCATCCAAGGTAAATATTGTAAATTAATTTCTTACATTCCTCATTAAATTATTGACAAACTTAATTTTCGTTGCAACATCTAACATCAGAACCCACGCTGGCCTTGAAAATTATAACTGATGATCAATTCATGACTCCACCCATCGAGTTACATGGCAGCTCTGATATTACGTCAGGAACCCCTGTCAAGAGAAAGGCTGGAGATACAAACATTGGAGAGGAGATGTCGGAGGGTGTTCTTCGTGGGCCACCATCACCTCCAAATCCTCCGAATTCCGGCTCCGCAGGAGATGCCTCAATGAGTCATATTGATGAAATTGATCAACAAGGTCGGTTGCAACATTTTGGACACCCTACAATGACGTACACTAGAAGGAAAAGATGAAGAAACTAATTGTTGACAATATTAGTAGTATGCTTTTGTATTTAACAGTGGGGCTTAATTGTAACTCTTAGTATTTTTCAGTAAGGCACAATATTTTCCCTTTTGTGATCAAAAAGTTTCATATTAATCTCATCGTGTTGAATGTCAGATTTGTTGGTTGTGATTGATTGCTTCTTTGCATGGTTGTCAATGATTCATTGCTTGATTCGGATAATATGATTATTGGTGTCATATTGCGTGGACTGTTAGATTCTTTGCATGGTTGTCAAAAAGTTCCTCTTTACTTCCACATTTATTGTTGTCGTAGTTCATTCTGAAACAAGCAATCAACAACATAAGGCGACAGCAGCGGCAGCAGCAGCAATCAGCAGCAGTCAGCAGCAACAGCATGTAAAAAAATAATAATAATAAGAAACTCACCTCTTCAAAATGCGAGTTCCAACAAGAGGCAAGTTATGTACAAACTTACTAAACTCGACCAACAAAATCGGATGTCTAATGATACAGTCAAACATATTTTTAGACGTTTGATTTCCTATCATAAGACGTCTAGCCATAAAATTAGACATCTAATAATAGGAGGTTTTGTTCATGTTTCCCTGTTTTGGACCAGATCTAAACAAGATTCTAGTGTGTAAGAGTCAGACAATAGAGAAAACGTCTAACATAATATATGGACATCTGGAGTGTATAAAGTTGAACTTCCCTCTTGATGAGGCAAGTTTCTCAAAGGCCAGCGCCGAGAAGATGCGACTAGGGATGGGATGGGAAGTGGGAAACTCGCCTCTTCAAGAGGCGAGTTATGTTTAAAACTGTAGTTCGTGAAACTCACCTTTACAAGAAGCGAGTTTCCTATGATAATTAGCTAATTATCTTCCCCTATACGGTAATTAAGGAATATTATTCCCTAATTACCGTACTTAGGAAAATTCATCAACCCTATGCATGAGCAAGTGGGTACATGCACTTGTATGTGCATGCACATGTGAAAGAAGCATGCACATGCCATTATGTGCATGCATGTAACTTCCAAAAGTGGGAAAACGAAATGGATTACCATAAGGTTTCTCAAATCACTTTATGCTAGTGCTTCCTTCGGTGAGTGAATCATCTGAAGAGATTACAATCGGAGCAAAAGGGATATTTACATGGAGTGAAGCAGTCAACACATTTATTAGAACACTTAGCAATGTTAAAGGGGGCTAAAAAAGCCGGGATCACATTTTATTTACAACATATATCATCAATGCGAGAGACATATAGAAAAGTTAGAATGCAAGCTACATAACACCACAAGCATTCTTATCACTTTACTTTCTGATACCATAAAATGTGTGGGTACAGCTTTCTGATATCAGTAAACAAGCATTAGAATTCAAACCTTTGCAGACCCCAATGCCCCTGATGAACCGACAGAAGCCCGTGGTGCCATCCTGTAATAGATTACGAAGAAATCCTTAGCAATGTCCAATGCACTTCTCCACGCCACAGCTCAGACGTAAGCAGATCAGCAAAAAGAAACGAAGGCACCAAAGGAACACACGGACAAAGAGTGAAATTCCTAACACGTGAAAGAATTCAGCGGTTATAGAACAACAACGGACCGACCATTCGTGAATAAAGTGGGCGTTCATCTCTTGTAAAGGAACGATCAGCAGATGACAACCTCATTGATCCAAACACTCTTAACACAGTACGTTTTTGGAACAAGAACAGCCGAACGGGACACACTGAGACAAAGAAACCAATGGATCCAGCAAATCGAGACCAAACCAATCAGGTTCGAGATAGAGAGAGAGAGAGAGAGAGCCCACCGGATGGAGGAGCGGAGGCATCGGCACCTCGCAGGGACGGCGGATCCGTAGAGTGAGCTCGGGATCGTGGGGATATCGGTGCGTGGGGAAACCCTACGAAGCCCCGAAGAGTGGAGAGGGAGGAGAGAGCGGGGAGGAGCCAAGAAAGAGTTGGTGGTGGCGGTCGCCATAGGTGAGAGTGGTGGAGCTCTACGTCTTTCGTGCGCCTCCTCCTGCGCGTCCGTGTACGGACCGTAAAAAATCTTGTACGACAGTTATTAATAAATTTATTTTGCTAATCATCTATTAATATAACTAAAAGATTATGCCATTTTACGTTTCTCCTTCCACCCTTAAACCTCACTCCCTTTCGCTCTTCCCCTGCGTACACACACTCCCGAGGGCCTTTTAGCATAAGGGTGATGGGGGTGAGGTAAATATTAGGATAAGGAGTTAGAAATCATGAAAATGATAAAATGGAGTCATAGGTCGTTGGATGAAAGAGCAACCTACAAAGGTCGCCACTCCATCCAACGACCTATCTCCCATCCCACGTGTCCATCATCTTGTTGAGTGGAAGTCGTCAGATGATCCAGCGACCTTCGATAGGTTGCTCGATTATCTAACAAACTTTGCCAACGGTCGCACGACGTAACGGTTAATCGAATCAACCGTTGCCCCCACCCCGCTCTTCCCCTCCCCGACTCACCTATGTAAACGCACCCGCTCCCCTCTTTACATTACACATCGTCCTCCATTCCCTCTAAAAAATTCTCCTCTTCATTCATCTTGTTGAGATTTGAAATCGTGATTACACTGAAACTCTACATTACGATCTCATTAAAATTTTGAATTTGATATTGCAATCTTGTTGAGGATCTGAATTTTATTACACTCCAACATCTATATTTAGCAGTAAGATAACTTGATCTTTTTCTAAAGAATAATTAATTGTAGTTATTTTTTGATAATAAAAATTTTTTTTTAAGGTTAACTTTTTTTTAGTAAATAACACTTTTATATTTTATTGATTATGCAGACATGGCAGACAATATTGTGATACTTAGGATTTATTAGGGTGATAGAGTAATATCTATTTATTCTAGTATTAATTATATCGATGGTTATTGGATGAATACATCAATTAATTGATGTACTTCATTCGAAAATTTGTTATCTATTATATATAATATTAGTGGATATTCTAAATCATATTATAAGCTTCAGTTAATATGCAAGTAAATAAGCGAAGATGGTAGATCATTTCCTTATGATATTGAGAATGACGAAGGAACTCAAATGATGTTAGAGTTATTAGGAAGTATGTAGAGTACAATTGACTTATATGCTGTAGCGGAGCCATTAGAAAGTCAACCACTATACCATCAATATAAAAACATAACTTCATATTCAAATTATGACTTTAGTAATAACTCGTATTCATTACATTATGGGATGTTAAATTCCTCGTAACATATTCCAATGGATAAAGCGAGACATATATTAGAAGAATAATTACATCTAGTAGAAGAAGCATGTAAAGACTCATCCTGATCTTAGCCTTTTAAGACGTCTGGAGTATCAGCCAGACGTCTGGACCCATTTCTAGACGTATGGAAATTGAAAAATCTGTACGCACCCTGCGGTCTGCGTGCAGGCGACGCGCAGACTCTTCTTCCATCTCCTTCCTTCTTCTTTTCCCCTCTGAACCCTAACCCCCCGGCCTTATATAAGAGACCCCCCTTCCTCTCCTCTCCACTCCACCACTACCACCACACCTTCCACTCCATTGCCGTGAGCAAAGGCACACGAGAGAGAGAGCGAGAGCGAGGAGCAGCGGGCATGAGGAGGAGGAGAGGGCCGAGGTCATGAGCTTCGTGGAAGCTCGTCGGAGGCTCGCACGGCCACAGCGACGCGTGCGAGAGGAGGAGGACGTTGGGGTGTAGTCCTCGACCTTCTGCAGTAGTTGGGGTTGCAGTGGAACGGAAGGAGCTGCAACGGAGCGGGACGAGAAGCATACTGGAATTTTTCCAGTATCAGACGTCCAGAACATCTTCCGGACGACTGGCTGGACGTCTGGCGTCGACCCCAGACGTCTGAAAGCAAGTGTGTTGTGAAGGTATGTCTTCTTTGCGATTACGGCCATGCAGGCTGCACCGCAGTTGATCCTGTTAGGTTAAAAGTGGTTTGCTGCTCTGTCATGCGCAGGAGCAGCTTTGGGAAGGTGCGTGGAACACCCTTCCATGCACTTTCGGATGTCTGGACAGCTTACCAGACGACCAAAGGCATTCCCAGACGACCGGAGGATTGGTCAGACGTCTGGAACTGTTTCCAGACGGTCGCGGAGGAGTCCTGGACGTCTAAGATCACTGCAGGAGCTTGAGGTGAGTCTCTGTGACTTTTAAGACGTCTGGACTTGTTTCCAAACGTCTAATTTGGATTTGCAGACACGTTTTTGACCCGTTTAGGGTTCGATCGGGATCCGTTTTACGCAAACAAAGTATCCGTGGTTTCCTTGTGAATTCCTCTATGTATTAGAAACCTTTATATACTAGTCTGAATGTTCCATTGTGATGTGTTCCTTGGTATAGGACTTCGACCTATTGCGTGTTTGGGACTTGCAGAGGTACGTGGGCCTGCAGTTCGAGCCCCCAGTACTCCCGGATTGTCTGGTAGAGTGGTCCACCCCTGCTATACTTATTAAATATGAATGCATCTATGAAAATTAGACAACTGAAAACCTAGAATGTGGCATGAACCTTAGGACAAGAAATGGTTGAACAAATTATTGGCTTAATTGAAATTGTATATATATATGAATGAGCTGAACTGTTAGCCATTGCCTATAAATAAATACGAGCTGCCTGTTAGAATATAAGCTACCTGAGATAACTAAACAGTTACCTGTGATATCACTTGTTGCATGTGTTAAATTGTGGAAGTACAAGCTACATGTGTATAAATTAGAACTAAATTGTGAATGATGAAACCTGGATTGGAATAATATGATGAACATGAGCATGAACCCTACGGGGAGTTAGGAGTAGAACTCCTGTGGTTAGATGGAAAGGCCTGGAATGTGGACGGGAAGTGTGCTGGTCCTTGAGTACGTGGTACTAAGGAGAGCGACTGTCCCCTTTTAGTGTAGAGCGGAGCTAGCCGCCCTTAGGTTGAGATTCGAGGTTAGGATTGGCCACTCTACACCGACTTCTGTTGGCCCTTGTGTACACGATACCAAGGCGAGCTACTAGTGTAGGGAGGGAGCTAGCCACCCCACGGGGCCCAGGGTTCAGCTAGCCACCCTGCACCGACTTGTTAAGCCCTCTGGACAAATCGAGGTAGTCAGACGAGGGTGCGCGAACTGTGGAGGGGCGAGACCCCTGTTTGGTTCTGAGGGGCTAGACCCCTATTTCTGAGAGGGCTAAGTCCTATACTGTTCCGTGTTGTACTTTAAACATACCCGCTAGCGGAAACGATTGACCACGTGCCAGTGCGGGGTAGCTACCTGTGCGCTTATCGTGCGTGCTGTAGTCACCACTACGTCTGTCAATGACCTCGGGGTGGTTGACTGGGTGTAGGACTACCACGGGGGACTCTCCCGGCCAGAAGAGCACCACGTGTACCTTCTACTCTTTGGAAAAGACTGCAATCAAGATAGTTCCCACAAGGAACACGCAAGATCAATAAAAACCTGAAAGATGAGAAAAGGGGTGAAACAGGAATTACCTGTAACATAAAATAACTTGAAAGGATAAATATATCTGCTACTTTTTACTGCTTTAGATAGTATGGTTACCACTCTACTCAGCGTTCGCTGACTCCTTTTTTACATAACCCTGTTCAAGTCCAGGAATTGAGCAGCCCAAGCTACCGGCTGCGGAGGGTGTTGGGCCCAATCGATCCCAGCCGTAGTTTCCAGTACTTTTGTTGTACTCTCTTTTCTGCTAGAGTGAGTTTCAGACTTGTTGTTACTGTTCCTGTTACTATTGCTTTTATTCTACTTTCCTGTTGTTGTTGTGGTATGTACTGAACTAGCAGCTTTTACTTTCCTTTACTGCTTGTATACTTTTATTGTTAGTTACATTGCATAGTGAATGTGATTTATTTTCCTACTTTTCTGTTATTTCTTGTTGGACGACTGGGTCTTGGGATTATTCAAGGCAAGTCGGTCTTGGGTCCCGTCGGAATTTGGGAACCGGATCCTAACAAAGCAGTTGCTTTAGAACACAGAAATATTGATCTTAACATTGAGGCTCATCAAAGTAATTTACATGAAGAAAGTGATGAAAATGAGAATAATGAGCCTAATGATCATGGTATATCAACTATTATGAATGTCGTAGTTAGCGAGAAACCTTATCAAAATTTTGTAAAAAATAACGAACACGTTGATAACGATGAGGATGATAATGATGACAGTGACAATGATGACTTAGAAGGGGAACCAATGAATGGAGCACCTTAATTGCCTAATAATAATGGTTGGATAAATCAGATGATAGATCAAGATGAAGCGACATTTTTTCCTCAACAACAAAAATGAGGAGAAAGAATAAATTGGATGATGAAAAGATAGAAAACTAAAGAAGATTTACAACAAGACTTAAGGCAGTGGAATGTACAAAAAGATGTGTAATACAAGAAAATTGCATCGAAGAAAAAACTCTTAACTGTTGCGTGTATCATTAATAGCTGTAAGTGGCGATTGCATGCATTTATAGACAAGTCTTTTGATGATTGGATAGTGACTAGATACAATAAGGAGCACAGTTGCACAGTGAACACCTTAAGATATCATAAACAATATAACACAAAGTTCATACTCCACCGCATATTGCCACATTTTATGGAAAATCTTACCTTATCTTCGAAACAAATCTAAGTTTTAATAAACAATGAAGATAAGGTAAAGATAAATTATGTTAAGGCTTGGTATGCTAAAAAAAAAGCCTTGGAACATGTATATTGCAACATAAAGAAATCTTTCTTAGATTTGAAACAATTTATGAGAGAAATGGTTCGGAGAAATCTGGGTACTATTTACCATGTTATGGATGTACCCTCATCAACTTTAGTAGGAAAAATGGAATTTCGCCATTTATTTTGGACTTTCGATCCGTCAATTATGGGATTTTAGTATTGCCATTTAGTACTTTCAATCAATGGTACACATTTATATGGTCCTCATCTTTAACATTAATTGCAACTGGAATTGATCCAAACAGTCAATTATTTCCATTAGCTTTTGTAGCCATGGAAAGAGGGGAGAATAACAGTAGTTGGGCTTGGCTTTTGATGTATCTCTCTGAAATTGTCAATCAGGATGGTATATGCATCATAAGTGATTGTTTCCCTAAATTAAGAAATTTAGTTCCCATATATTTTAGCCTGGAACGAGGTCATTCACATAGACATTGTTTGAAACATATGAAAGCAATAATGCATAGAAAATGATTTACAAGTAAGGATTTACAGAGATGCTTTTATGCATCTAGTTGTGCATTAACAGTATATGATCACAATCAAATATTAGGGGATATCCAATACATGTGTGATGGAGCATATAGGTGATCATACAACAACACAATTGTAATCGATCATACTGGACATTATACTACGATGGAGGGAAGAGATATGACAGTATGACAACAAATGCATGTGAATGTTTTAGTAATGTTTTGAAAGATTGTTGAGTGATGGGAATGCCATCATGAGAAATATTTAGCTTATTTTGATTCAATTAAGTCAGTAAATGCTCCTACATAATTGCCAGAGAGTCAAAGTCACTACATAATCATTCTGAGGAAAAGATAAGAAACTAGGATTAAAACTATAATTTTACTAGCATATCATGAATGCAGTACAACCACGGGTTTTCCTAGGGGTTAATTAAGGGTCAAATGGTTGTAAAAGGCTAACAAGTGGATTAGAACAGTCAGAAAAAGGTTTGCACGCGTGCTGAGAATTAAATGACTTTTGAAACCCTAAAAACAGACTCGCTTAATTAACTGAGGCTCTAGCCAAGATAAAATTCACCTAAACCTTCTAAAATTCATATAAAAATATTCCTTAGGATTTGGAACCTTCAATTTGACAATCAGAACCCGTTTTGACCCATAACAGAATCTTAGACAGACATTTGCTCTAATTTGGGTTTTTGCATAAATTACTCAGTCAAATGTGGTCAAAACAAAAATCCAACTTCACCATTGGATTTCTTAGGTCCACATTAGGTTTTTACCAAAACTTGGACCCAAGATGAGTTTGTCTTGACCTAGTTTGCAACTTGGTCCTGTCTGATTACATTTCTACCCTTAACTTTCAAAATATTTTCAAATAGGCCCCTAACTTTGTCATCATTCTCACAAAAAGGTCCCTACCGCCATTAAACCTATTCTTACTTGCTCCGTCGACCTTAATTTGGAAAAAACTCCTTGATTTCTTGACGAATCCCTTTCAAATTTGAAAGGGAAGTTCGTCAAGAAATTCCCTTTCTTTTGAGCCAAATCCCACGCCCCAAAACCTTCCCAATCTCTCAAGCAAACGCATGAGAGATTTGGGAATCAAAGAATTTCCCAACTCCGGTAAGCTTTTCAAGCTTGGGAAGCATGCTTCCCAAGCCCAAAACTTCCCCTTAAGGTCTATAAAAGAACCTCATGATCAGACCATCCTCCTTACGCACGAAATCGACCAAGATTCCCCACTAATTCCTCTCTCTCTCTCGACCGAAAGCTCCTCGACATTCGGTGAGCCCCTTAGTCCATCTTCGTCCTCCATTTGCGATACCAGCAATGAAGTCATCCTCCTCGCTTCTTCCTGCATCGAAACGTACCAGCTGGCGCCCTAATCTCCTTCCTCGCAATTTCTCTCTCCGGAGCTGCTCTCTTCTCCGGTGCCGGCAACACTACAATCGGCGCCTTCTCCTTCCCACTTCGTCCATTAGTACATTCAACTACTCTCTAACCTCTTCCTCATCACACCAACACTTTCGACAAGCCATTTCGACCTCAACCACGCCTCCGCGACTTCGTCTTCCACCTCTTCGGCCACACCTCCGGTGAGGTACATCTCGCTCCACACACCACCAAACCCCTCGCTGACTACCTCAAAACCTCCGCCACACCTCTCTGCTCATTTCCCCTCTCCTATTTCACTCTATTGCCCCCTCCAACGCTTCACCGAACAAACCCACTTCCGTTCATCTCTTCTATCACCAACTGCCCCCCACACGACCTCTCATGCCACAAGACCATCACCCACACATTCGTCGTGGTCTAGGGAAGGTTCTGAGCGAGTTTAATTGGGCCACAAGGCCATATTTTTGCTTTCAGGTACCCGCCGTCCGTTGCCGCCGCTACCTCTGTGTCCGACCACGAACGCAGTTCTTTAGCCGCAATCCCCTCAATTCCACTTCTAGGACTACGCGCATCACCCCCTGGACCCTTCCCAGGTGCTTCAATCGAAGACCCAGAAGCTGTAGCTCACCTAATTGGCGAGGCATCGGACGCTGCTATTGTGTGAAGAGAAGCCCAACGGATAGTTTCACATCGTGAACAGACGCCCGCGCAACCACTCATAAATTGAATTTGTCAAGTGGGCTATTCGCCTCCAAACATGGGGTGAGGTCCCTCTCACCCATGCATCGCCTCATCCGTGACCTCTGCCTGCGGACTTGGCCTGACTCGTTAACCCGCCTAAGCCTAGACCCGAGTACGCTAGGATCGATAACTGATTACCCTTGTGGCTCTGGGAGAGCGGATCCTAAAGAGAGAAAGAGAGAAGGAGAGCCAACACGGGTAGGGGGAGGGTTTTGCTCTTGGTGAGGTCCGGCTAACGCTTAGCCGAATTCAAAAGCTTCCCTTGTTGTGTGAAGAAAGTCAAAAGAAGAAGAAGGGCTGAAGGAAGAAGAAGAGTTGTAGAAGAAAGAAAGATGGAGAAGGAAAGAAGAGAAGAACAAGGGCGGAAGAGGAAAGGTAGAGAAGAGAAAGAGAAAAGACTAAGAAGAACAGAGAGGCTTGAGTAGTTTAAGCCATCTGATTTACTAATCAGACGATTGGTTTGATTGCATTTCATTCATACATACATTGAGTTCATTAACCATCATTGTAAGGAGTATTTGATGATCTAAATTACCATTTTACTTCATTATTTTTGCAGTCTGACATTTGATGCTAGCGCTACTTTATTTTGAAACAGTTTTTGTTCACAATTTCATAGCTTTCTTGTCTTAAATTGCAATTCTTGAGAACTGAATTCCATATTGCTCCCTATGTTCAACCTCGAAACTTTTTTGAGTAATAAATCTATTTGCTTGAGCACCATTTTGGCTATACCGCAACGTGGCAATTTTAAAAATACCGATTTAGCGACCCAAGCATTTTGGCGTCATTTCCAGGGAGCAACGGGCAATTTAGAACTCTTGATTGCAATTCCTGATTTGGATTTTAACTTGTTATATCTCTTTTGCTATGGTTTGTTTCAGGGGGGATACATTTCGGGAAGATCAGCCGCACATTAAACATGCTAGGGGCAGGTAAGTTCTAACTACTCTCTCTCTTAAGCCCTTGATTCTGAAAAGGTTAAAAAAAAAATCAATTAGGGCTACTTGCATTCTATCCTTAGATAATTCATCAAGTTACCTGATTTGATACATTCTATTTGGTCAACAAATCCTGATCTGTGCACCCACTTAAAGCTTAAGGTATCTAGGGTTATCACATTCTTGTTTAAGCCCCAGGTGCCACATTTTTGACAAACTAAATTGGACCAAATTAGAGCCAATTAAGGATTCCAGTTTAGGGGTTTTAGAGACACATTTGCTTAATCAATAAATTATCTTTCCAAACAATGTGTGCCTAAGACTTGATTAAACTGACCTATTCAAGCAAAATCCTAAAATCAGGCTCTTAAATTTATTTGAACACTAAAAGAGGGACCTAAAATTCTCAAGAGGACAATATAGGTGAAGTTGACCCACCTTGTTGGGTTAACCAATCTTCAAATTAGGTTACTTTTTCACAAAAACATCTTAAAAGTTCAAGTGAAATCCTAAGCACCCTTGCTCTTAATTAAAATTGGTAGACTTAAGAGGTCAAGTCCTCATTTTGGTCTACCTGGAACATCAGTGACAAGAGAGGTCAGGTGGGGGAAATCCTGTAACCCGTGTGGGCGCTTTACCGTGTAGAGGTCTTTGCGGGACTGTCCCTCTCTAGTTGCCCAGGTAATTCTCAGGTGGATGACTTTCTAATTAAGGAGTATCATCTGCTCTGAACCTCTATAGTCATCCAAAATTTTTTGGGTGTCTTAATTGGGTCCATCACATTCTACCTCTTATCTACTCCATCGGTGCATATTCGGGAGGAGGTCTCTAAGACCATCCCCGAGGCCTCCTTTAGCTACTCATTCACGTCGAGGCCAAGCCTGGACCTCCTTGTTTGTGCAACACAATCCTATCGATATCTCCTCCGATTCATCTGAACCTGATTCTCCTTCATCCATCATCATGGCACAACCCGCAGAAGAAAACAATCTTGAAAATCAACTTCAGTTCCTCAATGATCTATTCCAAGCCTTTGTGAACCCACTGTAGCGTCCAATGATGCGAGATCACTACAATCCCACTACAGTGGCAATCAAACCTCGAGTACAAATCCTCGTTGGAGGTCTTGACACTGAACTCAAGCCCAACATGATTCATGCCATTCCCAAATTCCATGGGAGTAATTCCAAAGATCCTTTCCAGCATATCAAACAACTCAAGCATCTGGCCCAGACCTTCAAGTCAGAAGCTCAAAATCGGGATGTTCTACCCATGAAAATGTTTTCCTTCTCTCTCATGGATAAAGCTGCTCACTGGTACCAAACCCAAACGCGTCCAATCAACACCTGGGCGGAACTTCAATCCGAGTTTTTGAGAAAGTTCTTCCCTGTTGGTCGGACAAATGCTTTACGACACCATATCACACATTTCACACAACAAGCAGGAGAACCACTTCACGAAACATGGGATCATTTTCTGGATCTCATGCGAAAGTGCCCCCATCACGGAGTTCTTAAATGGGAACAAGTCATCTTTTTACCAGGGACTCCATGAGGATACTCAATTATTCGTCAATGCGACCTGTGGAGGAAACATCATGGGTCAACACGAAGACACCGTGTGGGAGATTCTCAAGAATATGTGCGAGAACTCCATCAAGAATGAATCTATGGGCATGTTCGACCGGACGAATGCCCGCACATTGACAAATCCAAAGGGAGCACATGAGACGCAGGGCCTGTCCTCTTCCATCGACTTGGAATTGATGGCCAGTCATCTAGACAAGTTCTCTATTATTGAGAAGAAGGTGGATGAGTTAACTCGACATTTGCAGCAAGCCACCTCTGTGCAAAACCCGTTCACGCAACCACCCTATGGCAGGGAGGCCGTGCACAACATCTATCATCGACCTTCTCAGGGGATGGACCCGTATCCACCCCCGACTGATTCTGATTTCAAAGGAAACTCCGGACCCACCTACTCTAGTTGGGGGAACTCTGAACCCTCGTATTTTGATTTTCCCGAGGTTCCTCAGACCTGTGAGGACCTCAACGCCATTCAGAATGATCCATTCACAAACACTTACAACCCTAAATGGCGTAATCATCCCAATTTCACATGGTCAGGCAATAATCAAAATCAGAGACCTCAATATCAGCCTCAACCACAAGCTCCTCGTCCATATCAACCGCCTCAGCCTCAGCCTAACCCAACTTATCAATCTGGGCTGAATCATACAGATCAAATGACTCTTATTCTCCAGACACTGGCTAACATTCAGAAGATGAATGCGGCTATGCAAAAATAGCACAGACACGAGATCACAGAGGTTCGCAATCAACTCGCCCAGATGGAAAATCCCCGCCAACCTGGTACACTTCCTTCGCAACCTCTACCAAATCCTAACAACATGTTGACCCAAGAACACGTTGTAAACCAAATCCAAGGTCAAACATGTTATACCCAACTTGGTCTAGCAACTCCTACCTACGTATTTTCTCCATCTACCTCAGCTGAGCCAAAACACACCATGACTTACCCAACACCACCCCCATAACAACAGCAGGGCTCGACTTTTCCCCATCCACCTCCCCACCATGATTGTGCTGTGATCAATGTTATGAAACCCACCCTTAAAGATAGCTAATCTATTCCCTTATCCCAGGTCATTTCTCACCTCCACACTAAAGGATTGTCAGGATTTGGTATAATGGATCCTTTGAGGAATGCACAAGTCACTATTCCACTACTTGACATCCTCACTCTCAACCCAAACTCACCTGACTTACCCAGGAAGGGGATGGAAGAAAACACCGAAAAAAGTAGTACTATTTGAAAATATAAGTACCATAATCCAAAATAGTCTACCTCCTAAGAAATCTGATTCAGGTACCCCGCTAATTTCTTGCAATAGCTGTGATACAAACATCAAGTGGGTTGTGCTAGACTTGGGCACCTCAGTCAATGTTGAACATCGAGTTGCTACGCTTACGTGTTCGATTTTGAAAACCTATCGTCGTAGTATGAAAGCGAAAAACTTGTGTTCGACAAATAAAATTTATACCGGAATGGAAATCTCAGGTCGAACACAGGGAGGTGGACATTTGATTTAAAAACTACGCGTTTGTTTTATTTGTCACAAAGTAATTCAATTGATTAGAACTATCTAACTATTACAATAATTAGAAGAGAGAGAGAATAATACAAACAAAAATCAAAAGAGATATGGAATGCACATGGAATTCAGTATCGAAAGGATTGTTCATTACACTAAACATTATGACTAGAAAGCGGGAAAATGATTACACTAGAAAGTAATAAATCTATTCTAGAAAGTAGTAAAAAGAATGGGGAGAGAGATATCTGTTGGTGCTAGAGCACCACGATCATTCATTTTGATGATAACAAAACACGTGTCATTTAATATTTGCACTTTGAGTCCTAGATTTCAGGTCAATCGCAAATGGATACGTGATTAGACGGTGTTCGAGCTCGCATCCAGGACAGATTGGACGAGCTTGATGGAAAATAGAGGAGATTCGCGAGGAGCGATAGATTGAAGAAGGAAGGAGATGAAGAATAGGATAGATTTCCTTCTCTTGTACTCCTTGTATTTTTCGTTATTTCTGTTGCTCTTTATTTTTGTTACTTAGATTTCTGTTAAAGAGCCTCAAAGTACCCTAATAGTAGTCCTAGAAACACCTGCACAACCCTAGGATACTTAGGTTTTCTGTAGAACACTTAGAAAACCAATATAGGGTTCAAACAGAGTTTCCAGATGTCTAATTCCCAAATCAGACATCTGATAAAATGTTTTAAGACGTCTGACTGTTGATTCAGACGTCTGATAACTATTAGGCTGGACATAGTTAGTTCTGTCTGATGAAATCAGACGTCCAGACCTTAGTCCAGACGTCTTAGGAGACGTCTGATGGATTGGCCAGACGTCCAATTAGTGGACCGTTGGCTGGCTTAGCAAACACACGAGGATATGACCGTTAGAGCCTTATCAGACGTCCATAGGACTGTCCAGACGTCTGATAATTGACCGTTTTGCCTCGGCTGACCCAAAATCTCTTCTCAGAGATTTTCTAGCCGTTGCAACATTTGGAAATCCATTCCCATAGAAAAAGTAGGTTTCCAGACGTCCAGACATAGTGCCGACGTCCTGTATGTCGTATGATGGACTTGCACAAAAACCCTGTTTAGATCTGATCCAAGTCAGGAAGAGACCCGCCCAAAATCAGACGTCTGACCTTGAAATCAGACGTCTTAAAGTGAACTTCCAGACGCCTTATGCCAGAATTAGACGTCTGATAAGCCTGTCAGAGCAATGATTGTTCTTGATTTCGGGCTGATTCTCTTGGGCTTTGTTCCCAACGGCTATAGAACCTTTCCTAAGCCTTCCAAAGCCTTCCTAAGGCCTCTATAAATAGAGGGGAACCTTTGCATCACAAATACACACTAAGAAACACCTAGAGACACCAAGATACACAAGAAACACTTTGTAATACACTTTCCACTCTCTTGTGTCCTAGCTAGCTCTCTCTCCAAGCTCAAGCTCCATTCTCTTGAGAGCATCAAGCTGTTGCGCACCCGCTCTCCCGCCGTAGTTCACGAGAGGGAAGTTGCGCCGTCGCGTGGCTCACGCACCGCGTCATCAACTCGACGCACTCCTTGCAAAGGGGAGTTTCCTAATTCCTATAGAAGCTAGGTTCATAATTACTTTGTTGGCTCTATAGGATTACTTGTTTATTTTATCTTTGTTATTTGGTTGGGTATTCGCTTTGCGAATTCCCGTCTCCTTCGCGAGACAAAATCCTTCTCGTGGAGAGAAGGGGTTGAGGTACGCTACCCTCGTTTAAGTAGCGTGGTTGTATTGAGGTTGAATCACCCTCGTTTAAAGTGATTCGGTTTAGTGGATTTTGATCAACTTGGTTGATCGGAAAATCCTAACTCGAGAGTGCTAGGTGGTGGTTTTCACCCGGTTTGGGTTTCCACCTAAAAATACTTTGTGTACTTTGTGTGATTGCATCTTGTGAGATTGTTTATATTTTATTTCCGCAATTATTACGTCACCCCCTCCTGGTAGGGCCGGAACTTACAATATCATCCTCGACGGTCGCTTGGAGGACAAGCCAGACGGGACAATACCTGGATGAAGGAGGACGAAGCAGGACGAAGCGGGAAGAACGGGAACGGGGCAGCACGTCATCGTCGTCGTGGGATTCGCTTCCGAAAGGGGGACGAAAAATTGACTTTATCTCGCGAGAAGCATCCTGGGTGTGGGACAAGCTTCTCTTGAGCTCTGGAGAGGGAGAGAAGAGAAGGAAGGGATGAGAATTTCATGTGGAGGGGGTCTCTGTTTATAGTTGCAAGGAGTGGGGGAAATTTGGTCATTACAACTTTAAAAACTTTAATTTAGGACCTTTAATGATGGATAAAACCGCGCTAAAGGTCCTAACATGGGCGTAGTAGGCGGCGCGCGAGCGCCCGCTCGCTTGCCCGCGCGTTCAATGCACGCGCACGTCCAGCCAATCTCAGTCGTCCGATTGCGAGATCGGACAGCTTAGATCGCTCCTCCACCTGCCTGCACTATGCGCCCCATCCCGTGCGATGCCGTGTCTTCGTTGCGCGTGTAATAGCGCGTAGGCGCTATCGGGCGCGCACAGCCATTCGATGACGATCCGACGCTCACCCGCTCGCCCGCTCGCGAGGAATCGATCATGCGCCGCTTGCTCGCGATAGAGCTCTCGCTCACTGTGTTGTGTCATCCAAATGGTCGCGCGGATGTTTTAAGACGCGCACGTCCACAGCCGTTGGATCAAGATCCAATGGCCCAGATCGCGCATTGGATCTTCCTTGGAGAGGCAGCGACGGTCTTGAGGGCCAGTTGGACGGCTGAGATGGTGCCACGTGGCGCCATCTTGGCCGTCCATATTCTAGATGATGTAGATTGTGCCATGGTTGTCGGATTGAGTCGATTTTTGCGCCGTTAGGCTGCGATCGTCGATCCGAATCCATCCGTGTGGTCGGATTTGTCGTTTGAAGTGCAGATTCACACCATCTTGGCCCTTGATCTTGTAGGGTTCCGCGATCACTATCTGATGCTACAGATGTTTGATTAGGGTGATCTTGGAGTCATTGAACTCCAATCGTTGCCCTGATCACATCTGTAAGGTTGGATCTTCGATCCGAGGCCCCGATAAAAAGTTTGCCATGTCCATGAACATAAAAGGAGACAATTAACCTCCATTTTATTCAAACTACTCTAAATGTAAGATGATGCATGCTATGCAATATTTATAGCATGCAATGCAATCCTATGCTTAAGAACATGCATAAATAGACATCTTAAGTAGTGTAAACATGTTTACATCAGTCAACCTCATCCCTGCCAACCTATTTGAAAAATTACTGATTGGACAGCTAAAACCCGTTCATATCACTTTGCAACTAGCTGACCAAACCCTAATCACACCAATTGGGATGATAGAGGATGTGGTAATTAAAGTTAAGGATTTCAGCTACCTGACAGATTTCCTAATTCTGACATGGAGACACCATAACAGATACAAGATATGCCCGTGATTTTAGGAAGACCATTCTTAGCCACTGCAAGAGCCATAATCAATTGCGAATCTAGGCATATGACAATTGCCTCAGGAGATCAACATAGTGAGATTAATATTTTTGAGGCAACAAAAGGAAAATGCTTGACAGAACAACTAGATTTTATACAGGACCTCATGACCATATCCTTAATGGAAAACCTAGAACCTGAATTAGAAACTTTCACATCCAAGATGATGATCTAGTCGAGCATAATGACATGAGTACAGTGGAGGCTTTCACCTTTGAACTTGAGGATATACCCAGCAATGTCAGGAAACCTGGTGACAGACCAGATTTAGAGTCCATGGATATGGAGACTTTTTGTCTCGAGGACCACCAGGAGTCAGGATTGGATGATATTGAGAGTGGCCTTCACCCAGAATATGAATCCTTTACAGATTTCAAGTTTTATGATTTAAAAGGCACTCTCCAAGCATTCACTTTTAATTGGGATGACGATTATAGGGAAAATTCATTTGAAGACCCAATCTATGAGTCATTTCCTGAGGAAACAATCTCAAACCCAAAAGAAAAGAATCACAATGACTCTTCGGGTATCAATTTGATAGGTCACAGAGCACGAGAGGAACCACACATCTAGGGTATACTAACTAGACCCATTTCTATTAAGCCTTAGAAACACCATAACCCTACTACAAAATCCCATGACCACTATACCTTCCAAATGTTCCCTCCGCCAAAACTCAAGAAAGATCATCCAGAAATAAATCCACCTGACTTACATTTGAGACATTCTGGAATGACTCTCCACCATGCTTTGATACTTATCTGTGGTTATCCAATTCTCATCCATCACGATCATATTATTCATGAAAACAATCACATCTCTCTAAGATCATTGCGCCCCGCTGATGGTGTTAAGCTTAGCACTTAACAGGAGGCAACCCATCATTTTGAAAAACCCGAAACCCTTCCTGACACATCTTATGTTGAACTCATATTGCACTTTAGGGTTCATCCATTAGAACAACCGACTCCACCTCTAGTACCCGTACCCGAGCTTGAAATTGTCCGCAATAGTCACCTCAACCCATTCACCCACCCAACACCTGTTCTAATGAATGATTTAAGCTGAACTCGAACCCACCTAATTTATAATGAGGACATTACAAATCGTAGGCATGGGAGGTATTAAAGTGCAAAACGTTGTGAAAATCACTTCACAAGAAAGGGTTTCATCAAAAAAATCACATATTCCAAAAAAACCCAAAAAAAATTGAAAAAGAACAAAAATAGAAGGGAGGAAATTTTGATGGCATATCATTTTTTAGGAGAAAAAGGGGAGGAGATAAAAATGTTAAAAATGAGCATAATTTGAAAAAAAAAGAAAAAGAGATAGTCATTAGTAAAAAGATTAAGGAATTAACTTAGTTCTAGACCAAATCAAAAGAAAGAAAATGAAAGGTAAAAAGTGATAAAGAAACAAAAAGAGATTAGTAGGAACGCTGATCTTAGGCCTCTTGGGCCGCAATCCTTGGCTTAAAAATTCAAGTATCTGCTAAGATCTGGATGGTCCTCAAGAGGTTGGGGAAAATGTAAAGCTTAAATATTAGGTCTAAGGCTTAGGGATTATTCAGCCTCGTAAATTGACCTCTAGTTTGTGGGACTCGGTAACCTAAGCACCCCAATCCACACACAGTCTAGTTCAGTGAGCCTAAGTATCAAAATCACGCAAATGTGTTAAATCTGTTCTGAAAAAAGTTACCTAGATTAGGATCGGCTGATCAACACAAGTTGATTTGGACGAGTTCTCGACGCCGAGAGGTGGGAAATTTCCCTCGAAGATGCGTAATAACATATCATCTCCTCAGTGCTTATCTCCTAAGATATCTAAATATCTTACTGGGGGCATGTAAGCACCTTGTGCTGGTTCAGATGCCATGGGCAGCATTATCACGAAATGTTGACTGTGAGGGTCTGGATTTAGCTACAGAACTCCATAGGCGGGATTATCTCAAAATCTTGAAAGCCAGGGTTCTGGGGGTTGCCATGGGCAGTGCTATCTCTAAGCATCGATTGCCAGGGTCCCTACGAGGATTGATGGTGGGAACTAGGAATTCGATACAGACCGTGTTGTAAGGCTAATCCGAGGCTAGAAATAAAAAGAAAAGAGAGAGAAAACTCTCCAAAAATAAAGAAAAGTTCTTATGTCTCTCTCTTACAAAAATGCACTGCAAATTGAACCTAGGCTAAAACATGTTACAAGTAGGGTGCTTTAACCGCGGAGTTCAACGAACCTCAGGTTAGTTCCTGTGGGCCTTAGAAACCTTCGCGGCGGACTGAGGCTAGAGCTGGTCAGGTCTGGATCTTAGTTGGTACTTGAGTACCTCTAGGCCTACAAAAAAGGCATATGGTCTAGAGTCAAAGTTAATACCTTGAAAGTTTGTTAAGGGACTAGCAAAAGCTATGCATGGGGTATTATGGGAACACCATCATGAGAAATATTTATCTCATTTTGATTCAATTAAGTCAGTAAATGCTCCTTCATAACTGCCAGAGAGTCATAAGTCATTGCATAATCATTCTGAGGGAAAAATAAGAAACTAGGGTTAAAATTGTAATTTTACCTGCATATCATAAATGCAGTACAATCATGGGTTTTCCTAGGGGTTAATTAATGGTCAAATGGTCCTAAAAGGCTAACAAGTATTTTAGAGCAGTCAGAAAAAGGTTTGCACGTGTGTTGAGAATTAAATGACTTTTGAAATCCTAAAAATAGATCTGCTTATTTAATTGAGGTTTTGGTCAAGATAAAATTCAGCTAAACCTTCTAAAATTCATATAAAAATATTCCTTAGGGTTTGGAACCTTCAATTTGACCATCAAAACCCGTTTTGACCCAAAATAGAGTCTTAGACAGACATTTGCCCTAATTTGGGTTTTTGCATAAATTACTCAGTCAAACGTGGCCAAAACCAAAATCCAACTTCACCATTGGATTCCTTAGGTCCAAATTAGGTTTGTACCAAAACTTGGACCCAGGATGAGTTTATCTTGACCTAGTTTGCAACTTGGTCTTGTTTGATTACATTTCTACCCTTGACTTTCAAAATCTTTTCAAATAGACCCCTAACTTTGTCTTCGTTCTCACAAAAAGGTCCCTGGTACCATTAAACCTATTCCTACTTGCTCCAGTGACCTTAATTTGGAAATACCTCATTGCTTTCTTGACGAATCCCTTTCAAATTTGAAAGGGAAGTTCGTCAAGAAATTCCCTTTCTTTTGAACCAAATCCCATGCCCCAAAACCTTCCCAATCTCTCATGCGAATGCATGAGAGATTTGGGTATCAAGAAATTTCCCAACTTCGGCAAACTTTCAAGCTTCCCAAGCCCAAAACTTCCTCTTGAGGTCTATAAAAGAACCTCCTGATCAGTCCGTCCTCCTTACTCTTGAAATTGGCCAAGATCTCCCTCTCTCTCTCTCGATCGAAAGCTCCTTGACGTCCGGCGAGCCCCTCCATCCATCTTCGTCCTCCGTTCGTAATACCAGCAGTGGAGTCATCCTCCTCGCTTCTTCCCGCGTCGAGCCGTACTAGCCAGTACCCTAATCTCCTTCTTCCTCGCCGCTTCTCTCTTCGGAGCTGCTCTCTTCTCCGGTGCCGGTAACACCACAACTGACTCCTTCTCCTTCCCACTTCGTCCATTAGTACATTCAACTACTCCCTAACCTCTTCCTCATCACACCAACACTTTCGACAAGCCGTTTCGACCTCAACCACGCCTCCGCGACTTCGTCTTCCACCGCTCCGGCCACACCTCAGGCGAGGTACATCTCGCTCCACACACCACCAAACCCCTCGCCGACTAGCTCAAAACCTCCGCCACACCTCTCTGCTCATTTCCCCACTCCTATTTCACTCTATTGCCCCCTCCAACGCTTCACCGAATAAACCCACTTCCGTTCATGTCCTCTATCACCGACTGCCTCCCACACGACCTCTCACACCACAAGACCATCACCCACACATTTGCCGTGGTCCGGCGAAGGTTCTAAGCGAGTTTAATTGGGCTGTAAGGCTGTATTTTTGCTTTCAGGTACCCACCGTCCGTAGCCGTCGCTGCCTCTGTCTCCGACCATGAACGCAGTTCTCTAGCCGCAATCCCCTCAATTCCACTTCCAGGACTGTGCGCATCACCCCCAGGACCTTTCCCAGGTCCTTCAATCGAAGACCCAGAAGCTACAGCTCACCTAATTGGCGAAGCATTAGACCCTTCTATTGTGTGAAGAGAAGCCCAGCGGATAGTGCCACATCGTGAACAGACACCCGCGCAACTACACATAAATTGAATTTGTCAAGTGGGCTATTCGCCTCCAAACATAGGGTGAGGTCCCTCTCACCCATGCACCACCTCGTCCGTGACCTCTACCCGCGGACCTGGCCTAACCCGTTAACCTGCCTAAGGCTACACTTGGGTACGCTAGGATCGATAACTGATTACCCCTGTGGCTCTGGGAGAGCGGATCCTAAAGAGAGAAAGAGAGAAGGAGAGCCTATGTGGGTAGGGGAGGGTTTTGCTCTTGGTGAGGTCTGGCTAACGCTTAGCCGAATTCAGAAGCTTCCCTTGCTGTGTGAAGAAAGCCAAAAGAAGAAGAAGGGCCGAAGGAAGAAGAAGAGTTGCAGAAGAAAGAAAGACGGAGAAGGAAAGAAGAGAAGAATAAGGGCAGAAGAAGAAAGGCAAAGAAGAGAAAGAGAAAAGACTAAGAAGAACAGAGAGGCTTGAGTAGTTTAAGACGTCTGATTTACTAATCAGATGATTGGTTTGATTGCATTTCATTCATACATACATTGAGTTCATTAGCCATCATTGTAAGGAGTATTTGGTGATCTAAATCACCATTTTACTCCATTATTTTTGCAGTCCGACATTCGATGCTAGTGCTACTTTATCCTGAAACATTTTTTGTTCACAATTTCATAGCTTTCTTATCTTAAATTGCAATTCTTGAGAACTAAATTCCATATTGCTCCCTGTGTTCGACCTTGGAACTTCTTCGAGTAATAAATTTATTTGTTTGAGCGCTATTTTGGCTATACCGCAACGCGACAATTTTAAAAACGCCGATTTAGCGACCCGAGCATTGAGGATTACCAATTATTGCTCTTGTTACAGTGACTTACTTTCATTTGAACAAGTACTTTACTGAGGGTTACGATAGCGAAGAAGTTATGACAACAAATCTTTCACCGAATTTTGACAGAGTTGTGAATAGAGAATTTTCGAGCTCGTGAAGATTACAAGTTGTTAGATTTGGTAGAACGAAGTTTAAAATTGGAGAAGAACCTTACTCATATGAGGTTGAGATTACTTTACTAATGGAATATATAACGCAATATGTTTTTCGATTATATTCAATTAAAGCATCTTGTTTGCAGGCATGTGTTAGCTGCTTGCGCACATATTAGATTTAATCATCTTTCGCTTTGCTCAGAGTATTATAAAATAACAAATTAACTATTAGCATATGTAGAATCCTTTAATCCAATCCATGACAAGAGATATTGGGGACATAGAGAATCTCCGAAGTTACTACCTCCAAATATCAGATATGCTACGGTAGAGCACGTGTTGAAAGTATTAGAAATGAAATGGATGAAATGAGTAGTTGTCGTATCCCTTGATGCTCTAAGTGTCAGCAACAAGGACATAACAAAAAATTATGTCCCAATAGAGGTGCCAACTAAATGACCTACTATACACACAAACTTACATTCATACATCACGTGCAGTACTTTTCATTTCCGCACTTACTTGTTAGTGTGTGTGCGCACAAGTTCCACACACATACATGGTAATCCACACACATTAAGCCTTCACACACACATAAGCCCATACGTCCATTACACATCTCACACGTGGCACATTATTAGCATCTATCACATCTCTATAGATGTTGGTTGAGCTAACTCGTGCTACATCCAAATTCAATAACCACTTTATCTCTTATTACTATATTAGATAAATAAGGTAAGTTTTTTAACAAAATAAAGTCAAAAGAATAAAACATGGAAATATCGTATTTTTTCTCTGTCATAACAAAATTGCAGGTCTCGCGGATTTTTCAAGATAGATGATAAGGAGCGTGAAGATACATTTTGTCATAAGTCTACAACTTTTGATTGTACACTTTGAAAATGTTGTAATCTTCTTTTTAATTGAGTCTAGAGATGTTATTAGGTATCCGGCCTATCGGATCCCCGTCTCTTCATTGTGAAGGGAGAAACTTTCATTTAGGGATCAAAAGTGGGATTTGTAATTGAGGTATACTACCCTGGTTAAAGTAGTGTAGTTAGTGGATTGATCACTTTATGATCGTAAACCCTAAGTCAAAGGATTGACTTAAGTGGTGGTTTTCACTTAGTTTAGGTTTCCACCTAAAAATCTTTTGCCTCCATTTATGTAATTAAATTTATCTTATAGTTATTTTAAAAATTTTCTATTCACGCCACCTATAATGCAAATTCGAATGTATGTATATATATGTATGTATATGTATGTATATAGATATAAAATTTATTTATATAGAAAAAAATTATTAATTTGTAAAATTAAATACCTTTTATTTATTATTTATTTGATAAATCCTTATATTCATATGAATCAAAGGTTTAATAGAATTTTGAAATTAAAGTTTTTAATGTTTATTTGTCTTTAATAATAATAATATCTCGCGATTTTTCAGTGATAATTTAGCATGTTGACTATACGAACAATTAGTATAATTTGTCTACGTAAATGCGTTGCTTAAGGAATGTACATACAATTGTTTTAAGAAGAAAAGAGTAATTGGTAATAAATTATAAATTATCAAATACAACATTTGAGATATTTAACTAAACATATCTTACAGCTTATATTATTTACAATTAATGTCATCAAAAAACATTACTTATAGCACTACTAAATGCACTAAAAATTCCTCTGTATCACCTACCATCTCTTCCTCCACGTTCACCCCTACCTCGTGATAATTCTTCTTGTGCAACCCTTCCTCTTTCTCTCTCAAGATCATCACGATCTAGGTGAATAGACCTGCTGCCAACATTGGATTGGCCATGTACACTTCTAATGTTAGGTGCATAACCCTCATTATCACTTTCAGTATTGTCGCCTTCTTGTTGTTACATTCGCGATTCATTCCAAATATGTGGAGGTCTCAGATGTTGATAGGTAAGCATTGAAGGAGGTTGAAATGGTGGTCAAGATGGGCTTGGACCCGATAGAGAATACCTTGAGAAGTATGGATTTTGCATCGGATCTGAAAAAAGCAAATTTACCAAACTACCCAACTAAATCTCAAAAGCGTCAAAATTTGGAACTTGTGATGATCCTTCTCCAAACAGATTGTAAGCATACGATGGTTGGGTAGACTGTGTCGAGTTGTAAGTATAATCCATTGGTTGCTCGGTGTAATCCATCAGAGGAGGCTGGGTAAGTTGTATCGGAAGTTGGGTGAGCTGTGTTTGAGGTAAGTCGACATCCTCCTCAGAAACAATATCTGCGGATTCATTCCCAACTTCATGGTCTTCAATATCACGCAACCCATGCTAAGTGTAAATTTTGCGAGTAAAATCATGATTTTGGAAAATCCATCGTCGTAGTCGCAAAATATCACTACCACATAAATTTATAACCGAAACTCAAAGTGAGTCCCGAGTCGAACACAGGGAGGCGAACATTTGGTTTGAAAATTGCACTTTCGATTTTATTTGTTCTTGTTGTTTTTATCTTTTGCGATTTTTTTGGTATTTTATAAGGTAAGAGATTAGATCGACAAAAACTTTATCTAGCTAATCTACTAGCAAAATAAGAAAGAAAGAGAGAAAGAGAAAGAAAATATCAATATATAACCAAAGTCTATTACAACTTATCTCAGATTATACTAGAAAGCGATAAAAGATAGAATGGGTTGAGAAGAATCCCCCTCGATGGCTGCTTGAAGGACAACTCGCTCTTACAACGCCTGGACGAAGGTGATGAGAGGTTGGAGGAAGGTGAACGGCGTCGGAGGAAGGAGAACGGCATCGGAGGAAGGAGGATGGGGCAGGACGGCATAGCAGCGAAGATCTACTTCCCAAATGTGGTGAGTGGACGACCACGGGATGCTTCACGAAGGGGGTGAGAAGCAGGAAAAAATGTTTAATTTCTTCTCTCGAGGAGTATCTCGGGCTTGGGACAAGCTCTCTCTAGAGCCTTGGACATGGTGCGGGAGAGAAAAGAAGAGATGAAGAAGAATGAGAGGGGTAATGGCCCTTTTATAGTGGAGGAGAAGAGGCATTTTGCGCATGGGCCAATTAGTGACACCCAAAAACGTTGCTGAAGATCTACTGTAGATGTTGCTGAAGATAGCTCATGCACTCGCTGGCGCTCGCGTCTGTGCTACTGCACTGCTATGCTGCTGGTGCAGGCTCTGTGCACCCATGTCCCGCACGTTCGTGCCATGAGCTGCTAGCACTCGCTGCTGCTGTGCACTCCGTGCGCTGCTCAATTGGAGATTTGGGGGGGCTTGGGACCACCACGTTAAGGTCTTCATTTTGTCAAAAAGTTGAATTCTTTGCTCCGACTGGGGATGGTGGCATGGCCTCTCCATGGTTGTTGGATCTTGATCCAATGGCCCAGATCTGATGGGCGTGAAAGAGAGAGAGGTGGTAGCGGCCCTTGGACTGCCTGAATAGTGCCACTTGGTGCAATTTGGGCCGTCTATCTTCTTTTCTTTGTAAGGGCTACTACAAATGTCGGATCGAGATGATTTCCACGCTGGTAGACTACGATCGTCGTTCCGATCCATCCATATGGTTAGATTTGTCGTTTGATGTTTCGAATTACGTCACCTTGCCTTTTGGCTGTTGATCTTCCTCGGACTGCATATGGTGCTATGGGACTCCGATCAAGGTAATTTCGGAGGTGTTGGACTTTGATCGTCATCCTAATCATATTCATACATTTGGATCATCAATCCAAGGACCCAGAATAAATCTCCTTCTCCCCTGGCCACAAAAAGACGTGAATTAACCTATAATTTATACAAACTATTCCAAATGCAGAATGATGCTTGTTATACAATATTTATAATATGGAATGCATCTATAAGGATTGGAACATGCATAAATAGGCATTTTAACCTAAATGGATGTGTATACATCACATGCTCTTGTATCTTCTTGGTAAGTTGGTCAAGTAAGTCCTTCATTTCTTTTTCTCTTATGTTTGCATGTAAATGAGGTGTATTTAACCACCTCGTCATCTATTCTTTTGCTTTAAAGACAAAACTTACCTAATATTAAGTAGATGGAAAGTGTGAATTTCTGGATGCCAGCGTTCAACCATAGTATGCATTAGTGCATAATCGAGTTCAGCCTCGATAAACATGAGGTTGCTGTAAAACCTGCTAACTCCAACTGTTGTTCCACTAGGTTGTTTCTTTTCCCCAGTACTTGATTCATTATTATTGTATGTTCAATAAATCTCACATAAAATAAAAGTTCTTATAATTACAAGAAGATTTTCAAAAATCACTTATATAAATGAATAATATCAAATAATAAAATTTATAATACATGTGTAACATCACGTCGAATCGGATCAGAGATATGAGGATGATATTTTTGGACAAGCTCGTAATCACTTACATTCTGTTGTGCTATCTATTATTACATGATAAGAGAAAAAGAAGTATATCATAAGAGAAAAAAAGTTAATATATGCATAATCAATAAAATATAAAAGTATTATTTACTAAAAAAAAGTTAACCTCAAAAATCTTTTTCATATCATAAAAAATTCCACAATTTACATTTATTTATTACTAAAAAATAAATATATTAATAATAACAATCATTTAATAATTACTAAATAATATCATTATCATTGTGAAAAGTATATATTTCAACATAAAAACATTAGTTACATTGCAATCGAATAAAAGACAACAAATTCTTACATATTTACAAACAATAGTTACGTTGCAATCATTATTATTATCAAATAAAAAATAATAATTTTATTTAATATTATTGCACATGATACGAATGACATAATCTTATATATTATTATATTTTATAAATTTATTAATTCTTAATATCTTATATTTTATTATAAGAATCAAAATAAAATAAATTAGTATAAATGTATATAAAATAACTACACATGATACTAACTATTTTTTTTTTAATACCTTATTGGTAAATGTAGATGTCGGAGTGGGGAGTGGAAGAAAATTTAGAGTCAGAGAGGGAATCTCAAGAAGATCAATGAATGAAGAGTAAATTTTTTTAAGAGAGAATGGTGAATGACGTGTGATGAGAAGAGGGGAGGGGGTGGTTTATATAGGCGAGACAGGGAGGGGGGCATGAGGCGGGGGTAACGGCTAGGTGGAGGTCGCTGGATGATTTAGCGACCTCCACCTAACATTTACCCATGCGTAATAGTTAGTCACAGGTTGTTGGATCATCAAGCGACTTCCTCCAACGGTTGCATATGCAGGCAACGGTCGGTCGGTGATCCAGCAACCTGTCAAAGATCACCTGGAGACTTCCACTCAACAAGGCATTGGTGGTGTGGAGTCAAGGATAAGTCGCTGGACGGAGTGACAACCTTTGTAGGTCACTCCTTCATCCAGTGATCTATTACCTTATTTTATTATTTTCACAATTCCTACCCTTTATCCTAATATTTACCCTACCCTATCACCCTTATGCTAAAAAGCCTCACCCCCCACCCCATTGTGATCTCTCTTTAGTTGTGGAAAAGTTGCCTGAAGTGAAAGATAAATTAGAAATTTTAATATTCTTATAAAAAAAGGATTAAATGCTCATGATATAATTTAACGTATATGTGTATTTTAATAAAAACATGTTTAAATGCCTATCCTTAGTAGAAAATTTCTGATAAGGGTATCATTTTACATATAACATGTATAATCTATTTGATTTATTCTATTTATATCTTTTAGAGTTACTTTCAATGAAGCTGTATAATTAATTTGATATGTTTATCAGAATATCAAATTTTCCTACTACAAAATGCAAGGATTTCACATAGTAAAATGAAGTGCTAATTCATTCGTTGTTACTTTCTTACCTATTCCCATTATCCACTTTCCAAAACAGCAATGTTTATATATATATATATATATATATATGGAATTGATCTGCGCTATTTGTAAAAAACGCCTTACATGCGCTCCGTCCGCCACTTTCTCAATTACACCACAATTTTCCTTGGACGCTTCTTGCATTTACTCCACTGGAAAGAAATCCCTTCGGACGCTTATTCTCCACGGCAAACACTCGCTTGGCCAAAACAAAAAATTCTGATCACTTGCTACTCTCTCTCCCACTATGATATATTCACGTGAGTATGTTCACACAAAATAAATTTATTCAACATCATATTGGAAATGAATAAAAATATATTCAATAAAGATCGACAATTTGAGAAGAAAAAAATAAATATCATTATAAAATAAATTGTATCTCTAAATGTTTATATATACCAACTAAATGAATGATTTTTTCGTAAAAAATATAAAAAAAATTACTTATATTTTAAATGAGGACGATGCCTTCATTTATATAGTTGTTTGTTAAGGTTTGTGATTCAATAGGTAAATTTTTCTCTAATGTGTTATTTCTCTTGACCCTAAAATAAATGTAAATTCGATTTATAAATAATTAAGATAAAGTCCTTAAAGAAAAAAGTAATCATGACATATCTTTTTGATGGATTAAATGGACAATTACGAATGTTATGGTGTGCAAGCATATTATCTCCCTTGCATAATTTTTTTTACTTTTTGAGCTTGTTCTATAGCAATTTTCATGCCACCTTTGATCTGTTTTACATTCCCTTTTGTCTTGCATATATTTGGAGGATAGACGTTGACCTCAACAAAACTAGTTGAAGAGATTCCTTGTTCTGTGGGGTCAGGAGATTTTAACTTTAAAGTTTTAATTCCTTTAATAAGTTCATTTATCTTCCCCTCGACATATTTTGCTCTCACTAGATGAATAAGCATCATCTAAAGCTTTATTAAATAGTGTAGCCAAAGTAGCCCTTTTAACACCTGTTGGTCTTGTTTTCGATGCTTCAAGAACTTTTCCATTATCATTAGGTATTACTTCTTTATATTTATGGTCCATCTTTTTAGAATCAACTGCTTCAGAAGTTTGACAGTTAATTCACTTAAACTATTAAGGATATGCCTACATGGGATACCTTCTTATTCAAAAAACATGCAACTGTACTTTACACTTCTATCGTCTACATCATACTCCACCTTTCGTACTTTTAACCCCTTCTCAAAGTGCCTTACTACTCATATTTTCTTTTTTCCGTCAATCTGAAGCACTTCACCAATGTAGCACATACTTTCTATAAGGTCATCTTGGAATTTATAAAAGATAGTATGTGTATAAATTTTCGACATTTGTCATTCAATTTAAAATGGAGTTTATAAAGTCGAGCTGCTATATAGATAATCATGGTCGGCCTTCAACTCATTATATCTTTGACGTCTTATTGTCCTCTCACAACACCCATAAAATTTTTCTAATGAGATCTTACAACCAACATATTTGTCATAAAATGAATTCATACTTTCACTTCGTTGTGTAGTTTTTGTGCTAGCCATAAAAATATGATTTGTATATGCTGATATCCATTTGTGACGAATATAGTATATGCTCGATAGTCATTTATGATCCTTTAATCCTTTTTATCTTATGATGTCTTTCTACTTATCTTCAAATTCTTCTAGAGCTTCCGCATGCCAAATGCATGTGTAAAATCTTTTACTATATTCATCATGATGAATATATGCACCTAATTTCCCAGGAACTTTCTTCACAATGTGCCACATGCAATAATGATGAAAGGTTTCCTTAAAATATGTCCTAATTGCTGCAGCCATCCCAAGATCATGATCAATTATTATGACTTGTGGTGGGCGCCTAGACATTGCATCTAACCATTTTTCGAAAAGCTAAATAAATAAAGACTCATTTTCATCTTTAATCAAGCGACATCCAAAATTTATAGATTGCCTATGATGGTGCCAAAATCAAAGAGTACTAGTTGGTCTCGTAAGTTGTATAAAAAATGACCATATTTCCCATAAGTGCAAATGTTTTTATAGTTGTATAATCAACCCAGAAGATGTGTGTCAACTTTTTCTCATTGTCAACTTCAAAGGCAAAATAAAAAGATGGATTCATTTCCTTTTCTTCTTTAAATTGTTGGAGAAGCAAGTATGCATCATACTCTTTTTTTCCCTTTCTTGAGTCCCTTTTGAAGTTTCTAATGTCTCTTTTTGTACATCTAATATTTTCATAGTCACAATTTTTTAATCTCAAGAATAGTTAACAGTTGTGATGCATCTATATTTGCATCTTCAAATGTATCAATTAAACATTTTTGAGGTGGACTAACCTTCTATGAGATTGTAAAAAAAGACACCCTCTGTGGAGAGCAAAGGTTATGATTGTGATTTTCCTTAAATGTCACAATTGTCCAAATATTATTTCTATTTTTACGAAGCACCATTTTAGCATTGCAACCGCATCTTGTTGTTGCAAGTCTTCTTTTAACTTCTTTGTTGTTCATCTAGACTTTTTTTAATCCTTCCTTTGCACACACCCAACATTTTTGGTAGAGCTCTTTACTTTCACCTTCACAATATTTAGTACTACTTCTTCCAATAGGAAATCTGGCTCTTTTTGCGTAAGCACTATAGAGATTTTCTGCATCTTGATTGTAATGACCTGGTTCCCGAGTCCCTACGAGACACGAGAACCGGACCGACTCAACTAATCCCAAGACCTAGTCGTCCAACGAGGAAGTAACCAAAAGAGCAGTAAAATAAACCACATTCAGCATGAATATAACTAACAGTAAGAAAGAACAGCAGTAAGGGAAGAAACTACCACAGTATGTACCACCACAACAGTAGAACAATATTCATAATATAATTTGAACTGCAGGTAAAGAAAGTACAGCGGAAACAAGAACTACTCACTACAACGTAACAAAAAGAGGTACAAGAGACAGTGGTAACTCTACTGGACCCTACTCGGCCCAGCGTCCTCTGCAGCCGCTGACCCTGGCTGCTCAACACCTGGTCCTGAAAAAGGTAACGAGTGTAACACGTCAGCAAAACGCTGAGTAGAGTGGCAACTAAAACTAAAAGCAACAGTAGAGTGTACAGTAGCTGTTATGTTCGATTACTTTCTTTATTCACATCTTTCAAATGTCTCACTATTTCATTTATTCCTCAGATCTTTTTCTTGATCTCGAATGTTCCTCGTGGGAACTATCTTGATTGCAGTCTTTTCCAAAAAGTAGAAGTAGCACGTGGTGCTCTCCTGGCCGGGAGAGTCCCCCGTGGTGATCCTACCCTCAGTCAACCACCCCAAGGTCACTGACAGACGTAACGGTGACTACGGCACGCGCGATAAACGCACAGGTAGCTAACCCGTACTGGCACGCGGTCAGTCGTTTCCGTTAACGGGTGTGCCCAAAGCACAGCACGGAACCAGTTCAGGGCAGAGCCCTCTCAGTAACAGGGGTCCAACCCCTCCACAGTAACCAAACCGGGGCCTTGCCCCTCCACAGTCCGCGCACCCTAGCCTGACTACCCTGGTTTGCCCCAGCGGGCCTAACAAGTCGGTGTGGGAGGCTAGCAGAACCCCGGGGCCCGTGGGGTAGCTAGTACCTCCCTACACTAGTAGCTCTCCTCGGTACTACGTACGCGAGGGCCAGCAAGTCGGTACAGAGTGGCCAGTCCTAACCCCGGGTCCCTGGGGCGGCTGGCTCCGCTCTGCACTAAGCAGGGGGACAGTCGCTCTCCTTGGTACTCCGTACTCAAGGGCCAGCTCACTTCCCCAATACTATTCCATTCACTTTCCAGGAGTTCTACTCCTACTTCCCCGTAGGGTTCCATCCTTTTTACTCAAACATCCAGGTTTCACTTTCCAGTTTCACATTCTTACAATCCATGTTCTCAACCACGTTATTTATTCACAACAGGCAGCTGTTAATTCAAATTACAGGCAGCTTTATATCTCTTTCCATTTTCCAAGACTGCAGTATTATACATTCCACTAGTTTTCCCATCCTAGGATTCATGCCATATCCTAGGATCTATCATACAATCTAGTTTTCCAGCCCTAGGATTCATGCAACACCTAGGAGCTATCATTCAATATATATTTCTCATTCCTAGGATTCATGCAATGTCCTAGGTTCTAGTTATGGTTCCATACTTCAACAGATTTTATTAATAACTTAAAGCCACTCTACCAGGTACAACGGGAGAAATGGGGGCGTGGTCGGGAATCCCGCGTGCCTCCGCGACCCCCGAGACTGCAACAGAACGGGGTCCTATCATAAGGATCAAACACAAGGAGTGTCTCAAAACAGTGTATAGCTACTGTAGACGGGTAGAGGAATTAATTCTGAAAAGAACGCAACTCAAATCGCGGAAAACGGAACCCGAACGGGCCCTAAACGGGTCGAAAACGACGACACTGTGCAAAATCAGACGTCTGGAACTTATTCCAGACGTCTTAAAAAGTGGATCAGAGAATTACCTGTTCAGCGTGGTTTCCCAGACGTCCAGAAGTCTGCGGGGACGTCTGGCATAGCTCCCAGACGTCCGATGGTCACCCAGGACGTCTGGAGGTCGCTCCCGCCGTCTGGTACAACAGCCAGACGTCTTATTCGCGTTGGATGGCGAATCATCGAGCCTGCGCACACCCATCTCCCTCCCTCAGTACGGTCAGTCGACAGGAAGGAAGAAGAAGATGGAAAACTCACCTTTCAGATGTCTGGATGGTCTTCCAGACGTCGCCCTCGCTGTCTGGCTATTAACCCAGACGTCTGATTCTGGAAATTCTTCCAGAATCAGGGCGCCACTCGGCCTCCGCTTGCGACGCCGCCCGCGTCGCACCTCGCACGCTTGCTGCTTAGACCGCAGCAGTCCCCCCCCTCCGCGTCACTCCGCGCCCCCCGCGCCCTCTGCCGGCCGGCCCTAGCAGCCCCGGCGAGCTCGTCCTCACGGCAGAGCTCCGCTCTCGCACGCCACACCTCCTTCGCGCTCACTGTGGCAGCCGCTGCTGCCCTCGCGCTCGCGCTCACGCTCATTGGATGAAGGAGAAGAGGGAGGAGACGGTGGAGACGACGGGAGGGAGCACGTGGCCTTTTAAGGCCGCGCGAGGAGGAGAGAGAGGACACGGTAGGTGTCTGCAGCCGCAGAGAAAGAGGGAATAAGCGAATATCCGGTCTGCGCGCTCAGGTGCGCAGACGACCCGCACGTGTCGAAATTAACGGATTTCCAGACGTCTGGAAACGATCCCAGACGTCTGGTCAGACGTCTGGATATGATCCCAGACGTCGAGTACGACGTCTGGGCCACCTCCCAGATGTCTTAAAAGACGTTTGGGGCACCCGTTCGTTACATTGATTGATTCAAAATTCATTTCTATCTTAGGTTTTATCTTTGATTTAGATACGAATGTGCACTTGCTTATTTCAACATCGATATCATCATCAAAATCTAAATTAACAAAATATGTAAGAGCATGTGCTAATTGTAGTTTTTTTTTTCCAAAACAACTAAAATCCTTTCAGGGTTACCATTGTTGAGTTAGATCATTGTTAAAATTTTTATCATTAGTTTCCTTTTCTTTCGCATCTCCCACATCCATTTCCAATTGCTTGAAATTTTCTTTATTTTCGTATCTTTAAGGTTGTTGCATAAGTCCATATCTACAAATTAAGGGATATTTCATAAATAGAAGGAAACATAAGATATAAATAATTTGTGATCTTCCAGGCTCACCGACATCAGGAAGATCTACATGGGGATCTTCTCCCATTTTTTGAATGTGTCCTTCAAATCAAAATATGACTAATTGATTGAAACCTAGGAACACAAAAAGTATAATCAATCCATTTCATGAAAAGGATTTAAAAAATAATAATAAATAAGGCACATTGGAGTGCTCTATGTATACATACATTGATTTCTCAGAATGTGTCGAACATATTTATATTTATATTATTAAATCACTTTATTGTAGTTAAATTACAAGAAAAAGAACTTCATAATTTTTTTAGATATCTATATAAAGGTATGGAATACAGTAAAACAAATCTAATGTTTCAACATGCAGCTTTTTCTATTATTCATAAACGTTCCAGCACTACTCTTGATTTGGCTGATTGATCCAAAAATATGTTCTTTTAATTAACAACAAAATATGTGACTACACTATGGGATGGATACATTCCTTGATGGAAACATAAAAAGAAAATGAAAGAGGATGGAGATGAGAAGCACTTACCAGAATTCAAGCATGTGAGAAGGCGTTGCGTCAGATAGAAGTAAGAAAGAGAGAGGTAGAAAAGAGTGATCCACGGAGGAAGCATTTTAGCGAGAGAAAGAAGGATGAAGGGAGATGTGGAAGTCGTAGAGACTAAAAACAGTGGGGGTGGGGGGGCGGGAGTAGATTGCCAATGGAGAATAAATGGACGGAAGTGGTGGACCGAAGCCGGGAAGGGAGCCCACGTAAGGCATTTTTTACGAACTCCATAGTATCAGGTCCTATTATTTGAACACTATGTCTAAAAATTACTAAATAAACATGATGTGAGAATCTTTAGGTGAACGTTGCACGATTAAAACTAATATACTTAAAATAAGGAAGGTGATTATGTAATATATTGATATTAATAGAAGTTACAAAAAAAATCTATACAAATCATTCGAATAATAAAATTTTTCAAAGAAATACAGTAGGATTATAGCTAATTCAAATGTATATTCTAAAAATAGATATTGAATAAATTAGTAACATAATTATATTATTGGTAATGTAAAAATGATATATAAAAATTATTAATTAACAAACTTAGATACTATATATTCTAAACAAACTAAAAAGATTCGAAGAATTTTTATGTTTGAATGTTCAAAACAAAGAGTACATCTTAAATTAACAAATAATTATTATAATAATAAAAAATAACTATTGTAACTTAACATAAATATGTTTGTAAT
The DNA here is from genome assembly GCA_037157565.1 of Thalassia testudinum. Classification (NCBI taxonomy): domain Eukaryota; kingdom Viridiplantae; phylum Streptophyta; class Magnoliopsida; order Alismatales; family Hydrocharitaceae; genus Thalassia; species Thalassia testudinum. Next base: position 41,539,821 of record JAZHRO010000014.1, read on the forward strand.
GCATGAAAATATGGATTGTAATAAACATTAGATATTTTGCAACAAATAGTAAGCAAGTGAACGTTTAATTTACGTTACACAAAATAGCATAATGAAAATAATAGGTATGACTAAATTTGTAATATAAGTGTGTTGTACTTGTAACATAGATAAATATTTAGTGCTTAGTCATAATTGTATTTAGTAGGAATTGTGTTACTTATGCTTATTAGTATGCCAGATCTTATGCTTTACATATACATAGAGATCTACAATTTATAAGTTGTAATACAATATATAAACATACATATAAATGTATATGTATAAAGCAAATTGTAATATAATATATAAATGTAATATAAGTAAAGATCGTGACAAGGTGCTAAATATGTTATGATTTTAGATTTTAACACAAAGAAATACTTGCTTGTGGAGGTGATTTCTTTTTTTTTAAAAGGAAATATATTTCATTAAAAAAAAGGGAAATATCCGATACAAAGGATGCACCCTGGAGAGAAGAGAGAAGAGTAAATCCTGATCGCCCTCATGAGGGGAAGGTTACTCCCCGTATACATGAGGGAAGCAAGAAACACAGAAAATCAACAGATAAGAAATAAAGGAAAAAGAAAACGAAGCATCCCAGATAGGGAACTGGATGACCTCTCAAAGGAGGGCGACCCTATGCTCAGAGATACGGCAAGCGCCAACGAAATAAACTCGAAGATTGTGCTAATGAGAAGCTGAATTATAACGACCCAAAGTTCAAAAATGACCAGTAAAAAGAGTTAGTAGACTCAGTCGCAAACAGCCCGGGGTCACATGTGGTACCCAAACAAAATGAATTACACTAACAAGAAAGAAAAAGAAGAGCCAAACTACACCAAATCACGAACCCACCACAGCAACATGGGGACACCCAAGACATCCGTAGCAACCACGACGCCACCTACTTGGTCGCCAGTGACCACCATCGCTCGATCAGGTCCGGTAGATCGCCACAAACCACCTCGTCGCACCATCGACCACCACAGTCGAATGCTAGCAACTTCCATTGCACGATTGGAACTGCGACCTCTGCTGCACGGCTTCCTCGATCTCACCCCATCCGGGACAAGTAGCACAGTAACGAGCCACCACAGCTAGTGACCTCCGTCGACCTCCGCAACTGCGCTCGCCGATGACGAGCTACCACAACCGGAGCCGAAGATGAGACCACCTCAACTGCAGCCGTCACGTGTAGCCACCACAAGCACAAAGGCTGATTCATGTTGTGACGAAGCTTCGATAGTTGAAGTAGAGAGGTTCAGAGGGAGGAGGAGATCCATAGGCGATAGGGGGGATCCGATCAACCTATGGCGGTTGATCGGAGCCCCAACATCAAAGGGTTTATTTTTTTTGGGTCGAAGGGGAAAGGGGGAGGGCTAACACCTTATTAGAGGAAATGTTCAGCATACATAATTTGCTTTTTAAAAGTTTTGTAATACAAATGATGTCGTGGACATTTGATGTAATGCAACAAAATAATGAGAGGGTTGCATGTCAGAAAGGGTGGAAAGATATATTGCAAGAAATGAAATGCAAAGTATAAATAAGGAAAAAAAAACATTCATAGCCACCATTCCAAGAATATTACATATGTGTAATATTTATAAATATGCTATTAAATAAAATGCATAATTTCATCAATGATATGGTGGTTTTGCTCATTTTTTACAAAACCATTAACCAAACACAAAAGTGATTTTGTCAAAGCAAATGTTCATTTGAAGGTCACTAATTTGGGCTCAAACAAGTATTTATGAGCACGGTGTCCAATGGATATTTTTACTATATAAATATGTTTGTATGTATGTATGCATGTGTGGCTCTTACCTATTCCCATAATCCCATTCCACCTATTATATTTTCTCCCATTTGTACTCTCTCTCTCTCTCATTTTCCTTTGAGATAATCTTATCTCTTTCTCATTTTTGTTTGAGTGGGATTTCTTTTATTACTATACTCCTCCCTCCTCCCATCAAAGAATAATCGTATGTAAAAATCTTACATTAATGGGCTATCGTGGAGTTTTCTTTTCTTTAAATTGCAAACATCAAGCTATATCTCTAAAAGCTTACTTATCTATCCCATATTACAAAAAATCAAAAAACTTTTGGTATTTTCTATCCTCCTACAACAAAAAGCAAGTATATATATTTTGGATTATAAATTTTCCAACCATATATCTTACAATATAGCTCAAATCGGGAATGAAATAATTGATTTGTTAGATAAATAAATTTTCACCTTCTAGATGGAATTTATTTCATTTTCTCAACAAGAATAGGTATAATATTTACAATTAAAAATAAAAATATTTAAAGAAGAGTTCTTCGACCCATGTGTTCAATATACTTTTTTTTTGCCATTTTTATCCGGGCAATATCCTTTGAGAACATATTTGATCATTTGTATTATTCCTTTATGATTCACTTGATATAACCACAATCAATGATCTCTCCTCTCCTACCCATCACTTACACCTATACACTAGTAGTAGATTATACTCCTATTTTCACTAGCAATCTATGGACACCTCTACCCTCATCCTTTATACCATATTCTTCTAACTAAAATTTTTAAGTAGGATAGCATAGGAAGTATTATCCAAAATAACTTTGTTATAATAAAATTTAAATTGTTCTGTGATAGTTAATACATAAATCATAAGTGATCATAAGTATAGAAATGAGTATTCAAACAAATTTTCAACTGGAATAGTGATGACTTTAAGGAATTGACAAAAAAAATATTTTTTCACTTTAAGTCATTCTAAATTATTTTTAAACATCTAAGAAAAGGCAAATGCATAAAATTTGACAAGAGATTTTTCTATTAAATAAATTACTTTTTTAGATATAAGTAAATATTTTTGTGTAAATATGGAAATTCAAAAGGTATTCATGTATAATTCTATTAAAACTCTAAATTATTTGAAGTATCTTACTCGATGTAAATAAATTAATACCGATCATATTTTATTTAAAAATGAGAAAATTATGGCACATCGTGCAACATTATGCAGGTTAAATCAACTAGTATTGGAAAAAAACTTTAGTTGTTGATATAAATATTAAGGTTGTGTTCTTAAAACATGATTTTGATCTAGAAAGATGTGTTGAGGATTTATATAAAAGTCATTTCTTGAGGACACAACTTTGGTAGAGGCCTCTTTTGCTTCTGTTGTTGATGTTGCTACTAGTGATGCTGACGTTGTTGCTACTTAGCTCTACAAAAATAAGATAAAGAGGGACCAAATACACACGATCAAACTTAATTTGTCTATGATCGATTGCTACATTACATACAACACATGATATAAATAGCAAAATATGGGCCCTTATTAACTATCCTCTTAAAAATGAACTTGAAAGTTACAAATAATAAACATACCAAAGTGACATCAAATCCAAATCTCAATTGAACCATAATCACATCAAAAACATGACAATCACATTATAAACATGGTAAACATCATATCACATCATAAACATCAATCAAGCTAACAAGAAAGCAAAGAGATTTTTTGTGGAGTATGAATTTCATTACAAAGTTAAAAATATAATACAATATATTCTCAAATTGATATATATACATAAAAATTGAGCATTCTCATTATATGCCTACATTCAAATATGGACAAAAAAAACCAAAAGAAACTAGTTCTTTTTTCTTCTCTTGTAAATCTTGTAGGTTTTTGTTTCTAGTATGTGCTCAATGTGAGATTATGAATTAATCTCGTCAATAAGTGAACTTGTCATAAGTAAGGGGGATCACAGTAGTGTAATGTAATCTGCAATGAAACCTGTGTAATCTCCTCCCCCAACTGCTCATTTGTATGCATCTTCTAAGGTGCACCTGGAGTGATTGCCTTTGCATCGGTCGTGATGATCGATGGAGTGAGGAAGTCTGTCTTACTTGCAACTTTTGATGATGATACTCCTTGCTACTCCTTGTGCGCCTCCATTGTTGACTAATCCTGCTATATCTCTCGCTCGTCTTGCACATCCATCACTGACTAGTCTTGGTATTGCTCTTGGTGCACCTCCATCACCGTGTCCTACTAGTGATGCTCCTCCAGATCTTGTTGGTTGTCCTCCATATGTATCATTGAACCTCCATGAGCTCTCTGTCATCCCCAATCTTGGCCCCGCCTTAGTCTTCGATCTCGTCCTTGACATGGAGGTCACATTGGAGGATGAATAACCTCTTCATCATTATCACCATTTCAGGGAGCTTCAACCTCAACAAATTGTCAGTCAATCTCATCTTACAAGTCTCTCCTTGCATCGTCGATAAGTCTCCGTAGCTCATTGAGATTAGGCCTTTCTTTTGCCAATAAATCAGTAACCTTATCCAACTTAGCTAGTTAAAATTTCAACATGAATCCATTTGTTAAATCAAACAGCAAGAAATAACTACTTTAAATTAACTTAATTGTGAATGATATACATCGTCCCACAGTACTTCCTCGTGACAACGTATGCATCTTTGAGTAAAACCATGGTATTATGCTGTATAGTCTGGTGTCATGCTCTATAGCTCATCACCTATGGGCATTATTTCCACACCTCATTGATGACGTGCATGCCATTCTTGTATGTGCAATTCATGGCACACCACCTAATCCATGTCATATTTACCCCTCAGATCTATGCCATGGAGATAAATATCAGTGTCACATTTATCTGGTACCATTTGTTGTCCTCTAAACTGACATGTGATGAAATTCGTAAGATAATGTTCCACTATGTGGAACATAATGACTGGCACTCGAGCACGCCAAAAATCTCAACTAATGAGACAAGATGCTGGTACTTCTGCTAGTACTACCTCAGTGTATGACTCTCATACAACCTACAAGAAGAAATGAAATGTTAACATTTATAATGAGAAGTACTAATTGAATTTCATTAAAATTTAAGGGAAGATTGTCTACTTGATCTGCAAACTGTAAATCAAAAGAATCCCAGTAAGGCCTCAGAAGATGTAAGAGATGCTCTATCATGTCGAAGTTGGCCTCCCATCGACAAGCGATAGGCTTTCCATGTCAATTAGGTTGGTGGTGCACAATTGGAGCAATGTGTAGAAATCGCTCCTATGCCCATATATGAAGCAATATCAAAGTGCCCTTAATCTGTCTGGTGACATTTCGTGCTACCAAACACATGTGTTGATGTAGATATGCGAGGCACACGAATCCCCATCGGTATCTCACTGTTACACCGAACTCCCTCAACAATAGTAGGAAGATTAATGGAACTAAACATGTAGACTTATCTAGGAAAAGTACACCTCTCATCAACTATAGGATGTATGCTCAGGCATACTACTGAACAATGACATCCAGTGCCCCCTTTGGCAACTCACGAAATGTTTGCGCAAGTCATGTGAGGTTCACGCATGCCTCCTTCAAGCTGTGAGGTCTAACTCCAAGTAGCTCCTGGCATATGTTATACCAAGAGTCTACTTTCATTACAATTGAAAAAGAAAATGCACATTCAACATTAGAAATAATGTCCAATTTATTGGCGCATGATATTATCATTAGAGAGGCCAACTTAAAGGAAGGATTACCATGTATTGAATTCTCTATGGAGGAGGTGGATTTGATAAGGAAAACCTTTCGTAACTGTCTGATTTCTATCTTTACAACTGCTAGGCCAACAGATATGGATAAAATATGGAATGAAATGAAACCTAATTGGGGAGTGCAAAATTCTTTTTCATTAGGCTCGATCGATTCTAGAAATGTATTAATGAGGATGGAAGGTGCGAATGATTTAGTTCAAGCTTATTATGGTAGTATGATAGATAGCAAAAGAGTTTCAATTTTTCAATGGACTCCCTATTTCAAACCAAACAAAAGACGACAACTTGTCAAGTTTGGATTGAATTGCCCTATTTAAATTTGGATCTACACAACAAGGGGTGTCATGATTTCAATTGCAAATGTTATTGGTAGACTGATAGGCCTTGATATGGTTATTGTAGATCTTGTTAGGCAATTTTCCAAGAATGTTGGTTGAGATTGATTGGGCCAAACCTCTTTACTAATGTAATTTGGATTAAGGATGGTGATGAGCAAATGTTTAAGCAAAAAATGTTTTACGAAAGACTTTTGAAGTTTTGCTCAAATTGCAATATGATTGGTCATTCAAGTGAAAATTGTAGAAAGAATTAAACTGGAGGTGATGAAAATATTTTAAAAAAATAAAGAAGCCTCATGTTGAAGGTGGCGATTGGCCATAAATTGAAATGGCACCAAAGGGAACAAATGAAGGAGCATGGTGAATCATTGAAAAATGGACAGCAAGGGCAATCCTCTACGTAGAGAGATGTTGCTTCTAAATTCAGTACTAAGAAGCTGCAGCAGTAGGAGCAAGAACGAAATCAAATGTACTAGTAGTGTGGAGGAACTTGTTGTGTTGCTTGCTCCCATTAAGTGAGCTCACTAGTTGGTGATTCGAATGTCACATTCATCTCAGAGTTGAGGTCATTCATTCATTAGAAGGGGATGAGCAAGGGAGTCGTCAAGGACCATCAAGTGTCCTATTTCACTTCTTTTTTCCAATTGATTTTTGCCAATTGTTTTCATCGCAAAAGAAGGTACTGATGCATGACATCTTTGGATGAAATAAGAACCATTCTAGGTGTCATATTGCAGCCTATGAAATAGATAAACTAATCGTATTAACCATGTCTTTAATGCTCATACTTAGATTCTAGGTTGTCCTCTGTTCAATTTCCAAACACAACAATCATGTGGCATGAAGCAATTATGTGGACAAATGAATGTCGGCTGTCATCCCTGAAGTTTTGGACTTACTTATATAGGGAAATTTAAACATCCAAAGTGCTTTCTCACTACAATTCTATGTTAGAGAGAGAATTTCTTCTCTAAGGGAAAGAATATTTTTGAAGAATGCCCCTATGTTAGAGAGAGAATTTCTTTGTTTTTATTGCAACATAGTAGGGAAATCGTATACAACCTATGTAAACATGAAGAAATTGTATCTCAAAAAGGCAGTAGAAAAGACTATACAATAAGAAAGTAATGAAGATCTCATGCCAAGATTACAATAATGTTTCTTATTATGTCTAAGACCACTGCATGGGCCACACTTATTTAAATTCTTTCATACATTAGTATCCCTTGGTGTTGAGTCGAAAATCACGATGTTTATAAGTTTTAGTTGTAGTATAGTCACGAAATCAAACCTAAACAAAAATTATGTAAGGAAACTCAGGTGAATCCCGTTCGATCTCAGGGAGGCGATTAATGGCAAACTTGATTTTGATCCTACTTGCTTTAAAAACGCAGCTCGATCTCCAAGTTGCGGATATATGATTCACTAGTCTCATTACTAATGTGAAGGACATGTGCATGTGTTATAAATATAATGAATGTGAACATGTGGGCTTTAGTACGCACAATTTCAACTATGCGAATGCTATCAACAGAATTCACATTTAACGCTAATTCATTTATATGCGCTGAAACTGTCATGATTTTTTTTTTTGAATTTTTTTTTCCTTTATTAAAGAAGAAGATGATCCACAAATAATGCAAACAAACTTTAATTCATTGAATCATCATCATTGTTTACAAGAAAGATAGAGGAATGCTTGTACAAGGAAATTGAAATATACTATAACTAACAGAAACTCATCCTGCCGGGAATGCTCTGAGAGCCATCGACACTGTAGGATGAGGGTGGTGAGACCAAGGGTATGATGACCCGTCTACACCACACAGAGCGCTACACACCTGGAGCCTAGAGAAAGCTTAGTCATGCAACCAGGAAGGAGATTAGTAGCACTACACAGCAAGAAAATAAGTGCAGGAAATTAAAGCAATGAAGAACACTACTATTATCAGAACGTAGGGCACTAAGGGTGACCTTGGTGGGCATGTGGCTAGATGTGGAAGGAAGGTGGAGGATGGCCACAAGGTGGTGGTGGTCGGCCTCTTGGAGGTGGTGTTGGAGGAGCTTGAGTGGAGAAGATGGTGACTATGAGGTGGATTTGAATGGAAGGAAGAAGATGATGGGTGGGCAGCCAACCTAGGTACTCTTTTATAGAGCTAGGATGGGTAGCTTAGGGTTTGCATTGGGAAGGTCTTGGAGGTGGTTTTAAATCCACAAATGGGGGGATTAGGTGGAGTGGGTGTGGACTCAGTGGACGCCCTCTAGAGAATTCTAGAGTTGTCATCCACTTGGTGCTGGTGTTGGGTGTGTTGGGTTTGGGTTGAGTGGGTTAGGTTAGCCTTAGGTCTAGTGTGTTGGGTCCAATTGGTCTAGGCAATAGGTTTAGGCTAGGCTCCTAAAATAGGTTCAATTAACCTATTACTAATGTGGTAGGTTCAATTAAAGTTATCACAAGTTTAAGTGAGTCATAGTGTGTGAAATTGGGACAAGGAATTCCCAATTAGGTTGTAGGTGAGTCAATTGGATTATGACTGAGTTCAATTGAACTTGAATGGGTTGAATTGATCCAATTGGGTCCATGAATCCAATTAGACAAAAGGGCTAACCCAATTGACCTGTACTGAGTCAATTAGGTGTAGTGTGAACCTAATTAGGTTCTTAGGTAGGGTTAGTGGTAGTGTACTAGGCTTAGGAGGTCTCTAGATAGGTTTCCTAGGGTGTGTGGTTTGATTCCTAGGCCATAGGTAGCTAAATATGGCTTCTGAATCCAAAATAGGAACCAGAGAGGTCCTCTAGACGTCCAGAAGCTTGGTTAGATGACTTAAACTTCAAATTTGGATGTCTGAGGATCAGGTTGGATGTCCAATACTAAAGCAGTATTGGAGTCAGGGTTCTGATCATAATTTCTGTAGGAATTGGACATCCAGCATACTGTCTAGATGTTTAGAGGTGTGCTAAAAAGTGCATTTAAGGTTTCCTAGGCTAAACTAACCTAATAGGAGGGTGGCTTGGGGATAGGCAAATGGATAAGGTTATCCTAAGGACTGGGGATAGGGGTAGGGTTATCCTAAGTTCTTTACTTTAATTTTTACATTTATTCCTACAAGTAGCCTAGTACACCTCCTTATTCTCTGTCTTCAACTCTTCCTTATTCCTAGCTTTATTCCAGGCTTCCGCTTCAGCTCTACTGCAGCTCCATCCTCTATCTAGGTTTTATTCAACTTCCTTTTAGCTTCAAGCCATCACTTGAGCTTCTTATTACCTGCATACCAAATTATTCACTAATTAGTATGGAAATATAGCATTATTTCATGAACAGCTAAGTAGAGCATTTATAATGTAAAATATGAAGCTGATGCATGTATTATTCCTAAGTTAAGTTAAGATCTAACTCAATTCAGGTTAATTAAGTCCTATGATTGCTATGCAATCATGCCCCCATGCCTAAATTTTGTTTGTCTCTAGCAAAACCAACATCGTAAAATTCTGTGGAAAGAGATGTGAAAATCAAGTGCACGGAAAACATTCTTATTTATTTATAGAAACAAAGTGAAAACAAACTTTCTTATTTATTTACAAAATACTTTTATTGAAAAACAAGCTGTTATTTTGGAATTAAGCGAGTTAGAATAAAAAATCTCAACACGATTTTTCACCAACGAAAAGAAATTACAGGCAAATCCTTAACAACAGAGACCGCAATAGCTCTTGAGTACCAACTCAAATTCAGATTGCCCAAGTCAAATCAAGGACCCTATTACCTGCAGACTTGGGTTGTGAGGGAAACTTTCTCTGACTTGGTCGACCCACCCAAGACTTGAGGTGAATGTGAGAAACCCAGCATCTTGTGCGTGAAAATAGTTTGACTCGCTATAAAGGACAACTGCATTAACTCCTACCATTCAATAACACTTAGAATATTTCTAAGCTCTCATTGGGACAATTTTGTCTTCAGTTAAGCTATACTAGGATTTGGCAGCTTTCTCCCCACCATTTTTCTACCTCGAGGTCAACACACTAGCCATATATCTCTCTAGTTGGACCTCTTGGTCTCTTATTCCTAATTTTTTTCTCCGTATTTTTTCTCACTTTTTTCTATAGGACAAACACCCATATGTAGCGAGGTGTTTTTTTATTTTGGGAAAGGAAATGAATAGCATCCATTTGTAGCGAGATACCTTTATTCGGTGAGATGTGCAAAAATATTTTTTTCTTTTTCTACATATATATATATTTTCTCCTGATTTTCAGGCTAAAAAATATTTTTTTTACTCCCAATCATTTTTCTTGGTGAGTGGCTCTCCTTCATCCGTTCTAAATGCATCCCCTACAAACAAGTATTGTCCTAAGAGTGAGAAACCTGGCAAGGTCACTAGATCTGCAGGTATGGATTAGATCTTATTGACCACTAAAGACTCAATAAAGTTGTCCAAAAGACGAGTCAATGTAAAGTGCAATTGAAGATGCTTGGGTCTCAAAGATCATCCAAATCAAAGGGTGGGAAGATAAATCATTCACTTATCACCCTTTTGGCCTAATACTTTAAGGTTTTTCAGGTCCCCTCAAAAACTCAGGCAAATCAATCCAAATTTAGGTAAATACTCAAAAAATTAAGTCCGTTAGGACTTGAAGAGTCTAGAAGGAAAGACTTTGTTCCGCATTTCTTAAAGTTGGTAAATCCTCAGAATCAAGAATTCTTGATTCTTCCTAACTCAATTTCCAAAACAACACTGAAAATGCATATATATATATATATATATATAGAACCTTTCATAGTTGCATTTTAATATCTTACCTTTCTTGGGTTCACATTTTGCTTGGTCCTAATTTAAGAACAGAAAGGTGAGTGGACGAGTCGAAAATGACTGTTGCGATGATTTCTAGCTCCAATGCGGACATTGGAGGTGGAGTCGGCTGTTCTTAATTAAGAACCCTAAAGTGAAATTAGCGTGATGTTCACAAATACGAAAAGTTTTTTTTGTTCTAGGTGTCGGCAGAAATGTTTCAGTGTAAGTGTACTACCCCCCCTCCCCCCATGCCTACTTTCTTTCATGTCCTCATGTGTGAATATAACGAAAGTAAATACATGACAAGAGGTATAAAGGATAGAAATCACTTGGAATATCTCCTGAATTTTCGTTCAGCTTGATGCAACACCTATGATGTGATTTACATATGTATAAGTGCTGAGTTTAATGCCTCTAGCTGGGCGAAAGCTCAATCAGACGGCTTGGTGGTTGCTGAAGAGAGGGTCAATATTAATAGGAAGATGTGTTCATATTCTCCAAGAATCAGTGGTCCACAAATGCAAATCAGCTGATGATGCATCCCTACTCCAAAGAGTTTTTCTAATGTGGAGTGTGGAATAGGGGTGAATAGCAGAGGATAATGAGAATGAGGTTTGTGATGCCAATTCTGCTCATTAAGCCTATTCCAGAGTTCAATGAGATGTTTCTGAGGAAGTGGATTGATATTATGATTGAAATGAAAGTCAACTTCAGAGTCTGGATCAAAGGGTCGTCACAGTGGTGATTGACATCAAAAATCGTGCTTTCTCCAGGCCTCAAGTCATATGAGGATAAATGTGAAGTTTGTGAGATTGGGAGTTCTATGTAGAAGTCACTAAAATCCTCATCAGAGATTATCTCTTCCTCATTAGCAATAATTTCATACTCATTAGAATCTGTCTCAGTTTCCAAGTCGAGCCATCCATTAGATTGACTAGGATTATAAGTTACTCCCCAATTCACTCTACTTTGCACTTCAATCTCTTTCTCCTCATCATTCATATCAAGTTCCTCATAATTCCTTGATTCATATGACATTTCCACTTCCTTAGGTAAATCATCAAAAGTCTTTCCTAATAATTGGAGATCAGAGTCAAGAGTATAGAGTGCAGACTCAAGGCTCTCCTCATTACCCTGGTAGGTGGGAAGAGAAAGGTGCAAATCAGATGATATAGAAGTGAAAGCAGATTCGTTTCTTATAGGAAGTGTCTCAGAATGATCAGTAGTGTCAAATTCAGATACTGTAATCACTTCACCCAAGCACATGTGATCATCAGGATCCTTAGACAAAATCATCTCCGAACTACCCAGGTGTGCCTGACTAGAGATGTCAAGGTCATTAATCTCTTTATCTCCTTAGGGGTTTCTTCTGTTTGTCCATAATTTTTGTTATATCCATCCTTTCTTTGCTCAAATTTCTCGAGATTACTTGAGATATCCAATTCACGATCACCCTGTGAATCCTCAAATACAAGGGAACCATATTCAGGCTCATAAATGATTAGTTCCTCAAAATGGAATGCCTACATTTCAGGGCTTCCATCAAGATCTAGATCCTCAAGTGGATCGTCTTCCTTAATTTCAGCAAGGTTGTCTGCCGGTGTAAATTTAATTTCCTAACCGTAAGGTGTCTCCTAAGATTTAGGGTATTTAGATTGAGAATCAATCTTGGGGGTACCAACCCTTTCCTCAAAACTTTCCAGGATGGGGCTCTCAAATGATTCCATTCCAGATATTCCCAGATCATGTCCCATGACCCCATCAGATGTCTCTTCCCTTGAATCATTTTTTATTTCAGAATCACTTTTTAAGACATCAGCATTATCCACTTTGAGTATCTCTCCCAAAGAATCCTTTATAGCAATTTCAGGTGCAACCACTTTAGGTTCTCCAAGGTCCTTATGACTATTCTCCACTTGGTACTGCAAAAGCAGTATATCTTGGAGTGTGCAACTTTGTTTGGTTACCCTAGTCATGGATTCCAGTTCTTGAAGGGATATCATTAGAGATTCTTGGGTTGTAATCAAGGCCTATCTCTGCCCCAGATCAGTGGTGGTCTGGACTTCATGTAGATAAGTTACAACCTTATCCTTGAACCTTGCTAATTTATTTTAATTTGAAAAGTGGTTGTGAGTCCATCGGTAGCTCATTAGTGATGATTTGTGTGGGGCTCCAAGGAGGTGAAGTAGGCCTAACTGTATCTTAGGGGTGAGATGTATAGGTATGGAAATCATGCTCCGAGTAATGAGAAGGGGTTTCCTGCCCTATAGGAGTGGAAATCATAGTTGGGTTAGGAGAAGAGGAAGAAGTCCCTTGTGGGTGGTAGAAAGAATATGGATCCATGGGAATCAGGTAAGTAGAAAGGTCTTCTTAAAGAAGACGCAAGGGTGGTCTAAGCGATCTCTCACCAATTACAAGGGACTGGTGATAGAACAAGGCAAAGGCCTTGTAATCTAGATAAGGTCCTTTAATTAGTGACTAGATTTCAAGTTCAACTTCAAATTCTTGAAGTATATTTGTTATAAAACCAACTAAAAATAATCGTTGTTTCCTATGCTAACTCAACCATTCTGAATACAAGGGGACTAAAGGGAAGGTTCTTCCTCTGGCTTGCACCTTCGGGTTCTTGATACCCCTTAGCCACGACCGTTTGGCTCTACCCCACAGGTTTAGACACTGGGTTTGGCTAAGCAAATTGAGACTACCTAGTAGTTAAACAACAAATGTAGGTTAAATTAAGATTTTTCTTTATGCTTTTTAACCTTTCTTCAAGTAATTGATTTGGGTGAGGTGGCCAACCAAGTGACTTGACTCACTGACTAGGCAATGGACTCAATTGAGTTCAATCCTCGCCAATTGGTCCCTACAATCAACAACGCTAGAAGTTGTTCCTAGGGTTTCTGCAACTTCTACTCAAATCAAGTAGTAGACCAAGTAATAAACTTAAAAACATTCTCCACAACAAATATGGGATCCAAATTAAATCAAATTTGGCAAGTAGATTCCTTTTTAGATCAGCTTTCCTGTTGAAGCTACGGGTTACTACGCTATCGTATTTGGTTTTGAAAAAACCCGTCGTTGTAGTTGGAAAGCGAAGAACTCGTGTTCAACAAATAAAATTTATACCGGAATAGAAATCCCGGGTCGAACTCGAGGCAGACGTTTGATTAGAAATATGCATTTGTTTCATTTGTCACGAAGCAGAATAGCTGATTGGAAACTATCTATCTATTTAACAAATAATAAATAGAAGAGAGAGAGAATATTTCAAATAAAAGCAAAAAGAGATGTAGAATAAATATGGATTTCATTATAAAAAAGTTGTTCATTACACTACTCATTACGACTAAAAAGTGGGAAATGATTACACTTGAAAGCGGTAAATCTACTCTAGAAAGTAGTAAAAAGAATGGAGAGAGAGATATCCTCCTCAACGATCGCTTGGAGGACGGGACGATGCTTGGAAGACGGGGAAAGGAGCAAGAAGAAAGAGGACAAAGCAGGAAGAACGGGAATGGGGCAGCACGTCGTCGTCGTCGCGGGATCCGCTTCCGAAATTGGGGTGAAAATTTGACTTTATCTCTTGAGAAGCATCCCGGGTGTGGGACAAGCTTCTCTTGGGCTTTGGAGAGGGAGAGAAGAGAAAGAATGGATGCCAATTTCGTATGGAGGGGATCTCCTTTTATAGTTGCAAGGAGTGAGGGCAATTTGATCTTTGTATGTTGAAAATCATTAATCCAGGACCTTTAGTGACGGATAAATCTGTCACTAAAGGCCTGAATGTGGCCGTAGTGGGGCGGCGCATGCGCGCCCGCTCACCTCCCCGCGCTCAACGCACGTTCACGTCCTCAAAATCTCGGCCATTCGATCGTAAGATCGAACGACTGAGAATGCTCCTCTCTGCGCCTCCTCTACGCGCACATACGCGTCACGCGGGGGCGTGCGATGGCACGTGGACGCTATTAGGCACCCACAGCCGTTGGATCCTCATCGGGCGGTCGGTCGCGCATGCGCCATGGCTCCAATTGAGGCGTGGTGAGGCTTGAACGTGCGCCTCAGCTTCGTGTTAAAGCGCTCGACCAACCTGCTGTGGGCACATTTGTGTCGAGTGCTTAACTTAAGCATGGACGCCTCGCAGTCGTTGGATCTTGATCCAACGGCGGGGAAGCGTTGGTGTGGGTTCCTTCAGTGGATGTGTGCAGTCGGTTGGGCGGTTGAGATGGTGCCACGTGGCGCCATCTTGGCCGTCCATCTTCTAGGTGTTGTAGATGATGCCGCGAGTATCAGATTGAGTCGATTTTCACGCTGTTAGGCTGCGGTCATCAATCCGAATCCATCAGTGTGGTCGGATTTTCCATCTGAAGTGTGGATTAGCACCATCTTGGCCCTTGATCTTCTAGGGTTCCTCGATCTCTATCTAATGCTACATATGTCTGATTGGGGCGATTTTGGAGTCGTTGAACTCCAATCGTCGCCCTGATCAGATCCGTCCGGTTGGATCTTCGATCTGAGGCCCCGATAAAAAGTCACCCTGTCCCTGAACATAAAAGGAGATAATTAACCTCGATTTTATTCAGACTAATCTAAATGCAAGATGATGCATGTTATGCAATATTTATAGTATGTAATGCAATTCTATGCTTAAGAACATGCATAAATAGACATTTTATGTAATGTAAACATGTTTACATCACACCCCCATACCTATCTTTTGCTAGTCCCTAGCAAAAACTACATGCTATTTATAAAAGAATTAAGTTGAATTATTTAGGCATAAGTTATTTTCAATCATTAAGAAAATGTTTACTTAGGATTTGAACTTTAAAAGACACAACAGTGCTCGGGTATTTTCCAAATGCAGACCGCCTCAAGCCCTTGCCTTATTCAAAGAAAAATTGCTTTTTCTCTTTTTCTTCTTTTCTAATTTTTTTGGATTTTTGAGTTTAGGGTTAAAGAGTGCCTTTCTACAGCTATTCAACTCACCCAAGATTTGATGAGAACCCTAAGTTCTCAGCATCTTATTGTGAATGTGATAGACTCGTTGATCAGCAATTAGAACGGACTTCGGGTTTCTATGCCTCTAGGTGACCTTAAAGAGAGAGTTCTGCCTAAAGGTGTATCTTTTCAACCGGTAACTTTTTCCCTACCTTTATTTTTATGGGGTCAACACAAGGGTGAATTCAGTATATATCTCCTCGATTTATTCTACTTCTCCGCTTCTTCCTAAGTGTTTTGGGAATTTTAAGTGCATTTCTTGAGCTGGGTTCTGGACAGCTGGTCGATGAGCTGTTACCACCGACAACTTGCCAGCCATACTTGTGCGGTGAAGTGTAGCTTATTTCTTTTGTTTTCGTTTTCTTTTCTCTTTTTCTTTTTCTTTTCTTTTTGACTTTCTTTTTCTTTTTTTTAAGTAGGTGGCTTCCCTGGTCTAAGATTTACCTAAAGGCAGCAAGAAGAGAATGGTCTAGTGACTGGGCTCTGGACAACCTACCTATGGGTTGTTACCCACGATAACTTGCTAGCCATATCACCTTAGAAGGTTCATTAGCTTCCCAATTTCCTTTAAAATCGTCGAACAACGAGTCAGTGACAAGATATTGTGTAGATGCTTTAGACTTAAAGTTCCCTCAAATCAGAGGGCGGGTTGATAAGTCGTGTACTTATCACCCAAACTTATTAACTCAAATTAAAATAGAATTCAGGTTGGTGAGGACTCAAAAAATAAATCCACATTTTAGTGGATACACAGGCTGATTAAGTCCAAAGACCCGAAGGGTCTTTGTGTTCATATCCTAATGTAATATTTCCTAATATTGAAAAGTCCTAATGTCAGTATTCCTTCCTAATTTAATTTTTTTTAAATATATAAATAAAAGAAAATAAAACGAATCTACGGAGCTGACGAATTAATTCAGAGATGAATATCTACCCCCCCATGCCTATCTAATGCAATGTCCTCATTGTATTAAAATGACATAAAACAGAGTAGAATAGAGTAGAAAGCACCTGAATTGCGTGAATGATAGGTTCGCTCCTAGAAAAACAAAAACTGTATACGTGCTGAATTTAGTGCCTTCAGCTAGGCACACTATACAAAGAAGAGAAATAAAGAATTCATAAGTGCAGGTCAGAATCGAAATAAAAAGATGAAACCTCTGACCTGCCAGCAGATGTCCACAAATGTGGACTAGATTGTGGTGCAGACCCATACCCCATGATCGAGAATATCTAAGATTCTAGATAAAAATTACCAAAAACCTAAAATCAGTATGCAAGCGGGGTCGGGCTTGCGATTTATGAGGATGCAACCCAAGACCAAAGAGTCGGGTTACAGAGAAATCAAGCTCCAAAGGATAATCAATGAATGTGTGCTTGGGTTGGACATCCTCAGAACAAATGTCGTAAGGGTCCTGGTTTGATGATTTCAGCTTAATTGGAACCCTTAGACTTGGTCTTCTACTTCCTCCAGAGTTTTCTTCCCAAATCAAAATTTCCCAGCTCCTATCCTCCTTCAGCATGTCAAATTCCAGGATCTCCTGCATATTAATCACCCCGTCTGAAATTTCCAAGTCTAAAAGATGTGGCTGAATCAGAATTGACTTGGGTCTAATTATTTCAAAAATAGAATTATCAGTAAATTCAATAGGGTGTAACTGACAATCAGGGCATTGGATTGCATCCTCCAGAAAATGCGATTCTGGATCTGTCATGTGAGCCCCAATAAGATCAGTTTCCTTAATTATTGGGCTATCAAATGATCTATCAGATTCCTCAAGCCCAATCGTCTCACAGAAATTATGTTCTGTAAACTCACGTGAGACTTTGCAAACTGAATCTTCACCATCAGAATCAAAGAAATCAAAATCCATATTAATGTATGTCCCATAATCATCCGTCACTTTCTGGTCCATGGAGACATACGTTTCCTCGTACCCCGGCTCAAGGATCTCAGGTGAAGAAATCAGATCATCCTTAATTGGTTGCTCTGATTCAATCTGGTCAACCTCGTAACACGTGTCTCCCCCAACAGGTGCTTGAGCGGGTTCTGACATTGGCTTTCCTGAAGGGGGTTCATCCTGGAAATCATCCCACGATTAAATTAAAGCAACCACAAATCTCATTCTCAATTTCGCTAACTTCCCAAGTAGAAACTCACCTGGGTTCTTATCCTTAACATCCTGGAGCCAATCCAACAAATACTTGTTCAAATCATCAATCATCTCAATCAGGGGTTCCAATTTTTCAATGCAAGGTAATGGCTGAACTTCTAAAGATTGTATGGTATTCCTCAAGTTAGCCAAAACCTTATCTTGAACTTGGTTAACTTGAACCAAATAACTTAGTTCAGGGTTGGGCGGGTTTGGGATCAATGCAGAGGAGTTAACAAATTAGGATTCGTGATACCCTTCCTGATAATAGGTCATTTTAGATTGTTCAAAAAGTGGTGATGACCTAAAGGCAGTATAATCAGAGGATGGGCAAGGATTAGTGTATCCTCCTTGATTGTAGATCATATTAGGTTGTCTATGAAAGGGTGGTGATCTATAATCGATGTGTCTCTGAGAAGGATAGAAATCACAATCATAGTGTTCAGGGTTATCCCCTAAACACGATGGTCCGGAACTGTATCCCCAATCCGAGTTATCCCAACTAACCGATGGTTGATTACAGTACGAGTCGGGATAATCGTCATGTTGAGGATAACTCATAACAGGAGGGAAAGAGCAGGAATGCATATAAAATGTGGAAGGATTCATGATAGACGGGAGGAAGAAAGGCACCCTGCAATACAAGCAATCAACTTGTCCTTAAGTGGGCTAGCCTAAAGACCTACAGACTCCCAAAACCTGTCTTGAGAAAAAGAAACGATTTGATCTACTTCTGTCTGTTCAATCCAACCAGTTAGAAGGAGGGATTGGGAAGAAGGTTCTTCTTTTGGCTTGCGCCTCCGGTTCCTAGTGTACCCCCCAGCCACGATTGTTTGATTCTGCTCCCCTAGCTAGACATCAGATTGAACAGTAGAAACAGACTAATAGAAAATAATCTCGTTCTGGGCTCCGAAGAGCGAGTCGAATCCTTAAGGCCAACGTCTACTCTATTTTATTTAGGGCTAGGTTTGAATGTGCTTTGGAATGTGATGGGCCCTTTATCTGGGTTGTGCCCTTAATGATTGATTGATGTGTGTGTGCGTGCACAATCAGTGGTTTTCAAGCAAGATTATTTTTGATGCGATGAATTTTAGGGTTCAAATCTTGCTTAGTAGCTTTTAGGATTCAACTTTAGGTATTTTCAAACAAGTTCTGTTGGCACACCAGGTTTTGAAAGCACAAGTGAAGATGTTTTCCTTTAATACTTAAAAGAATGTGGAGTGCTTGGTAAATCCCTAAGAGTTGAACCTATACAGCAGCTACTTGATGTATTGATTTTAATTGAAGTGGTGCGGCCCAATCAACTCAAACAATTGGCCTATTGCACCACTTGATTAGGTACACAAGTGTTTACCTAATCTGATTTCTACTCAATTATGTGTTTGGATGTGTGTACCGGTTCCAAAGATTGATTTACCAGTTGAGTTTAAAAATCAGATGAGGTTGTGTACCTCTGTGAGATTTTTTTATTTTTATTTTTTTCTTTTTAAATGTGGAGTTTGAGGCGGGTGTAGGTGTCAAACAAACAAACAAAACTAACCTTAGAGTTTTATAAGAACATCTAGGTTGATTTATGTTTGTGTTATTACGTGGTGGAATGAAAACTAATGGGTGGAAGGTGGAGGAAAACTTACAGAACCTTCAACAGCACTTTGCTCCAATTTATCGCTTTTTCTCATCTCAAAAGAGTACCTGCAATCACAATAAGAAAGGAGAGAAGTGAGGTAAATGATTCGTAAGTTGGAAAATGCGAACAAAAATCAAAGAGTGTTACCTCCCCGGCAACGGTGCCAAAATGTTGAAGCTATGGGTTTCTACGCTATCGTATTTGGTTTTGAAAAAACCTGTCGTTGTAGTTGGAAAGCGAAGAACTCGTGTTCAACAAATAAAATTTATATCGGAATAGAAATCCCGGGTCGAACTCAGGGAGGCAGACGTTTGATTAGAAATACGCGTTTGTTTTTTTTGTCATGAAACAGAATAGCTGATTGGAAACTATCTATCTATTTAACAAGTAATAAATAGAAGAGAGAGAGAATATTACAAATAAAAGCAAAAAGGGATGTAGAATAAACATGGATTTCATTATAAAAAAGTTGTTCTTTACACTACTCATTATGACTAGAAAGCAGGAAATGATTACACTAGAAAGTAGTAAATCTACTCTAGAAAGCAGTAAAAAGAATGGAGAGAGAGATATCCTCCTCGACGATCGCTTGGAGGACGAGCTAGACGGGACGACGCTTGGAAGACGGGGAACGGAGCAGGAAGAAGGCGGACGAAGCGGGAAGAACGGGAATGGGGCAGCACATCGTCGTCGTTGTGAGATCTGCTTCCGAAATGGGGGCGGAAATTTAACTTTATCTCTTGAGAAGCATCCTGGGTGTGGGACAAGCTTCTCTTGGGCTTTGGAGAGGGAGAGAAGAGAAAGAAGGGATTCCAATTTCGTATGGAGGGGTTCTCCTTTTATAGTTGCAAGGAGTGAGGGCAATTTGATCTTTTTATGTTGAAAATCATTAATTCAGGACCTTTAGTGACGGATAAATCTGTCACTAAAGGCCTGAACGTGGCCATAGTGGGGCGGCGCACGCACGCTCGCTCACCTCCCCGCGCTCAACGCATGTTCACATCCTCTAAATCTTGGCCGTTCGATCGTAAGATCGAACGACTGAGAACGCTCCTCGCCGCGCCTCCTCTGCACGCACATACGTGTGCGATCCTGCGTCACGCAGGGTCGTGCGATGGCGCGTGGACTCTATCAGGCACCCACAACCACTGGATCCTCATTGGGCGGTCAATCACGCGCGCGCCATCGCTCCAATTGAGGCGTGGCGAGGCTCCAACGTGCGCCTCAGCTTCGCGTTAAAGCGCTCGACCAACGCATTGTGGCACGTTTATGTCGAGCGCTTAACTTAAGAGTGGACGCCTCGCAACCATTGGATCTTGATCCAACGGTGGGGAAGCGTTGGTGCGGGCACCTTCAGCGGATGTGTGTGGTCGGTTGGGCGGTCGAGATGGCGCCACGTGGTGCCATCTTGGCTGTCCATCTTCTAGGTGATATAGATGATGCCACGGGTATCAGATTAAGTCGATTTTTGCGTCGTTAGGCTGCGATCGTCGATTCGAATCCATTAGTGAGGTCGGATTTGCCATCTGAAGTGCGGATTAACACCATCTTGGCCCTTGATCTTCTAAGGTTCCTCGGTCACTATCTGATGCTACAGATGTCTGATTAGGACGATCTTGGAGTCGTTGAACTCCAATCGTCACCTTGATTAGATCTGTACAGTTGGATCTTCGATCCGAGACCCCGATAAAAATTCGCCTTGTTACGACCCGGGTCCCGAATCCTTACAGGACACGAGAATCGAACCGACTCGACTGATCCCAAGACCCAGTCGTCCAATGAGAAAGTAACCAAAAAGCAGTAGAATAAACCACATTCACCATGCAAGTAACTAACATTAACAAAAGTATAGCAGTAAGAAGGTAAACTACTACAGTACACACCACCACAATAGTAGAAAATAAAAAAAAAAGTACAGAAATATGAAGTTTACAATAAAAGAGTACAAGAGTGTAACAAAATACTCACTACTACGAAAAAAATGGGTTCAACAAAGGTACAACTATTGGGCTCTACTAGGGCCAGCACCCTCCGCAGCTGTAGGCTCTGGCTGCTCAACACTTGGGCCTGAAAAAGGGGTAAGTACGACACGTCAGCGAAACCCTGAGTAGAGTGGCAACCAGCTAGCTAAGAAAAACAGTAAAGGTGGACAGGTAGTTGTTGTTTTCAATTTCTTTCTTTATGTAACTAATTATTCTTTCTTTCTTCACTTGGTTTATTTATCAGGTCTTTTTCTTGATCTCGAATGTTCCTCGTGGGAACGATCTTGATTGCAGTCTTTTCCGAAGAGTAGAAGTAGCACGTGGTGCTCTCCGGGCTGGGAGAGTCCCCCGTGGTGGTCCTACACTCAGTCAACCACCCTAAGGTCGCTGACAGACATAACGGTGACTACGGCACGCACGATAAACGCACGGGTAGCTACCCCGCACTGGCACGTGGTCAGTCATTTCCGTTAATGGGTGCGCCCAAAGCACAGCACGAAACCAGTATAGGGTAGAGCCCTCTCAGTAATAGGGGTCTAGCCCCTAAGAACCAATCAGGGGTCTCGCCCCTCCACAGTCCGCGCACCCTCGCCTGACTACCCTAGTTTGCCCAGTGGGCCTAACAAGTTGGTGTAGGACGGCTAGCTGAACACCGGGCCCAGTGGGGTGTCTAGCTCTCCCTACACTAGTCGCTCTCCCCGGTACTGTGTACGCGAGGGCTATGGAGTCGGTACAAAGTGGCCAGTCCTAACCCCAGGTCCCAACCCTAGGGTGGCTACCTCCGCTATGCACTAAACAGGGGGACAATCGCTCTCCTTGGTACTCCGTACTCAAGGGCCAGCTCACTTCCCCATTCACTTTTCCAGTTCCATTCTATTTATTTCCAGGAGCTCTACTCCTAATTCCCCGTAGGGTTAGTGCTCATGTTTCCTCAGGCCAAGTCATACTAGGTTTCATCATTCAGGTCTATTCGCATATAGCAGGTGTTTCCAACATTCAATCTTTCCTTTCCAATTTATATACAAGCAGCTCGTATTTAATTTCAACCATCAGAAATTACATGTAGCAGCTACTAACAACAGTACTCTACATTTCACAGGCAGCTGTTATCCAATTACAGGCAGTTATTATTCCATCTACTCATTTCAAGACTGCATTTCAGGCATTTAATACAATCGGTCCAGTGTTTCTAGTCCTAGGATTCATGCCATACCCTACGATCTATCATTTAATCTAGTTTTCAGGTCTTAGGATTCATGCCATACCCTAGGATTTATCATTCAATCTAGTTTTTCTAGTCCTAGGATTCATGCCATGCCCTAGGATCTATCATTTATTTCAGATATGCATTTATGTTTGAAATTAACTAAGGGAAGCCACTCTACCCGCAAAATCGGGAGTAATGGGGGCATGATCGGCAGGTCCACGTGCCTCCGCAACCCCCAAATCCGCAACTGAACATGGTCCTAACACAAGGATCAACCACAAGAAACCACTCAGAACATGATAATACGCATTCCAACAAGTAGAGGAACTAATACGAAGAAGAATGGAATCTTAAACGTGGAAATCGAACCTCAAATGGACCCTAAATGGGTCAAAAATGACGATGACTCAAATCAGACGTTTCGAACATCTTCCAGACGTCTTAAAAGGAGTCCAGATCCATACCTTACTCTATGCTGCTCTTCATACGTCCAGAAATCCTACTGAACCATCTGGACCTAGTTCCAGACGTCCGACCACCTCTCCGGACGTCTGGAGATGCTCTCCGCCGTCTGGTGACTCGCCCAGATGTCTGAACCACGTGGGAGGGCATGTCCCGCGCCTTCCCGAAGCGAATCCTGCATGCGCACGCAAAAGTTCTCAAACACAGCACGCTACAGAGTTTTGGAGGAACGGCCTGCATGGCCGTATCCGTAAAAAGGAAGGTATAAGCACAGTACGTACTTATCAGTCGTCTGGAGCTTCTTCCAGACGTCGTCCACGTCGTTTGGATGTAGGTCCAGATGTCTGATTCTGGGAAAATTCCCAGAATCAGAACCTCCTTCGTCTTCTTCTCGTTGCGTGCGGCTGAGCCGCGCAACCGCTCGTTCGCTGCTCTGCTGCAGCAGCGTCGGGGAAACCTCCCCGACACACCCTCCGCCTCGCGCACGCCGGCTGGCCTTGAGATGCTCCGGTGAGCTCTCTCTCTCATGGCTCGCGCACTCTCTTCTCTTCCCTCTCACCGCTCTTGTCCTCTCGCTGCTCTTGTCCTCTCCGCCGCTGCACTCGGCTGCAGTTGCCGCGCTCGCTCTCACTCTCGCTCTTGCGCTGGAGGAAGGAGGAGACGGATGGGGTGGGGTGGCTGCTCTGCTGCAGCAGCGTCGGGGAAACCTCCCCGACACACCCTCCGCCTCGCGCACGCCGGCTGGCCTTGAGATGCTCCGGTGAGCTCTCTCTCTCATGGCTCGCGCACTCTCTTCTCTTCCCTCTCACCGCTCTTGTCCTCTCGCTGCTCTTGTCCTCTCCGCCGCTGCACTCTGCTGTAGTTGCCGCGCTCGCTCTCACTCTCGCTCTTGCGCTGGAGGAAGGAGGAGACGGATGGGGTGGGGTGGCGTGAGGGAGAGGAAGGGGATATTTGTAGGTGTGGGGGAAAGGCTTCTACAGGTCGGCGAGGGGAGAGAAAGAGAAGTGGGTGGCTGGGTTTCAGTCTGCGCGCGGCACGCGTATAGACTCGCGATCGTACGCACGCAAAAATTAATTTCTAGACGTCTGGGAAGGTGTCCAGACGTCTGACCAGATGTCTGGACCAACTCCCAGATGTCTTAAAGTGTTTTGATGTCACGGGTCTTAACACACCCTGTCCCTGAACATTAAAGGAGATAATTAACCTCCATTTTATTTAGACTAATCTAAATGCAAGATGTTGTATGTTATGCAATATTTATAGTATGTAATGCAATTCTATGCTTAAGAACATGCATAAATAGACATTTTATGTAATATAAACATGTTTACATCATTTCCAGAGAATATTTTTATGTGATTTTTACTATTTCGAGTGATTTTATATTAATTTTTAACTAACAGGGCTGGATAAGGCAGATTGACCCCTTTTTAGTTTTTCTCCTTGATATAGTATTAGTTTAGATAAAAAAATTTAGGAAAAATTTACAAATTAAAGTCTGTTTAATCAGCTTTCAAATCCCACCAATTTTAGGTCAATTAGATTTGTATGATGTTCAAAATCAATCTTTGAAGATCAAAAGAAATCGATATTTAATTTGTTTGACCTCCTACACTTCGTGAATTTTCACAAATTGCACAGTCCAAAATTTTCAAAATGAAAGGCGACGTGAGAAAGCTAGTTTGGAATCTTCATTCAGCTCAAATTTTGAGAATTTTGGATCAACAAATATTTGACCAAATGATTTTTAAATCATAGAGAAATTTCTGGCTGAATTTCCAAAAAAAGTAAAGAGGCTTTTCAAGTGGTTTTTGAAAGAGAATAAGCCTTTAACTCAATTTTTTTTTCTAAATTTCTAGATTTTTTTCTATTTTTTTCTATGAAAATTCTCCTTTTCAAAAGTAAAACACCTAACCTAAGATTTAAATGAAAATCCTAAACCTAAGATATGTAGTGAGCACCTGAACGTCTTCATCTATGCCTGATGCGTGCACAGAATCCCCATTTCATTCCTACACATCAAGAAAGCAAGCCAATACAAATATGTTAGAAATGAAATCACAGATCAGAAATTACATTTGCCTTGCCTCCTCGGCAACGACGCCATTTGTAGAGTCGGAACTTGCAATGTTAATAAGTTTTAGTTGTAGTATAGTTGCAAAATTAAACCTAAACAAAAATTATGTAACGAAACTCAGGTGAGACCCAGTCGATCTTATGGAGGCAATTAATGGCAAACTTGATTTTGATCCTACTTGCTTTAAAAATGTAGTATGGTCTCCAAGTTGTGGATATATGATTCGCCTGTCGCATTATTAATGCGAAGAGCATGTGAGTGTGTTAGAAAAATAATGAATTTGAATGTGTGGGTTTCAATTTGCACAATTTCAACTATACGAAGGCTATCAACAAAGTTCACATCTAACTCTAATTCATTTATACGCATCGAAACTGTCGTGATTTATTATTTTTAATTTTTTTTTTATATTAGAGAAGAAGATGATCCACAAATAATGCAAGCAAACTTTAATTCATTGAATCATCATCATTGTTTACAAGAAAGATAGAGGAATGCTTGTACAAGGAAATTGAAATCTACTATAGCTAACAGAAACTCATCTTGCTGGGCATGCTCTGAGAGCCATCGAAACTGGAGGATGAGGGTGGTGAGACCAAGGGTATGATGACTCATCTACACCCCACAGAGAGCTACACGCCTGGAGCCCAAAGAAAGCTTAGTCATGCAATCGGGAAGGAGATTACTAGCACTACACAACAAGAAAATAAATGCAAGAAATTAAAGCAATGAGAACACTACTATTATTAGAACATAGGGCACTAAGGGTGATCTTGGTGGGCGTGTGGCTAGAGGTGGAAGGAAGGTGGAGGATGGCCACAAGGTGGTGGTGGTCAGCCTCTTGGAGGTAGTGTTGGAGGAGCTTGAGTGGAGAAGATGTGGCTATGAGGTGGAGTTGAATGAAAGGAAGAAGATGATGGGTGGGCGGGCAACCTAGGTACTCTTTTATAGAGCTAGGATAGGTAGCTTAGGGTTTGCGTTGGGAAGGTCTTGGAGGTGGTTTTAGATCCACAAATGGGGGGATTAGGTGGAGTGGGCGTGGACTTAGTGGACACACTCTAGAGAATTCTAGGGTTGTCATCCACTTGGTGCTGGTGTTGGGTGCGTTGGGTTTGGGTTGAGTGGGTTTGGTTAGCCTTAGGTCTAGTGTGTTGGGTGCAATTGGTCTAGGTAATAGGTTTAGGTTAGGCTCCTAAAATAGGTTCAATTAACCTATTACTAATGTGGTAGGTTCAATTAAACTTATCACAAGTTTAATTGAGTCATAGTGTGTGAAATTGGGACATTGAATTCCCAATTAGGTTGTAGGTGAGTCAATTGGATTATGACTGAGTTCAATTGAACTTGCATGGGTTGAATTGATCCAATTGGGTTCCATGAATCCAATTAGACAAAAGGGCTACCCCAATTGACTTGTACTGAGTCAATTAGGTGTAGTGTGAACCTAATTAGGTTCTTAGGTAGGGTTAGTGGTAGTGTACTAGGCTTAGGAGGTCTCTAGATAGGTTTCCTAGGGTGTGTGGTATGATTCCTAGGCCATAGGAAGGTAAATATGGCTTCTGAATCCAAAATAGGAACCAGAGAGGTCCTTTAGACGTCTAGAAGCTTGGTCAAATGACTTAAACTTCAAATTTGGATGTCTGAGGATCAGGTTGGATGTCCAATACTAAAACAGTATTGGAGTTGGGGTTCTGATCATAGTTTCTGTAGGAATTGGACGTCCAGCATACTATCTAGATGTCTAGCGGTGTGCTAGAAAGTGCATTTAAGGTTTCCTAGGCTAAATTAACCTAATAGGAGGGTGGCTTAGGGATAGGCAAATGGATAAGGTTATCCTAAGGACTAGGGATAGGGGTCGGGTTATCCTAAGTTCCTTACTTTAATTTTTACATTTATTCCTACAAGTAGCCTAGTATACCTCCTTCTTACTCTCTGTCTTCAACTCTTCCTTATTCCTAGCTTTATTTCAGGCTTCCACTTCAGCTCTGCTGTAGCTCCAACCTCTATCTAGCTTTTTTTCAACTTCCGTCTAGCTTCAAGCCATCACTTGAGCTTCTTATTACGTACATACCCAATTATTCACTAATTAGTATGGAAATATAGCATTATTTCATGAACAGCTTAACAGAGCATTTATAATGCAAAATATGAAGCTGATGCATGTATTATTCCTAAGTTAAGCTAAGATCTAACTCAATTCAGGTCAATTATGTCCTATGATTGCTATGCAATCACTCGGTGACTTGGCTTGCCTCAAAGCACTTGTTGTAGTGGATGATGGATGCCTCACATTTGATGCATTAGCTAGAGGCACATTTGTTGATGATGTAGAAGTGGATTTTGGAGGATAGTTACTCCTTGTACGTCCTATACCACCATGCTTGTTGCAATTATTTGGTTGCGATGATTCTTGGAAATCCATTTCAGATGAGTATGTCTAGGACGACCCTTGTATGCTTGAGCTCTGAATCTAGAATTAGTTTTGAGAATTCAATCGGTATCCAAGTCCATGATTGTCTGTTGGGGATATGATACAACCTTCCTTGATAGCATTAAAGCTGTTACTCCCAAGTATACCAATGCGGCACGAATTCATCCAAATTCAAATTCCTGTGTGCAAGTGTAGCCAAAGCATGTGAACATGGAATCCTCCAGATTTGTCATTTTCCATATATGCATGTATTTGTCATTATGTTCACCGATCTAGTTTTGCTTCCTTTCATGACATATGTTGTAGGTTGTTACCCAGTTACAATTTCATATTGTAATTCAGGACTCTAGTGATACAATTTCACAGTATGCATGTAGGTGACTGTTCTCCACTTTTGCAACTTATTGGTTGTCCAAGTAGTGTAAACTTTAGATCTAGCTAATGTTACTTCTACATCGCCTCAACGATCTTGAAAGTATAGCATACAATTTTAAAATGTTTTCTTCACCAATGCAACGACTAGCAAAGATCTTGCATCTTTTAAGACTGCATCGTAGCTTTCACATTTGTTGATTGTCATATACTCCCACCTATATCCACCATTGAAAGCAAGTATCCGCATTTTGTTTTGGATTGATTGCCTCTCAAACTAAGCAAGAGCATCTTCTTTTAATTCCGTAAGTTTTTCAATGTAAGCATTAAACTTGAGGGGACAAGTGTCAAGGGAAGCTCTTTGCACAATTTTTTTCATTATTGTGCTTTTCTACACATCATTGAAATTACTGGAAACATGACGTGAACAAAATCTCCATTACACAAATGGAGGAAGCATCCCTACTTCTAGATTTCTCATTGCTGCCTTTATGCCTACATGTCTATCTGAAATGATGCATACCATTCCAGGACTCTCTTGCATAACAAAGTACCTAGCATGTGTTAGAAACCATGCCTATGTTCCTTCCCTTTCCTCATCTACCACAACAAATGCTAATGGGATAATGTGATTAGCTTCATCCATGCTATTAGCAATCAACAACTTGTGCTTGTACTTGCCATATATGTGTGTAAGATCAATGCTAATAAGTGGTCTGCATTGTTGAAATGCCTCAATACATGACCCGAATGTCTAGAGTGCTTTCCTAAAGTTCTATCATCTCTCAAAGGTCTCATGCCTCACTCAAAGTCAATCTCAGTCCCACAATTTGTTTCTTTGATTGCATGAAGTAAGTGTACCATGTCATTGTAAGATTCATCTCAATCACCATATGCAATCTCAATTGCTTTTCTTTTGGCAATCCAAACTTTTCTTTTGTTGATCTTGTATTTAAACTCTCCATCAATGAAACTCTTCAATTCCCTGACCTTGATAGTTGTTGATTCTTGCACATATTTCACGAGATAGCATGCCATGAAATTACAATTCAATTGGGGGTGGTTTAATCCGTAACAAGGTTATGACATGTGTATGGTCCATCAACAATGCCAACAACAAAATTGTCATCAAATTTCCTCATATATCCACAAAGTCTCTATCTACAACCCTCACTATTAGAAAAATTGGTATTTGTGACACTTTGTACATGATAGTTCTGCTTAGAACCATCGCATATAGTCCATGGCCCCCAACATGAACTCTACGAGTGATGTTTCACCAAGGCGACAGTGTCAATGAAATACATGACGATTTTACAACTGTCGTTTTTCACAGATTACAATGATTTTTGACAAATCGTCTTAATAAGTAAATGCGAAAAGTGGTCTTTGCATTTTTAACGGGGGCTTGATAAGGGTCATATGCAATGGCTTAGTAACCGTCACAAATTGAAATTGACGATTGTTTTAATAAGAACCATCATGTATTTGATGCATAAAATTTTCCTTGGGTGCATTTTTTCCCTACTATCTCATACATTAAGTGACAATTTTGTTGAAAATCGCTGTGAATCCTGGCATTGGAACCACAGCGTGCTTGATCGATCTCTCCCTTCCCTTAGTCTCCCTCTTGTCCATCTCCTCTTCACCTCCTTTGATGATCCCCCCTTGGTCATTGGTTGCACCATCCTCAGCTTGTCCTCGGTAACGCCTGGTGTAGACCCGGATAGGTTGCGTTAATATGGTGATTTAATCGTTGAAATGAGTACAGTGGTTAACCTAAATCGAGCCTAACCATCTTTTTACAAAATTTTTAACCTGGCCTACTTGATTTTATCTTGGTCACTTTTTGGCCCAGGGTCGAACTCAGGGAAGCGGGATTAGAGGTGACTAAGTTTCTATGCCTTTCCTACAAGGAATCTCTTCTGTTCGTTTATTATGTTTTTGATGTTTTTCTATTTAAGATTTTTTCTGATAATTTTTGTCCTTGAGGTACACCCTCAAAATCAGGTTCTTGGCTTTGAGCCAAATTAGGGTTTCAAAACTGGTCTTGCTATTCGCAAGACTGAGTACTTGCAAGTCAAGGATTATCTTTTCTCTTTTGTATATTTTTTTGATCTTTTTAATGGCAGGAAAGAGAAATAGAAATAAGGTAAATATAGTATATATATATGTATATATTATATATGAATATAGGGGTGGGGGTGGAGGTGGAAATGGCGTGTAACACGGTGTCGAGTTGATTGTCGTCTAGGAAGATGCAACCAATAGAACGAAGTGCCGCGTGGAGTGTAGGATGGATGGGTGGAAGATGTGTGCGAAGATGCTTTCTGTACGCGTGTATCGGGGAATATCAGCAACTGGTGCAGATATTTCCGCGATACAACGTGTGGTAGGTGATATGAAAAATATATATATATATATATGTATATGTATAAATGTATATATACTTATACTTAGTTGTATCGGTACTAATATGTGTATAGATATATGTATATATATATATATATATATAAAAGTATATAGTTGTGTACAAGTGAGTGAGTGTGTGTGCACGTGAGTGTGTACGAGTGTGGTGTGTGTGTGTGCGTGAGGTGAGTGTCTATGAGAGAGAGAGTGTCTGCTGGTGAGTTAAGGCATCCGAAGGCTTCAGCCGTTGTCTGATGGTGCACGCAGGAGCGTGCACGCGCATGCGCAGACGCGCACTGGAGGGAACGGTGTGAGGGCGTAGCGCAGCGCACTACATGGCGCAGTGCACCGCGCTGCGCTGAGGGGAACGCAGGCGAAGGAGCGGGCGCTGGGAGAGACGTGGGCGCAGGCGCTGGAGCGGGAGTGGGGAGAGACGCGGGCGCAGGCTGGAGGCGGTTGCAACGTGGAGAGAGAGTGAGCGGTGACTAGATAAGTGAGAAACTTTCCGATCACCGCACTGTAGCTACAGTGTCGCGCTCTCTAGCATGAACAGTAGCTACAGTGTGCTCTCGGCTTGGGCGACCGGTTGCTCCCGGTTCAGCATGCGCGGGCGCTGTGGAGCGGGTTGGCGCGCGCATGGAAGGAGCTGCGCCGGCAGCTGGCGTGCGCGGTGGCCTGCGCACGGGCGAGAGGTGGCCAGTGCCTTGCTGCTGCTGTGCTTGAGCTTCAAAGCTCGAGTCTTGCAGCAATGGCAGAAATGGTTGGAATGACGAAATCAGAGAGGTGAACCACCACACCCATCAGCTCTTTGGTGAGCTGGGTGGTGGTGGGACTCACAGTGGTGGTTGTGTACCACTGTGAGCTGCTCCTGCCCGCAGCGTAGCTCTTCAGGAGGAAGAGAGGCTACGTATGGAGGGGAGAGGGGAGGAGACGGCCTGGAGAAGGAAGGGTGCTGTCTGTGTTGTGTAGACCAGGCTCCCTACAAAGAAGATAGCTGTGCCCTTTTTAAAGCCGAAGGAGGCAAGCACAGCCATGCCCTGGGCTGTGTATGGCTGAGCATTAGGCTGGCAAGGCATGGAGTGTAGAGAATGGCGTAAAGAAGATCAAGCCATGCCCTGCAGCCGCGGAGGAGAAGAAATTCAAAGCCAATAAAAAATGAAGATGGATATTTTGCAAGGCAGCACTTGAGGAATACGTTAATTTCAAGGCCATTTTATTCACTCTCCTCCCCTTGCAAATAAATGCATGCATGCGTTTATTTTCACAAATGCGACTATGGCTACCTAATATACATTGGCAATGCTAGGAAATCGCACAAGATGGCACAATTGTTGGTGTATTTTTGCTGTGCAATCATACCCCCATGCCTATCTTTTGCTAGTCCCTAGCAAAACATTTTTGTATTTTATTTAGATGTGATCTTAAGCTGAAGATTTTCTTCTGAGGCAACATAGGTGTGTTTATTTGTTGGATACTGTGAGAACCAATTGTAGAGAAGACTATCAGTACTTTAAGTCCTATGTGACATAGACCATCTCTCGACTAACCAAGACTCTTGATATTTAAACCTTAAGTACGATTTCCAGGACCCAGGAGGTTTTTTCCGTACTCGAGAGCTCAAGAGATTATGGCTTGTGCATAGTGAAGGATCAAGACTGACCAGATGAACATTAAGACTCAGGCCCAGGGTTTGACGAATTTTTAAGTGCAGGTTGGTCCCAGTTTCAGCTCGTGTCTTTGGATTAACTCTAAAAAAGATGACGGAAAACTCAACTCCCATTTTATGACATTTGTGGCTCAAAGAAAACAGGGTATTTGTAACTTGCCCTGAAGAACTTTTGTAGGGTGAAGACTTTACAGACATTTGCGAGATATACTGACTTTTTTGTAGGTTTTTTTTTTGAAACACGTGTCAGTATATCTCTTGCAACATTATTTGGAGGAGCACACTTTTCTTTTGGTGGGAGAGTTCCTTTTTGGTGGAAAGAGTCTCTTCTAAACACAAGACTAAAGCCTGGGATAAAAAGTCTACCTGCATGCACAGGTAAGGACTCCACCTTCCCTAATGAATACTAGGGTTGGATCTTATGTTCACCTGGTCTTTCTTGATATGTGTAGTGTGAACCAAGATTACTTAGGCTCTCGAGTAGAAGCAAACCAACGAATGCTGTACTGGTGTCTCAGGTACAAGAATACGTCCTTAGTTAGGAGAGATTGCGATCTATCTTGTCAATGCTCAAGTGAATTAAGCCGAGCCTGAGCGAATCAAGCTTCTGTGGCCTGGAAGGTCTTCAAAACAGTGGTTGGATATCCATAAACACTTGTATTTTTGTTTCAACCTTCAGATCATTACTAAACACCATTTTTTTTTTATAGATAGATGGAGCCTGCATGATACCATAAAATACCCAGATCCTATGGATGCCTATCCACCCCCCCATGCCAAACGATGCTATGTCCTCATATGCATGCAGGGTAGGGTAGAGGAAGGACGAAAGATCGGGTAACGAGAACTGAGGTGCAGGGTATACAATAGGGTGGTAGGGTGGGTGGTGAAGTGAAAAGTGAAGTGAATGTGACAGTGGCAAAGTGTTGTTGGGGTGCCTCCCAACGAGCGCTGAATTTAACGTCCCCAGATGGACTCAGAATGAGGCACAAAATTAGTTACCCTCCAGCAGGGCAACAGTTTCTCCAATGGGGGCAGGTTCATGAGTAAGATAGGGTTTCAAACGTTGCCCATTGACTGTAAATTTATGCCCAGATTTAGGATCTTCAATCTCAACGGCCCCGTTGGGAAATGGTCTCGAGACTAGGAAAGGACTAGTCCATTTGGACTTTAGTTTTCCAGGAAAGAATTTGAGCTGGGCATTGTAGAGCCAAACTTGCTGAGATGGCTCAAATTCCTTCCACCGAATACAGCTGTCGTGAAAAGCCTTAGTGCGTTGCTTGAAAGTTAAGGCAGAATCATAGGCTTCACGACGGAGCTCTTCTAGCTCCTGGAGTTGGAGTTTCCTTTCTCGACCACACAGGTCTGGGTCGAGGTTACATTGGTGAACAACCCAACTCCACGGGCAAATGACAAGGCTTTCCATAAACGATTCTATAAGGAGACATACCAAGGGGAGCCTTGAAGGCGGTCCGATACACCCAAAGTGCGTCAATCAGCTTGTTGGACCAGTCCTTACGGTCAGGCTGAACCATTTTCTGGAGGATTTGCTTGATTTGCCGGTTCGACACCTCTGCTTGGCCGTTCGTCTGAGGATGATACGGTGATGCTATACGATGGTGGACTCCATATTTCCTCAAAAGTGCCTAAAAAAAAGCATGGGTAAAATGGCTTCCTCCATCTGAGATAATGGCTCGAGGGATCCTAAAGCGTGCAAAGATGTGGTCTTTGACAAATCGAGTGGATATAACATGGTCAGCACGTCGCGTGGGAATAGCCTCGATCCATTTCGAAACATAATCAACAGCCACGAGAATGAATTTGAAGCCGTTGGAAGGAGGAAAGGGACCCATGAAATCAATTCTCCAAATGTCGAAGATTTCCGCAGCTAGGATGGGTTGTAAGGGCATCATGTCATGACGTGACATTGACCTAACGACTGGCACCTAGTGCAATGTTTGGCATAATTGTGTGCATCCTGGTGAAGGGAGGGCCAAAAGAAACCGCACTGCAACACCTTGGCTGCAGTTTTCCTCCTAGAGAAATGGCCTCTGCAGGCCTGATTGTGGCAGAAGGATAGCACACTGGGAAATTCGCTGTCAGGAATACAGCGACGGATGATTTGATCAGCACCTATTCGAAAAAGAAGTGGATTATCCCAGAAATAATACTTTGCTTCTGCCATGAGACGCTTACGCTGGTTTTTAGGCTATCCACGTGGAAGGGATCCAGAAGTAAGGTAATTGGCAATGTCGGCATACCAAGGTCCACTTGCCACATTAATTGCCAATAGGTGCTCATCAGGAAAAATCTCATTAATCGGCAGAGTAAGTCCAATATGGTCAGGGTCCAGTCTAGAAAGATGATCAGCCACAACATTCTGGGCTCCGGCCTTATCGCGGATCTCAATGTCAAATTCTTGGAGTAGAAGGATCCAATGAATCAGTCTAGGCTTGGCATCCTTCTTATGCATGAGATGGCGAATGGCTGTGTGATCAGTGAAAACAATAACATGTGAGCCCAGAAGGTAAGAGCGAAATTTCTCCAGCCCAAAGACGACCGCCAGTAGTTCTTTCTCAGTGGTAGTATAATTACGCTGGGCCTCATCCAACGTCTTACTGGCGTAGTACACCACGAAGGGGTGTCTATTGCGTCTTTGTCCTAGGATGGCTCCGACTGCAAGGTCGGAAGCGTCACACATGAGTTCACAGTCGAGGGACCAATCAGGTGGCTGGAGAACAGGGGCCTTGGTGACATCATTACGTAGCTGCGTGAATGCTCGTATGCAATCGGGGCCCATATCGAAGGGTACGTCGGTCGATAGGAGATGAGTTAAGGGTCGAGAAATCTTGGAGAAATCTTTGATGAATCTCCTATAGAAATCGACGTGTCCCAAGAAGGAGCGGATTTGTTTGACAGAGCCAGGCACAGGTAAATTAGCAATTACATCAAGCTTAGCTCTGTCAACCTCAATACCCCTATTGGAGATGATATGCTCGAGAACAATTCTCTCGTGTACCATAAAATGACCTTTTTCCCAGGAAAGCACGAGGTTTACATCAATACATCTCCTAAGGATACAGGTCAGGTTGGCAAGACATTCATCGAAAGATGGTCCAAAGATCGAAAAGTCATCCATGAAGACCTCGAGAAAGTCACCCACCATGTCATGAAATATCGCCAACATACATCTCTGGAAAGTTGCTGGCGCGTTACAAAGTCCGAACGGCATCCTTCTAAATGCAAAGGTGCTGAAGGGGCAGGTAAAGGTGGTTTTCTCTTGGTCTCGGGGGTCAATTGCCACCTGGTTATATCATGAGAATCCATCCAGGAAACAGAAAAATTTATTTCCTGCTAATCGCTCCAGGATTTGGTCAATGAAAGGTAGATTAAAGTGATCTTTCTTAGTTGCAGCATTAAGTTTCCTATAATCTACACACACTCTTCAAGATGTAGGAGTGCATGTAGGGATGGATTCGCCCCTATCATTGACACGGATGGTGAGTCTCGCCTTTTTGGGCACGACGTGAATCAGACTCATTCAGGGGCTATCGCTGATCGGGTAGATTATACCCGCATCCAGCCACTTAATAATTTCCTTCTTAACAACCTCCCGCATGTTAGGGTTGAGACGTCGCTGCATCTCGCGGGAAGGTTGAGCCTCCTCCTCCGTATATATATGGTGAGTGTAGTAGGTGGGGCTAATGCCAGTTAAGTCTGATAAAGACCATCCAATGGCTGCCTTGTGTTTCATAAGGACCTTTGTTAGTTTGCACTCTTGCTCCTTGGTCAATTTTTAACTGATGATTACGGGGAGCATTTCATTTGGTCCCAAGAAAACATACTTAAGTATACTAGGCAGCTCTTTCAGCTCGGGAGTGGATGGTGAAAGATCTGGCATTTCTTGGGATGAGAGTGTCCCAGGCAGATCGGAAAACAAGTCAGGAGGAAGAAGTTGGCCCTCAGATTGGCCAAGAAGAGGGGCTTCTTGGATAAATGGATACAAGAAGGAATAGCCCCAGTGGGTAGTATATGGGCTCAAGGTCCCAGTGTGGAGTTGCAACTCCGCCTGATTTGGTGGGAAAGAAAGGGCAATCCGGTCTTCAAGAGTGTGGACCGGTGGTGAGTAGCCCAGATGTGACTTAGACCACGAGGTATGGGAAGTGGAGAAAACCTCATCAGAAGTCTGGCCAGGAGAAGGTATGGGAATAGGGAGGGATGGGGGAACATCACAATATGTGTCGGTTAGGCAATCGTCAGTGTTTACAGGTAATCCGCAGCAGTCAGAATACATCCCAATTAGTCTGATACACGCACTGACGGCCATGTCCTCGTCAGACGTGTCATCCTCGATGCAATCGCAATCAAAGTTCTTGGCTGCCTTGAAGATGTTAAGCTTGAGCTTTTCAGATCCAACGGCAATCTCAATACTGCCCGACTCGCAGTCGATATGGGCGCGGGCTGTGGCCAAGAAAGGTCGACCAAGGATGATTGGATAATCAGAAAGTGAGCTAGGAACTTCCATATCTAAAACAAGAAAGTCAATAGGAAAACAGAGACTGTTGACCCTAACCACCACGTCTTCCACCACACCCTTTGGAATTTTGACAGAACGATCTACCAACTGTAACGTGACAGGGGTGGGTTTCAGATTTCCCAAGGAAAATTTTTCGAGCATGATGGTTGGTATAAGATTGATGGAAGATCCTAGATCAAGCAGGGCACGGTTAAAATTGCATCCTTGGATGCTACAGGAAATAAGCGGTGTGCCCGTATCTTTCTGCTTCGATGGTAGGTTTGACAGTATAGCACAACTTGTATGAGGCGAGAGAACCACCGGATTCTTAGTTTTCTTTGACTGTCACCTGGGTGTTGTGTAGTCTTTGAAAAATCGGGCGACAGTAGGTATGTGGTCGATAGCCTCGAGCAGGGGTACCTTGATTTCAACATCCCTGAAAAAATTACGTAGGTTATCAAAAGCCTACGTATCCTTCTTCTTGCCTTTTGGCTCCCTCAGTAGAGCCTCAGGGAATGGGACTGATTCTGGCACTAATTTGGGTGTATCGTCCTCTCGCGAATGCGGCGCACATCCCAAATGAGAGGGCGATGAAGAAGACGGGCCAGGATTAGGTCGAGGCGGATCGACGATCTGCTTACCACTCCTCGTAGTGATTGCATTGGACGATGTGGGTCCAGTGGGATCATAAGGCGTAGGAGGGTTCGCAATAGGGACATAAGAGTGAGGTGCTACAGCAGGATTAGCCTGAAATCCCGGTGGAATGCTCGGAGCCTGCAGAATCTGATGATCCTGCCCCTGAGAAGGTCGTACCTGCGGTTGAGGACCACGGGGTACGAAATTTCATGGGTTGGGAACTGGTTGGGCTGGGAGAGTGCCCTGAGATCGAGTCGCCATGTGTAGTTGACTGATCTCAGCATTCTGCTGCGCCAATTGGTGCTGAAGAGAGGTCATGTTCTCTTCATGGCACTTTGACATATCTGTCATCATTCGCATCAATTTGTCAAGTGGACTTGATGCGTGTTCTGTTTGCGGTATTCAAGGACCCGATGGCGGATTCGCCATAGGATTAGACTGGGCCCTTGGGATGATGGGTGCGGACGGTTGCATCGGTCCACCCGTGGGGTTTTGGTACTGCGGGTTGTTGGACCATGCGAAGTTCGGATGATTTTACCACCCTGGGTTATAAGTGGCAGAGAATGGGTTGTTCCCCAGGGCGCAAGCATCTTCCATGCCAGAAGACGCATTCGCATGTAAATGTGCTTCCGAGCACACGGAGGCTTGGTCCTCCTTGTCAAAATACTGGCTTGCAGAAGCCAGATCCACTTGACTTACCGAATCGCTTGGCGCGACACTCGGTAAGGAAGGTCTTATGGGGTTTCTAGGGATAAGCCTGGTGTTGGATGAATTGGGATTGTGACGAAGTGGTGAGGTGGGGGTGTTTGCCATAGAACGGGCGGGGTTGGCCAGAAGCTCGTCCAGCTTCTTGTGCACGACGGAGACTTCATCCAATTTTTGTGCGATAAGGCTAAGATCTGTGGATGAATGGGAGGGTCCCGTGTCAACTTCATGGACATTACGGGGCAAGCTGGTATGATTAACGGCGACAATGGAGGCATTTTTCATTGAGTTTTCGCTCATATTTTCAAATAATTCGATTGCTCCATTCTCGTCTTTATTAATGGAGTTCCCTCCGCAGGAAGCGTCTGCAATCTGCTTCAAAGTCTCATTTAGCCCATAGTAGAAAATCTGGGCTATATGCCACTTAGGCAGACCGTGGTGCGGACACTTCCTGAGGAGGTCATTATATCTCTCCCATGCCTTATGAAATTGTTCGCCGTTTTGTTGCGTAAAGGATGTGATAGCACGGCGAAGCGCATTGGTTCGCCTGATTGGGAAGAACTTCTTGAGAAACATTGTTCGCAACTCTTCCCAAGAGTGGATGGTTCTCCCATGGGTGCATAACCATTGCGATGCTTTATCCCGCAATGAAAATGGGAACATTTTCATGAGGACTATTGGTAACCCGATATTTCTTGGTTTAACTGTTTCAGCCAATTGGGTTAGGTCTTCCAAATGGAGAAAAGGATCTTCACTTGCAAGACCATGGAAGTGAAAATTTATCAGGCCAATTATGTTAGGTTTTAATTCAAAGTCGTCCCCGCCCATGGGGACCCGAATTTGTCCTATGGTCTCTGTAGCAGCGGGATTCTGATAGGAGCTAAGAGACCTAGGCTCCTCCTGTTCGGGAGGGTTCTGCATTTCCTCCAATGTTTCCCTAGTGGCTTCAATTTGTTCACTATACATTTCCATTTGGGCTTGGAGGCGGGTTATGGGATCCAAGGCTCCACCACCTGGTGGGTTTTGAGGGCAGTTTCCTCCCTCGGGATTTGGGGGTGGGCGTGCAACCATGTTTATGGAGGAGGACGATTTGGCTTTCTTTCTAAAATTATTAGATAATTCACATAGTTCAGGGTTTTGTGACCTCCTCCCAAACATGCACTACCGCAGGAAGAATTTGGGGGGATAAGAAGGGAAAAAGAGATGAGAGAAATGACGCCGCAAAGGTACACTTGATGACAAATCAATACAATCAAATTCCTAACCTCTACAGTGTGCCCTTAGACCTAAAGATCTAAGTTACCTACTATCACGACCTACGGAACCGAATGCGAGCACCGTGGAACCACCGGGCCAAATTGAAAGGCTGTTTGCCCCAGTCTTAGACACTCGATAGCACGCGGAAACCCTCACCAGCACATAGGTGCTACACGCAGGTAGTTAGACCTTAAATCCTTAATAAGGGTCAAGTTGCTACCAGTTTTAGTTAGAGGCTTAGGATCAAGTGCTTCTGGAATGTGAAGGGCGTTATTTACGGGTAATGCCCAAGTGATTGATTTTATAAAGGTGTAAACTAAGCATGCAATGGGGAAATATCCCCGAATTGAAGTTTTAATTGGTGAATGGTTTTTATAGTTTTAGCCTTAAGTAGTATGGATTACCAATTCAACCAATCTTCGGGTTTTGAGAGAATACAAGTTTTTTTTCTAAGCCCAACAAACCCTTCTTCAATGTCAGTTGGTTATTGCATGTTAAAATGCAATGGGCTTCCCTAGATGGAGATTTCTATGTGTGGATGCATGAGTCAATTTTAGGTTTGTGTGAAAGGGAGCCAAAGCACTTCAATTCAAGTGCTCCTAATCACCAAAAATGATTTCCACACACAAGGCTCAACCATAAGATAAAGAAAATCAAATTGTTGGGGTTGAAGTATTCGAGATAGAATCTTAGGCACGTGAAAGGTCGTGGTGGGGTTGGAATCAACTCAATTCCAAGTCTCCCCACCAAAAATGTGATCCCGAATTGAAGATAAATGAGGCAAAGAGGGATGGCAATCAATCTATTTATTTTTGCCTCAAAGCATACTTCACACGGCGAAAAATTCAAGAATCAAGATTCTTGGATTTTCGCTATGAGAAGTTAGGCTGGAAAGCCCGGGGTGGTGGGAGTGATGGCAAACAATCAAACAAGTGATTTTTTAATCCACTTGCCCCAAGAGATCCCAAAAAGTTTTTTTTTTTTATTATTTAGGTGACAAGTTGACCTAAGTTACTAAGAATGAGAGACCTACTTGCTCAGCAACATGGGAGAAGTTCCAGTGCGGTGCCGGCAGCTTTACGCTCTCGTTCCCGCCTTGGATCTGCCCATGTCTTCGACTTCGTCTACCTGCCTTCTCCTTGCAACTGGTTCTCCTGCACACTAACAAACAGAAACACCCGTGAAGAGAAGGGTG
This sequence comes from Thalassia testudinum, assembly GCA_037157565.1. Classification (NCBI taxonomy): domain Eukaryota; kingdom Viridiplantae; phylum Streptophyta; class Magnoliopsida; order Alismatales; family Hydrocharitaceae; genus Thalassia; species Thalassia testudinum. Next base: position 41,580,246 of record JAZHRO010000014.1, read on the forward strand.
TGAGAAGAGAAAAATTAAAGGAATGGAGTAGAAACTTACCTGAATGCGTACTTCCCGGACAACGGCATCAGAAAAAGTATGGTGTACACCCGGATAGGTTGTGTTAATATGGTGATTTAATCGTTGAAATGAGTATAGTGATTAACCTAAATCGAGCCTAACCATCTTTTTGGAAAATTTTTAACCTGGCCTACTTGATTTTATCTTGGTCACTTTTAGGCCCAGGGTCGAACTTAGGGAAGCGGGATTAGAGGTGACTAAGTTTCTACGCCTTTCCTACAATGAATCTCTTCCGTTCATCTATTATGTTTTTAGTGTTTTTCTATTTAAGATTTTTTTTCTGATAATTTTTGTCCTTGAGGTACACCCTCAAAATCAGGTTCTTGGCTTTGAGCCAAATTAGGGTTTCAAAACTAGTCTTGCTATTCGCAAGACTGAGTACCTGCAAGTCAAGGATTATCTTTTCTCTTTTGTATATTTTTTTGATCTTTTTAATGGCAGGAAAGAGAAATAGAAATAAGGTAAATATAGTATATATATATGTATATATTATATATGTATATAGGGGTGGGGGTGGAGGTGGAAATAGCATGTAGCACGGTGTCGAGTTGATCGTCGTCTAGGAAGACGCAACCAACAGGACGAAGTGCCGCGTGGAGTGTAGGATGGATGGATGGAAGATGTGTGCGAAGATGCTTTCTGTACACGTGTATCGGGGAATATCAGCAACTGGTGTAGATATTCCCGTGATACAACGTGTGGTAGGTGATATGAAAAAATATATATATGTATATATATAGATATGGTTATAATTATATAGGTGTATATGTAGTTATATATGTATATATATATAGATATGTAAATATATGTATAGATATATGTATTTGTATATATATATATTTATAATTAGATATATATGTATGTATATATAACTATATATATATATGTATATAGTTATATATATGTGTATGTGTATATACATATATTAGTATAAGTATCTATGTATATAGACATATGTATATATATATATATGTATGTATTTATAGTTATAGATATATGCATATATGTATGTATATTTGTATATATATATATGTATAAATATATGTGTATATATATGTATATATACTCATACTTAGTTGTATCGGTACTAATTGTGTATAGATATATGTATATATATATATAAGTATATAGTTGTGTACAAGTGAGTGAGTGTGTGTACACGTGAGTGTGTACAAGTGTGGTGTGTGTGTGTGTGTGAGGTGAGTGTCTGTGAGAGAGAGAGCGTCTGCTGGTGAGTTAAGGCGTCCGAAGGCTTCAGCCGTCGTTTGATGGTGCGCACAGGAGCGTGCACGCACACACACAGGCGTGCACTGGAGGGAGCAGTGTGAAGGCGTAGCGCATCGCGTTGCGCGCTGAGGGGAATGCGGGAGAAGGAGCGGGCATTGGGAGAGACGCGGGCGCAGGCGCTGGAGCGGGTGAGGGGAGAGACGCGGGCGCGGGTTGGAGGCGGTTGCGGCGCGGAGAGAGAGTGCGCGGTGACCGGATAAGTGAGAAACTTTCCGGTCACCGCACTGTAGCTACAGTGTCGTGCTCTCTAGTGTGAGCAGTAGCTACAGTGCGCTCTCGACGCGGGTGACCAGTTGCGCCCGGTTCAGCATGCGCGGGTGCTGTGGAGCGGGCTGGCGCACACGCGGAAGGAGCTGTGCCAGCTACTAGCGTGCGCGGTGGCCTGCGCGCGGGTGAGAGGTGGCCGGTGCCTTGCTGCTGCTGTGCTTGAGCTTCAAAGCTCGAGTCTTGCGGCAATGGTGGAAATGGCTGGAACGACGAAATCAGAGAGGTGAACCACCAATCCCACCGGCTCTTTGATGAGCTGGGCGGTGGTGGGACTCACAGTGGTGGTTGTATACCCTTGTGAGCTGCTCCTGCCTGCAACGTAGCTCTTCAGGAGGAAGAGAGGTTGCGTATGGAGGGGAGAGGGGAGGAGACAGCCTGGAGAAGGAAGGGTGCTGTCTATGTTGTGTGGACCAGGCTCCCCACAAAGAAGATAGCTGTGCCCTTTTTAAAGCGGAAGGAGGCAAGCACAGCCATGCCTTGGGCTGTGTATGGCTAAGCATGCGGCTGGCAGGGCATGCAGTGCAGAGAATGGCGCGAAGAAGATCAAGCCATGCCCTGCAGCTGCAGAGGAGAAGAAATTCAAAGCCAATAAAAAATGAAGATGGAGATTTTGCGAGGCAACACTTGAGGAATACGTTAATTTCAAGGCCATTTTATTCACTCTCCTCCCCTTTCAAATAAATGCATGCATGCATTTATTTTCACAAATGCGACTATGGCTACCTAATATACACTGGCAATGCTTGGGAATAGCACAAGATGGCACAATTGTTGGTGTATTTTTGCTGTGCAATCAACGCTCATCACCATCTCCTCCCCATCTGCCCCCTCCCCCTTCGCATCCAGCAACCCCTCCTCCTCTTCATCTGCCACCACCTCCTCCTTCTCCCCATTCAACCCCCTATCACCCCCTCCTCTTCCCCTCCTTGCTGCCCCCTTCTCCTCCCTATCTCCACCTGCCCCCTCCCTCCTTCTCGTCCCCTTCTCTAGCCACCCCCTTCCTCCTCCCACTACCACCTCTCCCCATCCGGCCCCCCTCCTCCCCCTGTGAAATGACCCTTTCTTGGAGTCATTTGGCATTTTCAAATTTGTTGGGGTTTTCCTGCAGTCTTAAACCCCTTATCTTTTGTTTTGAGGGTTTGTGAGGGGGAGAGGGAAATTGCAGGGATGTCCCCGCAATTTCCCCACCACCTCTCTTCGCCATACGCACCCCATTCCCTACCCCTCACCTCGCACGCCTCACCTCTCCCCCCTGCGGTGACCACCATCCCCTCCTCCATGTCGTCCCCCTCACCTCCACTCTCCATATATACCCCCTCTTCCTCCTTCTATTTCCACACCGGCAGTCGAGAGGAGAGCAGGAGGGCTTGAGGGAGAGCGAGGGCTTGAGAGCGGAGGAGTTGAGGCGGTGCTGCTGCTGCAGACTTCCGCGGTGAGAAAGGATTTAGAAACGGTTCTGCGGAATCATTTTCCCGCAAAATCAGACAACCGGAGTGTCCTCCAGACGTCTGGTAGGACGTCCGAAGGTAACCTCAGACGTCTGGTAGAATATTTTTCTTCAATTATTTTCTTGCCAAAGTCCTGACCGAGTACGCACATGTGTTAGAGGTTGGGAGGCACATCGGCACGAGGATCGAGGTGATTTTAGACGTCCGGGATCATCTCCAAACATCTGAAGGCACCCTTAGACGTTTGCACTGAGCCCTAGATGTCTGAGGAAGGCGCCCCGAGTAAGGTATGCTTGTGAGTTCGTTTAAGACGTCTGGGACCTTTCCAGATGTCTGATTTCAACCAGGATTGGTGTTTTTGGGCTCATTTAGGGCCCAAACGGTGTCAGTTTTTTGCAAACAAAATGTCTTTGGTTTCCGTGCGAGTTTCTTTATGTAATGGTACTTTGTTCGTGTCATTTTGAACACTTTTGACCTGCTGACCCATGTCATAGGTCTCCAGTCCATCGAGTATATGAGACCTGCGGAGATGTCGGGAGCTACTATACGAGCCCCCACTCCACCTAGTTACCCTGGTAGAGTGGTTCTTACCCTAATTTCGAAATTAATAAAGTGCATGCATAAAATTAGTTGAACCTAGGATTTTAGATGAACCCTAGGAAGAAGTAAACGCATGCTTTAGAATACATTTATTTGATTGAACCCTAGGTTGTGACATGAACACTTGGGCTACAGGAAATGCATGTATAGAGAGATGAATGATTGAATAAATCATAAGCTGCCTGTACTACCTGAAAGGAACCACGTTATGAATGGAAAACAAACTCGTACTGTAATAAATATGGAAATTGAGCTGCCTATTCAGTATGTAACAAACCAGGTATGAAATAAGAAAAGTTTATGTATGAACCCTACAGGGAATGTAGAACGAGACAAGAATACGGTAGTACAGCGAACCAGATGATTCTGGAACATGTCACCACGGGTGGTTGTTTGGACTTTGTTTAGGGAGGTGAGCTGACCTTCGTGTACGTAGTACTAAAGAGAGAAACTATCCCTTTTAGAGTAGAGGGGAGCTTGCCGCCCCTTGGGTGGAGACCTAGGGTGGGTTTGGCCACTCTACGTCGACTCCTGTTGGCCCTCGCGTACGTAGTACTGAGGGGAGGTACTTAGTGTAGGGGGGAGCTAGCCACCCCAGGGGGCCTGGGGTTAGAACTGGCCACCCTACACCGACTCTTGTTAGGTCCACTGGGTAAACCTGGATGGTCAAATGAGGGTACGCGGACTATGAGTGGTGAGACCCCTGTTCTGAGAGGGCCATGCCCTGTGTTGTTCCGTGTTGTACGTTTCGGCATACCCGCTAGCAGAAAAGACTGACCGCATGCCAATGCAGGGTAGCTACCTGTGCACTTATCATGTGTGTCGTAGTCACCACTACGTCGCAACCGTAACCTTGGGGTGGTAGACCGAGTGTAGGACTACCACAGGGGACTCTCCTGGTCAGAAGAGTGCCACGTGTACATCCTATATCGCAGGAAAACTACAAGAAAGATCATTCCCTTAGGGAACAGAGAGGTTGAGCAATGTCATGGAACCCGATTAGAGTATTCAGATCAGCAACACAAGATAATTGGAATCAAAAGATAATATTTTAAGCTACTTGTTTAAATTACATTACATGTTTTAGCCACTACTCTACTCAGTGTTAGCTGACTCCAGATGTTATAACTTTGTACAGGTCAGGGATTCGAGCAGCCAGAGCCACCGGTTGCTGAGGGCGCTGGGCCCAGTCGAGCCCAGCTGTAGTTTCCTTCTGTTAGTTGTTGTAGTGAGATCCTGTAGTTCATGTTTTTCCAGCTATATGTGTACTAGTTTTTGTTGTGATGGTTGTGTTCTGTACTAGTTCTGTTGTGATGGCCTGTAATATTATGGTGATTACCGTTCTCTTGCTTTACTGTCAGTTTTATATTTGCTGCTTAGTTACAATACTTGTGTAGTTGGGGAATGAATGTGTATTCTATTATTTCTTGCTGGACGACTGGGTCTTGGGGTTCATCAAGGTGACTCATCCTTGGGTTCTATAGGAAGCTGGGAATGGGCCGTGACACCCTGCCAAAAATTTTGTTATTTGATTGTATCTAAATTTTTATTATACTTTTGTAATTATTGACACAATTTTTTTCTTATAAATTTTTGTAATTCGATTTAGGTATCTTGCTTCGTCTGACACCTTCTCTCTGATTCATGTATTTCATTGAGGTATGAATGTGTGTATGTAATTTTATTTTTGCATGTTTGTGAATGATTGTGGGGTGTACCTACTTAACTATGCCAAATTATGTTATTTTTGTGAATGAATGTGGGGTGTATCCACTTAATTATGTAAAATTATGTTGCTTTAATTTGTGAATGAATGTGGGGTGTACCCACTTACTTGAGAATGTTTATTTGATTAATTCTGTGTGTTTATTATGGGAGAAGCTTATATCATAGGGAAAGTTCTACTAAAATTTTTAATAATTTAAGAAGTTAAGAGGATGAAAAGAGGGAAGAGAGGGAAAGTGAGAGGAGAAATAATTAGACAGGAGAGGAAGAAGAGGGAAAGAGATACATAAAGAAGAATATGAAGGGAAGGAAGAGAGGAAGGATAGGGAGAAGAGGGAAAGAGAGGAGAAAAAAGTGGAGAGGAGGGGAGGTAGGGTATAGGAAGGAAGGAGGAGGAGAGAAATAGAGGAAGGATTCCTTAAAAAGTTTGAGGCTATATTTATTTTTTATTTATAACTTATTGATTTTTACTGTAAATTATATTCTTTTAATGAATTTATAAATACACACACTTGCACAAATGTAGTTGCACATGAAGCTAAATAATAGGAATTCTAAACCCTAGACTACAGGTTTTGAGAGGGGGACAATTGTGTCAAAATACTTGCCCATCAAGACTTATGATCACGTTATATGGACAATGTAATATTATATGTATACCTCACTTACATGCACAATGCGTTGTCTTTATAGTAGGCCATAAATCTTGATCATCTTTAGTTTGGTGAAGTACCAGGCTAAAGAGGGTCCTTGAAGATTTAATCACAACTCAGGGTTACTTGTTACATGTAACTAATGTGTGGAGAAATTTTGGTCATATCTTCTCTCTCTTCTCTATTATAACAATTGATCTTAGCTAGGTTCTTGAAGTGCCCCTAAATCGATGTTAGACAGAATCAAGTTAAGGCTAATCTTGGGTTTATACTTAAAAAGTACAGGGTGATGCTGCCAAAATTTCTCCACACACTAGTTGTATGTAATAAGTAATGTTGCGATCAAATCTTCAAGGATGAGCTATCAAATGAAAACCTTCATCAAAATACAAAACATTGTTAATATCTGATTGTAATTATTGAGTGATTTCCTTTTATTTTTGTAGATTATCATGGACAAGTCTTGGATTAGTTTGAGGAACTCGGATTACTCTCTATACAAGAATGGAATGAGAGAGTTCCTTGATTGAGCCTTTCATGATGATAGGAAGTCATTTAGACTAGAAAAATCATTTGAAAGGATTTTTTGCCTATATAGAAAGTGTTTGAATGGATATTTTCATAATTGCAACACTGTATTCGAGCATGTAATTTGCTACAGTTGGTGGCAACATTATACTAAGTGGATTACTCCTGGAGAGGAACTTATGGAGAAAGTTAGATGGGATATAATAGATTTTGATGAGTCTGCTGTGGATATTGAAGCCGATGACATCGATGAAATGCTTGATGAAATAAGAGCAGTAGATGACAATTCGGATAGTGGAGAAACTTGTAATAAGTTTTATGATGCTATTAAAGCTACAGATGAACCTATTGCTCTTGGTATCACGTCCATGTTGAGATTGTTATTTCTTCTGAATTATTTTGGATGAAGGTTATGAATAAAACGACATCTAAATTGATGTTTGAGGTGTTTTAATTCATTTGAGAGCTTTTAAATATTTCAGAAGGTTATCCGGAGACATAGTATGATGCGAAAAAATAGATTCGTGTCCTTAGTTTAAATTGTGAGAAAATCGACGTGTATCCAAATGATTGTATGTTATATAGAAATGAATATGCTAAGTTAAGTAATTATCCACAGTGTGGTGTGGAAAGATATAAGATGGAGAAATCATTAAATACAAGCACCAAAAAATAGCCTGATAAGGTTCTACATCACTTTCCATTGATTTTTAGGCTTCAACGGCTTTTTATATCAAGTAAAACCGCAAAAATGATGACGTGGCATCAGGATAACAAGTCACGAGATGAGTGCATTCATCATCTAGGTGATTCAAAAGAGTGGAGAAATTTTGATAGCATCTATTTAGCATTTGTAGAGGATGCACGAAATCTCAGATTTGGTCTTGCAAGTGATGGGTTAATCCTTTTAAGAACATGTACATGTTGCATTCAATTTGGCCAGTCATGATTGTAACTTACAACTTACCTTCTTAGCTTTATATGTGATCATGAAGGCCGTCTCCTTGTGATTGCATTCAACAACCTACACTTTCCTATCTGATATGTGAATGGAGAAGTCATATTTATGTCTAACATAAAAGTCTTTCATTGCAAAAATTAAATCGTCCTTAGTATTGAATGTCTTTTCCAACATGGAACTGTTCACCAAGTTTCACATCAGTAAACTTTCCTCCCAACTGATATATTTAGAGCCAACTGAAACGTTATAGAAATTGTTGTCCATAACGTAATGCACGTTGTTGCTACCACATCGATCCATTCATTGCATGCGAGGTGGGGTCATGTGAGAAATCGTTGGGATCAACTTCATAGTTGTCATCACCATCTGATGGTAGATCATTGAAACCACCATGATCGTTTCCAAAATTAGGAGCAGCATGCCCAATAAAATCAAATGCGACCTGCAACCCTCCTAGCTAAATAACTGGAGTTCTCATTGGAGGCTAGACAACTAGAGTAGTCATTGGAGTTTTTTTATGTGACTCGTTAAATGGGTAACTAATTGATTTCTAGTATTCAATAAGACTAAGAATATTTCTATGCTCTTTCTGGGACAACTTACCTTTGGTTAGAAAATACTAGGATTTGGTAGCTTTTTCCTCACCACTTTTCTATCCTGAGGTCAACACACAAGGTGTATATCTCCTCAGTTGGACTCCTAGGTCTCTTATTGGCATCTTACTATGATTGGGATGCACTCATGTAGATAAGAGATGAAATGGATATATATTTTTGCTTTTTCTTTTCTTTTATATATATATTATCTTCCTCCGACTACTCATTTTTCTAGGTTATCTTCTTTGTCATGCTCATTTTTCTAGGTGACTGGCTCTCCTTCCTCCATTCTAAATGCATCCCCAACAAATAGGAATAGTCCTAAGAGCTAGAAATACAACCAAGTCCTTTGGATCTTGTGCCTTAAGACTAAATCTTATTGACCACTAAGGACTCAACAAAATCACCCAAAAGATGAGTTAGTGCAGTGTGCAAGTGAAGATTCTTGGAACTTAAAGACTATCCAAACCATAGGGTGGAAAGATAACTCATTCACTCGTTACCCTTTTGACTTAATACTTTAGCTTTTTTAGATTCTTTCAAAGACTCAACTAAACAAGTCTAGATTTTAGTAAATACTCGAGATAATTAAGTCTACATATGACTTAAAGAGTCTAAGCGAAAAGATTTTTGTTTGTACTTTTCGTAAGATCGGTAAATCCTCAAAATCGAAGTAATTTTCTTAGCTCACACTCTAAAAACATCAATTCTAAAAATATCACTCACTCCTTAAACTGATGAGCTGCATCTTAGCTACTCGCTTCATATTAACCCCTAGCTCCAAGAACCCATAGCTCCAATAACCCATAGCTCCAAGCACCCCTAGCTGCAAGAAGGAATTTGGGAGGGAAAACCCCCCAGGCCCCCCTTCCTGGTCAGTTCCCTCCCTCCTTTAGCTACAGTTTTATTTTATCATTAAACAAGATACTGGTGAAGGGTGCTTCAAGCACCGCACCGGCAAGCGAAGCTCTTTGAACTCCAATGCGCAACCCATGGACATTCCAAGTGATGACTTTCATCTGTGAGGTTGGTCATTTTCCCTTTGTTTCGTCTGCCTTTTCTCCAGATTGAGAACTGTTGCTATGGCTTTTTCATTAATCCTCTGACCCCCGCCTACTGTTCTTCCTCTAAGCTTGTAGGGAGAGCAGCCAAGCTTGATTGCTGAGGATGACCCGACCCCATATTTCATTCCTTCAGGGGCCTCAAAGGTCAAATTGACCCCCTTGCCCTGATCTGTCATCAGTTCATCCCCGAAGTAATTTTCTTAGCTCAGACTCTAAAAACATCAATTCTTTTTCTTTTTTTTTTCGGAATCAGAAAACACGATGCAAGAAACATACTATGGTATGCTATGTATAAAATTCTGGAGAAAAATAAATGACTCCAAAGATTGTCTACCCCCGTAATGCCTATTTTATGCAATGTGCTCAATGTATGCAATACACATAAGAAAAGAGATAGATATCACCTAATAACTCATGAGTTCTGACAAATAAAGCTCTATTATCTTCATACTTGAATCAACCAAATCAAGATATAAGCTAACCTAATTTATTGGGTTGCCTCCCAACAAACATTGAATTTTATGTCTACAGCTAGATGTAGTTCAGTTAGTTAACCAGATAGAGAAATATTAATCAATAGGCCTCCACCAGTATAAGTTGTATAAAAGATATAACCAAAGAACTTGGATATTAATTGTCCCAGTAGGTAAATCAATTGATGATGTAGCGCCACTACACTATGTCGGGTGTAAGATAGATAAATCATGGAAAGTCATACCCAATGGCTTTCAGCACTAAGGAGTTGAGGTTCATTGGGATTGAAGGTAAGTAAACCAAGTATAATAGATGTGTGACTCATAAAGTGTTGAGCTCAATGGTAAAGAGATTTGAAGTTAGAGTGCAGATGTTGGGCAGTGTTTTGTTTATGGAAATCAAATATGCTTAAGTCATAAGGGTCCTTATAAAGAGTTGGATGTTTCAAGAGTAAAGGCACCCTTGGGTCCTTGGTATCATTCCTACAAAATTTTCTCTTAATTCCACCACCTCCTCTCTTTCTTCCTTGAAGTCCAAGTCTTGTAAATCATCAATGCTAAAATCATACTTAGTTACATCAGATTTGTAATCAAATTCCACAGAAAATGATTCAAGTTCAAGCTCATCCAAATTGATGTAAAGGTGAAGCTAGTCATTGAATGTTCATCAAGTCCAAATTGAAATCTTTGAGCTTCACCTACTTCAGGCAAGAAATTTTCCTTTAAGTCAAATATGAAATTTTCAATTTTAGAATAATCAGAAATCTCATCCTCGAAGAGAAATGTCTTGTATTCCGATTTACTCTTATGTTCCTTAGATTCTGCCTCAAAATTGAATATAAATCTTTCAACTTCGGAATTATCAAAATTTGATCCTCTAAAAGAAATAACTCATATTCAAATTCATCTATATATTCCTCAGATTCTAAGTCTTTCAAAGAGACATTTCCAATTAGACCCTCAACCTTCTTGAGTTCTTCAATAAGCACAACACTTTCATTAGAGTCCTTATAGCCTTAAAAGGTTTTAATTTCATCTTTTCATCCTCGAAGGCTATTTGCATATTCCCATTTTTACAATCAATCAGGGCTTCCGCAATTGCTAAGAATGGTCTACCCAAAATAATCGGAGCCCATCTTAAATATTTAGGAATCTCGAGATGTAAAATAGTAAAGCCCACTAGGTGTAGAAATCATTAATCAGAACAATAACATCCCTCAAAATTCCTCGTGGACTTCTTATAGATTGGTTAGTCAGCTGAATTTGGAATGGACTAATTCCCCGTGGACTTCTTATAGATTGGTTAGCCAGCTGAATTTGGAATGAACTAGGTTCAAGGTCCTCAAGTCCAAACTTCTCATAGATTTGTGTGGGTAATAGGTTGATGGAGGCCACCAAATCAATTAAGGCCCTATCAAAGGCCAGGTCAGCAATCATGCAAGAATTCAAGGGGGTTCTTGGGTCTCCTTTCTTCGAAGGTGGGTCCTTTAGAAATATAGAGCTAGATTGTTCTGAAAGGACCACCTTCTTAAGAGGTTCAGTCTTAGCCTTATGCTTCAGGTGCGTATTCCCTTTAGAAACTTATCATAGGCCGGAATGTGCTTGATGGTATCAAGGAGTGGGATATTAATCTGGACTTGTTTGAACACTTCAAGAAGCTCCTCGTTGGTAGTCTGGCTTTTCTTCTTCCTTTCTTTCTTTAAGGCTTCAAGGAATGAGACATGACCAGGAATTTTAATCAAAGGTTCCGGAGCCTCTTCTTCTTTCTCAGGTGCATTAATCAAGGTAGGTTCATCAGGATCCTAATGGGTTGATTGATTTGGGTGCATAGGGATGTGTGTGGTTGTATCACTCCTCAGGGTAATGAAATTAGTAGTGGCATTAGGTTTCATACTTTGAGGAGGATTGGGTAAGATAGGGGTCTATTGAGGAATAGGAAATCCAGGTGGGTTTGCGAGGTGGGATTAATCACATGGGCTTGCCCTTGATTATGGTGGAACCCTTGAAAGTTAGTTTGATTTTGTAGGTTTCTAGGGTCTGGTACAAACTGCAATGGGAGGGATCCTTGTTGCCTTAATTGATTTAGTTGTCCCTTAACCTCAGCTATCTCCTCCTGATGTTTCTGGTTCAAGTCAGCAATCATTTTAATCAAGGTATCCATTTGACTAGGCTGAGTAGGTCTAGGTCCAAGCTAATTGTAAGTTGGCCTACTATTTTGACCTTGATTATAGGAGGGGTTAAAAGTAGGTCTCGTCTGAATTAGGTTAGAATTTTGATTCTCTTTAAACCAAGAGAAATTAGGATGATTTTGCCATCTAGGGTTGTAGTAATTAGAATAAGGGTTCATTTTGGGATAACCATGGATAACTTATACGTCCTCATAGCCAGAGGACGTACCAGGAGTTGGGATAAAATAATCAAGATAAGAGTGGACAGAGGCCCCTCCTTGGAATGTAGCTGGCATCTATTCTAGGTTCAAAATTGGTTCATAGGTTGAACAAAGTCAAGATTGTTCACAAACTCCTTTCCCAAGGGAGTTTGTGGTAGTGTAGGTACAATCAGTGTTCCCTTATCCATAGAATAGGCTTGAGGGGATATCCTAAGAGGTTTCTTAGAGTGGCAAATGAGCTCATCCAATTTCTTATCCACCACTTCTGTTGATTGACGGATGACTACGCATTTGCAATTGGATTTGAAAACCCGTCATTGTAGTTCAAGTCTCGAAGAAATCCATTCAAAAAATAAAATTTATATCGAAAAATCTATAAAGAAATTCCGGGTCGAACACAGGGAGGCTACGTCGATCAAAATTCGCAATTATATTTTTGTGTTTTTGTTTAAAGGGAGAAATAATCACAATGGAATCAATATAGACAATAAGAGAGAGATAGAGAGAGAGAGAGAAAGAACAATCACTTGATATTGCATAATGTTTTTACAACTAAGAAAGTGAGAAATGATTACACTAGAAAGCGAGAAATTATTACAACTAGAAAGTAAGAAAATTCTACTCTAGAAAGTAGTAAAAAGAATGGGAGAGAGAAGTTATCCTCCTCGACAATCGCTTGGAGGACGAGCCCGATGGGACAACGCCTGGAAGACGAGGAATGGAGTGGGAAGAAGGAGGATGGAGCAAGAGGAACGGGAACGAAGCAGCACGTCGTCGTCGTCGCGGGATCTACTTCTGGAACAGGGGCGAAAACTTGGTTTTAGCTCTCGAGGAGCATCCCGGGTGTGGGACAAGCTTCTCTTAAGCTTTGGAGAGGGAGAGAGGAGAAGTGATGAGAAATTCGTATGGTAGGGGTCTCCCTTTATAGTTGCAAGGAGTGGGGGGATTCTGGTCATTACAACATTAAAAACATTCATTCAAGACCTTAGTGACGGATAAATTTGTCACTAAAGGCCTGAACGTGGCCGATGTGAGCGCGCCGCGTGTGCACCCCCTTGCCTTCGCGTTCTCAATGCCTTCGCACAACCGCGCGCCTGCGTGCAATCGAGCGTTTGTGCTGCGCGTCTGATCGCGTGTGGGTGCTATCGGTTGATCCGTGCCGCTCGATATTGATCGCACGGCTGTGATGGCCCTCCCACACTCGCGGCCCCTCTGATTTTAAAGTGTAGCATGGCTGGAACGTGCACCCTTCACTCACAAAGGGGCACTCGATCGCTGCGCTGTGCTCACTCTTGAGGCAAGCGCACGATTTGTGCACACATGATCTTCTGCCGTCCACCATCCAACGACCCAGATTCGTCGAGCGGGTGAAGAAGAGAAGAGCTATGGCCGGTTGGGTGGCTGAGATGGTTGTCCGTCTTCTGGGTGTTGTAGATGGTGCCACGAATGTCGGATTGGATCGATTTTCACGCTGTTAGGCTATGATCGTCGATTCGAATCCATCCGTGTGGTCGGATTTGTCATATGAGGTGCGGATTAACACCATCTTGGCCCTTGATCTTTAGGGTTCCTCGGTCTCTATCTGGTGCTACGGATGTTCGATCAGGGCCATCTTGGAGTCGTTGAACTCCAATCGTCGCCCTAATTAGATTCGTACGATTGGATCTTCGATCCGAGGCCCTGATTAAAAAGTCGCCCTATCTCTGACCATAAAAGGAGACAATTAGTATACAATTTATACAACTTGACCTAAATGCATGATTATGCATATCATGCACTATTGACAATGTATAATGCTAATGTGACACTAAGAACATGCATTAATAGACATTTTAGGTTAATCAGATGTATGCACATCAACTTCCATGCGATGAAATTTCTTAGCTATTATGTCCATGTTAATCGAGCTCAAATTAGCTTGGACCTCATATATTCCACCACAGGGTTGACTGGACCTGTTAAAAGCGATCATGGAGGGATGATTCAAAGAGTTCTCAAATAAATCAAAAGCACTCTCTTCATCCTTATTTAGAACATTTCCTCTACAAGAAGAGTTCGCAACATTTCTAAGGTTATCATTCAAACCATGACAGAAGATTTGGGCTAGGTGTCACCTAGGAACCTCATGATGTGGACACTTCCTTAATAATTCATTAAATCACTCCTAAGCCTCATGGAGCTATTCCCCTAGTTGTTGTGAAAAGGTGGTTATGGCTCTCCTAAAGGCATTATTCCTACCTATAGGGAGGAATTTCTTAAGGAAAAAACTTCTCAGCTCTTCCCAAGTTGTAATACGTTTGCCTATAATTCTGAACCAGTGTGCTGCCTTATCCCTTAAGGAGAAGGGAAACATCTTCATTAGGATAATATCTAGGCTCACATTTCTAGGTTTAATGGTCTTAGCAAGTCTGTCTAGGTCTTCAAGGTGTTGGAAGGGGTCTTCATTAGAGTTCCCATGAAAAACATTTTGGATCCGGCTAATCACATTGGGTTTTAGTTCAAAATCATCTCCCCCTTTAGGGACCTTAACAAAATGTTCTACATGGGTTGTAGAAGGGTCATAAAAGTCTTTAAGGGACTTGGGTGGTGGTGGTAGTGGTGGTTCTTGGATTTTCTTCTGAGTCTGCTAATCAATTAGACTTGATTTTGTTGAATCTTATGATTAGCATTGATTTGGACTTGGATTAGAGCAAGAGGGTCAAGATTTTGATTCTTAAGTTATTTAGAGATCTTGGGTTGTTCGGGAATCTCAGGCATCTCAGGAATCTCAGGCAGCTTAGACATCTCAGGCATCTTATCCTTACTAGAATTAGCCATCCCAGAATCATAAAAAATAGATCTCCTTTTAGGGTTCCTCTCAGGTGGTTCAACCAACTTAGGATTAAGTGATCTCCTACCAAGCGTAAATAGAAGAAGCCTAGGAGATGCGGGGAGAAGCAGATGAGAGAATACTCTCCCTTACAATACAAGCAATCTAGCTAGTCCTTACAGTGTAAACCCTAATTAGACATAATCCTAGCTCCTCAAAATACAACTGGGTTACACCAACCCTTGAATTACTTGGTTGGCTAGAAGGGTGGGACCCCCTAGGACATGTCACACGACAGGACACCACTTGAGGTTAACGCGATTACCACATTGACCTTTCTTGTCACCAGTTGGTCAATGTAGACAAGGCCTCGATGTTAGCCCAATCTAACTTTAAGTTACCAAGTAGATTAGTCCTACCTAGGGCACGTGTACTCCATTTTAGGCTTAGGCTTGAAATACATTTGGAATGTGATGGGCGTTAGGAGCTGTTGCCCTTAAAATTGATTTGAAATGTGTAGTGCACAATCAAGGGGTTCACAATACAAGCTTAATCGATGTAGTATCTTTTAAGGTTCAGTACTTGTATTAGCGTATTTTAGGGTTCACTTAGATAAATTTAAAGAATGTTCTATTGAAGCACAGGAGAAGTTTTGCAAGTTCCATTTGTTTAATAAATTTCCTTTAAATATGAAAATGCAAGTGTGGTCTATCTTAATATGAAAATCGTAAGAGTAGATAATTCTAGAATAATGAAGTTTAAGCCTAATAGCCAAATGTGGTATGACCCAATCAGAGAAATCAATGGTCCTAATGCACCACTAACAAAGGCACTTAGAAAAATTTTTTCCAGAATTTTTAATGCATGTTTTATATTTTTTTTAGATTTAAATGTGCACTGGGGTGCTTAGGTTTATTTTGACCCATAGTTGGTGATCGGATTTTTAATGCAATCAAGCGTGCTCAAAATATTTTTTCAAATTTTTTTTCTTGGTGTTCAATTATTACAAGAATCCAATGCCATAAATTTCAGATTAATCAGAGTGGTATAAAAATTCCTATGATTTTCAAAATGATGCAAATCATGAAGCAAGATTAGAATGAATATCAGTATAGTCCATGAATTTTAAAAAATTACATATAGATCAGATGAGTACAAAATTTGGATACAATCTTCCTGACTTCAATACCTACGTCTAGCATCAATTTTATAATTTTTGGGTGGATAGAAATTAGGGAAAAGATTTTTGCAAAATGAATTTGTTAGTTGCCCAAATTTTAGGAAGGTAGTTTTAAAGATATCAAAGGGATAATGTCCACCAAAGGCGAGATTTTTTTTTTTTGATATTTTATGTAAACAACTCAAGGAAATAAATAACCTAAGGATCAATATAGACACCTAACCTAAATGGGCTAATGAGAATTTTTTTTTTTGTATTTAATATGAGACTTTAATGTAATTCTAACCTAGGATTCAAGAATGTCCCTAAACTAAGATGCAAGGACTACCTTGATCTCTACTCGCACTTTTCTCCGTTTCTACTGCTTGTCCATGAGATCCCGTGTTGCTGCAAAATCCTGCACACAATAAGAGAAACAGAGAAAATAAAGTTAGAGACATGAATGCAAATATGGAAGAAAATATCCTAGCAAAATTCGTTGCCCCCTTGGCAATGGCACCAGAAATTGACGACGAATCTGGGACATAAGTTAATAGCATTTGTTAAAGAGTCCTAGTGGGTTCTGTCCTAATGGAGAGAGTAAGGGTGGTTAGTTGGGTGTTAATGAGGGTTAGGATGGGTGATTAGGTGGGAGATTAGTAATTGTTTTGGGCCTTTAGTGTGGGAATGAGTTGGGCTGAAAATTAGTGTACTAAATAGGTAGGAGGGTGGGGTGTTGGGCTAATTATGTGTTGCATGCATTTTGCATTGAATTAAGAAATATAAGCGTCGTAGTATAGTCGAAAAAAATGCAACAACATTTAAATTTATAAAGCTAAGAAACATTATGAGTTTGAGGTCATTCGCAAGGAGCAATTAGGCAATTAATTTACTAATCACAATATCAGGAATAATATGCCATTGAAATAGAAATGAGAATCAATAGATGTATCAGA
Source organism: Thalassia testudinum (assembly GCA_037157565.1). NCBI lineage: Eukaryota > Viridiplantae > Streptophyta > Magnoliopsida > Alismatales > Hydrocharitaceae > Thalassia > Thalassia testudinum. The sequence continues at coordinate 41,597,221 of JAZHRO010000014.1, forward strand.
GGAGTATCTCAAAAATGTTAGGTATCAGAGTGCAAAAAGAATGGGCTAAAAATGGTGGTTTGAACCACCGATTTTATCCCTACAGTTAAACTCTAAAGATCTCAAATAATTCAATAGTAATCTTAATCAAATATCACGAAGCAAATGTTTCCACAGTAATCAAAATCAGTCAGGCACCAAGTCAGACGACAAAGTTAAGGCACGGTCACCTTAACCTCAAAGCCTTAGAGAACCCAAGAGGCACAGCAGTAACAGAGACACAAGGGTCTCGTAAAGGCACAAGGGCCTCACAAGAGCAGAGTAGTTAAGTGCTAAGAGAGGAGGAGGCACAAATCCCAAGGTGCAAAACCCTCCCCCTCCCTCCTTGAGATTCTCTTTTCTTCAGATCAAGTCGGATCCAAGTAATCAGACCCAATGCCCAAACCCATGTGACATGAACCGTGGGCAAGGGCGTGTGGACAAGTGCATGTGAGCACGTGTGCATTTTGGGTGTGCTTGTGTAGGGACCTCACCCTTGTTCTCTCGGAGGCGATAAGCCTAGAGCACTTTTGTGTTTTATACACCACGCAAGTTCTATCCCCTACGATGTGGGACTAAGTTTTGGGGCTTTCTGTGCATGAAATCCTTGAGTGCAGCAACTGAAGTCCTCGAGGAATTGGGCCAGCAGCTAATGCTTGTTGCTTCAATTGCGGACTTGGAAGGCTTCTAAAGTTGAAGCTGCTTCGATTGCAAGCCGCAGCAGGTTGAGTGAGGGTCGGAAATGACGGTCAGTGATGTAGAAGATGAAGGCGGCGACGGCACTCCGGCGATGGACCTGCAAATCACAATACGGCCTTGAAGCCTTGTCAGACAAGTTCAAAAGCTTTGTCAGTGTCCGGTGAAGGTGTTGGTGGTGGAAATTAGGCGTGAGCGTGCGTGTGGAGGTGTGGTGAAATTGGAGATTGAGTGCGAATGTGTGCGTGCTCGATACGGAGATGGAAAGTGTAAAGCCCTAAATTTCTTTTGGGCTTTTACTTAGTGGGTAATGGGGAAGCTTCTGGTGTGTGTCAATGGCGCGAGCTCACCGGAGCTCCAGCTGGACGTAGGGAAGACGGAGGGCGTTGAGGGCGAAGCGGGGGTCGACAACCAAATTTGGGTGGAGAGAAATGAAGTAGAGGAATAGGAGATGAGTTTAGAGGGACTTAGGGAGTGAGACAGAGGAGTTGGCGTCTAATTATGATGGGTCGGAGCCGGAGATGGGGAAAGCTTCTATGAGGGAGAACGTTGACGTCGAAGGGAGAGGGAGCTCCTGGTTGGTATGGCGAGGAGCAGACCACGGAGAGAGGAAGATTCCCTTTTCCTATGGTATGTGGTAGAGGGCGATGAAGGCAGAGTCGAGGAGTCACCGAAGTAGGTTGGAGCAGGTTGGAAGAAGATGGAGAAGAGGTGTTTTTAGCCCTAAAACTTGCTAAAGAGATAGGCCTAGGCGAGAGGGTTCTTTATAGAGCTTAAGTCCGAGCTCTAAGCAAGGAAAATGACTTGATTTGGCCGTGAAATCAGGGAAAAAGATCCTTGATTTCTTTGAGCTCGCCTGAGCTTGAGGGCCTGATCTGGAGATTATGAGGCGATTTGAGAGATTGGGCAACTTCTCGTGGATCTTTCCTCCTAGTTTGGAGGGATTGGACCTGATTCGAGGGTTTGACTGAAATTAGGGTTTTGTGTGTTGTTGCGGTTCTTAAAATGCGCAAACCCCATTTCTACCTGTATGGACCCACTCATTGAACTTTAGTGCTTATTTGACCTTTAATTAACCCCTGAAGAACCCCTTGGTTAATTTGTGTTTATGATGTGCTATTAAAATTACAAAGTTAACCCTGATTTCCCTTTCTTTCCTTAAATCAGAACAATCTGGGATTATGACCCTCAGATGATTATGTGGGAGCTTTTAACAATCATACCTGACTAAAAGTGGCTAGTTAGGGCCTATGATGGTGTTCCCATCATTATGCATGGTATTTAATAATGGGTTCATTGATCCTAGAAAAGGCTCTAATTAGGTGGAAAGTGAGTGGATGTAGAACTAATTAGGTGTAGGGGTGTGCATTTTGTGTGCACATGTGTATAGATGTGTTTGCACAGTGTAGTGTAGACACGTGTGGAGATTTAATGTGTGTGCACATTGGTGTGTTTGTGTAATTAGACGGTGTTGGGTTGAGTGGATTAGGCTCAGGTTTGTCATGGGCTTGGTCTTGGCTGTCTTCTTTTCTTTTTGATTTGAATTGCGTGCATGCTCCAGTCTCAACCTCATTTGTTGTGGGAATATGTTATTGAGTGCTTCGTGGGTCTTTCCACATTTTCTTTTCAGTGCTTCTCTCGTTCCTTTCATATGGACTTATATACAAGAATTGGTAACATCAATACTAGGTCTATAAAATAGAAAAATAGACTAAAAATGTACAAGAATGTAGATGCATGATATGCATGAAATGCATGCTCTATTACAATGTAAGGTAGGTATTTAGCCTAATTTAGTCATTTTAGGACCCATGATTGTTGCGCATTCGGAGGGCTTGCTGAAGGTGGAGATCTAAAGGAACCTAAGGGGGGTGGCTAGGGTTTCTTCTACTCTAATTAGGAAGGCCATGGAGGTGGTGGAAGAATGTAAGGTAAAACTTAGTGGAGGAAGAATTTATCTAATGAGTAGGTGGAGGGGTCTTTTTATAGTGTTGGTGATTAATTTGTGGCCTTAGGATTTAGATCTAAGGACTTAAAGAAGGCTAGCAAATCAAAGGGAATGTGAACCCTTGGATGTGCATCCAAGGGATGTATGGGGGAAAGGGAAGTAATTGGTTTTGGGTGATCAAATATAATCCTTAGGATCTAGGTTAGAAGGTCAGGATTAAAGCCTACAGGATACGATCTTTTAAGGTCTTTAGGAGAGGATAGTTCTAGGTTTTTTTTAGAATCCTAAGGAGAGGATAAGGGTAGGCTATAGGAATTAATGGAGGCCCTTGGATTGAGATTTGGTGATGGATGGAGGGGACAAGGTGGTTGGTCATAAATAAGTGGATATGATCTTCATGTGGCTGGCCAAAGAGAGGATAAGATCTTTGGTGGCTGGGCCTTATGAAGGGATAAGTTCTTTTGTGCACGAAGTTTTAGGCCACACGATAGGGTTAGGTTTTATAAAAATAGGTAGGCTTAGGACAAGGAATATTTGGTGGAGTAAATTGTCTTAGGAGGCTAAGGTTAGGAGGGTTTTAGGATGTGACATGTGCCCTCTTGTCCTTCTTCTATCTTGCTTGTCTTTGATTCTTCATCACTCCAAGCTTCAGTAGCTTCCTAGCTTTATTCCAGGATGTTTAATCTCTACCACTCACTCCTGCATTATTCAAAAGACTCTAATTAAATACTAATTAGTGAAAATATTTATTTGACCTAAATATGCATGCAGAATAAATGCAGTATATACAACCTATATGCATCTAGATTAATTAGGTACTTAGCATAAAATAGACAAGTTACCAATATAGATTATGTATTGATTGCATAGCAAAAATACACCAACAATTGTGCCATCTTGTGCTATTTCCTAGAATTGCCAGTGTATATTAGGTAGCCATAGTCGCATTTGTGAAAATAAACGCATGCATGCATTTATTTGAAAGGGGAGGAGAGTGAATAAAATGGCTTTGAAATTAACGTATTCCTCAAGTGTTGCCTCTCAAAATCTCCATCTTCATTTTTTATTGGCTTTGAATTTCTTCTCCTCCGCGGCTGTAGGGCATGGCTTGATCTTCTTCGTGCCATTCTCTGCACTGCATGCCCTGCCAGCCGCATGCTCAGCCATACATAGCCCAGGGCATGGCTGTGCTTGCCTCCTTCCTCTTTAAAAAGGGCACACCTATCTTCTTTGCGGGGAGCTTGGTCCACACAACACAGACAGCACCCTTCCTTCTCCAAGCCGTCTCCACCCCTCTCCCCTCCATACGCAGCCTCTCTTCCACCTGAAGAGCTACGCTGTAGGCAGGAGCAGCTCACAGTGGTACACAACCACCACTGTGAGTCCCACCACCACCCAGCTCATCAAAGAGCCGGTGGGAGTGGTGGTTCACCTCTCTGATTTCGTCGTTCTAGCCATTTCCGCCATTGCCGCAAGACTCGAGCTTTGAAGCTCAAGCACAGCAGTAGCAATTCACCAGCCACCTCTCGCCCTCGCGCAGGCCACTGCGCACGCCAGTAGCCGGCGCAGCTCCTTCCGCGCGTGCGCCAGCCCGCTCCACAGCACCTGCGCACGCTTAACCGGGTGCAACCGGTCGCCCGCGCCAAGAGCGCACTGTAGCTACTGTTCACGCTAGAGAGCACGACAATGTAGCTACAGTGCGGTGACTGGAAAGTTTCTCACTTATCCTGTCACCGCGCGCTCTCTCTCCTCTTCGCAACCGCCTCCAGCCCGCTCCCGCGTCTCTCCCCGCACCCGCTCTAGTGCCTGCGCCCGCGTTCCCCTTAGCGCGCAGTGCGGTGCGCTGCGCCTCGCAGTGCGCTGCGTTGCGCCCTCACACTGCTCCCTTCAGTGCGTGCCTGCGCTTGCGCACACCTGCACGTGCACGTGCACGCTCCTGCACGCACCATCAGACGACGACTGAAGCCTTTGGACACCTTAACTCACCAGCAGACGCTCTCTCTCTCACAGACACTCACCTCACGCACACACACACCACACTTGTACACACTCACTTGTACACAACTATATACTTATATATATATATACATACATATATTTATATACATATATATATATACATATATCTATACACATATTAGTACCTATACAACTAAGTATAAGTATATATACATATATATATATATACATATATATACACATATATTTATACATATGTATATATATATACAAATATACATACATATATACATATATCTATAACTATAAATACATATATATATATATATATATATATTTCTATCTACGTATGTCTATATACATAGATACTTATACTAATATATATATATACACATACACATATATATAACTATATACATATATTACTATATATATATATCTATATCTATATATAGTTATATATACATACATATATATCTATTATAAATAAATAAATAAATAAATAAATAAATATATATATATATATATATACATATATAACTACATATACACCTATATAATTATAACCATATCTATATATATGCATATAGATATATATTTACATATATACATATACATATATATATATATTTTTTTTCATATCACCTACCACACGTTTT